>CM074720.1:267975603-269225603 GCA_037306005.1 Rhinophrynus dorsalis
CACCCATAGGCCAAGGACAGGTTAATACGTATTCACAGTCTAGTAGACGTTTCAATCCTCACATGGATCTTTCTCAAGACATTAGAACACTGCAGTTAGCATGTGTTTTGTACTCTGTTAGCATCCAAGAGCTCTCCAAATACCAATGTGTCATCAAACCTCCGTCAACGATCAGGCAGTGGGGGAGGACAAACCTCAATGGATGTCTGGAATCCTGTGCTTGTTAAACTGAAAGAAACCATGGAGCATGGTATAAATAAATAAACACAACATAAAGCTGGTAACAGTGTTCGGATCTTGGATGCACAGGAGGGCCGCTGCAGCAATGGGGGACTAACAGGTCTACAGTTCATTGCGGGGCCTTCCATGCATTGCATCCTGTGACGTGAATTTGTGATTACAGAGCAGCCCCGATGTAGAAATAAGCAGTAGAAGTAAAACATATCCGCTACAGTCACCAGCAGCAAGGCAATACACTGAGCGAGAGCTCAGGTGCACTGTAGTGTCACCAGGGAACACCAGCCACTAAATCAAGGCAATAAGGGCAATGTGACGTAGATTGAAAGCACATAACTAGAAATATACTAATTTAGGCCAACAAATATCAATGCAGCCTGCATTATTACTTAGCATGATGTTGAAATCTGAAAGTTCACTGAAATAGAGTGAAGGTGAGGTGCCACAGGGATGGATGGGGACATCAGAGCTACCCAGGCTAAAAGGACCTAAGTGCCCCAAAGTACCCAGGTCTCAGCCATTCCCCTAGTGGGGGACCAAAAGGGCAACAGGACATGCACACACCAAATATCATATTAAGACACATGTGCTGGCCAACCACCAGTAAAAAGGATCTAACTGACAAAAGAAATTAACAGTAGAATAAAAGTTGGGATTCATTAGTCTGTCACCAGGATCAATGAGCATGGTCAGTTAATGGACAGTATATATCCAGCAGCTCATTTCATGTGATAGTTAGGTTCATCTTTCTTATCCAACTCTGTATCCCTGAAAAATGACTACTGACAGTAGATTTCACCAGAATGTAGATACAGGACCTATAACTCTGTTAATGGCAGTGTAAATGAAAATACAATCCAAATAGACAGAGCAATAAATGACAGTATGTGGTCTATTGAAATGGGCGTTCTAGCCAAGTCCTACATATGGGTAGATGTTTGGGATGGCAATGCCAGTAGAAGGGCTCTATGCCCACCTATCTCTGGAGAGGCACCAAACAATCCAGTGATCATCAGGTACTGGGTCAAAGGATTCAACACCTCTTAAATTATAGTGGAGGGTTTGCCCCTCCACTATAAAAAAAACACCAGATCAGATCTGTTTTTAAGACTTTTAGGTATGAGAGTAACTATATTTTTCCCTCCGTAATAATTTCTTCACTCTGCCTTCCCCACAGGGTGAATTTTTTTCAAAATCAATTATCATGTAATGAAGAATCTGCCATAATGTGGTTTGCCTCAAAAAGATGTATAGCGACTGGCTTATGACCTTTTTTTTTTTTTTTTTTTTTTTTTTTTTACCATGCAGTGATTCACGAATTCTGGACCGATAGTTGGTCATATGATCGCGGAATCTGGTGGTCGTCTTTCGGGTGTAGGGTAGACTGCAAAGACACCTGTTAAAATATACCACATAGATACTGGTACAGAATAATGAGTTGTATAGTAATAGTTTTCCCTGTGTGGAGGTGTGGTACACCCCGTGCATTTGAAGCAACCCTTTTTGTCCTTTGGTAGCCAGGTCATGGGGTATTGGTAAATGTGCGTGGTAGTGTCTTATAAAAAGCTAAACCATTCCAGTTATGATGAATGGAACACTTAATGAGATGACTGAAAGTTTTGCAAGTGAATATATGTCAGCCTGTCACTATCAGCCTGTCATCCTGCTCTGTAAGAGTTCTCCTTGATTGGATTCACAGGCTCATTGTATGGCTGAAACCTTAACATCTTGTTTATATAACCTCTCTAAAAAATGTTGGAAGAGATCAGCCATTTGAATCTTGGCTTGTCCAATGTCTGTATCGTTCCTAATGCTACGTAGAAATTGTGCAAGGTACCCCTTTCATTGATTCATGTGTATTGGGGGAAAACTTTAGAAATGAAGTAGTACCTAAACGATCTGCAACCCAATTAACCCAGATTAAGAAGAGGTCATCAACAGATCAGTCGTAAAAAGATAACCTGTAAGGTTAACAATGGTAAAATCTGACTTGATTCATATCGTGCCATAAATGCATTTGCAAATGTGGGTGCTAAGTTAGATCTGGAGACAATAACAATGCTTGAATCTAAAATAATTGAGAGTAATTCAAACATTCCAGAAGCTCCATGTGAGATTGTATTATATGTGCCCCCATAATGAGATTGTATTACATGTGCTTTTCATTTTAGTATTGCTACATTGTATCTTTTGGTTGAACAAGCACAGCATTTGAACCTCCCCTGCTGTCTGATTGGTGCTCCTGGACGCTGACAGAGTATAAAACACATGTTAGCTGCAGTTTTCTGAGAGGACAGAAGCATTGACTAGAATATGAATAAAGATTAACCTGTTGAAAAGTCCCACTGGTTTCTCTCTCTCTCTCTCTCTCTCTCTCTCTATATATATATATATATATATATATATATATATATAAATATATATATATATATATATATATATATATAAATATACCACATGTTCTTGCTCATTGAGATTCAGAGGATCACAAAGAGTTAAACGTAAACAAATGCTGAGGGTGCCAAGTGACTTTATGCACTGCAAGAAAACCTGGGCTGTTATAAGCAGTGATCACTGGTTCCCTACAATCAAATGGGGAGTGAGCAGACAGTGCTCCCCATTTGTTTAAAGGTTCCATATACAAGAGTATGTCTGTAATACATTTCATCGTATCATTACAAAAAGATGCTGGCAATGTGTATTTAATTACAAGCAATTTTACTTGAATGTTAATAATATCCGTATACTCTAACACTTTTTATCACAGTCTTTTCTAGCATTAGTGAACTTGCTATCATCCTTCTCAGCTGTCTATGAGCTCTTAGGCAAGCAAGATTTGCCATCAAAAGATGAATACTCCCTCCGTGAAGTCCCTACATGTATTCCTGTAAGTACCATTTTTAATAGATAGCAGTAAATTTCATTTTAAAGTCAGCTGTCACGTTTAGTGCCCTATCGGCAGGCCTTTCAGGGTTGCTTTGAGTCCTAGTAGAGTAGTGTGTGTGTATGTGTGTATGTGTGTATGTGTGTATGTGTGTGTGTGTGTGTGTGTGTGTGTGTGTGTGTGTGTATGTATGTATGTATGTATGTGTGCATGTGCAGAATGGGTGGTCTGAAAAGAAACCTCCAGTGCTCCTTCAGTGGTCCCGAGAGAGAGAGATTAAACTGCAAGATGTGTAGTCTTACAGTTCACTCTGGGGCTGTGCACACAGCCTCCATAGACTGTAGTGAAGGCCCTATGTAACATGCAACATTTGGGGCTGTGAGGCCCAAACTTCCTGTTTTAATTCCAGCTTGCTGGCAGACTAGGGGTTTATTTTTCTGACCCCCTACAAATTGCTTAGAGAAGTCATTGTGGTGTTGCATTACTTATGAATGGAGAAAGGAGATGTACCAAAATACCCAGAATATTTTTTGACTGAGACAGGAAGGTGATCCAAGTTCCTTCTTGAGCTGGCTGACTCTCCTGTGATTGACTCACAGAATAATTTGCAGGCCAACAGCCAATAGATAGACCAGTACAATTGACACGAACTCCTACAACAACCAGTCCCATAGAGCAGCAATAGGCTGGTTTTGGTGGTGCTGAAGTGAGGGTTATGGTGGAGTAACTAGTGTGGAGAAGGGTATGAGAGCCTTTTTTTGGCAGAAAGCGACAAGGAATGGGCGAAAGAGATGCAAATGGGAATGGGCATCACCACCACCAGCACTGACACTGTGGAGTTTGCTGCTGTAATTCTGTAATTCCAACTGCTAAGTCATCAGAAGCAGACATTCTTCTGGCATTTCCTTACACAGCGTATTGTCATCAGCAAAAGACTGAAACACTACTTTATTGTTGGGCACCACATAGTCCTGAATACTATCCATCAGTAACCCTTTAAATATCTTTCCCACTACTGAAGTCAAGCTCACAGGTCTATAATTTCCTGGTTTTTATCTTGCCCCATTTTTGAATAATGGTACTACATAAGCTTTCCTCCAGTCACAGGGCATTATGCCTGATATATACTACAACAAGAAACAAAAAAGAGGGAAGTGCTATACATATATATATATATATATATATATATATATATATATATATATCTCTGACTGGGGGTCAGTATAGGTAACAGGATCCACCTTCACTGAAAAATCATAAGGTCATTCATAAAAATATATCTAAAAAATTGTGCCTTTCATTCATTAGCAGTACAATATGATATTCAGTCCGGTATAATCCTAAGAAATAGCAACTCTTAATAATTGTTGTGAAAGTTGTAACGTCATGCATGCACCATTAAGAAATAAGCAAGTATAGAGAACCTCTCCCAGTTGCATGTTTCTGTAACACAGCAAAGGTCTGTGGGGCTTCTGCTGTCCTCTGTCAGGCCCTGTTAGCTGCTCATGGTATTGTCACTGTTAAAAGCTGAAGTAATCTGCTAGATGTTACAGGCTCCCCCTCTGATGCAGCTCCCAGGTAGATCAAAGCTGGATAGATCATTGATGTTGAGGTGAAGACTGCTGGCAGAAATCCATTTCACAAGCCTCCTCAGCGAGATGTAAAGTCCAAGCAGCAGAGGTCTCGTCTCACTCAACAGTGATCTGAGTTCACATGCAATAGAAACTTCACCGGAATAGTTATAGTAATAAAAGACTGTCTCTTCCAATGTGTTGACCTTACCCAACACCTCAGCAAGGGTAAGCTTCCAACGTTTTGGGGGAAGGGCCAAAGTCATAGAACTTTGCTAGGGCAGCTGCTTGATAATATTTGAATAAGTTTGGCAGATTTTGACCACCTGTGATTCTCCTCACTAGGATGTTTAAGAGAAGTCTATTTTTTTGTGCACCCAATTAAATTTCATGATCACCGAGTGAATAGAATAAAAAAAGCACGGGATATGGATCGGCAAAGCATTGAGTAGATTGATCACTTTAGGAAGAACCATCATTTTAAACAGATTAACTCTGCCTAACCAGGAGATCCATAAGGGGAACAACTTAGTAAGATTAGCTTTGATAGAATTTATAAGTGGGCGAAAGTTTATTTCCGGCAGCACTGAGAGATTAGATTATATGTTCACCCCTAGATAGTTAATAGAGGAGTTAACCCAGTGAAACGGGTTATGTCTTCTTAAAGGGATAGTAATACTTCGTTTTAACTTTATTTTATTTTGTAGGCATTAAAAAAACATGAAGAATGATATAAGTCTTATCTCTCAAACCTTTATGGTTTAAGAGATATTCACAAACAAAGTATCCCCCCCCTGTTCAACCAGATCAGAAGGGAGGTGCCCAGGTAGACTGCAGAGAGAGACAATCTTCAATTAAGATAAGGGAAAAAGCTGAAAAACTTGTCAAGGGGGGAAGGGCTTTCATTGTTTTCATACAAAGAAAATTGTCCCCTTCTGTTATCTGTCTGGTCATACAACCTGATCCACATCTGAGAAGAGATGGCTTACACTAGGTAAAAGGGGCGGGGAGGGGAACTTTGCTTGTGAATATCTCATAAACCGTAAAGGATTGAGAGATAAGACTTATATCATTCTTCATGTTTTTTTAATGCCTACAAAGTAAAATAAAGTTAAAATGAAGTATTACTATCCCTTTAATATAGAGGAGGGGATTTCATCCACATTGATGTTTAAAATCTCGGATTTGGTCTAGTTGATTTTAGCTTGTGACAGGCTACAATAGACCCTCCAAGATCTGCATTAAAGGGGGCACGGAGGTGAGAGGATGTGACACAAAGAGCAGAGCAGCTTTGAATTATCACTTTGCAACGAAAATTCCCAGAATGTCAGGATGAAGTCTAATCAAGTTTAGGAAGGGTTCCAAAGTTAAAATGAAGATCAATGAGGATAGGGGACAGCCCTGTTTGGTTCCGTTTGAGATATGGAAGGGGGAGGAGGAAGGAAAGTATGCCGTTAACCCTGACTTTAGCTGTGGGTGTGGCATATAAACTCAGGATATTACTAAACATATGTGGTCCTAAACAAATGCTCCTCAATACTGCTGTAATTTAAGACCATCTTACTCTGTTAAATTCTTTCTCAGCATCTGTAGCTATCAGTAATATTGGAACTTTGAAGCTTAGTTGCATGGATCAGTGATATGGCCAAGCTGTATTATGCCTGGCTTCCCTGCCTGTGATGAAACCGCTCTGGTCTTGGTGGATTAATGATGGGAGGAGTTTGTGGAGTCTAGTGGCTAATTCTTTGGCAAAAATGTTCACATCTGTGTTAAGGAGCAAGATGGGTCTGTAGTTTGCACAGCACTCCGGCTCCTTACCCGGCTTTGGAATGACTGTTATGTGGGCTTCAAGTGTTTGAGAGGAGAAGACTGGACCCTCTCTGATTTGTGTTAAATAGGAAGAATAGAGCCCCTTGAATGCAAACTGGTCTCCAGCGTATTGCAAGCAATGTGAGACTATGGCAATCAGTGGGTTAACCTCTTAAGGATGATTGAAGGACCCTGACGCTGGTCCTGGCACGTAAGGACCAGTAATGGTCCTGCCACATCATGAAATTCTGGGATGGCAGCGTGGCTGCACTCCGCTCTGCCATCCCAGAATACGTTAGAAGGAGAAAAAAGAAGCTCTGTGTCTCTTAACAGTCCCAGCAACCCAATTTGGGTGGTCGTTAAGGGGTTCTAACCCCATTTTAATGACATTTCCTATTTGTCTTCTACGGTACAGTTTCTTTACTCCAGAATTTTCATTCTTCTTAATACCTGCCATGATTTACTTTCAAACATAAACTCAAGTATCATTAGCCAAAAATTACATTGAAAATTATATTTACCAATCAATTTAGTTGTTGTAACTTCTGTAGTCTGAAATCTAAAGAACTATCCTTTAGACTGTATGTAGGCCACTTACGTGTACCATACAAATAATTAGCTTTCAGTTCTGTGTAGTAAATAGTGACCTTTTGATTAGTGTTTGTTTTTATTTGCTGAAATATGTGCTATTATTCTGTTTGTTCTCTTTCAGGATATTTTGGATCGCCTTATCATTGTGAATTCAGATGCTAAAATTAATTCATTATTCAACTATGAACAGTCACACATTTTTGGATTAAGGTAATGTTTACTATGGGTAATCATTCAAAAATGTTTATTGTACAGTGGCATTTTTCCTAAGTGGTTGCGTTTATAACTGAGCAGTGTACATTTTTGCTTGCACAAGTTACTTTTTTTTATTATTACATTGCATCATTTCTATCCCTATTTGAAAATGTTGTATTCATAGAAGAGAGAGATTTGCACCCTGTACATCCTATATAATAATTCACTAAATTGTGTGTAATGCCGCGACATGCGCAGTAGACACTGCTGTGCGTGCTTCAGTCATGCGCAGTAGAGACTGCCTGTGCCGCTGCTGATACAGAGCTGGCGTCCAGCTCTGTATCAGCCGTGGCGCGGGCAGTCTCCACTGTGCGTGACTGCCCCGCGACCGGGTGGCAGTGGCACTTTGGCCCGTGTAACGGGCTCTTCAACTAGTTACCAATAAACTGCTAATGCAAACAGTATTTTTGCTTGTTGTAGCTATAGACCTAAGTGGTATTTTATTAATTAACAATAGGTGGCAACCTTTTTTTATGTATACTCTGAAGCTTTGAACCTTTATAGGAGGCAAAGGTATGAAGAACATTAGACCTGAAGCTTAAAGGGATAGTAATACTTAAAATGTAAAAAAAAATATGTTGTAGGGTTTATCCCCCTGAGTAAAACAAGAGTACTCCCACTGCTGAAAGGTGTTTCATTCAAAAGTTATTAATTTTCAAAGTTGAATTTTTTAGGTGCAATATCAGAGTGGCCTGAAATTGTACAGTGGCACTGTTGCTACACGATAATATGGACAGCTCTGGTCCCGGGACCATAAATCTCCATAGGATGGTGTAGCAACAGCGCCACTGTACAATTTCAGGCCACTGTGATATTGCACCTAAAAAATTCAACTTTGAAAATTAATAACTTTTGAATGGAACAACTTTTAGCAGTGGGAGTACTCTTGTTTTACTCAGGGGGATAAACCCTACAACATATGTTTTTTACATTTTAAGTATTACTATCCCTTTAAGTTGCATGTCAGTGAATTATGGGGTATCACTTGGAGGCATATGGTACATTTACATGTGGATGAAGAATAAAAAAAGACTGATGCTGAATACATCAAATGACAACACCAACAAAGATGGCATAAGTCTTTAAGCCCTGTGCTCAGAATAAAATCAGAGTTATTCTAGAGCATTCCAATGGTACCATAGGGAACAAAAGCTATTTTCTCAAATACCCTTTGATTCTGATGGGACTTTTAAATCCTTGAATACTAGAGATGTCTCCAAAGCATTGTGGAACAATATACTGGAACTCTGAAGCATTCTATGGATTATACCTTAGGGTGCCACAGAGGTACTCAATACATTGCGATGTAAGGTGTTGATGCATCGCTGATGATAGTGTTAAAAGCATAATTTAATCCTTTGAGCACAAAAGGGTTAAATCAGTGGGAATTTTTTTTGTGCCATGTGGTGCAGCTGCTATGTCCTAGAATTTTTCCTCTGACTGGGAAAACGTTACTACGCTATCACACTAAAAACACACCAACACTTTCAGTTGCTTTTAAAAAACAAAAAAACAATTCGTACTACAAATGGCACCACCGTGAAAGAATCTTTAGGCCCCTTTCACATAGCTAAATGAATGCAGCAATGCTGCAGTGTTGATGTGGTCCATTGTAAAAGTTAAAGTGCTGGGTCATGGTGCATTCACAGTGTCCATTAATGCCTCACCTCATTGCACTAAAGCAAGCAGACTGTATCTTTACTCATTTCCTCAGGAACACAGTAAAGATGCATTAACCCCTTAAGGACCAGATGATGTGCTATCTAACGGTCCTTAGACTGGAGCGGTCTCTTAGGCCCCAAAGTGGCGTGTCGGTACACATAACAGGTCATGTGTACCTTCTCGTCGGCATAGGGTCAAAGCGGTCCTTAAGGGAAGGTTATTTCCCTGGACCGCAGGTTCTTAAGGGGTTAAGGAAGATCTGTCTGTATTGCTCTACCTACAGACATTTAACATAAGAAATATTGTAGGTTTCACTTCATATCGGAACCTCCAAGGAATGGCCAACCCATTTGAGAGCCAGGCAATAATATTTGGCTAGTACTTAGATTGACTGGCCGTCAGATATACTTCTTGTGTCGACAATGATGAACACAGGAGGAAGGTGAGTTTACAACACAGGCAACAGAGCCGTAACATGAAGCTGCTAGAATTGTTACCCATGGGAAAGAGCCCTTATAGCAAATACTGGATAAAACATAATCATGGTCTTTTTGAATTTTATATATTTAGGGCTGTAGATAGGACGTTTAAGTGGAAGTTTTCTGAGACAAACCAACTGTAACATAGGGGGCAAATAAACATTATCAAATATTTAAATGCAGTTTTAACCCACTGAATGTTAGAGAGGTCTCCAACACATTGTATATAAATGCATTGGAGACTTCTCAAGCAATCATGGGGTCAGAAGCCCTAATGAAATCACTGGCAATCTAGTTTGTTTGTCTCATAATTGCTGTTTAGGTTCCTGAGTGGGACCAGTTCCTTTTTTTTTTTTTTTTTTTTTTTTTTTTTTTTCATTTTGTATCTTGAGTAGAGTTGACAAGTCCTGAAATGTCATATGGATTACCATCCTAGTCAGCACTGCCTGCCTCAGGGCAGCTTTGATTTTAATTCTCCTCTTGGTAGTTCTCAGTCATGTTATGTTAGAAAAATGGATAAGATTTATACACACTACATCCCCCAACACTTCCCTTGCTGCATTAAGGATGTGTGCAAACTTTCTTTGTAACACTTTTTTAAAGGGGAACTATGCCCTTCGATATAAAGTCATTTAGACTGAATACATAATTGTAATAGAATATATAATTCAAACACTTCAAATGATAATGGGTAAAACATATAACTTATACAAATATAATAGTGGGAGAAAAGAAAGACAGAAGGAAATGTAAGGAAGGATAATGTGTGGAGGAAGATGATATGCATAAGTCGGAAGCGTTTGCATAGGGTTGAGGTGAGGGGGTCCCAACAGGGAAAAATTGATATGTCAATCATTGTAAAGGGCAATAGAAAATAATAATCTTCTTTTTTTAGGGAACTTATCACAAGCGTCATATCCAGTTACATCAGTTGTTATTTTACTATACAACCACTTATCATTACTTTAAATCAATTATTAAAATGATCAGGACCTAGGGATTTGTTAAAACTGAGAATTTGTGTAACTGCTATGACCTCTTCCATTGTTCCATTGGAAGTTTAGTGACAGGGTATTTTGCTTATAGATTACTATTAATGAGACTGAGGAGAGAGAGGTTTGAATATTATCTGGGGATGGTTGAGAGATATGTGTATCATCTTTAATGTTTTATGGCCTTCTGTAATATTTGGTACGTTCATCTGTTGTAACTGTGGGTTAACAGTTTTGTTGACAATTGAGGACTGCTGTGATTCTTTTCTTGTATTACAGTTTTTTTTTATAAAACTGCATTTTTCTCTCTTTCTTTTATCTATCATTGGCTGGATTCTGGTGTCGGGAGTGGGGAGCTCCCTTCTCGGAACAAATGGGAAATGGATTTGGGTCAGTTAGAAGACTGGGAATGGGATATGGCTAAGACGGGACCTGCGTTGGTGGCCACATCAACTAGACACCAGATGATACAGCTGAATATACTACACCGTATTTATTATACGCCGGTTCGGCTGTATAGAATGGGAAATTCTGGCTCTGATTGTTGCCTTCGGTGTGGTGATGTTTGGGGTACGTACTTTCATTTGATCTGGGAATGCCCTGGGGTTGAGAGGTTCTGGTGTACAGTCATGCGCATTGTGATCCTGGTCTTGGAGAGACCTGTTCCTGTGACTCCAAAGATCTGTCTTTTATCTATTTTCCCCGATGAGATTGAGGATGTCGCTGACAGATATCTGATGAGTGAGCTTTTGGTGATGGCGAGAAAGGTGGTGGCCTTGAACTGGATGTCAAACAGGGTTCCCAATTGCAGGGCTTGGATGAATCTAGTTTCGCAGTGCATTCCACATTATAGGTTGGTGTATATACACCGGGGTAATCTGAGTAAATATGACAAGATCTGGGGTAGATGGCAGACATGGTGGACAAATAGAGCAGACAATCATGTGGCACTCAATGATGAGCTACTTGCTGGAGATGGTTGATTGAGGTTTCACCTACTGGATGTGTGGTTGCTTGTGCAATATGGCTGTTGGGTGATGTTCTGTGTGCACCTGGTACACATCGGAATATTGTGACATGACTGGCTGGTGGGCGGGCGGGGGGGCTGCGGGTTCGGGGGAGAGAGGGCTTGAGGATGGGGGGTACATTAGAGTTTAGTTAGGCTAAGTTTATGAGAGTTGGAGTTGTTGTTGGGAGTTATAATAACAATAAAACCTCAGGTTGTCTCTGTACCTTCTGCTAAAGTGACTGTATTCTTTTCATTGGTACAAAAGCTTATTTTTTTTGCTACATCTGAATGTTACCTTGTACTTTTATGTATTTGAATAATGTATGGAGCAATCTGATAAAATATATTTAAAAAAAAAAAAATAAATGCATTTTTCTGTTGTGGTCACCAGTTGGCACTGTTCCTATCACTTGTAATGGAGAGCTTTAATCTATGATTGAATGTCTGCCACAGATATCATTTAAAAAAATGCCTTTTAGACATTAGATGGCACTGTTGTTAACAGTTTAATTAAACATTGTTTTAGCTGTAAAAAGTTTTGTATAAAAAGAATCAGTGGGCAGTAGGGGAGTACCCTTATTTTACTCATTAGGGAAAAACCCACTAAACTTTACTGTTTCTTTAAAGTGGTTCATTATTTCATTGTACATTCTCATTATAGCTCGGAATATGCTTGCTTTCTCCTTCTCTAAATTAAGATTGAATATATAATATACTTTTGCAAACAATCACAATTTGTAACTAATTGGCAGCTAAATTATGGGAAGCAGAAAAGTTCACTTTAACCTGTTAATAATTAATTTGAAATGATAAAACATAGCAGAACAATTCTGCCAGTATTTTTCAAGCCCTAGGATCCAAATTAATGGAATTTCATTCAAAATGTTGGGAAATGGTCACATATTAAATGAAGGTGCCAGGCAAAGAGTTCAGTTCACTGACACTGTTTTATTAGCCTAATGAGTTCTAAAATAAAGCAGTGTGAAGAGATAGAGACGACAGATAGAAAGTATTAAAACTGAGCAGTTAATTACAGTTTTGAAAGTGCACTCTGCCCCAACTTTCACATTTTAGTGGGCATAGGAAATCAGTTCTCCCTATTTATATCAGTAGTAATCACAACAGTCTTCAAACCACTAAAAAGAACAGTTTTAAGGTTATTCATTCTTAACCCCCAGCACCTTGTTTAATTATTTTCATTGACTCACTGGCTCTCAAACATGATTATTCTTAAATATGGGCCTGCTGATGAGTCTAGGGGACAGGCGTGAACAGCGCTGATTTTTATTGTAGTTCAGATTCTTTCTTGTTATAACAAATTCAAAAACAAAGCGTTTGCTACAAAGTTCCAACAATAATATCAAGCAAATGAACTGCACTTTAAATGATTTTGAACTCACCCATCTCTGTGTTGTGTGGCAAGTCTGGAGCAGCCCCCAAGAATCAAAGCAGATTTCAGCAAATGGGAAGACACAGGAAGGGAGTGCTGCACGGACTCACCGAAGCAGATAGACCAGTCAGGAAACTTTCATTCAATTAAAATTCCATTTTATTATTGGCAAAAATAAAAGCATTGGGCAAATGAACATAGAGGATATAAGAGTATCCAAAGGTGTCAATGGTGATGATCCGCCTTACGCTTTTCATGGGGAAGCCCCAACTTGGTCACATGCCTATGGCTTCCCCATGAAACGCATAAGGTAGATCATCACCATTGACACCTTTGGATACTCTTATATCCTCTATGTTCATTTGTCCAATGCTTTTATTTTTGCCAATAATAAAATGGAATTTTAATTGAATGGAAGTTTCCTGTCCCTTCCTGTGTCTTCCCATTTGCTGAAATCTGCTTTGATTGTCGGGGGCTGCTCCGGACTTGCCACACAACACAGAGATGGGCGAGTTCAAAATCATTTAAAGTGCAGTTAATTTGCTTAATATTATTGTTGGAACTTTGTAGCAACTGCTTTGATTTTGAATTTGTTATAACAAGAAAGAGTGTGATCTACAATAAAAAGCAGTGTTCACTCCTGTCCCCTAGACTCATCAGCAGGCCCATATTTAAGAATATTCATGTTTGAGAGCCAGTGAGTCAATGAAAATAATTAAACAAGTTGCAGGACTCGAATCTCCTGCTGTCAGCTTTACAGCTGAAATCAGGAGAGAGGGAACTTTAGTGGAGCATATCTCTCAAACCATAAAGATTTAAGAGATAGGACTTTCTCCAAATATTTTAGTTTTGTAAAATCTACCATACTGAATAAACTTTATTTCAGGCATTACTATAGCTTTAATTAGTACTGAATATCATGTATAGGTTGACTGCAGGAGTTAAAACTTCTCCCTCTGAAGCAGTCATAGGGCATGCAAGTGGGAGGAGTTTAGGGTCTTGAGCATGGCAAGAATGAATCATGGCTATCTCTATAGATGCCCAGTGCTAATTAATTGTATTAATTTTGCTAAATCAATCAATGCTAAATTGATTAATAGTGGCCTTTAGGATTAAAATAATTGGGAATTATTGTTAGGCGGTATCAGTGTTCTTTTAATGTGTATGAGGAATTTTTTATTCTTTAGAATAATTATTTCATTCCCTTTTTCAAATGTGCTTTTTGTTTTCAGTCATTGCATTTACTTATTGAAACACTGACAATTTTTAAAGTATTTTTTCTTCTATCACCAACTGAAAAAATAGTTGTTGCATTTTTTTTTCAAGAAACTAGTAACATACTTGACAAAATAAGTTCTATTGATCGAAGATTTTAATTTCTGCTCAGCTGTAGAATTGTACATATATATATATATATATATATATATATATATATATATATATATATAATTTCTTACACAGTATTGCCAAGTCTTTAAATTAAAATTCCTTCCTAAGGGTCACATGAAAAAGGTACACATAGGTTCTGTAAATTCTGGCAACTTTTCTGTAAATTCTGTATAATTTTTGTATTTGGTGTTAGGGTTTCTGCTACTGCACCAATACTTGAGATTTTTCTAATTAAAACCAAACGGCATCTTGTTTATCAAGGGTGTAATAGGGACACAAGTCACCAGGACACAGCTTATTAATTTTTTTCAGTAAAATCACTCCTTTGACTTTAGCTAGTGCAATTCTAGTATATTATTTTACTTCTACATCACTTATACTTAGAAGCTGCCTAACATCGACATAGTACAGGGCTGTATTTAAACATGAATTATACATTAGGGTGGTGCTTACTGTATGTAAAGGAAGAGGTATGATAGGAAAACGATTAAAAGAAAAAAGCCTCCCATCATCCATCCTTAGTGTTTTCCTATTCTACCCATGTCAGAACGCTTGTTTTACCTGGCTCTGATATAGTCCATCTAGCTGGATTGAATATTTCGGGGTGGGCACGCTCATACCTGTTCCACCCACTTGATAGCCTGACTTGAAATTTCTGCCTGGGAGAGACCTTGCTGATGCAATATAACTACCTTGTGTCTTGCCGTGGTGTATGACTTTTGACATTAAACTGTTTTCAGCAACCTCACCTTGTTAGCAGAGTTTGTCTGTTCTTTACCCAGTTTTATTCCTCCTACACAGGTGTTTCTGTTTTAGTTAATGATTGTGTTTCAACCCACGTAATTGATCAGCAGCACATGTCTGGTCCAATTGTTTAATCATAAACCTGGCTATATGCCTACAAAATCCCTGACTTTTTTTTTGCAAGTGTACCTACAAGAATTGATGCTGTTTTGAAGACAAAGGGTGGTCACACCAAATATTGATTTTGATTTAAATTTTGCTTCTGTTCACTCACTATGCATTTTGTTAATTGATAAAAATAACTTAACATGTCTGTTTTTGAAAGAATTCTTACTTTACATCATTTTTCACACCTGCGTAAGACTTTTCCATAGTACTGCACATATTTTGAACTTTTTGTGGCTTATACAGCTGTTTTGATGCATCTTACATATGTAGGAGCTTTCTGACGTATCTCCTTCATCCAGGTGAAGAATGAGTATCATCTGTATATCTGTTAGGTCTGCTTAAATTATATGCCTAATTTGATTATCTGGTTTCAAAGAAAGACACAATTTTTAATAATGATAGGGCTACTAGCCTCATAAGCCATGGTCCCTCAATGTCTTCAGGCTTAAGAAGCATAGCCCACCCATAGGTTCCAATTCTGATTCTGAGGAATCTTCAATGGAAGCCAGCAGGAACATTTCATTTGTCATTTCCTCCGAAAACACTGACACATAAGTGAAAGCTTCACAACTTCAGTGGAATGAGAAGAGCTGAATGTTCCTAAATCTAAACAGTATGCTATTTTTATTGGCTACAGGAAGACCCACAAAATCGTCTGTTAACGAGCAGCCTCTGGCAGCCACATTTCTATTATCTGTGGTACTTTGGCTGGATTGGTTCTCTGTACATTTCCTTAGGTCTCACTATCTCACCCCTGGGGATTTTAATTTATTTTAAATTCATTTGTATTCACTTGGATTAATTTTGAAATTCCTTTGCAATTCTTTTTCTTTCACTTAATCTCATTTTCATTCACTTTTTTCAGTTTTATTCAATATTACTTTATTTTTTTTTAATTATTCTATCATTTATTTTCTATCTTTTAAAGGGGAACTACCACCCCACAAAAACTTTATCTGAATCCAGTCCCCATCTGGCGACTAGCTGCTTAGTAGCGCTAGTTGCCAGAATTATTACCTGGTTTAACAGATATTAAACTTGTTCCGAGGCTGACAGTAGCAGGAAGCACGGACATCTTGCCATAGTGACGTCCGTGCACCTGTGCTGCCAGTCCCTTTTGGAGACGGCCGGCTCAAAATTTCAATTTCATGAACTGGTCATTTGCATTTCTATTCCAAGGCTTTTTTTTGCTATGAAATCTCCAGAAAATGGCTTTTTATTTATTTATTTTATTTTTTCCCTTTTTCAAATGTAATACAATTGCTGATCACAATTTGGCAGTTTTTTAATGATATACCTGCACTTAACTGCAGTAACTACAGACCAGAAGAAAAGATAGACAATGCATACAATTTTGGAAAGAAGACAACCCACTGCATTATCAGACGGGTCATACACCTTTCTAATCCCATTGTGCACAAATGTTTCCAGATGATCGTATTGTAGGAAAACATATACTCATTTTTACACTTCCACCGCTTTAACCCCTTCGCGACAAAGGACGTACATGTACGTCCTCTGTGGGTGTCACTTAGTGACAGAGGACGTACATGTACGTCCAGGAAATCCAGATCCCCGCGCGGCTGCACGCCGTTCGGGGACTCCGGATTCTTTAAAAAAAAAAAAAATGTTAGACGGGCGTTAAGTGACGGCCGCGTCTGCACGCGGCCGTCACTAAGGGGTTAAAGATACCAAGATATTTGAAAAACATGTATGTATTCAGCACCTATTGCAAGCCCGAGTAAAATAGTACCACAGTGGTACTGTACAGTAGGGCAGGGGTGTCCAAGTTCAATACTCAAGGGCCATCAACAGGTCAGTATATAGGGATTTCCCTGGCTAAAGACAGGTAAGTTAATCAGTGGCTCATATATTTGATGGGCCCACCTGTGCTCAAACAGGTAAATTCTTAAATCTTGGAATATTGGTATCTCTTGAAGACTGAACTTAAACCCCTGATTTAACCTTTTCAGTTAGATAAGTATTTTTATGCCTCCCAACAAGGTCTGAATAAAAAAAATAATGAAAAAACAAAATCCTGTGGGTGCCACGGTGGGTTCATTTTTTCCCATTATTGTTGTGGGGGAAGGGCATCAAGATCCCTCCAAATACCGCTAAGGAAGCCTGAATAAAAAAAGAATGTATAAAAAAGTGTGTGCGCGCCACGGGGGTGTCCAGTGCGTTCCAAAGAAATACCCCGGACCTCCCTTTTGCACACACACAGGTTTATTTATTTATTTAACATTCTATATCAGACCCCCCTGTGGTGCATAAGGATCCCGCCTTATCAACCTCCCCCAGCTGTTGATCTCACTGATAGATCAATACTGGTGACACTGGAGAGCAACATGCTCTCCTGCTTCACTCGTAACTGAACCGATAGAAGTGGGCAGGATCAGGGAAAGTCTACTTTTGTCACCAGTAATCATGTCACAAATGAAATGGGGAGCCTTTCTCTGATCCTGTCCAGTCGTACCTGGAAGTTCAAGTATGAGTGAAGCAGAGTAACATATTGTTCTCTTGCAATCTCAATATTGATCTCCCAGCAGGACCAAATAGCAGATCAATAGCACGGGGTGGGGGGGATCAGGAGAAGTCATGATGCCTCCCAACAGGTCTGAAGAAAAAGTGTGATCCGGACGGGGAGAGTGTGCAGCCACATCTGGGGGCTTGGCTGGGCACAAATGGCCAAAAACATGCCCCTCAAGTGTCTGGGGTTAAAGAGAAATTATAATTCCATGTTTTTCATTTAGCTAATTTTGATAATAACTCCCTGACTTACTTTGCTGTGGCAAAACAATTATAACAGCATTTACGTTTTTTGCGCTTATGTCTTAGTCCAAGATATAACGTTCTAAGCAAACTTGTATTTCATGTCTGTAGAAGCGGGCATGTCATTTGCTAGCTGGACTACTGTACTCAGACTCTTCCCACAGGAAGGCTATCATGTGAAGTGGGTGGAGTTTTATTCTAGTATTCCTGTTAACAATTGTCATATCCTCCTAAATGGACATGACATCCAAGACTGAGTAAAAATGCTATATCTTGAATAAAATCTCAGAGACAAAAATCATAATGGCCATTATTGGCGTGGTGGCAAGCTTACCCATGACTTGGCCAATTTGTGAAAGCTAAAATCTCACTTATTTACTAAGAATTATTATATATGCATATTACAGGGTACACATCTAATTTTATACAGAGAAGCGCAAATTTGTCTGTCTGTTGTGGGTTTAGGCCTGATATTTGGGGGACTGGAGAACCCTCTCATTTCTTGCTGCTGTTTATATATTGTTTATATTCACACTAAAATTGTATTTATTATATGGATATGTCATGGTGAGTTGCTTGCAATCAATTTAAAACAATACAGTTGAGTAATATGCTCCCACCACTTGTGTGCTTTTCCAGGTTGTTAAGCATTTTATGCTGTAATCTTGACACCCTACTGCTTTTAGAATCCCAGTACAAAGTATGCGAGATGCTTTTAAATGCTCAGAAAGAAAATGTCACAGAATCCTCTACAGGTTTTGGGTAAGTCATAGAGCAAAATCTTTCTTACACATGATTGCTTTGCTGGACATTGTTTTAATTGCAACATTTTTCAGAAGTCATTTCTCACTGCTAACTAAATTAGTACGTTGACTAATTGTAATAATCAAGTATATTTACCGTAACAATTATTTTTATTATTTAAATAAAACAAATATTGGTAGTTATATTTCTTTTTTTTATTTTTCCATATAAAGTCTGCTTTGGCAGATCGTATAGTTTCAGTAGATTTCTAATGAGTAGAAAGGTTTTGCAAAGTCATACAAAAAATAATTCATATGATGTTTGCAAAGTATTTTCACAATACACAATTTTCATATGCAACTTAAACTTACTGAATTATTGAATGCACTGTAGAAAGCTGTTAGAGAGGAAAGCGTGCTGCTTTTAACTTGGGAGGTAAGCTCTCACAGGCTCTGTTGCAGAGGCAGGAATCCAGTAACCAGTACAGGAGTACATATTAATTCTTCGCTGTTCATAGTCGCCCCTAAGAGTCCAGTATAAGGAGCACTAGATATAAGCAGGAAGCAGAGAGCAAGCATAAAACAGGGTACAGGTCATATAAAAGGGGGAGAAGAGATTAGACAAAGTCAGGCTAAACAGAAATCATAACCATCATTGAAGAGCAGTCTTAGTAAAACTTAGGTTTTATTATCGGACAATGGAGAAAAATGATAGAATTAAATTGTGTTTGGTACACAGTAAACAGTCAGGAGCACTAGACAATGAATGCTAGATCACAGGGTAAACCACAATAATATGGCAAGAGGAAGTGCACAGGCTGTCTTATATTAAGAATCATGGTGGAGTGGAACATTACTTTAACAGTACAAGCTCTGCAGCATATAAGATGGCACAGTCAGGAAAGCTGCTTCCTACCATTCCAGCAAATGTCCGCTCAGATCCTATAACCAACATAAGTAATCAGGACATGATATAGTCCCAGACTCATGAAATTGGTTTATGGCGCAGTGTGTTTTATCCTAAAATTGCTGGTGAAACAAACCACAACATCATCTATTTTGGAACTAAAACAGAAATGATTTCACAAGATATGTGGCTATTCTATTGGATAAGTGAGTCTAAACTTTTTAAGTAAATAGGAAATTGGTAGCCTAGATCTGCTAGCAATATCTATATCTATCTCACCAACTTTAATTAGTTCTGTTTAATAATGTACATTTTTTAATAACTATTTGTTAGTCAGAGGTTGCAATGTGTACAACACACACACACACACACACACACACACACACACACACTGACTGAAGGAGATGGAGAGAGGGAGATATTGTTTTATGCATATTGAAGAGAAGTACAGTAAGTAATATTTTATAGTGATACTATAAAAAAATCTGTTCTTATTTTGTCCTGAGTCTGACATCTTATTCACAGACAAAGATTAAAAACAGTGTAACAAGCTTTTTGTATTGCTCTGGTAACAAGTATTTTCTCTCAAATTAATCTACTCTGGTAATGTAAGCTTCTCAAATTGCATCCAGCCTCTCATCTCTATTTATTCCTTCAAATATTCTTCAAAAAAGTTGTCTTTGATAATAGGAGTTTTAAATTACGAAAACACCCAAAGGAAGAGAATAACAGTTGAATTTAGAAATGCCCCTGAAATTCAGATATGGTGAAAATATAAAAAAAAAACACTGTACATTTAAGAAGAAGAAAAAAAATAATACGTAATCGGATTTTCTGAAGCCAGTTAGTAGCGTTAGGATTAGGTTTCCCAATGTTATATTTATTAAAAAAGTATTTTTACTGGGAGGCACATCCCTTGTAAATCACAATATTTTTGGAGCAATTAAATGTTCCTTTACCTCAAAGTGATTGTGCACAAAGCTGGAAAACTATAGAATAAATTGGTCCAGACATTGCAGTCTGTGGAGAAATCTACAAAATGTGCTCTCTATAAAATTTGAATCAGAGTTTGCTATAGTGCAACTGTCCAGCAATTGTTTTCCATAGAGGAACTAACTTACAGAGGTTTCAAATGACAGGGACTCAACAACAGAGATTGTAAGCTCCATAACTATCCCACAAAGCTTGCAGTCTATAAAGGTTTAACTGTAAAACTTTTAGATTTTCCTTCTAACATATATACTTTTAACTTGATAAAGAGAAGTTGATGCACTCAAAACATCATAAAAATGTTAGACCAATAGCATGGTATTATTACATACTGAGATTTTCATTCATTTTGTGCATGTGTATGGATCTGTGAAAAGAGATGATAGTCAACCAACTGATCAAATTTACAGAAGAACAACATTTGTACATCATGCATTCATTCTACATGAAACAGGCCCAGGGAAAATCGTAAGAATTTTGAGTTGGCACTGTCTAATCACTTAAGTGTGCTTCAAGACCTTCCAGACACCAATATTTCAACCCACAATGAAAAAGTTATTGAGACTATTATAGACACTGCCCAAGCCCTTGCACATACTGTGAAGCAAGCCATCTGGAATATCAAAAGAAACAGTTGACATGATGAAAAAGCAAGGAGAAATTAAGCAAATGATAATATTCAATACTGAGCTCATCAAAAGGACACTGAAAGATCAAGGGCTAAAGAAAGCAAAGCAAAAGATTGCCACACATAGGAGCCAAATGTTTGCTTTAAAGCTTGAAGATGGTGCAACAGCAACAACGAAACAACAAAAACTAAAATCAGTGGAAGACTTTTATTAACATTTTTATGATGAGAGACTACAGCTGAATGCATTTGGACATGAAAAAGCTCTAATTGTAATACAAGTGAAATTGACATCATACTTGCATAAAATAATGATATTCACTGACTACTCAGTCTTAAATTGTTTTAATGTTGGAAGTTGATCATCTAGTGAGAGGAAAAATCAAAACTGACTGCAAGAAAGAAGGAGAAAATGATCAAGTAAACAAACAGGAAGATTGACACTAGCCAGCTATTGAAAAATCAAAAGGAGTTATCCCTGTCTAAGTGTGCTGCAAGACCTTCCAGACAGACATGTCAACCCATAATTAAACAGTTACTGGGGCTATAGTAGACACTGACCAAACCCCTTCATCTACTGTGAAAAATGAAAAAGCAACCCAAATATAAAAGAAACTGTTCCTATGATGAAAAAGTGACCAGAAATTAAGCAAAACAGTAATATTAGAAACCAGGTAGAATATGCAGAAATGTGTGAGGCTGTAAGGAAGAACATAAAAAGAAACCTGCCAGTTCAATGCTGAGCTCATCAAAAGGACACTGAAAGCAAATGAAGTGCTAAAGAAAGCAAAACAAAATATGGCCACTCATAGGAGCCAAAATGTTTGCATCAAACTTGAATATGGTACAACAGCAAAAACTCAACAACAAATACTAAAACTAGTGGAATAATTTTATTTAACTCTTTGTAAGACTGAAAGACAGCAACTGAATGCAGTGCCAGAGACACTGTAGAAGAAAAAAGAAGCTGCAGTAAAATCAATGCAAAATTATCAAAGCATCTGGACCTGATAAAGTTACTATTGGAATGTTGAAAAGCTGAGGTCAATCCTTTTTCAAAGCCCTAGCTTTATTATCAAACTGCCTACTACTGAGCAAAGTGCCTGGAACATGGAAAAATACAAAATCATCCTACTGCACATAATAGGTGATAAGGCAGATCAACAAACTACTGGTCAATACGCCTATTTCCAGTGGTCTGCAAGGTTTTCACAAATGTGGACACAACATTTAATGCAAAACAACCTTAAAAAAGCAAGCAGGCTTTAGGAGCGGTTTCAGTACAAAGAACCATATCCAGACAGTGCAACAAGTTATAGAGAGACATAATGACTACAACCTTTCAATATGCCATAGCCTTGAACATTGAACATCTTTGTCATATATAATTTGCCTTATATTTTATATACTTAAAATATGATGGATCAAATGAGGCTGATGTAGTGAGAACAGGGGGGATTCACTAAGTGGTGATAAAGTGGATATGACTTCTCCAGTTTATCACTTCTCTAGTTCCTATGTAATTCTATAGAGCCTATGCTCTAAGATCTACAAAGTTGGAGAAATCTTAGTGAATAGGCTTCATAGAATAACATAGGGATTGGAGAAGTGATAAACTGGACAAGTCATCTCCACTTTATCACCTTGGAGTGATTCTGGGGAAAACAATTTTTGACCTGCTAAAATCAACTTTTGTTGTTTTGTTTTTTAAAAAGACACAAAAAATAAATAAATAAAATGTCAATTACCAAAAGTGGAAGTGTGATTGTTGTGGAGCCATGTAATACATTTATATATACCACCAAATGTAATCGATAATAAAAGTGGGAAAATAGGGTGGGAAAAACGGACATAGGGATTTTCACCCAGGAGGACAGTGCCCACTTAAAACTGCCCATTTTGTAGGTATGACTGACTGGTCATACCTTTCATGCAGTCTCCATAAAAATGTAACCCATTGTGCCCAAATGATCCCAAGAGAAAAATAATGGCCTTTTTTTATACAGTTTTCTTTAATTTTACTAAAATAAACAATGGGTTATCCATATAAGTGTGGTATCAAAAGAGAGCCCTACTTGTGCGTAAAAAAACGGTATATAATATATATAAAGTAAAACACTGTTGAACAAAGACCTAGTCAAAAAGGTCAGGATTGCTCCGGTCCTTAAGTGAAATCCACCTCAGATTTTCCCGGTCCTTAAGGCGTTAATGTTTGTTTAAAAAAGAAAAAAAAAAGCACCCAATAATATAATAAATATTTACATAAATTTTAACAACCTTTAATTTGAGGTGTTCGGAAGATCCCCATATTTTGTTTTTGAAATCGTACTGGTTCAGAAATAGCATGATGGTACACTAGTAAGTGATGCATCTATATAGATCATTTTCAAAAGAAAAGTGAAATAGATCAACTACAGCATGGGGAGAAAAAATGGTCATTGATTTAAATGGTGCTTTTAACCCCATTGATAGTGAGTTCTTTAATGTGTTGTTTGGAATGGAATTGTATTTTTCTTCTATGGTGCAGTTGCTTTGCCCCAGAATTGTTCCTTTACTTCTTAGTACATTAATCTTTACGTTCTCTAGAAGTTTGGAAACATAGGCCAGGAAAGACTTGGCCAGCATTGTTATCTGCCATTTTGAATGGACAGTTTTATGCCAGAGAGGCAAATTCTTACCGGAGACTAAAGTGACCTGGCTGGACTTAGGAAAATCTTATAATGGTAAAATTAATGTTGATTATGTAGAACAGAAAAGGATTTACAGAGACTAGAAAACATTGGGGGTTATCGTGATAAAGAGGTGATAAAGAGGTGATAAAGTGGAGATGACTACTCCAGTGATATCAATTCTCCAATTCCTATGTTAGTCTATGGAGCCTATATACCAAGATTTCATAAGTTTTGGAGATGTGCATAGGCTCCACAGAATAACTGGAGAAGTGTAATCACCGAAGAAATTGTCTATATTTTATCACCTGTTTATCACTCCTTTGTGAATAACCCCCATTCTGTTTTATTGCATTATAGAAGGCCTTCTTATAAAATATATGTGAATGCTACCGTGAGGCTCTTATTCATCAAGCTAAAATGATGCAAACCAATTAAAGTTCCCACTGATTTTCTTAGGGTATTTAACCCTTGAATGCTAGAGGTCTCCAATGTATTGCCTCACAGTACTATGGAGACCTCTCATTCATTCAAGGGGTTACAAGCTCAATTTAAATCAGTAGGAATTTGCAGAGTTACTATTTCCCTTTAATGGGGCAGTTGGGCTTTTTCCAGAAGTACACCTCTTTAACTTGATGAATAAGGTCCTGAAAGTAAAAGTATTATTTGTGCTGAGTATCCTGAATGAATACAAAGCATAGCTGCATGTTTTGTGATTTTCATAGCTATTTCTTATTTGTTAATTGCTCTGTAAGAATTTGTAATCTGAATTGTTACATATAATTACAGGAATGTTATTGTTGATGCCCTGTCGGTTGAACGAAACCATTTGCTTATTCAAATGAATGTCATAGGAGGACCACATGAGCGGATTTTACCTCCCAGAGCTTTGCTTCAGGTAGTTTTTGTCATCTCTGAATTATTGTCAAAAACATGAAAAGCAAAATCTGGTTGCTACTCTGTCAAAAATCTATCTACCTACCAGTTGTCTATGAGAGACATTTTAAAATGTCAAAAGTCAAAAAATGTTATCTATAATGTTAAAATGCAATGTGTTGGAGACCTGTCTAGCATTCATGAGGTTCAAAGCCAAGTTTAAACCTCTGAGTGTCAGGGGGGTATCCAACACATTGACAGTTTTTATTTGACCCCTAAGGTGCAATTGGTTAGGACCAGAACGGTCCCAGTTTAGCTTCCTGAATATGTCCCTTTCTATCTTTACACTTGAATTGTGCATATCAACCTGTCACCATAAGACGCTTTTTTTAACAGATAATTAAAATGCATGCGTGTGTTGTAGTAGCATTTTTTCTGTAAAATAGTTTTTAAGAAATTATTTTTGTTTTGGTGTCATAGTGAGTACTTTTTTTGCTAATTTCCTGCATAGTATGCTAGTCAATTCAGTTCAAGACCAACTTTGCCCCTCTCTATACTATTAGAAGTGTCCCCAAGTGTGTGGGCTCTGCCTGGATTAATTCATAGCACAGTGTGTGGCAATGTTGGTTCAGCACAACAACTAATTAGTATGTTGCATCATACTGTGCCACCAACAAATAAGATTAATTTCTCAGATACCATTTGTTAGAAAAATGGCTTGAACAAAATAAAGCCAGTTTGTTATTCTTAAAAGTAATCAGGCACGTGCACATATAGACACCAAGGGGGGCTTGAGCACCTGCCCTTTTTGTCCAATGTGCCCTCGTGCCCTTTTAACAAAAAAAAAGTTGCCTTGCCGCCTGTACTAACCTCCCCTCCCCCGCCCAGTCTGGTCTGTGCCTCCTTTAGGACAGACCTGTAGATGCTGCGCTCCCTCGTCTGCTTTTTAGTATTACAGAGCACTTGGAGATGACATTATCTCCCAGCGCTCTGCATTAAAAGAAGACCGAGCGGGAGCTCTGGCAGCTACAGGTCTGTGCCAAAGGAGGCACATACAGACCTCTCCTGCTGCTGGACCACCAGGGAAGAGGTAGGAAATGGACACTGGAGGGCAATGTGGAAATGATGGGGCAATGTGGATCCGATGGGGGGCACGATGGAGATGATGGCAATGTATAGATGATGGGGCAATGTATGTGAGGGTAAATTAGAGCTGATGGCAATATGGAGCTGATAGGGGGCAATGTGAGGGTAAGTTGGAGCTGATGGGGGCAATATGGAGGTGATGGGGGCAATGTGAGGGTAAGTTGTAGCTGATGGGGGCAACAAGGAGCTGACAGGGGACAATGTTAGGGCAATATGGAGATGATGGGGGGCAATGTGGAGATTAGGAGTATTGTGGAGGTGTCCAGTGGAGATGGCCATTGGGGGGTGCTTCAGATTTCTGTGCCTACAGGCTCTAGAGATGTAAATTATTATTATTATTTTTTTTAATATATAATTTGAATAAATAATTATGAGTAGTGCCCTTTTTTTCATTTGAACCCCTGCCCCCCAAAATGTCTGTCTGTGCACGTCCCTGAAAATAACACATTTTTAAGAATGCCAGGTCCACTTTAATCTCCATTGTGCAAGAAACGAAACATGACACTTTGTGGTATACCTGCTTGTGAGCTTGCCATCTCACTTATATATTTTCTCTCTGGATTAGGGTGTTACACTACAATCTAAAAGGACTATAAGACATTGCATGTTTTTGGAATATCCCTGATTTTTTTTTAAAGTTTCAGTTATTCGATTAGTCTTTTTGACTGCATTGCATGTATGAAATCAGAGATACACCATAATTGTGTAGTGTCTTGGTACTTTAAGAATGCAGTTTGACACCCCTGCTCTAGATCTTAGCTGTCTATGAGCTGGTTGTTCCTGTAGCATATTGACTGAAAAATTATAATCTTTTCAGTTGTGCTTCATATTGGCCTGGATCCATGTGTGGTTGTAGTGCTGGCTGTTTTTCTTAGAGGATCAACTTTTTTTTTTTTTTTTTTTTTTTTTTTTTTTTTTAATTGATTACTCTGCAGCACACATGCTACTCAAGTGGACCTGTCAACTTTAATTTAAGTTTGCATATTTGAAAGCTTAATTAAAAACAAGAGGACTCAAAACTCACATTAAATTTGTTACAAGTGAATTCTATATTACAAGTTTCAATCACATATCAGTCTAACAAATAATAAAAATAATACTTTATATCCACATATACATATTATATATACAAAAAGTAGCTGTTGCCTATCTAGACAGCATTAGTGTGGATTCTAAAAATACCAAACTCCATCAGTTCTTAAATAATACTTACAAGCCACAGATTTCTTAAATATATTAATCATTCAATCAGAGTTTCAAAATCGATATGTAAACACACAAAGGAAACAATGCCTTACTGTGTCTGTAGAAAAACCTCCAGTGTCATTGTTACAGAATAAATTCCTTTTTCTATAGCTTTGATTTTACATACTGTTGAGTAGCTTAAGCACACACACAGGTCTTTAACCTGAAGATCAAATTCAAAGTTTATCGGTTGGCCAATGAAAGATGAAGGTGCCACTGGGCAATTTTTCTAGGTATACTTGCACACAGTTTTTTTTATGGAACTTGGCAGGTAGGTTGTTCCAGACATCCTGGAAAACTTATCACAGTTGTTCTGTGGATTTAGGCAGCCTCAGTTGCTTCTCTCTCTACATGTAATCCCAGACAGACTCGATGATGTTGAGATCAGGGCTCTGTGGGGGCCATACTATCACTTCCAGGGCTCCTTGTTCTTCTTTATGCTGAATATAGTTTTTTAATGACTTAGGCTGTATGTTTGGGGTCTTTGTCATGCTGCAGAATAAATTTGGGGCCAATCAGATGCCTCACTGATGGTATTGCATGATGTATAAGTAATCTGTCTGTACTTCTCAGCATTGAAGATGCCATTAATTCTGACCAAATCCCCAACTCAGTTTGCAGAAATTTAGCCTCAGACTTGCAAGGAACCCTCACTATACTTCACTCTGTTGCCTGCAGACACTCATTCTTGTACCACTCTCCAACCTTCAGCAAACAAATCGCCTTCTGCTACAGCCAAATATTTAAAATGTTGACTTATCAGTCAGAGCACCTGCTGCCATTTTCTATACCCCAGTTCCTGTGTTTTCATGTATACTTGGGTTGATTAGCAGGCCCGGATTTACATCTCAAGCGCCCCTAGGCACAGTACCCTTTGGCGCCCCTAGCACTGCCTTTACCACACACCATAATCACACCCCTCATTTAGCCACACCCTCATTTGTGGCCAAACCAATTTTTAGATTGGCACTCAGTGGTTTAATTTTATGGTCAGTGAGGGCTGATGCTGTTCTGTGTACATAACATACACATGTGGCTGTTTGTCGCACAAACAGGAAGGGAAGAAAAGGTCACAATTAAACTTAAGAGGATCCTAAATATTAACCAATATTTGGGGCCCTCCTTTCACAGTTCTTAGGGGTTCTTAATCCTTTGTGTACCAGAGGGGTGCATAATGCATTGCAAAGCAATGTGTTGTGCACCCATCTGGCACGCAAAGGGTTTAAACTGCCCTGCCTTGAATGCTAAAAAAGACTCCCGTGTTTGAGACCTGTATCACTCAAAAGGTTAAAAGCCACTTTGAAATAATTGGGTTTCTTTATTTCTCCCCTATGATCTAGTTGGTTTGCCCTGAAATTGGGCTACATTGTTTTACACACGTGGGCCACAAGGCCTTATGTATAAAGGCAAATGAGCAATTCTGGGGCAAACCATCTGCAGTGTAAGGGAGAATTATGAATCCTAAAATCCCCATTGAGTTAAATAGGGCATTTAATCCAGTGAATGATAGAGAGGTATCCAGTGCATTGCCAAACCCTATACAGCATTCAAGTCTCATTTAAATCAAAGACACTTTTTATTGCCCCCTATGGTGCAGTTAGTTGTACATAATTTGCCTTTAATACATCATCCTTAGTGACCTCTTTACGGTGTTCCCACAAGGAAGCTGCTGGATTTGGAATAATCTTTACACCACCTCCCTCCTCAAAAATAATTTACTGTACTGTCCAGTGCTACCAATTACCTTCGTCACCACCACCATGTTTACTTGCCCCCTAGTACTTACAGATTGTAAAGTAGCATGGCCCTCTCTTCATTTGTATATGTCTATACATGTGGTATGTGTTACCTTGTTTGTGTTTTTCCCCAGTTTTCCCAGTGCCAACAACTGTTTTGGCTCTTTATAAGTAAAAGATAATACATATTTGGTGAAATGGAAAAACAGTCAGTCAGGTATAACCTTTGTTGGATAGTCTCTATGTTGACCAAGAAAAAGCCAGTCTAAAAGAGAAGTAACTGCCAGTTCAGTATGCAAGAAGAAAGACTGCTGCCTGGGTAAACCAAAACCAATATATCCCTTTCTTAACCCTTTGACTGCCAGAGGGGTATGCAGCGCATTGCACAGCAATGTGTTGCATACCTCTCTGGCACTCAAAGGGTTAAACCCATCAAGGGGCTAAATCAATCTTACCTCTTCAAGAGAAAGAGAGACCCTAAATGCATTGTCGGTTTTGCACTGGCAAGCAAAAGGATGAGAGAAAATTGGATCACCACTAATATTATTTGGCTTATTTTATATTATCACCCAAAGTATAAAGACTATAATCCATGTTTTTTAACCCCAGAGGGTTTTAACCCTTTGAGTGCCAGAGTGCAAAGTGTAGAGTGCAATGTGTGACATACCCCTCTGGCACTCACTAGGTTAATAGTAATTAAGCTTTCATTAATTTTAAGCAGAACAGCATTATTACATTGATTTTTTTCTTCAAATTCTGCAATTAAAGTATTGTATTCTATAGGGTGGGTTGTTTGGTTAGGGGTTAAGTTTCCAGGGCTCCTCTCTCCCTTGGGCCGGGCGCTCTTTGCTGCTCGCTTGTCTGGCCGGCTGGTCGAGGCTGTAACTGATACCCTTTGACTCTGTTATGTCAGTACTGAGTTGTAAGTTCTTGTCCTGGAACGTATGTGGATTAAATGATGCTGTTAAGAGATCTTTAATTTTGAACCACGTCAGGAAACAATCTCCTGGGGTGGTTATGTTGCAGGAGACGCATCTATCTGCTAGTAGAATTCTGTCTCTTAGGAGGCAGTGGATACAGAGCCATTACTATGCCACATACTCCACGTACTCAAGAGGAGTTTCCATCCTCATTACTAAATTAGTTTCCTTTGAATTCGTTGATCTCAAGTCGGACCCCCAGGGCTGCTATCTTTTTTTTAACGTGTAAATTGCAGGGAGCTCTCTTTGTTCTGCTAAATGTTTATATACCGCCACCTTTTGACCCCTCGGTCCTTAGGGAAATGCTTGTTTACATTTCTGACAAGCCCTATCATCGTATCGTTTGTATGGGTGACTTTAACATAACTACTAACTCTGATTTAGATAGATTAGGTGGAGCGGTTGTTGACTCCAGACTACACAGGGATGCATTCCTTGGTCTTATAGGCGACATGGACTTTATAGATGTGTGGAGGACTCTACACCCACAGGCCCGGGAGTTCTCATGCCATTCGGCTACGTATAAAACTCTATTGAGGATTGATTATGCATTCGTTAATTGGTCGACCTTGCCTCTGGCTACCGGTTGCTGTTTTTTGACTAGGGTAGCTTCTGACCATTCCCCGCTTTTATTAATGTTACAGCACTACCAGAGACCTAGGTCTGGGGTGTGGAGGCTTGGTCCTGCATGGTTGACTAACATGCATTTAGTGTCCAAGCATAGGGAAGATTTAACTGAATATTTTGTTAACAATGTGGACACTGCTTCCCTGAGCACTGTTTGGGAGGCTGCTAAAGCGACTGCAAGGGGCTCCTTGATCTCTTATCTCTTCGAACATTCGGCTTGGGTCTCGGGAGGTGGAGGAGTTGGAGTCGGATGCATTTGAAGGGGAGAAACAATTTGTGGAGAAAAAAGACTCGGTATCCTATTCTAACTTGATATCTTGCTCCCTAAAATATTCTATAAAATTATCAGACTTGAATGCCCGTCATATTTTTTACTTGAAACAAAATATTTTTGAAATTGGTGACAAAGCGGGAAAACTGATGGCTCATCTTGTTTTTCAAAGTAGGGGACCTTCGACGGTTTCCTCACTAAGGGACCCCGGGGGGGTCACTTGTTCTTGATCCACATTTGATTAACTCGCAATTCCGATCCTTTTATTCTAGCCTTTATGAATCCCGACTAACTCGCTCTGACTCTCACATTTCTTCTTTTATTGATTGACTTCCGCAGCTTTCTTATGAACATAGACGGATGTTAGATGCTCCTATACTTCTGAGAGAGGTTGTGGAGGCTGTCCGTAGTTTACCGATGGGTAAGTCGTCGGGCATGGATGGTCTTCCTGCGGAATGGTATAAAAAATTTGTGGATGTCTTGGCCCCACACCTGTTAAACACCTTTTATGCTGCTATTGATGATGGCCATCTCCCAGCGTCTATGAACAATGCCTCCATTATTGTACTGCCTAAGCCAGGGAAAGATCTGGAATTGTGCGATTCTTATAGGCCAATATCTTTATTGACTACAGATGCTAAGATTGTGGCGAAGATCTTGGATTCCAGACTGAATATGGTATTGGGGACTTTGGTACATGAAGATCAAACCGGCTTTATCCCGGGTAAATCTACATCACACAATCTTAGACAGCTATTTATGAACTTGCAGCTGCCTCACGACAATATGGGGTCTAGGGTAATCGCATCTCTCGACGCGTCCAAGGCCTTCGACTCTGTCGAGTGGCCTTATCTTTGGCAGGTGCTCCGGGGGTTTGGGTTCGGTCCATCCTTTATTAGATGGATACATATTCTGTATAGTAGTCCCAGGGCATCCGTGGTGACTGTCGCAGCTCTTTTCCTTACATCGAGGTACCAGACAGGGCTGTCCGCTCTCGCCCGGCTTGTTCGCCCTGGCCTTGGAGCCCCTGGCTGTCCTCATCCGTGCAAATCCTTTGATTAGGGGCCTTACGGTGGAGGGCAGGGAGGAAAAGCTTGCACTTTACGCGGATGACATCTTGCTTTTTTTGAATAATGATGATGGTTCTCTGCGGACCACATTGCAGTTGGTGGACGATTTTGGCACTTATTCTGGCTTCCAAATCAATTGGACTAAGTCCTCCTTGCTCCAGCTTGATAATAACTCACAGGACTCTTGTCGGACTGATATCCCACTTTCACGTGTGGACGTCTGCACTTACTTGGGGATTAAGGTGGCTGCAATGACAGACTTTTTTGGAGATGAATTTGGTACCCACTATTCAATATTTCCAGGACAAAACGACTGCATGGCTTCATCTGCCTTTGAATGTTATAGGCAGATCGAATCTTATCAAACTGATTTTTTTGCCCAAATTTCTGTACATCTTTCAAAATACACCGGTCCCTATACCTAAAAAATATTTCCGACAAATAGATAAAATTATCTTACACTTTCTATGGCGAGGGGGTCGAGCTAGGATCAGGCTGTCTACTCTCATGAGATCTAAGCGTGAGGGGGGAATTGCGTTGCCCAACTTCTACAGATACTATTTAGCGGCACAATGCCGTTATGTGTTTGGATTTTGTTTCTTCCCAGCCCCGATATCAGACTACTGAGATTGACACATTACTGTTGCGGCCTGCCTATACGCTGTCTCAATTCTTGCACGGAGGCCCTGTGATTTTTAAGACTCGATCTCAGCTAGCTGCGGCCGTATATGAGGCTTGGCTGGAGATAAAGAAACTGTTGAGGCATGTTGCGATGGATCCTGATACGGGGCTACATCATTTATCCAATTGCGAGTTTGGTCCCCTGTGGGCCAGACACGGGATTACTACCCTTGGTCAGTTGTACCAGGATGATCAGCTAAAGTTGTTTGCACAGTTACCTGACGAATACCGTCTACCACATACTCTTTTTTTACTCATATTTGTGTGTTAGACATGCTCTTAGTGCTCAGTGGGGTGACCAGATTCCGATGATCTCTACCTTCCCGCTTCTCACTAGACTGCGGCCACTGGAGCCGTCGAGACCCCTCTCTTTCATTTATCAATGGATGGAATCTCATGTGGGTTGTCAGGAGTTCCCTTCCCGGAATAAATGGGAACAGGACGTGGGTCCGTTAGCGGAATGGGATATGGCCAAGGCAGGTCCAGCGATGGTAGCAACGTCGACTAGACACCAGATGATACAGTTGAATATTCTCCATCAAATTTATTATATGCCTGTGAAACTGTATAAAATGGGGAATGTTCTAATTCTAATGTTCTGGGCACATAACTTCATATGATTTGAGATTGCCCTGTGGTTGGGAGTTTTTGGAAAGAAGTCATGCATATTGTGGCCCAGGTGCTGGGGAGACCTGTTTCTGTGACTCCGAAACTTTACTTATTGTCTATCTTCCCCGATGAGATTGAGGGTGCAGCTGACAGATCCCTGCTAAGAGAGCTTTTGGTGTTGACAAGAAAGGTGGTGGCCATGAACTGGATGTCGAATGGTGCTCCCACTTGCAGGGCGTGGATTCATTTAGTTCTACAGTGCATCCCACATTATAGGTTGGTCTACTTGCATCGGTACAACACAGACAAGTTTGAAAGGACATGGGGACATTGGCAGAACTGGTGGACGCGTAGTGCCGATGCTCATTAGGCAATTGATGCTGTACATCTTGACGTTGATGAATGAGTTGAGTCATCTTGACTGGTTGGGTGCGTGGCTGTGTGGTGGGGTCGGCGAGTAATGATGTGTTTGAGCTCTGTACTTTTTGAGCTCCTACGACTTTGCTGGCGGGCGGGCTGGGGGGGTGCTGTGGGCTTGGGGGAGAGAGGACTCGGGAATGGGGTAGGGGTGTTTACTTGAGGCTTAATTAGGTTAGTTCCTTTTGGGGGATTTGGTTTTTACATAACAATAAAACCTCAGGTTGGCTCTGTACAATCCATTGATATGTTTATGTTCTTTTCACTCTTATATATGTCTATATACATTTTCTGTATCTGAATGATTTACATGTATTTCTCTGTCTTTTTTGATTTGTATGGAGCGATCTGATAATAAAACATATTTAAAAAGAAAAAAAAAAGTATTGTATTCTAGATTACCTTATGGGGAGGATGCTCGGTCTCAGTCTCAGATCATTGCTGTGTGCTATTGCCAGCTACGCACTGCAAATGCACATGCGTAGTTGGTGCCTGCTGAATCTAAGTAGCTGCGCACACTATGCTGTGACAGACAGAGTAGTGTTCAGCTGTGTGTTCATGATGCCTGTACAATGAGAGTGAGACTTTAGCAACAGGAAGGTCAGAAAAGAGACTTGGGAGGGACGCAGCCAAACATAAACAAGGCAGCTGAGCAGTGAGAGCACTCGGCGCATTGCACTTTTTGGGCGGCCCCAAGTGGGAAGGTCGATGGGTGTGACAGGCCATTGCCAGGGCGCCCCTCAAAATCTGGCACCCTAGGCACATGCCTCGTTGGCCTATTGATAAATCCGACCCTGTTGATTATCCTTGTTTCCAGGTCAGAGGGATGACTTTTTGACCAGGCTTCTCTGGACAGTAGATGGGTATACCACTGTTTTCTGCCAATCTTGAGCTGATGGCACTGCTGGACATTTTCTGATTGTGAAAGGAAGTAAGCATGATGTCATATCTGCTGCACTAAGTTTACTTGGCCAATCACTGCATCTACGGTCCTCAATGTTTCTCCCTTCTTTATGCTTCTTTAAAAGAGCTTGAACAGCACATCGGGAAACACCTGTCTGCCTTGAAATTTCTGCCTGGGAGAGACCTTGCTGATGTAGTATAACTACCTTGTGTGTTGTTGCTGTGCTCAGTTTTCCATGGTGTATGACTTTTGATATTAAACTGTCTTCAGCAGCCTCGCCTTGTTAGCTAAGTTTTGCTGTCCCACTCAGCTGTTTGTTTCAGTAAATTATTTTGTTTCAACCTACATATTAAATGTATTATACCTGTTTGGTATAATTGTTTAATCATACACCTGACTAAATGACTAAAAAAATCCCTGATTTTGTGCAAGTGTACCTAGAAGAATTGATGTCATTTTGAAGGCAAAGGGTGGTCACACGATCACACCAAATATTGATTTGATTTTGATTTTTCTTCTGTTCACTCACTATGCATTTTGCCATTGAGCTGGTTTTCCCACTGCTGTAGGAAGTAGCCAGGGAATGAAGGCCATTGGTTTTGTTATGAATCCATGCTGAGGGTATGGACCATAATATGCCACATTGGTGCAGTACGGGTTGTCAGATTTTATATCAATTTTTAGTCTAGTTCCTTAGCTTTGATCTGTGCCAGAAGTATGTACTCCCAATGGCATAGTTCTCAGCTTCACTGACACACCCAAACACCCCCCACCCCCCATGATTACACATCAGCCCAAGCAAGTGGATGTCATTCTCATTATTGGGGAGGTCCCTACATTTGACTGATTCGTCCCAGTGTCAGGACATTTAATGTTGGAGTACTAGCACTCCATATAATGCAACTCATGACCTGTGCTCCAAACAAAATAAAAAACTGAAGAATCTCCCGACTTCAACATCAGTCTCATTAAGTATATTTGCTTATATGTCAATGAGTTAATGAAGCTGGAAAAAGACATGGATCCATAAAGTTCAACCCTTGACATATCAGCTTTGTTGATCCAGAGAAAGGCAAATAAATAAATAGATAAATGTTATTGACGACATTTCCAATTACGGTCAAAGTGTGTAAATAAATTTCTTCTTGACACCAAACGTTATTCTGATATTTGCCTGGATCAACATTCTATCTGCTTTGTTACCAACTGTAATAATTTTCAATTTTGTTCTGAGCTAGTAAGGTTCCAGTACTTTTTTTGAAAAATTCTACAGCATTTGCAATCTCTGCTTCCTGAAGCAAAATAATTATACAGTTCAAAATCCACTTACTGGAGAAAAAAACTAGTCTTAATGGATGACCTCTTGTTTTATGCTCTGAGTTCAATGTATTGACTTTGACTATATTTGTATATTGTAATCATATTATCTCTTAGACATCTTATCTAATGTAATCAAGCTCAGTTTTGCTAGTCTCCCTTTATAACTCAGATCCTCTAACCATTTATCAGTTTTGTGGCATGTCTGTGTGCTTTTCCCAGTTCAATAGTGGCAACCATAACTGTACTGCTTATTCAAGATGAGACCTTTCCAAGGATTTATAAAGAGGCAGAATTATATGCTCATCTCCTGTATCTTTTTAACTTTTTATAATTGTAGTGGCTCTTGAGGCATCTGAGTGACACTGCACACTGCTGTGAAGTCTGTTGTTTATCAGCACTCCTAAATCTTTCTCTAATGAGGAATCCTGAAGTAGTTTTTCATTTCAGGTATATGTTGCATGTTTGCTGCTGCAGCCCAAAATAATATAATCCCCTACCACCATCATCTGTCTAGGTCTGCCTGAGTAGCAGAGTAGAATAAAAAGCTATAACTACACTTTGATGTTCCATTTTTCACCTGCCAAAATCATATTTAATTAATTGTTAGGCACCTGTTACAGATTTTCTTATTAATAATAAGAATGCATTAAAAAAAAAAAAAAAAAAAAAAATATATATATATATATATATATATATATATATATATATATATATATATATATATATATAATGTGTGTGTGTGTGTGTGTATAACATTCTTTCATGTAGTATGCTTATATAAGTCATCACTTGCATTTTATTTATTTTCTTCCATTTTTTTCGTTAAACTATTTTTTTCTATTTCATTTATTTTATGAATTTCACATTGAGCTTATTCTGTATTCTCCCATTGCCTCATTCATTATAGGTTCTTTTGTTAAGTGTTCTCTACTTTTTGTCAGTTTCCAGTTGATGGGATCAAAATTGATCTTGACTCAACAAGCGAAATCAAGATTGATGTGGAAAAAAAAATATAGTGTTTTTAGATAGCTGTCACATTCATTTTAATGGAAAAGGGAAAAAAATAAATTGATAAACACTGCTTTCTGAAGTTCCTTCTTATAATCTTCCATTTGCCATTCCTGTATAATTTATTGATTTTACCTCTTCCTTTTAATTATAGTAGAGTGTGGCATTAAACGTACTTACTCAATATGAATTTAGTGTGATGGCATTCATTTTGAGACTCGTGGAAGACAAATGTTACAGGAATTAGCATGTTCAGTTTGTAACTTCAGCGTTACAATGGTAATATTTGTGGTTCTTCTTTATGCAGAGTAATGATCCATATCCTTGGCCAATGTTTTCATCCTATCCTTTGCCAAAGTGTTACATTTTAGAAACTCCTTTGAAGCAAGCCATTAAACAAGGTAAGAATTGGCAATTTCCAACTTTAACTTTGTAACACCCAAGTGATTTTGAAAGAGCTTTCAAAAGCACCTATCTTTTTTGTTACAGATAGATATGAGATATTTAACTTTATTTATTTATCCTTTTATGCAAATAAGCTAGTACTGGTAGGAAGAGGCAGTTGTGTTGTGGTGCAGTGTGGCAATGCCTACTAGATATGCACTAACTGACAAATATTATTGTTTTAAATAAAACATAACCAACATAAATATAGGTGCTTTTGAAAGCCCTTTCAAAATCAACAGTTTGTTATAAAGAGACAGTTTGTTAAGCAAGGAACTTATAGATTTTAATTTATAATGGAGGGTTTTATGTTGTAGTCAATAATTATATATGTTGTATGCAAATTACAGTGGTGCAGTAATCATCAGTTATCAATTGAAGTCCAAAAGAGACTGCAAAATATTATAGTAAATAAAGCACCTGTGCCTGATGGCATACACCCAAGGTTCATATTCAGAAATAGGAAGATCCTTATACTTAATATTTGTTGATTCACTCTCCTTAATCATATTGTCCTGTGATTGGGGAAAAGCATCTGTAGTACCGTTATTTAAAACGGGAACGATATAAACTAGGACATTGTAGACCTATGAGTTTTAAGATATTAGATGGATTAGTAATTGATAGTACTCATCAGTACTCTATTAGAGCACAGACTGTTGCACAGATTCTACTGACCCATACATTAACTTTACCATGTCCAATTTGGCTCACCACTATCCTCACCTGCATCAGACTCTCCCTCCTCCTGTGTCCACATGAACAGTCATTCCATTTATATTGCACTCTCACTTCCCTCACCACTTCTCTGCTCCCATTAACTCTTCTAAGTCCCCCATTCTCTATATCTACCATCTCCTTCTAGCGCTCACACATTGTGGAAAGGCACTGGAGGAAACTGCTCTCATCGGCTGACTTTGTACTCTACAAATTCATTTTTCATTCTTATAAGTCTGCCCTCTCCTTGGTCAAACAGTCATATTTTCCTCCTTAATTTGTAATCTTTCTCCCAACCCCAAGCCCCTTTTCTCAACTGTAAATCTCTTCCACACCCACCAACACAAGATCTTGCCATCCACTTCAAGGACAAGATCAACTCTATCAGACATGAAATCTCATCACTTCCACCTCCACCCAGCCAGTTTAGCCCTGTTAACTCCTTTTCACCAGTAACAGAGGATGACTTTTCCCTTCTCCTTACATACTCACAGTTAACCACATGTGCTCTTGATCCAAGCCTATCTCAGTTAATTCATCATTCAAGGACTTTCTCTTCTACTAACTCCAGCCCTTACTTATTCAACCTCTCTGACAGCTGGCACCTTCCCATCCTCTTTTAATCATGTACTAATCACACCCAACTTAAAGAAACCGTCCCTGGACCCAAACTCACTCGTAAACTACTGGCCCATTTCTCTTCTCCCATTCACCGCCAAGCTCCTTGATTGTCTGGATGACTAAATTCCTCAACTCCTATTCCCTGTTAGATGCCTTACAATCTGGATTCCATCATCACTCCACTGAGACTGCCCTCACTAAAGTGGCCAATAACTTGCTATCCACTAAGTCAAAAGGCCACTACTCCCTCAGTCTACTAGACCTGTCAGCTGCCTTTGACACAGTGGATCACCCATTCCTCCCCAAAGCTATTCACTCCCTAGGCCTCTGTGACATCACCCTCTCACTTTGTTCTCATTATATCTCTGCAACTGTTCCTTCAGTGTCTCCTGCTCTGGCTCCACTTCTTCACCCCTCTCACTGTCTTTTGGTGTACCACAAGTTTCAGTCCTGGACCCCTTGCTCTTTTCAATCTACACCTCACCCCTTGGCAAACTAATAGTCTCCTTTGGGTTTCACCATCATCTCTATGCTGTTGACAGTCAAATATCTTTCCTACCCAGACCTCTCCCCTTCCCTTCTGTCTAATTGTATCTCTGCTGTGTCTTCCTGGATTTTCTCCCGTCATCTAAAACTCAACCAAAGCAAAACCGACCTTATCATTTTCATTCCCTCTACCACCAGCCTTACCTCAGATATTGCTCTAGCTGTTAACAGCACCGCCATCACACCAACTGCCTTGGTCAGTTTCGACTCCACCCTATTCCTTCATTCCCTACATTAATTAAATCTCCAACTCCTTCAGGGTGCAACTCAAGCCATCTCTTCTTTTAAGGGTTAATAATGTTTCAGTGTGAACAAAGCTGCAATCCTTGTAGTTCATACTACTGATCCGTCACTTTAGTAATACTGAAATTGCTCTATATTCTCAGAAATAATATTATAAATTGTCCCCCTCATGTCCCTTAAATTTATATAATCTTTCGTGCCTCAGAGCTGTAAGCAGTTCGCAACACAAGACAATCTTCTTTCAGTAAAAGCAAAAACCTGTCCTCCTTCATTAAAGCTTATAGTGAATGAAGGCAGATTGTACCTTGTAGCAACTGGTCAAGTGACTCAGTTTCAGATATCAGGAGATATGGCCTGGCATACTCATAAATGGTGTGAGGGGAACTAATTATAATATTATTTCTGAGAATTTAGAGCAATTTCGGCATTGCTCAAGTAACAGATCAGTTTTATGCACTACAAGGAAGGATTGCAGCTTTGTTCATACTGAAATATTACTATCCCTTTAAAGGGATAGTAATAGTTAATTTTATGTTTATTTAATATTGTAGTCATTAAAAAAATATGAACAACAATGTAAGTCTTATCTCTCAAACCTTTATGGTTTGAGGGATATACCTTGCTAAAGTTACCTCGTGAAATAAGTCAGCGTTCTAGCTGACAACCGCAGAATTTGTTCATTTGACCGGATGGAGGTGTTATGGTTTACAGACTCTCAGACACTGGAGGTTTGGTAAAACACAGTTTTATTAAACAAGCAATGATCATGTGACCCTCTCGGTTCCAGTACATACAATCTGTAATCCAGACACAGGAATGGTATAGGGGTAATATAATCACAGATGAGTCCAGAATGTACAGAAGTATATCACTGACGCAGGTCAGGTCACGGAGATAGGAATAACCCACTCAGGCCCAGCAGGTACCCAATGTACTGTACTGGCACAGGTCAGGTTACACGGAGCGCAACAACCCACTCAGGCCCAGCAGGTACCTAAGGTACTGTACTGGCACAGGTCAGGTTACAGTTGAAGCTGTGCCACAGTGAGCACTAATGTCAAGATCAGAAACGCCAACAGGCACCAATAGTGCCACCAATAATGGAGGCAACCTACGCAGGGAGTAGCCAAGGTAGATCACCCTTAGGTGACTAAAAGGAGGCCTCACGTCACCGTATGGAGAGACAGAAAACAAAGCAACTTAGGCCCGGACCGGAGACTAGCGGACAAACCCTAGCAGCCTTAGGAAGGCTACAGACTGAAGGGTGTACAGGCAGTACGGTGGACTGCACTGTAATGAGGAAAACCGGTACTGACAATAGTGACTCTCGGGAATGCTCCCAGACGACAGAGCAGAGTTATGACCTTGAGCGCTGTAGCACCAAACCGTAAGGTAGACGGAAGCCCAGACCTGTACCGTGGGCCTCAGAACCAGAGGCTAACCGAGGCTCCCAGTAGCCACCCAACCTCGGTAAGTGTAACAAGTAGGTCAAGCGTACCGGGTTCAATACAACACCTAACACCGTAGTGAAAGGATAACAGCGCAAATATCTGCAGGGTCGAGAGCAGTGCTACCTGAGATGGTAAGGAGGCACAGTGACTGACTGGGACAGTCACGGTACGGAGGACGGACCTCTGAATGGCAGGCAACTGGTTCAGTGGTATAGGGAGGTACACAAAGCAGGAGCAACAGCAAAGCCGGTTTGGTACACAGAGCAGGAACATCAGTAGAGCCGGGTCGGTACACGGAGCAGGAACATCAGCCAGGCCGAGTCAGTACACAGAGCAGGAACGTCAGTAGAGCCGGATCGGTACACGGAGCAGGAACGTCAGCCAAGCCGAGTCGGTACACGGAGCAGGAACGTCAGCCAAGCCGAGTCGGTACACGGAGCAGGAACGTCAGCCAAGCCGAGTCGGTACACAGAGCAGGAACGTCAGTAGAGCTGGATCGGTACACGGAGCAGGAACGTCAGCCAAGCCGAGTTAGTACACAGAGCAGGAACGTCAGTAGAGCCGGATCGGTACACGGAGCAGGAACGTCAGCCAAGCAGAGTCGGTACACAGAGCAGGAATGTAGATCAGGCAGAATAGTCAGGCAGTCCGGGTCACAAACAGGAATCACACGAATAATCAGAACAAGCACTGGCAACAGGTACACCACAAAAGGGCAGCGCTGAAGTGACATTGCTCAGTATAAAAAGGCTAGGAGTGGGCAGAGACAATTCACGATAGCCAATAAGAGGGAATGAGGAAGTGGATGGACATAACAATGTCGCCAGCGAAAGCACGGGCACCGTGATAGGCTCTTTAGCAGAGCAGAAAACACGTGAGCTAAACACAAATACTTCATTGGAATGGTCTACAAAGTGTGTCTGGTTTGCAAGCACACTTTGTAGACCTTTCCAGTGAAGTATTTATGTTTTGATTGAGTATTTTTGGCTTTCTGAAGAGCCTCCATCAGGTCAAATGACTGGATTCTACAGTTATCAGCTAGAGCGCTGACTTCTGTCACGAGGTAACTTAAGCAAGGTATATCTCTAAAACCATAAAGGTTTGAGCGATAAGACTGACTTCGTTGTTCATATTTTTTTTAATGCTTACAATATTAATAAACATAAAATGAATTATTACTATCCTTTTAAAGCCTTTGTTTTCAAAAAAGAAAAGGTCAGCATGTCAACCACCAACATTTTGGCAAGTAAAGTTTTTCACAGGTATACTTTTGCATTATTTTTGTACAGGTTTTGACTTCTTTCTAAGAACGTAGTAAGTTGTGGGATACAGTACAAAGTGGAAGAACTGTGTAACTTTATTGCTTTAACTACATCATTTGGGGAGGTGGTGAGGGTTGTGGCAGTATGTGTTAGCATTCTATGACTCTCTTGTCATCCTCAAAAACAAATTCAGAGTCGTACTCCTATGAAGCAGGAGCAGGAAATCTTGGCACGCTCACTGACACATCAACCACACTTCTGTTATGTACCCCAGAGCCCCGGGAACTTTTAAGAGTACTTCTGCTGCTGCTAGTTGTGGCACAGTTAACCTGTTGATAGTGTGTCTCCCAGTCAGACCCGTGGTTGTGCTTCAGGTGGGACCTCATTGAGAAGGTGCCTAGGTGAGAGCCGACTTTCAACTCACCTGCTCACATGCTTCTTACACAGACAACCGATAGCAACATGCTTAGCTTTTGTATCATGAGTGAAGTATTTGCATTCTGTGGACTTCATGGTCTGCAGGGTTCCTGAGGGGCTGCTACTACTACTGGGGCTAGATGTTGCTGCAGTTGTATTACTGCTAGGTGTAACAGGTTCTGCACTTCCAACAGCAGTTGAGGCACTCATCCTAGTTAAGGTTGTAGATGTTTGTTAATAGTGTACTCTGCACTCAGGAAAATGAAAAAAAAAAAAAGTATTACAAACAAATTTTTTTTTTTTTAAAATATGCTAAAAGGTAATCAATTTGGAGGATAGATAGACATACTCCACAGCATTGAATGCGATTCACACCACATACCTTGCTTAATCATAGGCAAATCAACAATCATCACAACAGACATTTAAAATCCCCTTCAAAGTGATTAACAAGCATAACTGGATAAAAAACAAAAGGCTTATTGGATTTTTAATTTAGACAATCCTATTCCTAGAAGACTGAATCTTCAATGGGACATCAGTAATGTTGTTATGTAGCTCACTTGTATTGTTCTATATGGTTGCATACTGATTATTTTTGGTCCTTATGTGACCTGGTAAAAGAGCTGTATTAGATATACTTATTATTTTTGTTTTTGTCCAATCATGCTTGTTAATCACTTTGGAGGGAGTTTTTAAATGCTTGTTGTGATAAGTGTTGATTTGTCTATGATGAAGCACTGTCTGGGGTGAAACGCATTAGACGCTATGGAGTATATCTATCCTCTAATGTGTTCACTTTTTAACATGCTTTTTGAATAAAGATTTTGGTGTTTATTCATCTTATTTTCTTCATGTTCTTAAGTTTCAAGTGCACTATTTGACAGCTGGAGAAGTGAGTCATCTCCCTTGGGCACCTATCATTGTGGACATTTTATACCTGTGAGCATGGTGTTATATCCCTCTTACCCTTGATTCAACTGTACCTACAATATATTGGGTTTTTGAGCGAGTCAGTGAGTTCTATAGAGCACCATTATCTCTGTGCATTCTGTTTTAATGTACAGGGGCTGAGACCCGGTCTTATTGCTCCCCTTATTAAAGGTGCACATGTTGGGTGGTTTTCTGTGTATATAAATAGAGGTGATTCATGTGGTATTGCTCAATTCCGATTTTTTTTATGTTATGTACATTTGATATGCATTGTATTCTAGAATGTTTCAGTGTTTCTTCCTCCACACAGATGCCTTCCCACACTCGTTCCTTGCTGCAGTCTCAAAAGGCCATTTCTTCTTCAGGCCATTCAAGAATCTGTGGCCTCCAAAGTCTTGGTCTCAGCACCTAAAGCTCCCATAGAAGCAGTACCTTGGTATCCCATTCACATGGAGCCTCTTCAGAAGTTCATCCTGAAGCACTGGAACAAAAATCCATATTTTCTCAGTTATAACATTAAAGTCCTTCCTCATGTCAAACTCATCCTGGGAGTCTGGAATAAACATTTACAAGGGTCTTCTTTATTCAGTTTTTAATGTTGGAAGATCTTCATAACAAATGCACGAAAGTACGGCTGGGGGGCTGTTCTACAAAGCAGATAATTCGTCTACTCACTGTCCGGAGAGTTTTAAATGCATTAATGTCTCATTAAAGGTCATGCTGTCAAGATAAGTTCAGATAATAATGTGATGGTAGCCTGCCTCACCAGGCAAGGGGGCCGAAGAAATGTGACCCTGATGAACCTTTCTATGAAGATCAACAATTGGACAGAGTTCAATCTGATAACCTTGACATATTTTCATATCAGATGGAAAGACAATGTGTGGGCAGACAGAATCATCAGGACGTAAATTTAGAATGACGTGTGGTCTCTTAATTAAGAGGTATTCAAGTCCCAGAAGAATATGATGTTTAAGCCTAAGATGAGTCTGATGGCCACCAGAGAGAATGCAAAACTTCTAAGATTATTCTCTCAATTTCCTCCAGATTGCCCAGAGGTAGTGGATGCTCTTCTGCAAACATCCTCCTAGCTGGCTTACATATTTTCTCCTCAGAGGCTTCTTCCCCTGGTTTTTGAAGAAAATGTTTTAGGAGACAGGAACAGTTATCTTGATTGCTCTTTACTGTCCCTGGAATCCATTGTATGCCACTCTGAAACACCTGGCTGTGACAGATCTGATTTTCTCTCTAGAGTAGGAGCTTCTACATTGGGGAGAATTCTACACCAGCTGGTATTCAAACTAAAACCTAGCAACCTATATCCTGAAAGCGAAATCCTGAGTGAGCAATCCTTGTCAACACAAGTGATTGACCGTCAAATCTGTGTACATCTAATGTTGCTTGTTCTGGTGAAACTCTCATAAGAATGTTCCACGGTTTCTATTCTGTGACTGTTGAATTAGATGTCTGATACCTTTAATAAATGTATCTGTCCCAGCACACTCAAGGTCCATGTCTCAGGTCTTGGAAGTTTCTTGTGCCCTCCATTTGCTGACCATTATTTAGTGAAAAAGTTCATAAAATCTGTCATGTTTCTGAGGCCAAGAGTTGTTTGCTCTTTCTCACCATTTTAACATGAGTCCTCAAAGCATCACTGGGCAATCACTGAATCTCTCCAAGTGTGTTTTCTGAAATTACTTCCTTTTAAGACAGTATTGTTTATAGCAATGTTATTTTGAATTAGATAAAGTCTAATCTCTTTCTACTAATTAACATTACGTACAATTACAGCAACATTTTGTCCATTTGAAGTTACCTCCGGAATTTGCACCCAAGGTAACTTCGTCATTTAATAGATATCAGGATATATGTCTAACTACACTGTGTCCTTATCTTCAACATTCTAAAGAGAAAAGTCTGCATAGATTGGATTTCAATAGCTGGACAAAACAATCTCTCTTAGGAAAAGTTGCTCTCTTTTTGGGCCTTCCACGGGAATGAAGGAATGAAATAAATAGAGAATTTCACTTAAATGTGAACTCCATCTCTTTTAGGTCTTTTTGGTACCACATGGCCTTCCTGTTCTTTTTGTTACCAAGAAAGTATTTTATTGAGTATCACTGGATTAGGGTGGGAGGTTATTTAAATGATTTTCCTGTCCTACAGAGGGAGGCAAGCGCTATGTCTCTGGTGTGCTACCAAAAGTATACTGAAGGAAAAATTAGTTAATATGTGATAATAATTCTGTCTATTGTGGCACCGATCAATGCAGAATTGATTCAGAGTGACTATTAAAGTGGACATAAGTCTTCCATGAAGACCACTTCTGACTTTTCCAGATAGTAGATGGGTGTACCAGGGTCCCACTGTTTTCTGCCAATTCTGAGCTGATGGTACTGCTGGATATTTCTTATTGTGAAGGGAAGTAAGCATGATGTGTTTTTCATCTGCTGCACTAAATTTCCTTGGCTGACCACTGTCTACGGTCCTCAGAATTGCCCATTTCTTTGTGCTTCTTCATAAGAGCTTGGATCGCCCTGGGAGATACCTTGCTGATGCAGTATAACTACCTTGTGTCTTGTTGCTGTGCTCAGTCTTGCCATGGTGCATGACTTTTGACAATAAACTGTCTTCGGCAACCTCACCATGTTAGCAGAGTTTGGCTGATTCTCACCCGGTTTTATTCCTCCTACACAGCTGTTTCATTTAATGATTGTGTTTCAATCTGCATATTAAATTGATGATCATTACCACCTGTTTGGTATAATTATTTAATCACACACCTGACTATATGCCCACAAAATCCCTAACTTTATACCAGTTTATCTAGAAGAATTGATGCTGTTTTGAAGGCAAAGGCAGCAAATATTGATTTCATTTAGATTTTTCTTCTCTTCACTCTCTATGCATTTTGTTAATTGATGAAAATAAACTATTAACATGTTTATTTTTGAAAGCATTCTTACTTTACAGCATTTTTTCACACCTGCCTAAAACTTGGGCACATTACTATAGATATATGCAACTCCATCAATACAGGTAAACCATGATAAAATCAAGATTAACATTAGGGGTCTGACACAATTTCCCCAAAAACTGTTCTCAACTTGTTTAGAGTATATTTTCTGCAAACTAAATTGGGACAAAAAAAGGACTTGAGATAAAAGGACAAAATGCAAGGCCTGTTTAACAAATTTACCATACGAGGGCAAATCTCAGTAGATAGACTAGAACTAGAAGTGGACAAATATGTTTACCTTGAGCAGGAAATGTCAGCAGATGGAAACACCATGATAGAAATTGAGAGACAAAATTGGGATGGCAAACATTTGGAAAATGTTGTAGTACTGTCTTTAAGACAAATTTACCATTCTGCTTCAAACGAAAGTGTTGTCCTAGTCCTTATGTAGTGCTGTGAAACATGGACACTAAATGTCAAAGCCATACAAAAGCTTAAGGTTACACAGAGAAGTATGGAGCTGGGAATTCTAAACATAACATAAAGAGACCGAAAAAGGCGTGCATGGATTAGTCAGCTAATAATGGGCTATGATGTCACTGAAAGAGTAAAGCAACTGAAGTGGAAATTGGCAGGCCACATAGCGAGAAGATCTGATAGTAGATGGACCAAGCACATTTAGGAATGGATTCCACTTGATACTAAATGCCCAAGGAGAAGACCAAATACAAGATGGGTAAATTAAGTTAACAAATTTGTTGGTACATAGTGGCAACAAAAGGCACAGGACAGAGGTTGTTGGAGGCCTGCTAAGGAAGACTTCATCCTGCCGTGGATTAATCCACGCACACATTATTAGGTCTTCTTTTGGTATGTTTGAATTTGCCACTTCATACTTCTGTGTGTAATGTGTGTGTGTGCGTGTGTGTGTGTGTGTGTCTGTTTTTTCATTTGAATTTTAAATTAAACAACTCCTGTTATTATGTAGGGCCCTTTTAAAGTTTTTGATTACATTTCTAAAGCACCCCTAAAATCATGTAGATAGTTTGTCAAGGGTATATTGAAAGGCAAAAGTATATGTAATTTGAATGAGAATAAAAAGTATGTTGTGATTAAGAATTTCATTAAAAATTCATTTTTCTGTGTTTTCAAATGTGGCACTCTAAATGTGCGGCCATGGCACACCATAGCACCACTGGACCCTGGTTGGACCAGTTAAAGTAATCTGAAAGGATTTTATTTTATTTTTTTAGGTATTTTTCTGGTGAGTAAAACATGGGTGCTCCCTATAAAAAATGTTACAGTCCAAAAATGTTTTGTTTCCTTATAAATGCATTTATTTATCACAAAAGCCAGCTAACTAAAATTACATTATTCTGCATGATTGTAATAAAATGATATGGTCAAATTAAAGTTTTTTTTTTTTTTTTTTTTTTTTTTTTTTACATATTCTTCTAGATAATGATTTGTACAAGTTCCTGTCATCCAAAAATACAGTCACAAAAACAAGTTGGTTGGAGAATTGCCAAAGACTGTTTTGCAAAACAATTAAATCCAAATCTGATGAGTTAAATACTGCTTGTAAGTATTGGTCTTGCGTTGGAAAATTGTTACAAAGTATAGCACACTTGTCATATTTTTAAGTACATAAGAACAAAGACTATGTTAATAAGCAATTCATAGTCTACATTATATTAATTTGACATTTATATTAACATTTCTAAATAAATACGCAATGTTTTTTTTTTCTAATCATATAATTTGCTATATAAAATTATATTTTCCACACGGAAGGATTATAAAGAGTGAATGAGAGAGAAATAAGATTGTGCAGTTTTGTCAGATTTTATGGTTGATATTTGTTGAAATATGTAGCATGACAGACTAAAGAAATAGAAATGGTTGGTCACAACTTAACCCTTTCGCTGCCAGAGAGGTGCCCAATGTATTAAAATGGACCAAATCTCTCTGGCACTCAGAGTTAAACTCATTGAAAGACTACTGGAGTAGTAAGAGACTGATGTACTAAAAACACACACAAACCAACTACACCTAAGGGCACATATAAAATACAGATTTGTTTTATCCCTTTGAATGCTAGAGAAGTCTCCAGCTTATCTCTTCCCTATGGTGTGTTTGGTTTTATTCAAAACCTGCAACAGATCTTCTAAATACATCGGCCTCAAAGAGTCTAGCAAGAGAGAGAACCATATATGATTGCTTGAAATGTAAAAGTGGTCAGAAAATCCTTATACTTTTAAGAGTTCACATGTCTGCTGGAAAGAGATAACTCATGGGGCAGGGGTGTTGATGAGTTCCCAAACACCTGGAGCAGGGGTGTCCAACATGAGACCCATAGGCAAGATGTGACCCATTTGATCCCAGGTTGTGGCTAGCCTGCTATTTTTAATAAAAATATTCTTACTTAATTAGTTAAAACACATGAACTAGTAGGCCAGTAGTTTACAGAACAGTTTGAGAAGATGGAATATTTGTGTTCTGTCATCACAGCAGTGTATCTTAGGGAGTTTCTAGCCTCCCTGGATCTCCAGGATTCGTACCCTCATGTCTACATCCATCAAGAATGCCAGCTCTTCCTGCATTTTGCTTTCACTTGCATTCATTACCTGGCTTTGGTGAAATCAGTGCCCAGAATCCTCACCAAGATCATGGCAGCCCTGGCCTCATACAGTCATGCCCAAGACATTTATCTGACTCAATATTTGGATAATCTACTGATCAAGGTGCCTTTAGAAGAACTCTTGGCTCTCCATATCCAACAGCGTGCCCATATCCTTGTGCATCACGGTTGGAAAATCACCCTCAAGAAGTGTTCTCCTATCCCATCCCAGGTACAGGTGTTTCTGGGCATGAGATTCAAGATGTTTCTCGTGGAGGAGAAGATACATGGGTGTTCTCGGTCATCTGGTTTTTGTGCTGGAGGCAGCACCCTATGCTCAGTTATTCATGAGAGCGCTTCAGAGAAACATCCTCAGGAAGTAGTCCAGGAGACCAGAGCAACTCACCCATTAGATGACTCTCTCACTGCAGGCCAGGGAGGATCTTCAATTGTGGGTTCATCTTCCACATCTGACTGAGGGGAGACCATTTTTGATTCCATAGTATAACCTGGTAATGACGATGAGAGGCTGGGGGGCAGCCCTGTAACACCAGGGGGTCCTGGGCAGGTGGAACCGGGAGGTCAACATCCTGGATCTCCAAGTGATTCATGTGGCTCTATTGCATTGGTCCCAGGTTAAAGTTCAGACAGCTCGATGACAGGAGTGAGGTGAGATTTCCTCCCACGTGTGGAGGCCTGCATACCTGCCATCTCAGCCGTGCACATTCCAGGAGTGGAAAACATGCTCACAGATTCCTCAGTCATCAGGACGTGAATCTAGGAAACTGGAAACTTCATCCAGAGGCATTTTACCTTATATTTTAACACCAGTTATTGACCTGATGGCAACCAGGGAGAACAGGTAGGTATCTGCATTCTTTGCACGGACAAAGGACCCTCTGGTCTTCTCAATGGATGCCATATGTCAGACATACATGGTCAGGAAGAAGGCTATTCCCTTCATGATCATAGCATATGCCACCAGATCTGTGGGTGCTCATGGGCCTAAAAGAACCAGGCTTTGGCTGGACATGGCTGACAGGTTCCTCCTTAAACACATTCAATAATCACTTTAGCTTTCAGTGTCTTGTCCTTGGCTGAGACCAGCTTTGGCTGGCCTTCAGACAGGTTTGACTGCCCAAGGACCACACTTTTTAAAATTTTCTTCTACTAACATTTTGTTTAGGGTTGCACCGATACTGGTATCGGTATCGGTGCCGATACCAGCATTTGCGCGAGTACTTGTACTCGTGCAAATGCGGCCGATGCCAGCACCGATACCCTGTGTCAGAGTCGGTGCTGCAGTGAGGGAGCCCGGGGAGCTGCTCACAATGCTCCCCGGTTGCCTCTCTCCCTCCTGTAGCGTCGGAGTGTTGCCGCGGGTTACCATGGCAACGCTCCGACACTGACTTCTGCCGGGGCTCGCGAGAGAACAGCGAGCACCCAGCAGAGGAGGGTAAGGGAGGCAAGATGGGACATTGAGCGGGTGGTGAAAGAGGCAGAGAGGGGGGCCAAGAGGGAGAAAGAGGCAAAAGAGACAAAGAAAAAAAAAAAAGGCAAAAGGAGGAAAGATCAGGAGACAAAAGGAAGGGGAACAAGAAGAGGCAAAAAGGAGGGGGGGATCAGGAGGGAGAGAGAGGCAAAAGAGTGGGATCCAGAGTCAAGGAGGGGGACAAAGGGGGATCAAAAGGGAGAGAAAAAGCCAAGGCAAAAGGAGGGAGCTCAAGAGGGGGAGAATGAAGTAAAAGGTGGGCAAAAGGGGACCAAGAGGTGGTGTGTGTGTGTGTGTGTGTGTATATATTTCAAGTACTCACCAATACTTTTTTTTTGCGGTCATTTGCCAGTTTTCCAAGTACCTAAAGCATATATATATATATATATATATATATATATATATATATATATATATATATATGCTCTTTAACTACTTTGAAAACTGGCAAATCACCACAAAAAAAAAGTATTGCTAATTGGTATCGGTGAGTACTTGTAAAAAGTATCAGTACTCGTACTCGGTCTTAAAAAAAAGTGGTATCGGTGCATCTCTAATTTTGTTGTTCAGGAGGTTAACCTCAAGTTCCCTCTTGCCTGTGTGCTGTGCTAGATCAGTGTCTGTTGACATCTATGGTTATGCAGATTCAGTTTTGTCCTAGGGAACACTGGTTTCATGGGTGAACTGAGTTTTTATCCACTCCCTCTCCAGATTCTTTGGGATGCTTTGGTATATTCCCATGTATCCTGTATTAGATATTGGACATAAGAGAAAATAGGATTTTAGGGTTCTGACCTGTTAAATGCTTTTCTCTTTACTCCATATGGAACACAGGACTCCTACCCAGAAAAAAAACATACATGCCTTCCTTCCCCAGACTGACGAGCCCTCTTAGGGGTCTTAGTTTTGGAGTTTTATTATCTTCTTATTCATTTAGTTTATTTTGCTGTGGCTATTGTCACACATGAATCTGGAAAGGAGTGGGGTGCAAGAAGAGGAGGGAGTCCTATGATATGCCCTGCCCTGCTGAAGGAGGGACTCAACCCCATGGTCCCTGTGTTTCATATGGACTAAAGAGAAAAGGATTTAACAGGTGAGAATACTAAAATCCTATTTTTGTACTGTCTTTTTATCAAATTGCATATTGAATAACTGACAGGCTAAACATCACTATTGTTACAAACAGAAAAATTAATGCAGCATTTACACTTTTTCTCAGTTGTGGGCCACATGAGCAGAAATTGATATGATTTCTGCTCATGTGGCCCACAACTGAAAACACTTGGACACCAGTGACTTATGGCATGGACCAATATATGTTATGAACTGTTCAGTTCAAGTGGATGTGTCACCTAATTATAACATAGCCTAATAGTTAGGCTACATATCGAATACTTGTAAAACTTTATTATTATTTTTTTTTTAATTTTTTTTTTTTAAGTTTTATTTGTTGTAAATTTAACTTAGAAAATTTGTCCCCCAGCTACTTCCACATAGACTGCTCTGCCTCTGCTCTCCTCCCTCCTCTGATGACAAGGCTTCTGTCTGTAAGCTGGAGAGGTCTCATTGGCTAGATATCGATCTCTGCCAATGAGACCGCTCCAGCTTATAGACAGAAGCCTCCGTCATTTCAAAAAAGCAATGGATGCTATCTAGCACAGAACAATATTGAAAAGTATAACAGATGTCTTCAGTGCACATAGGATGTTTATCCAGGGAACTATCTGACTGCCATTTGGAGCCAGGAAGGAATTTTTTTTACCCACTTGGGGCTAAATTGGAAATGGCTTCAGAGGGCTTTTTTTGCCTTCCTCTGGATCAAGAGATGTTTTCTGGACTTGATGGATGCATGTCTTTTTTCAGCCTCATGAGCTATGTTACTTTGATGCTATGTAAGTTAGTGTTGTGGGCAAAGGACAAATGCACTCTGCATGCTAAAACTTTTTTTAAGGTATATGTTGCTGTAGGACTCACATCTTTGACTTTCAGCTACTCATTTCTCCACTACAGCCCTCAGAAGAAGTAATATTGTGCTGGGAAATGTTGCACCATAGGAAACCTAGGCAAAAAAATGTTTGAATAGGAGAAAATGGGTTAGTATAGGAGAAAAATGTGTTGGAATAGGCAAAAAAATGTACTGGCATAGGTGAAAAATGTTGCACTGAAGAAAAGGCGAAAACTTTTGCAAAAACAGAAAAATCGTCAGTTTTTCGCGAAAAGTCATGAATGAAATGTTTCTCACTTTTTGTCCACCCTAGCTGTCAATGTAATTGCCTAGTCTGAATTTCTGCATTGTTGCATATTTTTGTCACTGAATGTTAACAGATCTTCAACCAAAGCCTAATATTAAATAAAAGGGAACCTGAGTGAACAAATAACACTATATTTTTTAAAGAAAGTTATATAATACCCAGCGATAAAGTAATCATCTCCTTGGACTCAAAACCTGGTTATGCGATTTTTAGAAGCAATAACTTCAGCCAAATGCATCCACCAGTTATTGATCAGTCTCTCACAGAGTCGTAATGGCCTTTTGGCTGATTCCACCATGCAAAACTGTTTTAATTCAGTGACATTTTTGGGTTTTCAAGCCTGAACTTGTCATATCAGGTCCTGCCACAACATCTCAGTGGGGGGTTTTGTCTGGCCTTTGACTAGCACATTTCACAAGTTTAAATTTCTTGTTCTTGAACCATTCTGTGTAGACTTGCTTATGTGTTTCGGATTATTTCCTTTTTGCATGTTCCAGATGCACTTCAGCTCACAGATGGTTGGCCTGATATTCTCCTGTAAAATCCTCTGATACAAAGTAGTATTCTTGGTTCTTTCAATTATGGCCAGTTGTCCAGGTCCTGATGCAGCAAAGCATCCCTAAAGCATGATACTACTGCCACCATGCTTGATCATTAGTATGAAATCCTTCATGTGGAATATGGCGGTTTATTTTTATCAGCTATAACGGGCCCATATCACCAAAAAAAAAGTTCAACTTTTGACTCATCCTTTCCATAGAGCATTGTTCCAGAACGCTAGAGATTCATCCAGGTAATTTTTGGCAAACTTTAGACGAGCATTGATGTTATTCTTTTATGAGTAGCGGCTTCCACCTTGCTATGCTGTCATGAATCACAATGTTTGTAAAGTGTCTTTTTTTTTTTTTTTTTTTCCTGTTACTTTGAGTATCCTGATGCTTATGATGCTTCATTTTGGCCGCTGTTTCTGTTCACTGTGTGGCCGAACTACAAACTCTGTCTTAGCTTCCTGGTTTTTCACCAAGACAAACTGGTTCTTCGCACTTGCAGAGGTTTTTTGTTGCCTAAGTTTGTCTAAGATTTTCACATCAATCAGGAAACTGTTCTTCCTTCTTTTTACCTGGATCCTTCTACCAAGCAAGAGCTACATCTCTTTGACATGATACGTTGTCTTAATTACTATGTTTATTGTACACACAGTCTTTCAGGAAATCAGATTCTCTTTTTGTCATTCCTGAGTGCCCCAGGCTGCCAAGATCTGTGGAAGACTCTTTGACCTACAAGAAACTCAGTTCGGTTGAACAGTTGTTTAAGGTGGTGACCTAGTTATTTCAGGCAGTGGTGACTATTTAGGGACATTATACACCTCAGGTTTATATGGTGTCAGTTAGTCCGGTCATCTAACTGGGATACCGGTCATCAGTGGAGTTTTTTTTCTCTTTTTCCTCCCAGGAATCATGGTGGATGCTTTTGGTATATTCCCATAATTCCAATTCCAATTAAGAAACATGTGGTTTATGTGGTTACCTTAGGTTCTTTGTTCAGAGGGTTTCTTTCTTTTTTTTTCTTCTCTTGTTTAACTTCTGCTAGTTTACTATAAATGAAAATCGGGGTAAGGCTGCAGGGAAAGAAGGATGTCTCTGCCTCAAGGGCCTTGCCTTTTTTTGAAGTGTCCTGCCCTCTGGAGAAGGGATCTTGGACCCATGGTTTCTGTGTCGCACATTGGCTAAGAGTAGAGGATTTAAAATTAAGTTCGCTATAATTTTCATGGCAGTGGTGCGTACATAAATATTTCTTTACTTTTATCAAGTTTTGCTCACTGGTTAGTTTTTTAACATTTTCACTTTTTTGGGTTGCGGTGTCTTTATGAACTATGCTATTCTGCTACTTCTCTTGTGTGCGTGTGCGTGCGTGCATGCGTGCGTGTGTGTGTGTGGCTGAAAGTGGTTCAGACCATACACAAAGACTAATGAAGCCCTGTGGGAGCCCCTCCCCCCTCAATATCTAGGAAAGCCATTTAGGAATGGCTAGAGGGCCAGCATATCATTTTTAAATCTGGGAAACTGCAGTTCCCAGTAGCCCATTCTCCCTGGGTTTTTTGTCAAGGGAAGAGATGGTCCTAGACTGACCCCCTTCCTTTTTGGATTTTGTTAGCCACGTGGAGGCTGGTCTCTCCCTCCTGCTTGCCACATTAATCCCTTTCAGTCAGATAAGTACATTTTAAATTTAAAAGTACTTTTATTCTACTTTTGCTGCTTTTACTTTAAAATCTTCTGATTATGCCAGTGTATAAGGGGGACATGTTCAAGTCTAAGGCTGCTAAGTCTTCAGGGGTCACTTTAACAGACTACTCCTCATGCCAGATTAATCTTTCTTGGAAATATTCTGGTACTGTATGTCCCTATTTCTCTGGGGCCCTCACTTGTTGAATAGGAGCCTATATGGATTAATGCTCCCTAATTTCCTCAAGTTAGTTCTATCCCCTTATTTATTTGATTTTTTATTGCACACCCTGAGCACACCAAAACACACTTAATGTGATGTGATACCCCCATTATTGGGGATTTCTGTGCAGAAGAAGAGAACACTGATGCGGATGACCTACACTCGTCTTTCTCTGTTGGGGCCGCTTATGAGGATGGCAACAGTTTTTCCCAGAGAGGGCCTTATTTGAGTTGTTCTAGAGGACCGGTATGGGAGGCATCCAGTTATAATTCCTCTTTTCATCATATTTTCAAGAAATGCAAGAAATAGTTTGCTGGTTATCCTCTTCACAACTCCTTAGACCAGTTACTGTTGGAGGAATGGGAAAACACCAGAGAGCAGTTTATTCTTTAATCAGCAAATAACTCTTTTATTATCCTTTTTCTGCAGAAGTAAATTTTCACCTTGCTAAAAATAAAGCTTTGCTGCTAGCAAATGCCACGGTCCTTAAAGATCAGGGGAAGATGTGCCTGGAATCCTATTGAAGGCAAATTATATGGCTTTTGGTGCCGCCTTGCACCCTACATTTGTCGTTGCATGGATAACTTGGGCTATGGTTGTCTGGTAGGAATCAGCTTTGGATACCATCCAAATGGATGCACCTGGGGAGGAGCTGGTGGTTCCTATATCCAAAACCTTTGTTGCTTATCCTTACCGTGCTGAAGCAGACTTTGATGTTGCTAAGCTCAATGGACAGTCCTCTGTATTCTCTGTGGCTGCACGTCACACTTTGTGGCGTAATATTTGGCCTGTTGACCATTCTTCTAAAAACTCTTTGATATCTTTCTTTTGTGGGTAAACAGCTATTTGACTCAGAACTGGAGAAGGTTATCAGTCATGCCACTGGAGGTAAGAACATTTTTTGACTCCTAAACGTTCATATTTTCATTGGAAGTATGGATTACCTCCAGGGCACTGATTCCCTTGACAACCCAATAACTTTATTTACAGAACCCAAGCAGGCCTACTAGGCCATTTCCGATTGCGGACCAGTGGGTTTGCAGGTTTCCTGCCAAATCTCTGCATGGACATTCACAGGATCAATTAAGCCCTCCTGCTCACTCCTTTGAAAATCACTGCTCCGAGTGTGCCATCCGATGTGCAGGGAGCGCCCGATCAAACAGGCAATGCTGTGCAGCATTCAGTACTGTGTATATGTGTGTTGTGAAAAATGCTCTAAAGTAAGAATGCTTTAAAAATAGACATGTTAATAGTTTATTTTTATCAGTTAATAAAATGCATAGTGAGTGAATAGAAGAAAAAGCTAAATCAGATCAATATTTGGTGTGACCACCCTTTGCATTCAAAACAGCATAAACTTTTCTAGGTACACTTGTACACAGTTTAAGGAACTCTGCAACAGTACAGTTTTTGGGATGTTCTGCACCAATGTGAACCATTTGCTCAACGATTTTGAATGTGTAATGTAAGGAATATAGTAACATAGTAAATTAGGCTGAAAAAAGACACAAGTCCATCAAGTTCAACCTCTGAAATATCTCAAAAACCTACACTGTCGTGGCCCTGTAGGCATGCAGTTTACCACCCATGTTATAGGTTATTTGTCTTATTGTGTCTTTTGTTTGAATTATATAATATATTTTATGTATTTATTTATTTCACAGTTTATGGAGAATTGTTAGACAAATATGTATCACATTATTTGGAGAATACGTCCAATTGTTATTTCAGTCAATTAGAACACAAAGGTAAGAATTCTGTAACAAAGTGAAATATCAGTGTGCATTTTACTTTATTTGTCTAATTTAAATATTAATATAATTCTGTTCTCCATTCTCTGTTTACATAATCATGAGTCCTAGTGTCCTATTGTACTGTAAATTTCATGTGTGTTACCATACAAACATTTTAGAATTGAGAGTGTATATAAACTAGGATTAGGTAATATAGTTGTAAATGACCCAAACGTGTAATCTCGTATACTTGGTACATAAGATTTTGATCCGACTGTTGACAAAGTTGTCTTCTTTTAACCCCTGCAGCTCCATGCAAGAACTAATGTTAGCCCACAATGTGTCAAGAACCACTGAAGGGAAAGGCACCATACAGACTTAACAATCACACAATAACTCTAACTAGACATGACTGACTGACACTTCCATTTGGCCCTCAGTGTTTGGTATTGCATTGTGTATAATTTTCACATCATTCTGCAGCTCACTGAGTCCACAAATGTATAAAAACATGGCTGTAAGTGTGAAAAAGGACAGAACCTGAACAAAATGACAAATTCACACAGTTTTGGTGTAAACACAAGGAGAACAGATACCCCCATGGGGAGACCTTTCTGGACACAACCTAAAAATATAAAGGTTATTGTACTGATGGGAAACTCCAAGACACAGTGAGACAAAAATATCTGGGAGAGCAGGCCGATGCTGTAGTTTGACATGTTGGTTTGTGGCCCAACCTATGACAAGAGATATGTTATATTATACACTATTTTTTAATCTTACAAATAATTTGTTTCACAGACCAGACATTTTGCTCCAAACTGCTATTCCTGGCAATTAATTTCTGAATGCTGAACTTTTTAACACACCAAAATAGACTGCCTATTTCAGATGGCCACATTTTTACTATGGGGGATGACTTCTATTGTAGGTTAGAAAAGTTATCACTACTTTTTCCTCACAATTCTTTAGTTGAAGTCTGGCAGGTGATTGAAATATTAAGCTGGTGAAACAATTGTCATCTGCAATGGAATTCAGTTCATGCTTTCCAAATTAATCATGATCTTTATTATATAGCTGTGCTATTTTTGTAATACATTTTTCTGTATATATGAGGTACTTTCAGTACTAATTTTATAACATGCCTGAAGAGACCTAAATGGCCTTCAATGCTTGCATGTTAAAGTGATAGTATTGTCTCTTTAAAATTCTTTGCCAGAGTCTTCTGTATATTAAAATGAACATATTGAGCCATACCTAAGTGCTTCTGTATAGTTGAAAAGTTATGAAGCACTAAAGATCCACCTTCCCCCCCTTTCTCGCCACATCGCACAGAAGATGCAGGCTGGTTGACACGGCTGCAAAGGGAAATCCTGCCGACCTTCATCAAGGGGGGGCAAGATTTCCCCTATACTTGCTGTCCCACACTGCAGATGTCGAGTCACACGACCAGATTTCAGATTCTGTGGGAGTTGGCCAAAAAGGGGAGGGTGGGGGTGCTTCATAACTTCTGAACTACAAAAAAGTAAGCACTTAGACATAGCGCAATATGTTCCTTTTAATATACAGAAGACTCGGGCAATGAATTTTAAAGAAACATTACTATCCCTTTAAAAAGCTACTCAGCTAATACAGATATTACCTTTACTCTGCCACCTAGCTGCTTGTTTCATTTGTTAATTTCACTTACAGGAGTTGTCACACCTTAAATTAATCTTACCTTAATATAGCCAGAAAAAGCTAATTTATGCCTTTGTCCAAAAGATGAACTTCTGGATGCCATGTCCATGAAGGCAGACATGACAGTTGCTGACAGTTTCACAAACTGTGGCAGGCAGAGTATGCGCCTGCTTAACTCATTATGGACCTCAGAGGTGTACAGTGACAATGCTGTGCACACACCTCTGGTCCCAGAGTGCCATCCATGCCCCATCCATTGTTGCTGTCACCCCCCCCCCAACCCTTTTTAATAATTATTTTTCCTCTACACCTCTTGGGGGGGGGGCTGGTGTCAGGACCCCACCTGATACCTACCCCATAATTATTGATCTGCCAGGTTTTCATTCTGGAAAGTCCGTACTGGTGGTGCATCAGTGATGACATGAGAAGGCTTTCCCTGATCCTGCCCAATCCTACTGGTTCTAGAAGGAGTGGAAACATTGGAGCATGTTGCTCCTCTTCGTCACTTACAATGACCTCCCAAAAATAATGGGGGGGGGAGAGAATGAACCCTATGGGTGCCACAGGGTTGCCCAACGCATTGTGACATGTGAGTGGAGTTACATTGTGATTCATAATTTATTCTGTTTATAAATAATTTCAACATTCAGTCAAAACAACTTCACTGTAGCATATCCCTTAGTTTGAAAGCAGAATTGGTTAGGTTTTATGTGTGTTTTCTGTATTTCCAGAAACATTTTCTGAGGTTTTTATTTTTCTATTGACTGAATGGCAGCTCCATACTAGGTTTGCAGGTAATAATGGTAAGCCATTGTCTTTATATGGCCTAACCGAATGAAGCAGAATGTTCAATGATCATTTTTGTAACAAAAATATTCAGCACCAGCTATATGAAATAGTGCAGTTTTTATGCTAGAAGTCTTTTAGTCCTAGATGCAAAGCTCTTCATTTGTTTTATTAATGCTTGCCAGCAATTGACAATGGCATTTTTGTGCTTTAAAGAAGTACTAGTATAGATGTACTAGCATGTTGCCTAGTCACTGGCAAGCACACATTTACACAAAAACATTTTATAGTTGATGGCATGAACCTTTATAGTATGAATACGTTGAAGTATAGTTTAAAAGATCAGTACATTTTATAATATAAAATGTATATACATTGTAGGGCTTTTTTTGCTGAGTAAAGGAAATGTACTTCCACTGCAGGCAATTGCTTTAGTCAAAACTTATAACAGTTCAAATTAAGTGACAAGGTTATTACTGTCACATTATATAGACAACTGTAGTCAGTGACTTGCTTCTCCCATAGAACACCATAAATGAATTGTATGGACACCACATGGCATTGCGATAAGAAGGCACTATTTTATTTTGTAGGCATTAAAAAAATATGAAGAATGATATAAGTCTTATCTCTCAAACCTTTATGGTTTAAGAGATATTCACAAACAAAGTATCCCCCCCTGTTCAACCAGATCAGAAGGAAGGTGCCCAGGTAGACTGCAGAGAGGGACAATCTTCAATTAAGATGAGGGAAAAAGCTGAAAAACTTGTCAAGGGGGGAAGGGCTTTCATTCTTTTCAAACAAAGAAGATTGTCCCCTTCTGTTATCTGTCTGGTCTTACAACCAGATTCACATCTGAGAAGAGATGTCTTACACTAGGAAAAAGGAGCGGGAGGGGGAACTTTGCTTGTGAATGTCTCTTAAACCATAAAGGTTTGAGAGATAAGACTTATATCATTCTTCATGTTTTTTTAATGCCTACAAAATAAAATAAAGTTAAAACGAAGTATTACTATCCCTTTAAATCTGAGCATGGCCAAAATCAACAAATGGCAAATACACATGATACAGTCAAGAAAAAAATGGTTATTAATATGTGTAGATAGATTTTTTAGAAGCCATAACAGAAATGACATGTATGTTTATCTACAAGTACCAATGAGTGCAAGAACACATTCAGTTTGCCAGCATATGTGTTTAATCATGAAAGATAGTGTCTACTGCAGTGATGTGTGTATGTGTGAAAGGGAGAGGAGAAGGCTTGAGGATTGAAATGTCTTAGATATGAAAGAGGACAGAGGTTAAAGATGCTGTCAGAGATGTGTGTCAGGAAGGAGCTTGAGAAAGAAAATGTTTGAGATACTGATGCATCTGGAAGAGGAAGGAAAACATTTCCACATTGTGAATGAAAGAGAAATCGAAATGCCCTTGTGGTAATAAAGATGTAGTGACCTTAATTTGGCAGAAGTATTCCATGAGGTAATTGGATCCGGGTTTGAGAGGAAAAGGGACTGCATAAGAAATTACATGATGCAAGGGAGCTATTTTAGGAAAAACATCTATGGTACAATAGATAAAAACAAATGAAAAAAATGCACACATTTCCTGGCAGGAAAATCATTTTTTAGCTATAGTGAATAGTGACCCTGACATCTTAAATTCCCAGGTAAGATGGTGGTCATTATTATTCAGTACAGTTCCTGATTTACTTAAATAGTGAGAAAGTTAGACATCTGTTACTGCAATGTCTCTATTCGAATAACACATGGACAGTGCTCCCCTTTCCAGTCTTAATGAATCTTTTAACTCTTTCAGTTCTGGGTCACTTATTTATGCTCACAGTAGAGGGAACGCTGCTTATATCACTCAGAAAGGCTGAGTGATGTAAGCATCATAAATTGTTATATGCACTTACATTCACTTGCATTCAGAAAATGAAGGGATTCAACAAAGTGCAAGAGGGAAGTACATTTCAAAGGAGTAAAAATGTTAGAACAAGAGGCCATAGTCTAAAACTAGAGGGACACAGGTTTAGATGTAATGTAAGAAAGTTTTACTTCACTGAGAAGGTAGTAGATAAGTGGAATAGCCCACCAGCAGAAGTGGTAGAAGTTAATACAGTGACAAAATGTAAGCATGCATGGTATAGGCATAAGTCTGTTATGAACATGAGAAGTCAAAGGGCCAAATACGGTTTGAAGGTTTTTACAGTAGGAAAATGGGCAGACTAGATGGGCCAAATGGTTCTTATCTGCTGTCAAATTCTATGTTTCTATGTTTCACTTAATGTTGAGCAATATAGACCAAAATGCCATCATTACCTTTCTTCCAATAGCTACCATGTGAAAGAGGGTATAAAGACCTTACTAATCCGCTGTGACCATATTAGGACATTGTAGAATGAAACCAGTCTGAATGCATATCTATGGCCATAGTTTTGAGACCTCTACTCTTGGCAGTATTTTAAAAAATGACAATCTACATAAGGAAATTCAGTAGATAGTCTGGCATAATGTAATTATTACCTACACATTTTCTAATTGTAATTATTACATACATATTTTCTTTTCTTTTATTTGCTGACTGCTAATGTAAACCATGTTAGCAGTAACCACCTACTTATTATATTGTATTGGATTATGTCTAGCTTTCAGAGAGATTACAATGTACATGTTTTACTAGCAGTTTTAGCCGCAATTTGAGTCATGCACTGATGCAAAGCAAGTCTGTGAGTAAAAAGCCAGCAGTACTTTTTATAATGTAGTTTTGCTTTCAAGCATACCTGCTTCTGTCTGTCTACCTGTATGTTATGATTTAATTTAATAGTGTGCATTGCAACAGTTTGCCAGACATTGGGGGTTATTCACTAAGGCGTGATAGAGGTGATAAAGTGGAGATAGCTTCTCCAGTGATATTACTTCTTCAGTTCCTATGTTATTCTGTGGAGCCAATGCACTTTGATTTCTCCAACGTTGGAGATCTTAGGGCTCGATCCAAATGTTGGCATTAAAACCAACGTGAAGAAAAAAACTGTCTTTGTGTGTTAAGCAAGACCAGGTAACGTGAGATTCAAATCTTCCTTACCTAGAAAGGCTAACGAGCGATGACCAACAAAATACACGTTAACCTTAAACCTGCGTTGCATAGAAAATCTTACCTAAAAACACACAATAAAACTGTTACCTAGTACCACAGCCAATCACAGCACTCCATAGTAGAAAGTTCAGTCAGAAAATCCAAAATCGACGTCGATAGTTCTGAATAGCCTTCTCTGTGCTTCCCTACCCAGCCTGAGGGGAACACAGAGAAGGCTTTCAGCACCATGGACAGCTCTGAATGCCATAGGGATGTGCACTGCTCACCCCTGTGGCATTCAAAGTATTACAATAAAGAAAACTAGTACACCAAGCACTGCACAATGCCCCCCTTCGACACCCCCTCCCTTAGTATGTCACATATATTGCATATTAACTCCACCTCAGGTACTGCCATTTAGTCCACAAATCTGTCTGATATGCAACACTTAACTCTTTGAGTACCAGAGAGGTAGGAAAGCATTGCTTAGCATGTGTCCTACCCCTCTGGTACCCAAAGGATTAATAGGCAAGGTATGGACTACATATCACTTCTTTCTCACATCTTAGTGAATATCCCCCATTCTATTCTTCTTGTTTCTTTTAAAAATATATACAGTAAGCTCTATTATCTTCTCTCTCAAATGCAGTTGATTATGCTAAATTGGCAGATTTCAAAACACTGAGGTATCCTTAATTACCCATCTGCTACTAACTCCTGTGGGAGTACATAATAATTCTTGCACATTTTTTAAAACTTAGATTAGTGTTGTCTTCTGTTTTCCTGAAGCCTAAAATATAATTCAAGTATAAAGCCAGTTATCACTTAGACTGTGCGTTCCCTACAAACATTTTCTGTTGAATATGAATTAAACTTTAAAACAATTTATGCTGTTTTAAAGCATCTTGCACTATTACCTGTTTGTTGTGGTAGAGATGCTTTATGTATTAAAATTGTTTTCAAGCAATCAGCATTTTTCTTTTTAATCTAATTATAACAAATAAATAGGGAAACATTATAGTACCACCAAGATTCTGTGTATAACCTTTTTTAATGATAGCTCCTACCCTCTCTTTTATTAAACCATTCACTACTTAAAGATGATTGTCCTTTTACTGCTGATGGTTGCTGCAACCTGTTTGGCAGCTGGTGGGTTAAATCAGTGATTGCATTAATTTCATTCTCCTAGGAGTCAGCAGCAAACAGTTCACTCTAGCATTTTTTGCATATTATTCATACACATGGCAGGGGTCTATAATAAAATATTCATAATATTTTTAGTATCCCTATATAAATTACAGTATTGCAAGTTTTCATGTGCTGCAATTTATATGTGAGATAGGGAAATTAGTAATATAACAATTGTAATAGTCACTGCTGCACTTCCTTCCATCTTCAGATTCTCTGTAACCCTTTGATGGAGGGTGCAATATATTTCTCACCCTTCTGCCACTCAAAGGGTTAAAGAGAATATGGAGAGGGAAGGATTTGAATCAGTGACTATCATGCTTGGTTGATCCCCCACTCCCTCACCTGTCTAAACTCACATTCCTACTGTAGATACTGCAGCAGCATTTAAGGACCAGACATATATTCACCTGGATTCACTTTTAAAAATTACCTTTATGGCCACAGGGGCTGGGTTTTGCCCAGCTATGGCTGTAGCCTGAGTGGGGAAGGCCATGGATATTTGGTACAATCATTTGCTTGAGGCAGTGAAGGAGGATTCGGCAAGGGGAGTGAGATATCATTCGTATGATCTCTAGGATTCATGATGCTAAAGTCTACATTTGTAACTCGACCTTGGATATGATTAAATTTCTCAGTAAGATGTCCAGTACTTGTCTGGCTATGCGACTCACTCTTGATGATCTGATCAGCTGACCACTCGTCTAAGTTTCTTATCTCTTTTTGCCATTCCCAGGACAGCTGCTCTTTGTCCCTGAATTGGATAAGGTCATAAGCCTTGCCAGTGAAGGTGAAATTTCCCTATTGTTCCAGTCCATGCCTATGTGTCCCATTTTTTTATTAAAAATGTTGTTGTTTTTTAACCACCACCCGCTACTACTCACAAGTAGTCTCCTTTTCCCTCTTCGAGCCAAGCCCATTTTCACCCCAAGCCCAAAACAGCCTGCACGAGCAAAAAGCCCAGCCATAAACCTCCCACTGACAAGTCTTCATTGGTATGACTCTTTACATGTTGGACTGTTTCAAACAATAGGAGGTCATACTGCTTTAGTCCAAAGATGTATGGGTCATCTCTGTGATGGACCTATAGGTTTTATGGGATGTTTTAAGCTGTTATTGCATAAACAGCAAGGACTGTTCTCAGCGCTGCTTCTTTATGTCCCTGGTCCCCTAAGATCAGTTGAGGGCCCTTCAGTTTTGAAAGGCAGTTCAAGCCATGATGAACATGGAGGTATTGATTATGATGCCCCATGGCCAAAGGTTTCTGGGATTCTACTCCAAACTTTTCATAGTCCCCAAGAAAGACGAGTCTGTTTTCAATTCCGTAGTTCAGAAGAGATATCTGTTGTTTGTGGACCTTATGGCGCATAGGCAGAATCACAAGGTTTCTCAGTGCTAGGCCTGAAATCTTAATTGTTTTCTAATACACTGACATTCAAGATGAAATCCCTGCATTCAGTAATCTGTTAGGTTGGGGGGGGGCAACCTTTGGTGAAAAGATTACCCAGGGTCTTTGCATCAACCATGAGGACAACTTTTCTATCAATGTGTTGTAACTTCAGGTGATTCATCTAGCTCTTCAGCATCTATCCCAGTTGCTTTTCAGTCTCCCATCAAATCCAGCACTATAACTGCTTGAACACGTTATCTGCCAAGAAGGTACCAGAAGCTCAGCCACTTTGTCCAAGGTTGTACTAATTCTCTCTGGGGGTGTAGCTCATGTACCAGTGATATCGGCAATTCACATTCCCGGAACAGACAATGAAGTGATGGACTATTTCAGTTGTAAATGCCTGGATTCTGAAGAGTGGGAAATAAAGCAGTCTGTGTTTAATTTCATAGTTCAGAAGTGAAGTCTATAGGTTGTGGGCCTTATGGCGTGTTGGCAGAATCACAAGGTCCCTCAGTTCAGCTCCAGGTCTTGGGAACCACAGGCCTTCTCTGTAGACACAATGGTCATTCCATTGCAAATTCCCTATGGCCTATGTAATTGCTCACTTTCGCCTCTTGTCTGGAGATGGGACCTTAGTGTCATGAGAGCTAGCACTTTCTATGTTTTAGTTAGCCATTAAAACAGGTCACCTTTGCATCACTCATGTGAGTTCTGTGTTCCAAAAAACATTGCATCCAAAAATACTGAGATACTACTTTCAACACTCTTATCAAGATCATAAACCTAAGGCACACAACTTACATCTTTAAATCAACTTGAAAAGGTTTAATTTACAACATCCCTCTTCATTGTATCATTTAACCAGTTCTCTGTCTGTGCACAGATATCACCTTCCAGACTGAAGCATTTTTAAATAAGGCAGTAACCTCTTGTGAGACACAGTTTCAAACCTTTTGTAAAATTTGAGTGTACTACATCAACAGCAATGCCTTTGTGCAAGTTTCCACTTACCCTTTAACAGAATGCAGGTACAGTATATAAATATGAAATCACTGAGTACAATTGCTTGGCAATCCTTCTAATGTTTTACCCACTAAGGAAGTAAAACTCTATAATTTTCATATTTAGATCTCGTCCATTTTTTAAATCATCATACTACATCTGTTTTCTTCTAGTCACATACCACTATATCTAGTGAATCAATAAATATTAGGCATAATGACCTTGCTGTTGCTGAACTAAGCACCTTTAGTACCCTTGGATGTTTGCCATCAGGTCCAGATGCTTAGTCACCATAACCTTTCCAGTCTCTCTTTGACTTTATAAGCCATGCGAAGCATAGAGGAAATGTCATGATTCTCCTTGCTTGCCAAGCCTGTCATTGTTGCTTACTCTGTATATTACAGAAGAAAATGATTTGTTTAAGATATCTAGGGCTCGAACCAAATATTGGCGATAAAAAAGCAGGTATGGCAAAATGGATACCGACCAACAAAAGAGAATATCGAAGGCAGTATTCAAATGTCCTACCGGCTAAAAGCACAACGGACGTTAGGCCACAAAAATGGTCTTGTGGCCAAACGTCCGTTTTGTGCGTTAAGTTCCCAAAAGGCCGCTAAATAATGGCAATATTGGGAACTTAACAGTAAAAAATCTAATGATCGGTGCCTGACATACTGACAAGCACCAATCGTAAACTCATCTGTCTTACACTTACCTGTCATCCACTGTCCTTCTCCTTCAGTCTTCTCTTCTTTCTTCTGCCTTCTCCTTTCTTCTTACTGTAAAATAAAACATGTATTAGTACAACGCATACACTATGACATTGTTTAAGCCTTTAAGTGGCAGAAGGGTACTACCTCATTGGCACTCAAAAGGGTTAAAACCTATTATTTTGCAGTGAATATGCCGTCATGAATATGCCTTCATTTAATGTCCAAGTATGTAAAAATGCCACAAATAAATGCCTTAAACATATACATAGATTTGATCTTCTCACTTCCAGTTCCTTCACAACCAATCAGATTCGAGCGGCTGTTCTTTAAACTGATTGGCTATGATGTGCTTAAGCACATCCCAGCCAATGGATGTGAGGGAAGTGGAAGTGAGACTGCCCATATATAAAGGCAGTCTCAGTACCAATTCCTTCAGTGTGCAACGGGCATCGGCCTGTGCAGGACAGGAAACGGAACAGTGAAGCTCATCAGTGTCTCCTCCGCCGCACTCAGGCGTGGAGATGAAGTTCAAAGCTATGTATTTGTTTATGGCACATATTTATGACATTTATTCATGGCATTTTTACTTACTTGGGCATTAAATGGTGGCATATTCACAGCACAATAATATGTTTTAACCCTTTTGAGTGCCAGTGAGGTACGCAACGCATTGCTTTGCAATGCGTTGCGTACCGCTCTGCCACTCAAAGGATTAAACAATGTCATAGTTTATGCTTTGTACTAATACATGTGTTACTTTACAGCAAGAAGAAAGGAGAAGGCAGAAGAAGGAAAAGAAAAGAGAAGACTGAAAAGGACGACAGAAGAGGGCCATGAAGCTGAGGACTCTGCTGGACATCAGGATTAATGGTGTTTCTTTTAATGTGATGTTTTTTTTTAGCTTAGTTGGGTTAACCCTATGAATGCCAGGGGGTAATTATACTCCACTGGCACTCATAGGGTTAATTCTACTAACTTTGGACACATTTGTCATGATTTGGATGTATTGATATGGGGCTTAGGGCCCCATATCAATACATCCATTGAGGACTCAGGTTTTTTTGTTTTTTTTTGTTTTTTTATAACTTCATCTTTTATATACTTTTAGAATTATTTAGGATTCTGAGTGTGCTGTTACATTCCTTTCCTAATTTTCAATTTTAGCTAGCCTAACTGCTTGTTTGGTAAATATTCTTATTGAAGACAATACTGATGAACAAAGAATCCATATATGGTCATAAGCAATTGCATTAGTAGCTGAAGAAATGTCAGGGAGACGTAGTACAATTAGCAAGTACAATACATCAAGAATACCATATTGTCAACTTTTACAGTTAAATGCCAAACTTCATCCCCACCAAACCACCCCCTCCCAGTTTAACCCTACCTCCACCCTATCTGAACGGAAATAAGATACCCCTTCCTATGCTGGCAAAAAAAAAAACACACTTTCTTGAGACATATTGGCATCAGCACAGTGAGTGCTTATGCAAAATAAGAATATATGTGCCAAGTGATGCTTCAGCTTACATATACAGAACAAAATGAAGACAAAGTAAGATTTTTATGTACCCATGTAACCCAGATATTGCAGAATTTCTGAGGATACCCCTGTGTGTATACAAGATTATAATTTGTAATGTTATGTTGGCTTAGTCAATCTAGGTTTTATGAGTAGGCACTGATTTCCATAACAAGACCATCACCAACAACTCTCCAATCAGAAGTATGTTAAGAAATACAGAAACAACATTTCTGAGAAATAAATAATGGATATTGTAAAACCAAAGAAATTGTGTCAAGAACCTACCTTCAATATCCATGAGCCCCCACACATTTCCAAATTAGTTGGAAAAAGTATTTCTTGCTTTCCCTCATCTTAGACAGGTATCTCTGCTTGGCTTTTCCATTTTAAGGAATGCTAGGTGCCTTTTATGTAAGTTTTTATACAATGAAACTTCAACATCAAAACAAGATAGAAAATAAACCCTTGGTCTTCTGAGTACTAAACAGTAATCAGCACTAACTTTAGTTAGTTGTTTTTACTGCTTATTGACATAAAAGCAAAGTATCAAAATAACCAGCACAATTTACCTCTTTTGTTTAAATTGGATCTCCTAAATGCAGTCCTGTTCTCACTCTGTTGTAGGAACAAATGAAGGCTCTTCAGAAAGTTACCTCTACAGTTTAAATAGCTCTTCTCACAAGGCGTGTGGGTGAGCTAATTAAACTCTTGAGGGAGCTCTACACTGAGCAACCTTTGGACATGGATCTGTATACACAGACATTGTTTTATAGTGAGACAGAGCACAGACTTTCCTTGCTCCACTGATAATCTACCCATGTATTTTAAAATACCCTGCATTCTGTCACATGTGTGTATGTGTGTTATGCATGTGTCGTGTGTGTGTGTGTGTATATATATATATATATATATATATATATATATATATATATATATCTACATACTAGCAATATGTGACGGCGTTGTCTGTCATTGTATTAGGGTTTGTGTTATGTAGCATTTTTTGTTTGAAATGTTGAAGGTATTTTGTAAGAATTTTTTGTGTTTGTTTGTATTGTACATTTCATTTAGCTGTATTGACTGATGATGTTTTTTTGTGTACTGTGTGAAGCAGAAACAATCATATTGCACACATAGACACACACAGATACAATGACATATACAGACATTGATCATACTATCACGGTGCCCGTGATTTGCTGCAGTTACTTGTCTGTCACCAGTAGGGGGCTTCTAGTGGCTGTCTGCAGATAGCCCGCCTCTTATTGACTATTTAAACCTGGATTGGGCACCCTTTGAGTGCCCTTTCGTGTTGTTTCTGACCTTCTTGCTACCACTATGCTAGTGATAGCTGGGCCTCTGTTCCAGTGTTCCTGATCTCATGTGTTCCTGAGTTCCTGATCTCTACTGTTCCAGTGTTTCCTGCATGCTGAAGTACTTCCAGTCCTGGTTCCGGCCTAGTCTCTGGTGTTGCAGTTCCTGCTGAACTTCTCTGCTGTTTTCTGACCTGACTGATCGTTGCTGTTTCCTGTCATCTCATCACCTGTCTTCAGTATCCTGGCGACCTTCTGCCTGGTCGCGTTGGTGACATTGCTACAATTCCGTGTTGGTCCCAGCGTGCGGACGCTGGTTTGCTCCCAAGCCTTGCGGCTATACAAACTCGCTTGTTACACCAGTGTGCGGTCACTGGTTTGCTCCAAAGCCTATCAGCTATACAAATCTGTGTTGGTCCCAGCGTGCGGACGCTGGTTTGCTCCTAAGCCTTGCGGCTATACAAACTCGCTTGTTACACCAGTGTGCGGTCACTGGTTTGCTCCAAAGCCTATCAGCTATACAATTCTGTGTTGGTCCCAGCGTGCGGACGCTGGTTTGCTCCTAAGCCTTGCGGCTATACAAACTCACTTGTTACACCAGTGTGCGGTCACTGGTTTGCTCCAAAGCCTTTCAGCTATACAATTCTGTGTTGGTCCCAGCGTGCGGACGCTGGTTTGCTCCTAAGCCTTGCGGCTATACAAACTCACTTGTTACACCAGTGTGCGGTCACTGGTTTGCTCCAAAGCCTTTCAGCTATACAAATCTGTGTTGGTCCCAGCGTACGGACGCTGGTTTGCTTCTAAGCCTTGCGGCTATACAAACTCGCTTGTTACACCAGTGTGCGGTCACTGGTTTGCTCCAAAGCCTATCAGCTATACAAATCTGTGTTGGTCCCAGCGTGCGGACGCTGGTTTGCTCCTAAGCCTTGCGGCTATACTACTCGCTTGTTACTCCAGTGTGCGGTCACTGGTTTGCTCGCTAAGCCTAACGGCTATACTATTCAGTGTTGTTTCCAGCGTGCGGACGCTGGTTTGCTCCAAAGCCTTGCTGCTTAACGATTCTGCTAATTTGCCAGTTCCATCTGACTGCTGCTATTATCTCTGGGCTGCCCTGCCCGGTATTGGTAAGGCCGGTAGAACCTTTTGCCACGTTCCATCTGAGGTTGCCTTACCCGGTATTGGCAGGGCCGGTAGAGCCTACATTGTGTATCTATTGAGGCTGCCTTGCCCGGTAATTTGGTAAGGTCGGTAAAACCATTATGCTATTCCATCTGCAGGTTGCCTTACCCGGTATTGGCAAGGCCGGTAGAGCCTAAAGACTGTCCTGTCCGGTATATTGACAGGACCGGTAGAGTCTGCCTTCTGTCTGTGCTATATTCTGTATATATATATATGTATGTTATTGCCATCCTAAGTTATCATTTATTATTTCAATAAAATTGATTTTTTTTTACCTAAAACTTGTGTCTGAGAGTCATAATAAACCGTGACAGTACGAAAGGGCCATGACCTCAGACAGCAAGGGTGAAGGTAACGCACAGAATATCCATTGGAGGATGGATGTGCTCGAGCAACGTTTGGATCAGTTGGCAGTTGCAATTCAAACGATCCTTGAACGCACGGTACCTGCTGACCAATCTAGCTCTAGCCCGGTGGTCTCGCCAAGTCAGACACCGGAAAGTGATACCAGACCCCTAGGGGGTACTGTTAAAGGGTTAACGGCTTCTGCACCCTTGCCGCTAAGATATGATGGTGACCCTAGTCTCTGCAGAGGGTTCATCAATCAACTCGAAATCTTTATGGAATTGACGGCACACGCATTTCCCAATGATCGTAGTAAAGTGGGGTTCACGATATCACTGCTCACTGGCAGAGCATTGGCTTGGGCTAACCCCTTGTGGGAGAATGCTAAACCTTGTACTAAGAACTTTAGTGAATTTGTGCGTTCCTTTCGAAGAGTGTTTGAGCCTCCTGGTAGAACCACCTCTGCTGCCAAACGCCTTATGGAGATACAACAGGGCAGGCGTACAGTGGGCGACTATGCCATCGAATTCCGCACATTGGCAGCAGAGGTAGGTTGGAATAACGAGGCATTATTGGCAGCCTTCTCTCAAGGCCTGAATGACCACATTAAAGACGAAATCGCTGCTAAAGATCTACCTATTGATCTAGATGATTACATTGAGTATGTTATGATAATTGACTCCAGAATACGTGAGAGATCAATTGCCAGAGATCGTAAGTTACGGTCAAAAAATAATGAGCCTAGTAGCATGTTTTGCCCACCCATCCCTCCCTTGGCATTGAAGTCTAGTGAACCAGTACGGGAAACAAGTGAACCTATGGAAATAGGCTTCACTAGACTATCCAAGGCAGAGAGACTATATCGCAAAAAACAAGGGTTATGTTTATACTGCGGTAAAAAAGGGCACTTGCTAAATTCCTGTCCGGTACGTCCGGGAAACGCACACACCTAGGGTATCTTGGGGGACAGGCCCTAGGTGGTGTACAATCGTCCCCAGTGTCGGGCATAATGAAACCCACCATACAGGTGGTATTGTCTTGGGCACAACGCTCTGTGGAGGTTTTGGCCTTGGTTGACTCCGGTGCAGCAGGGTATTTTATGGATAATACCTTTGCTGAATTGCACGGAGTTCCACGCATTGAAAGAGAAAACCCCTTGACTATTGAAGCGATTGATGGTAGACCCTTAGAACCGCCTCAGGTTATATTTGAAACTATGCCATTGTCTATGACTATTGGGGCACTTCACAGAGAAGAGCAGCAGTTTCAACTGATTAATTCCCCGCACCATGCGGTGATATTGGGATTTCCGTGGTTACAGTTACATAACCCACAATTCGATTGGAAAAAGTGTGAAATTGCTGCTTGGTCCCAGTTTTGTATGGACAAGTGCGTCATCCAGCCTATTAAGGTCATGTGCACCTCCTCTGCTATGCCGGATGTGTACCAACAGTTTGGCGATGTTTTTAGCAAAGGAGAGGCTAGTATGCTACCCCAGCATAGACCTTATGATTGTTGCATTGAATTGCAGCCTGGTGCAGTACCTCTTAAAGGACGCACTTATCCATTATCTTGTGATGAAAATAAGGCTATGGAGGATTACATTTCTGATGCCCTTGCTAGAGGGATCATACGTAAATCTACCTCTCCAGCTGGGGCTGGGTTCTTTTTTGTAAAAAAGAAAAATGGCGAATTAAGACCATGCATTGACTACCGGGGCTTGAATAAACTAATGGCAAAAAACGCATACCCAATACCACTCATCACCGAGCTTTTTGACAGGCTTAAGGGCGCTTCGATATTTACCAAGTTGGACCTACGGGCCGCTTACAATCTGGTTCGCATTCGAGCAGGTGATGAGTGGAAAACTGCCTTTAATACTCGAGCTGGGCACTACGAGTATCTAGTAATGCCTTTTGGGCTGTGTAATGCACCCGCAGTTTTCCAGGAACTGATAAATGATGTTCTGAGAGATATGTTACAGACATGTGTTGTGGTGTACCTCGACGATATACTGATTTACTCCCAAAACATGGCACAGCACATCAAAGATGTATCCGCAGTATTGCTACGACTCCGTGAGAACAAATTATTTTGTAAAATGGAAAAATGTGAGTTTCATAGAACCAGTGTGCCATTCTTGGGGTTCATAATTGGCAATGATGGCATTGCCATGGACAAAGAAAAGTTGTCAGCTGTCCTACAATGGCCAAAACCCAAGGGTCTTAAAGCCATACAGCGTTTCCTGGGTTTCGCTAATTATTATAGGAGGTTTATTAAGAACTTTTCTTCCATTGTCAAACCTCTGTCCGATCTTACGCACAAGGGTGCTAATCCTTCTTGTTGGCCGGTATCTGCTGAGAATGCCTTTGAGAATTTGAAGCTGGCATTTGCTGCGGCTCCTGTGTTATCCCACCCCAATCCTTTACTTCCATTTACGTTAGAGGTTGATGCCTCAGATATTGGGGTCGGGGCAGTACTTTCGCAGCGACACGAGAAAGGTGGAACTCTCAGACCTTGTGGGTTTTTCTCTAAAAAGTTGACTGTCACTCAAAGCCACTATGAGATAGGTGACAGAGAATTATTGGCCATTATCCTTGCTCTTAAGGAATGGCGTCATTTACTTGAAGGTACTAAGAATCCTGTCTTAATCCTAACAGACCATAAGAATCTGACCTATCTCTCGGAGGCCAAGAGATTGTCCTCTCGTCAGGCCAGGTGGGCACTGTTCCTGTCTCGATTTAATTTCATTGTATCATATTTACCAGGGTCAAAAAATATCAGGGCTGATGCACTGTCAAGACAATTTGAGGCCGACAGTGACAGAGTGGAAGCACCAGCTCCTATCATCCAACCTGATAGAATACTGGCTACTATACGCACGAGTATCACTTCTCCTCTAGAGGAGGAGATCCTGGCCTCTCAGGGGTCCGCTCCCCATGAAACCCCAGTGGGCAAATGTTTTGTCGCTGAATCATTTCGTACTAGGCTGCTCGAAACCTACCATTCCTCTAAGGCTGCGGGACATATTGGTAGAGACCAATTGTTATGGTCCCTTTCTCAGTTATTTTGGTGGCCTTCCATGAGAAATGATTGTGCCGAATTTACGAATGCCTGTGCCACCTGCGCCCGCGCTAAGACCCCGAGACATCTCCCTGTGGGCTTGCTTCAACCGGTGCCTAATGGCGAACGCCCCTGGTCTCATGTTTCCATTGATTTTATGGGAGAGTTGCCTATGTCGAAGGGGTACTCCTTTATATTCATGGTGGTGGACAGGTTTTCTAAAATGGCTCATTTCGTGCCCCTCCGTGGTCTTCCTTCAGCGAAGGAATTGGCAATGGTGTTCGCCAGAGAAGTATTCCGGTTGCATGGAGTGCCTAGGGTACTGGTGTCTGACAGGGGGAGCCAGTTTGTGTCTAGATTTTGGAGGGCATTTTGCCAACAGATGGGCATACAGCTGTCCTTCTCCTCTGCCTACCATCCCCAGACCAATGGAGCCGCTGAACGAGCTAATCAGGGCTTGGAACAATTTCTCCGTTGTTTCGTTACTGACCATCATGATAATTGGTCCAACTTGTTGCCTTGGGCAGAGTTCGCCAGGAACTGTGCGGTCAATTCTTCATCTGGGAGCTCTCCGTTTCTGATTAATTATGGGTTCCAGCCCTGTTTGCTTCCAGACTCATTTCAGACGCAACAGATTCCAGCTCTGGATGAGCATATCGAGCAACTCCGTTCCACATGGGCACAAGTTCAGAGGGCACTTGGTCAGTCATTTCAGCGTCATCAGCGCCATGCTAATCGCAGAAGGCTTCCAGCGGTTTCCTTTCAGGTTGGGGATAGAGTATGGCTTTCCTCCAGAAATCTCAAGCTGCAGGTTCCGTCTAATAAGTTGGCTCCTCGGTTTATTGGTCCATACAGAGTTATTCGCAAAATTAACCCTGTCTCCTACGCACTAGACCTACCTGCATCCATACGTATCCATAATGTGTTCCATGTGTCCCTTCTTAAGCCTCTGGTTTGCAATCGCTATACTACCACACCTGTGGTGCCAGGACCTGTTGAGGTCGAGGGCCAGGAGGAGTACGAGGTTCAGAGCATTATTGATTCCCGTAGGCTTAGAGGAAGGGTACAGTACCTGGTACATTGGAAAGGGTATGGTCCTGAGGATCGATCATGGGTGGATAGTACGGACCTTCATGCACCTAGGTTAACTAGGGCCTTTCATGCCAATTACCCGCAGAAACCTAAACCCTATTCTAGGAGAGGGGGTCTTTGAAAGGGGGGTACTATCACGGTGCCCGTGATTTGCTGCAGTTACTTGTCTGTCACCAGTAGGGGGCTTCTATTGGCTGTCTGCAGATAGCCCGCCTCTTATTGACTATTTAAACCTGGATTGGGCACCCTTTGAGTGCCCTTTCGTGTTGTTTCTGACCTTCTTGCTACCACTATGCGAGTGATAGCTGGGCCTCTGTTCCAGTGTTCCTGAGTTCCTGATCTCATGTGTTCCTGAGTTCCTGATCTCTACTGTTCCAGTGTTTCCTGCATGCTGAAGTACTTCCAGTCCTGGTTCCGGCCTAGTCTCTGGTGTTGCAGTTCCTGCTGAACTTCTCTGCTGTTTTCTGACCTGACTGATCGTTGCTGTTTCCTGTCATCTCATCACCTGTCTTCAGTATCCTGGCGACCTTCTGCCTGGTCGCGTTGGTGACATTGCTACAATTCCGTGTTGGTCCCAGCGTGCGGACGCTGGTTTGCTCCCAAGCCTTGCGGCTATACAAACTCGCTTGTTACACCAGTGTGCGGTCACTGGTTTGCTCCAAAGCCTATCAGCTATACAAATCTGTGTTGGTCCCAGCGTGCGGACGCTGGTTTGCTCCTAAGCCTTGCGGCTATACAAACTCGCTTGTTACACCAGTGTGCGGTCACTGGTTTGCTCCAAAGCCTATCAGCTATACAATTCTGTGTTGGTCCCAGCGTGCGGACGCTGGTTTGCTCCTAAGCCTTGCGGCTATACAAACTCACTTGTTACACCAGTGTGCGGTCACTGGTTTGCTCCAAAGCCTTTCAGCTATACAATTCTGTGTTGGTCCCAGCGTGCGGACGCTGGTTTGCTCCTAAGCCTTGCGGCTATACAAACTCACTTGTTACACCAGTGTGCGGTCACTGGTTTGCTCCAAAGCCTTTCAGCTATACAAATCTGTGTTGGTCCCAGCGTACGGACGCTGGTTTGCTCCTAAGCCTTGCGGCTATACAAACTCGCTTGTTACACCAGTGTGCGGTCACTGGTTTGCTCCAAAGCCTATCAGCTATACAAATCTGTGTTGGTCCCAGCGTGCGGACGCTGGTTTGCTCCTAAGCCTTGCGGCTATACTACTCGCTTGTTACTCCAGTGTGCGGTCACTGGTTTGCTCGCTAAGCCTAACGGCTATACTATTCAGTGTTATTTCCAGCGTGCGGACGCTGGTTTGCTCCAAAGCCTTGCTGCTTAACGATTCTGCTAATTTGCCAGTTCCATCTGACTGCTGCTATTATCTCTGGGCTGCCCTGCCCGGTATTGGTAAGGCCGGTAGAACCTTTTGCCACATTCCATCTGAGGTTGCCTTACCCGGTATTGGCAGGGCCGGTAGAGCCTACATTGTGTATCTATTGAGGCTGCCTTGCCCGGTAATTTGGTAAGGTCGGTAAAACCATTATGCTATTCCATCTGCAGGTTGCCTTACCCGGTATTGGCAAGGCCGGTAGAGCCTAAAGACTGTCCTGTCCGGTATATTGACAGGACCGGTAGAGTCTGCCTTCTGTCTGTGCTATATTCTGTATATATATATATGTATGTTATTGCCATCCTAAGTTATCATTTATTATTTCAATAAAATTGATTTTTTTTTACCTAAAACTTGTGTCTGAGAGTCATAATAAACCGTGACACATACATACACACGTACATACATGCGTACACACACACACATACAGATATTATTACGGTCCTGTAAGTGCCAGAGGGGTAGGCAAGGCATTGCTCATTGTGTTGCTCAATCCTCTGGCACTGAAAGGGTTAACCAGCTGTCCCAGTATGTAGCCAGAGTCATGGAGTCCACAGTCCCTGAAGTGGACTCTCTACATGCACACTCAGAGACTGCCAGACAACCGCCGGCCCGGCTCCCTGGCCAGGAAGACACCTCCTGCCCCAGGCCTCGGCCAAGAGCGTTACTAGGGACGCAGCCCGGGCACTGAGAGCGGGAACTGAGGAGGGATGGTGTGTGTGGTTGGAGCAGGGATGGTGTGTGTTGTTGGAGCAGCTATAGTGCAGCATGTATATTTTTTGTGCCAGGGTACTTACACAATGCAGGTGTGTGACAGCGGGCAGAGAAGAAGCTTGTGTGTAAGAGTGTGTACTACAGAGTGGCCCCAGCATAGTCTGTCTCCAGCCCCTCAGCCATGGGTAATGGCCGCATCCAGCTGCTGCTTGTAGAGAGCTCCTTAAAGGGCCGCATGACCGGGCTGTTGCGGGGTGGAGTGTTGTGCTTCATGAAGGGGGAGCATGAAGGATTTGGTACTGGGCCTGCCTGCCTCTGAGCTACATGAAGCAGCTGGGCTTCCTGCAGCAGAAGCACATTGTGCACCAGGAGCCGAAAGCATTGTTGTGTTGTGGATGCCAGAAATGAAGGTACACTGGAGTCGATCCCGCCCTCTCTTTGTTGGATCAGCTCATGTGTGCCTCAAGTTGGTGGAGGGACCCCTGGGGACTCTGTGTGTGTGTGTGTGTGTGTGTGTGTGTGTGTGTGTGTGTGTGTGTGTGTGTGTGTGTGTGTGTGTGTGTGTGTGTGTGTGTGTGTGGCTTGTGTGTTAGTCTGTGGTGTAAGTGGCAGCCATTTTGTTTTTTCAGTCACTTGGATAGTGGTGGGCGGGCTGGATAGTGGGGGCAGGCCAACTCCCTGAATGATTTAAATCCCTCCTCCATTGAATCTCCCAATGGGAACAGTAACTCCTTACTGAAGCTGAGGTAACATAGCAATACAACACACAGTGGCTCTTCAGTTGAGGCAACGTAGCAATATGCTGAGGGATAAAAATTGAAAGTGATGTTTGAGGCTTGCCCTCTGTAACATACAGCAAAGCATCTCTCCCTTTAAGGAGAAAGGGCGGGAAGCAGGAAGTGGAGGAATGACAGTTGAAAACAGACAGGTGACTGAAGAGATGAAAAGAGTTAAATAAAAGAATTGCTATTAAGTTTATCCCTGAGTTTGGATTTTATGGAAACATTACACCCTTGTACTGAAACAGAGTGTATGGAGGGTTACAATTATCTGTGGGAGGTGGCACAGAGTGTATGGAGGGTTACAGTTATCTGTGGGAGGTGAAACAGTGTGTTTGTGAGGTCATGATCCTGAGTGAGAGTGTGTGTGGACCAGGAGAAGTTATTGATATCCCCTACTTCAGGAGCGAGTGGCAGCTATATTTTTTGTCAGTTGGATAGTGGTGGGAGGGCTGGAGAGGGCAAGCCAACTCCCTGTATGATAAACACGCCCCCATTGAATCACCCAATGGGAGCAGTAATGTCCCCATTGAATCACCCAATGGGAGTTGTGTCTCCTAATGAGACATAAATTATGTAATGAGGCATTCTGTTCAATGTGTGTTTGTTTTCTGAGGAGACATAAATTATGTTCTGTGTGTGAGGTACCATAAATTAGCAATGAGGCTTATTCTTTTATATATATATATATATATATATATATATATATATATATATATATACACATACACACACATATATATATACAGTAATGTGCAAAAGTTTTAAGCAGGTGTGAAAAAATGTTGTAAAGTAAGAATGGTTTCAAAAATAGACATGTTAATAGTTTATTTTATCAATTAACAAAATGCATAGTGAGAGAACAGAAGAAAAATCTAAATCAGATCAATATTTGGTGTGACCACCCTTTGCCTTCAAAATAGCATCTATTCTTCTAGGTACACTTGCACACAGTTTTTAAGGAACTCTGCAGCTAGGTTGTTCCAAACATCTTGGAGAACTAAACACAGTTCTTCTGTGGATTTAGGCAGCCTCAGTTGCTTCTCTCTCTCTCTTCATGTAATCCCAGACAGACTTGATGTTGAGATCAGGGCTGTGTGGGGACCATACCATCGTTTCCAGGACTCCTTGTTTTTCTTTATGCTGAGGATAGTTCTTAATTACTTTGGGTGTATATTTGGGGTCGCTGTCATGTTGCAGAATAGATTGTGGGCCAATCAGATGCCTCCATGATGGTATTGGTGGATAAGTATCTGCCTGTACTTCTCTGCATTGAGGATACCATTAATTCTGACCCAATCCCCAACTCCATATACAAAGAACCTCATCCATGCTTCACTTTTGCCTGTAGGCACTCATTCTTGTTCCTCTCTTCGGCCCTTCGGTGTACAAACTGCCTTCTGCTACAGCCAAATATTTCAAAATTTTGATCATCTGTCCAGAGCACCTGCTGCCATTTTTCTGCACCAAAGTTCATGTGTTTTTGTGCATAGTTGAGTTGATTGGCCTTCTTTGCAGATCAGAGGTATGGCTTTTTGGCCAAAAGTCTTCCATGAAGACCACTTCTGACCAGGCTTCTCTGGACATTAGATGGGTGTACCAGGGTCCAACTGTTTTCTGCCTATTCTGAGCTGATGGCACTGCTGGACAACTACTGATTGTGAAGAGAAGTAAGTATGATGTGTCTTTCATCTGCTGCACTATGTTTGTTTGGCTGACCTCTGTGTCTACGGTTCTCAACATTGCTCGTTTATTTGTGCTTCTTTAAAAGGGCTTAGACAACACATCTGGAAACCCCTGTATGTCTTGAAATTTCTGTCTGGGAGAGACCTTTCTGATGCAGTAAAAATACCTTGTAGCTTGTTGCTATGCTCAGTCTTGCTATGGTGTATGACTTTTGACAATAAACTGTCTTCAACAACCTCACCTATTTAGCTGAGTTTGGCTGTTCCTCGCACAGTTTTTTCCTCCTACACAGCTGTTTGTTTCAGTTAATGATTGTTTTTCAACCTACATATTAAATGATCATTAGCACCTGTTTGGTATAATTGTTTAATCATACACCTGACCATGGACTCGTAAAAACCAAAAAAAAACCCCACATGCTGTGTTTTTTTAAGTCAAATTTTAGTATCCTATTACCCAAGTTGTGAAAACAAAATCAGTGGTAAATATACACACCAGTCAAAAAAAGCCCATGGGAAACAGCTAAAAACAACATGCAAGTAGCATTCTATTACCTATGTTCAGCATTACCGCATGTGCAGTGCAGAATACAGTATACATCAGAGAAATCCGACATTGAGTGCCCCTCCTCAACACATTAACCCCCCCTTTGAAATTAGACCAATAGTGCTCCCATGACCTTCTTTCTCCATTTAAATTTGACCAGTATTTCCCCCCTTCGAAACATTAACCCCCCGTTTGAAATTCGACTGATAGTGCTCATGTGACCTTATTTCTCCATTTAAATGCGACCAGTATTGCTGCCATTCAACACTGTTTCTTCTCCAATTGTATGTGACAATTATATGTATTGCATGATTTAACCTTATGAGTACCAGAGAGGTAGAAATGCATTGCAATGTTTGGTACCCCTCTGGTACTCAAAGGGTTAATAGGGAAGGTATGCGGCTGCATATGTTGCCTGTGTATGTGTAAAAATGGCATGTTTTCATTGTATTATTATTGTATTAAAAAAAAACAAAAAAACTTCAGACCTCAAGGGGGCATCAGGACCCCACCTGAATCCCCCCCCAGCATTGATCACCTATAAATTAGGATAGGTGATCAGTGCAAACGACAATTGTCGGGTTTTTAAATAAAACTCATATAACCTATGTGTACCATAGATCATATGCACTTTTCGTTTATAAAACATTGCTTTCAGACCTCAAGGGGGAATGAGGACCCCTCCGAATACCCCCCTAGCATGCAAACCAGGCACACTTTGTAGATCGTTCCAATGAAGGTTTTCTTCCAACATCACGCTATTTCGGCTCTGCTGAAGAGCTGCAGGAAGGTCCCGGGACTGGCTTGTGCTTTTCTCAGCTAGATGGCAGACTTCTGGGAAACCAGAACTTTACATGATTCGATCTCTCAAACTATAAAAGTTTGAGAGATGGGATATGGCTCTTTCTATTTTTGGTTTTAATGTCTACCATATTAATTTTTGTAAAAATATAACAATATTATCGCTTTAAATCCACAAGGATTTGGCACATTTTTATTTTCTTGCTATTGTTTACTTGGTTTGCTCCAGAAATGCTCATCATTCGCTTTCTGCAAACAACCTTAAAACAGAACTAGAGGATCTTATTTTGTTCAACTGACTGTTATTTAGGCAAGAGTCCTTTATACACATCCAGTATATCTATATAATTTAGTTTTCTGTATTTGATGTCTGTTGTAGTCCACTGTTTTTAGTTTTCACTCTTATAAAGACTTTATGAGGTGGTGTGAGGTGGAACTGCAAATATATTTAAAAACATAAATACATATATTTACCTGACTACTGTATAAATGACATCTACCTAGGTAAGATAATTAATCAATCATATTAAGAAGCAAATATTTCTTGTCTTTGCCTTTAATATTTTATTGAAATCAAGCTAACTTGGCTTTTAAACAGCTTTTAAAAATGTCATCTAGTATTGAACCTAAGGAATATGAAATATGAAATTTCTATTCTTACATTCACAAGCAAGCTACTTTCAATGAAAGGAAAATATTCCCACGGTGGATATTTAATTTCTCTTTCACTGGTCTCGTGTCTTCCTATTAGCCCTACTGTAATTCTTCTTTTGACAGTAATTTCTTATTTTACTAGTTTACATTTACCATATTTTCAGTAAATGACAGCTCAGAAATGGTTTCCTGTTGCCTGACCAAAAAAAAATCAGGCTTTCTATGAATAAGAAGATTGATATGTCAAAGCTTTAGTCTAGAATACTATTGTGTATTAAAATTGCTATAGTCATGGACTATCAATATATAAGTTTTGTATAAAAAACATTAAATTACACACTGATGTCAAAAGAGTACTAGTTTAATTATAATAAATCAAATAAATGTTTCCCTTTTGCTAAACTACGGTACTTATTCATTTATTTGAAACTAAACATAAATCTGCAGTACCCATGAGCAAACTAATAGTAAAATGTAGGTGTCATTTGATTTAGCCACTGATTCCTGACTTCCCTGTAGTAGTAGCACTAACAAGTTTAGTAGTTTCTTGCAAAGCAAAAGGTACATGGGTTGAATTTCGTCAAATGGCAATTGGCTGAATGTCTAAGTAAATAATCTTATTTCCTTGTGTATTCATCACTTACAAAGTTATCACTGGACAAATTATATCTGCTTCTTGCTCATTAATCAGAGTATGTACCAGGTAAACCTGCCAGTTTCTGGCTAGGGAATTCCATACTGGTTTTTGAAGTGGTCATATGCATTCATGTTCTCTGTATGTGCACAAACCCTTTTCATGACAGAACCAATCCATCTACACCAGTCAACAACTATGCTCTTCCCAAGTTCTGAGACTACCATGGCTCATGTAACCTTGCTCTGCTCATGCCTTCACATATGGTAGATTGTCAGTTGCTTCATGTAGGATACCCTCATTGTACCACAGAGCTTGTGTTTTACATGAAATAAGGATCCACAGCTAATCTTTTAATTTAGCTTGAGGTGTCATATGGATCATTCAGTATAGACTGCAAACACTGTGTTCCTATTTGGATCTCTCTTTGTAGCTTAAAAATCTGAAGTATCATGTTTGTCACTACCTAAAATAAAAATAACTGATTCTTTATATCTAAAAACAATATGTAACTATATATATTTTTAGCATGTAGAGTACTGTGCAAAAGTCTTAGACAGATGTGAAAAAATGTTGTAAAATAAGAATGCTTTCCAAAATATGCCTGTTAATAGTTTATATTTATCAATTAACATGATAGTGAGTGAACAGAAGAAAAATATAAATCAAGTCAATATGTGGTGTGACCACCCTTTGCTTTCAAAACAGCATCAATTCTTCTAGGTACACTTGCACAAAGTCAGGGATTTTGTAGGCATATAGTCAGGTGTATGATTCAACAATTATACCAAACAGGTGCTAATGATCATTAATTTAATATGTGGGTTGAAACACTGAGTCACTGAAACAGAAACAGCTGATGAGGATGCTGAAGACAGTTACTGTATTAGCAAGGTCTCTCCCGAACAAAAATTTCAAGGCAGACAGGAGTTTCCAAATGTGCTGTCCAACCTCTTTTCAAGAAGCACAAAGAAACGAGCAAAGTTGTGGACCGTAGATGCAGTGGTCAGCCAAGCAAACCTAGTGCAACAGATGAAAGACACATCATTCATACTTCCCTTCACAATCGGAAGATGTCCAGCAGTGCCATCATCTCAGAATTGGCAGAAAACAGTGGGATCCTGGTACACCCATCTACCGTCAGGAGAAGTCTGGTCAGAAGTGGTATTCATGGAAGACTTGTGGTCAAAAAGCCATACATCTGACATAGAAACAAGGGAAGTAACACAGGAACGGGGGTGCAGAAAAATGGCAGCAGGTGCTCTGGACTGATGAGTCAAAATTTCAAATAATTGACTGTAACAGAAGGCAGTTTGTTCACTGAAGGGCTAGAAAGCGGTACAAGAATGAGTGTCTGCAGGCAACAGTGAAGCATGATGGAAGTTCATTGCAAGTTTGGGGCTGCATTTCTGCAAATGGAGTTGGTGATTTGGTCAGAATTAATGGTCTCCTCAATGCTGAGAAGTACAGACAGATACTTATCCATCATGCAATACCATCAGGGAGGCGTCTGATCTAACGACCCCAAACATACAGCCAAAGTCATTAAGAACTATCTTCAGTGTAAAGAAGAACCAGGATTCCTGAAAGTGATGATATGGCCCCCACAGAGCCCTGATCTCAACATCAAGTCTGTCTGGGATTACATGAAAAGAGAGAGAGAGAAGCAACTGAGGCTGTCTAATCCACAGAACTGTGGTTAGTTCTCAAAGATATTTGGAACAACCTACCTGCCGAGTTCCTTAAACTTTGTGTAAGTGTACCTAGAAGAATTGATGCTGTTTTGAAGGCAAAGGGTGGTCACACCACATATTGATTTGATTTAGATTTTTCTTCTGTTCACTCACTATTCATTTTGTTAACTGATAAATATAAACTATTAACATGTCTATTTTTGAAACCATTCTTACTTTACAGCATTTTATCATACCTGCCTAAGACTTTTGAACAGTATTTATGTTAAATATAATGTTTTTCTATTTGTGTAAATATACATCCCTTTACTGTAAATGCTCTAGGACATACCTGAAAACAAGAGAAATCTCAAAGTATTCTTTGAGGATAATATCCCAACTTGTAAATCCCCTCCTTTTCTCCCTTATTCCCCTCCTGGCACTCTTTTTCACTAGTCATGGAGGAGGAATTGACTAACCTGCTATCCTCCTCTCCCTCTACTACATGCGCACTTGACCCACTCCCCTCTTGCCTCCTCCAGTCCCTCTCCCCCATGCTAGTCCTTATCGCATTACAAATGTTTAACTCTCTCTTGCCACTGCTACCTTTCCTGACTAATTCAAAAATGACATAGTAACACCTAAATAAATAAAATATACCGTAAGGTCTTATAATTAAGCTCAGTGGTGTGTCACTTTCTACAGAGTGCATACTCTGTGTATCATATGGATGTGTGTGTGTGTGTGTGTGTGTGTGTGTGTGTGTGTGTGTGTGTGTGTGTGTGTGTGTGTGTGTGTGTGTGTGTGCGCAAACTATTTGTGCAGTTAGGCTGCTGTACTGAAGACAAGTGGAGCAATTATGGAGCTAACCAACTAGCTATATAGAATAAATTAATAGTCCCATTGACTTAAATGGAGCTTTTAACCACTGGATGCTAAATATGTCTCTAATGCATTCTCTGTGTTAGTTCAGAAGCCACTAATATTGTGAATCATTCTGTGACTGGTCTATTGAGACCATGATCATATTCCCTTTAAACTGCTATGATGAGCTCCCTCACAGCTTTCCCTGTAGCATGTGGATCTAGCAGGCAAATCTGTTAACAGCTCTGAGGGATCGCTGATCACAACTTTTTTTTTCTTAATGGGAGTGGTAATCAGGGGAAGAGTGTCTGAGGGGTTTTCAATGCATTGCTCCCATCTACCACTCAGTTGGTAACCATGTTAATGGTTACAAGGTTACAACTGAGTCCTGTCCTCCTCCTTTAACCTGCATGTTCCTCTCTCTCTTATATGCATTCAGCTGCATGACTTTGGAGAAAGTCTGGCTCTCTGGCAGGCTTTCTCCATTACAGAAAACTTCTCCTATTTGTATCCAATGGCGCTCATTTGTCTAGGCTTAAACTTTCTAGGGGGTTCTTTATAATCTCCCTCCTTTTTGTATATGCCAAAAATAATTAGCAAACTTGTATGAATACACTTTCTTATATTAGTTGTAACTGGACCATCACTGAAATATTTGACAGGAAATATAAAGTATGTGCTAGAGTCTTTATATAGAAAGTATTTTGCAATTGTTGATTTTAAACGTTGGTTTCTGGTGATTCACGGTATGGGTTCTTCTTGCACTTCTCTCTCTTATCTTTGGGATGCTGCCCTTATTTTATAGCACCGTGGTAGTGCTTCTCTTCACAAAACTTTTGTGTGAACTACAGTAAGACAAACAAGAAGAAAAACAGGGCGCAAACCCATCTAAGAGTAGATCTGTAAAGCATTCATTAATGTACCCCCCGTTTGGTTGCACTCACCAGATATCTCTGTATAGCACTCCTTTTAAAATAAGCAATACTTGATCCAGTCAAATGTTCCTGTGTTCAGTTCCCAGTATCCAAAAAAATGTTGGTCCAAATCAAGGCGTTATGTAGTTAGTTAGTTTTATTTGTAGATCAATATTTAAAAAATTGTTCAAAAAATAATAATAATGATAGTAATGACAATAAAAAATATTATAGTAAATATGAGTTCAAATGTCCAACGCGTTTCGTATCTTTAACGACACTTTCTCAAGGACTACAATCAAATATAAGGTTTCTCAATAATATTTGGAAAGAACATACCTTATTTCCATTTATTTAAATACTTTTTCTGCCCCCAGGGAGAGAGGTCCGATCCGGCTTCTCATGGCGCCCAATGTTCTGCGCATGTGTGGAATCAAGAAAGACTCTATGGTTCGTGATAGAGTCTACTCTATTGTGCGTTCCACAGCTGGAACGCAAAATGATCGGCTCTTTACTGCCGATAGATTGAGCTAATCTTTGAACAAATAGTCCTTATTAGGGTTCACTACTATGATTATGTGTATCTTTTGGGTTCCGTTTGGAGAAGCCAGAGGATCTATCCCCTATTAGCGTTTTTTGGCAGTACAAAAGTTCTTTTAAAACGAAAGCTGTAATATTACTATACTTTCAGAATATGTATATATCAATATGTGTATGGGAATATTGCACAAATATCTTCTATATAAATTTAGTTGCATAAATACATATGTGTGTACATAAAAATATGTGTATAGATATATAAAATTACTAAAATTCATGCACTTACATAATATTTAAAAGTATGTAAATATAAATAATTATAAAAAATATGAATAAAAAACATTATTGCACTTGTATATGTGCATATATATACATACACACATATGCAACAAAGAAAAAGATTGTTTCTATAAAAAACTTTTTATGTTTTAAAATAAAAATAAAAATCACATACACATATATTAATTGTATATTAATAGAATCCATATAACCATATAGCATCAGACCATTCCTTATTATATAAATCTGCCTTCATGAATATTATATTTCCAGTATAGATAACTTTAAATCCTATTGTAAATAGCCTAAATCTATCTCTTCATTCATACCTTCCGGACTTAAAGTATCTAGCTTGAAAATCCAATATGATTCTCTCTGACATAGTTTTTTAAATCTATCTGGACATTGTCTAGGTATCTGTTCTATCCCCATAATTTTAAAATTAGCCAATCCACCCTGTGCACATCGATTAAAATGTTTTGGGACACTATGTTCTAAACAGTTTTTAGAAATATTCCTTCTGTGTTCACCTGCTCTCTCCCTTAGGGTTCTGGTGGTTCTGCCCACATATTGTGAGCCACAGCCACAAGAAATCAGATAAACAACATAAGCTGTTCCACAGTTAATAAATTGTTCAATTTTATATTGTCTATTCTCTTTCTTATTTTGGAATATATCTTTTTTGTGTTCCATGTGTGTGCAATTAGCACATTTATTCACATTACATCTGAAAGATCCTTTTACAGGATCTGCAGAAAAAATAGTGGTGGGTTGTATCTTCTTATTTTTCTCTATAATTTTCGGTTTGCTTTTGGCAATGATTGATCTTATATTTTTGCCTTTTCTAAAGATAGTTTTACCAGATTTTGGGATATCTTCTTTCAACAATGGATCTTCTCTCAATATGTTCCAATTCTTTTTTATAATATTGGATATCTCCAATGCGGCCGAATTGTATTGTGTAATGAATCTTAGAGGATAATATTTCTCTTTTTCTTTTTTGGATATAAGAGTGTTTCTCTTTTGAGGGGTCGGGCTTTTTGTAAAGCCTTGTCCAATAGCTTCCCGTCATATCCTCTTTCTTCAAATTTTGTTTTTAGTATTTTACTTTTTTCTTCAAAATCTTTTATATGGCTACAATTTCTTCTCAGTCTGTTAAACTGGCCGTATGGTATATTTTCTTTCCATTGTTTTAAGTGACAACTGTCAGCATGTAGGTATGAGTTGTTTGAAACTGGCTTTGTATATACTGTACTGGAAATGTTTTCTTCCTCATCATAAGATAAAGTCAAATCTAGAAAATTAATACTTTTCTGTTGTATTTCTGAAGTGAAATGGAGTCCTTTCTCGTTTTTGTTAAAAGAATCAACCATTGACCTTAGATCTTCAATTTCCCCTTTCCAAATGATTAAAATATCGTCTATGTATCTGCCATAGAAAACCAGGTTAGCCCCCCATGGGTTGTTTTTCCATACCTGTTGATCTTCCCATTGACCCATAAACAAATTTGCATAACTGGGGGCAAACCTGGTTCCCATGGCAGTCCCCCTAGTTTGTAAATAAAACTCCTCTTGGAATGAAAAATAATTATGGTGAAGGATAAAATGAAACATTATAGAAACAGAGAATTGTAATGCATCTTTAATAATGGAAGAGGGACCATCCACTTCCAATTCAGTATATTTTTTGGAGAAAAATCAGAAAATAACATCAAAAATGAAAAATTCTACACAAATAAAATGGGAAAATCCCAGAAGTCCAGGTCAAATAAGGGGAAAGAGAAAAGAAGCTCCAAATTCAGAGGATGTAGAGGAGGAAAGAAAACAAAAAAATGCAAAAATGAATCAATCAAATCAAAATCATCAAGAAATGGCATAATAAATCTATCAGATAAAGATCTAAATAAAGGAGAAGTAGCCCTTTTAAGGAAAGGATTGTTTTTTGCACCTAGTCAAAAACCAAACGATTTCAATTTTTTTATAGATCTTAACAACTTTATACGGAAACTAACACTCAAAAGGTTTTTTAATAACAAGAACAAAGAGGCTAAAGAAATTCTAAGAAGAGAAGGACAGGACCCGATTTTAGAAAATCTAGAAGCCCTTTTGGTAGAAGGAGAAGCTAAAGAAGCTAAAGAAGAATTTTTGAATTTGGACTCTACAATGGTGGATCCTGTCTTCATAAGAACGAATTTTAAAAAGAAATCCAACTTTTATCCTTCTAATTTTAAAGGACCTTTTATTGAGACATTTTACCGCATGGTTATTAGAGATTATAATGAACAGGTGAAGGATTTTAAGATCAAACAATACAATTTAACATCAATTGAAAGAATGGCCTTAAAAAATTTAAAAGAAAATAATCAGATCACTATAAGAGAAGCAGATAAAGGGGGAGCTTTGGTGGTACAAAATACCATTGATTATATCAAGGAAGGGCTTAGACTTCTGAATGATAAGGAATCATACAGAAAATTGGAATATAATCCTACAAACATTTTCCTAAAAAAACTGAAATCATATTTGGAAGAAGCTAAGGATAAGGCAATAATAAATAATGATGAGTACAATTTTATTTTCATACCTTTGCCGACCATTCCCTTCTTCTACCATATTCCTAAGGTACATAAAGATCTACAAAACCCTCCAGGCCGACCAATAATATCGGGAATTATTAGTTTGACATCTAACCTTTCGGCCTTTCTGGATTTTTTTCTACAGAAGTATGTAATAAATCTCAGATCTTATGTCAGAGATTCTCAACATATTTTGTGGCAATTATCCGATATAAGATGGAAAAAAGATAATTTCATTTGGGCCACTTTAGATATAACAGCTTTGTATACATCTATTAGTCACTCTTTTGGTTTAGAAGCGGTAGCTCATTTCTTAGACCAAGATTTAGATATGCCCCCCCTACAAAAAGAATTCATATTAAAGGGAGTTCATTTTATCCTTCACCATAATTATTTTTCATTCCAAGAGGAGTTTTATTTACAAACTAGGGGGACTGCCATGGGAACCAGGTTTGCCCCCAGTTATGCAAATTTGTTTATGGGTCAATGGGAAGATCAACAGGTATGGAAAAACAACCCATGGGGGGCTAACCTGGTTTTCTATGGCAGATACATAGACGATATTTTAATCATTTGGAAAGGGGAAATTGAAGATCTAAGGTCAATGGTTGATTCTTTTAACAAAAACGAGAAAGGACTCCATTTCACTTCAGAAATACAACAGAAAAGTATTAATTTTCTAGATTTGACTTTATCTTATGATGAGGAAGAAAACATTTCCAGTACAGTATATACAAAGCCAGTTTCAAACAACTCATACCTACATGCTGACAGTTGTCACTTAAAACAATGGAAAGAAAATATACCATACGGCCAGTTTAACAGACTGAGAAGAAATTGTAGCCATATAAAAGATTTTGAAGAAAAAAGTAAAATACTAAAAACAAAATTTGAAGAAAGAGGATATGACGGGAAGCTATTGGACAAGGCTTTACAAAAAGCCCGACCCCTCAAAAGAGAAACACTCTTATATCCAAAAAAGAAAAAAGAAAAAGAGAAATATTATCCTCTAAGATTCATTACACAATACAATTCGGCCGCATTGGAGATATCCAATATTATAAAAAAGAATTGGAACATATTGAGAGAAGATCCATTGTTGAAAGAAGATATCCCAAAATCTGGTAAAACTATCTTTAGAAAAGGCAAAAATATAAGATCAATCATTGCCAAAAGCAAACCGAAAATTATAGAGAAAAATAAGAAGATACAACCCACCACTATTTTTTCTGCAGATCCTGTAAAAGGATCTTTCAGATGTAATGTGAATAAATGTGCTAATTGCACACACATGGAACACAAAAAAGATATATTCCAAAATAAGAAAGAGAATAGACAATATAAAATTGAACAATTTATTAACTGTGGAACAGCTTATGTTGTTTATCTGATTTCTTGTGGCTGTGGCTCACAATATGTGGGCAGAACCACCAGAACCCTAAGGGAGAGAGCAGGTGAACACAGAAGGAATATTTCTAAAAACTGTTTAGAACATAGTGTCCCAAAACATTTTAATCGATGTGCACAGGGTGGATTGGCTAATTTTAAAATTATGGGGATAGAACAGATACCTAGACAATGTCCAGATAGATTTAAAAAACTATGTCAGAGAGAATCATATTGGATTTTCAAGCTAGATACTTTAAGTCCGGAAGGTATGAATGAAGAGATAGATTTAGGCTATTTACAATAGGATTTAAAGTTATCTATACTGGAAATATAATATTCATGAAGGTAGATTTATATAATAAGGAATGGTCTGATGCTATATGGTTATATGGATTCTATTAATATACAATTAATATATGTGTATGTGATTTTTATTTTTATTTTAAAACATAAAAAGTTTTTTATAGAAACAATCTTTTTCTTTGTTGCATATGTGTGTATGTATATATATGCACATATACAAGTGCAATAATGTTTTTTATTCATATTTTTTATAATTATTTATATTTACATACTTTTAAATATTATGTAAGTGCATGAATTTTAGTAATTTTATATATCTATACACATATTTTTATGTACACACATATGTATTTATGCAACTAAATTTATATAGAAGATATTTGTGCAATATTCCCATACACATATTGATATATACATATTCTGAAAGTATAGTAATATTACAGCTTTCGTTTTAAAAGAACTTTTGTACTGCCAAAAAACGCTAATAGGGGATAGATCCTCTGGCTTCTCCAAACGGAACCCAAAAGATACACATAATCATAGTAGTGAACCCTAATAAGGACTATTTGTTCAAAGATTAGCTCAATCTATCGGCAGTAAAGAGCCGATCATTTTGCGTTCCAGCTGTGGAACGCACAATAGAGTAGACTCTATCACGAACCATAGAGTCTTTCTTGATTCCACACATGCGCAGAACATTGGGCGCCATGAGAAGCCGGATCGGACCTCTCTCCCTGGGGGCAGAAAAAGTATTTAAATAAATGGAAATAAGGTATGTTCTTTCCAAATATTATTGAGAAACCTTATATTTGATTGTAGTCCTTGAGAAAGTGTCGTTAAAGATACGAAACGCGTTGGACATTTGAACTCATATTTACTATAATATTTTTTATTGTCATTACTATCATTATTATTATTTTTTGAACAATTTTTTAAATATTGACCTACAAATAAAACTAACTAACTACATAACGCCTTGATTTGGACCAACATTTTTTTGGATACTGGGAACTGAACACAGGAACATTTGACTGGATCAAGTATTGCTTATTTTAAAAGGAGTGCTATACAGAGATATCTGGTGAGTGCAACCAAACGGGGGGTACATTAATGAATGCTTTACAGATCTACTCTTAGATGGGTTTGCGCCCTGTTTTTCTTCTTGTTTCTCCATTACAGGTTCCACCTTTCATGCTTTAACTCTGCTGTGTCCCTAGCTAAAAAAAAATAAAATAATAATACTTTTCAGAACTAATTAATACTCAAAAATCCTCCTCTACCCTCCAGCAGCCTCACTCACAAACTCTATACAGCCACAAGACTTTGCTGACTTCTTCATAGACAAGGTAGACTGCATCCAGAATAATATCCCAACTTGTAAATCCCCTCCTATTCTCCCTTATTCCCCTCCTGGCACTCTTTTTCACTAGTCATGGAGGAGGAATTGACTAACCTGCTATCCTCCTCTCCCTCTACTACATGCGCACTTGATCGACTCCCCTCTCTCCTTCTCCAGTCCCTCTCCCCCATGCTAGTCCCTACCGTATTACAGATTTTTAACTCCTCTTTTGCCTCTGCTACCTTTCCTGATGAATTCAAACATGCCATAGTAACAGCCATCCTCAAAAACAATTCCTCTGACAGTAAAACATCCTCTAGGTATCGACCGGTTTCTCTCCTACCTTTTGCCTCTAAGCTCTTGGAACTCTTAGCCTCCTTGCACCTGCTTTACTTCCTTAACACGCATGACCTTCCCGACCCTTTACATTCTGGCTTTCTCATTGCCAGATAGCTATTCAATACTTATCCTGCTTGATCTATCAGCTGCTTTTGACACTGTTGATAATGCTCGCCTCCACATTCTTAATAGGAATCTGTAACTTACCACTGGACTGACTATCCTCTTATCTAACTAACCAATCCTTCAGTGTATCTTCTGCCACCTCTTCATCCTCTCCCATCCACCTCTCTGTTGGTGTTCCTCAAGGTTCTGTTCTAGGACTGCTTCTGTTCTCTCTATACACAATAACACTTGTTGATCTTATGAACTCATTCGGACTCAGATATCACCTCTATGCATATGTCACCCAGCTTTATTTATCAGCATTTCGACTGACTTCTGAGAATCAATCTAATGTCACAGATTGCCTCTCGGCTATCTTAGACTGGATGGCTCATAGGCACCTCAAGCTCAATATGTCTAAAACGGAGCTAAACCTCATCTCACCTAGGGCTGGCCTACTAATGCACTTCTTGGTGACTGTAAATGGCACTACTATTATCAGGAGCACAGTGTGTAGGGGTGATAATTGACACATCTCTCATTTTCTCCTCGTATTAATGCCACTGCTAAATTCTGTCTTTCTCTTGCATAACATAGCTAATATCCGTCCTTTCCTCTGTTCCTCCACGGCTAAAATTCTTACACAAGTACTTATCCTTTCTCACATGGACAACTGCAGACGTCTTCTCTCTAGCATTCCTGCCTCCAAACTCCATCACTTCAATCCATGCAGAATGCTTCAGCACAAATTATTCTTTTGTCACCTAGGTTTGTCCCTGCCGATCTCCTCCTCAAATCTATCCAATGGCTGCCTATCAAACTCCGGATATCTTACGAAATCTTGCTTCTCTCATTCAAGGCTCTTCTCTCCTCTAACCCTTCCTATATTTCCACTCTGACCTCCTGCTATACTCCCTTCATGCCACATATGATCAGCCAATGACAGTCTTCTCTCAGCTCCTTTTGTGTCTACAGCCCTCTCACGTATCAAACCTTTTTCTATTATTGCTACTTATCTTGGAATTCTCTTCCTCCCACCCTGCACCAGTGAGCCTCTCATGGTCTTCAACTCATGCTTGAAATTACATCTCTTGAACAAAACTTAAACATACTACAAAGCACTAACTTTGTACATCTAAAACTCTTATAAATGATTTACTTTATTTTTGTCCCCTATCCTGACCAGAACTCTAGCACAGTATTCAGCACTTGACCCTTATTTAATCTTTATGTCTCCCTTTTTATAAATTGGAATCTTTCGAGCAGGAACCTCATTTGCAATGTTATACTTTACAAAGCACTTGTAACCCTGTATTGTCTAACCTCTAAATTGTAAAGAGCAGGGTATGCTTGTGGCACTATATAAATAAACATTCATTCATTCAAGGCGCGCTTCATCAAATTCATATATTATTGAAAGAGGGTCAGGAGGGGCCCTCAGGATACCCTTTCACCTTAAACTCTCTATATATGCAATCACTATATGCAACCAAAGAGATTATTCTTTTCTTTTAGGTTGCAAGTTTCCCTGCAACCATAAGGGAAAAGACCAGCTATCTTAAGCCTCCTGCACAATCCAGGGGTTTCAGCAAGTGGCTTGGTCCCCCTACATTGATCACTCTCCTGCAAATGTGTGAAAGTTAGTTGCTAACAAGATTGCAGTGCACTATAAAACAATGCAAAGCATTGTTGCAATTCATAATAAAACAATGCAGTGCAAGCTCATCAAGCAATGGAGGTATTAATCTGTGTGTCAATGTGGGTGGTAAAGAGGGTGTTTCAGAAAGAGGGGACACACCAGTGGCCCGCACCTCCTAGCACCACCACCTTTATATTAGTTGTGACCCAAAGAAAGGTGTCATGCGATATCAATAGACCCTTTTTTTTTTTCTTTATCTTTCTCTGAAGTCATTCCCCTCCTATAGTACCTCCATTTAAACATTATTCGGTATACCCCCTTGGCTTGGTTTTTATTCCCCATATATACAGCCCATATATTTCTTATGTTCTTCATTTCTGCTGGCGGGCTGGCACTTGTCTCTTATATTACATTTTATTGATGTCTCTTAGCGACAGCGGTTGTACCCAGTTTCTTCTTTTTTTTCCTTTGTCCTCACGCTCTAACCTTACTCTTACCACTACTTGTAGTCTCATTTTCCAAATTCCTACTCATATACTTTCCTTTGCTTCTCTCTCACAATCAAACATATATCTTTGAATTATTAGCGATAGACCCTGTGACTCTTCTTGATATGATTTTGACACTTTCTGTTTCCACTAAGATTCTTCTTGTACTACTTTGTATTACCTTGACTTTTCAAGTACTATCTTCTTTTCTCAATAAAGCTTTAAAAAAAAAAAAAAAAAAGGATAATCCCCCCAAAAAACAAAAAAGTTATATTGCCACACCATCTTTAGTCATGAAACGTGGGATAGATGGCTCAAACTCCACCCCCTCTCATCAACACTAACACCTATCCTTCTTCTCCCTCCATAGACTTTATAGTCTCAATTAGGATCCTTGACAGAGTGTTGATTTTCCACACCTTCTCAGTGACTATGACCTATTTTTTTATTTTTATAAAACCATCTAATTAATTTTTTCTTTCTTTCTCTTTTCATGTTCCTTACTACCTCCCACTCTCCATTCCTTCTACCTTGCCAGTTATTAGACTGTTTACTGTGAATGTGTCTACTACAATGTTCTGCTTATACTATGTACACATGTATCCTTATAAGTCTTGTTTTGCTTGTTTATGTTTCATCCATGTATTTTTCTTGTACGTTTTATATCTAATTAAAGTTAAAAAAAAAAAATGCAAAGTTTAAATCTTGCTGTGTGTAAAATTCTGTAGCGTGGCTTGTATAGATAGTTCTATTGCCATAAAGCTTGGCAATTTATTTGCAGTGAAATCCTTATAAAAGTTAAACTATACTGTAGAAATAAGTGTCTCTTACTTTGTTTAAAAAGAAGACTTAAATAGATACGTTATGACTGTGTATGCCTATGAGTGCTTCCTTTCTTTTTCTGTCACAGTTAATAGATTTTAGAGCACTGTTTGTAACTTCTTATTTTGTCTTGATAGTAACACAAAACATTAAAACCATTCTCATCTTTCTTTAGATGCGGATCTACAGAATCATACTCTTTCTGCCGTTCAGCACCTTGGTGTAAAAATGGTTATCAGGTAAATGATATTGCTGTGTCTCCTGCATTTGAGTTACATTCTTCACAGCTTTCTAGAAACTGTTTCTTATTAGAAGTTACATTATGTTGAACAACCTGAGCCCCTTCAGCTGTTAAAGACTAATATTCCCATGATCCCCTGCCAGCCAGTTGCAGACTGGACATATTTGAAGCAGCAGTTATTATGGTGAGAAGAATATAATGACTTCTAGGGCCATACTTTCAAAAGAAAATTGGAGTTATTATGAAGAAACCATAGGAGGACAAATAAAACAATCTCAAATTTACATTGATTTTAATTAGTCATTTAGGCCCTTGCTTGCTGACGTTCAAGGGTCTTAAAGAAATAGAAGATTTTTAGTTCTATCCAATAGGGCAGTTGGTGTACCCCATAATTACCCCACTTTCTTTTGAAAATAAAGCCAATAGAGCTTTACCTAGTTCACTGTCCCTGTAAGTTCTAACATACTAATGTAGGTAGTGTAATGCCAGAAATAATAATAGCAGCTTAAATCAACTAAGTGATTTTGAAAGAGCGTTCAAAACCAAACTAACTTTACCATAGGCATATGATATTTAAAACAGTAACTTCCAAGATTTAGATTTATTTATTTGTCATTTAGTGCCTAGATGGCTCAAACATTCCACATAGCTCTGTATTACCAACTGTCACTTCCACCAGGAAGTACTAGCTCAGCTGTATAAACTGACAAATACAGATAAATATCTCAGAAATTATTGTTTGAAATTAAAAATGACTACGATACATATAGGTGATTTTGGACAATCTCTTCAAACTCAACTGTTTGTTACAAACAGAGTTCCACTTTAATATCTGTCTGTTTCTTCACTCTTCCTTCTTTATCTCTCCCTTAACCTCTGTTTTTCTCTATATTATAACGCCATATCCCTTGGCTGCCCCACCCCAAATCTATTTCTTTCTCAGTGCATAATGCAAATTGGCAGCTTTATTGATTTTGTGGTGAGCTAAAAATATGAATACTTTCCAACACCTACATGGCAGGGTAAAGGTTTTGTACTATGGTACACATCTCTAGTTGCTAATATACAGATGGAAAACAAGCACCCCTAACATAATATTTGAGTGCAATATAAATATCTGCCACTTGGCACTGTACTATTTATAACAAATTTCTTTTCTACAATACTCCCCATGTTGCATTATTTTGTATACCAAAATAAGTGTTTCACAACCTCCAACACTCCAGACTACTATGTTTTGTCCATGTTTTTATATTGTATGGCTTTATCTGTTGAGTAAATCAATGATACTCCCACTGCTGAGAGATGCATGTTTTCAGCGTTCTTACAGATTAAACAAAAATAATCTCTGCACCTCAAATCCTGACCTGTACAAATAAATTGTAACTTACTACGGATAATAAACAGTGGGATTTAGTTATATATTTCTGGCCAGAACCATGATATGCTTGCCTGCACCATCAAGGCACCCTAGATTTAGGGACATCCCTATCTGCATCAAATCTGTGAACATGTATTTAATATAATGCAGTTAAATGGCAGTGATACTACTTTACTCTCTAATGTGAACAAAATCCTTGTGAAGTAAATAATTCATCTATCTAATTCATCTACCACCTGATACAGGGAACTACCAACCAAAAGAGGAAGCGCTAAAACCTCCCAAAATACATACAAAAAATATAATATACAAGTTTTTGGTGAGCTCAAAATAGCATGTATCAATGGTGTTCATATAGTTACATATGTGCGTAGTCAAAACAGCAGCAAGGACTATATCCTGGCTACTTAACCAACTGGGCATTTGCCTCAGAATGATTCCGTATGTCTTCCCTAGTGAGGGCAGTATGGTTGGCTTAATGATTTGCCTTCTTTCTAGCAAAGCCTTGGCATGGGCGAATCCTTTATGGGAGATGGACAAACCCATAATATATAACTTTAATGAACTTTTGGCTTCCTTCAAACATGTCTTTGATGCTCCAGGTCGTGCGACCTCTGCTTTTAATGACCATCTGCCAGGGTAGTCGTACTGTGGCGGAGTATGCTATTGAGTTCCGCACCCTGGCAGCCGTGGTCGGCTGGAACAGTGAGGCTGTCATAGCTGGTGAACTGATGCAGGTTGGGGCCACCCGGCTCTCTGTGGAGGAGATGGCCTTTCAGAGGAGGGAGAGACTATGTCTCTACTGTGGGAGACTTGGACACTTATTAAAGTCATGCCTGGTACGTCTGGAAAAAGCTTGCACCTAAGATCCTGTCGGGGACAGATCTTAGGTGGCATTTCTCAGTCCCCTGAAGCCATGCAGGATAAACCTATGCTTGAGGTGGTTTTTACTTGGGCTAATGAGTCTATCTCAGTGCCTGCATTAATAGACTCGGGTGAGGCAGGTTATTTCATGCCGCTTTTGCTGACCAGAATGGTATTCCCTTACTGTCACGTGACTTTCCCCTGGCTGTGGAAGCCATTAATGGCAGACTTCTGTTGCCTTCCCATATTACCCATGAAACAGCTCCGTTAACCCTGAAAGTGGGAGCCCTTCATAAAGAAGCCCTGAAGTTTCAGGTTATCTCCTCTCCTCACTATGCCGTCGTCCTAGGGCTTCCTTGGTTGCAGACACATAACCCTAGGATTGATTGGAGTACTTGCGAAATACTGTCGCGGGGTCCTAGTTGTGACAAATCCTGTCTATCGCTCCCTATTAGACTGGCATGTGCCAAGTCTTCTGGCCTACCAGAAGCCTAATCTCAGTTTACAGAGGTCTTTAATAAAGTCCAGGGCGGAGCATTACCTCCTCATAGGCCTTATGATATGTTTGATAGAATTAATGCCTGGGACTACTCCTCCTAGGGACCGTACCTACCCCTTGTCTATGGAGGAGAAAAGGCGATGGAGGATGGTGCCAATGCTTTGGAGAGGGGCATCATTTGTAAATCCACATCTCCCGCTGGTGCTGGATTTTTTTTTTTCATGATGTCGAAGGTATCTAAGAAAGGGTTAAACAAGAGAACTAATTAGGTTGTATATCTTCACATAAATAGATAAATAATAATCTAATTTTGAGAACTTTACACAATTGCATATTTTTGCAAAAATATATATATGGCCAGAATAAAGGAGGGCCACAAATGGAAGACAGGATTTAACACCTGGAGTGGGCATTATGAATATCTTGTCATGCCCTTTGGTCTTTGAAACGCTCCTGCTGTCTTCCAGGAATTTATGATGTACTGAGAGACCTTTTGCAAAGTTGTGTTGTGGTCTGTCTGGATGACATACTCATTCACTCTCTTACATTGGAGACTCATCACTCGGATGTATCCAAAGTCCTAAGTTTGTTAAAAGAAAACAACTTGTTTTGCAAGTTGGAGAAATGTGGATTTCACAAAACCCAGGTTACCTTTCTGGGCTAAGTCATTTCCTCTTCTGGGTTGGCCATGGAACCCCAGAAACTGTCCGCTGTGTTACAATAGCCTTGTCCTGAGGGACTCAAATCTATTCAAAGATTCCTGGGCTTTGCTAACTATTACCGAAGATTTTTCTCGACAATTGTCAAACCTATAAGCGATATGACCCATAAGGGTGCTAAGGTTACAAAATGGTCCCCCAGTACGTTACATGCGTTCAAAGACCTTAAAGGGATAGTATTACTTCATTTCAACAAGCAGTTAATTAAGTGGCATTATTGTAAATTTCTTGTGTGCTTGAAGTGAAATGTAAAAAAAACGCAAAATTGATGATATTTTAAAAGTTATACTTACCATTGCATTGAAAATTTTCCGCTATCTTTGTTTCTGTCCTGTTGCTGCTCGCTCCCATGCAGGTCACCTATGTATGCGCGCTCCACAGTGCTGTATTTGGGAGGAGTTTATTTCGTAGGCAATGACGTTTGCTATGTAAATCTCCCTCCACTATATATTTTTCCTATTGGGTCCCATGTTGTATCAGTGCGCGTTATTTACTACTCCTAATTGATTAGAGAGTTCATTGTGTTAATCAAAAAGTCCCAGTATTCATCTTTGGTCGCAAGGAACTTCAGAAAACTTTGGTAAGAAATTTCAACATTTCATAATGTCCTTTAAACTATAGCTTCTCTGCAATATTATTTATTGTCATCATTTGTTGTTTTCAATTTGAAGGATGTTCGTACCGGTATGAAAGGGATGTAACATGCACAGATGATACTGTGCAAGTCTCTACAGTATGCTTTCTATCAAAATGGGGCACTCACCTATAGCATATTGTATTATTTTATTACAAATATTTGTATGCTTTCGATCAAAGTCAGGCTAGAATTGCACTCGCAATGTGCACAGTTGGTACCGGGGCTTTATGGTATTTGCCACTTTTATATACATCAGTAAATAAAAAAAATCTGTGTCTTGTGTTGAAGAATCAAAACCTACATAAGGCATAGAATAAAATTTCTAAACACGTACAGACACTACAGCAAATGGAGGCACGCATTATGATTCAATTGAAACAAAGTGCTGCAGTAATCCTTTATTGAAAAGTGAACTGCAAAAGCTGAGATTGAAACATAAGTAAAGACTTTAATATATAAGAAATGTCGGGGCATAAACCAGCTTGGCCACATTTGAAGAGTGATCAGTTACAACGTAATGATTCTGCATTTAGCGAGTAGTCAGTGCTAGTATCCCTATAGCGATGCAGTAGGATTAGCAAAAGAAAGATTCAGCCAAAAGTTTATGCCCGGGCATTTCTTAGAGATTTAAGTTTTTACTTATTTTTGGAATCTCAGCGTTTGCACTTCCCTTTTCAATGGCTCAATTTGCTGCAGTGTATTTAGTTCTTTAGAAAGTATAATCTATGATTTATGTACGCTTTGTTTCTGCATGCCAAGACACAGATTTATTTTATATATGTAGAAGTAGCAAACCGTATAACGCCCCTGTAGCACTTATTAAACACTATCAATCAAACTTATATTTTCATAATTTAGTTACAGTTGGTGTCCTCCTCTCTTATTGATCCATAAGGATTGGGGTATAATTAGGTGAGCTACTTCTTTTTTATACTCTCCGTCCTCCATACATTAGCCCCACTGACATGGAAAGCATATAGTACATGTTTGCACAGTATTATCTCTGCACTTACGTTTTTCAAATTACTATTCCAAACTGTAACAATTTTTTTTATTTAATTCATTAGCTTAGAGGTCAATGTATCGTCAAGGCAAAGTAGAAGAAGTGTTAGAATCAATTGTTAGGCGGTAGTTTGATTGAATTAGCAACAAAATAGAGGACAACTGAACAATGAAAGTCTCCTGACACCGTAGTTTTTTTGTTTGTGTCAACTTTATGTAGCTAGTTCAAAAAAGGCCGTGTTGAGAAATAATGGTGTCCCACAAATCTATAAATGTGGGTGAGCTATACAAAATAACAGTGTAATATATTCACAGTTCAACAGTGCAACTGAACATAAAGTTGACACAAACAAAAAAACTACGGTGTCAGGAGACTTTCATTGTTCAGTTGTCCTCAATTTGGTTGGTAATTCAATCAAAGTACCGCCTAACAATTGATTCTAACACTTCTTCTACTTTGCTTTGACGATACATTGACCTCTAAGCTAATGAAATAAACCAATTCTTAGAGTCTTGAATAGTAACTATATTTGACAAGAGGTTCATTAGTTGGTTAACCCTTTCATTTCCACTGAACGTGCAGGATGATACTGTGCAAACCTGTACCATATGCTAGTTTAGAAACAAGTAAAGACACTAGAGACAATGGAGGCAGCCATAATTATTAATTGACTCAAAAAATTGCAGATTACTGTCACACAAATCCCTTACTCAAAAGGGAAGCGCAATCGCTGAGATGGAAAAATTAATGAAGAGTTGAATCTGTAAGAACTGCCCGGACATAAAGCTGCTTGGCAAGATTTACAGATTCACAGTGCGAACCAATAAATTACATGATTCTTCATTTTGCAACTACTCAGCGCTACTATCAGTATCTTTGGTTTTGCTAATAGTACTGCAATGAGAGATACTGAGAGTAGCGCTGAGTAGTCACTAGATGAAAAATCATCTAATGTTGCGGTTCACACTGTCAATCTGAAACTCTTGGCAAGCTGCTTTATGCCCAGCCAGGTCTTACAGATTCAAGTCTTTACTTATTTGCCCTTCTCAGCGTTTGCACTTCGCTTTGGAATAAGGGATTTGTGTGATACTAATCTGCCACGTTTGTATTCTATGTTATAATTATCGGTGCCTCCAATCGCTGTTGAGTCTGTACTTGTTTAGAAACTGTTTTCAATGTTTTATGTAGGTTTTGATTAAACACAATAGTAAGGAAGGTTGGAACTTCACTGTCGCATTACTTGCTGTTATTCAAGGATAACTGTCTCCTACTTCCACTGGCAGGAGGAAATAAGTTCACTGAACTTGGATTCTCCGTAATAAGTATTCACTTGTCCTTACACTCAGACCACAAATTCAAATGGTGTTAGTCCTATGTAACAGAAAATGATTGTGTATTAACATCAATATTTGACTGATTACAGCATGTAGTGGCAGCTAGAGGGAAATGCCTGTATGAGAACAACTTGAGATCCATACCTGACTAATTGCAGATATTAGAGAATCCCCTTTGTATGTGTTCACTGTGCGCAGTGCAACCTTGTATCTTGCTGTATTCGTGAGTAATGAAATCAGGATAACAGAGCACCTAAGACGCTAGGAGTAATCGTATCCTTGTTCCACTTTCAATATCTGTACGGTGCACAGTGCATTTGCAGCAGCTCCTATTTTGGTGCATCCCAATCCCGCACTACCCTTCACACTGGAGGTTAACGCATCTGAGATTGGAGTTGACTCCCTTCTTTCTCAACGCTCGGCCCCAAGGGAGGCCTTATGCCCATGCAGGTATTTCTCGAAGAAACTGTCTAAGGCAGAGGCGGTATGCCAGATTGGGGACAGAGAGTTATTTACTATTATTTTTGCACTGAAAGAATTGCGACACCTCCTGGAGGGTACTAGTTCCCCAATCTTGATTCTTACTGATCATAAGAATCTCACTTACTTGTCCGAGGCTAAATGCCTGTTGCCCTGCCAAGCTAGATGGTTGTTGTTCCTCTCATGGTTTAATTTTGTGGTTTCGTACCTTCCGGGGTCTAAGAATGTGAAAGCGGATGCCCTATCACGCCAATTTTGCAAGCTATCCAAGGAAGAGGTTCCTCCCTCACCTATTATTCCAGCTGATCGAATTCTGGCTACTATGCGCACATGTATAATGTCTCCTTTGGGAGAACAGATATTGGCCGGCGGAGAAACCTAGAGGGTAATGCTGTGTTCCCGCTCAGTTGCGTATTAAACTACATGAAACCAAACATTCCTCTAAGATCGCTGGCCACATTGGGCGAAACCAATTGATTTGATCCTTGTCTCAACTGTTCTGGTGGCCAAGCCTTCACTCCGATTGTGCGGCTTTTACCACATCATGCACTACTTGTGCCCAAAATAAATCGCCTTGACATTTGCCAGTCTGTCATCTTCAACCTGTGGCCAACAGAGAACGACCATGGTCCCATCTGTCCATAGATTTTACAGTTGATTTACCAGCATCCTCTGGTTTCACGGTCATCCTAATACTCGCAGACACATTTTCTAAGATGGCTCATCTTGTACGACTCAAAGGCCTACCATCCGCTCAGGAATTGTTGGTGGTTTTCGCTAAAGAGGTCTCTCGACTCCATGGCATACCCAGAGTTATTGTCTCGGATAGAGGTAGCCGGTTTGTGTCTCGGTTTTGGAGATGATTTTTTTGCCCAGATGGGGATTCAGTTAGCATTCTCCTCCGCCTACCACCCGTAGTCGAATGGTGTGGCTGAACGGTCCAACCAAGCTTTAGAACAATTTCTGTGTTATATCTCTGACCACCACGATAATTGGTCTACCCTGTTACCTTGGATGGAGTTTGCTCGGAATTGTGCCTTGAACTCTTCCTCACAGAGTTCTCCTTTTCTGATTAATCATGGGTTCCAACCCTCTGTTCTTCCTGACGTGTTTCAGGCACAGGGAAATTCCGGCTCTGGATGAGCATTTAAGGGTGCTCCGTTCCTCTTGGATTCGGGCACAGCATACTCTACATGGTTCCATGCAGCGGCAGAAGAGGCAGGCTGACCTGCACCTGCCTTCCAGGTAGGGGGGAGAGAGGGTGTGGGTGTCATCCCGAAATCTGAACCTCCAGGTGCCGTGTAATAAGCTGGCTCCTCGATTTGTTGGCCCTTTCCGTGTGTTGCGCAAAATCAACCCTTTGACGTATACTTCTATGCACATCCACAATGTGTTCCACATTTCCTTGCTCAAACCTCTGGTCTGTAACCAGTATACCACCAGTACGGTTCGGCCAACTCCGGTGATGGGTGGCAATCACAAAGAATTTTTGGTAGAGAGCATTCTGGACTCCAGATGGGTCAGAGGGCGCCTTCAGTATCTAATTCACTGGAAAGGGTATGGTCCTGAGGAGCACTCCTGGACACCTGCCAATGATGTGCACGCTCCTAGGTTGGTGCGCAGGTTTCATGCCTGCTTTCCAGACAAACCCCGGGTAGAGCCTCGGAGGAGGGGTCTTTAAAGGGGGGGTACTGTCAGTTACCTTAGATTTAGTGATGCCTGGTGGGTTGACGCAGGTAATAGATGGCCTGAAATGTCGCCACGGCGTCATCCCATGCATTATTACGAGGACTGGGCCATGGCAAACTTGGCGTTCTCAGCGGCCATCCGTGTCTTCGTGCTAACCAGGCCTGCTTTCTGTAGAATGACGAGAAGTGGGGTCTGTGTTCTGACGCATCTCTTGGCCATGTGTCACCTTCAGGCACAAGGTTGCAACATGTCGCAGGCCTCTGTTTTTATACTTTTTGGGGCTGATAGCTCCACCCATCTACTTCCTGGGTTGCCTTTTAAAAGGAAACTGGATTTCTATCCAGTTACCCTTACGTTGTTGTTCATTGCAGTTCTAGATGCTGTTGTTCCTGTATCCTGTGTATGACGTGGCTTGTCTGACTATCCATTCTGGTGCTGACCTGTGGCTCTGTCTGACCATTCTACCTGTGCGCTCCTTTGGCTATAGACATCCAATCTGGTGAAGACCTGTGGCTCTGGCTGACTACCTGCTCTGTGTATGACCCTGGCTTGTCTGACTATCCAACCTGGTGCTGACCTGGGGCTCTGTCCAACTATCCTCCCAGTCTTGCCTACTATCATTGGACATCCTAACTGGTGCAGACCTGTGGCTCTGGCTGACTATCAGCTCTGTGTATGACCCTGGCTTGTCTGACTATCCTAACTGGTGCTGACCGGTGGCTGTCTGTTCGCTCTGCTGTGTTGCCCGTTTCCCACAGACAACCATCCTGGTGCGGACCTGGGGCTCTGGCAGACTCCGGCCTTACTGACTGCAGGCGTGAGTCGGTGTCTCCGTTGTTGCAATCCTTTATTGGAGACAAGCTCTTCCTAACTGACTGCAGGTGTGAGTCAGTGTTCTCCATAGTAGCTAACTAGCGGGAGACTTGTGGTCATATCCGGTACTCCGCTTACTACCATGGAGACTACCAGTTGGCTCCGGCCTAGTCTCAGCAGTTTTGGTTGACCCATTGGCAGACTCCTATTTCTGATAGAATATCTGGCCCTTTCCGTCACCCTCTGCTTATTCTCGTTATTCTAGCTATTTGCATTGCTACCTATTAATCTAATAAAGGTGATTCTAACATACCGTCTGACTCCTTGTCTTGCTTGATAACCATAACCATATAGAAACTAAACAAAGAGCATTTATTGAGTTTTGCCAATAAAACTTAGTTTACTTTCTCAAAAAATTATTTTACAGAAAAATAGCTGGTACAATGTGTAAGCAAGTTTTAAATCTTTATAGAACAAACTAATGATGTCCTAGGGTTACAGGTCCACTTTAAATTATTCCTGTTATTCATGTTAAAACTAGAGTTCATATCAAGAAGATATTAAACTGACTCAGTAAGAGAACAATAAAATATGACAAACACTGCACAAACACAGACTTTAAAGTACTTCAAGTTATTTTAGAGATACAGAGATACAAATATACTGTAATTTATTGAAATAGAATTCGTTGTAATGTAATTTTAATGTGTGAACATAAATCATTTGCAAGGAAAAATAGTCTGTGTATAATTTATCTTTTCTACCTAGTACCTTGTTTATTGTCTTTCATTTTCCTACTGTAACAATGAATCCCTTACAACTTATGCTAACAAGTAAACATATATATTTTAATTAGTCATTTGAAGGTATGTGATAAAAAGTATAAATTGTATAAATGTTTTATGTCATATAAAAAGTCTGTCAACAGCATCAAAGAGAAATATCAGTTGGGATATTAAACATTTGGAAAACTTAGTAGTACTGTCTTTAAGACAAACTTACCACTCTGCCTGAAGACAAAGGTTTTTGACCAATGTGTCCTGCCAGTTTTTTCATATGGCTGTGAAACACGGCCACTAAATTCCATTGCCATACAAAAACTTACAGTTGCACAGAGCAGTAAGTGGTAAATTCTAAATGTAACAAAAAGAGACCAAAATCTTGTGCATGGATTCATCAGCAAACAAAGGCCTATTAAATCACTGAAAGCTTAAACCACCTGAAATAGAAATGAGCAGCCCACATAGGAAGAAGACTTGATGGTATATAGAATGGACTGTATATGGAATTTTGGAATGGATTCCAATCAAAACTAAACACCCAAGAAAAGACCAAACACAAGATGTGTTGATGAAGTTACCAAATTTGTTGGTACATGGGTTTACCAAAAAAACACAAGACCGAAGTTGTTCAGGACTTGCAGAAAAGAAACTGTCCCCTTGGGATCCCATAAGTATGCCGAGTATGAGAGGAGAGAATTACCAAAATGTAACTTTCTATATACATCTGTGATCAAGCACTCTCCTTTTTACGGAACTTTCCAAAGGTCCATAAGAGGTAACATGGGTCTCATTATGGTTATAGGAGCACTCAAGGTGGAAAAAATTACAGTAAAGTTATTCCCATTCCAAACAAAAATGTAGTAATCTATTAAAAAATAAAGGTTGGTTATATCCCTGAAAGGATTTTCCTCTCCTAAGATGTGCAGCAGCTCCTATCATCCCATATATAAACTGGCAAGAGAAGGGTTTATACATGTCCCAGTTTCTGATCCACACCTCTGGGGACAAAATGATCCATCAAAGGAGAAAAAATTGTGGTTTAACAGTTAAGAAATGGACACATCAAAACCCTTTTCAATTAATCATTTTAAGTAGTGAATCTGCCAAAAAAAAAACTCAATAGCTTCCATAACTATTCCATCCTTCCGTATATTCCACCATCAAAAATTCAGCCTCCTTAAAGCTCAAATATATATATATATATATATATATATATATATATATATATATATATATATATATATAATATAAAATATGTATAATCAGTAGCAGCCATTGTTGATCCACTACAGGATGAAGGCCTGCTCAGTTAGCCTCCAACAACTCTGGCCCTATGCCTTTTATTACCACTGTGTACCATCTACCCATCTTGTCTTTAGTCTTCTTCTTGGGCATTTAATATTGACTGAAATCCATTCCAGAATGCATTTGGTCCATCTACAGCCAGGTCTTCTTGCTATGCGGCCTGCCCATTTCCATTTCAGGTGCTTTACTCTTTCAATGATATCACTGACCTTTGTAAGCTGACAAATCCATGAATATGTTTTTCGGTAGCAGAGACTCAGAGTTTTGGCTTAGAGTATGAGCAGCCATCTAAAAAAGAAAAGGAGGAGCTGGAAGGATTTAATGCATCGTGTGAGTCGATAGTGGAGGGATCTGTGAGCTCTGATTCCCCAGAACAAATGATGTCCAGTCCCCTGATATTGTTCCATTTTTCAGCAAAGCAGAACTGGTTAGCAGTGTGATTAGCACAGGTCAGCTGCCTGTGCCTTTTACTAATGCTGCCAGTGTTGCTTCAGGAGGAGGAAATGATGGCAAGTATGACAGCAGAGGACCCTAAGTCACAATTGCCATCCAAAAGCAGTCCCACTACTACCACACAGCAGCTAGAGAGTGTTGGACGTGAGGGAAGGGGTGATGGTAAAGGTGATGATAAATGGGATGAAGTAGCTGGTGGTGGGGCCAGCATGACTGTTGTTTATCCTTCTGCTGAGGTGGAAGGTGAAGTGATGATGCAGAGTAACTACACTAGCAGTCAAGGGAGACCACAATATCCCCTGACCCTGTGATTCCCCTTCTACCGGCATTGTACTTCTGGGACATGATGCTGAAGAAGGCAGAATTGGCTAGCAATATTAGCATCCGCATATATCAGCTGTCTGTGCCTGCTGCTAATGCTGCCAGTGTGCTTTCTTCACCTCGAGATATGGCAAGTGTGACAGTAGGGGACCCTCTGTCAGGTGTCATCATTGGCAGCCAGTGCAACTCTCTTAGAGCAGCAGCAAGGAAGGACTAGTGGTGGTGATGATGAGGATAAACTTGTAAAGGGCCTTTTTAGCAGAAAACAGAAAGAATGGGAGACAGATGCAAATAGGGATGGGCATCGCCACCACTCCCATCAGTGACATTGTGGAGTTTTCTGCTGCTGTAATTTCTGTGGAGGTGCAAGGACAGGAGGCTGATGATGAGCAGGCTGGTGTGCCACAGACTGCCATGACCGTAATGGGAATGTCATCCCGCAGTTGTGATGTGGGACTATGACAGATTACACTTGCCACTAATAATCCTGGTCCTAGTTCTAGTGCTGATTCTCTAGGGCAGCAGTAGCATCATCCTCTGCCCCAGGTCATTTATCTCTACTTTTCCCATCCCCCCCTGAGGTCATGGGTGTAGGACTATTTTTCTCTTGGGGCAGGCACAGTGTAGTTATCAGCAATAGCACTGTGCATGATCTGCGACAAGTCAGTTAAAGTAATGTTTCACAAAAACAGCAGCTCTAATCAATCTTCATAGTATTTGAGCCATGGAGTGTGTTATTTCAATACTGAGAGTTGTAGTTCAAGAGTAATTGAATGATAATGTTTCCCCCTCCAGCCCCTTTTACCTAGTGTAATCCCCCACTCCTCAGATGTGGAATCCAGTCCATAGACCAGACAGCTCATATCAAGGGTCAAAATTCTTACTGTGAGAACAATGAAAACTTTGCCCCCTTGCAGGTTTTTCAGCTTTTTCCCTTATCTTAATTGAAGATTGTCCCTCGCTGCAATCTACCCGGACACTCCCTACTGCTCTGTGGTCAGCAGTGTTACATCAGTAAAAGGGGCAGGAGGGGGATACTTTATCATTCAATTACTCTTGAACTACAACTCTGACATAATTGAAATAACACTCTACATGGCCCAAATACTATGATGATTAATTAGAGCTGCTTTTATTATGAAACATTACTATCCCTTTAAAAGGGGAAAGGAGGAGACACACCTTGGTACAACCACCCTGATATCACACACGAAATATATACACTATCACATTTATGTGAAGTATGTTAAAGCCAAACCCCCACAAAAGAAATCAATAGCCGCTGATGCTGTACCTCCTGTTTCTCCCCAAAGGCACCAAGAATTGAGGAAGAAATCTGAGAGGAAGAAGAATAGAGAAACCCTGCCAGAACCTGAAATTTCAATAGCGAGTTAAACACCTGGTTTGCCATCAGTTTCTTGTGTTAGGGCCCGGGTGTGGGAAGACATATCAATATATTCTGGTGATACACTTCTGTCATTATTACATCCCCCACCAATTGATAGGGATTCTGTAGATGCGAGGATCTGGCACTTTGTGTCCACCCATTGTACACTGTGTGGTGCGCTAACCACATATGGCAATGTGACAGAGTATAATTGCAGGCATGGAATCAAGCAGCATCTGAGGACATTCTCTCCCAAAAAATATACTAAGCTGGTGGCAGAGAGGATTCATCATGATCATTATTATTAATTCTGCAAGTTTTCACGTCCATAGAGGAGCGGACAAGAGGCATAGCGACAGCTGCAGTACTTGGCTTCTGGGGGAATCATGGCGGACCAAAGCATCAAGGTGTTTGCTTTCAGTTGTGCCAGTTGTTTGATGTGAATGCAGATGTGTCCATTGTTCTCAGTCCTTCCCCTATTTCCTGCACACACTGTGCACATTACAGTTCCTGATGAAATGCACAGTTCCTTCCCGCTGACAAGTGAAAAATTAGTATTTCAACACACCCGTGATTTTGGAGGCATTGTAGGAGGAAGCATTATTGGCCAAATTCTTTTCTCCACATATACCTGAAGTGGTGGTGACAAGTTGTGGTGCTGCTACTTCCTCAGTGCATCACTGGAGCTAGTGGCAAGTGGAACCATGATCATATCATCCATATCACTGCAGTTGATCCCATTCCTTTGGAGCTGCCTAATCATCCTGCTACTTAAAAAGCTCAGTAGCAAGAACAGCAGTGGCAAATGCTGCAACGAAATCGTGGCATTTGCCAATGGCCAGAGGCAACCCTAACATGACCTGTTGGCTCTAGGCCATTAGGGCATATTATTTATTTTATTTATTTGTTTATGTTGCTTGTTCTTTAAATAAACTGGAGGCCTATAAAAAATATATATATATTTATATTTATATTTCTAACAAGCCTAAGTTCTACATATCAATGTTTCCTCAGGACTTGTGCCTCTAACAAACATGAGCCCAACAAATGGTCACTGATTCCTCAGGGCTTATGCCTCTAACAAGCCATTTCCTACAAATCAGGGCTTGGGCCTGCCTCAGCTCTAACACATCCTACAAACTAACTGTTCCTCAGGGCTTGGGCTTCTAACAAGTCTAAGTCCTACAAGTCATTATTTTTTTTTTTTTTTTTTTTTTTTTTTTTTCTGTGATAAATAAATGAAAATTTGCTGTGTGTTGTGTGTAAATTCAGTCTACCCATTGATTCTAATGCAGTGAGCTAGGCAGAAAAGCAGTTAAACTGCACTTTTCGCAGGACATTTCAAGCTAGGCAGGAACTGCCATTTTTCACCTATTTCTGTGTTTCTTTTGCCCATCCCTATATTTAACCCCTTATCAACACATGAAGTGCCAGAACCATCCGTCACTGCTGCCCTAGTGTTAAGGGCCTGTGACGGTCCTGGCATGTAATTACGTTGTTAGAGCACACCTATATAGTGTGTTGTGATCAACCTGCCTGCTGGTGGGAAAAAAAAATGCTGTGGTCCTCCAGCGCACCCCAGCTCTGGACCATGCGGTCCTCAAGGAGTTAAGAGAAGATTATATGCATTTCTTTTAAGAGGAAACCTGCACAGTGATACTGTGTATTAGTGGTTAAAACAGGATGTTCCTATAAATATACTCATGTTAATGAATTCTCCTTTTTCTGGGTTATGAATCAGGGGGTTGAACATAATGAACTTGTGTATTTGTTCAACCTGATTTACTATATTACTATCTTGATGTCAAAATTGTCTGAGAAAGTAGTAGCACTTCTGCTATAGCACTTTAACAGGGAATGATTGGGCAATATCTCTAAATTTATAAACATTATCCATAAAGCCAGTAGCTCCTCTGCACCTATTGTCCTTAAGTCAGTTGATGCCAAGACAGTATTCAGTGGGATTAAATAGGATATCTTGTATTATACTGTACTTCAGTATCGCCTTCCCAGACCTTTCATTCATCTAATGATAGCACTCTATATATGCCTCTTAGCTAGATTACAAATTGATAGTACCATTCTCCTCCCCATTCTGTCTTCTTAATTGTACACACCAGGTGTGTCCCTTATCTCTGATTTTTATATTGGTTATGAAGGCCTTTATATCCTTTATTAGACAAAACAATGAAATATCTGGGGTGTTTAAGGGGCAGTCTCAACATAAAATGTGTCACTCTGTCCACTCTGTCTCCTGGGATTATTTGACTGCTCCTTGTTCCATATTGACTGCCTGACCTTTAAAACCTGCTTATTTCCTGTCTCCTGTGCTCGAACGGTGAGCTTGAGACTGTTTTGACCTGCTTGTTTCTTTGATTCTCTCCCTTGCTTTAGATTTTAGGCCTGCTCCTGTTTGCTTCTGTTTCTGCTACCCTCTGATTCAGCTTTTACCTCTATTAGTTTTTGACCTCCAACTCTGCTTGCTGACTTGGCATTCCTTTGATTACCTGGGGTGACCCAGCCTGAGCTCTGACAATGTCTTCACCTGATGATCTTGCTCTCCTGACTGATTACCCAGTTACACCCTCTGCTATTCTTGACTTTGTCCTACTCCACTTTAAGTTCCCTTCAATTGTCTAGGCCGTCTTCACCAACATCTTCTTGGTGAATCGATCTCCAGCAGGGTCTGGCGCTCCAGCCTTTAGACCATATGATTGATTTCCCTCAGTTCAGCTTCCATTAGTTCTCAGCTTGTAGTATTGACCTATGCCTGTTCCTGCTTCTATCTCTGCTAGACCAGTAGTTTGATCTTCAACAGGATCCTGCGAATGCCACCCGTCCGTCTTCAGACTGTTCTTCACCAGTCATTCCACCTTTGGTTTGATCTCTGCCAGTTCCTGCCTTCACCTGCTATAGAATTGACTTTCGCCACATCCTGCTCTTACCGGCTGCTTGATCTCTGACAGCTTCCTGTGTTCGCCACTGGCAAGCACACTTGGTTGATCCTAAACATCCTAAGCCTTCCCTGGTGGTTTGTCTGCCAAGGCAATCTCTGCTATTTCATTATGCTCCAAAGTGGCTAACTTTTGACAAATAATGCCATTCGCTGCCAATCCGTCACTCAGGGTGATCATTACCATCTTCTGCATAATTACAGAAACTTCCAGTTTATTGATTTCTGACTGCATCAGTGTTCACCCAGACTCTGTATCATAGCTCCACTTCTGTCGTTAATATGTCCTATGCCATCCATCATTCTTACAGACTTCGACCTTTGTGGGACTGTTTTCCAGTGTGTGTAATGTTTCCCTTTTCCACGTCTACAGTATCATTGTTTAGTAGCCTCGCACCCCAGCAACGCCCTCTGTCATCTTTGGTGTTCGGTGAGACAGCGGTACAAAATGGTGTTATAAGCAGATTATTTCCTTTTTTTGTCAAACCATTTTCCATCTTTTACAAGATATTGCACATTATAGTTCTCTTTCAGTGGAATGTGTTCATTATCTTGGCTAGGACACATTAATTTAAGTAAGAGGAATATTATCCCAAGGTTGTTATACTTGTTCCAAGCCATTTTCTTAGACATTCATTACATGTTTCTCAAAGTGACAAGAACTAATATAATTATTTTATTTGTCATAATAGAACCGCCAGAATTTTTTAACATTCTTAGCTTGTGAAGGAAAATAGATTGCATGGGATCTCCCAATATATTATTCTATTACTAGACATCTGCTATTACTGGGGTTTCTGACTGGTTCTTCATGAACTGTAAACTGTGGGTCCAGATTGAACAGAGCCAAACTGGCTTAGTTCACTTTGAATTTCTTCATAGATACCCCCATAGACAGACATTTTAAAGGGATAGTATTACTTCAAAATTACTATCCCTCATATTGTAGCCCTTAATAAACTGAGTTAAATGACACCAGCGGCATCTCTCAAACCTTTATGGTTTAAGAGATAGCCGCTTTCAAAGTTTAATCTCCCCTGCTGTCAGCGTTCTGCTGCCAGCAGGGGAATCCAGTCCCGGGACAGGAGGAGGCTCTTAAACAGAGCCGATATCTCGTTATGGAAGGAAAAATGATTAATTGAAACAGTCTTCTACATGTGCTTGGTTACCAAGCACACATAGACGACTGTTTCAATTAATCATTTTTCCTTCCATAACGAGATATCGGCTCTGCTGAAGAGCCTCCTCTTGATTCAGAGACCGGATTCTCGTGCTGGCAGCAGAACACTGACAGCAGGGGAGAGGAAACTTTGAAAGCAGCTATCTCTTAAACCATAAAGGTTTGAGAGATGCCGCTGGTGTCATTTAACTCAGTTTATTAAGGGCTACAATATGAGGGATAGTAATTTTGAAGTAATACTATCCCTTTAAGATCCCAACAATCTCCCATGTTTGGCACTTCATTTTCAATGTCTCCTTCTCCTATTTTTCATGGAACTTTGCCATTATGGTGTGCATGTCATTCAGAGTAGGAGTACCATGGTATATATTTGGTGATTACATTGAAGGATTGCCCCATTTTAGCTCCTATATTAGTGATGCCACCAGGTATAATGTACTTGTATATTTGCGTATGTATATTTTTATTTGTATATGCCAACCTATATTCTTGACACTTTACATTTAGTATAGAAGCAGTACAATAAGTGCAGTGATTAAGTGCTTATATAGACAATCATAATGGGAACACCAGGTGAGTATACATTAGGATGAAAGGTCCCTGCCCTGTAGAGCTTACAATCTAGGATCTGGATCCTAAAGTGTTATTAATAAATGATTCCACACATGCATTTACATTTCTTACAAATCTTCTTACTCAGTTTATGATAAACACAGAAAAGTGGGCCATCCTGGCATTGTGGAACTACATTTCCCTGACTATATGTAGAAACTAACACGCAGTGGGAAAATACTTATGATTTATTTGTTCAGATTTGATTCCCCTGAGTTGAATATGTGCATGCTTCTAAACATAGTTGCTAAAATGGGAGGAGTTAGTGTTTGTGTGTGTGTGTATGTATATATGTGTGTATGTATGTATATATATATTATGTATATATAAATATAATGTGTGTGTATATGCACGTGTTTAGTGTTAGAGCAAAAAGTGTGTTTTAATACTATATACAAAATATTTTTTGATGTGTGTATCGCTTTAATATGATTAGGGTCTAGTGTCATACTTAATGTATAATGATTTTTAAATTAATTTAGGCTATAGTTATATTATGAGTTGACCAAGTTAAAAATATGTTTTATTACAAGATGGACAACAAGTATGAGTTTTATCTTTAAAAAAATAGATGCATTTATTGGTTAAACAATATTTTATAGATCATCTCATGTTTTATACTAATTGCCTAAATATTTTTTTTTTCTCAAGGTATGGTAGACATCTCAATCTTCTAACTGGCAACAGTGAACACGATTTTATTCAAGTGTTGAAACAATGCAAGATTTTTCTAAGACATCAACAGGTTGTCCCCAACTCCACATTAGGTATCCTTTTTAAACAAACAAAAAAAAATAGCAGACTCCAAATCTCTGTTCATCACATATGTTGGCACATTAGATTAATAAGGTTGCCAATAAATCCAAGGGAAAAAAATATGTTTCAAGGTGATATTTCTTTTGTATCCATTAGCGGACAAAGGAACCATAGGGTAAACATACCCTGTCTGAAATCTTACAATCTAAAGGGAGACTTACAGAGAGTACTTTAGGGGCTAAGTGCAGAATACAGTACTAGAGTTCTGGTCAGACTAGGGGAACATAAAGTAAATTGTAAGAGCCTTGGGCATACAAAGTCAGTGCCAGGAAGGAGTTTAGTTTCTGTTTTAAAGTGGACCTATCACCTTTAATTTTGTTTTACATATTTGAAAATCTCCATTCTGAACTCCCTATTTGCCGTATTAACAAAAAAGTTCAGCAGATGTATAGTTTAGGAAATCTTTACATTTCTTAGAAAAATGAAAGTCAAAGTCTCTGGGTTCATGAAAATGAAATGAAATTAAAAAGCTTTATTACCTCATGAAACATCACTGAAATGGCTTCAGTAACATATGAAACTTCACAAGTACAACACCGGTACTGCAATTAGCATACAACAATGAATATCTCCTTAACTGCACATTTGCTGGTCTTTTGGCTAACATGACACATGAGCAGTCTTAACTAAGCTTTCAAATATGCAAACTTGAATCAAGGTGACAGTGCCTCCTTGTGGAGGGGACCTTACTACATGTTCCTTGTGTCTCCAAATGAGTATGATTAAAAGATATATTGGTAATTACGTAAGTACAAAAAATCACTTTATTTTATTTTGAAGAAGTATATATCATCGGGCAAATGGATAAACCAAGAGTTGACAACTTTTTGCTCACTATTTGTTGGAGACTACAACTTCCATAAGCTGAAGAGCCAGATTGCCTGGCACTGTGTTAAACACTCAAGGACCATATGCATAAAAAAAAAGTGGCAACCTAATCTCATATTCATATATAATAATTTGCTAGAATGTTTGTCAGAAGCCGTCCTGCTCTGTAGAGACTGCCCGAACGCACAGAATGCTGGGAGCACGGAATGCTGGGAGCATTCTGTGCTTTCGGGCAATCTCTACAGTGCGTGACTGCATCGGCGGCAGGACGCAGAGCAGGATCAGCCTCTTAACCGTTTGAGTGTCAGAGGGGTACGCAACGCATTGCAAAGCAATGCGTTGCGTACCCCTCTGGCACTCAAATGGTTAACATCGCCCAGACCTTGGCCCGTGTACACGAGCTTTTACGCTAGTATGGAATAAATAAAAAGATCCCAACTTCACACTGATTACTAGATGCAATATGCTGGAAGCGTGCAGTGGGTTAAATACCCTATTAAAACCAATGGGAATGTTTATTTGTCATCTGTGTGCAAGTTGTTTAATTCTGAATTGCTTTTCTTTTATTTGTGTATACTGCCCATATATTTCACCGTTTCTTTTCAGCTTGGAAATTTAGCGAAGCCCAAAGGTAAGTGTTCACCAGTTGACAAGTGCTATGTTCATGTGAGTTCTTCTTTCAGTAAAGTAATATTTTATGTTTGGAAAATCTTTGGACCAGAAGGTTTGTAATGCATTGTTTACATTAGACTTAACATGTTTCTTTGTCTTGAGTTCATTAGACTGGAGAATAAGTTGGGTCACTTCTAAATATCTCATACCATTCTTTCTCAGCTGCTGATAATTAGACCCATACTATTTAGTAAATGAACTATATTACATATTAAATAAGGTTTAAAAATAGATCTTTAATTTTAGGGATGGCCAAAAACCTTCTACCAAAAAGTAAGAAAATTGCACTTTTCACCTTTTGTGGGAATTCTGAAAAAAAAATTCACTTTTCTCTGTCGTCCAATACAGGTTACTGTTAAATTTGGGTAGGTGATCCGCCCCTTTAAGTAGGCAGGAACAATTCTAGAATTGATTGCAGGGGGTGTAGCCTACCTTCCCTTCTTGGCTTCAGCTAGCCAACCAGCTCCAGAAAGATTTGTTCCTTGGTGAAGATAACACAGGCAAGAGAACAGTTTTACTATAGTTTTAGAAATTTTTTATTTTTCTGTTAGAAATGAAATAAAACCATTAGGCGGGTTACCATAACTGACAATGCCCATAGATGTGGCTAGCTCAGTAACCAGGTGCTTTTTGTGGACCTTAAGCCCTGGGGGGAAATCTTGGCTCCAAGTTCTTTCCTCAGGAGTTGCCTACTGAGGCTTCTTCTTAATTCATGGTAGTCTGAAGACAGAAGATCTGCAGGAAAGGTGAGCAACTCTTTGAGTGTTGCAGGTCCACATGTCCCACAGTGCCCCTCCGCACAGGGGTTTTCCCTTGGAGTTCCTATTGCAAACTCCTCCACACATTGGGTCTATCTCTATGTCTTTTGGGTGTTTTGGAGCAGGTTTATGTGGTACTTTAACCCTTTAGCTGCTGGTTTTGCATATTTTGGGGGGTTTATGACACTTTTCTTACTGATTCAGTGTTCCTTGGGGCTCCTATCATGTTCTAGCCATGTTTCATGCATCTTGAATTTACTGTTTCAATTTTGTAAAATTTGAGTTGCGTGCTTTACCGCATAGGCGCCATTGCTCCATTCATTCCTATGGTACTGTACAGTTTGGGACAGATCTGGAACAGCTTAACCTAGTGACTCCAGAGATGGCTCATTTTTATTGTTTGCCCTTGCTCTATCATCCGGTTCATGTTTCTAGTTGGGGGGCTCAGAGGGCTTCGGGCACTGTTTGGGGTACTTGTCTGGGAAAACTACATTTCCCATGAGTGCTTGCTTTGCGTGCTCGTTTCTGATTGGCTTCTTCCGCAGCAGCCAGTTTGTGCCATTTCCAGAACGAGTATCCTATGCAGGGCTTGGACTCTCCTCTGCTGATTAACCCTTCGCCTGTCAGATAAGTCTATTTTAGCGATTTCTGGGGTGAAACTTTAATCCTACACACTGTAATTGAGTGATTTCTTATACAGTAAAGTTATTTGACACTCTGAGAATGTCTATACCATTGGAGCTTGGGGCCAGACCTAAGACTAAGGATGCTGGGGTCTCTGTATCCCCTATTGCGCATTGCTCTTCCTGTCATTCAGGGTTACCTAGAGAATTCTCAGGTCACTTATGCCCAGCATGTTCTGATGTCCCTGAGAGTCTCCCAGGGACCTCCAGCCATGCATTAGAGCCAGTTTGGGCGCAAGAGTTCAAGGCTGCTACTAGGGACCTTAGGTCTACATTGCAACTTTTTCCATCCCAGTTACAGTGGGTCTTCCATTCTTGGCAGACCCCCTCCTCTGTTAAGTCTTCCCTGCCAAAACCACAGGGAGTACCTGACGTATCAGATTCCTCTGAGGAGGAACTGCTGGTGGATTCAGATGTTGAGGAATGTTCTGCTGTGGGCTCCCCTAAGTTTTTTGGGGCTGATCCTAAGCCCTCGGCTGAGGGCCTGATCAGGCCTGTTTTGACTGCCCTAAACATTTTCTTAGTTCATGTGGTTCCTTCTGATCCCTCTGATGTTTTTCAGGAGCCTAAAAAGCCCATTACTTGCATTCCACCTAACGCCACTCTTGACCGCCTTGTGTCTGAAGAGTGGAAATCTCTGGACAGGAAACCTTCTGTGTCCAAGAAATTTGCCAAGCTTTATCCCTTCTCTGAGGCACTGCTTGCTCAGTGGGTTCATCCTCCCAAAGTAGATGCTCCTATCTCCAGGCTATCTAAGTCTACTGCCTTGCCAGTTTCTGATGTGTCCGCTCTGAAAGACTGGACTGACAAGAAACTTGAGGTCTCCCTCAAGTCCATTTTTGCAACTGCTGGTACTTCCACGCGTCCAGCATTCACTGCAGCATGGGTGAACTGGCCATTCCGGTCTGGACTGAACAGCTTACACTGGCTGTCCTTCAGGGTGCTCCTACTTCGGATATGTTGCACCTTCTTGCCAACATTTCTGAGGCACAGCACTATGTTTCTGCTACCTTATTTGATGCCATCCGTTTGGTGGCTAGGGTTTCCTCCATGTCTGTGGTTGCCAGACAAGCTCTTTGGCTCAAGATCTGGTCTGCTGACACTGCTTCCAAGAAAACATTGCTCTCTTTACCTTTTCAAGGTACTTCTTTGTTTGGGCCAGATCTTAAAAATCTGATCAGTGAGGCCACAGGGGGTAAGAGTACATTTCTACCCTTGGTCCCCAGGAAGAAAATGGCGCTTAAGCGTGATCAGTATTTTTTTTTTTTTTTCCTTTCAGACTGAGACAAGTCCGGTGAACCAGACAGTTCCCTCAACTCTGCATGCCCTCTCCAAGCCCAAACAGCAGTGAAAGCCCAAGGTTTCCTCCAAGCCCAAGGCTTCCAAGCCTTTTCGGTATGGCTCCGCTGTGGGTGGCCTTCTGCGTCACTACCACAGCATCTGGGAGAATTCAGTGGTGGACCCGTGGGTTGTACAGGTGGTGACAGAAGGGTACAGGATCCCTTTTGTGTCTCTTCCTCCTTTTCGCTTCTTTCCTTCCCATACGCCTCAGGGCACAGAGAAACACCGTCTGTTCAAAGGCACTATTCAGGCTCTTCTGGACAAGGATGTTCTAGAGCCGATTCCAGTTTAGGACAGAGGTATCGGTTTTTACTCAAACATCTTTGTGGTCTCCAAGAAGGACGGTGGTTGTCGTCCCATTTTGGATTTGAAGGATCTCAATTCCTTTGTGATCTGTACTCATTATCACCAGGAGTCTCTACAGACGGTGATTGCTGCCATGTCCTCGGGGAATTCCTTGCCTCTCTGGATGTTCAGGACACGTATCTACACATCGCCATTCATCCAGAGAGCCTGCAATATCTCAGATTTGCCTACGACCAAGGGCATTTTCAGTTTTCAGCTCTTCCCTTTGGTCTGACTACGGCTCCTCAAGTCTTCAACCGTTTCCTGGGAACCTTAGTGTCCATTCCCCAACGGGGACAGCATCAGAGCTACTCCATACATGGGCGACCTGCTTCTGAAAGCCCTCTCTGCGGAACTTCTTCATCAGCAGGTTCAGCAATGCATTCACGCTCTCACCCATCACGTGTGGATCATCAACATAGACAAGTCATATCTTGTCCCATCCCAGCATCTGGTCTTCCTGGGCCTTCTCTTCGACACTCAGAAGAGCATGGTGTTTCTCACGGGCGAGGTAGCTCACCAAATCGCCCACAGGGTTTCTGCTGTTCTGGCTCAAGATCCAGTTCCAGCCAAGAAGCTGTCCTCTGTTGTGGGGAGGTTCATTTCCACCATAGAAGCGGTCCCGTTTGCCATGGTTCACACCAGGGAACTCCAGAGGTTTGTGATCCAGGTGTGCAAGGGTCATCCGGACCTTCTGAAGATGTCAGTGTCCCTCCCTCTTCATGTGGAAGTGACCTCTCTAATCTGCTGAAATGCAAGTCCTTCCTGGTATCCTTCTGGACCACTGTGACTACAGATGCCAGCCTCTCCGGCTGGGGAGCGGTCCTGGGTCCCCTGAGTGCTCAGGGTCCATGGTCTCCAGAGGAATATCTCCTTCCCTTCAACGTGTTGGAGCTTCGGGCGATATTTCATTCCCTTCGTCATTGGACATCTCAGCTGGAAGACTGTCCAGTCAGGGTACAGTACGACAACTCCACGGCTCTGGCTTACATCATCAAGCAGGGTGGAACAAGAAGTCTCACCATTTGGTTAGAGATCAAGGCTATTTTGTCCTGGGCAGAAGAACACGTTCTTGCCATATCTGCAGTGCATATTCCTGGTGTAGACAACGTCATGGCGGACTTCCTCAGGCGACACAGTGGACAGAGGAGAGTGGGAACTGCACCCAGAGGTGCTCACCCTCATAGTTCAGAAGTGGGGTCTTCCTTACATCGACCTGATGGCAACAAGACCTAATAGGAAGGTTCTGAGGTTCTGCTCTCGGTGGAGAGACCCTTTAGCTCTGGCGGTGGATGCAATGTCCATTCCTTGGTTATTTCTTCTGGCCTACGTCTTTCTTCCCCTCCCAGTGTTGCACAGGGTATTACGGAAATTGCGACTGGAGTGATGTCCAGTCATTCTGATTGCTCCGTGCTGGCCTCGCCAGCCTGGTTTCTGGAGCTTCTGGATCTGTCAGTGGTGGAGCCATTCTGGCTCCCTTGCCTTCCGGATCTTCTTCTACATGGTTACCTGTGGAAGGAGGATATTCATCGGCTAGCTTTGACAGCTTAGAATTTGAATCCTCAATATTGATGAATCAAATTCCTGAGACAGGTCCTTATCAGCACTCCAAGATAGAAAGGCCGACCAGACACGATGGTAGATCTTGGAGTGCTGATAAGGACCTGTCTCAGGAATTTGATCTGCCTATGGTCCTGGCCTTTTTGCAGGACAGTGTGGATAAGGGCCTCATTTTGAGTTCCCTTAAGGTACAGACTTCTGCTCTCGCTGTTTTCTTTCAGAGGCGCATTGCCATCCCCCCTGATGTCAAAGTTTTCTTCCAGGGCATTTCTCATACTCTTCCTGCCTTCAAGAATCCTGCTTCTCAGTGGCATCTTAAATTGGCTTTGGGCGTTCTTCTGCGCCCTCCATTTGAGTCCTTGGCTACTATTCCTCTACGCCTGTTGACGTGGAAAATGACTTTTCTCCTGGCGATTGTGTCTGTTTGCCATGTCGCGGAGTCACATGCTTTGTCCTGTAAACCAAACCTGTTTGGTGTTTCATAAGGACAAGGTGGTGCTTTGCACTTCTCAGGTGTTTCTCCCGAAGGTGGTTTCGGAGTTCCACATCAATCAAGAGATTGTGGTGCCTTCTTTCTGCCCTGACCCCACCTCTGACAAGGAGAGGGATCTCCACTTGTGGTGCGTTGTCTCAAGTTTTATGTACATTGCACTGAGTCTATCAGGCAATCTTACGCGCTGTTGGTCATTCCTGAGGGTCCCAGGTCAGGAAGACCTGCATCCAAAGTGACTATTGCTTCCTGGATCAATTCCACTATTTGAAAGGCTTATGAGCTCAGGAAAAAGCCTGTTCCTTTTCAGGTCACGACTCATTCAACAAGATCTATTGGAGCTTCTTCGACTTACAAGAATCAGGCCTCCTCTGATCAGTTGTGCAGGGCTACCACCTGGTCATCTGTGCACACCTTTTTGAATCACTACCGTGTTGATGTGCTGGCATTGGCTGATGCCAGCTTTTGGAGGAAAATCCTGGAGGCAGTCTTGCCTGTTTAGGATTTACTTCGGTTCTTGGTGCTTCCTTCACTTTTGAGCCCCGTTGGCTCTAGTTAAGTGTGCTATGTAACAAGTTAGGGTATTGTTACCCCTGTTCAGTGTCCGTTGACACTTCAGTCGTTTTGTTGGGCTATCTCTGATTTGATGGTTCATATCTGCTCTGGTGACTTTGGGGGCCTTGCGCCTGGTCCTTGCCTTACTTCCCGCCTCTGTGAAACTCAATGGTTGGACATCCCAAAGTTACCAGTAACCTGTATTGGACGACAGAGAAAAGAGGATTTTAGTCTTACCTGTTAAATCATTTTCTCTTAGTCCATACAGGTTACTTGTCTCCCACCCTGTCAAGGGACCATGCTTGGCTGTTTTGTGGCAGACCATATGGGTCCTTAGGGGTCATGCTCACAGGAGTTTTCTTTCCCTTCCTCTATCTAGTAAATATTTAGTGTCTCAAATCTTTCTGGAGCTGGTTGGCTAGCTGCAGCCAAGGAAGGAAGGTAGGCTTCACCCCCTGCAATCAATTCTAGAATTGCTCCTGCCTACAATTAAAGGGGTGGATCGCCTACTAGTAACCTAGAGAAAAGTATTTAACAGGTAAGACTAAAATCCTCTTATTCAGCTTTTTTCCACCAAGACCCACTTTGTTCCTCTTCACCAAAACCACACATCTGTACGACCATCATTGTTCCACAGTAGCCATAGAACCCCATATACTGAACCCCAGCCATGTCCCATGCAATGGTAGTCATAAAACCCACACATACTGACTTCCCAACCTTGCCCCATGGAATCTGTAGAACCATACATACTAACCCTCACCCATCCGTGTCTCATTGTCTGCTAACCAGGATGGAGAACGCTGGGCGCTCCAACTGCCAGACTCTAACTCCCATTGTTGTCATTGGAGTGGCAGCAGCTGGAAGGCCTTATGTTGTCAGCCAGTGCTGTGACCTGCATTCTTGTCCCATAGTGTACATAGAACTACAGATACTGACTGGCCAGCCTTGTCTTACTGCACTGCTAACCATACAAACAACCCATAAAGGACATCCCCCCCCAGCCTTGAACCACTGTAGCCATAAAATCACAAATACTTCCCCCCTGAAGTGTCCCACTGTCTGGTAACCAGGATGGACAATATGTGGCCATCCAGCTTCTGCAAGACTACAATTCCCATCATTGTAGTTGTAGTTTGGCAGCAGGTGGAGGGTCTTACATTGCAAGTCAATGCTGTGCTCACAATCTTGTCCATGGTAGCTATAAACTCATTCCTGCTAACCCTCTCAGCCTTGTCCCACAATAGCTATAGAACTGCACATATTCACCACCCCAGCCTTGTCTCAAAGTAGCCATAAAACTGCCTGTACCAACCTCCAGGCTTTTCCACTTCAATGATATAGTCAAAACCACACAAAGTCTAACCTCAATCAGCAAATTTCCAATGGGAACTTTCTTTGGGTTAAATACAGGGTTTGTAGGTGCTAGAGCTTTTGTTGAAAAAGAGGCAAATAGCTAGTTTTCAGCTAAAAATGGCATAGGAGAAATGGGACTTTTCAGTCAGCACTATTTAATTTATACCTTTTGCTTGTATGTGGTGAAAATCAAGGGCATTGGTAGGTACTGGTAGAGGGAGCTAAAACTACAGGTCTTGTGCTTAAAGCCTCAGGTTATGGTGCTAATCTGCTTAATAGTAAGGGCACAACTGTTCAGCATGGTGCACCAACAATGTGTTAGGCTGAAGCAAGCTGTAATTCTCTTGGAGACCTAGCAACTCCCGGTGTGAAAAAACTCAATAGATTTGGTCACTTATACATTTTCTTCATTGTAATTATTTACATTGCAATATATATATATATAAAAACATTTGTCTAGTCTCAGCTGTTAGTTTGCTCTAGATGAAATTTGTAACAAATGCTAAATGTATTGCTTTCAGCAAAGCTTCAAATCCGTTCTCAAATTTCCTTGACTGTTCCTTGCTCCCAGAGTATTTGCAGGGAAGCTATTCTGGTCATGACTGGTTTGCATCTTCTATTTTCTTGATAATGTCAGGAGACAGTGAAAAAACATTAACATTTCTTCTAAAATTCTCCAGTCTCCTTGTCTCAGCATATCTCTGGCTGCCACGGCTTCACATTTCTGTAAGTAATCTTTAAAACGTTGGCAAGAAAAATATAAAAGTCTCTGTGCATGCTTTATTTTAAATATCAACATCTTATAAAGGATCATGCAGAGATTTGCTTCCCATTTTTTTTGGTTTTTGTTTTTCAAAAGGAAAATGTACATTTTAATTTACAGTAGACATAAACATTTGGAGTTAATCTCCATGCAGGGTGTTCACATATTGTAGGTAAACTTAGTAATGCCCAACTTGAGAAAGGACAATTACATATATTCTTTTTCGATTTGTTATGTAAAGTAAATAAGGGATTTCCTGAAATCCTAGTGATTTAGCCCAAAAAATAATGCCAGGGCTTACACCTATTTTCCTTGTATGGAAAAGCTGTCTCCAATACATTTCAAACCATTGTGTTGGAGATATTATTAACATTCAAGAGATTAAACTTAAACCCTCTTTCCATGGTTCCATTAAAAAGTTGCTTGCAAATTAAAACACATATTGCTGCCATTATTCATAGGCAATTAAAAGTGAGAGGGACAAACAATTTTGTGACAAGATAGGTTAAAATATTGTGCATCGATGGCTGACTGAAATAAGACTCATAATGCACTGCGTCTACATGACAGCCTCAAACACTGTTCCTTCGTTTGCTATAATCTCAGTAGAGAGGTAGACATATTTTTTTAAGTAGACTCAAATTATAGATAGTCAGCTAATGTATTACTATAAATAAGAGAAGAGCACTGGCTCTTATCCCCACTAAACCACTGTGAAAAACCCAATAAAAGGCAATGATATCATAAATCATTAATGCAAGCAAAAATAATCCTATATAATAATTCGCTAATGTATGTTTGTCAGAAGCTGTCACGCGCAGTACAGACGGCTGTGTGCGCTGCAGTTATGCGCAGTAGAGACTGTCCGCTTCGCGGCTGATAACTGAGCAGGACGCTCCGAATTTAGACCATAGTCCTCTTCTGTGCGTTATCCGCCGCTGCTGCCAGGCACTGTGGCCCGTGTACACGGGCTCTTCAACTAGTATATAATATTTCCCATATTGTTATTATTCAAACAAATTTGCTGAAAGCTGCTTCTCTTTTCAGTGACAAATAAATAAGTAAAGCTAAATATATCACAAATGATTGTTTGAAATAAAGCATGACCAGCATAATACAGTTTCAAAATCATCTTTGATACCAAGTCGCAGTTCCATTTTAAATGGAAAAAAAAATATCACAAAATGCATATACTTAACTCTTGTATGGATTCCACTTGCCTAGTTAATTCCTTCTGTTAACTTTAAAGCTGCTCAGTTCAAGAGTAAAGTGTTCCTTTAAGAGCTACTTATAGGTAAAGTTAATATTGAAGATTGCATAATGTAAGTTAGCCACTGAACAAATGATAACTTAATTTGCTTTGTTTAGAAAATGTGACTTCTTTCAAATAATACAAAATTACAGGTTCTAATACTAATGTACCTTACATTCCATACATCCTATATAATAATTTGCTAAATGTGTGTCAGAAGCCGTCGTGCGCAGTAGTGACGGTTGTGCACACTGCAGTCATGTACACTACAGACTGCCCACACTGCGGCTGATAACGGAATGGGGCTCCGAATTCAGACCATAGTGGTGCGCAGAGAGGACTACGGTCTGAATTCGGAGCGCCCCGCTCCGTATCAGACACGGCGCGGGTAGTCTCTACTGTGCATGACTGCACCTCAGCCGTTGCTGAGTGGCACTGTGGCCCGTATACACGGGCTCTTCAACTAGTTGTAAATAATTTGATCCAGACCTACAAGGTAAAGCACTAAAAGCCTCTAATGAGGAGTATAAATGAACTGCATCACCATTTTCTTTTTGAATTTTTTTACTAAGATACTATGTATAACGATGGGAAGTATTGATTTTTTTTCATTATCAACCAATTCTGTTTAAACATTATAACAGCTTATTAGAATAAGTGTAAAATCCTGCATTTATAGAAAAAGGTCAGTTTGTAATACTTTTTTAATGAGTTTGCCTCCTAGAAAATATAAAGGTTTCCTGATTGTGAGATTTTCTCTTGTACATTTCAGAAACATTTGCCTGCCAGTATTGCACAGTCTGGGATCCATCCAATATATTTTTGTACTGCTCATTACATTGAGATGCTGATGAAGGCAGAGGTGCCACTTGTCTTTTCAGCATTCCGCATGTCTGGCTTTACTCCATCTCAGGTAATGTTTGATATATGAATTTATACTCTCATTCTCATTTCACTTTAAATGCAGCTTATGTGGCTTTAATAAGTGCTGACAACAGAAGCTGTGCTGAGAAAATCCTGTCACAAGGTGTTAGTTGCATTGCTTTGAAAAATTGCTTTTTCAAATCGTGACTGCATCAGTAGTAATTAAAGAATCGCATAATTTCTCACATCTTATAAACTCAGTGGTACACAGTATAATAATAATGTTTATGTCTAGTAATTTTTGTGATGCAAAATTTATTTCCTTTTGCTTCAATACAGTTCCTTACAAGAAGGTGTTTTCTCTTTCATCCAATGTGGAACACATGGGGTAAAGTTCCTCTCCTCCAGAGGGCAGGGCATTTCAGAAAAGGGAAGGCCTCTGAGGTAGACACTTCCCTCTTCCTTCCAGCTTTACCCCCACCTACTCAGTTTCAAGTGACCTAGCCCCAGGAAAGGGTGTTTTCATACTGCTCTCTTAGTTAGACTTCTTTTTTTATTTCTAGTTATATAGGGCTGTATAATACCTCATTAGGTGGGCTCCCATTTGCTGGCTTCCTTGAATATTGATTACCTAGTTCACAGGTGTATCTATGGACCTTTCACTATGGAGGTTGGCTTGTTATATAAGTCTGTGCCTTACCGTGGAATTTCTCTGAAGTTCTTCCCTTTATGTAATGGGAGTCTGAAGACTGAATCTTGATAAGTTAACCTATTGCGTTCTATGGTCTTTTGCTTGCAATGCATTCTATTTTATTTTTCTTTATGAATTGTGTGCTTCAAACATGGCTGCATTCACTATATAAGTTCCTTAACCCTTTCTGTACATGGACTGTTTCCACAGCTATATTTTCCAATGTCCTCTTTTTAGAGCAGATGTCTTCATGTCTTTTAGTTTTACTGTTGTTTCTCCTTTGTGTTATAGAGTTTCCAGCTTTATTTCTTCTTTTCATGTACTTTAGTAATATTGATGCAGTCCCGTTAAGAACCAGGTGCCTTGTGCAGCCATCTTTGATACATGCAAATCTGCACTGGAACATATCTCTGCCCTCGTTTACTTTTGGGGGTCAGAATGGCCTCACATTGAATCAGACGACTTCCTTTATGGAATGGTCATCTTGAGAACTTTGTTCAGAACATAGGAGAGTGCTGTTTTTGAACAGCTGGAGAACCACTATTTGTTGAGGTAGTGCATTAGAAAGCTATAGCCCACAAAATCCCCTTTTCTGTGTCGTCCAATACAGGTTACTGGTAACTCTGGGAGGCGTCAGTCCCCTTTAAGTAGGCAGGAACATTCGCTAAATGTATGCAGGGGGGTGGAGCCTCCCTTCCCATTCAGGCTGCAGCCCAGCTAGCCACTTTCAGAATTGTTTGTTCCTGGGTATGAACACACCAGGTGGAGAACAGTCATCATTAGTTTTAGTTTCTTTTTTATTTTTCTGTCAGATATGGAATACCACCATTAGGCAGGTTACCATGACTGACAAATGCCCTTTTAAAGCGGCTAGCTCAGTGTCCAGGTGCTTTTTGGTGGACCTTAGCCCTGAAGGGGAAAAATCTTGGGTACAAGTGCTTCCTCAGGGATTGCCCACTGAGGTAATTTCTTACTACATGGTAACCTGAAGACAAAAGATCTGCAGGAGAGGTGAGCTACCCTTTGAGTGCTGCAGGTCCACTTGTCCTCACAGTGCCCCTTTGCTGGGCTTGTATTTGGGAGTTCTCATTGCGCACTCCGGCACTCATTGGGTGTATATGTGTATGTCTGTTGGGTTTTTGGAGCAGGTTTATGTGGTAACTTAACCCTTTGTCTACTGGTTTGACATGTTTGGGGGCTTTTCTGACACTTTCCATACTGGATTAGTGTTTTCACAGTATGCATGCATGTTCCCTGTATATTTTTCATGTTTTTAACGTGTAGTTTAACTTTTATTAAAATTGTGTACTGCGCCTTTAAGGCTCGCTTTACCGCATAGACGCCATTGCTCCATTTGCTTTCTATAGGACAACACTGTTTGGGACGTATCTCTGCAACCGCTTCACACAGTAACTTCAGAGAAAGCTCATTTTAATTGTCTACCCTTGCTCTATCATCCGGTTTATAGTTTATAGTGTTGGGGGGCTTCGGGCACTGTTTTGGGGTACTTTTGGGGAAAAACTACATTTCCCATGAGCGCTTGATTCGCTCCTAATTTCTGATTGGCTCCCGTCGCAGCAGCCATTTTGGAACTTTTCTTAATGAGTATCCTCCACAGGGCTTGGACCCTCCTTTTCTCTCCTGCAGATTAACCCTTCCCCTGCCAGAGAAGTCTATTTTTAGCGTTTCTGGGGTGAAATATTAATCTTACACGCTACAATTGGGTGATTCATTGTGCAGTTGGTTATTTTGACAATGTGAGAATGTCTAGACTGTTGAGCTAGGGGCTAGACCTAAGACTAAGGAAGCTGGGGTGTCAGTATTGCTCTTCCTGTCACACAGGGCTACCTAGAGTGTTCTCTGGTCATTTCTGCCCAGAAGGTTCTGAATTTCCTGGCAGCAACCCAGGGCCTTCCAGCCATGCTATTGAGCCAGCTTGGGTGCAAGAGTTTAAGGCTGCAACTAGAGACCTTAGGTCCACTTTACAGCTCTTTACATCCCAGATACAGGGGGCACTTCAATTATGGCAGACCCCCCCCCTCTACTATCAGATCCTCCCTGTCTCAACCGCAGGGAGCACCTGATGTGTCAGATTCTTCTGAGGAAGAATTGTTGCAATATTCGGATGTTGATGTTGATGTTGGTACTACTTTGGAATCTTCCAGGTCTCCTTGGGGACCCATTTGAAGCTGATCCTGAAACCTCTACTGAGGGCCTGATCAGGGCTGTATTGTCCACTCTCAACATTCCATCGGTTCAGGAGGTTCCCTCTGATGTTTTTCAGGTGCCTGCAAAGCCCCTTACTCATTTTCCTCCTAACCCAACTCTTGACCGTTTTGGGTCTGACGCATGGAAAAATCCAGACAAGTCCTCTTCAGTGTCTAGAAAGTTTGTTAAACTTTATCCCTTTTCTGAAACAGAAATGGCTAAATGGGGTCCTCCCCCTAAGGTGGATACACCCATATCTAGACTGTCTATATCTACTGCCTTACCTGTTTCTGATACTTCTGCACTGCTAGGTTGGACTGACAAACTTGAGGTCTCTCTCAAGTCCATTTTCACTTCTATTGGCACTGCTACGTGTCCAGCCTTTGCTGTTGCATGGGTTAACTGAGCTATTGCAGTCCGGACTGAACAGCTCATTACGGCGGTCCGTCAGGATGCGCCTACTTCGGAGACATTGTGTCTTCTTGCTAAAATATCTGAAGCTCAACATTATGTTTCTGCTGCTGCCTTTGTTTCCGTCCACATGATGGCACGGGCCTTCACTACTTCTGTGGTGGCTAGGCGTGCGCTTTGGCTTACGATTTGGTCTGCCGACCCAGCTTCCAAGAAAGTTTTGCTTTCTTTGTCTTTTCAGGGTACTTCTTTGTTTGGATCTGACCTTAAGGAACTAATTAGCAGGGCCACAGGGGGTAAGAGTACTCTTCTGCCGTTGGTTTTTAAAAAAAAAAAAAAAGTTGACATTTAAGCGTAACTGGTCCTTTCGTTCCTTTCAAACTGAGACTCGTACGACGAACCAGGCAGTTCTGTCAGCTCCGCATCCCTCCTCCAAGCCCAAGCAGCAATGGAAGCCCAAGGCCGCATCCAAGCCCAAGATTGCCAAGGCTGCTTCGGCATGACTCACCGACCCGGGTCTGCGTCCCGCTCTGGGTGGTCATCTCCGCCTCTTCCGCGGGATTTGGGAGGATTCAGTGTCGGACCCATGGGTTTTACAGCTGGTGTTAGAGGGATGCAAGATCCCTTTCTTTTCCCTTCCGCCTTTTCGCTTTCATCTTTCTCGTTCTCCTCAGGAAGTCGAGAGAAGCTGTCTGTTCAAGGACGCTCTTCAGGCTCTTCTGGACAATGATGTCCTGGAGCCAGTACCTCCTTCAGACAGGGGTTCAGGATTTTATTCAAACCTCTTTGTGGTGACAAAGAAGGACGGCGGATGCCACCCTGTTTCTGGATCTGAAAGATCTCAATTCCTTTGTAGTAAAGACTCACTATCGTCAGGAGTCTCTGCGCACAGTGATCACTGCCATATCTCCGGGGGAGTTCCTTGCTTCTCTGGACCTTCAGGATGTGTATTTGCACATCCCAATCCATCTAGAGAGCAGGCAGTATCTGAGGTTTGCCTGCGCCAGAGGTCATTTTTAGTTATCAGCCCTTCCATTTGGTCTGACAACAGCCCCCCCCCCCAGGTTTTCCAATGGGGTCTGGGGGCCTTGGTATCCGTCCTCCATCGGGACGGCATCAGATTGACTCCATACATGGATGACTTGCCTTTGAAAGCATCCTCTGTGGACCTTCTTCATCAGCAGGTCCAGAACTGCATTCGAATTCTTACACATCATGGTTGTATTGTGAGCTTGGAAAAGTTGGATCTTGTTCCGTCCCAGCAACTAGTCTTCCTGGGTCTTCTGTTCGATACTCAGCAGTGCAGGGTGTTTTTACCGGATGAGGTAGCCCATCAATTTCCTCAAAGAGTTTCAATAATCCTATCCTCGATCGGATCCCGGTTCCGAAGTAGTCTTCTATGGTGGGGAAGTTCATCTCCACGATAGAGGCGGTTCCATTTGCCATGGCGCACACACCAGGGAACTTCAAAGATTTGTGATTCGGACATACAGGGACCGACTAGATCATCTAAAGCTATCGATCTCTATTCCTTCTCATGTCTAGTGAGCTTGGAGTGGTGTTGGGACCTTTCCAATCTCCTGAAAGGAGATCCTTCCGGTTCCCTACTTGACCAAGGTCACAATGGATACCAGCCTCTTGGGCTGGGGAGCAGTTCTGGGTCACTTCAGTGCTCAGGAGAAGTGGGCCATGGAGGAGTCTCTTCTTCCCATCAATGTTCTGGAATTTCGAGGAATATTTAATGCTCTACGTCATTGGGAGTCTCAACTGAAGGACTGTCCAGTCCGAGTGGAATCCGACGACACCACTGCAGTGGCTTACATCACCAGACAGGGCGGGACAAGAAGTCTCGCCTCTTGTTAAAAGGTCAAGGCCATTCTGTCCTGGGCAGAGATTCATGTTCCCGTAATTTCCGCAGTACTCTTTCCAGGCGTAGACAACGTCATGGCAGACTTCCTCAGTCGTCAAACAGTCGACAGCGGAGAGTGGGGACTACATCCGTAGGTGTTTCAACTCCTAACTCAGAAATGGGGGGTACCCCTAGTGGATCTGATGGCAACCAGGCACAACAGGAAGGTTCCGACATTCTGCTCCCGGTGGAGAGACTCTCTAGCTCAGACTGCCAATGCAATGCCCGTTCCTGGACATTCTCTCCGGCCTACATCTTTCCTCTCCCTATGTTAATAAGGGCGTTACAGAAATTGAAATTGGTACGTTGTCCAGTACTTCTGACTGCTCCGGATTGGCATCGTCAATCCTGGTGTCCAGAACTTCTGGTCCTATCTGTGGTGGAGCCATTTCAGCTCCCCTCTCATCCAGCTCTTCTTCTACAGGGTTATCTGTGAAAGAAGACGTTCATCAGCTCAATTTGATGGCCTGTAGGTTGAATCCTCGATTTTAAGGAAGAAAGGGTTTTCTTCTGCTGTGGTGTCTACTATGCTTAGTACCCGTAAGCATGTTTCTTCCAAGATCTACCACCGTATCTGGTCGACATTTGGGTCTTGGTGTGTTGACATGAATTCTGTCTCAGGTACTCAGTCTGTGTTCTCTTACGGTTCAGACTTCGGCGCTTTCTGTCTTTCCAGGAGCGTATTGCTGTCCTTCCTGATATCAGTTTCTTCCAGGGCATTGCTCATGTGCATCCTGCCTTTTGGAGTCCGGCTCGTCAGTGGGACCTTAATTTGGTTTTGGGAGTTCTCCAGCGTCCTCCCTTTGAGTTTTTGGCTACTATTCCCTTACGTCTCTTGACGTGGAAGATGGCTTTCCTTCTGGCGATTGTGTCAGTTCGCTGAGTGACGGAGTTGCAAGCTCTTTCTTGTAAACCACCTTATCTGGTGTTTCATAAGGATAAGGCGGTGCTTCGCACCTCTAAGGAGTTCTTCCTTAACGTAGTCTCCGAGTTTCACATCAATCAGGAGATTGTGGTGCCCTCTTTCTGCCCTAACCCCTCCTTTGACGAGGAAAGGGATCTCCACATGTTGGACGTGGTGCGTTGTCTACAGTTTTATGTCCATCACACTGAATCTATCAGGAAATCTGATGCTCTGTTCGTCATTCCTGAGGGTCCTAGGGCAGATAGACCTGCATCCAAGGTGACTATTGCTTCTTGGATCAAGTCCACTATTCGTAGGGCTTATGAATTGAGGAATAAACCATGTTCCCTTTCGGGTCACAGCTCATTCCACCAGGTCCTTTGGGGCCTATTGGGCCTCTAAGAATCAAGCATCTGCTGATCTGTCGTGCAGGCGGGCCACTTGGTTCTCTGTGCACACCTTTTCGAAGCACTACCGTGTGGATGTGCTGGCTTCAGCTGATGCCAGTTTTGGAAGGAAGGTCCTGGAGGCTGTTTTGCCTATCTAGGAGCTGCTTCTTCTGAGGTTCTTAGTGCTTCCTTACTGTTGAGCCCTGTTGGCTCTAGTTCAGTGTGCTGTGTTACAGTTCCTGTGGTGTTTTTTCCCCTGTTTCGTGTCCGTTGACACTTCTGTTTAGTTGGGATCTCTGACCGGTTGATTCATAGAGGTCCTGGTGACTTTGGAGGCCTTGCGCCTGGTCCTTGCCTTCTTACCGCCTCTGGGAAACTCAATGGTTGGACATCCCAGAGTTACACCAGTATTGGACGACAGAGAAAAGAGGATTTTAGTCTTACCTGTTAAATCCTTTTCTCTTAGTCCATACAGGTTACTGGTCTCCCACCCTGTCAAGAGACCATGCTTGGCTCTCCTGTGGCAGTTTGTGGGAGTCGTTCAGGCATGCTCACAGGAGTCTTCTTCCTTTCTACTATCTAGTCTGGTTAGTTCACAAAGAATTCTGAAAGTGGCTAGCTGGGCTGCAGCCTGAGTGGGAAGGGAGGCTCCACCCCCCTGCATACATTTAGAGAATGTTCCTGCCTACTTAAAGGGGACTGACGCCTCCCAGAGTTACCAGTAACCTGTATGGACTAAGAGAAAAGGATTTAACAGGTAAGACTAAAATCCTCTTTTTCCCAGGCTTACTGGATTGGACATGGGTGTTTTTTGGCCATATTGTTCTTTCTTTGCAAATGGAAGAGCCTGGTTTCTTCCCCATCTTCCTTCCAGTTTATCCCCTTGTAGTCAGACAAATACTTTTGTTGTATTTCTACGTGCTTTCTCATAGTCTTTTGGCTGTTTGGGCTACTTTTTTTTTCCTTCTTATGGGACCTTTCTGAACATATCAGATTTGAAGAGACATACAAGGAAATCCACAACCAAGGCTTCTGGGGTCCCCTTAACCACTTTATCACATAGCTCTTAATGTCTAACTGGACTTCCTCTGGAATAGTTATGCACCCTATGACCCTCTTGCAATGCAGGCAATACTCTGGTGCACTCAACTGCAAAACATGAGCCTGTTTGATTTAAGACTCTCATTTTTTCAGTTGACTCTACCCCTTCCAATAGCCAAGGGGTCCTCCATTCCTGGCACCCCATACCTCCTATCAGGCAGCATTAGTCCTGTCTTTGGGAGTTGGTCACAAGTGGTTAGATATTCGTCTGTGGAGAAAGGAGAGACTGATGGGGATGATCTGGATTCCTCCTTGTCTTTTATGGGTGCCTATTAGAAAGACCCTTGCCACTTGGCTGAGAGACTCATCATGGTGGTCCTGGAGACACTTCAGGTCTCTGACTCGGGGTCCTCTTCTCCAAACATCTTCCAGAAATGCACAAAGGAGGTACGTATTTCTCTTCCCATCATTCTGTGGTCCAGGTTATACCTGAAAAGTGAAAGATGCATGATAGATAGCTATTACTCCAATCTCTATCCTTTTTTGGCAGAAACGAAAAAACAAAAACAAAACCAGAAGGGGCACAAACCACCAAATCAGTAATAGATGTAATGTGTACTCACAAAACTGGTTTAGAGCAAGCAGGGTATTACAATCTGCCCTGCCACGTAGTACTCCTCCCACGGGAATAAAATAATCTTGATCCGCTGAAGTATATGTAAGTACTAATTTATTTAAAAAACATTTCAGTAAATAACCAGCTGCATGTAACACATTTCTAAGCATGCTGCTTTTTCATCAGGAGCAATACAGGCAAGAACGATTTAGCTAGGTCCTTCTAAATGGCTTTATCACACTAAGAGTGCCCCTTTATATTCCTTTTTGTCTTTTTTGAGAGAGGCCTTGTTGCAGTGGGCTTCCCACCTGCATTGAGGCCTGAATTTCTCACCCAACTAAAAATACTGCCTTGTGTCTGGCAGATGCTGCAACTCTTAAAGATCAGGCAGTCAAATGCTTAGATTCCTTACTGAAGAGACACTTTGTGGATTTTCAAGCCATTGTTACTATACCTTGGGTCACTAGAGCTTATCTGATGTGAATAATTTTCAAATGCTGTCCAAGGGGATGTTCTTAAAAGGGAAATACTGATAATGCTTGTCAAAATCCTGGAGCAAATGTGTACCGAAGAGAATGACCATTGATTCAGCTAGATTTTCTGGCAAAGCCTCAGATTTCTCCGCCCCTCCCCCAAAGCCCAAACAGTCTACTCTGAAGCCTAAGGCTGACAAGCCCACCTGTGCATGACTTGTAGAGTCTTGTTCCATCTACCCGTTGGGGTCACCTCTGTCTCTTTCAAGATGCATGGGATACTTCAGTGACTGACCAGTGTGTTTTGTAGGTCATTTTAGAAGGGTACCTTATAGACTTCAAATTCCTTCCTCTTCACCATTTCTTTCTGTCCTGAGTTCCTCCGGATCCCTTTTGGAGGAGTCTGTACATAGACCCAATATCCTCCTTTGTACAAAAGCAGGTGTTGGTCTGTGTTCCAGTTTCACCAGATTCTACTCAAATGTTCTTGTATTTCCCAAAAAGGATGGTTGCTGTAGTCCTTTTCTGGATTTGAAGTGCCTCAACCACTTTGTGTTACTTCGCTCTTCAAAATGGAGTCTCTGAGCTCTGTCATTGTGCCATGTGTCCAGAGTAGTTTCCTACCTCTCTAGACCCTCAAGATGTTTACTTGCACATTCTGATTCAACCGGACCATCAGCGTTTCCTACATGTCACTTTTTAGGGCGTTCACTACCAGGTTACAATCCTTCCCTTTGTCCACCCCAAGGATCTTTCGAAAGAACATGCCTGTCTTGGCATCTCACATCCGTGCTCAAGGGATCTCCTTGATTTCTTGTATAGATGACTTTTTACTCAAGTTTCCATCAGAGGCAATTCTATACTCTCTCAAATTTTCCAACTGACACTGGGATGTCCATTTGTCATTCCAGAGTGGGTAGTAATCTCCATGGATGAAGATGTCTCTGTACCAGAGAAGAGTCATATTCTGGAGATATGTGCTATTCTCTTAGAGCTTTTCCACTGGTCACATATCCCGACAAGGACACTGGTAATGGTCCCATTCAGGCAACACAACAGTAGTTACATACATTAATTGACAGGGATGAACCAGAAGCATGTCAACTCTCAGACATTTGTGCGGTCTTCTGTGTTCCAAGACTCACTTTCTGGCCATCTGTGCAGTTCACATCCCAGACTTGGAAAATGTGGTCTCAGACTTTCTAAGTCATCAGCACTTGGATCCCAGAAACTGGGGACTTGTCCAGAGCTTGTTCAACCTGATTGTCCACCACAAGGGATTACCATAAGTGGATATCATGGCTTCACATGAGAACCACAAAGCCCTTCCATTCTTTACCAGAACAAAGGATGTTTGCAACGCATGTGATGTCCATTTCAAGGAACTTTCATCTATAGTATATGCTTCTTCCAATCTCCCTGTTTTTCCAGGGTGTTGAGAAAGGTTAGGATGGAGAGAGCTCATGTCATCTTGGTTCTTAAACCTTCTCAGTCTGTCTATCATGGATCCCTTTCGTCTTCCGCTAAGATCCCTTGGATGCAGTCATCTCTACCTTGCTCCAAGCTTGTAAGCTGGTCTCATCAAAGGACTTTATAAGGGTTTGGTCCCTATTATATCAGTGGTATGATAATTGAGATGCTCTTCCATGGCCTTCCAGTCTTCCTGTGGTTCTGGGTCTTCTTCAGAAAATTGTATCGACAAAGGTTTCAGACTTGGCCCTATCAAGATTTAGATTACAGCTGTATCTGTACTTTTTACAGTGGTGTGTTGCTTGACTCCCTGATGAGAAGACTTTGATCAGGAACTGGCTTATGCCTACCTTGTCTTTAGAAATTCCACTCTCTGTGGGCCTTAAATTTGGTATTAGAAGTTCTTCGTAAGCCTTATTTTGAACAATTTTGAGCTGCTTCCTTTCGCCAATTGACACTCTAAGATGGCCTTCCTCCAGGCCATTATGTCTATTTGATGAATAGCTGAACTAGAGGATTTGTTCTGAATGCCCCCTTCTGTTTTTTCCCAGGACAGGGCTGTTTTGCATACTCCCAGGGGCTTCTTGCCCAAGGTCATCTTGGACTTTCTCATCAATCAGAAAATTGTTCTTCCTTCCTTCTCTCTGGCACCTTCCAACAAACAGGAGTGAAACCTTCTTCCACTGGGTGTGGTATGATTCTTAAAGTTCTTTGTTCATCACACACAGCCATTTCACAAATCAGATTCTCTTCTGTGATCCCTGAGAGCCTGCATGTGGATCAGGCTGCACCTAAGGTTGTCATTTCTTCCTGAATTAAGAAGACTATGCAGAAGGTGTATATCCTCATGAAAAAACTTGTGCCTTTTAGTTACAGCACATTCCACCAAGATCAGTGGGCAACTGTTGAGCTTATTAGAATCAGGTCATTGTTGAGCAGCTGTGCAAGGTGGCAAAGTGGTTGCCCTTGCATTCCTTAGCCATACATTAATGGATTAATGTCATAGCCCCAGCTGAGACTAGTTTTCGCTAGAAGGTTCTTCAGGCAGTGGTGCCTGTTTTGAGAAGTTTCTCATACTTTTTTTTTTCTCACAGACTTCTGATCACTATTGGTTCCTTTTCAGTTTTTTGTGTGCCATTTCGGTGTCTGTTGACACCTGAGTTCATGTTGTGCCAGTTAGTACTATGGAATACTCATCTACAATAGAGGGTCTTTTCTTTTTCCTTCCCATGAATCTTGTGAGATTCTTTATTATATCCACGATTCCTGTTTTTCACATTGGACAAAAAGAGATTTTTAGTGAGCTCGCTGTTAAATTCTTTTCTCTTACGTCATGTGGAATACAGAACTCAGTCAGAGACAAAAAAACATCTTGTTTAAGTCCCCGGGCAGAGGTGTCATCTTAGGAGATTCAGGAGATTTCTCTCTTTTCTTTGCTTACACATTTTTCTTCATTTTGCAATACAGTTAAACTGAGAAGATAGAGGTAAAGCTGGACTGAAGAGAGAAGTGTTCCTGCCTTTTTTTTTCTGGCCTTCTGGAACTTTACCCCAAATTTCCTGTGTTCACCAGGATCAAGAGAAAAGGATTTAATTGTAAGTTCACTAAAATCCTCTTTCTGAGTAGGGATGAACAAAAAGTCAAAAAATGTTTCTGCAGGAATTTTCACAACAAATTTCCTGCATTTACTAGAAAAAAAAATCCACCTTTAGTAAATATGGTATATAACATTTCTGACTTTTCAACCCATGCCAATATATTTCCCATAAGAATGCTGCAATTCTTCAGTTATACTTTTTATGGCTGCAATATTCCCCACCTCATTACTACGGGGCTGAAGTTTTGAACTCAACAGCTGAATGTAAAAGTTGCTGAAGTTTAGAACTCAACAGCTAAAAGTAAAAGTTGTTTTCAGGAAGAGTCCTACAGCCTTGAAAAAATAGCTAGCAGTGACCTCAATTCTTTAAAACTTCAGTTTTCAACAAAAGAAAAGGGCAGCATGTCAGCCTCTAAAATTTTGGCAAGTTTACTATTCAACAAACATATATGAAGGTTTTGACAGATTTCTGAAAACTCAGTAAGCGTCAGATGGCAATGCCTGGTGGAAGAACTTTGTAAATTTATTGTCTAACATGGCTTGTAGCAGTGGAGATGGTGGTGCTGGGGGCAGCATGTGTAAGCACTCTGTAACTCTTGCAGAGTCCTTCAAAAAAACCTCACATACACGCCTCCATATTTTGAATTTGCAGAAAAGTAACAGGAGCCAAGGATGTTTTAAATGAAGGAAATGTTAGCACACTCGCTGACACAACGCCAGCACTACTATCATGTGCCCCAAAGCTCCAGGAACATTTAGGAGTGCTTCTCCTGCTGATAATTTCTCCACTTCTGACATTTTAATGATGTGTCTCCCAATCAGACCTTTGTTTGTCATTCAATTGGGATCTCATTAAGGGGTGACCCTGTTTTCCATCTTCTCACGTGTTTTTTTTTATAGAAACAGGTAGCAGCATGTTTAACTTTTGGATTGTGAGTTCATGAGGATTTCATGTAGGGTTCCTGCTACTACTACTGGGGCTTGATGTTGCAATTTTACTAGTAGGTGGCAAAGGGTTGTGGGTGTTGGTGACTCGTATTGCTGATTACTCAACAATAGTGGGTATGTGACTGGTTGGAGGCTGGAATTGGACAATGTGATTATGTTGATGATGACTTACAGAATAATTGTGTGTTTTTAGGCATTAGATTTGCATGTGTTTCAGAACAAGCAAAGTTTTACGAAATTTGCATGTTTCATGACATTCGGATTTAAAAGACAAAAGGCTCAAAACACAGAGTTTCAGTATCAAGAACAGCACATTCGCCTCATTCATTCAAATCCATTAATTAATTTTTTTTCTTACTCACAAGCTTACACCATTAATAACAAATATTACACTTACCTTGATATTGGAGGTCCAATGGTGTCCTCTTGGGCCTCCTGCATCTTCTGCCAACATAAAAAAATACCCTCAATCCCCACCATCCCTTCCTCCGCCTATTCAAAGTTTTTTAAAAAATGAATAAATAACCCTTAGTCCTGCTCGGGCCATTGCTAAAGCCAGAATGAGAAGAAACTGACCAGGGATTGACTTTTATTTGATCATCCCTGTTCAAATTAATTCCCCTACTTCCCAGCAATAACCTCACCTCACAGCCAATCAGGATCTAGCAGATGCACGTAACAACATCCCTCCAACTAACCAATCACTTGTTCCGTGGCCTATGTAACCTCACAATCCAGCCAGTGAGAGTGTGGGTATTAATTTGAACGAGTATGGCCGTATAGAAGCTAATCCCTGTTATTTTATTTTTCTCATTCTGGGAATAGCCAGAGCAGGAATTTTTTTTAAACTTTGTATGGGTGGAGGTCAGGATGGTGGAGATGGGAGTTTCAGTGTTTTTTTTTTCTTTTCCTTTTTTAAATGTTTTTTGACAGAAAATGCAGGAGGCCTAAAGTATTAAGAAAACCACAGAGCCACCAATATTAAAGTAAGTGTAATACCTTTTATGAATGGTTTAAGCATGTGAATGATCAAATGGATTTGAATGAATGAGGTGAATGTGCTGTTCATGTTTGCATTTCTTCCAAAATGAAGCCTAATACCTAAAAATATACAATAATTCTGTAGTCATCATCAACATTGTTAGCGCTGCCAATTCCAACTCCACCTAGCCACACACACTATCCCTGTTCAATTTTTTTCCTCAGTCTGGCTGAGTTGATGGTTTGAGCAGGATTAAAGGTGGTGGTGGGGGGTTACTTTGTATAGATGGAGATTGTGGCGTTGGGGTTTTAGCCTTTTTTTAAAGTTTGGTTTTTGACAGAAGATACAGGAGGACCAGGGTGTCACTGCTGAACAACTGACATTAAAGTAAGTGATGACTGGGGGGGGGCCTTAACACTTTGAATGCCATGACACCCGAAACCAAGTACTGCTTCTGTCGCTATACCCCTTGTCCAGACCCGACACATGACAACTTGCTGACAGCTTAATAGTAATGATGAACTCTCCCTGCCAGAATCTTAGCATATTCTGCGTGATGGAACCTCCTCAGATGCCGCTTGATGCCCTGCTTGCAGTTCTCCACCACCACACTGGCATGTGTGGTCAGTGCACCACACAGTGTGCAATGGGTAGAGATGAACTGCCACATCCTAACATCAACAGAGTGGCTATCATTTGGCGGGGGAGGTAACCATGAACAACGTGGGTTGGCAGAAGATGTAGTTACCCTAGAAGGTGATGGTAAGCTAGTTGTTTCACTTGTCATGGAACTTCCAATCTCTGCCAGGGTTGCTCTATTCTTCCTCCTCCTCTTGGATCTCCAGCTTGCCTCTTGTTGCCTTTCTGGAGAGTCAGGGGGTACAGCAACAGCGGTGCTTGATTTCTGTGGTGGTTGTTTGGCTTAAACATGTTTGACGTAAATGTCATGGTGTCTGTGTTTCATGTGTGATATCAGGGCACTTGTGCTAAGGTGTGTTCCTTCCTTTCCTCTTCTCACTGACTTGTCACAAATTGTGCACAGTGCCTTTGCTGATGTGTGCACTGTGCCTGCCCGAACAGAAAAATAGTCCCACACCCATGACTTCAGGGGGAGGGGAAGGTGGAGAAGAATGGCCTCTTTCTTCTTGTCCTCCACATTCCCCTTCACTTTCTGTGGCAGCAGATAATGTTGCTGCTGATGGCTTCTACTGCCTCAGATTCAGCACTGTAACTAGGACCAGGATTATTGCTGGCACTGACAAGTGGAAACTGTCCTAGTCCCACATCACTTGTTGACCCCATTTCCACGGTGGTCTGTGGCACATTAGCCTGCTCCTCATCATCCTGCTGCCCTTGCATCTCAGCATCACAAGGAATTAGAGCAGCTGCAAATTTCTCTAATTCCAAAAGGTCACTGCTAGTGGTGGTTGTGATGCCCATCCTCATCCCTGTCTCCCATTCCTTCTAAGTTTCTGCTAAAAAGACCAGCAATGTGACAGAGGGTCCCCTAATGTCACACTTGTCATTTCTTGGTGACGTGAAGAAGGCAGACTGGAAGTGGCAGTACTAGCAGCAGGGATAGGCAGCTGATCTGTGCTCCTGCTGGTGGTGGTATTAATTGTGTGCCTGCTCTCCCCCCAACAACAGTTCTGGACTCTTAATCTTAAGGGTCCTGTTCCATTTGGACACTTTAGTGAAGGGAAGAGGAGGACTCCCAGGGTCAGAGGAATGGTCTGGACACTCTCCAATGTTTCCCCTATCACTACGGCTGCTTCACCATTACTGCTACTACTACAACACCAACCACATCAAGTTCAGCCGCAGAGTCTTACTCCTCCGTCTCACAGGCACTAGTCATATGAGGGTATTGTTGTTGAGTATCCCCTCCTACACTCTTACTGGACCTTAGTAGTAGTACTAGCACTGGCAGGCAAGTGTGATTTAGGGTCCCTTTCTCCCCCCCCCCCCCCGAGTACTACAAGACACACTAGCAGCAGGTTCAGCACTGGTGGCAGCAGAGGCAACACATCTGGCAGCAGGTACAGCAGTGGTGGCTGCAGGTACAGCAATGGCGGCACTGGTAGCAGGGGCAGCACGTCTTGCAGCAGACAGCTGACCTGTCCTGCTATCACTAATACAACCCTTTTCTACCTCCCTTCCCATTCCCTTTTCTCCCTCCCTGTACTGCTAGTCACCTCCTCCTCAGACTCAGTGGAAACATAATACAGGTCCTTCCATTTCCTCCTTTTGCTGCTCATAGTGATAGCAGTCACTATGAGCCTCTCCTGTCTCAGTTTTCACAATAAATGACAGCAGAACAGCACAGCACATCTACCTCGCTCTGTAGCTGCTTCTGTTGTGTCAGACTTCTGCAAATACGTCAAGTTTTTATAGCGAAAAAACGAAAACAACATAAATCAATGGGGGGAGACTTTCTAGCCACTAAAAAATTGGTGGGGAATTTTGGCCAATAGGAGAAAAATGTGGAAATTTTACTCGCTGTTTGAAATGCGAAATTTCTTGCGAAAAAGCAGACAATAACGTGGTTTTCACAGAATTTCTCGCAGGAACATGGCGACAACTTTCTCCCATCCCTAGTCCTGATTCCATTCCAATGAGGTATCCTTAAAAACAACAGAGAACCCATTATTTTGTTTGGCACCCCCTCTGGCACTCACTGCTTCCCCATACTTATTCTACTTGTAGCCACAAAACCACATACTGACACTCCAGCCTTTTTCCACCATCCCACTAGTAGCCCAAGAACAACACTTACATTGACTGACACATTGGTCTTGTTTCACAGAATCACACATACACTCCAACACTCCAGCATTTTTCTCCTGTCTCACTGATAGACATAGAATTCCCCTACCTTGTTGCACACTATTCTTTGTCTGTCTTTTCCTCATTTTTGTTGTTGCTACATGTATTTCAGTACAGGCAAGTAATATTTGACACATAAGAAAAATAGAGATTGGGACTGGGATATTTTGTACTTCTGGCACCTACTACAATTTAACTCATACTCATTTTATATTTATGTTTGGCATCCATGACCAGATATTTGTATTAATTTATCATATATCCAGAGAATAACAAATGGAGCCTGGCATTGCTTGTTTTATCACATACACACACACACACACACACACACACACACACACACACACACACACACACACACACACACACACACCACCACAAAATATTACAAATACACACCGCCTCAACATACACACATGGCAGAAGCATAGCAGATGTGGTGCAGAAACACAGAGAACGTGGAGGGTGTCATGCTGACTAACAGAACAGAAGGTGGACTCACAGAGAAGTGAGAGATTACTAGGCAGAACAAATGCAGAAACACCAGCCATGAACAGATATTATAGTGATGGGAAGCAGTGAATCAAAACTATTTTTCACTTACAGAGAGGAAAAGGATTCTGAGTAGACACACACTGGCAGAGAAAACAAACTTTAAAGGCTACTACTTAGAGCTGGTTGAGAGCAAAGCTGGGGTGCATAGCTAGTGGGTGATGTTGACTACAAGTGCAGCCTTGCTTCAGATACAGTCCTTGGGTAATGTTGCAGAACTCAAGGCTGAATAACTAGGACTGTCTGAGCTGGACCTGGACAAGGATGGTTGCACTTGCTTATCAGTGGAAAGCAACAGTAGCCCATATAGGTTATAATCAGGACTAGTAAATCACGTACAATCGGGCCATAGCACAGGATCCAAATTGGCATACAGATTCATGTTTGAAATGGAGCTTAGATTAGTAAAGGCAGCAAAGAGTGGTCAGAGTTCACAAGCCATGGTCATACAGTGGACCAAGACAATTAAGGGGGGAATCATTGAGGGATTTAGGATTCTTCATGAGTCCAAGAGGTCATGTTCTGAGATGTATCTATTAGTGAATTGTACATTTTAATAATTTGTTTAGATCAATCTATATTGGGGTTCATTAAAATCACCACCAATATCAGTCTTGAGGATTTGTGTTCCTCTTTAAATGAACAGGTGGCATCAAAAAAACCTGGAGAACCACTATTAGGGGCAAATACATTGAGGGTCAGAACTATTTGTCCATACCTAGAGCCCACCATGGGTAAAAATCTGCCCTTAGGATCACATATTTTCATTTTTAGAAGAACCTTTTTTGTGTTCAAAGCATCAGAACAGTGGATGTTCTAATGTACAGGGATCGTATGAGGAGCAAATTGCATTTCCTGTAACAACATTATGTTCATATGTAGTCTATTATATATATATATGTAGGACAATCTTTTTCTTAATGCAAGAATTGATCATTCAGTAGAAGAAAGAGATGAAATAGGAAAGGTGAAGTACAAAGAGCTGGAGGTAGAAAGAAAAACAGTGTGGGGGTGATAAGGGGTAGGTGAAGGTCAGCATAAACAACCTTTATAAACGGAGATCAATTTACATTTAACAAAGCAAAAACTGTACCGTTAAACATCTATTGATATGCAGTGCAAGCAGGATTAAATATTAGTAAGAGGTCTCTCAGAACCAAAAGTGGACCAAAATAATCTTGCTAAAAATCAGATGGTGAAAATGCTGCTAACGAGAATGACAACAGATCACCTAGGGAGCATATCAAAGTATATGGAATGTAAGCAAAACACTAAACAGATATGGTAGTGCCCAAGCTGCCAGAGCAGCTGGGTAGTCACTAGTCAAGTATATATTGGCCAAAAGGGTAAAGCTCTGTGTCAGGTGTAGGAATAAAATAAGCTGAAGTTTGTAGGGAGAAGTAATCTTCATTTAGGGTATAGGAAAACTCTATCAACAACACAGAACAATGAAAATATTTGTGAAGTCTATGAAAGTCCTTCAGGCAATACTTTTCTGTCACTTCAGTGAGGACTATGGAGGAAACAAATCACACAACTTAGGCCTCACCCCAGGGGCCTGAGTAGTTTGGTCATCCTTCTGTGAAACCGAAGAAGACATCTTTATTCTAAGTGAATGAAGGAAATAATACTTATTATTAGCGTCTCATAACTCCATTATGTAGGGCCATAAGTTTAAAAGATACCACCAATATTTCATGTGTTTGACATAAATTGCAGGTGATACTGGTCTGAATTCATGTCATCTAGCAAAGGTGGCTGGTCAGAAGTACCATAAGTACTGACAGACTTGTCACATGATTATTTCCTTGCCATTATAATAATGTAGTCTGTGGATTACATCCCTTGATTTAGTGGCATCTGGTTTTCTTGGTTTAGGGCCCCATGTGAGTCTTCAGGCAATATACTTACAAAAAACCTGGATAAGTAATCATGTGTATTAGAAACTTGCTTCTAGATACCCTGGATTCTTACATTATTTTCCTAGACCTGTTCTCCATGTCTTATTTGACAGATCCCCTATCTAAGCATATAGCAGAGAGATGTCCTCTTCCATGTTACCATGAGATATAGAAAGCTGGTCCGTTTTGCTTTTTAGGTGGTTGGCCCTCTCTGCAGGAGTTGAAATATCATCCCAAACTTTTACTTTCATTTTACTATAGTTAAGAATAGCTATTCAATAACCATCTTCATTGAGGGAGGGTTGAAGGTGGAGGCCTCCATGGGCTGCGTTCATCTCCATCTTGGGTTTGTGCTCTGGCAGGTCTTGTCTTTAAAGAGTTTATATATATATGTTCTCTGTGGAGATATCTCTGCTCAGTTTACAGGGCCTGTCTGCTGATAGTGAGTATTCCCAACACTCAGATACCGCTTCTGACCCAAATTTTAGGTTATGCCTAGATTTAGACAACTTTTGGCATCAGTGTGAGCTGGAAGCCTTAAGCAGACACAAGCATTTTAGACGACATCAAACCACTTTCCACTCTACAAATATTTTTGGCCTCGCGTCCATGCTAATATATACTGTGCACCAATCCAATTATTCTGCCATTTATGAATCTGTAAAATTTTTATATTTACGCGAATCATTATTCGTATCCCTCCGAGTACCAGAATGATATCCAATTCTTTGCTTTGCAATACATTGGATACCCCTCTGGCACTCAAAGGTTAAACTCATTTATGGTCATGGAGGCTTTTTTCAGTTTTCTTTTATGCATAATTTCTTTATGTAGGTACTTGACATTTTTAACAATGATCCCCCACAGCTAATTTTTACTGTAGTGGACATGCTGTGAACTGCTATTGAAATGTAATAATATGAAACTTCAATTAACTGTGACTTAAACTGAAATATATGAATTACATGCTGATGAATTTAAAAGAATTTCAATCACAATTTTTTAAGGTGAATTTAAAATATTAAAGCAGAAGTACCACTCTTGGCAACTACTGTATATGTAGCCTTTCTATTTATATAATCAGTCATTAATATAGCTGTCTAAACTCGCAGTACTCCACATCACACTGTGACACTATCATTTTTAATGCATCTCTGCATGAAATGGAAGTCAGCAATGACCACAGCCTTAAATTTAAAGATTTAAAGATACTATGCCTCTCAAAAGTCTTATGTAGTAAGTGGTAAATGGTAGTATGTGGTAAGTGACACCCTGATAAGTTAATATAATTTCTTTATGGATACCCTTTTCTTAATGTATATAGTGGTTGATGTACTAAGAACTGGATCAATTCTGTAGTAGCCCAACTATACTGTAGGGGTCAGGTAAAAACTGTCATTGATTTTAATGGGACTCTTAACCCTTTTCAATGCTCTAAAGGTCTCCAGCACATTATTTCACTATGCATTGCAGACCTCAATAGCAAATAAGGTGTTAAGGATCCAACTAAACCAATTACTTTTATATGTCCTTTCTGATGCATTTGGCTCGTCCATTATTTTGCAGCTTCTCCCTAGTACATCACTCACTGTGTTTTCTTTATTGGCAAGTTTTACTCTCTTCCTTCTATTCTCCAATGTCTTTACCTCCTCAGTATTATTTTGTATTTCTAATACAAAGATATAAACACTTTGGTATTTGGTGATACGTATTTAGTGGACTAATGGATATATATTTTGACATGCTTTCGAAAGATCAACTCTGTTCCTCTGGTCAAGGAACAAGTCTGTTCATTGTAATATTTGTAGCTGAACAAGTGGAGCAAGATTAATTTCCCCAGAGAGATGGCTCAGCTGGTTAAGGCACCAGCTGTAGAATCTGCTAAGATCATGAGGTTGCAGATTCTAGTCCCGGCAAGGTCCACTCAGCCTTTCACCTTTCTAAAGTAGATAAAATGAGTCCAGGACATACTTGAAAACGAGAGACAATCTCAATGTATTCTTCCTGGTAAAATGCTTTCACAAAAAAAAAAAAAAAAAAATTATATGGTTATAGCTACAGCAGATTCAGTGTATGGGGAGTTTTTAGCTTTCAGTCAAAAATGGAGTCTGTTCAGTTACAAAATCTGTTCAAAACATTGCAGAGTTCTGAGGTTAGAAAACAGTCCAGAAAACTGGAGATAAATGCAGAGATAAAATTAGCACCTGTAATAGAATCTAGCCCCAGGTTTATTACAGAGAAAGAGAGGGTGTAAAATGTTATTTATGTACCAGGAGTAGGGTGTCTGAGCAGTGGTTTGAATGAAGAACAGAGTAACATAGTAACATAGTAATTTAGGTTGAAAAAAGACTTGGGTCCATCTAGTTCAACCCTTTTCCTATTCCCGTTTACCATCGTTGATCCAAAAGAAGAGATTTCTCCCTGGATCAACAAGCCCTAACTAAATATTAATCCCAATACTAACGTACATAGCCCTCTATGTTATGCTCTTTTAAATAAGTATCCAGGCCCCTTTGATAGTACCACCTCCTCAGGAAGTGAATTCCATACCTTTATTGTCCTTACTGGGGGTAATGGGAAATTTACAGTGGATGCACTGGTTTTATGAACTTCTGGTAGTGAGATAAAAATCCCAGGGGGGGTTATTCGCTAAGCGTGATAAAGAGGTAACAAATTGAAGATGACTTCTCCAATGTATCTCTTCTCCAGTTCTTATGTTATTCTATGGAGCAGTGGGAGTACCCTTATTTTACCAGAAAAAGCCTTGCAATACATATTTTTTCATAAAAAAATTTTACTGCTCCTTTAAGTAGACTCTTTCACTTGGCTTTCTGTGGTTTGAAAAAAGAAAACCCTGCTAGGCTAGCACACCACAATGGTCAAGCTGAAATGAGCTAAACTGTAGAAAGGACTGACTAACTAGACTGAGGGAATATGACTATCAAGGTCAAAAAATAGCTCCTTGAATAAACTTTATGGTATGACTACTGATCACAAGAGGAACTAGTCATACCATATAGTTTATTCAAGGAGGTATTTTAACCTTGATAGTGCTATTTCTCTCAGTCTAGTCAGTCCTTTCTACAGTTTAGCTCATTTCAACTTGACCATTCAGGTCTGCTAGCCCAGCAGGGTTTTCTCTTTATTTCTTTTCTATTTCTATTTTTATACAGTATATTATTCTATTATTTTATTTTATCTTGAACAATGGAAATGTTTTTTGGCCATATTAAGTTACATGGAGGGTTATTATTAGGAGGTATTAGACCTACTTAAAGTTTGGATTTCATAATTCTGAAGTAGAATCTGTTGATCCTTTCACGCAGTATATACGTTTTTTAAAAAGTGAATATGTAAGTCCATACATTTATATGGCATTTAAATATCAATACATTTCATTTCTTATTAGTGTTCCTTTTAAGACATGAAGTACGTAACTGAAAAAAGTGCTTTAATCTTACTCCGATTGTCTTTATCTTTCTGCTGACCAAGGATATTAGGCACTTCCATTAAACAATTATCTGGCATAGATGTTCTTGCTGTTACTAACTTTTCTGCTTTTAGTGGTCAGAATACAATAGATATTGATTGATAAACTATGGACACTCCAAACATTAATCTACTTAAAGAGTTGAGAGTATGTGATGTATACTATGCATGCAATTTTATTGGGCTTTCAAAGAGAAGTCAAAAAAAGCTAGTTGTATATATATATATATATATATATATATATATATATATGTGTGTGTGTGTGTGTCTATATATATATATATATATATATATATATATATATATATATATATATATATATATAAAATTGAAGTTCAGCATCACCTGGGCCCACATATCTCTGCAACCTCTCCACGTAGTGTGGTCAGAGATGGCTCATTTTGTGGGTTTTCCCTTGCTCTGTCATCTGGTCAACGTTCTGGGGATGTTGGGGGCTTTAGGGGGCTCCAGGCACTGTTGGGTTACTCTGTCAATGAAACTACGTTTCCCATGAGCGCCCGCTTCTCGCTTTCTCTTCCGATTGGCTCCCATCACAGCAGCCATTTTGTGTATTCGCAGACTGAGCATTCTGTGCAGGGCTTGGACTCTTTCTCTCCTCCACAGTTTAACCCTTTGCCTACCAGATAAGTCTTATTTAGCATTTCTGGGGTGCATTTATCATGCACACTTTTTGTGGGTGTTTTTGATACTTTGACTGTTTTACTCTGTGAGAATATCTACTCCATTAGATCTGGAGGCTAAACCTAATTTTCTCATTGCTCCTCATGTCACTCGGGGTTACCTAGAGAATACTCAGGTCATATTTGCCCAACAGGCGCTGCTGCCCCTGACTCCCCTGCTGGGGCCTCCAGCCATGCACTAGAGCCAGTATGGATGCAAGAGTTTAAGGCTACTACCAGGGACCTACAGTCCATCTTACAACTTCTTCCATCCACCTTACAGGGGATTTTCCACTCGTGGCAGACCCCTGTCCCCATCAGATCTTCCCTGCGGTTGTACCTGATGTGTCTGACTCCTCTGAGGAGGAATTGTTGGTGGACTCTGATGATGATGATGACTGTTCAGCTGTTCCTTCATCTCAGTGTTTTTGGGGACACCTTTGAGGCGGACCCCATTCCCTCAGCTGAGGGCCTGATCAGGGCTGTATTGTCCACCCTGAACATTCGCTTGGTGCAGGAGGTGTCTTCAGACCCCTCTGATGTTTTCCAGGAACATGCTAGGCCTCATGCTTGCTTTCCACCTAACCCCACCCTTGACTGTTTGGTGTCAGAGGAGTGGAAATTTCCAGACAAGAAACCATCTGTGTCTAAGAAGTTTGCTAAACTTTTCCCGTTTTCTGAAACAGCCCTCACTCAGTGGGTTCATCCGCCCATAGTGGATGCCCCAGTTTCCAGGCTTTCTAAGTCCACTGCCTTGCCAGTGGCTGATGCCTCTGCTCTTAAAGACTGGACTGATAAGCTTGAGACTTCTTTAAAGGCTATTTTTGCGACAGCGGGCTCTGCCCTTTGCCCTACCTTTGCAGCTGCATGGGTGACTATGGCTGTGGCTGTTTGGATTGAACAGCTCATTTCTGGTGTCCGTCAGGGAGCCCCTACTTCTGACATGTTACGACTTCTTGCTAACGTTGCTGAGGCTCAGCATTATGTCTCTGCTGCTCTGTTTGACACTGTGCGTATGGTAGCCAGGGAATCTACCATGTCTGTGGTAGCCAGAAGGGCTCTTTGGCTTAAGATCTGGTCAGCTGACATGGCCTCTAAGAAGGCTCTCCTGTCTTTGCTTTTTCAGGGATCCTCCCTGTTTGGACCTGAGCTCAAGGATCTCATCAACGAGGCCACTGGAGGGAAAAGTTTTCACCTGCCAGTGGTCCTGAGAAAGAAGGCGCCTGTCAAATGAATCTGCTTTTTTGTCCCTTTCAGGCAGACTCACGCCAAGCGATCCAGATGGTCCCTCAGGCTCCGCGCTCCTCATACCAAGCCTAAGCAGCAATGGAGATCCAAGCCCTCCACGAAGCCCAAGGCTTCCAAACCTCCTCCTGCATGACTCACTAAACCCGGGTCCCCACCCGCAGGTGGGTGGCCGCCTATGCCACTACCTTTCGACTTGGCAGGCCTCTGTGCGGACCCATGGGTTTTACAAGTTGTGGCGTTGGGATACAGGATTCCCTTCACCTCTCTTCCTCCTCCAAGGACCTTTGTTTCTCATTATCCCTTGGGAGCAGAAAAGAGACGCCTTTTCGAGGAAGCTATCAAGGGCCCTTCTAGACAAGGTGGTCCTGAAGCCAGTTCCCCCTCAGGAGAGGGGCTTGGGATTCTACTCCAATCTCCTTGTGGTTTCCAGAAAGGATGGGGGCTGTCGTCCCACTTTGGATCTGAAGGATCGCAACGTCTTTGTGGTCAGGTCCCAGTACCGCCAGGAGTCTCTACGCACAGTGATAGCGGCCATGTTTCCTGGGGAATTTCTAGCCTCTTTGGATCTTCAGGATGCCTATCTGCAAATCACCATTCATCCAGAGTCGGCAGTATTTCCACTTTGCCTGACACCGAGGGCATTTCCAGTTCTCTGCCCTCCCCTTTGGCCTGACCATAACTCCTCAAGTCTTCAGCAGAGTCATAGGAGCATTGATCTCCGTCCTTCATCGGGGTGACTCCATACATGGATGATCTCCTTCTGAAGGCCTCGTCTCCAGAACTCCTTCACCAGAAGATGCAGGACTACATTCATGCTCTCTTCCATTACGGGTGGATCATCAACTTGGACAAGTCAAACCTTGTTCCTTCCCAGAGGATAGTCTTTCTGGGTCTCCTCTTCGACACTCAGTGAGGGATGGTATTTCTAACGGATGAAGTGGCTCATCAGATAGCGCTGAAGTTCCAAGCTATCCTGTCTCAGGATCCGGTTCCAGCCAAAAAGTTGTCATCCTTGGTGGGGAAGTTCATTTCCACCATAGAAGCAGTCCTGTTTGCCATGGCTCACACCAGGGAACTTGAGAGGTTTCTAATCTTGGCCTGAAGGGGCCGTCCAGATCTCCTGGAAAGATCCCTATCTCTCCCTCTTCGTGTGGAGCAGAGCCTCTTGTGGTAGCTCAACCTGAACAATCTCCTGAAAGGCAGACTCTTCCTGGTGCCCTTCTGGACCACAGTGATGATGGATGCCAGCCTCTTCTGATGGAGAGCAGTGCTGGGGCACTTGAGTGTTCAGGGCCGGTGGTCTCAGGAGGAATCTCCCTTTCCCATCAATGTCTTGGAGCTTCAGGAGATATTTCATGCCCTACATCACTGGACCCAGCAACTAGAGGATTTCCCAGTCAGGGTTCAGTCGGACAACGCCACAGCGGTAGTCTATATTAACAAGCAAGGCAGCACAAGAAGTCTCGCAGCTTGGCTAGAGGTCAAGGCTATTTTATCATGGGCAGAGGAGCATGTCCCTGCCATTTCCGCAGTTCATATTCCTGGCGTAGACAACGTTCTGGCATACTTCCTCTGTCTGCACACAGTGGACAGCAGAGAGTGGGAGCTGCATCCAGAGGTGTTCAACCTCATCATCCAGCAGTGGGGTCTTCCATGCCTCGACTTGATGGCAGCCAGACACAACAGGAAGGTTCCAACGTTCTGCTCTTGCTGGGTGGATCCCATGGCTCTGGCTGTGGATGCCTTATCGAGCCAGTGGACATTTCCTCTGGCATACATCTTTTGTCCTGTTCCCCTGTTGAACAGAGTACTTTGGAAGCTGAGACTGGAGAGCTGCCCAGTCATTCTGATTGCCCCGTACTGGCCCAGACAGACCTGGTTTCTGGAACTTCTGGACCTCGCAGTGGAGGAACCTCTTCGACTTCCCCCCCGTCCGGACCTTCTTCTACAGGGTTACCTCTGGAAGACATTCTTCGCCTGGCTTTGTCGGCATGGAGATTGAATCCTCAACTTTGAAGAACAAATGATTTTCTTCTGGTGTGGTGGCTACTATGCTTAGTATAAGTTAGCCTGTCTCCTCTAAGGCCTACAATCGAGTTTGGTCTACTTTTCTGGCTTGGTGTGCTGACAAAGACCTGTCTCAGGAATCTGACCTTCCTACAGTTCTTTCCTTCCTCCAGGATGATGTGGATTAGGGTCTCAGTCTGAGTTCTCTCAAGATTCAGACTTCTGCACTCTCTGTCTTCTTTCAGAGGCGTTTTGCTATCATTCCTTATGTCAGAGTTTTCTTCCAGGGTGTTGATCATATCCATCCAGTGTTCAAGTCCTCTGCTCCTCAGTGGGATCTTAACCTGGTTCTGGGAGTACTCCAGTGTCCTCCCTTTGAGTCCTTGGCTACCATTCCTCTACACATGCTGACGTGGAAGATGGCCTTTCTCCTAGCAATTGTTTCTGTTCGCTGAGTTGAGGAGCTGCATCCTTGCATGTAGACCACCCTTTTTGGGCTTTCACAAGGACATGGCGGTACTTTGCACCTCACAAGAGTTTTTCCCAAAGGTTGTGTCTGTGTTCCACATTAATCAGGAGATTGTGGTCCCTTCCTTCTGTCCTAACCCTACTTCTGACAAAGAGAGGGCTCTTCATCTGTTGTATGTTGTACATTGTCTCAAGTTCTATGTGCAGTCCTTGAGGCAGTCTGATGCTCTGTTTGTCATTCCTGAGGGCCCTAGGGCGGGGAAGCCTGCTTCCAAGGTTACCATTGCTTCTTGGATCAAATCCACAATTCATAAGGCTTATGAACTTCGGAAGAAGCCTGTTCCCTTCAGGGTCACGGCTCATTCTGTGAGGTCTATTGAGGCTTTTTGGGCCTAGAAGAACCAGGCCTCAGCTGATCAGATGTGCAAGGCGGCCACTTGGTCATCTGTGCACACTTTTTCTAAACACTATCATGTGGATCTGCTGGCATCGGCTGATGCCAGTTTTGGGAGGAAGATCCTGGAGGCATCCTTGCCTGTCAAGAATCTCTTTAATCTCTCAGTTCTCTTTCACTTTTGAGCCCTGTTGGCTCTAGTTCAGTGTGCTGTGTAACAGTGAATGGGTTTTGTTTTACCCCTGTTCAGTGTCCGTTGACATTTGCGGTTATTGTTGAGCTATTCATGATCTGTAGGTTCATTGGTGCTCTGGTGACTTTGGGGGCCTGCGCCTGGTCCTTGCCTTTCTTCTTGCCCTGGGGAACTTTAATGGTTGGATATCCCAAAGTTACCAGTAACCTGTATTGGACAACAGAAAAAATAGGATTTAAGTCTTAGTCCATTCAGGTTACTGGTCTCCTACCCTGTCAAGGGACCATGCTTGGCGCTCCTGCGGCAGAACGTGGGGGTACTTTCGAGTTCATGCTCACAGGACTACCTAGTCAATAGTTAGTCTGCAAATCTTACTGGTTGGGGATTGGCTAGCTGCAAGCTAAGGAGAGGAGGTAGGCTCTACCCAGCAGGCACTTCTCAGAATTGTTTCTGCCTATTAAAGGGGCTGATCGCCTATCCAAGGTTACCAGTAACCTGTATGGGCTAAGAGAAAAGGATTTAATAGGTAACACTAAAATCCTATTTTACCCAACATACCTCAAATCTTGTGTGGCTGAGAAGAGACAGGCAGCAGTGATCCAGTTCCTACCTGCTTGCTTTTGTCTGTTAGTGGTGTCTGGGGTGTGTGAAGGGATAAAGGAGACTTACCCCAAATACCCCAACATTTTATTTACCTGAGAAGAGATAGGCAGGTAATCTAAGTATCTTCCTGAGCTAGCTAAGCCTCTGTCTCTGACTGACTTAATATTTAGCGGATTGACACTCAACAGATAGATAACAACCAGAAGAAGGTGGTGTTACAGTTACCTAATTCCCGCGCCGCTGTCGACGATGACGCAGGAGGCATTGATTTCTCACTGTAGCTTCCTCCCAGACGTTGCTGATGGTGCCAGGTTTGGGCCACATTGGCGGCGCTATTGGCTGTCAGTGTCCTCTTGCCAGCTGGGTTTGCCATTCAAATTGACGCAGGTGCAGGCCGCTAGTTTGACGCATCGCGGCGAGATGCGTCATTCACGGGTGCAAACCGGCAGCATGACGCAGGGCCTTGTTTTTTGCTATATAATTGGATATCTCCTCCCATCTACTTCCTGGGCTGGGCTTTGAAGGGGAACTGAGCCAATTCTCAGTTGTCCTTGCTTGTTGTTCAACACAGTTATTTTCCCTTGGGCTCTTTGTATGACCTGGCTTGTCTGACCACCCATCCTGGTGCTCACCTGTTGCTCTGTCTGACTATGTTCCTGCCTACTCCCTGTGTATAGCGGACACCCAATCTGGTGTAGACCTATGGCTCTGGCTGACTACCTGTACTGTGTATGACCCAGCTTGTCTGACCATCCGTCCTAGTGCTGACCTGTGGCTCTGTCTGACTATTTTCCTGCCTACTCCCTGTGTATAGCAGACACCCAGTCTGGTGCAGACATGTGGCTCTGGCTGACTACCTGTACTGTGTATGACCCAACTTGTCTGACCATCCATCCTGGTGCTGACCGGTGGCTCTGTCTGATTATTCACCTGCCTACTTACTGTATATAGTAGACACCCAGTCTGGTGCAGACCTGAGGCTCTGGTTAAGACTTACATTTTGGTTTCACGTTGCGTTCCCTAGGGGAGTTTTCCTTCTTTGGACTGATGTCAGGCTTGCGTCAGTATTTTCTCCCTATTCGCTACCACCTTTGGGAGTTTCCTCAGCCTACCCACTGACTGCAGGCATGAGTCAGGTTGTCTCTTGCTGCATTCCTGCTTGCCTTCCTGTATACAGAGACTACAGGGGTGTGTGGCTGTCTCTGGTAGAGGCTCTCTCATTTAGGCAGACTCCTGTTCCTGATACAGTTGCTGATCTCTAGTGGGACCTCTGTTGCTTCTCCGTGTTTGTTGCCTGTTTGTTATTCCTAGTTACTGTGATTACTCTTATTGTATATATTTAATAAATTGTTACTTTTTACTGTACTGTTCTGACTCCTGAATTATTCTTCGGAAACCGTGACAGATGGGACAGCATATTTAGTAATGTCTATCATCATCGTCATCTGTACTGTATACAGGCTAGGAGGAGAAGAAGCTGTTGCACAGGAAGTAATTTTTTTTAGATGGTTATAGGGAGCGTTAGAGAACAAAATGTATATAAAATAATTTGACTGATAGGGGACAGAGACAGGGACCTTGACATGACCTGCGACTGAGGAAGACAGATATTAGAAGGCATAGAGTATTTTTTAAAGGGGGCATACAGTATACATGCGGATCTGTGGCTACCAGTGGGTAACAGAACAAGTCTGGGGGCCAGGCAGTGCACATTGGGTTTTATGGTTACCTGTGAACAAGGCTGTGGTGCAGCTGGTAGCCACAAATCCCCATGGATGCTGCCTGACCCACAGTCTTGTTCCCTTTGGAGTGCACAACTTGTATGAGTATGAAATATGATACAGAGTTGAGGGGATGATTGTATACTGATTGGTGTACTTTTTTAAACCTTTAAGTGCTACAGGGGTGTGCAACGCACATCCCTAAGGCATGCTAAGGGTTAAGGGTGTGATGATGTTTTTGGCACTGAAAGGATCCTCTCCACCCCACTGAGCAAGTGGGGAAGCGGAGAGAATGCTCTCTGACTTCAGGGTCATCTGCTGCTGGTGATGGTATATAGTTTTTTAATATTGTCATGTTTGCATCAAATCGCTGTCCTCCTTCTCAGATTGACACACATTACTTGTCGCTCATAGCAGTGGCCCCAAGTGGGGTAGATGGTGGAAACCCTTCTTCACGTCCCTCCTCCACCTCCTCATCTGTGCTTCTGTTAATATATTTGTCCTGACTTTGTCTGTCATACTCCTCTGTAGCAGGAGCCATAGGTGTTATTTGGACTGCACTAACTGGCACTGGCAGTAGCACACTCTCTGACACATAAATAACTTCACTACTTTTTTTCTTCCCTTAGGCCCTGGGAACTTTTTAAAGTGCTTCTGCTGCTGCTAGTTGTGGCACCTTTGGCTTGCTGATAGTGTGTCTCCCAGTCAGACCTGTGGTTGTGCTTCAGGTGGGATCTCATAGAGGAGGTGCTTAGGTGTCAGCCTGCTTTCCCCCTGCTCACGTGCTTTTTGCACAGACAACAGATAACAACATGCTTAGCTTGAGGATCCTGAGTGAAGTATCCCATACTGTGGCCTTCATGGAATGATGTGTTCCTGAGGTGGTATTGCTGCTACTACTACTGGGGCTTGATGTTGATGCAATTCTACTGCCACTACTACTAGGTGTCAAAAGGTGCAGCACTTACAGCATTTCACAGTGCCTTACCTAGGCCTGCACCATTCAGCCAGGAGCAGGGTCCTGGAAGGTGCCCCAGCATCACTAGCAGCGTTCCTCTGCCTGCGGCCTAGTCTGGTGCCTTGTTACTGGCAGCACTGAATCAGGCACTTGCCTGGACGCCTGTTATAGGCCCAACCTGGGGGACCTAATTGGTCCCGCCTTCTCCTACACCTTTATAAACCTCTATGGGCCTATGTATCAGTTACCCTTACGTTGGTGTTCTGAGCAGTTCATTATCTAGTTTTCCTGATTCCTGTGTATGATCCGGCTTGTCTGTCCATCTATTCTGGTGTTGACCTGTGGCTCTGTCTGACTATTCTCCTTGTGCTTTCCGATTTAGCTCAGATATCCTTTCTGGTGCAAACCTGTGGCTCTGGCTGACTACCTGCTCTGTGTATGACCTAGGCTTGTCTGACTACCCACTTTGCTGTTGACTTGGGGCTCTGTCCACTGAGCATCCAGCATTCCATCGCTTCAGTGAATATCCGATCTGGCGCAAACCTGTTGCTCTGGCTGACTACCCGTTCCGTGTATGACTTTGGCTCGTCTGACTCTCTTATCTGGTGCTTACTAGAAGGCCCTGTCTATTCGCTCCTTTTGTTGGTTCCGTTATTCAGACATCCTTCCTAGTACTGACCTGGGGCTCTAGCAGGCTCCCAGCTACTGACTGCAGGCTGAGTCAGTATCTCTCTTGGGCGTTACCTTACCGCAAGGCTCCAGTTCCAGCAGGCTGAGGCCTAGTCTCGGACAATGTGGTGGTGATATTCCTGAGACAGTACTTGCCTTTTCTGTCACCCACTGTGTGTATATTTCTATTTTGCATTGCTGCTGTTATTCTCATAATAAAGGTTATATTAACTATATCGTCTGACTCCTGGTTTTGCTTGCCAACCGTAACACAGCAGCAGAGAGACTCATCATATCTAACATTGTGGATGTTAATAACCTGTGTTGCTGTTGCTGCTGCTGGGTACTCAAAACAGTTGTGTGTGGCTGATTGGAACTTGGACTTTGAAGAGGCAATGATGCTGACAATGACTGATAGGGTGACTGTGTGCTTTTGACATCTGTGCCTGTCCAGGGTCAGACTTTCCAATGGCTTTCTCAAACAATTTATAGATGGGCACAGTGCTCCTTAAAAATGGTGGAAGATTCAGCCTTTGACTTTCTGCTAACCTTATAGCCATGTCATCATCCTCACTCTCAACTTCATCTGTATCTGAACAAGAGAAGGATGCTGGAGGGATATATTCTAGATCTGTATCATCATCAGTCAACATTAGGTCATCCTCAGCAGCATCTGCATCCCCTGACAATTCCTGCCCACTACCCTTATATTCCTCTAAGCTTTTGGAGATCTCAAACAATTTCTTATTACGTTTACTGTAACAAAGTTACCAACTAATTTGAAGACTGGCGTTTTGTTGCTTGTTTGTCTCACTATCTGATGCAGCAGGTGGTTCCGCTGCTACACCTTCCTCTATTATGCTATTGCCAGCATCATCAACACTTGAATGCGACTTGCCGTCTTCAGTGTTCTTCTTATATGGTTCTTTATTTATACTGGTACTGGTGGTTCTGGAACTAGTTTTGGGACCTTGACAAACTGCATCCTCCCTTGGAGTAGAGGGATCATCATCATCACTGATTGCACACGCTGCAGCAACCATTGCTGCAGTCAGTTTTTGAACCACTACTATACTCTCATGACCCTGCACTGCTCCACCCCTTCCTCTCGTGCTTTTACTGGACATTTCTCAACTACACTGTGTTTTTTACTCTACGGTACACAACACAACTGATGGAGCTGTATGATGTCTCGTCTAAGCCCAGTCAGCTGTCACTGTCACCTAATGTATGTAGTTATTTATTCTTTTTTTTTAATTATTTAAGTTGTCCACCCTGTTGTCTTATCAAAGTCTGCCCCAAAAAAATTATAACAGAAAAACAAAATCAACAACTTCTTTCCCCAGACTTCCCCACCCAGCACAGAGACAATAACGGCAAGATCAGCAAGCAAATAGGTCCCTAGCTTCCTGTATCTTGCCAGTCACATGGAATGTTGGAGTATTTAGGTCAACCTCCTTCCTCCCTTCTCCCTAGAGTGCCCCACTGACTCTCCTAATAGAGAGAACAAATATCCTACCTAAAAGATTCCCTAAACTAAACTTCAATTCCCCTCTCTTCTCTATCTCAAACAAGGTGCTGCTCTCTCCTCTCATAAACATTGAATGGCTGCTGTGAGAGCCTGATACCCTTTTATATGGCTGTAGAAAATGTTCTTGTGATTGAGAAAAAAATGTCTTCCCATTGATTTCAATGCACAATGAGCTAGGTGAAAAAGGTGGGAAAAAGCAGAAAAACTGCACATTTTGCAGGAAATTATTTGCTAAGCGAAAAGTGCCATTATTCACAAATTTCAGTTTGAGGTATAAATGTTCTCCCATCCCTAGCAACTACTAGTACTACTCTAAGCTAATTTTTTCAGTCTCCCTTTCTTTCTCTCTAGTTTCATTTTTCACAACCACGCACACTCTGCCACCCAACTAATATCTCATAGCACGAATGGATGTTCTGACTTTTTGTAGTGGTTCAGTGAGAATTCGTTAGTCCAAAGGACGCATAGGTGGAAACAGCCAAAAAGGCATATGTTTTAAAAAATTTTTCTATCCATGGGAATCTGTGAAAAAGACACACTGTTGGGGGGGGGGGGGTTTTCACGAAAAATCCAGTGAAAAGAAAACAGTAGTTTTTCAGCTGTGTTAATTTACTTTGAAACTAATATACTTAGAAATACTGGAGCAGTTATGGAGGAAAATCAACTATACCATAGTGGACAAATAAAAATCCCCAAATTGTGATTGATTTTAATTTGTGATTTTTTGCTAGTCTAGTTCATTAGATCTCAGATTTTGGGGTCCAAGCCCCCTTTTCAATATCTACATTTTCTACATTTATAAGGTTATAAACTTCCTCCCTCCCTCACCTTCCACAGACGTCCTGAGACCAGCTGGCAGCTCTTCAGCAGAGCCAAAATAGCGCTATGTATAAAGAAATACTTGATTGGAACGATCTACAAAGTGTGCTTGCAAACCATGCACGCTTTGTAGACATTACAATGAAGTATTTATTTTTACATAACACTGTTTCAGCTCTGCTGATGAGCCGCCTCGAGTCAGCCAACACAAATCTCATGCTGAGAGCTTGACAGCTAATGTCTGTGGAAGAAGAGGGACGGGGGAAATTTATAACCGTATATCTCTCAGACTATGAAGATTTGAGAGACAAGACCAACATCAATGAACTTATTTTTCTAATATACCGTAAAATCTCGCGTATAATACGCACCTCATGTGAAGTGGGGGATGCGTATTATACGCGAGACATTAATTTTATTTAAAAAAAAAAATGGGTAATGTTATGCAAGGACTGCAAGGTCCTCGCAGGGGAATACCATAAATCCTAAGCGCATAACTATGCGCTTAGGATTTATGGTATTCCCCTGCGAGGACCTTGCAGTCCTCGCAAAACATTACCCATTGGCTGTAAAGGAGAGGTCCTGACAGGGCCACACTGGAAGCGGGCGGCGGATGCAAGCATGCCACCCGCTGGCACCCTGTCAGGCCGAAGCAAACGGAGGAACTTCAGAAGTAGAGATGGGTACGCCGGGAGGGAGGAAACCGGATTTTTTTTGTCTGGCATGGGAAAACAAGGGTGAGTATTATACATAGGCACTCTTGTTTTCCCTGAAAATCTTGGGTAAAATATACACCTGCGTATTATACACAGGTGCGTATTATACCTGAGATTTTACGGTATACAATATAACACTTACATAAAACCAGACATTACTATCACTTGAAATAAAGTCACACAATATAAAAACACACATACATACACCCTTAACACATACTAAGAGAATACAGGCTTTTTATCCTGACTTTGCCCTATCATTAAAATGGCTCTGGGTGGTCTACCTCTAGGTCCAGTTTAACAAGAGTGAAAAGCAGGCACCTGTTCAGGAACACTGGCTTTCATACAACACCATTTGGAACCCTCAAGATCTGTCTCACACAATGAAACTCATAATATTATCAGTGTATGAGTTGGTAGCACACAACATTCTATGAAGGAAGGGGTATATTAACAAGTGTGCATACCCCTCTCTTCTGTAACAGGTTAATAACATTTCACAACTGTATGAAGTTCCTGGGAGTATTCACTTTTAGCAGTGGTGCAAAACCAACTTATTTAATATTTAATGCTTTTTATGCTAGAAATGTATTCGCACATTGTGGTATTTTTATACCCCAAAATTTTCTTTCAGTATTTGTTTAATTTATGTCCCTGTTTTTGTTATCAGATTTGTCAGCACTGGCTAAATCAGTGTTTCTGGAATTACTTGGACTGGGAAGAGATCTGTCATTACATTGCTGTATGTACCATTCTTGGAGCTGACTACCAGGTGTATTTATGCATTGCTATATTCAAACATCTACAGCAAGAAATTCTGCAACATACACAAACCCAGGATTTGCAAGTGTTTCTGAAAGTAAGTTCCTGAGTTTTGAGAAATAATTGTTTACATATTATATTATCTTAATGTGTTTCATCAACAGTGAGTGCTAACTGTATTATTCTATTTAAGGTTGATGCCAATATATAGAAAATAGGAATAGCAAAAAATCAATATTAAATACAACATTTTATTTTATGCATTATGGCAAAATTACAACTTTACAAAAATACATATTCAGCTTTATGTCAGAGTACTAGACAGAAGCTTCTTAGAAAGCCTTCAGTATCAGGATTTGGTGTTTTTGAGGCCTTCACAAAGAATCATGTCTGCCTTCATGGACATTATATCCAGTACTAAGTAAATATATATTTATATGTTTTGGAGAACCAATCCACACAGAATTGAGTCACAATGGTCATTAAGATTTTCTCTATATGTTAACCTATGCTACCCACTTTAGATTCACTTCTAGAGTTTGCTGGTTCTACCAACCCATGGCTTCCTAATAGTCCTCTACCACTACCTTAATAAGTGCCTAATTTCCTCCTCTGCCATGGAGAACTGCCTTCTGTCTAGTCAGCATGGCACTTATCTTGGTCTTGATCAGTTTTAGAATGTGCCACAGCTCCAAACTCACCCAGTAAATTGTTCCCAATCTTCCTACTGCAGTATTGTGGAAAAATCTACCTGTGAAAAGAAAAAAAAGAAGAAAGCTCTTCTGGTGCAGTATCGTTTGGGAGAATAGTATCTATGACCCATCACCACTTAAGAATTGCACTCATGGTGCTCGGTGTAAAACATATGCGTTCACTGAAATCTACACAGAAGGGATTTTCACTGTCCCTACAAAAGTATCAGTGTTTCAGATGTCCTCTTTAGTATCTTGCCAGGGCTGCTCTTCAGTACGACCAATCAGAAGCCAGGAATATATAAAATAGAAAACAAGAAGGACCCCAATGGCCAGTCTATGTTAAAAGTATAAATTATACTCCCAAAATTGGTGTTTGAAAGACATATGCCCACTTACAACAATAAGAGCTTGCAGAGATATTGACCTGTCTCTGCTCAGGTTATTTGACTGGGAAGAAAAGAAGATCCAATGAGGTGCTTCTTGAGTCTTCAGTTCAAGAATTTAATAACAAACCTTTCGCTTATAAATCACAGGATAAAAATCCAAATCGGCATAAAAATATATGATATAAAAACAAGGTTAGCTTCACTTGATGTTTTCGCAGTCATCTGACTGCTTCCTCAAAATCATCTAAGCCAAATACAAAGAAGACAAAAAAATATACATCTGCACTTCACCTGTCTACCCTTTCCTTAACTCCCATCAATCTTAGTCCTCCACCCTCTATCTTTCCCTTGCAGTTGTGGACCATTTGACTACCCCATATATACAGGATATACTATGATCCTAGCAGCCTACTTCCACAACTACATTGCTCTGTCCTTCTCCTATCACTTTTAAGATAATGAAATGGAACACCAAATAATCATTGGTGCTGTATTCAAATTGCAGATAAAAAAAATCTCAACAAAATATGACCCACCACCCAATGTCACACTGTGTTTTTACTTATTTGCTATTTTATTTTTAGAATATTACTATTTTAAAAGATTGTGCAGACTTGTAGATCTTAATATACCAGAATGTTCCACTGGAAATAAAATACAGATTTGGACAGTCCTCACAAATATGCTTGTTTTTCTCTGTAATAAATTTGCAGTTCAGCAGTTTAGCATACTTTACAGTTGCTAGAAGTAATGAAAACCCCATATTTATTCAACCACATATCTTTGGATGTATTCATGAATTTTTCATTTATCACTTCAGTGCTGAAGGGTTTTCAATACATTACTCTTCTTTCAACGCACTGAAGACATTAAAGTCATAAAGGGAATATTTACTGTATTAATTAAAATAGATTATATCTTTGAAACATTATAGGTCAGCCTCAGACATGTTAAAAGACTGAAAATAAAGGTGCATACTTTTAGATCTTTAACATAACGCATATTACAGTGAAATCCACTTAACCAATTTGATTTTTTGAGCTCCATGTGTTCTGATTGCAGATCTTTTTCCAATGTAATTCTTGTTTTATGCTGATGTATAATCAAGATTACCAACCACCGAATATGCTTTTAACTGTCATTACTTTAAAAAGATTACATTTTACTAATTTAGTTACTGATACCTTTGTATGACCTTCCATATCTTAATGACACCAAATGTTTATCACAAATTCCCAGTTTTGGGAATTTTCTATCAGTAAATTTATTCTTATGTTATTTATGATGCAGCTTTCATGTTGAAAATTTAGTGTGCTATTTTTGAAACATACTCTTAAAGTTTACATATTCAACCCTTTCCATGCACATTTTATATATGTATATCTTTGTCTTAATAATATACTTCTTCCGCTGAAATCACTCACTGCAAATATTCAGCAATAGCAAAACAAGCACTCACTACAAATAACAATTTGCATTCATATATATTAATGTGCAAAAGTTTTAGGCATATGAAAAAATGATGTAAGAATGCTTTCAAAAATAGACATGTTAATGGTTTATTTTATCAATTCACAAAATGCATAGTGAGTGAACAGAAGAAAGATCTAAATCAAATTAATATTTGGTGTGACCACCCTTTGCCTTGAAAACAGCATCAATTCTTGTAGTTACACTTGCGCACAGTTTGTGAAGGAACTCGGCAGGTAGGTTGTTCCAAACATCTTGGAGAACTAACCACAGTTCGTCTAAACATCTTGGCGATCTAACCACAGTTCTTCTGTGGCTTGAGGCAGCCTCAGTTACTTTTCTTCCCTTCATCTAATCAAAGACAGACTCAATAATGTTAAGATCGGGGCTCTGCGGGGGCCATACCATTACTTCCTGGGCTCCTTGTACTTCTTTACACTGAAGATAGTTCTTAATGACTTTGTCTGTGTGTTTGGGGTCATTGTCATGCTGCAGAATAAATTTCAGGCCAGTCAGATGCCTCCCTGATGGTATTGCATGATGGATAAGTATCTGCTTGTACTCAGCATTGAAGAGACCACTCCATTTGCCGAAATGCAGCCACAGACTTGCAAGGGATCTTTACCATGCTTCACTATTGCCTGCAGACACTCAATCTTGTACCTCTCTACAGCCCTTCAGTGAACAAACTGCCTACTGCTACAGCCAAATATTTCAAATTTTGACTCATCAGTGTAGACAAACTGCTGCCATTTTTCTGCATTTCCTGTGTTTTCATGCATAGTTGAGTTGCTTGGCCTTGTTTCCACATCAGAGGTATGGCTTTTTGGCCACAAGTCTTCCATGAAGACCACTTCTGACCATACTTCTCTGGACATTAGATGTACCAGGGTCCCTCAGTTTTCTGCCAATTCTGAGTTCATGGCACTGCTGGACATCTTCCGATTGTGAAGGGACGTAAGCGTGATGTGCCTTTCATCTGCTGCACTAAGTTTCCTTGACCAACCACTTCATCTACAGTGCTCAGCGTTGCCATTTTATTTGTGCTTCTTCAAAAGAGCTTGGACAGCACACCGGGAAACCCCTGTTTGTCTTGAAATTTCTGCCTGGCAGAGACCTTGCTGATGCAGTATAACTACCCTGTGTCTTGTTGCTGTACTCAGTCTTACCATGGTGTATTACTTTTCACATTAAACTGTCTACAGCAACCTCACCTTGTTAGCTGAGTCTGGCTGTTCCTCACCCAGTTTTATTCCTCCTACACAGCTGTTTCTGTTTCAGGTAATTATTGTGTTTCAACCTAAATATTAAATTGATGATCATTCCCACCTGTTTGGTATAATTTTTTATCATACACCTTTCTTCCTTCTTCTTCTTCGTCTTCTATTTTCACTTCTTTCTTCGCTCTTCTCTGTTCCCCCCCTTGGTACCTTACAGGTCAATGCACTGTGAGGGAATTTTGTTCAGAGCCTACCTTTATATGGGCAGTCTCTGTTCAAAAGGACTCACAGCCATTGGCTGGAATGTGTGCTTACGCACCTCCCAGCCAATCAGCTTCAAGCAGGGGAGTGACGGAACCTTCTAGAAGCTGATTGGCTGGGAGGTGCATAAGCACACATCCCAACTAATGGCTGTGAGTTCTTTTGAATAGAGGCTGACCATATATAAAGGCAGGCTCTGTTCAAAATTCCCTCCCAGTGAAACTGGCATTGGCTCATAAGGTACTGGGGGGGGGGGGGGGGGTTCTGCCGATCTGCCTATTATGCGCCACTGCCAAAAGAGACAGAGAAGATACTGGGGACATATGAAGTTTAATATTTATTTGGACACTTATATTAACCTTTTGTTTTCGTAACACGTTTGAAATTACACAAGATTTGTGGACCTATTAATGCATTTTCTATCTACCTAACCCTGTCATGTGTTTAAACTGTGCACAGATGACAGGGTTATGTTTGGCCACACAACACACACACACACACACACACACACACACACACACACACACACACACACACACACACACACACACACACACAGGCATGAAGGAACGGTGACAAAGAAGAAAGAAGAAGGAAGACAGAAGAAGATTATGGACAGTAGCTGACCCTGGTGCTGAAGGCTCAGCTGGACATCAGGATTGTTTTCAGCTGCTGTTGTTTTGTACCTTAGTCTGATTAACCCTATGAGTGCCAGTGGGGTAAGAATACCCCTCTGGCACTCTTAGGTTTAATTCTATTAACATTACACACATGTTTTCAGTGCTTTGGATCTATTGATATGGGGCTTAGAATCCCATATCAATACATCCACTGGGGACATTTTTATTTACAATTCATGCGTCGGCACTTTTTGGATACAATGGACTCTGCACCCAAAAATGAATGGAGCGCCCGCTCCGTATCAGCCGCGGCACAGCAAGTCTCTACTGTGCATGACTGCACAGCGGCCGTTGCTGGGTGGTATTGTGGCTCATGTACACAGGCTCTTCAACTAGTCTCACAATATGCAATGTACTCAATAGCTCTGAATTAATTGTGAGGTATGCTAGTGTTTACCATTAGCAGTAATTTTAAAAGAGGTTATGTGCACATAATTAAACTCAAAGTATACCTGGCTACTATGTTAAGAACACTTACCTAGGTTAATGATCCTGTTAATCAAAGTAAGAGTCCTTTATTTGCAGAATGTAGTTTCTTTTTAATGTGTAAAAACATTTGAATTAAACATTTCCCAGCTGTCAAAATACTCTTGTTTTACTCAAAAGGAAATGTCCTACAATATATAGTTTTTTCAGTTTATTGCTACATTAGTTGTGAATTGAAGATTTCCTTGAAAGATCATGATAGAACATTGGTAGTGTTCAAAAGTGTCTACTGGGTTGCATACATTTCCCTGTGACTTCCAAGTATGCAACTGTTTACGTCCTTTTCTGCATCTAATTGTATGGGTTCAGTTTCCTTGTATGACTATTTAACCCTTTGAGTGCCAGAAGCTTGAGCAACACATTGCATTGCTTACCCCTCTGGCACTCAATCAGTTGAGAATTATTTCTAAAGGAAATGTAGATGTGAATTATACGTACATAAAATTTTAAAACTTGTATTTGTTTACTCAAACATTTATTTGATTCTACATTACACTGTATGCTATTCATTTGGCTGTCGTGCTGATGACAGCCCAACTGCAATAAACTTTTGTTTCTTGTGTTCTTTTTTAATTATACAGTTTTCACATAGTAAGGTGATTTGTCATTGTCAGTGCTTAATAAATGAGGACAGCAGTGTGTCTTGTAATTACATACCTGATTAGACTAGAGAAAAAAGACGTCCATCAAGTTCAACATGAAGATATTTATTGTATAGTAATAATTACAGAGGGAAAGATAAATGCTAAGATTCCTGGGTTGAGGTCCTTTGCCTTCCATATTTTGCATATCTTCTGTATATGTTTTGTTGTCTAAACATACATCTTTTTTCATAATGGTATCTTCTTTATCTGCCATTTCACAATCTACATGCAACAGTTTATCCATTTTGGTTGATATGGTTCTGGAGAATGAATACCTTCCATTTTATCTGTTCCTTCAGTAATAAGGTCTGGCTTAAAATGTGGACTAGCTGGGGATGGGTATCAAGTGCTGTTAGTAGGTTTGTGGGTCTAAATTGGTACACTATTGTAGATGCAGAATGACAAACACACAAAAAATGGGTGCTATATATTTTAAAGATAGCAAATTTCTCTAATTTAAGGAATGATATTTACATATTAATAACAGCTGTCTCAGCACTAGAGAACCGGCAATGAGGCATAAATGGTATTTATCCTCCCTGCTGTAGAGAACTCTGGACAGCGTCTTGGATACTGGATCAATTGTTCAATAACCCCTTAAGGACTGGCCAAGGGGCACTTTTTTTTTTTTTCGTGAATCGATTCGGGGCTTCCAGAACTTCAGCGGGGAAGCTTTTAATTCCATGACATGCCAGGACCATCATGGGTCCTTATGGCAGATTTACCCATGATGGTCCTGGTTTGTCATGGGTCCTTGTGGCAAGCTTACCTATGATGGTCCTGGCACGTCATGGGTCCTTGTGGCAAGTTTACCCATGATGGTCCTGGCACGTCATGGGACCTTAAGGGATTAAAGACTTGCTCTATGCTTTTTTTTTTTGGCTGTACTCAATGTCTTCAGGAGCCAAATTGAGTCTAATAACACTATAAGCCAAAGGGATCCTTTAAACAATCCCAAGTGATCAAAGTGGCTAATCAGCCATCCAAGACCAAGCAGGATGTGAACAAAGGACATCCTGTAATAATGCAAACAAACAAAGTTCTTAACATATGATTCACAGTTGCCAATTAGCAGTCCAGGACCAACTGGGCATTAACAAAGTACCTCCACTAATAGCAAGAATGGGAAGAATTCTTCAGAAAGCTTAGGCTTGAGAAAAATTTCATGACAAAGAAAACAATGAATCATCCCAAACCACAGAACTAAATCACCACTACAACTGTCCTACAAAAAATCCACATGGATCCAAATGCTGGGAAGGAACTCCATGGTGGACAGGTATATAGGTATATAGATAGCTCCAGAAAAAGACTATACTTGGCAAACAATGCAAACTGGCACACAATCTAACTAACCAAGGAACAAATAGCAATACAAGCATAAAAGGACAACAAAAACATGGTAGAAAAAGGTGGGTCAGTGGTGATTATGAACTGTATAGAAAATACACACTGACAACTTGTGGATGAAAGCTACAGCAAACTATAAGAAAATACATCATCTAACAGCACAAAAGATCTTAATAAAATCAGGAAAAGGGCTCCCTTCCAATACTAGAGGCCATCTAGAAGATCTCATTCTGGAATATCTCTGGCTGAGTGCAGAGTCTTCTGAAACCAGTGGTAAAAAAAACAAAAAACAGATGTATATAGGACACAATCAATCTTTTAAACAAACTGTCTGTTGCCCCTATCAGTACTGTGGCCCTTAAAGATCACTCCTTGCTGAAGGTGAACTTTGCAACCACAGGTGCTGCCTTGTGTCCTATTTTTGCCACATACTGGGTTACTAGGGCTATGGCTATGTGATGCAATCCAAGGGCATTCTGACAAAGAATAGCTGGTGTTGTTGCTCCTCAAGATCCTTTAAGTGAATGCTTGTCTTGCAGATGTGGCTTTTGATGTTGCTAGTTTCTCAGTGCAAAGCCAGTACACCAATGTTGCCTCATATTGAATGGTGATGGTTCTCTGATGCAAGCAGCCAGTTCCACCTCATGCCACAGATATTCAGCTGGGTTGAAATCCAGACTCTGGGCATGCCAATAAAGCATGATAAAGTTACCTTCCTGCTCCTGGAACAATTCCCCTACAAGCTGTTGTCATAGATAATTGTCTTGCAGTTGTACTTGGAACCTGAAAGGATTCACATTTTGAGGTATACTTTGGCATTCAGAAGTTGCTTTCCTATTATCAGGGACTCTTAAGATGTGCCAAGAAAACACAAATACCACCATCAAACCACTGCCAACATCATCCTGCAGTGTTGATATCTAGCACATTGTATCTGTTGATTCATTCTACTGTCTCCATAACCTGGTTCTACCATCAATGTGGGCACATCTGGTGCCTGGATTCATCTGACCAAGTGACCTTTTTCCACTCCTCAGTTATGCAGTGTTTGTGTTCCTTTTTCCTCTTTAGCCATAACTTCTTGTTTTTAGCTGCCAGGGGTACTGACCCTGTCACGTTATCTGCTACTATACTCCATCTGTGATAGGGCACATTGCATTGGGGTTTCTTATATCATCCCTTGAATACCACTGTTTTATTGTTCTGCCATTGTACCAATTGAGACTATTAAATTGCATGTTTCTTGCTGCCCTCTGGAGGACTCTATTATCAATAAGCTCTCTCATTTACTGGATGTTTTCTGGTTGTGCTGTCATTCTTTGTACACTTTAGACACTGCTGCATGTGGACAATCCAGCAAAGAGTCTATGTTTATGATACTTGCACCAGCATGTTAGACTCTAATTATTACACAATGCTCAAAATTGTTTAGGTCCTGCTGTTGTCTTGTTCTCTTGCTGAAATGTATACATGCACTATCCTTCAGTATATGACTACCTGCTGTAGTCTTGAACAAACATATGACAACTATTAACAAAATTATGGTTTACTTTGAAGAGAGTGTTATAATTAATAAAGTACGCATGTGTACTTCTTCATGCATGTGTGTGTCAGTCTATTGTTAATTTTACTGATCTAGGTTTTAAAACATTTATGATTGGTTTTGTTACATGGGGTTGTCTGGAATTGTTTCTGACATCTCATACACTTTCTTTCTCATTTGTCTGTATGTCTCTCCTCCAAATAAATCTAATAATTTTAAAAATGGTTAACCAGCAATTCCTCTATAATTGTTATAGAGAAGTTGTATTATTAATATAGATTGAGGACATTCATTTTTAATAGGAATTATTACCAATCATAGCTTAAATTGGGTACATTATTTTTTCCCCACCACTATGCTTTTTGTTAAAATAGCTTGTTAAAGCCAATGTTAAAATTATCATTCAAGAAAATAAAGATTGTAAAATCAGCATTAAACTTTTGTGAACATTAACTTCCCATCCCCAGCTGCTTTGCAAATAAAATCTAATTTGTAATTTATCATGTGCAGAGTCAGTGTTTGGGAAACTTGGATACATTTTGTTTATTTGAGTTAGAACTTCAATGCTGGCTTTAACAAAATTATTTTGCCATTGAATTTCTACTTATTTTATATTTAATGCACCAGTGCCTTACCTGAATAAAAACATTTCTGTTTATGAATAAAGAAATTATTCTGTTAAATTCAGGATTCGATTTTCTGTATATCTAGCTAAAAAGAAATTGTGACTGAATCAAATAATATGGCAAATACTATTTTTAAGGGATGGACAAAAAGTAAAATTTTGTTCCCACAACAAATTTTTCTGCAAACTTTTTTTTGCTTTTCCCTAGGAAGGTAAGCTTGAAACCTTCTTGTGAAGACTTTGACATTTTCTACCTATGTTTCTCTATGGGGTGGGATTTCCCACCATCATTGAATCAAAAGTCTTGAAGTCCCCTTTTTGCTAAATAGTGTTCAGAGTTTCATAGAGCCACACAGGTAAATTTAAAGAGACAGAATGAGAGAGAGAGAGAGTAAAATTATGAGTAGGTTTACATAACACTGAAACCCTTGAAAAAAATGTATGAGCACACTTGCATGGCAAGTTAAGCCTTTAAAAACAGTTGGTAGAAGACAGGCCAGTTGTATGCCAACTCCACTGTTGCCAGCCAGGAGTGCATAACACCCATCTGTGACATAATGGTGTTTGGTTCTTTGAAGAGATTGTATTATTTACCTCTAGGGGGAGCTCTTGGGATTCGTTCTCTGGCAGGCTCTGTATATGTGAGATTCCTACAGTGTGGGAATGTTATCCCGTCATTGCGGGGGTGCCTTATGTGTATGTGAATCTCATGTGTGGGTCTCTGGGATGAGGTCCAGCTCTCTATGGGACTTTAATGTATTGCTAATATTTAAGGTTATGTTAATAGATTTATAATGAATATTGTCATCTGTTTTGATTGACACCCTAATCTGATGCATGGTGGGGGTTTGTGGTAATGGGCTCAATATTGGATCTGTATTTCTGCATGCTTCTCATGTGGTGCTCTGATCAACGAGCATTGTGACATATTGGAGAGTTTCAGTACGAATTGTTTGAATTGGTCATTGTTTGAAATAGCGTACTGAGCTCCCATGTAGAATAAGTGGACATAATTATATGTGTTCACAATGTGTATTGTTATTTTAGATTTGTGCTTGTTGATTAGACACCAATGATGAGGTATGTGGATTTATGAGAAGGCATTAATATGTATATCAAAATTGTGTTTGCTGTTTGACAAGAGCAACCCGCTATAGATGCCGCCATTATGTATATATGGGTTACTATGGAGATGATGATGACTTCCGGTTAAGGAAGGTTTAAAAAGTAACGAATTTAGTTTGAAAATGTTTGTCTTGAAGAAGCTCATTGTGATACGGGCGAAATGCGTTGACGATATGATGGTATGATGCATTGAAGGAGTATGCATAGAGGTGGATATCTATGCTGGAGGAACTGCCAGAACCATCTAAATGTATGGAGATGACCGATGTATTGGATATTAACACCGTATCAACCTGTGAGTGACCCAGAGATTCTGTGAACGGATTCGAGTGATTTGAGACTGCTTGAAATACCACATACGGCAGTTTATTGATTATGTCTGGAGTCAGACTCGGTTGCATCGAATGTGAAGTGGAGTGATTATAGGCGTCCGCACAACTTGTGAGTGGCGTGTCGTGTCGTGATAGCGGAAGGAGGCATTTGGATACTTGCCCTTGATGTATGAGTGAAGATTGGTGAGAATACTCATTCTTATTCTGTGGCCGCCCGCTTTGATATATTGGAGCCAGACTCAGTTGTGTGTGTGTGACGATCTTGTTTTATCCATTACCATCTGTATCATCATATTCATCTCCATATTCATTTCATCATACATGTGAATCCTTTATGTTGTATTGTGCAACATGAACTTTCATATGAAGATTTTGGAGTGAACATTTGTACAGTTAGGTTTGGTTTGCGGTTTATTTAGCCGACCATACCTATATATAGTACGTTAGATATCCATTTTTTATGGACACTACAGTTCATCTTTTTGTTAGTGCTATGCATAGCCCTCATATGTTATTTATTGCTTTTTTATTGTGGTTTTTATTATAATTTTTGTAGGGATTAGCGGCCTTTATGTGGTACAGAGGGTGGGGGATGTTTTTGGGTGGGATTGCTTTATCTTGCTGATGTCTTTTTTTCTTGTTTTTTGATTGTGACATTATGTCTATAATAAATTTCATATTTTTATATATTGTGTATGATTATTATTTATATTAGTCTTGTGCCGCTTATTAGTCCCTTTCTGTTTTTTCTTTTTTTAAGGTACTATTGAGGGACTGAGTGCACCCCATATTACAATTATATCGGTAAGACGTTATATGGTATTATAGGTGTGCTCCCAATTGTTTTTCTTTTTGTTTAGGGATCCTCTAGCTCTAGCGTTGGATGTCATGTCCATTCCTTGGTTATTTCCTCTGGCCTACATCTTTCCTCCCCTCCGCATGTTGCACAGGGTGTTACAAAAATTGAGACTGGAGCGCTGTCCAGTCATTCTGATTGCTCCATACTGGCCTTGACAGGCTTGGTTTCTGGAGCTTCTGAATCTGTCAGTGGCAGAGCCATTCCGGCTCCCTTGCCGTCCGGATCTTCTTCTACATGGTTACCTGTAGAAGGAGGATGTTCATCAGCTAGCTTTGACGGCTTTGAAATTGAATCCTCAATATTAAAGAAGAGGTTTTTCTTCTGGTGTAGTGGCTACTATGCTCAGTGCCCGCAAACCTGTTTCTTCTAAGGCCTAACATCGTGTCTGGTTGACCTTTCTATCTTGGTGTGCTGACAGGGACCTGTTTCAGGAATTTGATCTGCCTAGGGTCCTGGCCTTCTTGCAGGACGGTGTGGACAAGGGCCTCAGTTTGAGTTCCCTTAAGGTTCAGACTTCTGCTCTTTCTGTTTTCTTTCAGAGGCGCATTACCATCCCCCCTGATGTCAAGGTTTTCTTCCAGGGTGTTGCTTATACTCGTCCTGCTTTTAAGAATCCCGCTCCTCAGTGGGATTTTAACTTGTTTTTGGGCGTCCTTCAGCACCCTCCCTTTGATTCCTTGGCTACTATTCCTCTATGCCTGTTGACGTGGAAAATGGCCTTTCTCCTCGTGATCATGTCCATTCGCCATGTTGCGTAGTTATATGCTCTGTCCTGTAAACCATCCTTTTTAGTGTTTCACAAAGACAAGGCGGTGCTTCGCACTTCTCAGGAGTTTCTCCCAAAGGTGGTTTCTGAGTTCCACATTAATCAGGAGATTTGATGCCTTCTTTGTGCCTCTGACAATGAGAGGGATCTACACTTGATAGATGTGCGTTGTCTCAAGTTTTATGTACATCACACTGAGTCTATCAGGCAATCTGATGCGCTGTTAGACATTCCTGAGGGTCCCAGGGCAGGAAGGCCTGCATCCAAAGTGACTATTGCATCCTGAATCAAGTTCACTATCCGTAAAGCTTATGAACTGAGGGTCATGGCTCATTCTACTAGATCTACTGGGACTTCTTGGGCTTACAAGAATCAGGCCTCCGCTGATCACTTGTGCAAGGCTGCCACTTGGTCGTCAGTGCACACCTTTTTGAAGCACTACCATGCTGATGTGCTGGCATCGGCTGACGCCAGTTTTGGGAGGAAGATCCTGGAGGCAGTCTTGCCTGTCTAGGATCTTCTTCGGTTCTTTGGTGTTTCCTTCACCTTTGAGCCCTGTTGGCTCTAGTTCACTGTGCTGTGTAACAGTTCTTGTTCAGTGTCCATTGACACTTCAATTGTTTTGTTGGTGACTTTGGGGGCCTTGCACCTGATCCTTGCCTTACTTCCCGCCTCTGGGAAACTCAATGGTTGCACATCCCAAAGTTACCAGTAACCTGTATTGGACGACAGAGAAAAGAGGATTTTAGTCATACCTGTTAAATCCTTTTCTGTTAGTCCATACAGGTTACTGGTCTCCCACCCTGTCAAGGGACCATGCTTGGCTGTCCTGTGGCAGACCTTGGGGGTCCTTCGGGGTCATGCTCATAGGAGTCTTCTTTCCCTTCTACTATCTAGTCAATAGTTATTGTCTCAAATCTTACTGGAGCTGGTTGGCTAGCTGCAGCCAAGGAGGGAAGGTAGAATTGTTCCTGCCTAATTAAAGGGACGGATTGCCTACCCAAAGTTACCAGTAACTTGTATGGACTAAGAGAAAAGGATTTAACAGGTAAGACTAAAACCCACTCATCTCTGCCCATCATGATAATTGGGCTGACCTGTTGCCGTGGGCTGAGTTTGCCAGGAATTGTGCCATAAACTTTGTCCGGGAGCTCTTCCTTCCTGATCAACTATGGGCTCCAACCATCCTAGCTCCCGGACTCCTTTTGGGCTCAAGACATTCCGGCTCTGGACAAGCATATTAGGGAGCTCCGCTCCGCATGGGCACAAGTTCAGAATGCCTTATGAAGGTCTTCACAGCGCTATCAGAGACATGCAGACCGCAAGAGGCGTCCTGCTCCTGTTTTCCAGGTTGGAGATAGAGTGTGGCTGTCTTCCAGGAACATGAACCTTCAAGTACCTCGTTTTGTTGGTCCATTCCAGGTACTTTGTAGAGTGAACCCTGTCACTTATGCCTTGGACCTTCCTGTGGGTATGCACGTTCACAACGTGTTCTATGTATCCTTTTTGAAGCCTTTGGTCTGTAACCACTACACTTCTACTCCAGTGGTGCCAGGACCTGTGCACATTCAAGACCATGAGGAGTATGAGATTCAAAGCATTCTGGACTCCCGTAGAGTCCATGGACACATTAAATATTTAGTACATTGGAAGGGTTATGGCCCAGAGGAACATTCCTGGGTAGATCAGTCTGATATTCACGTTCCCGTTTTGTTGCTCAGATTTCATGCTATATTGCCAAATAAAGTTTGGCCTCTTCCGCGGGGGAGAGATCGTTGAGGGGGGCTAATATCAAGGTGCCCGTGGTTGCGCTCCGGGAGCGATGTTGCAATTTGCATTCGACATTGTACTATCACTTCCTGAGTGTCTCGCATATGCACACTCGCTATTCTTTATAGGCCTGTGGTAATTGACAGAGTCAGTCTCCGCCTACTTGCTAGGCCTTATAGGCTTCATTCTGCCAGTATTCTTTTGCCCTTTCACGCTGTACCTGTTCGCTAGCTCTTGTGATTATTTCCTATGCTCTGATCTGTGTATAACCTCTGGCTATGTTTGACTATGGCTATGTTCGATCCCTGACTTGTTGTCTTCTGCTCCGGTCTGACCCTTGGTTCCGTCTGACTACCCGCTCTGTGCTGACCTCTGCTCCGGCTGACTTTCCGATACGGTACCAACCTTGGCTTGGCTGACTAACCTCTCTGTGCTGACCCCGGCTTCAGCTGAATATTCAATATGGTACTGACCTTGGCTTGGTTGACTAACTGCTTTGTGCTGACTCCGGCTCCGGCTGACTATTCGATATGTTTCCAACCCTTGGCCTGACTGACTCCGCTCCTACGCTGGATCATGCTCTGGCTGATCTCTCTGGTACAAGCTGTGCTCAGTATGCTCTTGCTGCGCCGGACTTTGTCTCTGGCTATCCTGTTCTGCTCATTTTAGGGGAGCATTTCTCATTTTTGTTTGGGCGATTCTGCTTTACCTGCACTAGTAGCTACTGCTATCCTTACTACCTTACCATTCCGTAGACAGATTGGGATCAGTTCCTGTTCCGTCAGTGGATCGTGTGCTGTCTCCACACCTGGTCCTGTGAGGGTTGGGGAAGTGCTTGTGCACTGTCTCCACACCTGGTCCTTTGAGGGTTGGGGAAGTGCTTTCCGTGTTTATTTTTTTATCAATATCAGATGTGAGTAGTATAATTACATTGGATAAAGTGGCACAATGAGTTATACAGTGTGTCAAATTTATCAAGATGTATTTAAGGTGTTGGAGCATATACTATGTTTCCATAGTCTATGACTGGAATTAACATCTGTTGAACAATACATTTTCTTAACAGGAGAATTAAACAGGATTTGTTTCTAAACAGAGGACCTATTTTAGGATATCGTTTGGATTTAATTTATCAGTATGAAGTCCAAAAGTGAGGCTGGGGTCAAACCACATACCAAGATATTTGTAGGACTCCACCAGGACCAAATTATGATAGATGGGTATTACAGAGATTACGTAATTTGCTCATTATTTCGCTTACCATTGTGACCATTTTGTCAGTGTTTAAGAACAGTTTGTTTTTAGCTATGCATCTTTCAACGTCAGAGAAATCATGCTGTATATGGCCTCAAGTTGAGATACACATTTTTAGTGTTGATTTAGGGTGTCATCTGCATACTTATATACAGAAAATGCTTTGCAAACCATAAGAAGATCATTTATAAATAGAGAAAATAGAAGAGGGCCAAGAATGGAGCCTTGGGAAACTTTACTTTAAGCGTAAGGGGAAATATTATCAGCAATTGACACATATTGCGTTCTGTCTGGTAAATAAGATCGGAACCAGTTTAGAGAATGATTAACCAATTCTGAATTTTGGAGTTCACTCATCAGAATATTATGGTCTACTGTATCAAAGGCCTTGGCAAAATCTAGGAAAACAGCTCCAGTGATTTCACCATTTTCCATGCCAGTCTGGAGATCATTCTGGAGGACAGTGACTGTTGAGTGATTTCAATGAAAGCCTAACTGAAGCAGAGTAAAACAACTAGGCAGTCATTAATACTTAAATAGTTCCACGTGGACACTTTTCTCCAGGATTTTAGATAATGTGGGGAGTAGGGATATTGGTCTGTAATTTGATACTACATGTGTATTCTGGATAGGCACAATTCTAGCCACTTTCCAGGCTTTGGGTATATACCCAGATGAAAAGGAGGCATTAATTAGGGATGCAGTACCAAGGCACTGAGCTTTAAGAACATAGCTGGTAGTTGGTCAGGCCCAAATTGTGATTTCATTTTTGGGTTGAGGAGGTAGTCATATATTTCACTATTGGTTATCGGCATGAAATAGAATTCACTAGTATTGTTAGACCTGTTTTCGGTACAGAGACTGCTCCATGCACTTTTCTACTTAATTTTGTTTTGTGTAATCGGGGAGGTGGCACATCCAAGAAGTAGCTTTTGACAACAGTTGGCTGATTTTGATATGTTGCTGTTCAAGTTGTAAGTAAAATATTGAGCTTTTGCTAGTTTTGTTTGCTTTGTGCAGGTATTCTGCAATTGCCTGTATGAAGTGTAAGTGGAGCCAGTTTGTTTAAAGTTTGCCCACAAGGCATCTCTGAAACTCTTTAATTCCAGTAGGGCAGCTGAGACCCAGGGTAAATGGCAAATGTCTTCGATCATTTAGGAAAGACTGGTGTCTATGACTTTGGAACCTGATTTGAATGGTTTTATTTTGTGAATACAGTTGACTATGGATCAATCACTAAATACATTTGTTAGTACTTTTGAATCTTTGATTCTGGTTGGGCAGAATGAAAGGATCCCGTCTAGAAGAGTATGGTTGGATGTCTTACGATTTATGCATGTAGGGCAGGAGAATAATTGTGATAAGTTCAAAACAATGAACAAAATATTTAATTACTGAATTCCAGCCAATTAATATTAAAGTCTCCAAGAATCAACAGCTGTCATTTCTTGTTTTGAGTGGCATTCTCATTGAGTTGATGGGTTATGTCTGAGAGAGACTGAGCTGCATATTAGGTGGTTGGTCGATGTGAACAATTATGATTTGTTTTGAGAAGGGAAGAACAATATTGCCAGCAATGTATTCATATGAATCAGAATTACAAGAGTATTTTACAAGTATAAAGTTTATGGGCTCTTTTCTGTGTATATAATTATGCCTTCTCATTTTGCTCAGTCTTTCCTAATGCATGAGTATCCTTAAATGGCAACAGCAGTATCAGGTATTTTAGTGCTTAGTGAGGATTCAGTGAAAATTATTTTGGTTTGTATGCATAACACCATGCTTCTATTTCATGCATTTTGTGCAGTATACTGTAACTGATGCAGCTCACAAAACTTTTTTAAAGGCAAAGTTGAATTTTGTTGCTGTATGAGGGCCAGGACTGGTTTCTATATCATGTGCCAAGGTAAGTAAAAAAAAAAAAAATGCATACAAAAGTACTGAGTTGTTTGCAGTGAGCAAACAGTGAAAGCGTGCGTTGGTTGCTATGATTACTGGAGCTTGTATTTAGTACTCTCCACCAGCACCCAGAGGGTAGTGCATGTGTATGCTGAAGTTCATGGTGGAGTCATATGTTATGGTACAAATGGGGGGCATGATTGGGGGGTATAAAGAGAAAACTGCATAAAAAACAGTAGTAATATGTTCATTTTGGCATGCATGTTACAAGTATACAGGGGGGGACAGGAAATCGGAAAACAGGTGCAATATCACATCTAACGGATATAGTTTAGAAAGACATTTAAACTATTTGTAACATTTATTTAATCTCTTCCCTTCTATTTCACTGCATCCCTCTTTTTTTACTTGCCTGTTTTCTTTTAGTGTTTGCACTGCAATAGCTGTCTTTCTCTCCTGTCTACCTCTTTTATCCAACTCTCAAATAAATTAGAAAATGGTGTACTTGGAATAAAAGTGCCAAATATCACCCCCTGCCTGGGAGCACCCTCTGCACGGGAGCACCCCCTACCTATGCTGTAATTTGAACTAGTTAGGAGTCCCTACTAAAACTGACAATTACAAATAATTTTGCATAGGGAATGCCCTGAGTGCAATCAGGTGTGACACCATTAAAACATCAGATATGAAACAGACACGGGGAGATATGAGAGGAGTGACTGAGGTAAATAATATTGAAAGTGGAACAGGGAGTTAGAAAGAGCAGTGAGAACAATACCACAAAGAGTTAAATGTCAAGATGGAGACAGAATCAAGGTTGGAATTGTATAATGGAGTACAGTGAGGACATATGACAAAGGATTAAATCTCAGGATAGCTACAGAATCAGGGTTGGAAGTGCACAATGCAGTGCAGAGAAGTATATACCACAAATGGTTACATCTCTGGATGGAGACTGAATAAGGGTTGAAAGTGTAGAATGGAGTGCAGTGAGCACATACCACAAAGGGATACATCTCATGATGGATACAGAATCGGGGTTGGAAGTGCAGGATGGAGTACAATGAGTACATACCACAAATGATTAAATCTCTGGATGGAGACTGAATAAGGGTTGAAAGTGCAGAGTAGAGTGCAGTGACCACATATCACAAAGGGCTAGATCTCAGGATGGAAACAGAATCAGTGATAAAATATATGGTATGCTTAAAGCAAGTGTCCGGCAATGTAGAAAGAAGGTATTCATTATTATTTTTATAGATACACTATTGTAGGATCCTGCTCAAAACATGCTACCATATCATTCACCAGCTGTTTCATATCTGTGTTGTCATTATGAACAGAATCATCTGCCATGCTCTTTATTTTTTCTGCAATAAATAGGTGGAATGTTTCTCACCAGTATGACTAATAAACAGGGAGGCCTCCTCAAAAAGCTTCAGGAGCTCACAGAGGTCTGACATAAGCCGCCACAGACCAGTTGGCAGCTGGGGATGGTGCAAGCAGTTAGGCTTTTGTACAGAATATAGTACATTGTAAGCACTTGACTAAAATGTGCACAGATTTCGTGGATTATATTCAGCATTTCTCTGATGGTTTGGGATTCTGACAGAAAGCAAGTGACTGCTAGGTTGAGGACATAGAACATGCAGGGTGTATGCACCATATCTGCCATTTTAAGGGCAGCAATTCTGTTGCAGCAATTGTCAGCAGCTGCAAAGCCAGCTTCAACTATCACTTGCTGTTAAGACATCTGCAGCTTTGTAGGTTTGTCTCTCAAAGCTCTCCATACATAAAGGGGCATCAGTAGTATTGACTACTCTACAGTTAGACTTTGATACTACCGACTGAAGCAGTAGTGTGGTAATAGTGATAGTGACAGACTGCTGCATGCTGATGGAAAGGATACTCAATGAACATTCAAAGTCATGTTGCCTACATTCTGCCCACTTGTCCACATATCTTTGAAAATATGAAATCTTTTGCCTTAAGATGTTTACAGCACTTTGCCCTCCAGACTAATAGTCAGCTTGTACAGTTCTGGCACAGGTGTCCTAGGAAAGTAATTACAGCTTGGGATATTCCAGCAGGGTGCAACACATGACATCAGTTCTGTAACCCCTTAAGGACCGGGAAAATCTGATGTCGTTTTTACTTAAGGACCGGAGCAATTTGGACTTTTTTGAATATGTCTTTGTTCAACCATATTTTCTCTTTAATTCCTTTTGTACACCCACACAAACTATATACTGTTTTTCTAAGCACAAGTAAGGCTTTCTTTTGATACCACAATTATATGAATACCTCATTGTTTAATTTGATTAAAATAGAAAAAAGAGCAAAAAAAAAAAAAAAATTTTTTTGCTTGCTTACATTTTCCTGTCAGGATTTGCATACTATTGGTTCATGACAAAAAAATACCCCTAAATATATTCATTTGCTTCTCCTGAATATAAGAGTACCCCATATGCCTAATATTTCAATCCCTTCCTCACATCTACAAGGTAAATATTACAAGATGGATGCCATTATTTCCAACTTTTAATTTTTTAACAGTTAGCATGTGAGCATCATAGCTTAGTTGATGGTGCCAGAACCAAAGGTATATGTTTCTGAAAACTAGACAACATAAGGTAAATAATCAGGAGAATGTGGGAGTTTGGTATGCTGCTATTTTTCCAGAAATATTTTTCAAAATTGTGGTAATATTTCGTTTTTTTGCAGTTTTCACACTTACATTTCAATATTACTGTTGATATCAAGCACGGAATAGTTGAAAATTGAAAAATATCCATTGTTTAATGTTCAGCTCCTTCTTCTGAGTACAGCAATACCCCCATATGCATGTTTCTCAATGTTTGGGGGAGCTACAGGGCCCGAATTGGAACATGCGTGTTTCCAGTTTAACACTTTGAATTTTCACAGCTTGCATCACTGGTGCCATGTCTCATTTGGGGCTGTGTAAGTGCTCCACTCTAAGATTTCCCCCCAAAAGTGTGTATTTTTGGAAGATAGACACCCCAGGCTTTCATTTTATGTTTGTTTTCAAATTTTTTACGCAGCCATTTTACCAACAATCCCTCGTAAAGCTTGACGTAAGTTAAAAAAAAACAACAAAAAACAGTGTTTTTCACACTTTGACTTCAATGTTGATGTGAATTTCAAGCACATGATAGGTGAAGATTTTTAAAAATGCATTGTTTAGTGTTCAGCGTTTTCTTGTAAGACAATACCCCATATGCATAGGTTTCTCATGGTTTGGGGGAGCTACGGGGCCCAATTTTTAACAAACATTGAATTTTCACATCTTTCTTAACTGGTGCCATTACTCATTTTGGGCCATGTTCCAGTGCTCCACTTTAAGATTTCCCCCCAAAAGTGTATGTTTTTGGAAAGTAGACACCCCAGCTTTCATTTTAGGTGTGTTTTCAATTTTTTTACACAGCCATTTTACCACCAATCTCTCATACAACAAGTACAGAATAGGTGAAGATTTTATAAACTGTATTGATTAGTGTTCGGGTCCTTCTTCTGAGTACGGCAATACCCCATATGCATAGGTTTCTCATGGTTTGGGGGAGCTACAGGCCCAAATTGGAACATGCACTTTTCCAGGTTCACACTTTGAATTTTCACAACTTGCGTTACTGGTGCCATTTATCATTTGGCCTGTGTAACAGTGCTCTTTTTTAAGATTTCCCACCAAAAGTGTATATTTTTGGAAAGTAGACACCCCAGGCTTTCGTTTTAGGTGTGTTTTCAAATTTTGCACACTGCCATTTTACCACCAATCCTGTGAAAAAAGTAAGTAAAAAAAAAAAAAAAAGTTTTTCACACTTGAAATTCACATCAACATTGAAGTCTAAGTACTGAATAGGTGAAGATTTTATAAACTGCATTGATTAGTGTTTGGCTCCTTCTGAGTACGGCAATGCCCAATATGCAAAGGTTTGTCAGGGTTTGGGGGAGATACTGCACCCAGTTGGAACATGTGAGTTTCCTTTTACACACATGCCATTTTTACAGCTGGTGCCTTGTCTCATTTCAGACTGTTTGGCTATGCTGCAATGAATTTTACCCCCAAAAGTATATGTTGTAGAAGAGTAGACAACCGTGGCAGAGAAACGCCATTTTTTTCACACATATTTTAGTGTTACTCTGGATTTCAATCAGATGATATTTGCAGATTTTTTAAGTGCTTTACATTAGTGTGGTGAGTTACATCGTCTCAGTACGGCAATGCCCCATATGCATAGGTTTGTCAGGGTTTAGGGGAACTACTGGGCCCAGTAGGGTACATGTGTGTTTCCATTTTCAGAGATAGAGAAAACTTAGGGTGCTTTGCTTCCCATTATATTTTGATAGTGTTAGATCTAAGGATGGATGTGTTTTGAAAAATAAAAAACAGGATATTTTAGGGGGGGAAGTGGCCAAATAATAAAATAAACTTTACAGCACTGCTGCATTGTGCCTTCATGGTATTTCTTGAAGCAGTCACCCATACAGAGGCCAGGTTTGGAAGGGCAATCAGGACAGTAATTGGGGGTTTCTCTCCGTATTCCCTTGCTGTAGCAAACCCTGCAGCGCTTTTGTGGGTTTTTCTTTTGGGGGGTTGGGGGGATTATATAAATAAAATGTACTACCCCGGGTTTTGGTGGAATTATTTCTGTTGCCCCTTGAAACAAAAATTGGGAAATAAGATGGAGCGGATACTGCAAAAAACTTAGTTTTAGAGTGGGGTTTGCCAATTTGGAAATCAAAAAAGAATTGTATACTGCAGTCTGCATCATGTAAATGGCAACCTTTTGTACCATGCCCTACAATTTTGCATGGTGAGGTACGGCTGCATGAGTTGATCACTCAGATCAACTCCCCCATGTGCTTGTTGTAGTCTGTGATGCAGACTGCCTTTCTTAGTACCCCCCCCCCTTCTGCCACGAACAGAGACTGCCACAGTTTTGTCCTCATGCATGGTGGAAAGCATGTAGACATCTTTTCTGTCATTGAGCTTAACTGCCAGCAGCTCTTGTTGGCATAAAGCTGAGGATATCCTGGTTTTAAGTTTTTTTTCTACAAGTTCTTTGGGCATCTCCCTGCAATTGCGCCTGACAGTGCCACAGGCCATGGTGTCAAAATAAAAAAGTGACTTAAAATAAAAGGGGGCTGGTGTAGTAGTTGTCAACATATAAATTATATTCTTTATTTAATAAGGGGTAAATTAGATCCCAAACTATTTTCCCATTTGTTCCCAGAGATTCGGGGCAACCAGGAGATTCAAGTTGGCTGTCCTTGCCCTAGTAAATTCTAAAAGCCTGGATATAGCCTGTGGCACTTTCACAGAATTTATAAAATTTAACGCAGAATTTGGTTCGCTTGGAGGGGATGTATTGCTTGAAATCTAACCTGTCTTTATATTTCATGAGGGATTCATCTATATGTGTGTTTGGGGGGTATATACTTGGGCAAACTTTTCCTGTAAATGAATTATTAGGGGGTGAATTTTGAACAGTCTGTCATACCCGGGGTGTTCTTTTGGGAGGCACAGGGTATTATTACTAAAGTGCATAAAGCGCAAAATAATTTCGTATCTAGTCCTGGTCATTGTTTTGGCGAATTTAGGGGTATCATATATGGGGTTTTTACTCCAGTATGTTCTAATACTTGTTTTTTTTAACTATTCCCTTTGTCATTGTAAGGGCCCAGAATTTCTTAAATTCTAAAATGTCTGTGGGTTGCAATATTTCTTGCTTGGAAATGAAAGCTGATGGGTTGGCGGCAATATTTTGGACTGCGTATAAATTTGTTTGAGACATGATTTTCCCCAAAATTTCTTCCCCCAAAAATAAATAAAAAAACTGAACATGGGTAAATCCTGCCACATCCACTTGAATTCCTGGGTTGCCTGTGAATTTCAGGGCATAAATTGGCCAATGATACCCATTCATCAGCAGGAGTGGCACTACTTGTGGCAGTACTTGGGGCAGCTCTTGGGGAAGTTGCTGGAGCATTTGCCGGAGCAGCTCTTGGGGCAGTACGTCTATTTTTTGACAGAAGGCCCTGCGTCATCACTAGAGTTGCTCTCACTCTCCGAAAACTGAGTGATGTCGAAGTCTGACGCAGTGTCTGTGGCTTCTGAGTCAGACGCCAAATAGGAATACAGCCTCTTCTAAAGTGTACCTCCGCTGCATTGTAAACATCTACTCTAAACTAAATAAATTACTAACTTCTATACCTAACTCTCACCCCAAACGGTCACTATTCCTATGATTTTTTTTTTTTTCTATTTTGTAATTTTTTTTTCTACGCTACTCCTAAACTTACATCTATCCCTAAGCCTTACCGTAACACACACATTCCCTGAACCTGCCCAACCCAACTACCTATCTAAACAAGCTTATAATATAGAATACATTTTTTAATAAAAATATTTTTTTTGGGGGGGGGGGGGGGGGGGGATTTTTTTTCCCTACGCTTCCCCTAAACCTAAATCTAACCCCTAAACCTTACCCTAATCCACATATACCCTGAACTACCTAACCCAAGTGAACTACCTATCTAAACTATATATATTTTTTCCCCTAAATCTAACCCTAAACCTTTCCCTAACAGACGTCGACACTAAACCTACCCAACTACCTACCTAAACTATATTAAATATTACATTTTTATTAAAAAAAAAAAAAAATTAAAACATTTTTAAAAAAATACAAGCGGGATGGGGGATGTACCACAGATCAGCAAACTGATCACTTCTAGAGTGATCAGATGGGGGAACTTATTGATCTCTGCAAAACAGTGATCTAAGGGTTAGTTTTTTTTACACAGGAATTCTAGAGCAGGTCCTGGAAAGCTGTGACATGATGTCTCTCTTCACCTCAGCAGTGTGCAAGATGGAGGGAGGCAGAGAGATGTGAGAGGGACAGTATTTACAAATACTGTCCCTGTCATTCTGCTTTTGCAACATGTGATTCGCTCATCAAGCGAATCACATGTTACAACAAAGTTTCTACTGGCTGTTACTAAGTGCCCCGGTACCGGGGCACTTAGTAACAACCAGCCTACGTGCTCCTATCGCTCCATGCGGCGTCGATGGGAGAGTTTAACTCATGACAGTCCTGGACCATCATGGGTCCTTAAGGGGTTAAAACCATTCTTCACAACAAAAGAAAAGGGCCGCATGTCAACACTAACATTTTGGCTACTTTGCCATTCCACTGGTATCCTTTGTGATTTATGTTTATGCAATTCTTGTCTGCTTTCTTTGAAACCGTGGTGTGGCTGAAGAAGAAGAACATTGTGATTTGTGACCTCATTATTTTAACTACATGATGACTATCGGTGGTGGGAGAATGGAAGTGGTTGCGATGGCAGCAGCAGGTACTCTGACTCTTGTCAACTCCTGCTACTAACTCATCCTCCTCAGTATTATGCACTTGCATAAAACAGGCACTGAGATTTTGGTGTTACAGAAGGTTGTTGTTTTACTTCCTGACAATTCTGTAACACTGCTAAAAGTTTCATCACTGTCCCTTCCACATTTAGGAGTGACTCCCTTGCATGCCACTGGTGTTCTTCCAGTCACACCTATGGTTGTACTTCAGGTGGGACCTCAGGAGATGCTTAGATGGGATTTACACAAATAATAGCAACATTTCTGAATAATGGATCCTAAGTGAAGTATCTCCAGACTGGATATTTCATAGACCAAAGCATTTCTGACAGACTGCTGCTACAACTAGAGGGGCCAGATGTTAGAATGTTGATATAAGTAGGCTTTACACTTTCAGCAACAGCAGAAACAGTATGGCTACTTGGGGATTGCACTTACAAGTGGTGATGTTGATGATAATGTCTGAGATTGTGGGTTCGTCTCACCTTGTTTGCTTAGCCAGACTTTTCGCACGGCCTCCAAAACAGTTTATAAGTAAGCTTACTTCTCCATTTCACTGGTAGAAAACTTAAGCGTTTTCCTGTCAGCCAAATTTTGGGTCAAGTTATCATCATTTTCACTCACAACAGGAGTTGTCCACCAAGAAGAGGTGAACAGTGGGGACACACATTCTAAATCACCATCATCAACCTCATCATTAATAAGTTGGTCATCATCAGCATCATCATCCGCTTCCTCACCACTCCCACTACCATCCCCAGCAGATTCACCATCTCCACCACATTCATATAATTCTAGGCTTTTCCTCAAACACTTTGTTACTTTTCCTCTGAAAGGAATTAACAGAAGCTTCAACACTACTTTGCAGTGCCAATGAAGTGTCTCTATCAGTGATTCAGCACTTGGATGCTTTTATAAATCCTCCTCCACTAGAATAACACTGTTCATCATCGACTTTAAAGGGTTATTAATGTTTCGATTACAGCTAAGGTAAGATTCTTCTTTATAGTGTATACTCTGTTCTTTAGATAATGCTGAAATTGCTCTATTTTCTCAGAAATTATATCATAAATTACCCCCCTCCTGCCCCTTTACTTACGTCATTCTTCATACCTCAGAACTAGAGGAGGATCGCGACGAGGAACAGTCTTTTTTCAGCGTAATGAAAAATCTACCCTCCTTCATCAAGGGTTATATGTAAGGCTTTCTTTATACTGAATGATGGAAGATTGTCCCTCATTGTGAACTGCCCTGTCTAATGAGTATGTTTCAGATCTGAGGGGTGGTGGCTTACCATACTCAAAAGGGGCAGGAGGGGACAATTTATAATATAATTTCTTAGAAAATAGAACAATTTCGGCATTACCATGGTAAAAGTGCAATAGTACACACTCTAAGGAAGAATCGTAGCTTAGCTGTAATTGAAACATAGAACTACTAGAGTTACTACTGGTAGTGGACATGTTAACATGAATTATACTAACGGACTCCTCATGATGATGAAGAGGTTTATTGGAATCACTTACTGCAGAAGCTACCTCAGCTATGACCACACTCAGTTTTTGGAGTGCCACCTTACTACATCCAACACGTCGATGTACTCCTCCTACCCTTCTTTTAGCTTTAATCATGCTCTTGGCATGTTTGAGGAGAATTCACACACTCTTCTTCTGTACCACTCCCAGAAAAACAACTGACAGTGTCTCCCCACCACTGACATGCACAATGAAACAGCTTGCTTAATTATTTTTCCCATTAAAGTCACCAGAAATCACAGTATACACCTTTCTCTCTCTCTCTCTCTCTCTCTCTCTCTCTCTCTCTCTCTCTCTCTCCCTCTCCCTCTCCCTCTCCCTCTCCCTCTCCCTCTCCCTAACACAGATTTACAACCTGAGAGACACTGACACCCTTTTATGGGAAGACTTTTAGTATTGGTGGGAAATGTATTTCTACCAATAACTCAATGCAACACATAGGTGAAAAAAGTGGAAAATCGCAACAAAAGGTTTTCTTCTTGGCAGAAAGTGACAATTTTTTACCTGTTTCTCTTTTAAAGCAGGAAGGTTTGTGCATCTCTGCCTTTCTTCTGTTTCAAAAATATTAAAAAGAGGGTTATACCAAATATTCATTTTGTTGGGATTGGCGATACAACCTAGAATCCAAACTCTAAGACATATTTGGCCTTTCTTTGAAACATTATAAGCTTTTGAACATTTAATATAGAATTATTGTTTAAAATATAAATCCGCTTTTTTTTTCTTTTTTTTTCTTTTTTTTTTTGCATGTATCATATTATATTAACAAAGTGCATGTTTGTATATTACTTTTTTTTCTTTTAAATTGTAAACCTGTTTTCAGTTACACTGCTTGGGTTCTTCCATATAAAGCATTAATATTGTACATTAATTTAGACACATTTTTGCAATGCAGAGTTCCTTTCATTGTCATAAAAGAGTTTCAAAATATAAAGTCATTGTTCATGTAAAAACACAGAAATAATGTTAATATAGATGGAAAAATTAAAATAGAAAATATAAAACAAACTTGACATTAGAGGCCCCAGGGTATTTAATGGATTATTTTTACTATTCAGCATAGCACTACTGAGCCTGTAGGACTCTAATTTATATACAGTAGCTAATGAGTGACTCCAGAAATTTGAATATAAAATTTATACAATATTTCCACATACAAAATATGTCAGGGCATTTGCAAAAAACCATACATCATAGACTTGACAGCTTTTTCATGTTTTCCAATTAGTTTAAAAGAAGATTGCATTTAAGTTATCTTCATATCATGTTGCTTGCTATTATTTTTTTATTTTATTTTTTTTATGCCAAAATATGGTAAGCTGAAGTGCAGTTTATTGTGGGAGGGTGTATTTATATATATTACTTCTAATAGAAAAAGCAGAGTGATTATTTTTCACTAGACTCGGATTCCACTCACACTGCACTCACTCACACACTCCACTCACACATTTGCACTCCACTCACTCCCTCGTACTCAGTCTCGCACAGACTTTCACTTCCTCTCACGCACACACTAGCACTCGATCACACTCAAAACATATCTTCTATATTAATAACAGAAGAAGACTTGCAAGTGACATACATTCTTTGTCTATAATGGCTACACCCAGGGGTGGAAGTAAGGAGGAGAAATTGTAAACTCCTCCATACTGCCTCTCCATTAGGTAGATAGCCATGGAAAGCTCCCCTGACCACTCCAGTTTAAATCTCTGCAAGAAGTTGAAGGGACCAGACTTTCATCTCTCCAAAAATTCCTTGGGGCACTGATTGCCCTTACTCACTTTATCACACTCCTCAATGTGCACCATAAATAATTTTTGCCCACCACACACAATGTCCCTCTCTTTTGCCCACTCCTCTGTGTCTATCACCCATTCCCTTTCACCCACTAGTGAATATCCGTAGGTTTGGCTTTGTGACTACTCTCACGCTGGCAACATTGTGTGTTTCTTTCGCTAGTGTCTACTGCAATAAATGTCTGTAAATTACTGTATTGATAGATGTAATTTTGAATCATAAACTTTTTACAAGTACATATATATTTTTAAAAGAGTAGGCACATTTTTAAGGGTGGATTGTAAATTGATTTAGTCAAGACACAAAATGACTGAGACAGAGTGGTAAAACTCTTTGATGTAAAGCCAAAAGCTGTGTTTCCTATGCTAAATCAATCCTGTTTCATATCCTCTGATGTCTGCAGGAAAGTGCCTTCTAGTGCTTCCATCCACTTGAAACTAACAGCAGCACTATGACCGGATTTTTTTGTACTTTCCCTGTTTATTACCTTTCTAATACCATGTTTTAACTATATGGATTTCAAGTGGAGTAAAAATGTTATTTAGTTGCAAAAGTGATTGTCAAAGTTTTTATTTTTGACATCTGTTATAAAAAATAAACTAATAATGCTACTGAGGTTGTATAAATGCCTATCTGCAACAGAATATATGTTGCTTTCAGTATTTTCCATATTTTACTACAAGATGTTTTAAAATAATGTAGGCTGTATTACAAACATAAGAGCTGTTGAATGATGTTTCAATCCTGTGCTAAGCATGTCATGGTTAGAGATGGGTGAAAATTTTCGCCTCTAACTGAAATCGATGAATAATGGCACTTCCCGTTTAGCGAATAATTTCCCACGAAAAGGGTAGTTTTTCCGCTTTTTTTTTTTTTTTTTTTGCCTAGCTCATTCTATTGAAATCAATGGGAATGTTGAATTTACACACACCACATAGCAAATATTATTTTATTTCCTAAAGGCATAGTATAAAAGGGGCTTGAGAGTGCCTGTGTTGGTGGAGTGTGGGGAAAGAATCAGTTGAACAGGGAATGTTTTTTTTGGGTGGGTTTGTTTACTGGGATTGGAGAGCAGTTAATAAAAAATAAATCCTAAATACAATTAAAAAAAAAAAAAAAACCTTAAGACATGGTATAAAAGGGGATTGAGGAGGGTGCCTGTGTTGGTGGGTGGAGTCTGGGGAATTAATCCGTTGAACATGGAATTTGTTTTTTGTTTTTTTTTGGGGGGGGGTTCTTAACTGGTATTGGGGAGACAGGTAATACAAAAATAAAATAAGAAATTTGTATGTAAAGTGATAGAGACAGGAACCCCCTGACTCACAAGTAATATTGATATTGATTAGCAAATAAAAATAAAAAAATGGCGCAAACAGTTCTCTAAGTGTAGTATTTTCTCACTGAGACAATCCTTCACCAACACACATAAAACACTACTCACATTTGTAAGAGGCCACCGCTTGTGCTGGTATTCACCCCCTACTCAGTTGACTTCACCCAAGCTTTCAGGCCACAGGCTGCTCTGTTCACCACCACTCTCCTGGGACTTGAAGAAATTATGTGTGGAAACAGCCACTCTAACAATGGACCATACTGTGCACAATGCAATGCTGTCTGTACCTCTTTTTTTATTCTTTTAATCCCTTTTTTTTTAAAAAAGTGTGCCTAGATTTTACAAGAACTAGAGCTCTCAAACACAAAGCAAGTAGTACACATCTATAATACCAGCATACAAAATTAAAAACAGTGAATAGTATACAAAGAACAAAATAATGTTTGTAATAAAAAACGCATAACGCATTTCGTGACTCAATAGCCACTTCACAGGCTTGCATACATCAATTAGCTGTAGAAATGATCATATTTCTATACCCTTACAAGTTTTCCCAGCTCCACCGGAACTCGGCCAAAGAGCCAAACAAATGTTGGTACTTACTGTAATTTTTCGCGCAAAAAAACAGACTTGCTACCTCAAATGGAACGCACAAGCCTGCGCTCCAATGAGGGCTTCCTCATCCGGTTCAATGCACGTTCCCATATTAACATTTCCTTTCCATTTCTGTGCAGGTCACATCCAACTAACCCAGCCCAGGCTTCCAACGCAAGCGTCCAGATGTCTAACCATGTCAATGTCTCACATGATCTTCGATCTATACACATGTACCCAACAACGTGGTTTTGGAATGTGACATGCGCAGCATTTACCATGACAACCCCAAACACTCCTTATCAAGGGAAAGTGTACAAAAAAACTATATGTGTGGGGGAGGGGGAAGGAAAAACAATCCCACAAAGCACTACGTGTTTCTAACAGCAAGTAAAAGGCTGAATTCAATGGAGCTCAGGATACAAAGGCATAATTACGATAATTAGTAGAAATAGAATGCAAAATTGCCAAATTACAATATGAATTCCAATCCCTATAACATCCCAAAAGAAATATTTTGATATAATAACACCAAAAGGAATACTTACTATTAATAACCTTCTTATATCAGCAGACAAGATGTCACAGCTTACCTTGTGTCCAGCACCACCGATTCAGCGATGCTCGGCGTCAGTCCACGTGTCATCTGCAGGTGCGAGGCTTCAGAGTGAAGCAGGCCTCTGTTTTAGACCATGTTTCCTGTAGTCTCCTCCTACCTACTTCCTTCCTCTGAGCCTGCTCCTCCTACCTACTTCCTGAGAAGGGATTTAAAGGGCAGTCTGAGTCCTGACTCAGTTGCCCTTGCGTTGTTGTTCAAAGCAGTTCTTTTACCTTGGGCTCTGTGTATGACCTGACTTGTCTTCCATCCAATCTGGTGCTGACCTGTGGCTCTGTCTGACTATTCTTTTTGTCTTATCCTTTTAGTGGACACCCAGTCTGGTGCAGACCTGTAGCTCTGGCTGACTACCTGAACTGTGTATGACCTGGCTTGTCTGACTACCCTCTCTGGTGCTGACCTATGGCTCTGTCTGACTATTCTTTTTGTCTTATCATTTTAGCAGACACCCAGTGTGGTGCATACCTGTGGCTCTGGCTGACTACCTGAACTGTGTATGACCTGGCTTGTCTGACTACCCTCTCTGGTGCTGACTTGTGGCTCTGTCTGACTATTCTTTTGGTTGTACCCTGTACCTGGCAGACACCCTATCTGGTGTGGGCCTAGGGATCTGGCAGACTAGCTTTGATACTGTCTGCAGACGTGAGTCAAGTATACGCTTCCTTATACTGACTGCAGGCGTGAGTCAGATATACGCTACATTCTGACTGCACGCGTGAGTCAGATTTCTCGCTACCTCTGATCAAGACTTCGATTTCCAGGTTTCTGTTCCATTTCTGTTCCAGCTCCTGGTTCCTGCAGAGACTAGCAGTGGCTACGGCCTAGTCTCTAGTAGAGTGGTCCTCCACGGCAGTTTACTATTTCTGGTAGTAGCACTTGCTGGCTGTGACCCTTTGCTTGTACCTGCTATTTATCTCTGTTTGCTACCTTATTGTTTATAAATTGCATTTTACTATACCGTACTGACACCTGAACATCTCTGGGGAACTGTGACACCAGAACAGAGGGAAAAAAAGAGAGTGAGAAGGAGAGCACCTGCAAACATATAAATAATGTAAATACACCTCTTCATTTAATCCTTTAGATCCTAATGTGCCCAATGTATATATCCAATAGGCTTCTTGCCTGCATAATTTTCTGAACCTATTTTTCTGAGGTGGAACCCAGTCAATGCCCATTACTTTGAAATTGTTCAAACCCCCATATTTGTAAGTGGAAAAATGTCTGGACACTCCATGATCCATTTGTATTTTTATGATTTTCCTTTTGTTCTCCCCAAATCTCTTCCTTAACTCTCTCTTCATCCTACCAACATACATGGCTTCACAACCACATTGTATTCAATATATAACCTAACTAGTGCTCAAATTGAAAAAATACTTAGATTTAAATAGTTTACATTTGTCAATATCCCAAAAGTCCAACCCCCCCCATGTTTAACAAAAACACAAGTTGTGCATTTCTTATTACTACATCTAAAGCTACCTATGGTATTAGAAAAAAGTGCTTTTTAACACCATTGCCAGGAACTTGGGCCAGATATTTGGGCTTACTAGGAGCCACAAAGGTCCTAATTGTACCAGTTTGTTTTGACTCACAGACACAGAGTTAAGATAAAAACACAACTTTATTGAAAAGTTTAATTAGAACCCTCACAGGTCCTGAACATACACATGTTACAGACACACGACAGATTCAAGTAGCATAGAATACAATGATACAATAAATATATAGGCTCTACCGGCCTTGCCAATATACCGGGTAGGGCAGCCTGGGGACTGGCACAACGAGATGAAGGAGGCTCTACCGGCCTTACCTAAATACCGGGCAAGGCAGCCTAGAAGTAGCACAAGAGGACTGAAGAGGCTCTACCAACCTTGCCAATATACCGGGCAAGGCAGCCTGGAAACTGGCATAACGAGATGGAGGCTCTACTGGCCTTACCAGTATACCGGGAAAGGCAGCCTAGAAATAGCACTGAGGATAGAGGAGGCTTTACCGGCCGTACCAATATACCGGGTAACGCAGCCTATGACAATAGTGACACCGAGTATTGACCGCCCCACCGGTGCAATAATGGATGTATCAAGTAACCGGTGATAGAGTGGAGCGAACCAGTACCGTGTACTGGACAACAAGGAAGCCCTACCGGTACTATAACGGAGGCAACAAGTAACCAGTGTTGAATGGAGCAAACCAGTACCACGTATTGGGCCAACACGGAGGCCCTGCCGGTGCTTTAATGGTGGTAAAACAAGCAACCGGTGTAGAGTGGAGCAAACCAGTACTGCGTACTGGACAACACGGAGGCCTTACCGGTGCTATACAGAGGTAACAAGCAACTGGTGTAAAGAGTGGAGCAAACCAGTACCGCGTACTGGACAACACGGAGGCCCTACCAGTGCTATCACGGAGGAAGCAAGCAAACGGTTAATGAGTGGAGCAAACCAGTACCGTGTACTGGATTACACGGAGGCCCTACCAGTGCTATATGGAGGCAACAAGAAACCGGTGTAAAGAGTGGAGCAAACCAGTACCGCATACTGAACAACACGGAGACCCTACCAGTGCTATACGGAGGCAACAAGCAACCGATGTAAAGAGTGGAGCAAACCATTACCGTGTACTGGATAACACAGAGGCCTGACGCCTGGAATCAGCGGTACCACCGTAGGAAGAACCTAGCGGTCAGAATGTCGCCGAGGCCACTGGAGTCTTGCAGAATGCATCCAAAACAGGATCCAGGAACAGGAGCGACAGCCAGGCTGGGACAGGATGACGGAGCAGCAACGACAGCCAAACCGGGTCAGGAACGGAAGCAGGAACGTCAGCTAAACCGGATCAGCACACAGGAACAACTCTGTTGTGTATACTGATTCTCTGGGTAGGTACACCGACGCTGGAACAGTAGAGGATTCAAGCAAACCCCAGTGACACAGGAATCCATCTGCAGGCTATCACTGACATCGAGACACCACGAAAGGGCAGTGAAAAGGTGCAGGAACCCAGTCTATATAGGCAACACTGGGCAGACTAATCACAAGCAACCAATGGAGTGTCCCCACAGCTAACTGACAGAAAAATCCAGCAATCACGGGCACCGTGATACTAATGGTTTTATTACCAGAAGTGGACCCTGCAATAAGATCCGTCAATTCCTTTGGATTATATTTTTTATTTAATTTCCCATATTATATTGAGTTACAAAGGATATATTTATGTCCTGATTTTAGTTTACCCTCCTTTTACTTTTTATGATTTCACCTCTATTGAGATTCTGGGCTCTTTGGAATGCTTCATTAATAATTCTTCCCCCATAACCTTTCTCAAGGAGCGCCTCTCGTAGTTGATTCCCCCTTTCTATAAAATCTTTAATATCACTACAGTTACGCCTTGGACGGTGATACTGGCCATAAGGTATATTTTGTAACCATTTATTATAGTGGCCACTATCAGCTCTGAGGAGTTGTTTCGATTCTGTGTATTTTTTTTTATATATGGAGCTCACTATATCCCCATTGCTTTTACCAGTGAGTATGAGATCCAAAAGCTCTACGACATAACCTGCACATTGTGGTAAAGGAGATCCCTCTGTCATTGTTATTAAACAAGTCCAGAATGGACCCCACCTTACCCTGATTTTGATCCCAAATGGTAAGTACATCATCGATAAAGCATCCATAGTACACCAGGCCCGTCCCCCAACACACCAACCCCTCCACGGTAGGATGTTCCCAAAAACCCATGAAGAGGTTGGCATACGACTGGGCAAACCTGGTGCCCATGGCTGTCACTTTCATTTACAAATAAAATTTGCCCTGAAATGTGAATAAGTTATGGTCCAAAATAAATATGGCACATTTCAAAAGGAATTCTTTTTGTATGAGAGGCATCTCCTTGCCCAAGTGCTTCCAAACCAAGATCATGTTTGATGTTGATGTAGAGTGAAACTGCATCAAGAGTTATCCAGAGGTAGCCTTCCTTCCAATAAAGATTTTCCAATCTCTCCAGTACATGTTGACTATCCCTAATGTAACTCAGCAACAAGGTCACATACCTCTGTAGGAAATAGTCTAGGTACATGGAGAGAATGGTAGTTAAAGAATTCACTCAGGCAATGATGGGATGACCCGGTGGTTTCTCTTGATTCTTATGAATTTCTGGAAGGTGATATAGGAAGGCTACCTCTGGATCCTCTATAATTAGAAAGCCCATCTCGGTATTGGTGATTATACTGCTTTGGTTAGCTCCCTTTAATAACTCAATCATCTCTTTCCAATATACATCACTAGGATCCCCTTTTTATAACCTATATTGTGTCCTCAATCAACCTAAAATCCTTCAGCTATATAATCTACAGTGTCCTGAATAATAATAGACCCCTCCTTATCCGCCTCCCTAATCAATATACTATTGTCCCCTTTTAAAATCTCCATAGCCTTTCTTTCCTCTTTCTTTAACCCCTTAAGGACCTGGAAAATCTGAGGTCGATTTCACTTAAGGACCGGAGCAATTCTAACTTTTTTGACTATGTCTTTGTTCAACAGTGTTTTTCCTGTAAGTACTTTATTTTACAGATGAAAATTATATACTGCACAAATAGTGCTTTCTTTTGATACCATATTTATATGGATAGCCCACCATTTATTTTAGTAAAATTAAAGAAAACGGTAAAACAAATGTAAAAAAAACACCTTTTTTTTTTCTCTTGGGATCATTTGGGCACAATGGGTTAGATTTTTATGGACACTGCATGAAAAGTATGACCGGTCAGTAATACCTACAAAATAGGCAGTTTGTTTTAAGTGATCACTGTCCCCCCTGGGTGAAAAACTCCATGTCCCTTTTTCCCCACCCTATTTTCCCACTTTTTTATTGATGACATTTGGCTGTGTGTATAAATGTATTACATGGCTCCACAACAATCACACTTCCTATTTTGGTTATTGACATGTTTTTTATTTAAATAAAATGTTTGGAAAAAAAAGTGTTGTCTGTTTGTTTTTAGCCAGCCTTCAGCACAGCAGTGAAGGGGTTAATACACCAAGCTGCTGCATTTGATTTGTCAACTAGGTGTCTCCTCTCTGCTTCTCTGTCCCTTACTTTGATAGCAAGGGATAGATGGCTGAGAAGAGACACTAGAGGCAGTGTAGAACACTGCCTCATTCACACAATGCCGGTACATGGGATCTCCGCTGCAGCAATCCGATGACCCGGCACTTGTGAAAGTGGCTGAGACTGAATGCTCCGGTCCCAGAGCTCAGTCTCAGCCGGGAATTAATGATAGCATCGTGCACAGAGGCAAACCTCTGAAACATTGTGTGTATGTGTGTGTGTGTGTATATATATATATATATATATATATATATATATATATATATATATATATATATATATATATATAGATATAAATTGCTAGGATGCATAGCTCCATGTGTTTGTAACATGCACATGCTCAGTAGAGACTGCCCAAACGATGCAGTCATGTGCAGTAGAGACTGGTAGCAGAGATTGGCTGAACGCACCGGCCTGCATCCCAAGCGGGGCGCTCCAAACGGCCAACCACCTGTCTCCGCTCCCGGCTCCGGGGCAGCAGTCGAGGATGCCGGCTGGCACTTTTGCCCATGTACACGGCCATTTATACTAGTATATAATGTTTGGGAAGTAGATCACATTACTTATGTGATTGCACCATAACACCATGCACGCTACATGCTCTTTGGCATTCAAGGTGCTACTAAAAGCCATATTTCAATGAATGGGAGATTTTCATCCTTCTCATCTTGTGTAGTTTGTTTTCTCCAGAATTACACCTAATTAGATTGGTAAATAAGGCTCATGTTGGCACGGGTTAGGATGTGATTCACAACAGCCACTTACATCATTGGAAGGAAGTACCCTCCTCTGTGAATGAAGCAAAATTATCGTAAATAACATTAACTTTCTTTTAGCACTTATATTCCTTTAGTAAAATACAGCTCAAATAATCACACAAATGGCTATAGATTTATTTCTTTAAATAACTGTATTTACTTTCAGCACTGGACAAAAATCAGCATTTATTTATTTATTTATTTACTTTGGTTTACAGCATAAAACTACTTCTGGTTTATCAGGGATATCTGCAAGGAAAGCGTTAACAGGAGATCCAAATATTTTTGTATTCCTCACATATAAATAAATAAACTGGGTGAATAAATTCATTTGAGATCTTTACACAACCTAGATATTGACAAACTACTTCACAGTACAAAATTGATTAAAATAACCAATTCCACATATTTGTGCAAAATATATAATTTATTTAAATAAAATAATATATAATACATACTGGTAATCAGTGTGATATGAATATAAGTGAACACAAAATGAGTCAAGGATATATATTTTAATATGACTTAGTCATATGCTAAGATATATCTAAAGAAATTGACATACAGTAAATTAATAGCCAATATCACAGAGTAACATTTCCAGCATAAAAAAATTGTCCCAGATTGGATAAATAGAATTTAACTATTTATATACCTTCTGGTTGAGATATAAAAGTGTATATACCTTATTTGCCAAATAATAGGTCATTGATACAATATAATCCTAAATAAATCCAATAATATATGTTTAGGAGGCAAAGCTGATATTAATACATTGCATGCAACATATACTATAAAAACTATGGGAATATCCTGTTTGCTATACCATATAGCACTGCAAGAGTTAACCAGAGATTATGGGTTATAAAACTGTTGCCCCATCCAAGATGAAACAATATATTGTGCCACAGCTATTGATCATTAATGCACACCACTCTTAGCCCCTGATGAAACCGATATGGAGAACTTGCCATTTGATTTCAATTCAACGGAATGGCATTATACCATCATACCAGTGCTATAATGTTTTAGAATGTGATTTTACACCATGAGACATAATAGGGTTAGTGGACCTGCATTCTTGCAAATACTAAGATCATTAGAATGCAGTTTTATACAGCTAGGGACAAAGATTTAGTACATCACATATATATTTCTAGTATATCCTGACAGTATTAGAATGCGGTTTCATACTTCTTCAGTATGAAATATATCTTCAGTATAAAGTATCTTCAGTATAGGCTCTATATTTAGATCTGCATTCGTGTGCATATCAATAACAGAATTAGAATGCGGTTTTATACCGTGAGGGTTCAAGATTGGCGTATGAAGTTTTGAACTATTAGTGCATACTGACAACAATAGAATGCGGTTTTATACCACGAGGGACTCGGTTTCAGCATAAGATTTTAGTTAAATATTGTGAGTATTAGAATGCGGTTTTATACCTTGAGGGAAGTAGTTTTAGCACAATGATTCACCTTTTATTAGATGTATACAGGTGTTAAGATGATCCACATCTACCTGAGACCATTATCTTATAGCAAATCCAGGATCATGCTAACAGGGCCATGATTGCAGTTATAAACAGGGAGGATTTAAGGCATATAATCTTAGAAAAGGCCCTAGAAATACTTTCTTTAGTAAAAATAACGTCGTCTTTACTTTTAAGATTTTATAGGTGTAGGATTGATTTATTTTTACACATCACAGGCAATTTAATGGTTAATAACTGATCAAGTGTCAATAGAGTTTGGTTTATAGGCAGTTAATACCTAAATATGATAAGACACTGTGAGTAATTGGGCACTTTGTGTAGAAACATCTAGTAGTTAATATACTCAGTCTAATAAAGGGTTAAAATCCATAGCGTGCGTAAAACATCAATGGTCCATATCTGCAACCAATGGAAGTTGCACTAGACTAACCCAATCAGTGTAATAAAGGGTTAAAATCCATAAAGTGTTTAAAATATTAAAGGTCCATGTCTCCAATCAAAACACACAATGAAACAGTGATTACATAGCAGCATAATGTTACTTTTTGTCCAAATTAAGTGATTGCCTGAAATGTGAACGGCATTAAAATGTATGATTTAAATAACAATGTCTTTGAAATCTGTGATTGAATATAGATAGTCCTGTACTGGATTCGATTGGTGGCTTATATTCCAGAGGAGTACAGTGATTGTTATATTATACCACAGATGTATGAATGAGGGAATAGTATGAAGAATATGTAACCCTCCACTATCGCTGTTAAATTTTAAAAGGTTGATGTAATAAAAGTGTTTTTAACAATTGATATCAATAAAGAAAATTTTTATTAAAATTATTGGTAGCAATATGTAGCTACATTTAATGTGCAGGAAAATGTATTTCTTTTGATACCATCCTTATTATCCATTAATACAACATTGAATTTGTCTCCTGTATATTTTTTGGAGAAATACTCTGGTGTTAAGGTTTGAGCCAGCGTTTTTCAACTCAGATATTTCTTTTATGTCTTCTTTTCTTATCTATATAATACGCCCCATCCAAGATGATAGCATTTCTTTTGGTCTGTTAGAGATTGTCCCAGATAACTTTCTCAGTAGAACAAAATTTAGGCCCACGATATCATGCAATAGCGCAACACATGAAAATAAAGAATCCTATGAAACACCAAGATAGAAACAGATGGAAAAACTTTCCAGATAGCAAACTAAGGTTAAAGGGATAGTAATATTTTATCTTTATTTTGTTTTGTAGGCATTAAAAAAACATGAAGAACGATATAAGTCTTATCTCTCAAACCTTTATGGTTTAAGAGATATTCACAAGCAAAGTTTCCCCCTCCTGCCCCTTTTACCTAGTGTAAGCCATCTCTTCTCAGATCTCCACATCTGATTGTACTATTTAATACCTCTGTATGTCTATTCCCAATTGTACAGCGCTGCGGAATTAGTTGGCGCTATATAAATAAAGAATAATAATAATGTGGAATGCAGTCCATAGACCAGACAGATAACAGAAGGGGACAATATTCTTACAGTGAGAACAATGAAAGCCCTGCCCCCCTAGACAAGTTTTTCAGGTTTTTCCCTTATCTTAATTGAAGATTGTCCCTCTCTGCAATCCACCTGGGCAGCTCCCTTCTGCTGTGGCTGAGCAGTGTTACATCAGTAAAAGGGGCAGGAGGGGGAAACTTTGTCATTGAATTACTCTAGAACTACAACTCTGACAGAATTGAAATAACACTCTCCAAAGTCCAAATACTATGATGATTAATTAGAGCTGTTTTTATTATGAAACATTACTATACCTTTTAATAATAAAATTCACCAGATAAAATATAAGCCCAATGACCTTTTCAGAAACACAAAGATGTTTATAGGTGTTAATAATTAGATGTAAAACTAATTCATAATGCTATTTGATCTAAATTGCTATCAAACTATTTCACCCAACAGGGTCTATGATTGGTACTATGTAGCCTCTAGAATATTCTAACTTTACAGCCCAAATGGCTACTTTGTGATAGTTTCCACTAGAAGGGCCAGGACTATTGGAGAGTATCAACAAGGCTATCCCAGAATGAACTGGAATATATTTATTATAGAAGCTTTACAGGAATTATACAAGAAAATGTAAATTTACCAGACATAGTCTTAAGGCATGGTTCAGGTTTCTTCAGTTCTGATTAAGTTGGTTATTTCATGGAAGTCCAAACAAAGAGAGAGCCTTGGCTTCCAGCATACTGCATTCATTTCCCAAAAAAACTTTATCAAAAAGACACAACCCATCCTTCTCTGATAAGATGAGCTGCCAGATCGTTAGAATATGATGTGAATATAAAGTGGAGATCACTACTCCAGTTTATCACTTCTCCAGTTCCTATGTTATTCTATGAAGACTATTCACTAAGATCTCCAAAACTGAAGAACTCTTAGTGCATATGCATCATAGAATAATGTAGGAATAGGAGAAGTGATAAACTGGAGAAGTCACCTCCACATTTTCACCTCTTTATCATAGCTTAGTGAATCTACCCCCAGGTGTGTTATGTCAAAACTGACATGGCTGTGGGTATAGCCAGTAAACAGAAATTTCAATGTAATCCCTTCCCCAGCTTTTCACATAAGGAACAGAGTCCCAGACAGGCCTTGCCTCCCCCAAAATACAAGGCTGGAAAAAGAAAAAAAATCCAAATGTCACTCTCCATTAAAGTCACTTAAATCTTTCACCCCCCCCCCCCACACACACTCAAGCAACAAGGCCATTGTCTCTTAACACACATAGGTTTAAGAAATAAGTTCAGCAGTCCAAATGGTTTCTCCAGTATATGTTAACCTATTGCTATCCATTACAAGGCAGACTCTCTGACAGGTTTAATGTTATTTACAATGAAACTCATAGATTTAGGTCAAACATCAATGTGCCATTCTGAAGCAAACCAACTGAAAGAGAAACCCAGTATTTCAGGGCTTAAAATCACCAATTAAATTAGTGGGAATTTGTATTTTCCCCATTGTGCAATTACTTTGTTCTTGAATTGCACCTATTTCTTTACAGGGATGACTAAACATGATCAATATATTGCTAAATATAAATACAACTAAAGTGCACAGTTCATATCTATTATCATCTACTAATATTTTTTTCTTATTTTCCTTTGTCTTTATTTTACACAGGAAGAAGCAATTCATGGATTTCTAGTTGGCAATTATCTGGAGTACATGGAAAGCCTAGAACAAATTTACAGACCAATAGTTTTAAAAGAAATGAGGAATTTTGCAGCGCAGTGAAAAATAATTTGGAAAAAACTATATTTAAGAATATTTTTTTTACAAAAACAGTGTTTGTAAAACATATATGTATATTGTGTGTGTATATTATATATAAACATGTATTAAAATCAGTTATTAATCTATATTATTTTACTTTTTTATTTTCAATATAATACAAAGTGTGACAAAGGAGCCAAGAGCAGATGTTTTTTCTAATAATCAGAAGTCAAGGATTGCTTTACTTTACTACAAGCAATATGCTGTGAATTAAGTTTTTGATGTTTTAAGAGAGAGTTTTGGTCTTGAAATATACCTAAAAGACATTTCAAGGGGGGTTTGGTCTCAGCTGTTTCAAAGATGTCAGATAAATATTTTGTAGTTATGTTCCAAAAATGATTTATGATAAGGTAGGTCCAAAAATGTTATTCAAGTCTGCCTCTGAACATTCACACTTATAGCATTTACCATGCATCCATTTTGTTTAGCTTTTATGGGTGACATGTATGAAACATTGCACAACCTGTTGTCACTACGAGCGAGTAGAAACCCTCATAGCCTTGGTACTGGTTGGATGCTGGGGTGCAATGCTAAGAAATGATGCTTGGGTGTGGTGATGCCATGCCAGTTACTCCCTTGCTGCAACCGAAGCTGGGTTGCAAAACCTGATTGTTCCACCCCAGTTGAGCCGGGGTGCAACCAGGATGGGAGTAACTGGGAACCGTATAGAACCAGGACTGAAAGGCTGGATGAGTAAAAGGGAAACAGGAAGCCAGAGGTGAAGCAGAGAGTGTTCAGACAAGCCAGGTCAGGTAGCCAGAGGTCAAGTGGAGAGTGGTCAGATAAGCCGGGACAGGAATCCAGAGGTCAAGCGCAGAGTGGTCAGACAAGCCGGGTCAGGTAGCCAGAGGTCAAGTGGAGAATGGTCAGACAAGCCGGGACAGGTAGCCAGAGGTCATGCGGAGAGTGGTCAGACAAGCCGGGTCAGGTAGCCAGAGGTCAAGCGGAGAATGGTCAGACAAGCCGGGTCAGGTAGCCAGAGGTCAAGCGGAGAGTGGTCAGACAAGCCGGGTCAGGTAGCCAGAGGTCAAGCGGAGAGTGGTCAGACAAGCCGGGTCAGGTAGCGAAAGATCAAACAATAGAGGATCAGCAGTACTGCAAACTAGCTCATGGAATGGGCAGGGAGAACTGGTAGGAAATGTTTAAATAGGGAGCTCATCCAGTGGGAAGCAGGGCTAATCAGAGCCCTGCTGAGTATGGAACCATGTGGGTTCTTAGTACATGGGCTCCACAGAATACCATAGTTATTGGATATCAAAAAGCCTGAACAAACTTCTATTAAAGCTAACAGACACTGCAGGGGGAGGATATCCGTGCGTCTGTATACCCACACAGTCATAGATATATCACTTCCTCGATTCTTATGTTATTCTAGTGGGAGAGATCTTAGTGCATGGGCTCCACAGAATACCATAGGAATTGGACAAGTGATATCACTGGATAAGTTATCTCTACATTATCATATCTTTATTAGGGGTGGGCAAAAAGTGGAATAATTCCCGTCTGACTTTTTGCAAAAACTGGCAGATTTTTCTCTTTTTTTCCACAAAGTTTTCACCAATGCAAAATTTTCCTCTTTCCACCTATTTTAATAAATGTTTTGCCTATAATTCATATTGGTACTACATTTCCCACTGCAATATTATGTCTTCTGAGGGCTGTAGTTTTAGAAATAAGTGGCTAGAAGTCAGAGTTGTGAGTCCTGAAGCAACATATGCCTTGAAAAATGTGGTAGCACGTAGAATGCATTTATCCTTTGCCCACAACAATAATTCCTGCTTAAGTGACACTGGCACATATTCATGATAATGTCAAATAATAAAAAAAAGTAAAGTACCACCTACAATGTGGCAGATGTGTATTGTAGTGTTGCTGGGGGGCACTGACATGGTGTGAAATGTGTATGTATATTGTTTTTTACCATTGTCACGTTTGTGTCAAATCTATGTCCTCCTTCTAAGATTATTGACACACACATTACTTATCAGTTATAGCAGTGGTCCAAAGTGAGGTAGATGGTGGCAACCCTGCTTCACATCCCTCCTCCACATCTGTGCTGCTGTTAATATATTTGTCCTGGCTTTCTCTGTCATGTGTGGTTATGCTACCTTATACTCAGGTGGTATGAGATGTTGGTTCATATTAAGAATGTTAGTCTCCCAACATTGCTGCTTGATAGCTTCATCCTGCGGTCATTGACAAAGTAACCAGATGCACTGAAAACCCTCTCAGACTCAGTGCTTCCACTGTAATATGTGTCAATGCTGGCCAAACACACTGCTTTGTTTGCCAGTAGGCCATGGGGTCATTGTTTCTGCCTAGAATGTAGCTATCCTACAAGTATGCAGAAACCATCTTGCATGCAGTGGGACCACTTCTAGGTACGGCACTGTGTTCCTGTGTGTCGGTTACCAACCCATATTCAGGGAGAAAGTTCCAAAGAGATGTGCCAGCACCACCACCACCAATGTTGGGTTTTTGCTGCCCCTGCTGAGACCCATGAATTGCCCTGTGTTCCGAATGGGATATTCTGGTTGATTATGTAGCTGCTTCTGCTGGTTGAAATGCTTTGCTGCCTTCCTTTTCACTATACTGTTTAGATGTTTGTTGCGCCCTCCCTCCATCCTCCACAATGCAACCCTCCACTCGATCAGCATATCTCAATATTCCTTGACAGAATCCAATTCCTCAGAGAGTTGCTGCTGCTCATCATGACCCCTTGTTGTGACAAACTGCTGATGGCCCTTTGGCAGAAATTCTGAAATTTTGTGTTTGAAGCGGGGGTCCAGCAAAGTGGCAAGAATGTATTCCTCATTGCTTTTAATGGACACTATGCAAGGATCTTGCTCAAAGCACACAAACATATAATTTACCAGCTGATGCATGTCTGCGTTTTCATAATGGTAAGATTCCTCAGCCATGATCCTCATTTGTTTCTGCAATAAAAATATCAGTGGTAGAATTTCACTAACTCCTGCCCCAATGTGACTCGCCAGCATGGTTGCCTCTTCAAAGGGTTTCAGCAGTTTACATACAACATTAGTTGCCACTGGCCAGGTGAGAAAGAGGCTCCCTCCAAAGCCTTCCAGTGCAGTCCATTGGTATTTCGTACGCTTTGACACTTCTATGCCTACATCCTAGAGAGTGTCCACAAGTTTTGTTGTCTTGGCTCTGTTCTCCAGTTCATTGGGTTTGAAATGAAATAATGAATTAATATGATACAGTGCAGATTGTCAAGTTTAGTTCCAGGATATCTATATTCATAAACAATGTACTGTGTAGGAATTACAGCCTTTTTATACAGCTGTTTCTTGGCCAGGTGTGTGTCGTTGCATCATTTAACAATGTCTAGAGGTGATTCTAGACATGGCATTTTGAGTCTGTTGCTATTGTTGCTCTACGTAAGGAACAAAGAAATGTCAATTCCAGTAAAGCATTTAATCATGAATCTGAAAAAATTTGAATACATTGATAAGAGACATAGTCAAAATGATAGGTTTGTCAGAATCAATTGCGTAGTACATTGTTAAAGGCAAGAACACACAGGTAAGCTCAACAGTAGCAAATGACCTAGTAGACCATGCAAGACTACTGTAGTGCATGACCAAATAATTATTGCAATTGTGAAGACAAATCCCTTTTACAAGATCAAGGACACTCTCCAGGATGTAGGCATAGAAGTGTCAAAGAGTACCATAAAAGAAGACTATACCAACAGTTTACTACAAAACATAAGCCACTGGTAAGCTTGAAAACAGAAAAACTATATTAAAAACCCATAGAGTTCTGAAACAAAGTTTTATAGGCCGATGAAATGTTTAACCTGTGCTACAGTGATACAGGAAAATGTGGAGAAAGAAAGGAATTGCATATGCTCAAAAGCATGCCACCTCATCTGAGAAACATGTTGGAGGTAGTGCTATGGCTTAGACATGTATCACTGCCACTGGAACTTTTCACTTGTCTCTATTGATGTGACTGCTGACAGCAGCACCAGGATGAATTCTGAATTGTACAGGAATATCTTATTTGCTCAGATCCAAACAATTGCTTTAGAATTCATTGGAAACATTTCACTTTGCAGCAGGGCAATGACCATAAAACATACTGCTGAAGCAACCAATGAGTTTTTCAGCACCAAAAAGTGGAATGTTATTGACTGGCCAAGTCAATAACTTGACCTGAATCCAGCTGACCATGCATTTCCTTTGCTGGAGACAATGAAGAGAAAATGCCCCAAAACAAGCAGCACTTGTAGATGGCTGCAGTAGACAACAGGGAAGATTTCAAGTGTCTGGGGATGTTCATGGGTCACAGGTTCCCTTCCGTTCCAATGAATGCAAAAGATTTGCAACAAAGTACTAATTGACAACTTTGTTTATGATTGTTATTTGTCCAATTACTTTTGGTCTCCTAAAATACAGGAACTATATACAAAAAAGGTGGTAATTCCCACATGGTTCATGGATAAATAATACCCTCAAATTAAAGCACTTAATACTGTTTGTCATATCTGACTTCAAATCCAATGTGCTGGAGTATAAAGCCAAAAGTACAAAACATGTCACTGTACAGATACTTATGGGCTGTACTAAACAATATTTAAAAGTACACACACAACAGGGAAATATAAACTCTGCCAGATGTTAAAGATAAGGAGTTAGGGGGAATAGAAAAATGTTTTAAGTGGAGGTATTATAAATAAGGCAAAATAATGTAGTACTACATGAAGTTCTAGAGTATTATAAAGTGAGGGAGCATAAAATTAAAATTGGTCCTGGCTCCTGGCCAACCCCCTCCCAAAAACTGCTGAACCAAAATAAAATGCGTACAAAAATCAAACAAGACAAACCATCACACACTTTGTACCCAGGTAATCAAATGCATGCTTCACTTATACCAGTGGTAAGAATATACCAAGGTGATATTTGCAGATTACCCACTGCAAACAAAAATATCATAATTGTTATGCTGGACAGACAAACACATGTAGTCATGCTCAGTAATATGTGGTAACGTCCACGAGTAAGGATGAGTGAAAACATTAATCTCAAGCCAAAATAGGCCAAGAAAAGTCACTTCCCGCATGGTGAAAAATTTCTTGCAAAAAGTGCCATTTTCCTGCTTTTTTTGCTTAGCTTATTGTATTGAAAACAATTGAAAAAATGATTTTTTTTTCTCTACCACATGGTAGTTTTCTCTTCTTTTTTCTTTAAGCATATAACAGGGTGTCAGGCTCTCACAGCAGCCATTCTGTATTTGTGGGAGGAGAAAACAGTGTTTTTTTGAGCTAGAGATGATAGGCAAATAAAGGTGAATTGAAGCTTAGTTTTGGGAGTGTTTTAAATAGGAAATGTATTCTCTGTATTAGGGGAGTCAGAGGGCACCGTGGAGGAGAAGAAGGGAGGAAGGAGGTTGACCCCAAATACCCCAAAATTCGTTGTGACTGACTAGCAAGACATGAGAAGCTGGGGTCCAGTTTCCTTGCTGATCTTGCTGTTTGGACAAGTTGTGATAAGATAGTGTGGACAACTTAAAAATAAATAAATATATTAGGTGACAGCTAACTGGAAGCCTGGTGTGAGTTGTATGGAAAAAAATGTAAGAAGAACACTGAAGATGACAACGAGTTGCATTCTAATGTTGATGCAATGGCATAATGGAGGAAGGTGTAGCAGCTGAACCAACTGCATCTGACAGTGAGACAAACAAGCACCAGAACACCTATCCTCAGAGTAGCTGTAGTAAAAGGTTACATTGCTATTGTTCATCCTCAGAGCCTCTCACATCTTTTGGCTGGTTTCTGAAAATCTCTTAGGTTCTCTCCCTAAGAGTAAAGGGTAATCCAGACGTTGGACCCCTTGCTCTCACTGACAAGGTCCAAACAAGTCTGAAACGTACAACTGGGGTTAGCTGATATTTCCTGTGCAGTGGAGACGTGCCCATCATTTTTAAACTGGACTGCCCTTGTGGGTGGGATTAGTCTAATATGTATGCAATGGCAGTAGAGAGCTAGAATGTGATGCTCTTGAGTGGTGACTAGCCATAAATAAGGAAACATTGCATTTGTTCATTCTCAGAGCATCTCCCACCTTTTGGCTTATTTCTGTAAAACTCTTAGGTTCTCTCATTTTGAGTGAAGGGTAATCAAGACGTGGACCCCTTGCTCTCATTGCCTAGAGAATCCAGCTGCACCTCACTGATAAGGCCCAAACAAGGCAGAAATGTATGTCTTGTATTAGCTGATATTTCCTGTGCAGAGAAGATTTGCCCATCATTTTGGAAATGGACTGCCATTACGGGTGAGGTTAGTCTAATGTATGTGGAAATTTCTCCTTTGTAATGGCACTAGAGTGTTAAAATGTGATGCTCTTGAGTGGTGACTAGCCATAGAACAGACAGCATTGTTTTTTTTTTGTTCTTTTAGTCCTTAGAGCTTCTCATATCTTTTGGCTTGTTTCTGAAATACCCTTAGGTGGAATGGTGACTAGCTGCAGAACAGGCAACATTACTTTTGTTCATCCTCAGAGCTTCTCACATCTTTTGGTTTGTTTCAGAAAAACCTCTTAGGTTCTCACCCTATGTATAAAAGGTAATCCTGACGTGGACCCCTTGCTCTCAGTGCCTAGGTAAACCAGCTGCACATTACTGACTAGTAGACATGTGCGAATTCATTCGGATTTCGTCGAAAATGGGGTCATTCGGAGACATTCGGCCAATCCGAAACTCAAGGGTCATTCGGAAAAAATGATCCGACTCCGAACAGCCCAGGTCCGAAATTCGTCGAAACTTTCGGAAGTTTCGGCAATCGACACATTTCCAAAAGTTTTGACTACTTTTGACCAGGACATTTTGTACTTCCTGTGCGCGCTCAATTACTTTCCCTCCATAATTTTCCCTCCATGTCTCTAGTCCAATTCCATTCTCCGTTTCATGCACTACTTCCCTCTTTTGTCTGTATTCGAATAGCCTTCTTCGTTTCATGATGGGGGTTGGACTAATGACACAGTCACACAGACAGACTGCCTTCATTTCCTCATTGGGTTGTTGGAGCTCAGAGAGAGAAGAGATTAGAGAGTGTACAGTTGTTGTGTAGGCAGGCAGGTAGCATTAGGCTAGGCATAGGTAGGCAGCCAGCATTAGTTCCAGTTATTGCCACTGCAAGAACAAGTAATATTTGTTCCTGTGCAAAATATAAAAAAATATTAGGTATTTGTTCGAATACAGGGCCGGCCCTTACATGGGTCCCAGTGGGTCCATGGACCCAGGCGGCACTTTGACAGGGGCGGCAATTTGCCATCCCATAGCATGTTTATTTTGTGCTCTTCCGCCATTTCTGTGTTGCAGGGTGTCCCATCAGTGTGACTGTCAGCAGCCGGGCAGCCCTATGCTCACTCAGTGGTGATGCCTGCTGGCTGCTTCAGTGACGTGAATTATGTGATAGTAAAACATTATGCCTATTTTGTATTGTTTATCGCCCACCTAAAGTCAAGACTTGAGTAAACAGGTCTACCATCCCAGATTTGCTAGAGAGGTTTTACAAATACAGGAGGGTGCCCCCTGTACAAAATGAGTCTAAACATTTGGGATCCCTAGTATGAGTGCACAACAGTGCATGATGTGTCCTGAACAGGATTGCTGTGAGGTGTCTCCACCCAGAAGGTGCTGGCCGGGCTGAGCTTCAACATTGCGACAAGTGACCAACTAAGAGCACCGTGCCGTGCAGCCATAGCATCACCCCCTCCTACTCTCCGGGTCCCGCTGACTGGCAATAACAGGTGAGTCACTAAGAGATCTGAAGCCTTTCTGGAAGTCCTTTCACTTGGAAAGGGGCTAGGTATTACTTGGGGGAGTTGCCTCGTGTGTAAATAATTTCTAGGTGGGAGATGAATGTGCATCACTTATGTGTTTCCTAACAGTAGTTAGAATACAACTCCCATCATCCCCTGATTATGACATTGGGAAATGCCCAGCAATTACCGTAGAGCCCTGTATTGCACACTCACGGAAAACGGTGATATTGCTATACTAAGACAATGCTGTGGACCCCTCTTGAGTATAGATGTCAAGCATTTTTTTTATTTCTCTCCTGTGTTGCAGTTTGTTCACAACAGAATGTCTCAATTTTTCTTTTTAACCCTTTGAATGCCAGAGTGGTATGCAACGTATTGCTTTGCAATGCATTGCGTACCACTCTGGCACTCAAAGGGTTAACACATTACATCTATCACATTACAATCATTGATGTTTATTCTTGATGTAGTATGAAACTCTACAATGTATATACACATAGAGTTATCTGATATGAGGGGAAATCAGGATAGGAAAACGAGAGAGAGGAATTTGGGTACTAAAGAGGGACAGTAGGGTAGGAGGCTGGTACCAGAAAATGAAACCTTAATCTTTACCCATGTACTAACATAGAATGTGACATGTAGTTTGTCCATATTCGAGTCGACCACTTATGTTGAATAGGATGTGACAGGCATGGGTTTTCGATGTCGAGCATATGCTAAATTGAATGACAGGCATGAGGTTTCGATGTTCGAACATATGCTAGATTGAAGGACAGGCATGGGGTTTCGATGTTCGAACATGATAAATTGAATGACAGGCATGGGGTTTCAATGTTCGAACATGCTAAATTGAATGACAGGCATGGGTTTTCGATGTTCGACGTTTGCATTGTGACTGGCATCCCATGCTAGAGTAGAGGCATGCACAGACTTTCAATGTATGACAATGTCCGTTTTTGGGATGGATCTTTTTCTAAATGCACACCCTGTCTGCAAATAATGATAGCAGCGTGCACGGAGGCGCACTGCTATAATTTAACCCATGTTAAATTCGGCCGAATAATTCGGAATGGATCAGAATTTCGTCCGAATCGAATAGGCCCGGTCCGAAATTAGGATCATCCGAATTAGAAAAAAAAAAGTTGTTCGAATTTTACCGAAAATTTTGCCCGTGCACAAGTCTACTGACTAGGCCTAAATGTACATCTGGGTTTAGCTGGTACTTCCCATGCAGAGGAGACTTGCCCATCATTTAGGAACTGGACTGTCCTTATGGACAGGATTAATCTAATATATATGTGAAAATGTATCCTCTGTTATGGCACTAGAGAGCTAAAATGTGATGCACTCTTGAGTGGTGATATCACGGTGCCTGTGCTTTGTGCAGCAGGCAGCGACATTCTGACTTCTAGTTTGCATTGCTGGTTATTGATTGGCTAACACCTTTTGTCGTCGCCCAGTGATGGCCTTTATATACCCTGTCATTTCCACAGGATGGTGCCCTTTTGTGGTGTATTTGTTCCTGCATTCTGATCCGTTATCGTTTATTGTGTATGACCAGGCCTGCCTGACGACGTTCCTGATTCTGCTTGGTTGCTGACTGTATCCGGTTGAGAACCTGCTCCATTGCTGACCTGTCCTGGCTGAGAACCCGCTTTCGTTACTGACTGCATCTGGCTGAGGACCCGTTCCCATTACCGACTGTATCCGGCTGAGTGCTCGCTCCATTGCCGACCTGGCCTGGCTGAGAACCCGCTTCCATTACCGACTGTATCTGGCTGTGAACCCGCTCTGTTGCTGACCTGGCCTGGCTGTGATCCCACTTCTGTTACCGAGTGTGTCTGGCTGCACCGCTTCCGTTACTCAGTGCTGGTCAGTGTACCTGTCCTGCTCTGACCCTTTGGGCTGCCAGTTGCCCTGTGCTCTTCCTTGTGTCTGGTACCGTGCATTTCCAGCTTAACCTGTTGCGCCGAGAGGCTCTGTATCTTGTCGACCGTTAGCTAGGCTTAGTGCCTAGTCTCTCTCCATACCGCATTTGCGGAGTGTACAAGCGAAGTACTGGTGCAGTGTTCTATCACTGAATGTGTTACTCTGATCTTTCTGTGTCCACCTCTCATACCTTGCTGGGCTCACTCCCTCTGGGAGTTGCAGTAATCTGGGCGTTACCATTTGACCCTTGGTGTGCCTGGACGTTCCAGGTAGAGTTGCTTATCTCAGCTGCAAACTCCTCCGGCTCAAGAGCCAGTGTTATGTTGCACCATCCTCATAGAGGGGACATTGGTTGTTTCCACCACCATACGTGTTGTGCTGCGATCCACCCCTAGCGCTCTAGGGATATTTTGGGAGAGTTATCTTGGTCTGTTGCCATCTGGTGCCAGGGTCAGTGGTGCCTTTATCCTTGGATTCTATACTGCCCAGGCGTCTGGGTTGTGCCAGTAGTGTTGCCTTACTCCTTGGGTTCTGTGCCTCCCAGGCATCTGGGTGTGCCAGCACAGTTGCCTCGCTCCTCTGGGTCGAGCCAGTCACCCTCATCTGGACCACCTCGTTCTAGGCCCTGTGGTCAGTCCGCTGCCTACCGATCCTGCCAGCTGTCCTGATCCATGCCAGGACCTCTACTGTCTATAGATTATTTTCATTACATGTGATTTCTGTATTGGCATATACTGTTATATTCACTTGCCTGCATATCTACTCCATTGTATGGGCCATAGGCCTAACTATGTCTTTGAACTTTTCTCTAATAAAGTTATTTTCACCTTACCAAGCTGTTCTGAGTAACAAAAACTGTGATAGGTGACTAGCCATAGAATAGACAACATTGCTGTTCGTTCTCACAGTCACTCACATTTTTTGGCTTGTTTATGAAAAACTCTTAGGTTCTCCCTAAGAGAAAAGGGTAATGCAGATGTGGACCCCTTGCTGTCAGTGGTTAGGGAAACCAGCTGCACCTAACTGACGAGGCCCAAAAGGCCTTGGGTTAGCTGGAATTTCCTGCCCCATCATTTTGGAACTAGTAATCCTTTATGGGTGGGATTAGTCTAATATGTATGTGGAAATGTATCCTCTGTAATAGCACTAGAGAGCTAAAATGTGATGTTCTTGAGCAGTTCATAGCCACAGAACAGGCAACATTGCTTTGGTTTATTATCAGAGCCACTCACATCTTTTGTCTTGTTTCTGAAAAACTCTTAGGTTGTCTCCCTAAGAGTAAAGGGTAATCCAGATATGGACCCCTTGCTCTTAATGCTTAGGGAAATCAGATATATCTTATTGAAGAGGCCCAAATAAGGCCAAAATGTGTGTTTGGAGGTCAGCTGGTATTTCCCGTGCAGAGGGGACTTGTCTATCATTTTGGAACTGGCCTGTCCTTATAGTAGTATTCTAATATGTATGTGGACATTTTCTCTCTGTAATGGCAATAGAGAGCTAAAATATGATGCTCTTGAGTGGTGACTTGCCTAAGAACAGGCAACATTGTTTTTATGTAATGGCTGTCCAGTTTCACCCACATAAAGAGCTTTTGGACTTTTTGCACACATGATGAGATATATTACACTGGATGATTTGCAGGTGAAGGTGCCCTTGATCTTATGGTGTAACTGGGTGTTTGGAATGGGTACCTTGTCAGTGGTGTAAATGTGTGCATATGTTTTACACTGCCTCTGCAGGCAGGGAGATGTGCCATTTTGTGTATTATTATTCAGGGCACTCTTTGGACAAGGTAACAATCTGCAGTGACATGGAGGAATTTTTCAGAAAACTCAGACTCAAAGAATTCTTCCATGACAAAATAGATAGTAATGATGCCAACACCACAGAGCAACATCACAATGTCAATGCACCCACAAAAAGATCCACATGGACTCTAAAACCAAGTATCCCTACACTGGACAGATACATAGATAACTTCAGAAACAGTCACTGGAGAAACAATGTGAACCAACACCCAACCTAACCCACAAGGAACAGAAAGCCATACAGTCACTAAAGAATAACCAGGACATTATTATTAAGCCTGTAGACAAGGGGGGTGGTTGTTATGAACACTGCGTGCTACATTCAAGAAGCAAATAGGCAACTCTCTGATGAAAGATACTATATGAAATTACAAGATGATCCCACAAAATAAAAAATACAAAATAACTTAACAGGATCATAAAAGAACTGCTCTCCAACACTGGAGAACAGATAATACCAGCAGATGCAAAATAGGCATCTTCTACATGCTGCCAAAAATACACAAAAAAGGAAACCGTGGAAGACCCATTATTTCAGGAATTGGCACCCTCACAGAGAATATCTCTGGCTGGGTAGAAAAGACCCTGAACCCCAGGGTAAAATAAGCATCTATCTTCCTTCAGGACACCATGGATCTCTTAAACAAACTAACCGACTTGGTACCCATTCCAGAGAGCACCATCCTGGCCACTATAGATGTAGAATCGCTTTACACCAACATTCCACACACAGATGGCATAGCAGCATGCCAAGAATATCTGGAACAAAATAACACACCCATGGAACCGATAACAAATCTCATACAGTTTATACTCACCCACAATTACTTCAAGTTTGGACAGGACCTCTACCTTCAGAAAATGTGGACTGTAATTGGTACCCGAATGGCACCATAATATGCCAACCTGCTATGGCAAAATTAGAAGAGGACTTCCTGTCCACATTCCAGATAAAACCCCCTGGTCTATCTCCGCTACATAGATGCTATTCTTATCATCTGAACCACCAGTGAAGAGGAACTTCTCAAATTCCATGAAAATTACAATACATTCCACCCCAGTATCAACCTAACAGTCACTCACGCACAAACATAAACTTCCTAGACACAACTATAAGTATCAAGAACAACTCCATCCATACATCCCTGTACCACAAACCAACGGACAGACCAACCTGTCTGAAAAACAATAGTTTCCACCAAAAACACACAAAGAACTCCATCGTATACAGCCAGGCCATCAGATACAACCACATCTGTTCTGACATGATGGACCATGACAAGCACCTCCAGAACCTCAGAGGAGACTTTATAAAACATGATTATTGACAGTCAGATACAGAAGGCTACCCACATACCAAGAAAAGATCTGTTAAGCTACAAAGGGAAATGGAGTGCCACTGGTGGTCACTTATCATCCCCAGGTTGAAGTTATATGCAAAATATCAAGAGAACTTCAAATAACATTACATATGAATGAGACTTAAGCACATAATTCCCACAGCCTCCTTTACTCTCCTTCAAACAGCATCCCAATTTAAAACAACTGATGGTAAGGAGTGCCCTGAATAATAATACAACAAATGGCACATCTCCCCGCCTACAGTGGAGCTGTAAAACCTCTTCACACATTTACACCACATACCCATTCCAAACACCCAGTTACACCATAAGATCAAGGGTACCTTCACCTGCAAATCATCCAGTGTAATATATCTCATCATGTGTGCAAAATGTCCAACAACTCTTTATGTGAGTAAAACTGGACAGCCGTTACATTAAAGGATTAATTTCCACAGATCCAGTGTTAACAACAAAAAGACAGACACCAGTGGGAGAGAATTCCTGACACATTAACACATTGTGGATTAACAATTACAACAGCTTCCTGGGATCATAAATACACTGGACCCCTCAAAGGAAGACAGCAATTTACAGCACTCTCCTCTACCATTGACTGATCAATGAAACAGAGTCTGGACTGAACTTCCTTATCTGATTTCCATTCTAAACAATGCAATGTGTACTTGTATATAAGAGAGATATTTTCATATTTATCTGTATAACATGTCTGAGGAAGAGACCTGAGATGTCTTGAAAGCTTGCATCCTAAATTTGTTTAGTTAGCCAGTAAAGGTATCAACGACTATATTCTCCTCCTGTATTTCTACGTATATGCTCAGTTCAGAGATGCTGGTTCAGAAATGCTCAACTAGGAACAAATCTGCAATACAAATTTGCAGGCTCTATAGGAATGGTGTCCTACCCAGGGTGCAATCTCTTTTAGCCCACTAGTGCCTTTCACAGAGAGGAAATATCCTAAAGCATATCATATTGGTCCTGCCATTACAGCAGTATTTCTACGGCTAACACAGTACGAACTCTTATCTGTTATCCCAAAGAGCAGGCTCCAAATGAGCCAGGCACTTGCAAATAAAGCAGACCTACAGAAAGGTGTGTCCCCTTTGAAATAAAACTCTTACATACACACGGGTAGAAAAAAAACAATGAATAAAAGGAATTTGCTTTTATAACCCTTTTATATAATCAAGCCAAACTCACGGGTACATTTTACCTGATTCTTTCAAACACCACTGTAAGATGCATGATATCGTTCTCTGTGTACATGAAATCCTGCACGAAGAATCATGACTACCTCTGTGTACACGATATCCTGCAATAATAAATAATGTCTACCTCTGTCTACATGATATCCTGCAACAAAGAATCATGCTAGCTCCATGTACATTATATCTATTTAGAGCGGCCTTTAGGATTTTCTACTCATATTCTGATAAATGATAAACTCTCATTAAGGTGAGTAGGGTTTCCTGTGCAAGAAACCAGAAAAATCCAGTAAAGGCCTGAAGCACAGAATACGTTAGTCTCAATGTTCCTTTAACACTACAGACTTAAACACTATTGTGTTATTCACAGGGAAAATGATTAACAGCTTCATTATTACGGTTAAATTAGAACTTTTGTTCTTGCACATTAAGACACTGCAATAATTAAACGTTTCTCTCTGATTAAGGAGCTCTGCGTGTGCATAAATTCTAAGTTCATCAAGTCAACATATTCTGATAGGAATTAACAATTGAGTTACAAACCTGCAACCATCAACATCTCAGATTATTCAGCCTGCTTAACCGTTTGAACTGCAGAGTGGTACTCAACATATTGCAAAGCAATATTTGGTGTACCACTCTGGCATTCAAAGGGTTAACAAAAATTTGTGTTGGGTTGCAAACCATGCACAATAAATAATATTAGAAGATCTGAAAGATAAGAATGTAATATACAAAGTAATCATGTTTTTGTTAAATTCTATAGAATTCTAATCTCTAAATGGTAATACTTGTGCAAAATGCAAGTGTGCATTTTTTTTTTTTTTTTTTTTTTGAATGGGGAATATTGTGTGGGGTTTTATTGAAAGATAGTCATCATGTTTACTCAGCAGAGCTGCTAGAGAAAATGTTTGTAAAGAGATTAATAAAATTATATTTCCGAAGAAGGAAAAAGCAGATAGAAACGAGTCAAGAACTTATGGGCCTACCTAGTCTAAAATGATAATATGCAACAACTGAAAAAACAAAGGAGATGCCCCAATGGTTCAATTCTATTAAAACTTTTCAAATAAATGAAGATAAAAAGTAGCAAATCTACTCACAAATTGATGTTGTCAGATGTTATCACCAAGCATTTGGAGAAAATCAGACCTGTCTCTGCTCAGGTACACAGATCCTATGTATCTGACCTTTCTTCAGCAAACAATCCAACATATCCACAGGAGCAGCGGGTGAAGAAATGATGAACTTGTGGTAGCATATTCTCTCATTAATAAAATAACATTTATTTTCAATAAAAACAAATTTACATCAGTAAATAATGTTTAAAATTATCTTAGTGATAACATCTGACTGACAACATCAATTTGTGAGTAGATTTGCTACTTTTTTCTCTTCATTTATTTGAAATTTTTAACAGAATTGCACTATTGGGGTGCCTCATTTGTTTTTTCTTTTGTTGCATATTATACTTTTACTGTTGAGAAGAGCGTGAGGAGAGGACAGCAGCCAAGAATATTTCAGCATATAATACTGTGACTGGGTGCAGTGATCTATCCCAGAAATCCAGAATAGCTGTATCTGTGGTAAACGCCAAGATTCAGTAATTCCTTTTGTGAGTAGGAACTTTTAGGATGTTGGTGGAGGTACAAACTGATGTCTTGTTGTTCTACACAGGGGCGCTCCCTGCTTTTGTCTCCCCTTTGTCTTCATAGTCTAAAATGAGTCTGTCTAGTAGTCTAACAATTGTCTGATTTACTCAAACTTATAAGGTATCTTTTGGTTTGGATATATTCTTATAGGGTAGCACCAGTATGTATCTCTCTTTTTGAGATTGTTGTATTTTCTTGCATAAATAACTAAAATATGTTTGATTTTGTTTCCATCATTTTAGTAAATGTATTTAGTAGTGATGAGCGAGCACCCCAATGCTCGGGTGTTCGGGTGCTCTGACCGAGCACCCCCGGAGGCTCGAGTGCTCGGCCGAGCACCCGAGCCCCATTGAAGTCAATGGGAGGACTCGAGCATTACACCAGGCACCCCCTGCTCTGATGAGGGGAGGGTGCCTGGTCCATAGGAAAAGGGCAGAAAATGATGGAAACACCACAGAAATGGTTCAGGGACAGCATAGGGAGGATGTCTGGATGCATCTTGGACTCCAACATCGCTGCTGGGAATGATCTTTCGCCCGTAGTACGCCATTTTTACAGACTGACCGTAAAACACACAAAAAGGCAGATAAAAACGACTTTAGGCGAAAAATTGTTACCAAACAGTATTTGCTGTATATTTACTTGTATATCATCTGCAAATTCTCCCAAAAATTTCCTCGATTTTTCTGAACTGAGGCCATGATTAAGAGGGAAACGTGCGCAGAGGCAAATTCTCCCAAAAATGTCCTTGATTTTTCTGAACTGAGGCCATGATTAAGAGGGAAACGTGCGCAGAGGAAAATTCTCCCAAAAATTTCCTTGATTTTTCTGAACTGAGGCCATGATTAAGAGGGAAACGTGCGCAAAGGCAAATTCTCCCAAAAATTTCCTCGATTTTTCTGAACTGGGGCCATGATTAAGAGGGAAACGTGCACTGAGCCGACCATCCAAAACATTATGGGTGAGGGTCTGCTGCGGAGCTGACCATCCTAAACATTATATGCGAAGGCCCGCTAGTGAGCTGACGCTATAAAACATTATATGAGAGGGCCCGCTAGAGAGCTGACCCAATAAAACATTATATGAGAAGGCCCGCTGGTGAGCTGACCTATACAAAAATTGTCAAACAGGGCCCGCTGCTGAGCTGGCCCTATATAAAAATTATATCACAGGGCATATGGAAGAGGAGGAGGAGGATGAGAAGATTAAGAGTCAACCATATACCCGTTTTTTGGGTGGAAGGGGTGAATGGGAATACAGAGTATTCCCATCATTGTAAATAACATATATAAAGTCACTTTATGTTCCTCCGGGGCTTTCCTCCAGTGGAGTGGAGAAGTCAGGGGAAATCCAGGCCTTGTTCATTTTATAAGTGTCAACCTATCAGCATTTTCGGTGGAAAGGCGGATACGCTTATCTGTTATGATGCCACCAGCAGCACTAAATACCCGCTCAGACAGAACGCTGGCGGCAGGGCAGGCCAGCACCTCCAAGGCGTAGAGTGCCAGTTCATACCACGTGTCCAGCTTGGACACCCAGTAGTTGTAAGGCACAGAGGGATCATTGAGGACGCTGACACGGTCTGCTACGTACTCCTTCACCATCTTCCAAAACTTTTCCCTCCTTGTGACACTAGGCTGCGCATCAGGGTGAGGGTGCTGGCGGGGTGTCATGAAGGTGTCCCACACCTTGGAGAGTGTTGCCCTGCCTTTGTCGGAACTGCTGTGTGCTCCCCTTTTCTCCCCTTCTCTGTTGGCCAAGGTAGCACGTACTCTGCCGCCAGCGTTGTCAGATGGAAAATTTTGGAGCAATTTTTCAACAAGAACCTTCTGGTATTGCACCATTTTGCTTGTCCTCTCCACCGGAGGAATGAGAGATGAGAAATTCTCTTTGTAGCGGGGGTCCAGAAGGGTGAACACCCAGTAATCCGTGTTGTCTAAAATGCGTATAACGCGTGGGTCACGGGAAAGGCAGCCTAACATAAAGTCAGCCATGTGTGCCAGAGTACCAACAGGCAAGATTTCGCTGTCCTCACCAGGAGGATGACTCTCAATCTCCTCATCCTCTTCCTCCTCTTCTGCCCACCCACGCTGAAGAGATGGAACTAAAGTTCCATGGCTACCCTCTGTAGCGGAGGCAACCGTGTCTTCCTCCTCCTCCTCCTCCGCCTCCTCCAATTGTCGCTGAGAAGACGAAGTGAGGGTGCTCTGGCTATCACCTTGTGTAAGCTCTTCCTCCCCCATTTCCACCTCTTCCACATGCAAAGCGTCGGTTTTAATTGTGAGCAGCGAGCGTTTCAGTAGACACAGAAGTGGGATGGTTACACTGATAATAGCGTTATCGCCGCTCACCATCTGTGTCGATTCCTCAAAATTGCGTAAAACCTCACAGAGGTCTGACATCCATTACCACTCCTCACTTCTGATTAGAGGAAGTTGAACGGAGAGGCGACGACCGTGTTACAGCTGGTACTCCACTACTGCCCTCTGCTGCTCACAAAGCCAGGACAACATGTGGAAGGTGGAGTTCCAGCGCATGCTCACGTCACACAGCAGCCGGTGAGCTGGCAATTGTAAGCGCTGCTGCAGCTTCAACAGGCCGGCTGAAGCTGTAGATGACTTACGGAAATGTGCACACACGCGGCGCACCTTGGTCAAGAGATCATGCAAATTGGGGTAGGTTTTTAGAAATCGCTGAACCACTAAATTAAATACATGCGCTAGGCATGGTACGTGTGTGAGCTTGCCGAGCTCCAAAGCCGCCACCAAGTTACGCCCATTATCACACACAACCATGCCTGGTTGCAGGTTGAGTGGCGAGAGCCACTGCTCGGTCTGGTGACTAATCCCCTGCAACAGCTCTGAGGCCGTGTGCTGTTTGTCCCCAAGGCAGATCAGCTTCAGCACGGCCTGTTGACGCTTCCCCACTGCAGTGCTACACTGCTTCCAGCTACCGGCTGATGGGTGAGTGGCGCTGCGCGCAGAGAATTCAGAGGTTGAAACGGAGGAGGAGGAGCCAATAACGTAGGTGCTGGCGGAAACCCTGATGGAGGTAGGGCCCGCAATCCTCGGCGTGGGTAGCACCTGTGCCATCCCAGGGTCCGAGTCGCCCCCAGCCTCCATGACATTCACCCAGTGTGCCGTCAGGGAAATGTAGCGTCCCTGGCCACAAGCACTTGTCCATGTGTCAGTCGTTAAGTGGACCTTCCCAGTAACTGCGTTGGTCAGGGCACGGGTGATGTTACGGGACACATGGTGGTGTAATGCGGGGATGGCACACCGGGAAAAGTAGTGGCGGCTGGGGACCGCGTACCGAGGGACAGCTGCTGCCATCAGGCTGCGGAAGGACTCAGTCTCCACAAGCCTAAATGGCAGCATTTCGATGGCCAGTAATTTGGAAAGGTGTGAGGTTAGTGCTATGGCCTGTGGGTGGGTGGCTGGGTATTTTCGCTTGCGCTCAAATGCCTGGGGTAACGACATTTGGACGCTGTGCTGGGACAGGGAAGTGGATGTGGTTGCTGATGGTGCTTCAGATGGTACAGGTGCAGGGCGGGAGGTATGCGGGCCTGCGCCTTCGACAGGCGATTGGCCGGCACCGAAAACAGGGGAAGAGGAGGCAGTGGTGTGGCCTGCAGACACAGATGGGCGATCCAGGCGTTCCTCCCACTTATTACGGTGCTTGGATGCCATGTGTCGGATCATGCTGGTGGTGGTGAGGTTTCTAGTGTTCATGCCTCGGCTCATTCTGGTGTGGCACAGGTTGCAAACTACAATTCTTTTGTCGTCCGCACTTTCCTTAAAAAAACACCATACCGCGGAACACCTACCCCTTGGCAAGGGAGATTTACGCAAGGGGGTGCTCCGTGGAACATTTGCGGGCCGGTTTGGTGCGGTCCGCCTTCTTTCTGTAGCCACACCACTGCCTCTTCCAGCCTGTTGCTGTGCTGCAGATGGCTCACCCTCAGGACTGCTGTCATCGCTCGGCTCTACACCTTCCCAGGTGGGGTCAGTCACCTCATCGTCCACCAAGTCCTCCTCCACTTCCTCACTCTGATCATCCTCCTCATGTCTTGATACCACCACATACTCAGTCATTGACAACTGTATATCATCCTCCTCATCAAGGTCTTGAGACAGTAATAGTGGTTGATTTAATGGCAACTGTGTCTCATCATCATCATCATCCACTTCCTTTGACCTTAAATGCCGTTCACCTATGTCATCTTCTTGTGATTGGTTACCCTCTAGAGGTTGTGAATCAGGGCACAAGATGTCATGTTCCTCTGCAAGCGTGCTTGGAGAGAGGTTCAAATTAAGGATTGGTGATGAGACGAGCTCCTCACTATATCCCATTGTGGGATCACTTCTTTGACCAGATCCTCTATGGTGGGAGGAAGGATGATCAGAGTGAGGATTATGTTGACCAGACTCTTGGCTACTGAGAGTGGACTTGGTGGAAGACAGGGTGGTGCTTAACCGACTGGAAGCAGTATCAGCTGACATCCAACCGACCACCTGTTCGCAGTGGTCGGACCTCGAGAGTGATGTCCTGCGACGCCCTGTAAAATGAGACATGAAGCTAGGTATGGTGGATGTCTTTCTGTCTTGTGCTCTGGCACCAGGCGCAGTTTCTACGCGTCCTGACCCGCGCCCTGAACTATCAGGATCACGTCCACTTCCCCGTCCCTTTTTACCCGCCTTCTTCATATTACACGGAATATGTGCTGCAAATCTGCAACTTTGCACAGTAAACAGAATGTGCTTCTTAACTGCGGCTACGCACAGTGAATGGAATATGTGACTTTGATATTTTACAGTTTGAAGACTTAACAGAATGTTTTCCTATTCTGAAACTTTGCACAGTAAACAGAATTTGCTTCTTAACTGCGGCTACGCACAGTGAATGGAATATGTGACTTTGATATTTTACAGTTTGAAGACTTAACAGAATGTTTTCCTATTCTGAAACTTTGCACAGTAAACAGAATTTGCTTCTTAACTGCGGCTACGCACAGTGAATGGAATATGTGACTTTGATATTTTACAGTTTGAAGATTTAACAGAATGTTTTCCTATTCTGAAACTTTGCACAGTAAACAGAATTTGCTTCTTAACTGCGGCTACGCACAGTGAATGAAATATGTGACTTTGATATTTTACAGTTTGAAGACTTAACAGAATGTTTTCCTATTCTGAAACTTTGCACAGTAAACAGAATTTGCTTCTTAACTGCGGCTACGCACAGTGAATGGAATATGTGACTTTGATATTTTACAGTTTGAAGACTTAACAGAATGTTTTCCTATTCTGAAACTTTGCACAGTAAACAGAATTTGCTTCTTAACTGTGGCTACGCACAGTGAATGGAATATGTGACTTTGATATTTTACAGTTTGAAGACTTAACAGAATGTTTTCCTATTCTGCAACTTTGCACAGTACACAGAATGTGCTTCTTAACTGCGGCTACGCACAGTGAATGGAATATGTGACTTTGATATTTTACAGTTTGAAGACTTAACAGAATGTTTTCCTATTCTGAAACTTTGCACAGTAAACAGAATTTGCTTCTTAACTGCGGCTACGCACAGTGAATGAAATATGTGACTTTGATATTTTACAGTTTGAAGACTTAACAGAATGTTTTCCTATTCTGAAACTTTGCACAGTAAACAGAATTTGCTTCTTAACTGCGGCTACGCACAGTGAATGGAATATGTGACTTTGATATTTTACAGTTTGAAGACTTAACAGAATGTTTTCCTATTCTGAAACTTTGCACAGTAAACAGAATTTGCTTCTTAACTGCGGCTACGCACAGTGAATGGAATATGTGACTTTGATATTTTACAGTTTGAAGACTTAACAGAATGTTTTCCTATTCTGAAACTTTGCACAGTAAACAGAATGTGCTGCTAATCTGCAACTTTGCACACTAAACAGAATGTGCTCTAATCTGCAACTTTGCACACTAAAAAGAATGTGCTGCTAATCTGCAACTTTGCACACTGAACAGAATGTGCTCTAATCTGCAACTTTGCACACTAAACAGAATGTGCTCTAATCTGCAACTTTGCACACTAAACAGAATATATGAAGTTTTTTTTTTTTTTTTCTCTGCCCCCCCACACAAAATAAACTGCTGCCCCCACACACAGTAGTCCTAAAAAGGACTTTTGGGTCTTTTTTTTTTTTCACAATTGCTTTTCTTCTCCCTACACTGACTTTCCCTTCCTATCCTCATCTCTCCCTGGCTAAGACTGAGCCGAACTCGCTGGTCAGGTGCTATACAGCACCCGATCACGGGTTCTGGCCAGCCAATCAGTGTAATGCCAGCAGCCAACATGGCTGCTGGCATTACACTGATGTCCGAGCCTCCCTGCACGTTTATTGGCTGCGCAGCAGCCGCGAAACGTGCGGGGAGGAGACCCGAACATGGCGGGCGAGCACATGCGGTACTCGTACGAGTACCGCCATGTGCCGAGCAGAGCGATGCTCGAGCCGAACCGAGCTTCAGCCAAGCATGCTCGCTCAACACTAGTATTTAGCAATACTACATAGTTTTTTAAGTTGTTTATCTTTACTAACATGTGATACTGCACCATTATTTTATAAAGGTTAAAATTAATTGTATAAAATAAAAAAAGCTGAAATTGTATAAAATTAAAACAAAGCTGAAACATATTTTTGGGCAACGTAAAACAAATATCAGCTGTTCTAGATCCAAAATATTTCTTTTTAAATGAATACTAATTCTAAAATACAAGTTTTTATTATGTAAATGCACTGATAATGTGCATATAAGCATTTCTTTAATTTGATATAATGTAAGATTAGTATATTGCACATGTTGCTGTGCAGTAGACTTGTGAAACCAGTTACTCACTTTCTCCATAAATTCTTGAATAGGTAGTAACTAGTGAAAAGGGAAATTGGCCCATATTTATAATAGCAAACTGGAGTTATTCTGTCATACACCAACTGCATCATAGGGGACCAATAGAAATTCTTGTTAAATTAAATTGAACTTTCAAGCAGTGCTTTGCAGTAAAGTGGTTACAAACCTGTATTCAAGTGCATGGGAATTCAGTAATTTTTATGGCGAAATATATAAATATGGGCCATTGGGAAGATTTATTCTTTGTACTTTGTAAAGAATTGTCATTAAGTTATGGTAAATGCCAATAATGTCAGGTAGGATTTATAAATATGCTGTTAGTAAGTTGATGTTAACGACTAGAATGGTAAAGAACAGACAATTGCTGGCATTAAAATTCTGGCATAGTTGGCCATAGTTAACGACATTTCTTTATAAATTTGCTGTGCCAGAATTTCCACCAACTATGCCATCACGTTTCCCTAAACTCAACTACTGGCCATTAAGGTTTCCAAAACTGACATAAGCTTCTTTTTAAATGCCGACCTTAATTTTTTATGCCACTTTTACTCCATATTTTTTTATAATACAATTAACCCCTTGTTGTATGTTCTAATCTACATTAGCCATTTTGACTCCCTGTTCCAGTCTCCATATTGCCTTCCTCCCCCATTCCTCCCCTATATCTCTCTGTGTCTGTTTCTTATCAGAGATTTAATGGTGTCACACCTGAACGCACTCAGAGCTCTTCCATCCCAAAACAATTTGTAATTTGGAAATCCCTCAGTCAGTCAGTCAGTGTTCTTAGGGACTCCAGTTAGTATATATTCAGGCCCAGTTAGGGGTGGCATTTGCCTGGGGTGGCATTTGCCAGGGGTAGTAGTTGGCACCTTTCTCAAAGTACAGCTTTATCTAAGTACTGAGAGTTAGGCAAGAGAGTTGGACAGGAGAGAGACAGCTGCTGCAGCCACCTAAAGACAAGAGGCAAGTAAGCAAGCTGAATTCAGAGTGAAGACACAGTCATTTCCTCCAAGCACTGACATTTGCTCCCTTTACTGAAACTACTGACCACCTGATGCCAGAAACCAGGATTTCCAGGGCTGATTTTACAAACTGCTTATTTAACCACTAAACCACTGGGGACAACGAAATCTGACTTTGATTTCTTCTCCAACCACCATTAACCATTACAACATCTACCTCTCCTGATCATCAGTGGACTACTTCATTTAACCCTGCACTGATTCCTACCCTCTCCAAGTACTTTGCAGTTCTTCTACTGACTCTCCTCACCATCCCTGGCACCTATACTCTCCGCTCCGTGGATTGACCATTGACTGCCAAGTCATCTGTACTCTCCTGGATTACTGACTGTTGCACATCTCTACTGCCCCATTCATTAACCCCACTATGGGCAAATTAGCTCCTTGCTTTGTCATCGCCATTCTCACCTGCATAAGAGTCTCCTCCTCCTGTGTCCACATTAAGTGTCACGCCATTCACATTGCACCCTCAATTCTTCACTCACCACTTCTCTGCTCCCATGAACTTTTTTCATTCCTACGCTCCCTATCACCACCATCTCCTTCTACCCCTGCAAAAAAGCCCCACTGCTTCAAATCTCACTCTCACCTTATGTCCCTGTCCCTTCTCCTCCTACTTGCTGCAGGTGACATCTCACCTAACCCAGGCCCCCCTTCCATTTTCTCTTGTACCACAGAACCCACTCACACGCGCAACACTCACAACCTAATAACCGTACCCCGTCACCTAACCTCCTCCCCACCCTTTTGTTTTGGTCTCTGGAACGCCCGCTCTGTGTGTAACAAACTAACAGCTGTTCACGATCTGTTCATTTCTCACTCCCTAAACCTCCTTGCCATCACTGAAACTTGGCTCACATCATCAGACACTGCCTCCACTGCCGCACTCTCATATGGAGGCCTTCAATTCACACACACACCGAGGCCTGGCAACAGACATGGAGGGGGAGTAGGCATCCTGCTGCCCCCTAACCATATTTTTCAGGTACTCCCCACTGTTCCCTCTCTCTCCTTCCCTACATTTGAAGCTCACACACTTCGCCTCTTCTCTCCCTTCCCCCTGCGTGTCGCTGTCATATACAGGCCACCTGGTCCCACTGCACAATTTCTTGATCATTTCACCTCCTTGCTCCCTCACTTCATGTCCTCTGATGTCCCTACTCTCATCATGGGTGACTTCAACATCCCTATAGATAATCACAACACCCCCCCGCCCTCAAACTCCTCTCCTTAACAACCTCCTTAGGCTTATCGCAGTGGACCAGCTCTCCCACACACAGTGATGGCCACTCCCTCGACTTGATCTTCACTAACCTCTGCTCGGTCTCCAACTTCTCTAATGTCCCCTTTCCCCTCTCTGACCACCACCTCCTCACCGGTAACCTCATCATACCACGCAAACCCATCATCCCCGCCTCAATCAAGCGCATGCGGAGAAATCTACATACTCTTGACAAGCAACAATTTTCCACCTCCCTGCAGCCTCTTCTCAACCCCATCCTCACACTTACTTGCCCAGACAAAACTACTGCTCTCTACAACAGCACTCTCACTTCAGCCCTTGACATCGCTGCACCTGCAACTCCACGCCACCCACGCACAACCCCACCACAACCCTGGCACACAAGACTAACGCGATACCTCCAAAGGTGCTCACGCACTGCTGAAAGGCACTGGAGGAAATCGCGCTCCACAGCTGACTTCACACACTATAAATTCATTCTCCGTTCATATAGCTCTGCCCTCTCCCTGGCTAAACAGTCATTCTTCTCCGCTCTAATTTCTAATCTTTCCTCCAACCCCAAACGCCTTTTCTCAACCTTCACATCTCTTCTAAACCCACCAACACAAACACCTTCCACTAACTTCTCTGCCCAAGATCTCGCCAACCACTTCAAGAACAAGATTGAATCTATCAGACATGACATTTCATCACTACCACCCCCACACAGCCAGCCCAGCCCTGTCGCCTCTCCCACATACACACTAAGCTCCTTCCCACCTGTCACTGAGGATGAAGTCTCCCTTCTCCTCACTCGCTCAAACCTAACCACATGCCCTCTCGACCCAATCCCATCTCAGCTCACCCAAGAACTCTCCCCTCTACTAACTCCAATCCTTACTCACTTATTCAACCTCTCTTTGTCAACCGGCACCTTCCCTTCCTCTTTCAAACATGCCCTAATCACTCCCATCCTAAAAAAACCCTCCCTGGACCCAAACTCACTCTCAAATTACCGGCCAATTTCCCTACTCCCGTTCGCCTCCAAGCTTCTCGAGCGCCTTGCATATAACCGGCTCACTAAATTCCTCTGCTCCCATTCCTTGCTAGATCCCTTGCAATCCGGATTCCGCCCTCATCACTCCACTGAGACTGCCCTCACTAAAGTGGCCAATGACTTGCTCTCAGCCAAGTCAAAAGGCCACTACTCCCTACTCATTCTTTTGGACCTGTCAGCTGCCTTTGACACAGTTGATCACCCACTCCTCCTCCAAGCCCTCCACTCCCTAGGTCTCTGCGACACTGCACTCTCCTGGTTTTCATCTTATCTCTGCAACCGCTCCTTCAGTGTTTCCTACTCCGGCTCCACTTCCCCAACCCTCCCTCTGTCTGTTTGTGTGCCTCAAGGATCAGTACTGGGACCCTTGCTCTTCTCAATCTACACTGCTTCCCTTGGAAAACTAATAAACTCCTTTGGGTTTCACCATCATCTCTATGCTGATGACACCCAAATATATCTTTCCTCCCCAGACCTCTCCCCTTCCCTCCTGTCCCGAGTGTCTGACTGTCTGTCTGCTGTGTCTTCCTGGATGTCCTCCCATCAACTCAAACTTAACCTTGGCAAAACTGAACTAATTCTCTTCCCTCCATCCACAACCAGCCTTATCCCAAATATTACCCTCACTGTTAACAACACTTCCATCACACCAACCCCTACAGCACGCTGCCTGGGGGTCACATTTGACTCTGCCCTATCCTTCATTCCTCACATCCAGTCAATCTCCAACTCATGCCGCCTCCACCTCCGCAACATCTCTAGAATCCGACCCTTTCTCACAGAAGACACTACCAAAATTCTAATCCAAACACTCATCATGTCCCGTCTTGACTACTGTAACTCTTTACTAATTGGCCTGCCTCTCACCCGACTAACCCCGCTACAGTCCATAATGAACTCTGCTGCAAGACTAATCTACCTCACTCATCGCTTCTCTAACACCACACCCCTCTGTCAGTCCCTACACTGGCTCCCGTTAGCATACAGAGTAAAATTCAAAACTCTGGTGCTAACTTATAGAGCCCTCACTAACACTGCACCCCCCTATATTTCATCTCTCATTTCCAAATATACTCCCACCCGCCATCTTCGCTCTGCACATGACCTTCTGCTCTCCACAGCTCTTATCACATCCTCCCACTCCCGCCTACAGGACTTCTCCCGTGCTGCACCTGAGCTGTGGAATTCCCTCCCCCGCCCCATCAGACTCTCCCCCAGCCTTCAAATCTTCAGACGCTCCCTGAAGACTCACCTCTTCAGGGAGGCCTATCAACTGCCTCCATAAACATCATCACCAAGATTCATCCCTTGCACGGACTACTGCACTCAACGGCACTTCTCACTCCCACCCACTGACTGGCAGTTCATGTGGCAGGAGGCACTTAAACGCAATAGCACTTACTCCTTCTGTATCAACCTACCTTCCTCTAGACTGTAAGCTCTCACGAGCAGGGCCCTCTGATCCTCCTGTTCTCCATATCTGATTGTACTATTTAATACCTCTGTATGTCTATTCCCAATTGTACAGCGCTGCGGAATTAGTTGGCGCTATATAAATAAAGAATAATAATAATAATAATAATAAGGGCAGGTTTATAAATCTCTCACATTGTTTCCTGAAAAATAGCTCATACTTTACAACAGATCTTATATTCTTCACAATGTATTGCACAACCCCTTGGTCCTTAAAGGGTTATCTTTGGACCTCCAGCTGTTGAGGACTACAATTCTCATCATCACCAACCAACCAATGACTTGTTGAGAACCATTGGAATTGTGGTCTCCAAACAGCTTGAGGTCAAAATACTGACTAATCCTGTATTAAAGTATTGATGGTTCATGCAGACTTGTTAAAGGGATAGTAATACTTCGTTTTAACTTTATTTTATTTTGTAGGCATTAAAAAAAACATGAAGAATGATATAAGTCTTATCTCTCAAACCTTTATGGTTTATGAGATATTCACAAGCAAAGTTCCCCTCCCCGCCCCTTTTACCTAGTGTAAGCCATCTCTTCTCAGATGTGAGTCTGGTTGTATGACAGTACAGATAACAGAAGGGGACAATTTTCTTTGTATGAAAACAATGAAAGCCCTTCCCCCCTTGACAAGTTTTTCAGCTTTTTCCATTATCTTAATTGAAGATTGTCCCTCTCTGCAGTCTACCTGGGCATCTCCCTTCTGATCTGGTTGAACAGGGGGGGGGGATACTTTGTTTGTGAATATCTCTTAAACCATAAAGGTTTCAGAGATAAGACTTATATCATTCTTCATGTTTTTTTAATGCCTACAAAATAAAATAAAGTTAAAATGAAGTATTACTATCCCTTTAAAGGGATAGTAATGTTTCACAAAAACAGCAGCTCCAGTTAATCTTCATAGTATTTGAGTTATAGAGAGTGTTATTTCAATACTGTCAGAGTTGTAGTTCAAGAGTAATTGAAAGATAAAGTACCCCGCTCCCGCCCCTTTTACCTAGTATACGCCACCTCCCCTCAGATGAGGAATCTGGTCTTAAGACCAGACAGCTTACAGCAAGGGACAATCTTCTTACTGCTAATTGAAGATTGTCCTTCTCTGCAATCCACCTGCACACCCCGTTTCTGTTCTGAGGTGAGCAGTGTTACATCAGTAAAAGGGGCGGGAGGGGGATATTTTATCATTCAATTACTCTTGAACTACAACTCTGACAGTGTTGAAATAACACTCTCCATGGCCCAAATACTATGAAAATTAATTGGAGCTGCTTTACTATCCCTTTAATGTTATAAAATGTGCTTTCTTATATGTCCAACTTTTGTAACATCACTGCTTCTTTAAAGGGATAGTATAGTCCCATAAAAAGTATGTCCTACATCGTAGCTGCAGTAAAGAAACATTCAATGTGCTTAATCCTTTCTCTCAAACCATTATGGTTTGAGAGATGTAATAAAATAAAGACCTCCGCTCCCTCCCCCTTCTCATGCATCCCCTGTACAGCGGACGTCATGAGATCCTGCTTCCAGGACCAGACGGCGGCTCTTCAGGAGCGCTGTCATCTAGATATCTAAGTATAATTACTTCATCGGAATGGTCCACAACATGTGCTTTCAAGCCAGGCGCACTTTGTAGACCATACCGATGAAGTAATTATACCTAGATACCTAGATGACAGCACTCCCGAAGAGCCGCCTACAGTCGGGAGACCGGATTCTGCCGCTGACAGCTTTACAGCTCGTCAGGCAGAAAGGGGAGGGAATGGAGGACTTTATTTTCTTATTTCTCTCAAACCATAATGGTTTGAGAGAGAGGATTAAGCACATTGAATGTTTTTCCACTGCAGCTACGATTTAGGACGTACTTCTTATGGGATTATACTATCCCTTTAATTTTATCACAGCATTAGATATTATATTGTGTTTCTAGATCAAATGCCTTCACCATTTGTGAGAATATTGAAGTCCAGATTAATGATTTGTAATTAATGTTATAAACTAGAACATTTAGTTTTATTACTGTATTCTTCCCATAGTGGTATTTATGATTATAAAGCTTACACTATATACCTATGTATTGTAACAGTATTTTTAGCGCCAATATAATAAGCTTGTGTACACTTTCATGTCTAAAACAGACCCAAATGACTTTTCTCCAGCAATAAATCCATAATTTCTTCTGCTTTCTCAGAACTCCTTGCAACAACAACATAACATGGTGCAGACTGATTTTATTTCCAATCCTTTTAAACTTGGGTCCCTTAACTTATACTTGTTGCTTTCACAGCTTATGCCACAAAGCATGGGTTGTAAATGTAAGTCATTACTCCTACCCACAGACAGCTGTTTTGATGTTGTGTGTACTCAGTTTTAGGCTAATTTACACTAAATTAATTAATCTGGAGGGATTTTTGTCACCTGTTTCCTCACCATAATATTGTTATTTTCTTTTTTGCAAATCTTCAGTCGAAAAACACAGTGTCATACATGTGTTCAGAAGTTCTATTTTAGTGCATATTTGTTAGCAGGCTATCCATTTCAGAGCATACTGCACATGAGTCTACACTGCTGTACAAATGTGTTTATCAGTGGTTAGTACCAAAAAAAGGCTGGTTGTCAACAGATTACCTGAACAGAGTATTGTGAGTAATGTCAAGTTAAAAAAATGTGACTGGGGGAATGTACAAATAGGTTTCCATGCTAAAGCAGGGACTGGATTTCTTAGCACTATGCCTGCCTAATGCCACTTTACAAAGCAGTTAATGCCAAAAATGCTTCCATAAACACACGCATAATGCGACCCTATATGGGCAGTTCAAGGAGTTCCTTTATTCTGTGCTTTGTTTAATGACATTAAACAAGGCACAGAGCACAGTGTAATTTTACGGAGCAGGTGTAAGGGGCTTTCTGGCATTAAAGTCTTATTGACAGCAAAGTGTGTCTCCTGGTATGTTACAGCAATCATACCACATCCATATCCAAAACACGGTGGGTGGGCTGTTTATGTGTGTGTTTCTTTATTAGTATTCCCACTTTCAAACTAAGATGTGAGTGAAAAAGACAGAGGGTTTTCTCTTACAGTTTTTGTGCTTCTGATAAACATATGTGCTACTGCAAAGATAGTATATCAGTTCTGTCTCTTTCCTCATTGGTAAAATGATTCATTATGTTATGTTATGGAGTCATTCATGTTTAGCCACATTGTCAATCTCACCTCAATTCTGAGGTATGGCTGTTCCAGAGGTGGATGTGGCTGCTCTACTCTATATGTTGTGCTCTAATGTTGATGCTAATAACTATTGTCATTATTTGTTTGGGGTTTAGTTGGGGAGGTTTGGGTCTTGAGGTGAGACCACATTGTGTGTTTTGTTAGGATATCAGGTCTCTGCCAAGTTGGGGGGATGGAGATGGAGGTTAGTTTGGGGTTAATTTTAGTTATACTCACTGGGCTGGGGCTTGGCATCTTGGGGAGTCCTCCCCACAGCAGATAGGTACATTGGTGCGGGCACAAGATAATGGCATCCTTACCCGAATTGCTAACGTAGTTTGCCTTTATTTTCTCCTGCACTACTATCATGACTTTGGATAATCTCCGTGTGCTCTCATGGAATGTCTGGGCCCTGAATGATCCCATCAAGTGTACACTGGTCCTTAAACACGTGAGGAATCACAGACCAGATATAGTCATGCTTCAACACTGGAAAAGTGTTGGGTGGGTTCCCACAATCACTCCACACACTCTTCACACCCCCGGGGTGTCTCTAGCCTTGTAAGTAAATCCTTACCTTTTGAATTGTTAGACCTAAAGACTGACACCCAGGAAGATACATATTTTTATTTTGTGAAATTTTCCATAACCCAGTAATTCTACTGAACTTATATATTCCACCACCCTTCTCGCTGGAAATACTTTAGGAAGCTTTGACCTACCTAGCAGACAAGGGGGATCACATGGTGATAGTCATGCGGGGTTTTAATGCATGTATGGACCCTACTGTGGATAGAGTGGGAGGGACTCAGCCAGATGCAGCGATATCCTATACCCGCTTCAGGGGGGTGGGTGATGCAGGCCTCATTGATGCATAAGACTCTATCATGTCTTGACTATGCCCTTTGTGAACCGGGCGGCATGGCCCAAGGTTGCTGACTGTTCCGTTCTACAAAGAATTACATCAGACCACTCTTCTCTTCTACTTACTGTTGGTAAACTGCCAGAATTTGTCAACAGACAGTGGAGACTCAATTCCCACTGGCTGTCAGTGGAGGGGGTGTGGAGAGACCACAAAATAGATTTAGCTAGTTGCTTCGACATTAATGCTCGTTCGCATTGGACTATGTGGTATGGGAGGTGGCTAAGGCAGTGGCAAGAGCGTCCCTCATCTCACACATTGCTACATACAGGAAATTGAAAACTAGAGATCTTGATTAGCTGGAGGACCGGAAGAACCCGTCTGAACTTGACTTCTGTAACCAACCAGATCCAGATTTTTATGACAGGTTCCTTAAGGCCTCGGTTCAGTTTCTAAATGTAGCTGCTGAAATATCCGCACATTGCTTTTTCCTAAAACACTAGAATCTGTTTGAGAACAGGGACAAGGCAGGCAAGCTAATGGCCAATCTGGTCAGAAATAATAATGGAAACACAAAACAAGAATGCTGCACATGTCAAACTAATAAATATGCCAAAATATGAACAGAAATCTATGTGGTGCACTCATAACCAAATATTTATCATGAAAAGAAAAAAAGGAAGGTCCTTTAGGTAAAAGACACCAAAAAAACAACCTTATAAAAGAAAGCTTATTAGGAGAGGCACTCAATAGAACTATATAAATAAATAAATGCTTTATTAGTAAATACAAAAATATATACACAGACAGGATAAAACCAATTAAAATAAGTATAGGCAGGTAAATATTGAGGTATACAATCCCAGATGTATAAATGGATAATATATAAGCTATACCAAAAAGTGGAAAAAATAAAAAACACACAAAACAGCTCAAATAAGTATACATAAGAGTCTAATAAAGTGCATAATATAGTGACAATATCTTGATATACATACAGTGTAAATAAAGGTATAGTGGGACTGGGAATAGAACTAAGAACCCACCTAGTTACTGAGCACCCAACGCGTGTCGTCACCTTAGTGGCTTCGTTAAGGGTATCCTTTTTTCTTTTCATTAGAAATAATGATGGAGCTGTTCCTATTACTGGTCTTCAGGACGAGGACTTCCGCCTTATACTTGATGCGACCACTATTAATAGAAGATTTGCTGAATACTATAGTCTACCGTGCTCCTCTCTGTGTACTATTTCTGTTACTCAAATACAGGATTACCTTCAATCCCAGGAGCTGCCCCAACTAGCGGAGGATGATAGGTGTATGCTTGACTCCCCAATATTACTCATGGAGGTGCATGAGGCAATTGTGGACTTGCCAACTGGTAGGGCTCTGGGTAGGGATGGCCTCCTGGCAGAATGGTATAAGACCTATGAGGAGCTGTTCCTATTACTTGTCTTCAGGATGAGGACTTCCGCCTTATACTTGATGCGACCACTATTAATAGCAGATTTGCTGAATACTATGGTCTACTGTGCTCCTCTCTGTGTACTATTTCTGTTACTCAAATACAGAATTACCTTCAATCCCAGGAGCTGCCCCAACTAGCGGAGGATGATAGGTGTATGCTTGACTCCCCGGTATTACTCATGGAGGTGCATGAGGCAATTGTGGATTTGCCAACTGGTAGGGCTCTGGGTAGGGATGGCCTCCTGGCAGAATGGTATAAGACCTATGAGGAGAACCTGGCCCCCCATGTGTTAAATATGTATTACACTGTATATGATAAATGCTCACTTCTCCCATCCCTGAATGAGGCCACAATTATTGTAATTCCGAAGCCAGCAAAAGATACATGGAAAACCGATTCATATAGGCCCATCTCCCTTCTATCCTCCAGTGCAAAAAATCCTGGCCAATAAACTCAGGCAGGTGATTTCAATCATTGTCCACACAGACCAGACGGGTTTCATGCCCAACAGATCCACATCACACAATCTATATAGACTATATACACACCTACAGTTGGTGCATGATAATGAGGGCAACAGGGCTGTGCTTTCACTTGACGCCACTAAGGCCTTTGACTCCTTTGAATGGACTTACCTTTGGGGTCTTTGGAGGGGGTTTGGCATTTTGGTCCAGCCTCATCCTTGTATGGTGTCAATGCAATTGGTCAGATATACGATGGGGGCTCTTTGAAATCATTTCAACAGCTACACCAAGAATTTAACCTCCCAAATACCCTTTTTTACTCATACCTGAGAATGTGACATACATTGAACACACAATGGGAAGATGGGGCACATATCCTGGAGTTTCCTCTGCTCTGTACCCTGGCCACCTGGCATGGGCAGAGTCCTTTATCTACAACTGGTTGTTTAAACATTCCAAGGTAACAATGGGTTCCCTTAGAGCTAAGTGGGAGAACGACTTGGGGAGCTTGGAGGACTGGAAATGAGAGACAGCCATGAATGGGCTGGCAACAGTTGATATCTCTACTAGACACCAACTCCTTCAGCTAAAAATTCTCAATAGAGTTGATTACACCCTGATACTGACGACTCGTGTCCTAGATGCTGACAGTTGGGGGCTGATCTTATACACATGTTCTTGTCCTGTACCGGAGTAATTGACTTTCTCGTATCCTAGATGCTGACAGTTGGGGGCTCATTTTATACACATGTTCTTGTCCTGTACTGGAGTAATGGACTTTCTCGTATCCTAGATGCTTACAGTTGCGGGCTGAATTTATACACATGTTTTTGTACTGTACCGGAATGATGGACTTTCTGAAATCTCTGCTTCTCCATATAAAGCAAGCCCTGCAGCAACCCCTTCCACCTGTCCCCTAGGATGTGCCTTCTAGCTATATTCCTTGATGAACTTGACTCATCTACTGACAGACAGCTACTTTCGGAGCTCCTGGGATTAGCGAGAAGGGTGGTGGCTCAACACTGGTTCTCTAGTACACCTCCAATTGCTATGGCTAGAGCTAGTTAGCCACACTATATCACATTATAAACTAGTATACATCCACAGAAGAACACCTAACACTTTCCACAGGATAATGGACAGGTGTTTGATGGCCCAACACATTCCATGAGCATTTCCCTCATAATATGGACCATACTTATGACCTGTGTTGTGTCTGACAGGCTGTGCTGTCCACCTAGATGCCTGTGGCGGGGGGGCGGGTTTCCTAGTCCAGGGAGTGGGTTTAATTTGCGGGGTGGGGTGTATAAGGCTGGGTTTGAGTTCTCTTGGTTTTGAAACCAGTTGGGGGGGATGTTGTTCAGGGGGGATAAGAAAATTTATGGTGCGGGGGGCTCACATTACTTCTTGTCAGCTGCAGCATTTGATATTGTGTACTTAACATGTTATCTCTTACTCTGTTTCTTCTACATTGTGTGCTGTGTGTGTACTCTTCCTGCCATGAATATAGTTTATTTAAAAAAAAAAAAAAAAAAAAAAGAAAGGACTGGGGACAATGGGCACATCTGCTCTCCTATCAAACAACCGGCAAAACTCTAATTAGGCCCATAATGTGAAATCATCCCAATATAAATCAAGTACTGCTGCTGTCACTATTCCCCTTGTGTGCTCCCCACTAAGGACACTTGACAACTTGCAGTTTTAATATTAATGATGAACCCTCCCTGCCTCCAACTTAGCATATTCTCCGTGATAGAATCCCCTCAGATGCCACTTGATGCCCTGGTTACCATTATCCTCACCACAGTGTGTCATGGGTGGACGCTAACTGCCAGATCCTGACATCTACAGAATGGCTGCCAGCTGGTTGGGGAGGTAACAATGAATGAGGTGGATTGACAGAATATGTTGCTGCTATGTCTTCCCAGGCCTGGACCATAGAGAAAGAAGGTGATGGAGAGCCAGGTATTTCACTCACTATCGAACTTTCAAGCTCTGACTGGGTTTCTCTATACTTCCTCCTCTTTGATATGCACCTCACCTCTTGTTGCCTTTGGGGGGAGAGACAGTGAGTTCAGCAACAATAGTGCCCAATTACTTTGGTTTGGCTTTAACATGCTTCACATAAATGTCATGGTGTCTGTATTATGAGTGTGTTGAGTCAAGGTGCGTTCCCTCCTTTCCCATTTTCACTGATTTATCACATATAGCGCATAGTGCCGTTGTTGATGAATGCACTGACAAACAATACAAATATCGACTGGCGCTCAGATATAGTGGTTAGTGCACCACCACAGAATGGTACCACTGCAAGCGGCGTCCAGATATATCAGAGACACACACAATAAGTATTGATCCCACGGCACAGGACTCAAGTGCTTAAAGCACTCTATTCACTGTGCCCTATGGTCCAGTTCTTAGAGAAAGCAGTCCTAATAGAGCTACCACAATAACATCAGTGATGCTCCCCAAATAGAACAAAATGCAATCATGTAGCAGATAGTACGCTACAAATACACTCTAACAATACCTGGACTCAAGAGCAAAAAAAAAAAGGTGATACAGTGTAACAAGGACAGAAATCATATATATACTCATCAGTCCATATATCTCATCGGAATCATCTTCTCTCACTAATAGTAGAAGATCCACATGCAGCTCCTTTGATGGCTAGTTTTCCACCACACCGGCACAATCTAAATACAAGAAGGTTGCTATCGTAGGATTTTTCACTAACAAATAATCATGTTCTTTCTGATCTATCACACCTTCTTGAAGACCCTCGGTCAAAATATTTTTAAGGTCTCCTAAATACTCCATAGTAGGATCTCTTTTCATTAGTGCATAGCATTTTTTGTCACTCAGTAACCTTTTACACTCAGACTCATAATATTTAGTTGAAAGTATAACTATATTAACACCTTTATCTGAAGGTTTAATTGTTATATATTTATCATCTGCTAAATCTTTTAATGCAGACTTCTCATATTTGTTCAAATTAGAACACCCTTTGTAAGGTGTTTGAGGCTTTGTATCCAGTTTTTTAAAATCCTCTACCACCAATTGAACAAACACTTCTACATTAGGTGACACTGTCATTGGTGGTGTGAATCTGGTGTTATTTTTTAAATTAGTAAAAGGTCCTTTATTTATTTCTCTTGTATTCACATTTTCCTCCAGTAGATACATCAGATGTAAGGTTTCTCCATCAGCATTAGTAGCTGTTTTCTTTATCTGATTCTTGCTTAAAATTTTAAGTAATAACTTTCTAGCAAAAAGATTAAGATCTTCAACACAATCAAAGAGACGGAATGTGTTTGTAGGACAGAAGGAGACGCCTTTATGTAATACACTCAAGTGGTGTTTATGATGTGTCTTAGTCGAAAGATTTACTATCTGCATGGAATCAGTAGGTAGGGGAATCTCAGATCTAGTATTTACTAATTTGACCATTTGTAACCCCACTTGTTACAGTCTCGCAATTGTAGCTGTTGTTGTGTCGTCTGGCCTTGGCTTTGTTGTTGGTCCAAAAAAAGAATAGGTTTAGACACTCCTGTGGTTAATGATGAGTAAATACAATATCATTACCTGTATGTCGTGAGGTGTGACTCGATACTGACATAACTAATAATTTAAAGTTATTTTAGAAGAACATCTAGGTATTTGCTATATTAGCAGGCTACAAAGTGGTGCATAAATTTAGTTGGTCATCAGTGTAGTTGGTTTCTCAAATTTTTAAAACATTCCCACATTACCTGGTGGGCTCACTGAGGGTAGCAGAGGAAAACTCTACAATCTGCAAAGCAAAGTAGATTGGTCTCTGGTAATACAATCATTAGGCATTTTTGCTTGTATATTGTTCAACTTAGTAGCTTCTTCCAAAGACCTCTAGTAGGCTTTTATTTATAATAAACAACATTTTAGGGTGATTCTTTTGAATAACTTGCAATTGCTCATTTGATTTTTGACAAATGCAACACATTTACCAAAACTTCTGGCATTGAAAAAAGTAACATTTGGACTTTGTGACACCAGTAATAGATCCATGAAGTACCTGTTTCAGTGCTGAATTGTCAGCAGACCTGGGGTTGCTTGCTGAAGTGATTAATCTCTCACTGCTGTTTAAGCTGCACACTGATTTATTATGCAGATTCAAATCTTACCCATGTGATCACAGAGAGAAATTTACCAATACCTCATACATGGTAATGTTAATACCTAGAGAACAAATGGGAGAATAGTAATGAAGCAGTCTAGTTTATTCCTTAAAAAACTAAAAACAATACTATTTTAAATGATCTGCACTTTAACCCTTTAATCACCAAAGGAGTTTGCCAACCCTTCTGGTACGTACATTTTTAACACTAGAGTTTATATTTATAAATGCACCTAGTTATGTCATGTTTGTTTTGATTAACCTCATGAGCTAGTTATGAAATTACTAGTTGAAGAGTCCTTTACACGGGCCACAGTGCCAGCTGGTCGCAGTGTAGTCATGCACAGTAGAGACTGCCCGCTCCGCGGCTGATACAGAGCAGGGTGCGAGCCGCGGCTCAGGCAGTCTCTACTGCGCATGACTGCACTGCACGCAGCCATCTCTACTGCATCTGATGGCTTCTGACAAACTTTAGTGAATTATTATATAGGACTGTAATATTACAGTCAAATGTGCTCTCTATAACAATACAGTTTGATAAATTATTCATAATGTATGTCTGTGACAATTTGTCTTTGTATTCTTTATAAGAAACTACTAATTTAAGATAGAAGCCTGGTATCACTGCCATAGTTCTAGTTCTGACTGCAATTCTGTCACTTTTATGATGGAAGCACAGTCTAGCAGTTAACTTCTGAACAGAATGAAAAAATGAAGTCGATATGTGGCAGGTTATGAGTCAGTGACTCTTCCCTCAAACCTTGTAAATTTAGTTCTTATCTTTTGACTACAAAATAAATAAATAAATACAAAGTACAGGAAAATGTTTAATACTTTCACCACTGTTAGACTTTCTGTGACCTCATGAAAATGTTGTCAGGGCTACAACAACATCTAATATTGGATATCTACCAAAATTTACACAGCAAGATATGTTATGGGAATAATCCACTTACATTTACCTTTCTTTAAAAATGTGCCCACTTTCATGAGATATTTAATCTTAAAATTACTTTTGTTTTTGCATACATAAGTCAAGGGATGAAGTTGTATAGACCAGATTTTGGCTTGTGCCTCTGCTTATTGAATAAAGTGCACTGTGATTGATCAAGAAAATTGATAGTCCTCAAACAGGAGGACCACAAATGTGTGATGTATTTTAATTGATCCATTAAAAAGCTGTGAACAAATGTGCTTGATTGATCATAACTAAAATTTGTTCTTAAAAATGAAGAACACAAGGAGAAATTGAAAGAACGTGACAATATTAACTATTTGATTAACAGTATTAACCATTAAAAGGCCAGTAGCCTGTTTTAAAGATTTCATTAATTAATACAAAATTCAGTGTTATAGTTAGTTAAACTTTAAAGCACCTCCAAGCTTTCCCCATGCTTTACTTTAATGTTATTCATTACAATTCTTATTATATAGATTTATTATATATAAATATATTAATTATATTCTGTTTCATTGCACCAACAAAGCACAGGGTAGCAATGGACCCATTATTCCCTTCTATTGCATGACTGAAGGTTTTTTGTTTTTATCTTTAAAAAAAAAGCAAGCTTTATTTAGAATAACAGAAGGTACAATCATATGTTCACAAAAGACAATTGCACAAGAAATAAGTAATTCATGAACAATAAGACCAAGTAACAAAGTGGTCATAATGTAATGATAGCAACAAGATATAAGAAGCACTTAAAAATCCAGATTGTAGGCATAGTCATATACACTTGCATGTACATTTCAGATTTACCTAGCAGAAGAAGAAGAGTAGGGTGATAGGATAGAGGTGGGTGGGAAAAGTGGGGAGAGAAATAGAGAAGGGAGGAGAACACACACCACATAAGCCTTTGTATAAAGCTAAATACAGAGTGCTATTGAACCGAAGTCCAGGCAGAATGGATAGTATAGTCTGTACAGTTGATCAGATGTAGTGTTATTTTCAAATTATAGCTTAGAAATGAGGCATAATGCCAAAGGCCAACTAGGGTCATAAGAGCTTAAGACAGATAAGTTTAAAGTCTAGTTTACCTCTGGGGGAGTCAGTTTAACATGCAAAATTGAATATATTCCAACCATCAGTCATTAAAAAGCAAAAGGGAGGACTTAGCAACTGCATAGAACTGTTCCATGAGCAACATTCTGTTGACTCTGTCTAACCAGTGAGAGATGGAGTGGGGGGCTCCCTCAGTTTCCAAAAATGCGGGGATTAATGATCTGGTTGTATTCAGTAAAACTGTAAGTATGCTCCACATTCTTCATTAGAGAGTGAATGACAGGGGGGTCTCATATAGGAAGAAGCACAGTAAGGGGTCATATGGAATGGAGATGTTCAGGATCTCGGATATCACTTGTAGAACTTGATTCCAGAATGGAACAATATCTGGACATAGCCAACAGATGTGTAAGATGGAGCCTGCTTGAGACAATCACATAAGGGAAGTTGATGGGGAGAAAAAAGCTAAACGTAGAGGGGTGATATACCACCTAGTAAGGAGTTTATAATTAATATTCTGGGTTCTAGTATCTCTTGCTAGGTTAAGGTTAAGATAGAATATGGTTACCCATTGGGAGATGTCTAAGGTACATCCTAATTCATTCTCCCACATAAGGAGAAAATAAGGTTTGGCGTGAGACATGGAATGGCACAGTAGAGACTTGAGAGTAGGAAGAGTAGTGGGTGAAGAGTAGGTGAAATTCAGGCTTACTCACTAGTGATTTTAGAAGAGAGGGCAGTGGAGCTAGGTTCAACTCCTTATTGCCTGCATCTGTGTGCCATGTTTTCAAAAGGTGGTCCATAATGACATGATCTGACCAAGGCGAGGACAGTTTGGACTGACATTCATAATAGTTGGAAAGGTTCTAGGCTGCCAAGAGTCCAATAGAGTTTCAGTCTACCTCCTCAGGGAACAGAGTGTGAGACTGAATAACTTAGATGAAGCAACTGCTTTGTAGAAATTATGGAAGTCAAAAAGACCCAGTCCCCTGTTCTGGAGTTTGAGGGATAGAATAGAGAAGCTTAATCTGTTTGCCCAAGTAAATTATGATGAGTGACTGAAGCAAATTCAGTGTGCTTTGGGGAATCAATTGGAAGGGCATTAAGGAGATAGAGTATTTACAGCAATATCATTATTTTAATGATATTAATCCTACCAGATCATGAAATGAAGGGGAGAGACCAATTCTTAAGACATAGAAGAGAACATACGAGAAGATTTCATTTGAACTTGGGATAAGGTGGAGTCCATATAATAAGAAACTAGTAAGTCCAAGTGAAGATGGCGGTGGTAAGTCATCCCTTTAAGGACTTTTTGGATGTATGTATGTTAATATCCACATTATGCTGAACAACATTGATACTGAATAACATCTATGTTGTAGAAATATGTACATTGTTTCCATCTGCCAGTAAGTCTTGGCATAGTGTTGATCGGATGTTACATAGATTGTCGATTTAAACATCGAAAAGTGATTGGATACATGTTCATTATAACTAAGAAGTTCAAGTGGAGAAGTCCTGATATAGTGTCTATTGTTTGCTACATATATTGCCGACTTAAACACTGATGAGAAAGTGGATACACGCTTACGTTATATATATCAGTTGAAATATTCGTATATCCTTAACCAGCTTAGTAATAGAAGAGTTCTTTATTGCAAGTGTAAACCAACTTGGACTTTTTGAGGACTTTATATGTACAATTTTTCTTTTTTGGCCAATATATTTTTATTTTATATGATTGTGTTTTATGTAATAAATATTTTTGATAATTGATACACTGGTATTTTGAGTATAGAGATTGTATGTGATTGAGGTGTATGAATTCCCTATTGCGGGAATACGCTGTGTCTCACATTTAGATCCTGAGCATCGTGCCTTTGTGGTGTCTCTGGACGGCACACCCCTGAGATAGGTGAGTGTGGTGCCGTTTAGGACATCTGCGAGGGTAACATTTGTTCGCCGGATGTGCAAGGTGCAGTGAGGTGGTTGCCTGTTGGTTGTCTCTATTTTATATATATCGGGGTGAGTTCGGCTCGATCACTACATCTTTTCTGCTCAATACAATATTTGGTCTATTTTGGACTATATATAAATAAGCAATCACTTTTTGGTTATTGGATTGGTGACTAATTTGTGATTGCGCAGAATTGAGGGTTTGTGTATGAGGGGACTCGCCGTGATTTTGTGGTGTTTTTATTTGTTTTTTCCAGTTTTTGGGGCTCACTACATTTGATCTGTGTCTCTAGGGGGTTAATTTATTTAAGACTATTTACACATTCAGGGCACAGACATATTTTTTTGCATATTATACAATTCTAAAGATAGTCTGAGACAGAGGACAGAAGTGGTGAGAGGTTGATCTTGGGAAGAGAGGCCAATGATGGGGATAACTGTATACCTAGATATGGGATAGACGCTGTAGACATTTGCAGGCAAATTTCCTCTTCAGAGAAGCTACTTCGTGGAGTCAAGATTGATATTAAATATTTTGGGTTTTGAATAGTTATTTTTAGCCAGAGAAACACATGAATATTCTTCCAGAATATTAAGAAGAGGAGGAATTGAGCTTTCTGGGTCATTATGGAATATCAACACACCATCTGCAAAAGCAGCCACTTTGAAAATTGAGTTCCCACTGCAATACCACTTAAAATAGAATTCTGTATGACGCTGTTGAGCAGAGGTTCAAGAAAGAGGATAAAGATTAGTGGGTATAGGGGGCAGGTTTATCAAGTTCTGTTTGTGATTGCGGAGGGGTCAAATAGAGTGCCATTAACTAAAACTTTTACTGAGAGGTTGGCGTACAGACCATTATGCCCCTCATCATGCAAGGTCTGAATCCTATGTTTTCCAGAACTCCAGAGATATAGGGCCATCTTATTCTATCAAACACATCTGTTGAAATAAAGATTGCCTACAATTGGCTATTAAGAGCCAAATAAATGAAAGATTGTTGTGGCAGTGTTATGGCTAGCTTGTCTCCCTGGCAAAAATCCACATCGATGCAGATGTATCAAGGAGGGTATAAAAGGTCAAAGGCATGTGGCTAAGATTTTGGAACATATTTTAATATTGACATTGAGCAGGAATATGGGGCGGAAATTACTACAGAAGGGAAGGATCTGTGACTTAGAAAGGACAATCACATGAGCCTCCAATGATTGATAGGGAAAAGACTGTCTTTGCAAGATTGTGTTGAAGGATGAAAGCATCTAGGGAATTAAGATGGTCTGAAATGTTCAGTAATGGGAGGTCGAGAAACCGTCAGGGCTGGGACTCTTCCCTAATGCCGTGGATTGATTTGCTTTGTCCATCTCATCAGTAGTGAAAAGGGATTCCAGTTCTTTAACCACATGCGGAAGAAGCTTGGACACTCAAGTTTTGGCTAAAATTTATGTGAGTCTAGTCTCGAAGGAATGTTTCTTGGCTTCAGCCTCCCTATCTAGGTTATTGAGATCTTTATTGAAATCCACGAAGGCCTTAGCAATATGTGGATAAGTGGCTATATGTCCCCTTTTGGGAACAAATCTGGTTGACATGTATGGCTTTTAGGCATGTTTTAATTATCTGAGCTAGTGATTTCCCACATTTATCTCCTGATATATATTTTGCATATTTATACCACATGTGAGTTTTGGCAACAGCAGCTTGGAGGAGTGTGTTGAGCTCCTCTTTGGTGTGGGTTAAATCTGTGAGATCTGCTGGTGATAGTGATACCCTCAGTAGAACAATTTTATTCAGAAGGGCTCCTATTTTTGTTTTCTCTCCTTATTACGTTGAACACCTATCTATATAAAGTGCCCTCGAATCACACTTATGTGGGCTTCCCAAAAAATGGGAGCAGGAGTGCCTTTCTCTGAGTTAAAATAAAAATATTGCTCCAATTTCTTAGATATATGGGAAGATGAATTATTATCCTGTAAGATCATTTCATTTAATAGCCTGCAATTTGGGGAGGTCATTGATCTCAGGTAACGTGAGGGAGAAGGAAACCAGGAAATGATCTGACCAAGTCAAAATCTCCATTTTAGAGTCTCACAGGTGATGGAAAAGAAACTGTGAGAGAAGGAGATGATCAGTTCTACTGTATGAGTCGTGTGGTGGGGAGTAGAAGGTAAAATCATCCTCTTCCTGGTATCTATTAGATATAATTGAGACAAGCATTGACAAAGGTTGCATAAATGAGGCAGCTTAAATAGGGATTTGTCAGTATAGCAATAGACTATAGAATAAAGAGCTATATTCCGATCACCCCCTATAATAAGCCTACCCTCTTCATAAGAATCTAGCATAGAAATTATATGATGCAGGGAGAAAATCTGGCCGGAGCTGGGACTGTACATGTTAAGTAGAATATAGGGTCTGTTGTAAAGAAGTCCTCTGTGCAGGATAAAGTGCCCATCTGGGTCAAGCATCTGTTCACTGAGTGACCAGGGAATGGAAGATCGGATTTAAATGCTCACCATCTCTTCTTTTCTGGGGCAGAAATGAGGTAAGTTGTTTATAATTTCCTGTTAGTAAATTGGAGGGGGGTTTAGTTAAGAAAATGGGTCCCCTGCAAAAAACAACTGGTCTGCGGCTAGTCTGTAAAGGTCTCTCAGGGCTATTGTTCTCTTTTCAGGTGGGTTGAGGCCCTTGTCATTAATGGCTACTATTTTAATGAGAGGCATAGTCTATCTATGTCATGAAAGCCAAGGAGAGGCCCGTCCATCCCACCATGGACACACACACACACACACACACAAAAAAGGGAAGATATGGGGATAAGGAGGGAGCAGGAGACTGGGTTGTAATGGTAATGGAAGATTGGGGTTGTAATATACGTTATAGAGGTTAGCAGAAGAGTGAAAAAGGAGAAACCTTATAAATTGTAAAGTTAGTACAGATGATACCATGAGGTTGCAGGGGTGAGGGGACCTCAAGGTCAGTAAGAAAACACTAAAAGGGTGAATGAGCACATTCACGGTAGAGGAGTCACAATGTGTAAAGAAAGGTGATGAGGTGAAAAATCTAATATTGGTAACCACAACAGAAGAAACAAACAGTATTGAGGGAGCAGGTGTGAGTAGGGCCAACTTTATGGGCACTGTTAATGATATGAATTGTGGAGATCGGTATGTATAGGACAAATGGGTAGGCTAGAAGATCCCATGAGAACATAAGCATTCCCCCCATTTGTATGTGCATTGACCTGTAAATTATAAGCATTCTAGCCAGGGTGGGAGAGTAAATGAAAATGGGTGGTGGGCAAAAAGCCACCAATGTGACTAGTACCTATGCACCTTGATTGAGAAGGGAAGGGACAAAAAAATAAATACATTATATATTCAAAATATCAAGCTCAGTCAATGGGAGCCATGTGGCCTGTAAAGCCAGGATGACTGGCTTAACCTGAAGCTCTACATGTAGGCATGCCCGAGGGCCCTCCATCATGCATCACACGCCCCCAGTTTTGCAGCCCCTCTTTTACTTTAAGGGAAAAATTATTGGGTAGAAACTCATTACTTCAGGGGTAGATGTTAGGTCATGGTCTTCTATTTAACTGGATGACCATATTAAGGCAACAGCATATGAAGATCAAATACTTGAGAGATGTGTCTGTCTGTGATCAGAATACATCTAGTGCACGGTACAGGACCCCTGTGGCAGCCTGAGGAAAGTAGCATATTAGTGAGTATCAGGCCTCCACCAGGCTTGGAAAATGTCATGTGAGAGGGTATGCCTTGGTAAAGACCATTGATGTAATGTTAGTAAGGTGATGTGGGGACAAAGATCTTACATGTATAAGCTGCAAATAATAAACAAGATATTAAGATTCATCATACTCCCAGCAGGATGATACTGCAGGACATAGTCTACTGCTAATACAATATGAGGAAAATATGTTCACTACTACATCTTTTAAGTGAAAGAGGTATATATGGGTAATAATCAGATGTATAATCCACTTAGAATGTAGGTCACATACATATACAATCAATATTTCCTCTGGGCTGGGGCCTAAGAAGCAGTATGTATGTGTGTGTGTATCTGGAGATGTGATTGGATATGAAGTGTGTATGTTTGAGGTTCTTCTGATGATGATATTTTGCATCCAGGGGTTATTATGATGTATTGGTCCAGTGCAATGCAATGACTATAGTAGCTTGAGAGTGAAAGAGGTATGAAATGGGACTAGACAGTAGACACACCTCTGTTGCTGTTTTCTCATTAGAAATGCCTGCATGCATAAAATTCAATTCTCTGCTCCAATGATATTTCATGACCTTAGTAGTGGGAGTGGGTATAGCAAGGATTTTGTCATTGTCACAGTTTTATTCAGCAACTTGCTAAGATGATTTAGGCACTCATCGTTTAACCATCTGAATGCTAGAAGGGTGAGCAAAGCCTTTCTCGTCAATTGTTTGCCCTGGTAGTGTATGTGGTAAATTCAACTGTACATATTTATGGATACAAAGTGGTGGAGGGATCTCCAATGAGACCTCTCTAGCATCCAAGGGGTTAATACCAAATGCCATCAGTATGCATCCATAAACCTGTAGAGTACAGCATAACTCCTACGCTACTGTAATGAACCTGACAAAATTTTAAATGCTGCCATTGTAAAGGTGCCATTCTGATCCTGACAATGTTTTGACTTTTGAATATGAAATATTGATAATTGGCATGTTGGCAGGCTTATTCCAATAGGATAGAAAAAACTACAATATGAAATAAAATACATAGAGATTGTGTTGCATTCAGTCCATAGAACCCCCAGCTGTACAATTCTAAGGATAAGCTTATAACAGCACATGTGAATCAATCAGAATTGCAGCTATTTTGACAAATCAACTTCTGCTAATGAGAACAACTTGTGCAGTTGTGAGGATATTTTTAAAACCTATGCTCCTGTGCTAGTATAAAGACTGGAACTGAGAATGTCTACTTTAGAAAAAACCGAAAATGATGAAAATGGATAAATATAAATCCAATATTATATACTTAAATAGATAAATATGTTGATCAATGTAGTAAAAGAAATATTTGCTTAATTATATTAGGAACTAATTTGTAGTCACTTGTATTCTCAAATCAGTGGGAGCATCATCCTGACAGATATACATGATTATTGCTTCCCATTAATTTATTTCTCTTCTTTGGAAGATGATCTTTTCTGACTGACTCAGAATGAGGAGTGAAAAGGAGGGAGGCAGTTTAAGCCAGAGTTGTAATTATTGGTCAGATATTTACTCACTTGTCCAAAAAAAATCACTGCTCATCACCTTATTAGGGTGCTAGAATCTATCAGTTTCCACCAGATGGGTGGAATATATTAATGGGGAGTAATATCATTGTCACATATAAATCCAACACTTGTTGTCTCTTCTCTACCTTTGACTCTCTTCTCTGGCCTCTATCTGCGTCCCCCCAAACTATACAAACACAAGATTTCTAAGTTCTTCAAAGCCAAGGTAGATTCCATCTGGTAAAATACTCCCCTTGTAAATATTCTCTTATGCTCCTCTGTCCCCATCCTGCCATGCTTAACTCTTTCTCACCAGTGTCAGTGGAGGAATTGACTAACCTACTATCCTCCTCTCCCTCCACCACATGCACACTCAATCTGGTTTCCTCTCACATCATCCAGTCTCTCTCCTCCATACTAATCCCTGTAGTACTACTACAGATCTCCTTTGCCTCTGCTATTTTTCCTGATCATTTCAAATATGCCATAGTGACACCTATCCTCAAAAGCCATTTCCCTGATAGCACAACAACTTTTAGCTATCAACTGTTTTCTCTTCTGCCTTGTGCATCTAAGATTTTGTAATGTCTTGCCTTCTACCACCTGCTTGACTTCCCGAACACACACACAACCAGTTTGACCAATTACAATCTGGTTTTCGCGTTGCTCACTTCACAGATACAGCTCTCACACAAGAGTGGTCAGTGATCTACACATTGCCAGATCACATGGTCACTATTCAATACTTATCCTGATTGCTCTCTCACTTGCTTTTGACACTGTCAATCATGTTCTCTCCCTCCAAATTCTTAACTCCTTAGGCATCTGTAACTTAGTCCTGAACTGGCTTTCCTCTTATCTAACTAACTAATCCTTCAGTGTCGCCATTTCCTCTCCCATCTACCTTTCTGTTGGTGTTCTTCAAGGTTTTGTTCTTGGACTGCTTCTGTACTCTCGATACACAATAACACTTGGTAAACTTATTAACTCATTCAGACTCAAATATCACCTCAATGCAGGTGACACCAAGCTTTATTTATCCGTACCTCAATTGACTACTGATGTTCAATCTAATGTCACAGATTGTCTCTTGGCTATATCAGAGGGGATGGCATCTCAAATTGTCAAAAACTGAGCTACTCCTCATCCCACATAGATCTAGTTCAGTCGTGCCCTTCCAGGTGACAGTAAATGGCATAAATCCAGTAACAGTAATATTAATAAACCATCTAAAACCACTGAAGATGACAATGATTCAAATTCTTGGGTTGATGGCATAATTGAGGTAGGTGTAGCAATTCAACCACTTTCTGTGCTTGACAGTGGGAGTAAAAATACCTATCATCAAAGTAGTGGATATGTGCTGAAAATACTTCTAAAGGGAAAAGTAAAAAAAAAATGTTTGACACTTCAAAAAGCCTAGAGGAATATAAGACGAATAGGGGAGAAGCATCAGGCATTGTTGAGGATAACCTAGTAACTGATGATGATGTTGATCTAGAATATATGCCCCCAGCATCCTCCGATTCTTTAGATACAGATGAGGCTGAGGGATGGGGGATATCATAATGCCATAAAATTACCTGAAAGGCAAAGGCTAAATCTTCAACCACTGGAAAGGAGCGCTGTGTTTGTTTATAATCTCTTTGAGAGATTATTTGGAAAGTCTGACTCTGGTGCCTAAAATAAAAAATCATCCTGTCAGTCAGCATCAGCAGAAACCCCCCAACCAGCCTTACACCTTAAGGAATTAGCAGCACAGGTCATCAGCATCCACAGCCTTAGATGAGTATCTCTGCTGCTGTCGGAAGTGCATCACCATTGACACCTAGTAGTATAATTGCAGCAGCATCTAGCCCCAGCAGTAGTAGTAGTAGCCCCTCAGGAACCCCTCAGCCCATAAAGTCTACAGTATGGAGATACTTCACTACTGATCCAAAAGCATGTTGCTATCTTTTGTCTGTTTAAGAAGCATGTGAGTGGGGGTGGGATGCAGGATCACACTTTGGCACCTCTTCACTGAGATCCCACCTAAAGCACAACCACAGGTCTGATTGGGAGATACACCATCAGCATGTCAGATGTGCCACAACTAGCAGCAGCAGCAAAAGCACTACTAATAGTTGCCAGGGCTCTGGGGCTCATAACAGAAATTAAGTTAATGTGTCAGAGAATGTGCCAAGCTATCCTTAATTTGAAATAACACCTATTGCTCCTCAGAGTTTGTTTTAGGAGATTACAAGAGTGACTGAGTGCATGCACAAACTTCCATACCACCACCTCAAGTCATGTTGTTAAAGCAATAAAGTTACACAGTTTCTCTGCCATTTACCACCAACCTACCCTTTCCGGGGGTTTGGGAAGGAGCCAAGAACTTCCCAAAAATAATCCCAAAGTAGGCCTGTGGAATGAAAAAGTTGCTAAGATATTGACAGTTGACAAACATCTGTATTCTTTTGTTTAAAACAGAGGTTTTAAAGAACTGATATCATGTGTTGCACCCTGCTAGCATATCGCAAGCCACAGTTATTTTCCAAGAAAGTTGGCTGTTCCAGAATTGTACAATCAGGTGGTTACTGGGATTAGAAAAGGGTTGGAAACATCATATGACAAGAACCTTGCAGGTGTAGAAAATGGCACCATCCCTACCCACAATTAAAATTATTTCTTCACTCCAGATTTCAGGAGGGGAGGTAGAGAAGGATCTTCTTGTCTGAACACCTTCTCGCTCTATGCACCTAAAGTTGCTTGTGGTACCGTTGCTGCCTCATCTTTAGCAATACATTTAAGAAGGAAGGTCCACCTGTCCCATATCAGTGCTGGTACTTCCACAACTACCACCACCACACCAATCTGTTGAGGGAGTGATGACCCCAGTCCCACTAGTTCCCAGCATGGTGGATACATAAGTCTAATCCTGCTGTAATATTTGTTAATGCTGATGAGATTGAGAGTCAGACAATTCAGTAGCAGGACATTCAGTAAACTACTGTATTACCAAATCCCTTCATATCATTGCTATTGATACCTATTCCCACTAAATATCTCTCCCACTCCTGGTTGCATAGCTCAGACTTGTGTCTGATCTAGGAAAGCTCTTAATATCATATATGAATCTTCATAGTTCATCACACTCATCATCGTCAGCAGCACCACCTCCATATTTTTTCTCATCTCTTGCTTCTGGTGGTGACTATGAGTGTCACATAAGTTTCATCTGGTTTTACACACCCAGACTCAGCAGTATGTTCAGAGTCAGATAGCTGAAACTTTGTGCTGTTCCCTTTGCAAGCATCCATCTGGGGAAAGTTCAACCCAAGGCGCTGATATGGTGGCAGTACTGACAGGCTATGGTGGAGATGGTGGCAGCAGTATCTACTGGTGAACTCTGGCGTTGTTGAATTTCAGGGCATGTGGTGAGGATGGTGGAAGCACTATTTGCTAGTGGTCTCTTGTTCTCTGTCACATGTAATGTGTTGTGGGTGATGGAAGAACAATGTGTTGGTAGACTCTGGAGAATTTCAATCACTGGAGGTGTAGTAGAGGATGGTAGTAGCACTATCTGCTGGTGGGCTTGCTGAGCACTGATACTTCTAGAAATACTGCCTTTACTGGATTCTTCCCCATCAATCGTAGAGGTCCTCCAGTACACACACACACACACACACACACTATCTCTCTTTACATCTACAGCTCTCTCTATCTCAACTACACCTCACTGCACAGTGGACAGTTCTGGATTTTTATACAGTGAGGGAAAAATTATTTGTTCCCCTGCTGATTTTGAACATTTGCCCACTGTCTATAATTTTAATGGTAGGTTTATTTGAACAGTGAGAGACAGAGTAACAACAAAAAAATCCTGAAAAACACATTTCAAAAAAGTTTTAAATTGATTTGCATTTTACTGAGTGAAATAAGTATTTGACCCCTTATCAATCAGCAAGATTTCGGGCTCCCAGGTGTCTTTTATACAGGTAACAAGCTGAGATTAGGATCACTGTCTTAAAAGGAGTGCTTGTTATCTCAGCTTGTTACCTGTATAAACGACACCTGTCCACAGAAGCAATCAATTAATCAGATTCCAAACTCTCCACCATGGCCAAGACCAAAGAGCTGTCCAGGGATAAGATTGTAGATCTACACAAGGCTGGAATAGGCTACAAGACCATCACCAATCAGCTTGGTGAGAAGGTGACAACAGTTGGTGCAATTATTCACAAATGGAAGAAACACAAAATAACTGTCAATCTCCCTCGGTCTGGGGCTTCATGCAAAATCTCACCTCATGGAGTTTTAGTGATCATGAGAACGATGAGGAATCAGCCCAGAACTACACTGGAGGATCTTGTCAATGATCTCAAGGCAGCTGGGACCATAGTCACCAAGAAAACAATTGGTAACACACTACACCGTGAAGGACTGAAATCCTGCAGTGCCCGCAAGGTCCCCCTGCTCAAGATAGCACATGTACAGACTTGTCTGAAGTTTGCCAATGAACATCTGAATGATTCAGAGGAGAACTGGGTGAAAGTGTTGTGGTCAGATGAGACCAAAATTGGGCTCTTCGGCATCAACTCAACTCGCCGTGTTTGGAGGAGGAGGTATGCTGCATATGACCCCAAGAACACCATCCCCACCGTCAAACATGGAGGTGGAAACATTATGCTTTGGGGGTGTTTTTCTGCTAAGGGGACAGGACAACTTCACTACATCAAAGGGATGATGGATGGGGCCATGTACCGTCAAATCTTGGGTGAGAACCTCCTTCCCTGAGCCAGGGCATTGAAAATGGGTCATGGATGGGTATTCTAGCATGACAATGACCCAAAACACACGGCCAAGGCAACAAAGGAGTGGCTCAGGAAGAAGCACATTAAGGTCCTGGAGTGGCCTAGCCAGTCTCCAGACCTTAATCCCATAGAAAATCTGTAGAGGGAGCTGAAGGTTCGAGTTGCCAAACATTAGCTTTGAAACCTTAAAGGGATAGTAATACTTCATTTTATCTTTATTTTATTTTGTAGGCATTAAAAAAACATGAAGAACGATATAAGTCTTATCTCTCAAACCTTTATGGTTTAAGAGATATTCACAAGCAAAGTTTCCCCCTCCCGCCCCTTTTTCCTAGTGTAAGCCATCTCTTCTCAGATGTGAATCTGGTTGTAAGACCAGACAGATAACAGCAGGGGACAATCTTCTTTGTATGAAAACAATGAAAGCACTTCCCCCTTGACAAGTTTTTCAGCTTTTTCCCTTATCTTAATTGAAGATTGTCCCTCTCTGCAGTCTACCTGGGCACCTCCCTTCTGATCTGGCTGAACGGGGGGGGGATACTTTGCTTGTGAATATCTCCCAAACCATAAAGGTTTGAGAGATAAGACTTATATCGTTCTTCATGTTTTTTTAATGCCTACAAAATAAAATAAAAAGATAAAACGAAGTATTACTATCCCTTTAATGACTTGGAGAGGATCTGCAAAGAGGAGTGGGACAAAATCCTTCCTGAGATGTGTGCAAACCTGGTGGCCAACTACAAGAAACGTCTGACCTCTGTGATTTCCAACAGGGGTTTTGCCACCAAGTACTAAGACATGTTTTGCAAAGGGGTCAAGTACTCAGTAAAATGCAAATCAATTTATAACTTTTTTGAAATGCGTTTATCAGGATTTGTTTGTTGTTATTCTGTCTCTCACTGTTCAAATAAACCTACCATTAAAATTATAGACTGATCATTTCTTTGTCAGTGGGCAAACGTACAAAATCAGCAGGGGATCAAATTTTGTTTCCCTAATTGTAGTACTGTGGTATCAATTATTTTTTCTAAAGAAAAAATAGGTGGGAGATGGCAAAGTCCTTGCAGGAAATGAATTGGTGGTAGCTGGAAGTTGGAATATGTGCCTCATTTGGGGTTTTCTTCAAAATTCCTTTGGAAAAAAATGGACTTTTCACCCATCCCTGTTCTTATTTTATTGATATTTACAAGCTTGATTTATGTTGTGATAGACAGACCATGCCCATATTTATTACAATATTGTATTAGAACAAGCCTTCTATGCATTCTGACGTTTCAGAGACCCTATAGCCAATTACAAAAACAAATTTGTGCAGTTCTGGGGCAAACCAACTGCATCATAGTGGGTCACTAAAATGACCCATTGATTTAAATGATGATTTAAAACCTAGAATGCTAGGGAGATCTCCAACTAAATGTAAAGCAAGTCATTGATATTCTAGCATTTAACTGATAATTCTGTTCCACTGGAATCATTGAGAATGCTGGGTATTTGTATTTGTACCCTGTGGTGCAGCTGGTTTACTCAGCTTGCTTTTATACATAAAGCTCATTGTGTACATTTTGACAAGGTCTTGCTTAGCTCTTAGGTAAAATATACATAGTAAAATATACACCTTTTTCATTCTATAACATTGTACAGTTCTCAGAAGCTGTTAACAACGTGTACATTTATCTCATTGGGGGATATTCACTAAGCAGTGATAAAGAGGTGATAAAGTGGAGATGACTTCTGCATTTTATCACTTCTCCAGTTCCAGTGTTATTCTATAGAGTCTATGCACTAAGATCTTCAAAGTTGAAGAAATATTTATGCATAGAATAAAATAGGAATTGGAGAAGTGATAAACTGGAGACGTCATTTCCACTTTATCACCTCTTTATCACCACTTTGTGAATCTCCCCCATGGTATCTTAATGACAGTATTTGGAAGATCAGACTTCCAGCTTCTGTCATCCATATTCTATTTAGCATTAATAGTCAGTTATAGGCCCCATTACTAGTGTTGAGCGAGCGTGCTCGGCCGATGCTCGGATCGGCTCGAGCATCGCTCTGCTCGGCACATGGCGGTACTCGTACGAGTACCGCCATGTGCTCGCCCGACATGTTCGGGTGAAGGGGATCTGTGCCGGAAGAGGCACAGATCCGAAGACGCTCCGCTGGACCACCAGGGACTGGAGGTACGGGGGCATTGCGGAGATGAAGGGGGCATTGCGGAGATGAAGGGGGACATTGTGGAAGAGGGGCATAGACTCTATGCCCCTCTTCCACAATGTCCCCCTTCATCTCCGCTATGCCCCTCTTCCACAATGTCCCCCTTCATCTCCGCTATGCCCCTCTTCCACAATGTCCCCCTTCATCTCCTATGCCATAGAGGAGATGAAGGGGGACATTGTGGAAGAGGGGCATAGCGGAGATGAAGGGGGACATTGTGGAAGAGGGGCATAGAGTCTATGCCCCTCTTCCACAATGTCCCCCTTCATCTCCGCTATGCCCCTCTTCCACAATGTCCCCCTTCATCTCCTCTATGGCATAGGAGATGAAGGGGGACATTGTGGAAGAGGGGCATAGCGGAGATGAAGGGGGACATTGACCAGGCACCCTCTGCTCATCAGAGCAGGGGGTGCCTGGTTTAATGCTCGAGTGCTCCCATGCTTTTCAATGGGGCTCGGGTGCTCGGCCGAGCACTCGAGCCTCAGGGGGTGCTCGGTCAGAGCACCCGAGCACCCGAGCATCGGGGTGCTCGCTCATCCCTACCCATTACCTTTTATATAACAACCCTTGCAAACTATATCAACTCTTACAGTATTGCACTGTGCTGTGTCCAGCTGAAATCATGCAATGTTTAAGAGAGCTAAGATTGGGATAAAATGAATCATTTACAAACTAAGTGCTCAGTGTATCTTGTCTTATTCTTTGAAGTTATTACTTAATTTTACTGCCAGCATATTCTAGGCTTTTCAATCCCAGACAGAGGTAGGAATTTTAGTAAGACATTTCCACATCCTTTTAACCCTTTGAGTGCCAGAGAGGTGTCCAAGGCATTACAACGCAATGAGTTGTATATCTTTCTGGCACTCAAAGATTTAACATATCAAACAAACAAAAGTACTTTTGGTCATTGCTACATTTTATAACAGTGTTCTCCTTTGTTCACCCTATCTGCACAGTTTATTATTACTGTGAAAGCATAAAATACAGCAAACATATTTAACCTTCACATATAAATTGAATGAAATGCTGGGATATAATAAATCTTTAGATAGTTGAGTTCATGGTTAAAAACTAGTTTCATGAAAAGCTTAGCTGCTGAGAAACATGCAATTTTCACCTCTAAAGTGCCATCCAAAAACATAATATATTGACTAAACCCTGCTGCAATTTACATACTTTACCAGATGAATAAATGATTTTACTTATTAGAGCTCTTTAGAATAATACTCTCCCAAACATAATGGCACTCATCACCCTTAACTGCCCCTTAAGATCAAATTATCTTCAGCTCTTTTCCTACACATCTATCCCAAATTCAGAGCAGCAAATTATCTCTCTCTAGAGGCTTGATCCAATTGTCCCCAGTAAAACTGCCTGTACGGCAAAAATGGATACCAAACGGCACACACACACACACAGTGTTACTGTAGAAATTCAATTACCCTACCAACAGGAACCACGATGAGCGTTGGGACACAGAACCTAACTTGTGGCCAAATGCTCATTTTGGGTTTTGTAGTCCCATAACTCACTTTAAATAACATGAGAAATGAGGAGATTAAAGAAAAGAGCTAACACTCTATGTTCGACACAGTCAAACACCGAGCTTGAGCTCAAAAGCACAGTCACCCTCCCAAACATTAACCCTCATCTTGGCCCTACACTACCCCTAAAATGATCACTAAAGTGGTCCCACACTAGCCTTAACACTATCCTATCACCCAGAGGTAGAACACATACCTGTCATCCTGATATTCAGCTGGGTCTTCTGCACCCTGCTCTGCTTTTTCAATTCTTCTTTTGTAAACATCTGTCTTCTACTTCTTCATCTGTCACCATCTTCTTTCTTCTTCATCATCTGTTATCTTGTTCTTCATCTGTTTTCCTCTTCATTCTTCTTCTTGACAGGTACTGTTGAACCTGCAATAAAATAGAGTTAGTAAAATAAATCTGTCATGAAATATATGCTACTCCCAGTGGTGGCAGCAGGAATAACCAGCAAAAAAACACTCCTCAAGTCCTCATACCTTCTGGGCCCTTGCCCAATGCCAAATGAGGGAACTTTTAAAAAGGACTGCCTTATATGTAGCCAGTCCCTGTTAAAATTGCCCCCCATACTCCCATTCACTGGGATGTGAGATTATGCAGGGCATCGAACATGCCCTGGAAGAACCACACCTCCCAGTCAATCAGCTTCTAGCTGGAAGGATGACTCAATGCGGCAGAAGCTGATTGGGTGGGAGGTGTGGTTACTGCATAAGCCCACACCCCAGGCAATGGGAGCATAGGGGGGCAATTGGAATAGGTACTGGCTATATAAAATGAAGTCTCTATTCAAATTTCCCTCAGTGCGCATTAGGCAGAGGCCTAAAAGGTACGAGGAGAGGGGTCTTTTGCTATTGTTTCCTGCTGCTGCTGACAGCATTTGTTTAATGACAGATTTACTTCACTAACTTTATTTTAAGTTTAAAGAAGTTTCTAAGTTTAAAGAAGAAGAATGAAGAGGAGCACAGATGGAGAAAGAAGATGAAGATGACAGATAAAGATAACAGATGAAGAAGAACAAAGAAAAAGAAGCTTACAGAGAAAGAATTGAAGAAGAAGAAGACCTGGGTGCAGAAGACCTCACTGGACATCAGAAATACAGGTAAGTGTTGTTTTTAATTATTATTATTATTTTTTGGCTATAACCCTTTGAGTACCAGTGGGGTACGCAACGCTGTGCAATGCATCAGCAACTACAATGTGCACAGTGTAAATAAGGGAAGGACTGGGAACAATGGGTACATCTGCACTCACATGAAAAACCTGGCACAACGCTATCCAAACACCATGACACTTAGGGTCCCTAATGTGAAATCCCCCCACCAGAAACCAAGTACTGCTGCTGTCACTATGCCCCTTGTCCTTCCCCACTAAGGACACTTGCAGACAGTTTAATAGTAATGATAAACCCTCCCTGCCATCAACTTAGCATATTCTGTGATGGAATCTCTTGAGATGCCGCTTTATACCCTGCTTGTGATTTTCCTGCCATGTGTGGTCAGTGCAATGGGTGGACATGAACTGCCACATTTTGACAACTAGAGAATGGCTATCACTTGGTGGGGGAGGTAATGATGAACAAAGTAGATTGGCAGAAGATGTAGTTACCCTAGGGCAAGATGCTGATGGCGAGCCAGGTGTGTGTGTGTCTCATCATCGAACTTTCAGTCTCTGGATGGGTTTCTCTATACTTCCTCCTCTTTGATCTCCGCCACGCCTCTTGTTGCGTATAGTGAGAGTCAGGGGGTACAGCAACAGCAGTGCCTGATTTCTTTGGTGGGTGTTTGGATTTAAAATGTGCAAGTGGAACCTGTCCTAGTCCCACATCACTTGTTGACCCCATTTCCACTGTGTCCAAGGGGGTCTGTGGCATATTAGCCTGCTCCTCAGTATCCTGCTGCCCCTGCAACTCAGCAGCAGCAGGAGTTAGAGCATTTGCAAATTACGCAAATTTAAAGAGCTCACTGCTGCTGCTGCTGGTGTTGGTGATGTCCATCCCCATCCCTGTCTCCCATTCCTTCTTATTTTGGTCTAAAAAGGCCATGAATGTGTCTTACACCCCAGCGTCTCCACCATTATCATCACCACCAGTCCCTCCATGCTGCTGCTGTTCTATTACAGACATCTTACTGGTTGGAGGAGGTGGTGAGAAATGTGACAGAGGGTGCCCTAATGTTACACCTGCCATTTTTTGTTGACCAGAAGAAGGCAGACCTGAAGAAGGCAGCAGCAGACACAAGAAGCTGATCTATGCTCCTGGTGTTGGTGGTATTACTGCTGCTAGGTAAAAATTCTGCTTTCTTCAAGATCATTTACACCTGGATAATGAAGTGGGGACTCAAAGGGTCCTACCATTTCCCTAATGCTAGTTCCACCAGCTGCTTCACCATCACTGTTACTACTACTAACACCAACCATGTCAATTTCAGTCCCTGAGTCTTCCTCCTCATAATAATATGATGATCACCCCCTCCTCCACTCCTAACACTCTGTACAAGCTGCTGTACCTTATTAGTAGTAGTACTAGTGGCAGGACTGCATGGGGATGGCAAGTGTAACTTAGGGTCCCCTGCTGTCAGACTTGGAATCATTTCCTCCCCCCCCCCAATGGCAGCAGGTTCAGCACTGGCAGCAGGTTCAGCACTGGCAGCAGGGGCAGAACTGGCAGCAGGTTCAGCACTGGCAGCAGGCACTGCAATGGTGGCAGCAAGCAAAGCACTGACAGCTGGCACAGGCAGCTGATCTGTCCTGTTCACACTACTACCTTCTTCTTCATTCTGAGAGATTCATTTCCCCAAGATCCCAAGAGAAAATGTTGGGGGACTGGCCAGCATTTGGTCTGGGGAACCAGGGCATCCAGACCCTTTCATATTGGTGGTAGTGGTCACTTCCTCCCCTGAGAATCACTGGATGCATAACGATCCTTCCAGGTCCTCTTTTTATTGCTATTAAACCTGCCCTGTCTCAATTTTGCTATTAGCACACAACATAGCAGCCTTGCACCTCTCTCTCTCTCACTCTGCATCTGTTTGTATTGTGTGTCACTTCCTGGAAAATGGCAAGTTTTTATAGCGAAAAGGCAAACAACATTTTAATAAAGGGACAAAAACAGCAAATATTTCAATAGCTATATTTAAAGCAGATTTCCCAGTGAAAAAGTTGACAACCACATGGTTTTCACAGATTTTTTCATGGGAACAAGACGGGACATGTCTCCCGCCCCTATGTTGTACATTTTTAATATAGGTAAAGCGTAAATGTTGTCTTTTATTAATACCACTAATACCACTACTCACACGAGCAATAGGCAACCTAATAAAGAACTGAAGTGGGGTAGGGGCACCAGATGTTGGAGGCCCACAATCTGGGATCCTATCTACGGCCCTATGGAGTCTTAATCCGGCTTTGGCTTCTGAAATATACTTGTTGCCAAACATCCATTGTCCATTGTGTGTTTTCAGTTCCCAAAACTCATGCTAAATAAAGTGAGTAATGGGAACATCAAAGGAAAATGACTAATGATAGCTAAACACACAAAAACAGTCACCCTCCCAAACATAACCCTGCACTAAACCTAACAGTAAAGTGCAACAAAACTAGTCCTAACACTAACCTAACACCCAGATCTGTGTAACACCTACCTATCATCCACTGTCCATCACCTTCTGTCATCTTCTGTCTTCCATTTTCTTCTTTCTCTTCATCTTCTGTCTTCTTCTGTTCTTAAAGAAGTACTTGTAAAAATGAAAAAGTCCACATTCCACATATGTAGTAAAATAATGAGCAATGCTCTCTGACACTCAAAGGGTTATACTGTGGTAGCATTACAATCTATTAAACAATATAAGGCCCGATGTGCACAATTTTGTGAAAAATCCATGTGGAATAATATTATGCCCTCAATGAATAAAGTAGTTTGATCCAATCCATTGTTACAAATATCCCCATGGTAGATGGATTGTCAAATATGCTACCTCAACCGCTGCTATCACTGGTGGTGGAGCAGAATTGGATGGCAACAATCCCCCCTTGTTACCTGTCGGGCCATTGCCCGATCATATCTGTGAGAAATTTGAACAGAGACCAACTTTTTATATGACTGGTCTCTTCAAAATGGTTTCCAGCCTACCATTGCCTGGGACGCACCTTTCAGCCAATCGGCACCTAGCAGGGGGATGACAAAATCCACTAGGAGCTAACTGGCTGGGAGGTGCTTAAGCACACTCCCAGCCAATGGTAGGAGAACACGGAAGATATAAGACTGAAGAAGATGGTGGATAATAGCTGACCAGGGTGCTGAAGACCCTGATGGACATCAGTTTTACAGGTAAGTGTTTATTTTCAGGGGGAGTTTTTAAATATAGTCGGGTTAACCATGTGAGTGCCAGTGGGATATGCATAAACCTCTGGCACTCATAGGGTTAATTCTACTAACATTTTATTCATTTTTTTGATACTTTGGACGTACTGATATAGGGTTTAGGGCTTAAAGCATTTTGGCCTTTTTTTTAATTTTAATTCCTGCATCGGCAGGACTAAACATGCGTTAAAGGACTTTGCGCCAAAATAAAAAAAACTGGGTGCAGATTTTCACCCATTAGAGTGGGTCCCTTAATACATATTAAAACCTAACAGATGGAACTGGAAAATTAACTTGGTTTTAATGCATTTTTATTGGGTTTAAATGGGAGCTATCGTTAGTGCCCAACGTGTGTTTTTTTCTGCAGGTATTTTTTCATAGCACTGGTAATTGAATGGCTTACCGTGCTTGGAAATGGCAGTAGATTTTTTTTTTTTGGCATCGGCCTCAGTTGAATTGAGGCTCATGTCTCAGTTTCCTCTTCAAGTCCATGGGAAGGAATTTGTTGACAATACCAGTGATAAAGTTATCTTCTTCAATGGAATCTAGGACACGTGTTTATTCAACAAATGGATGTATGAAACCTTCCACATGGTCTATTCATACCAATACGAAAATGTCTGTTTTCAACTGTCCACTGTGATGTTGCATTCCTAACAATGCCACAGCTGTCCTATTATGTTATTGAAAACATAGCTCAAGAATGTTCAGCTGACCACAGATAAGTGGAAAATTGGCCAGTTTACAAACTATATGAATGCCATTGCTCTCTGGACAACCTTCCCTACAGCAGCAGCAGCAAACAGCATCAAGACACCACCAATGTTGCCTCTGATTCTGGCACTAGTAGTAAAGGTCATCTGCAGACCATACCAGTATAATGACAATTTATTCATAGAGAGCTTGGATTGAAAAATACACAAAGCAGTAGATGTATTAAAAATAGCAGGAGATAGGGGCGTGACCTGACGTCCAATGGCGCTGGATGTTTAGTCCGTGAGCTCCGTGTCTGAAGGAGTTTCTTTAGCTTTCAGAGCGTTTCTACTACTGGAATTTCACCTCGATTTTATACCCTACGAGTGGCTGAATGAGAGGTCACAAGAACAAGTCGATTGCCAGAGGGAAACATATCAACAATTACTTTAAATCATCCGACACTCTCCCGCAAGGCCTACAGGCGGAAGGCGCGAAAACTTCTCAGGGGCGGGTCTCTACCTCTGCTAGTGACAGTGCCGTGACTGCGCCACTTCAGTGTACCCTGGATACCGAGAGTGCACCTAAAAGCATGGCTCCTGGAGACTCTGATCCACCTATTACCAGAGCTGAGCTCTTGACTTTGATGCAAAGTCTCCCTTCTAAGACTGATATTCAAAAGATGCTAGAAGATTTCAGAGTCGCGGTTAAAGCTGACTTAGCCGCTATCTCTGATAACCTCACTCAACTGACACACCGTGTCTCATATTTGGAAGACGAGAAAGATGCGGCGGCCGAGCATGTAGCTAATTTGGAGCGGGCTCTGTTCGAGAGCAGAGATATCATCAATAATTTAACCCTGCGGCTTGACGATATTGATAATAGAGGAAGGAGATGCAACGTGCGGGTGAAGGGCCTCACTGAAAATGTTCCTGCCCAGAACATACCTACAACGCTCTCCACCTATTTTGCTTCACTACTGGATACGGAAGGCCGGGAGAAAGTCATTCTAGCCAGAGCCCACCGGGCATTGCGCCCAAGAGAAGATGGTCTCCCCAGAGACGTCATAGTCTGTTTTCACAGATTTGACCAGAAAGACAGGATCATGGCGAAGAGCAGAGAGGGCAACTTACCCTTATGCGCAGGTTCTACAATTTCCCTTTACCAAGACATCTCTCCGCATACCCTTCAACTGAGAAGAGAAATCAAACCCCTCACCACTCATCTGCGCACACTGAACATAAAATATAAGTGGGGGTTTCCCTTCTCTCTAACGGCAACTCTTAATGGGAACACCGCAACACTACGACATCCGGAAGAGATCCAGGCCTTCTGCTCCATGTTAGGCATATCTCTACCCCAACAACCTCCAATACTACCTGCTCAACCCAAACTCCCACGACGCTTGGAGTGGTCACCTGGATCTGTGTCTTCCAAGAAAAAGCAACGAAGACTTGGGGGTTCTGAAGATCGACCTTCTTCTCCTCCGATGGTGCCATGGTCGTGAGAGACTTGATACTGTTCTTTCCCAGTTGAGACCCTATCGGTCCACGTTCTCCTTTTGAGTTGTGCGGGCCATAGCAGGACACTCAAATACGAACTGACCACCTAAAGGTTACAATGTTTTGTAATATGTTTTTTCATCTCCTCTTCTTCTCACGACTCTGTTTCTGCTTTACTTTTCCTGCTCGCTCTCTGGAAACAACCTTGTCTCCGACTTACTGTGGCTTTTCCTATTCTTTTCTCACTTTTACTTCCTTTTCCTTGCTGCATGATCTCGAAATCTGTTCTTATCCTTCTCCTCTTCCTTTATTTGCTCCACTATATATTGTATATTATTAATGTGTTACTTGCTTTGACAATATATAAGGAAATGCTTCATTTGGCCTGATTCTAGCTATCTGGCATTGCAACCCACGATCCCTCCTATAGGGATTCGTTAGATCACCTTACCTGGATGATAATTGCTATCCATCCCTTTTTGTCTCAGATATCTACCTGATAGGAGTATATGTGTGTTTACTTTGTTGTTTCTTATACTTCACTCCTCATATTTATGCCCCCTTAGGCCTTTGTATTCGAGTAACGTGGGATGCCAATGCCAGATTGCCTGGAAAACATCTGCGGTGCTACTTCGGCTCTTCCCTAGAGATCTGAAGTATGCTCCAGGTTCCTATATTCCTGTCCCAGGTTAAATATACGTATTAGTGATAGCCAAGACAATTAGGCGGGTATGTCATCATATACTTTTAGCACTTTGTAGTTCCCTGTGTGAAATGTGGTAGATTTTGATCACGGCTCTCACAGTGGTCTTGGTATATTCTCGAGACTCCTAAACTATTGTCTTGTTCATATATGACATATCCTAAGCAGTGGCTCTTCTTCTCCAAGTATCCCTTCATTGGGAGCCCTCTCATTTGTATCTCTTAGGGGTGTGTTGGGGCTCGCCACCCGGACTTCAGGCTTCAAGGCCGGACGGCGGGTGGTGACCCTCACCGTGCCCCTCACGTTCAGGTGTGAGTTCGGAGGAATATGTATATGTTTTGATGCCTTCTTATTACGCTAAACGATGTTTAGTTCAACAAGACCCTTAATTCTACTGTCATTTAACTTTGGGTTTGTTGTTTCATGTTAAGTTGGAGTACTTCTATACTCAGCTGTTTTGCTAAGGAAAGTCCAACTGGACATTGTTCTGTGGTGCAGGTTTCTATCCCCAGCTATTGGTGGCTTAGACACTTTGCTTCACTGTGGGAAAACCCGCTGCTTCGCTGCCCACCGTATTAGCTTTATATTGATACCCATCTTATCCTGGCGTTAGGGGCCTGCACCATATATTCTACATTCAAATGTTCTACATTCATTCTGTTCATCTTTTATTATGTCCTACACTTAATGTACTTCCTCTACATGTATGTCAATTTGATTACAGGTTCCAATTCACATTAATACATACTTCTGCTATTAATATCTGTTTCCAGATTTGTTACTTTCATATTTGTGGATCTTTATTTTAAGGTTGTCTCTCTGCATCACTCATTACCCTAACACTTCCAGATCTCTAACATCATACACAGCTCTTCATTTCATACATACCCCATTATATTTAGCATTTTGGGTTTACAGGTAGATTGCAGATATACTCCCTTTCCTACTCAAACATCATCCCTGTATTCCCTCTCTCATTCAAAAATTTCCTGATATCAACCAATACCACAACAATATTCCAGTATTCTGCATCACATATTGCCATACCTTTCACCTCACTCCACAAGACACACTCGTCTCTTCTCCTTGATACTTATACCTTATCACCCCCAGAGCCTACGGGCTAACCGGGTTCATACATATTCACCAGCTATGGATTACTTTCAATACTATTCTTCATTTTTTCACTTCCTCTTCTCCCTTTGCTTACCACTTGTTGTACTCCCCTTTTTTTTTTTTTTTTTTCTTTCTTCTCCCTCTCTCCCCTCCCCTCCCTACCCCTTGCTCTCCCTCCATTCCGACGCCGGCAGTCCGGGGATCCTTCCTGTGCTCATACTTTTACTGCTATTGATCCATTCCCATCATGTCTCCTGTTAAGGTGACTTCGCTCAACGTTAAGGGACTCAATAGCCCAGAGAAAAGGTCCATAGCGCTACGTGACATTGAACGTTTAGCCCCAGATATCTTACTTATTCAAGAAACTCACTTTCTGGCTTCGGCAGCCCCGAAATTTTCCAATCACAAATACCCCACCACCTTTTTTGCATCAGCTCCGGAAAAAAAGAGGGGTGTGGGCATACTTTTAAAGGCTTCATTATCTTGGTCCACAACTGATGTCATTTCGGACCCTGATGGTCGCTATATTCTCCTCAGAGGTCTGCTTTACAATAAACCATACGCCATTCTTAATATTTATGGCCCAAACGCTAATCAGATCTCTTATCTATCTAAGGTTCTCGACCTTCTGACTGATCTACCCGAAGGTAGACTGATAGTAGGGGGCGACTTCAATTTAGCTCTTGATCCTTCACTTGACTCATCGGCAGGTAAATCATCCTTTAAACTTTCCCATCTACGAAATTTGCGTAAAAGATTCGCCAACCTGACCCTTATTGACACTTGGCGTACACTTCACCCATTGGATAAAGATTACTCTTTCTTTTCTCCTCCACATTCTACTTACAGCAGAATCGACTACTTATTTCTTTCGCAATTTCTACTTCATCACTTAGACTCTGCTTCCATTGACCCTGTCTCATGGACAGATCACTCTGCCGTCTCTTTTACATTCACTCCTCCCGAATTCCCCACAGACCCTAAAATTTGGCGTTTTAATGAACGGCTACTACAAAACCAGCAAGATGAACAAACAATAGCGGATAGCTTGTCTGAATATTTTCGCCTTAATGTTACTCCTGATACATCTGGCACAATAGTATGGGAAGCTCATAAATGTGTGCTCAGAGGTATTCTTATCAAACTAGGGGCTTCTAAGCGCAGAGCGAAATGGTCTCATATTGAAACTCTTATTGATAAACTGAAAAGATTGGAGCTCACACACAAATCTTCGAATAAACCTTCGACGCTAACCTCCATACAAGCTACCAGAGAGGAATTAAATCAACTGCTCAGGATGATCTCTGTTCGGTCCTACATGTGGTACAAATACCACCAATATGTTTCCTTTGACAAGGGAGGCAAATCCCTAGCAAGACTGGTGAAACATAAACGACAACAGAGACTAGTTACCTCATTGCGTAACCCAAACGGTTCGGTTCTACATAAATTTCCAGACATTGCAAACCTTTTTAAAGAATTCTATAAATCTCTATACAATCTTGACCCTAATGCGGCGACCCCTTCTGCTGCTTGGCGTGCTAGACTCGATTCCTTTCTTCAAAAATCCAAACTCCCTGTCCTGGATCCATCACAATCTAAAGCATTGGAAAATCTCATATCTGGGGAAGAACTCCTGTCTGCGATTAAGGACTTGAAGCCAGGAAAAAGCCCAGGTCCTGATGGATTTTCCGCTCCATACTATAAGAAATTTCACCAACTGCTCACACCTCATATGCTTACGGCATTTAATGAGGTTTTGACCGGTCAAAAGTTCCCTGCCCAAGCACTGCAAGCCCACATAGTGGTTCTGCCCAAACCGAATAAGGATCATTCCCTCTGTGCCAATTATCGTCCGATCTCACTTTTGAATGTAGATCTTAAACTCTTCGCCAAAATTTTAGCAAATCGTCTTAAACACGTCCTTCCGTCCATTATTCATCCTGATCAGGCGGGATTTGTCCCAGGCAGAGAAGCTAGACATAACACCGCCTCCGCAATCTCACTTATCCACGCTGCCATCCGAAAACAAATTGAGTCAGTTCTTATTTCTATGGACGCGGAGAAAGCGTTCGACAGAGTGCACTGGCATTACATCACAGAAACGCTCAAATATGTTGGCATTGGCCCACATATGCTCTCGGCTATCACGAGTCTTTACACCAATCCCTCAGCACGAATTCTGGTCAATGGTATGCTGTCGGACCCTTTTCCCATATCTAACGGTACTCGGCAAGGGTGCCCTTTATCTCCGTTAATATTCATACTTACCTTGGAACCCCTGCTGTGTTGTATACGTAATGATCCACTGATCCATGGCATTACCTTTGGGGCAACTACATTTAAGGTGAGTGCCTTTGTGGATGATGTTTTATATTATATTACCAAACCTCAACAGTCTATCCCACATTTGGTCACTCTACTGGAAGAATACTCTTACTTATCCCAGGCAAAAATTAACTATTCTAAATCTGAGATTCTAAATATTAATTCCCTTTCCCGTACTGTAACTTCGCTACAACAGGACTTTAAATTCCACTGGGCAGACAAAAGTATTAAATATTTGGGGATCCAATTGTCAGCGGACCTGTCTTCACTACCAACCCTCAATATTGAGCCGCTTGCTTCCTCCATTTCTAATGACCTAAATGCCTGGAGCTGTCTACGCCTTTCCTGGATGGGCAGAATCAATGTTGTCAAGATGATGATCCTCCCCAAAATCTTATTTGTCCTCAATGCTATGCCTATTCTTATACCGCAGTATCTTCTTAACTCCCTGCAAACATCTATGTCTACATTTATTTGGAAACGTAAAACACCCAGGTTGAGTCTTTCTCATCTATCCAGATCTCAAGCTACAGGGGGATTGGTTATGCCTGATATACAAAGATACTATAGGGCGGCGGCTATCGCTAAAATATTTGACTTTTCTTCTCACCCGCCCAAATTATGGACCTTCACCACATCTTCAGCCCTGGACGGCTTGGATTTCCTTCAAATGTGTTGGACTTCCAGAAATGGGAAAATTGCCAGGACCCTAGACCACCCTATATTGCGGCATATTCTCCACACTTGGTCATGCACAAACGACGCCTTGCAGTTAGCGCCCTATCCCTCGCCACTTTCTTCTATTCTTGGAAACCCGGATTTCCCTGCAGGTCTCCAGCACCGTGCTTTCGAAGTGTGGAAAGAAAGGAATATCACCACCCTTCAAGACCTTACGGATGACTCGGGATTTCTCTCCATCCAGTCGCTTCAAAGACTCCTACAAATTCCTAAAATCCCATGGTGGCAATGGTTCCAAGTTAGGAACTGGTATAACTCTTCTCTACGCACTTCTCCCCTTAGACGTCTGACCACCATGGAAACCCTCGTGAAAACTCACCCATCATCTTTACGCCCTTTATCTACATGCTATTCCCTCATAGGGCTATCGTCCTCGGATTCTATGCCTTACTACTTGTTAGCTTGGAACGCAGATCTAGAACGAGACATTACCATGCCTCAATGGTCTTCTATTATTAAAACCCGATTAAAGCATGCACGCGATGTTAAAACTAAGGAGCTAAATTTCAAATTACTCTCGCGTTGGTACTTTACCCCTACTCTCGTTGCGCGTTTCAATCGTAATGAATCAGGCTCCTGCTGGAGATGCTCTCGGCATATTGGCTCCCTTTTCCATATCTGGTGGTTGTGTCCCTGTATCACTTCCTTTTGGTCCTCAGTGGTGAATCACATCCGTCACTCAACTGGCATACACCTTCCGCTCGATCCATTCATATGCTTATTTTTCCCGGCATTTTGTTCCAAACCTAAAACCCATTCCTCTGAGTGGGGCTGTATTCCGCTCCTCTTAAATGCTGCCAACTCTCTGATACCGTTACTCTGGGGCACACAGGAAGAGCCTTCTTTACAGATGTGGCTGTCCAAAGTACAATCACTGATAATCATGGAAAAATGTCATGCATTGACAAATGCCACGATTGATTCTTTCACCTTAACTTGGTCCAAGTGGATTGATATTCACCCTATCCAGCATGTCATGGACAACCAACTCTAATCTGCAGAGGTTCGTAGGCATTTTGGAGATAGGTTGACGCCTACAGATCATATTTTTGAGCAGATGTCACATCTCTCCCACTTGCTTAGGACGCTGGGGATTGATTAACTCTGTGTTGTAGGTCCCTTCCGTTGAGCATCCTCTATCCTAGCTATCTCTAAGACGTTTTTCCCCATATTTGTCTGGGGGATCACGTCACACTGCTTTACATATTGTTGGGCTCGGTTTGAACCTTGGATGTGCCGACGTTGGAATAACCCCCCCACCCTCTCTCTCTCTTTTTTTTTTTTTTTTTTTTTTCTCTTTCTTCCCTCTCTTACACAATCCCCCCCTCCTTCCTTCTTTCCCATCTCTCTCTTATTAGATTCCTTTCTACTTGTGGGAGTACTATTTCCCCTTCAAGTCCACCTAGAGCTCCTTATTACCTTCCTATACATGGACGCTTACACTTGTCCTTCATGAATTATCTGCTCCATCCTCACTCACATACTCAAAGTTCCATCGCTATTATTCTTATCTTTACCCAGCGGTATGAACCTATGTTACCAGTTTCTCTCATCGATGTAACTCTTATCTGGCCATACGACTCTTCTATGACTCTTTTAAACTTAGAACATATCCTAACCAATAATTGAAGATTATGCTAGCTTTAGTGTACTTATAATCTTAATTTTAATAATGACAGGAGGCGAGTATTTTGCATTAATCCCTCTTTACTTCTCTCACAGCAGCAAATATTCAACAACCAATCAAAAAACAGGAAATTTCCCCATAAAACCATGTTTCCCTTAGGACCCTCCCTCTTTCTTTGATAAACACGAACAGGAACCCTCTCTCAGGAACCGCCATCTCGTTGACTCCGGATCAAAACTGCCGGCCGCAGCCCAGGAGCCACTTACACTGAAAGAAAAGAAACAAAGTGAAAGAAAACGTTCCACAACTGTATGTCCATAATCATAGGTTAACAGCAAACAACATGATAACACATCCAACAAATACAATGATGAAAATTAACACAATATACACAGAGTAAGTCCCGAACCCTGGAAACCCCAGCAATCCCCATGAAGAGAAAACAAGCCACGGGAGGGAAGGGAGGGAAAATACTCGCCTCCTGTCATTATTAAAATTAAGATTATAAGTACACTAAAGCTAGCATAATCTTCAATTTTAGTACATGACAGGAGGCTTCGTATTTTGCAGTTTTAACGCTCACAAAATAATGCCGATGATGCGTGTTCTACTTGACGAAAATAGAAGGTACGAAACGTAGATTCTCTTGACCAGTCAGCAGTTCGCAAAATATCAGACAAGGATGCCCCAGCCAAAAAGGCAGAGGAAGCCGCCGCTCCTCTAACAGAATGAGCCCCAAAAGACTCCGCAATACCAGCTGAGGAAAGAACCCAACGTATCCACCTAGCTATGGTCGTAGTAGAAACAGCTTTATAGGGTTTAACGTAAGACACCAAAAGCTGTCCCGAAGAAGAAGACCGAAGAGACTCTGTCCGCTGGACATAAGATCTAAGAACCGAACAAACACAAAGTTTAGGACGTTCCATAAAGAAAGGATAAAACACAGTAGACGAATCAGTCTTCGTTCGCCTGGAAATAGAGAACGTAACCCCGGTCGGAGACACAGTAAAGCCATCAACATCGAACGCTCTAATGTCCGACACTCGTCGAAAAGACACCAAACAAAGCAACAAGGCCAACTTCGCCGCTAATTGCCGTAAGGACAGCCCGTCATCACCCGGCCAATCCTGAATAAACTGAAGAACCCGGTGAACATCCCATAATTGTGAATACTTGGGCACCGGAGGCCGAGATAACTTCATACCTCGTAACAAACGACACACCAATTGGTCCTGACCTACAGGGACTCCACCAATTGGAACATGAGCCGCCGAGATCGCAGAACGCATCACATTTATCGATCGAAAGGACTTCCCTGCATGAAACAAAAAAGAGAGATAATTTAAAATGTCTGGTAAAGTAGCCGTAAAGGGATCAAAACCCCGTTCCACACACCAGCGACTCCACTGACCCCAGGCCGAGATATAACATCGTCTAGTACCTGGGGCCCATGAGTCCCAGAGGAGAGACTTAGCCTCCTGCGATAATCCGCTGACATCCCAACGGCCCCTGAAACCATCCAAGCCACCAACTGAAGCCGGCCTTGTTCCACCAAAGGATGAGGATGACCCTGAGGGTCTTGAAGGAGGAGAAGGTGCTCCGTCGGAAGAAGCAGAGGATCTCGAACTGATAGCTCTAAAAGTTCCGGAAACCAAGCTTGACCCTGCCAAAAGGGCGTGATCAGAAGAATTGAAACCCCCTGACGTCTGATTTGATGAAGAACCCGCGCTATCATGGCAAAAGGAGGAAAGGCATACGCTCCCTGAGGCGGCCAAGCCTGAAGAAACGCATCCACGGCCTCGCATTCTGGATCCGGAAGCCAACTGTAGAACCTGAGTAACTGGCGATTCGTCCGAGACGCAAAAAGGTCTAAAACGAACGGACCCCTCATTTGAAGAAGACGGCGAAATACTACCTTGTCCAGCATCCAATCGCTGACATCCAATGCCGGGAAAACCAGTCCGCCGTGAGATTGACCTCTCCTGGTAAGTATTCTGCCAACAGAGTGATGTTCCTGCGGAAACAAAACTGGTAAATCTCCTTTGTCGTGTCCGTCAAAATGCGTGATTTTGTGCCGCCAAGACGATTTATGTACTGAACAGCAGACACGTTGTCCATCCGCAGTAGGATACAACAATCTGACAGATTTTTCGCAAAACTGCGAATGGCAAACGAGCCCGCTATTAGTTCCAAACAATTGATGTGAAGTCCAATTTCGTCTACCGACCAAGGACCCCCGGTCGCCGTGCCCGCACAAGTCGCTCCCCAGCCCCATAGACTGGCATCCGACTCCAGAACAAAATCCGGCACCTGACCAAAGATGGCCCTGCCGTTCCAAGCACTCATGTGTCGAATCCACCAATTCAGCTCGCCTTTGACCTCCTCGGTTAAAGGAATGATCTGATCGTACGAAGGTTGAACTCTGAGGAAAGACGCCTTCAATCTCTGCATCGCCCTGTAATGCAGAGGACCCGGAAATATCGCCTGGATAGAGGACGATAACAGTCCCACAATCCGCGCCAGTTGACGCAGTGGAACATGTTGTAGCCGAACCACCCTCCGGAGTTCCTTTCTGATCGCCTTGATCTTTTTCGCAGGTAGATGAAGCGAACAAGTCTCCGAATTGATCTCGAACCCGAGAAATTGAATCGTCCTTGACGGAATCAATTCCGACTTTTCTACATTGACTAAGAACCCCAGAGATTCCAGCAACTGAATGGTAAACCTCGTTTGCGAGAGCAGTCGAGAACGATCGTCGCAAAACAGAAGAAGATCGTCCAAATAGATCAAACACCGAAAACCTTGCGCTCTGAGATGTGCCATGACTGGTTTCATCACCTTGGTGAAACACCAAGGAGCGGAACTGAGGCCGAAGGGGAGACAAGTGAACTGACACACCCGGTTTCTCCAATGAAAACGTAGGAATCGCCGACTGTCCCGAGCCATTGGAACCGAAAGGTATGCGTCCATCAGATCCAATCTGGTAAACCAGTTGTCCGGACGCAGAAGATCCCTGAGAAGATGGATGCCCTCCATCTTGAAATGTCGATAGAGGACAAAGGCATTCAAGTGACGAAGATTGATAACGGGACGAAACCCCCCCGTCTTCTTGGGAACCAAAAAGATGTTGCTGAAGAATCCGTCGGTCTCGAACACCTCTTCTACCGCTCCTTTGTGAAACAAGGATTGAATTTCCACATCGACCAACGCCTTCTGAGCGTCGTCGAACTGGATGGGTCGCGGCGGTTGTAGTTGAACAGGGTCTGCAAAAAACTCTATTACAAACCCCTGCACAGTCTGTAGGACCCAGGCGTCCGACGTCAGGAGAGACCAAGCCTGTAACGAAAAGGCCAAACGACCTGCAGTTAGCATTAGAGAAATCGGATCTTGAGAAGCACTCACCTTTAGATTGGGAAGCTCTCCCTCTGCCACGAAACGAGGATCCTCGCCCTTGACCTCTTGGTTGGAATGCAGCTCTAGCAGAGGTGGATGGAAAGAACTGAAGTGTGCCGGAGCGGGGGCCGGAAGGCCAGAAACGGCTGGCGGCACGGCCCCTCTGCCGGCCAGCCCGTCCAAAAACCCCACGGGAACCCATAGGGTGGAAAACCTTCTTCATGGACAGTTGCGCCTTGTTTAGCGTAGTGAACATGGAGACATGTTTCTGCAATTCTTTCAAAAAGGAATCTCCAAATAGAAGACCATCCGCTGCAGGACCTAACTCTCTGGCTGCCAGATCCGAAAGCTTGCTGTCAATCCGCAGGAGAGCCGCCTTCCGGCGTTCAGAGGAAAGAGCAGTATTTGCGTTGCCCAGCAGACAGAAGGAGCGCAGTGCCCACTCCCTAACACAGACAGGATCCAGAGAGATATTATGCGCCACCGCCTCATCAGCCATGTGAAGAATCTGAGCCAAAGGCCCCGTAACGTCCAGCAACTTGTCTTGAGCTGCACGCAAGCCTTTTTCCATCCCTTTCCGAGGATCACGCCCCGTGCGGGACATAAATACTACCATGGTATTGTCGAAGATCGGTGTAAGTGCCACCTTATCCTGCAACATGGGTCGAGGACACTCAGCACGTAGGCGGTTGCGAACCTCCCTATCCAAGGATCTGCGAAGCCAGAAGTGAATATAATTGGCAAGATGATCAGGCAGCTGCCATTCAGATGAACGGGGGTGACATATGGTGCGAGGATCAAATAAAGGTGCCCCCAAAGAATCCAAAAAGACGCCGTCCGCATCTTGTGACGTAGAAGGACGGGAGGTAGAAGGTCTATCAATCAACACAGATTCCTTAACATAAGGAGATACGTCTTCCTCGTCGTCCCAACGAAGATCTTTATCCGAACCGGAATCATCCTCAGCTTGCCACGCATCCACCACAGACATCGGCGCTGGAACTTCATAATCGTCCGAAGAACGCCCCTCAAGGGAACGTGGGTCCACAGCAATAGAGTCACCCTTGGGGCGCTTGGGCAGCTTCCCTTTAGAAGAGGATCCAGCTCCAACGAAGGACCGACGAGACTTTTTAGGTGGAGGTAAGCTCTCCTCGTCAGAAGCGAGATCTACAGGCACGTCCGATGTAGCAGGCAAGTCCGCCGACCGCTGAGCCATCATCTTGGACAAGACCTTTTCCACAGATGCAGATACCGCTGCGTTGATCATCGCGTGCATCTCCGTAGTCTGATCTCTGGAAGCCTCCATGATACCAGCAACAACCTGTGGGGAGAAAGAACTGTCAAACAAGCGCAGGGTCGTTCAACCGAGGAAGACCGTGCTGCGCAGAGGAGCCCCACCGTGACAATCCAACCACAATAATAAAGTGGCAACAAAATGGTATGGCAGTGTAACAGAGACACATCAATATAATTTTTTTTTTTTTCTCTCTACTCACAGAGCAGAGCACTGAAATGCCCAAACCATTGCCGGGGGCACAAACAATCACAGGATTCAGGGAGACTCAGCACCCTTTAATGTGGACAAAGAATCCTGATGAAAAACAAAAGGGGGCTCACCCCTAAGCAGCAAGGGCTCATGTATAGAATGTTTCACGTTAGTTCCATATAATTTTATAAAAGCAAAGCAGAGCTGGCAGACCCTGGAATCGAACCCAGGAGTTGTACATACAAGAGCACAGCCTTAACCCCTATGCCACCAGGCTATGCTGTAAGCAACCAAGGAACATAAATAAGTAGACCAGGTGGGGAAAGGAACAAGCACATATCTGATCCGCCGACCCGATCCAACAGATCACAGCTGGAATCGGGAGAGCATATTAGTCAAATGCACATGTGTTTTGTTAAAGATACTGTGAAGGCCCGTGAAGTAGGAAAGACAAGCGTAGTAAAAGGAGGAAGAGGGTGAACCTCCGCGGGACGCAGCCTACAGCTGACAGACCGCACCGGAGGACACCCCCGGCCGACCACGCGATCACGCGGGCCGAGCCAAGCAGGCTAAAGGGTTAGTAACAAAAAAGCTGGCAGAGCTGGGGAGAGAAAGGAAAGACCGACAGACCCACACAAACGCAGCGCAACCCACTAGAAGCAGCGCCGCGAGGAAGCAACGGAATGGAAGCCCAGGGAGATTGCCTCCCCGCTCCAAACACAGAACAAAGTGAGATAGCAAGACACCCAAGCCCCAGCCCGACCTGGATAATGAGGAGGCCCAGAGCACTCACAATGAACCATGGGGAAGGCAGCTACCCAAACCCCGCCATACAAACCGCCCAACGGCAGCACCAGGCGGGTCGGATACCAACCACCCCCGCGGGAACAATGCAGCCCCAGAACCCCAACGGAAACGTGAGTGGTGCTAGTGAAGCACAAGGCTAGACAAATAGCAAACACCCTTTAATAAACAGAAGCACATAACCTATACAAAGCAAACATATACAAAATACACAAATCCCCTTATGTATGCAACTATAACAGCCCAGATGGAGAAGAAACGCTGACCTGTGTCTTCCTGTGAGAGCAGCAAAGAAAGAGGGAGGGTCCTAAGGGAAACATGGTTTTATGGGGAAATTTCCTGTTTTTTGATTGGTTGTTGAATATTTGCTGCTGTGAGAGAAGTAAAGAGGGATTAATGCAAAATACGAAGCCTCCTGTCATGTACTAAAATTATTGTATTCATATGTTTTCTCAGTTTATACTCGTGATAAATATATTTCGCTTGTTAACAGATGTTAATGCAATGTTTCTCATTTAACTTTGCTGTATTTAACTTGAATTTTTCAATAAAGTTTTAAAAATTAAAACAAAAAAATAGCAGGAGATAATAGATGAATGGCTTGTACACCATTTCTTGAAAGTTGACTTTGTATCTTCAATATGATATCTTCAATATAATTTCTGCCTTGAGAATAGCAGATATATTGCATGTACACTGCTGTGTCCATATTCTGAATATCATTTTTAGTCGATCCTCTCAGAATCAGGCACCCCTAAGTACTGTCCACATTATTTGTTTACATATTATCCAATTCTACAGTGCTCACAATGCATTATATTCCATAGCTAGCTTAAAAAGGAGGTCAGTCCCTACCAGGTGGAACTGTACATGTCTAAGCTTTAGGATGATCAGACTAAGGATGGCTTTGGAGGGGTTCCTTTGTCACCTGGACAGTAGCAGCTAATGTGTGACTTATATGAGCTGCTAAAGTCTTTTCAGGAGGTCAGCTTGCTGGTTAGTCCTGCCAGAGCAAGATTCAGTGAGATACTTCTAGTAATATATTTATTACAGAATAAAACAGGAATTTACCAATTTACTGCAGTGAGAGAGGGATTGATAGTGAAATATTTGTATTTTCAAAATGTATATATAATACTCCATCTTTGCAATCTTGTGAATGAAAACATATTATACATTTGCCAGTTACAATACAGCACTGGTACTAACCAGGTTATGTATGTCTAGTAATGCACTGGAGACATTTCTCCCTAAAATTAATTATGTGGTTGTTTTGTTTTCTGATGTGAAAGAAGTGCTTTATCATGACAATGTAGTACAGTTCAAAGTGCATCTTGATTATTCTCTAACCAGATGCTGCCTTGTTATATGCATCAATTTGAATTCATTGTTCTCAAAGGTTACACGTTCTGTAAAGGAACAGTAATAACTGTTGACAACAGCCTGTTACTTTTGGCTATCAAATAATGGCAAATATGATTTATATTTCCATGTGAATTTGAGGAAAAAAATGTGATGTTCCCAAATCCCAATGTTGCATTAGAGAATCCAGAGGGGAAATTTGAGGATACAAAAAAAGAAGTATCCTGTAGCACATCAATATACTGTAACTTTATATCTATACTAGTTGAAGAGCCTGTTACACGGGCCACAGTGCCACTGCTAGCCGATCGCAGGGCAGTCATGCGCAGTAGAGACTGCCCGCGCAGCGGCTGATACAGAGCTGGACGCTCCTTCGGAGCTCCCAGCTCTGTATCAGCTGCGGCGCGGGCAGTCTCTACTGTGAATGACTGGGGCGGTACACACGTTTTAGTGAATTATTATATAGGATTTCTCCTATGCTAATGTACAACAGTAGCAGTGAATAACTTTCTTCAAGATGCAAACAATAGTTCATCAGATTTTTTAGTCATTACAGAACAGAAAAATCCCTATTTCTCTTTGTCAGTTGATGTTGCTCTATCAAATAAAAGATTAACTATAATTTCCATGTTCTTCTGTGCTGAACTTTGTTAATGAGTAATGGGGCACATCAAGTGATTTTCTAACATCCAAGGCAAGAGCCTGTTTTCTGTGAAATACCAGCATGACTTCAGGACCATATATACTTATGATCATGATAAATGGAAGGAGGTTAAAGTTCGTTTTGCATGACCTATTGTTTTGACTTTGCTAGGAGTTCAGCTGCAGACACCTCACATTAACGTTTTTATTTTTTATCAGTGTGTATAAATTTGAGTTGCACTAATGTTTTATTGTTTTGTTTTATTCTAAAATTGATAATGAACACACTGAGAAAGAAAGAGAGAGAGAGAGAGGGAGGGAGAGGGCAAAAATAAAAGGGAGAAATGAGCTAAGAGACATGAAGAAAAGGATTAAATGATGTGGTGGGAAATGAGAGATACAGAGAGATGGAAAGAGACATATCACAGAAAGATGAGGATAAAGAGAGAGAGGTGTGGTGCTAGGGGCGTGACATTGAGGTAAAGGAAGATGGTAGTAGAAGAGGTAAGAAAATGTCAGGGATTGGAGCAGAAAGAGGATGGCCGGAGGATGTAGAAAAAGAATGGGAGAGTGAGGGAGTTAGAAGAGGGTGATAGAGGGAAGGGGAAAGAAGAGGAGAAATGGGAAATGGTAGGAAGACTAAAATGGGGGTAGGAAGATGGTGCTTGGGTAGAAGGAAGAGAATAGCAGGGAGTAGAAGCAAAAATATAACAGGTAATAGAAACAAGAGGATAGCAAGAGGCGAGGGAAAAGGAGACTGTAGCAGCAGTTGCTTAGGGTTACAATGTGGGGGACCTATACATGAAGCTACATGAGTCCCACATTAATTCTGATATGTAGAATTAAGACTATTATTCATTGGGAAAGGGACCGCTATCACATGCACACATGCACATACACACACATACAAGCACAAACACAAGATGAGTGGACTAACTCAGCAATCAAGAATAAACCAGAAAGTAACTCCCTTCAGAGTTTTTTTTTATTCAAATGGCTAACAAAAAATTAAAAGACAACCATAAAAGACAACTAAAATAAAGGACATTTTGTTTTTATATAGTAAGGGCAGTAAGAAGTGGAATTCCCTACCTTAGGAGGCTATATAGTATTTTTAGGTAGAAAAAACATGGAGAATTATAATAACTTTTTCACAACCATCAAGATGAAGAGTCCTTGAGAAAACAGTCTTTCCCTACCTCTGGATAAACAATGGGAGATATAGTATTGTTTAAACTTCATGGGATCATGTCTTTTTTATCATCATTAATTATGTAACTGTGAAATGTTACAATGGGTTAAATGTGAGCTTATTATGAATGGAAACTATCTTACAGGGTAAAGAATGACCCGCACTGTGAAAGTATCTTTTCTGGTCATTTAATCAGTAAAAAATAATTTGTTCCCACTGTGCTTTCATTCTCAGTTTGATTTATTAAAGTAAATATGTCTAGAACAGCAGGGGCAAATAGCCTTAAAGTTTCAAAAGCAGCAGGTAAAATGCCTGGCAATATATTCTGTGTGTCATTACACTATTCCTCAGGACTTCATATCTCCTTATTGTTCACCATTACTATATATATATATAAATATTTATATCTATAACTACACTTTTTAGTATTATAAATGATTCAACTTTGCAAACTGATATATATACTCCATAGTTTAACTAGTTGTTTAATGCACTTATTATGTCTGAGCACAGCTTCTTTTTGTCTTGCTCATTGCATTGAAATCAATGCTGAGACTGAATTTCCCCCCATGTGGAAAGCTTCCATTCTTTTCCCACCAGGATAGTATAAAAATGGTGTCAGGTTCCAGCACCATGTCATTCTATGTTTGTATGAGAGAGAGAGAGAGAGAGAGAGAGAGAGAGAGAGAACGATAGAGAACAGCAACATTTGGACCTATTCCCTGAGGAATCTTATTCTGTGAAAGTATATAAGAATATGCTTATCGATAGAGTAGTGGGTTGCATTGTGGAGAGAAAGAGAGAGAGAGAGAGAGAGAGAGAGAAAGTAGGCCAAAAAAGAAGCAGAAAGCATAGTGAAAAAGAAGTAAGCAAAGGGTTATACCATCAGCAGCAAAAATATCAGCAAGAACATCACAAAATGATTTTGAACACATCATCATCATAATCACCACAAACACAATTCAAGTCTCTCAGGGTCAGCAATCTAATATTTGTGGTGGTGGTGGTAGCACATCTCTATTGGTCTTGTTCCCCTAGTATAGGTTAGTAATGGTTACACACGAACACCATATAGCTCCTAGGAGTGGATCCACTGCATGTTAGCTGGTTACAGCATACTTCCGTGATAGCTAGGTACTAAGCTAAAACAATGAACTCATTGTCTACCGGTAAACAAAGCTGCCTGTGGCTGGCACTGATCCATACAGCCATGGAAATTATTAGTTGCTCAGCCACCAGCAAGTGTGCAATCTGAGCGTTTTTTCAGTGCAGCTGGTTATATTGTTAATTGACAAAGGACATGACTATCAAACAACAGTGTTGACTAACTTACATTTCTAAAAATTAACCAACATCAAATACCATCTGAGTATCAGATAGCAAAGATGGACAAAACCACTCAAGACATAGAAACCCGCTACACATGTGCTAAGTACTATTAACAGCAGCAATGAAGACGAGGAGGAGGATGGATCTGAAGGATTACTACCACCATCTACTATGGTTGGGACCACTGTTAAAGCAGAGCTACCATGCGCAGTAAAGTCGCCCTGCAATAATTAGGCAGGTGGCAACTAGCTTCATAAGGGTTTTCTTAGCTCTCAGAATGACAAGCAGCCAGTCATCCTGAGACTGAGTGATGTCTCTGACAGATACCAGACAACACATGTGATGCAAAAATCAAGACAAATATAGACTAGGAGTATACCCTAAACAGCAACAATATCCCAAGATTTAGCAGAAGACGCTGCATCTTTATCACAGTAAGCCATGCTGGTTTCACCACACAGTGCATCTGCCGTAACATTCAAGATAAATATAGGCAAGGCATACAGCTTAACATAGTGTCTGTGTGTACTATCCATATGCCTCCAACTAGATGGACAAGGAAGAATACACTGGGATGGGTGAGGTACTGTCTGTATGAGTAGAAAAATACCAGGAGCAAATATACAATGCTTAACTGGACTACTTTGAAGGGGAGTTGTTTATCACCAGCATCCTAGAATAGTATCTATACAAAGCAATGAGGAATACATTCTTGCTACATTGATAGACCCTCCACTTTAACCCCTTAAGGACCGGGAAAATCAGAGGTGGATTTAACTTAAGGACCGGAGCAATTCTGACCTTTTTGACTATGTCTTTGTTCAACAGTGTTTTCCCTCTTAGGCTTTTATTCCACCCCCATACATTATATACTGTTTTTTTTACAGACAAATAGGGCTTTCATTTGATATTCTACTTATATGGCTAACCCACCATTTACTTTATTAAAATTAAAGAAAAAGGTTAAAAAAAAAGTAAAAAACCCACCATTTTTGTTTTTTCTCTTGGGATCAATTGGGCGCAAAGGGTTAAATTTTTATGGAGACTGCATGAAAGGTATGACCAGTCAGTCATACCTACAAAATGCGCAGTTTAAAGTGGCCACTGTCCCCCCTGGGTGAAAATCCCCATGTCCCTTTTTCCCACCCTATTTTCCCACTTTTTTGTTCATTACATTTGGCGGTATGTGTAAGTGTATTACATGGCTCCACAACAATCACACTTCCAATTTTGTTTCTTGAGATGTTTTTTTAAAAAAATTAAATATTTTATTTGTAAAAAAAAAAAAAAAGTGTATTTAGCAGGTCAGAAATTGACCTGCATCCAGCCATCCTCCTGCACCAGCAGTGAAGGGGTTAACACCCCCAGCTGCTGTATTTTTTATTTCCACTAGGTGTCTCCTCTCTGCTTCTCTGTCCCTTACTTTGATGTAAGGGACGCATTGGCAGAGAGGAGACACTAGAGGTAGTAAGTAGCACTGCCTCATTCATTGATTTAGAATGCCGGTACATGTGATCGCTGATGCAGCGATCACATGACCTGGCACAACTGACAGGGGCTGAGACTGAACGGTCCGGTACTGGACCGCTCAGTCTCAGCCTGGAATGAATGGCAGCAGCATGCACGGCGGTGCGCTGCTACCATTTAACACTTGACGTACCAGGACCATCACTGGTCCTTAAAGCAAATTTACCCTCGACGGTCCTGGTACGTAGAGGGTCGCTAAGGGGTTAAGCATAAAATGTTAAATTTGAACCAAAAATTGGGTAAGCATATTCTGTCAAAGCTTACAAAGAAATCATTTCAAGTTCAGTTGAACATTCTTTCAATTCAAATCAGTCTGACAGAATTATGAAGTATTTGGGGTCAACCTCCTTTGCTCCCTTCTCACTCCCCCAGACATCAAGCAAACTGGACCCCAACTGCCTGTGTCCTGACAGTCAGTCACACAGAATTTTGAGGTATTTTGGGTCAACCTCCTTCCTCCCTTCTTCTCCCCCAGAGAGCCCCCATACTCCCCTAATACAGAGAACAAGACTAAAACTCTCCATAAACTAAGCTTTAATTCCCCTTTATTTTCTAAACTACTTCTTTCCTCAGCATAGAAGCAATACCAGCAAGATCAACAAGGGAATTGGACCCCAGCTACATGTCTTGCCAGATATTTAGAGGTCAACCTCCTTCCTTCCTTCTTCTCCCCTACAGTGCCCCCTGACTCCCATAATACAGGGAATAAATGTCCTACTTAACTTCCTAAATTAAGCTTCAAGTCCCCTTTATTTGCCTATCTTCTCTAGCTCAAAAATGTGCTGGTTTCTCATCTCACAATAACAGAATGGCATGCTGTGAGACCCTGACACCCTTTTTTATGTCTGCAGGAAAAGAAGAGAAAACTGCCATGTGATGGAGAGAAATTCAGTTTTGTTGTTGCCTTATTGTTAGATGTTCATCTTCATTGTTTTCCTCTTTGTGAAAGGACAAGGGGAGCTCAGTCACACCTGCAGCATGTGACTTCCTTGACTTGGCTATGGAATAGACTTGCTCATGCTTGTGGAACATTTCATGGTGGTTTATCAGGGTATGCTTTATCAGGGCTGTTTGCAAAAGTGTGAAACATCCTTCCCCCTCTTCACAACTTTGTTATATATTGTTCTAAAAGCTGATGTTTAGTACTGAACACTCCCTGGACAAGGAAAAGGGAAAGTTGGACATTAAAAGTTGGGGAGTTATTGGGCCATCATTTGTCACCACCTGAAGTGCCTTCTTATGCAGTTGCTTCTAGTACTGCTGTGCCTGCTACTGCCTCACTAGTACAACTGTTAGTGGTAGGAAGTGGAACAACTTCTTCCACCACTTCCTGAGCAGTGTCACCATCACTAGGTGGAATTCACCAGCATCTTGCTCACCTCTATTATAACCAGCAATACTTGTACCCATGGTAGGCAGGGTGCATCCGCAGCAGCTTGATGAGGATCCTGCTTTTCTTCCTGCTGCTGCTTTGACATATTATTATCATCATAAGATAATTCTGCAACAGGAACTAAACTTGTAGATATCTCCTTCATTTCAATATTACTTGGTGGTAATAACTAGTCCCTCCAGATCTCTCCTCCAATCTTCATTTGTTACCTCCAAGAACACCCTCATGCTCACCCCAGTATTAATAACACCCTGTGGAGTATCATCACCACCCAGCGCCAGATCATCCAATATGGCACCATTGGCTGCTACCTAGGGCACATGGCAATATGCGGGGCCCTAGCTGCAAGTGATGGGTCACAGACAGAGGCCTTGCTGTTGCTGTCACTAACATCATGAATCGAATGCTCTTATTGTTGAAAGAGACCACCATCATGCAGTTGCTCCCACTTCCATTAAAGCCATAATGCCAGTACCTGCTAGCAGAATTCTGTGTCAGAAGCACCAAATCAAAAGGTGTGGGACCCCAAATTGGTACCTTGCCTAGGGCCCCTTGAAGCCTTAATCCATCTCTGTAAGATTATAAAAGTAACATGGAATAGGAGCCATCCTTACTGGGTGGAAAAAAGTACCTCATGTAAGTTATGAAAATATAGAAATAACTAAGAGAAGCTTTGGATCTGATGCTTCTCCATTGCAAAGATGAAAATGAGGCTTGTGGGTAAAGTGGAGCTGGGATAGAGTCTCCTCCACTAAAGAGCTCTGTTTTGCAAGTGCTCTTCCTCCTAGAGGAAACCGCTTTACTCCATAGTTCCACAATGGATGAAAGAGAATGACGCATTTACAGCAATGACATGTACACACATTGTACCTTAACACTATCAAATAGATATACTTTTAAAGTTAACTTTAACTTGCCATCATCAATATTTTTAACAGGCATGTTAGCCTTAACCCTTTGAGTGCCAAAGGGTAGGCAACGCATTGCTTTGCAATGTGTTGCATACCCCTGTGGCAGTGAAAGGGTTAACATGTACACATGGTACACAAAAGGTTACAAGTTACATGGCAGTTCTACATTTGCATGAATGCAGCATCTCAGTAAACAGTTGCAAGCAGCAGTTATGGCATTTTCATGAATGCAACATCTCTGTGGACCGTTGCAGTTGACAGTTGTGCCACTGGCATGGAAAAATAATAGTGCAGACATTGTCAGACATTATTGCAGGTGTATTCAGCCCTCTTTAGGGGTAATCATTAAGTATGCAGCCCTCAACTATATTTGAGTTTGGCATGCCTGCCATATACCATGTAAGGGAGAGGTAGATCAGTCCCAGATTTTGCTCCAGGGCCCAGTAAATTTCTAAGTTCACCTCTCTCTTGTCTGTGTAACATATTCCATCACATTGGGTTTCAGCCTGTGTCCTAAGAAGGGGCCAATGACCTTGGTGTGGGAAACCTGTCATGTTCTAGGAATATTATAGTGAGTTACAGAGGTTGAGAAGAGCTGAAGTCTGGAGTACACCAACTGCATTAAGGGAGAGACATAAACATTCTTTTTAACTCCCTGAATGCTTTGCAATGCGTTGGAGACATCTCTAACATTCCATTTGTTAAAAACTCCATTTGAATCAATGAGAATTTGAGGAAATTTCATTTGCCCCTAAGATTTGGATGACTGCACATCAGCCTCACTTTCCCTGGGTGTGGAATTTAACCGTGTTGACACCAAATGCCAATTTGTTCCTCTCCATCCCATCTCCATGGTCTTGTCATTGTTACCTATTATGCTGTCCAAAGTTGTAACACTTCTTAATACATAAAAAACTTGATCAGAAAGAAAGAAAGGAATATTTTGTTTTTCTAAATGTGCAATTGCAAATATAGGGCAGTATTCAGGATCAGGAAGCTAAAGACGTGTAACTCTCAAGCAAACAAACTGTAGCATAGGGGACAAATAATACAACTCAAAATTGCCATTGATTTAAAAGGGATTTTAATCCATTGAATGCTGATGAGGCCTATATTGCAATGCTTTGCAAAGGATTGGAGACCTCATTACCATTCAAGGGTGTAAAAGCCCTATTTAACCCCAAGGGGTTAAATCAACAATCTAATTCCCCTATGGTGCAGCTGCTTTGCTTTAAAACTGCACCTCTTCCAAATATAGCACCTTTTAATCTTTCTGACACTGCAGTTTCTTAAACAAAAGCCCCAGAAACTCAATGGGGGAGAGATAAAGTATGAATCCTCTGGTGCAGCTCATTTTCTGTGCTGGGATGTTAGCTTCCCATTATTACAGTCTTTAGTGAAAAGACTTTAATTCTAGTAAGCCCCGAAAAGTAGAGGATCTTGCGACTACACCTACAGATAACAAAATCAGTCCCACGGAACAAAAGATGGAAGAATAACAGTCAGCAAAATGCCTTGGACAGGTTGCAGATAACAGTATAACCTGATACAATAAATGAACCAGATTGTGTGTGCTTAAAAAAGTCAGAGAAATTTCCCACAGGACTTTTCGAGCAAAATACAATTTCTCGCTTTTTTGCAAACCTTCCCACCCATAGACAATACATAAAATGTTCTCCTTTTCGCCTCTGCCAATACATTTCCTGTGAGAAAATTACCAGATTTCACCTGTGTTTTTATGACTTCAAGATTTCCAGTGGCAATTTTACTTCTTCTGAGGGCTGAATTGGAGAAATAAATAGCTGAAAGTAAAAGTTGTAAGTCTTAGAGCAACATATGGCTTGAAAAAATTGTTACCAGGCCTTTGTCCTTTGCTCACAACACTAATTTCCTACTTAAGTTACATTGGCACACCCATCCTTGAGAAATAACTGCAGCCTGGAATATTCCAGCAGGGTGCAACACATGACATTGGTTCTTTAAAGCCTCTGTTTTAAACAAAAGAAAAGGGCAGTATGTCAACCACCAACACTGTGACAAATTTACCATTCCATAGGCATACTTTAGCATGCAAGTTTTGACTGCTTTCTAAGAAATTGTGGGGTGGCAGCACATAGTAGAAGAACTGTGTAACTTTATTGGTTTAATTACAATACTTACAAAGGCAGGGGGTGGTGGTGGTATGTGAAGGCACTCTGTGATTCTTGTGATCTTTAAAAACAAACTCATAGTCATACTCCTCTGCAGCAGGAGCAGAAAATCTTGGTGTACTCTATGACACATCAGCAACACTTCTATTTTGAACCCCAGAGCCCCGGGAACATTTAGGAGTATTTCTGCTGCTGCTGCTAGTTGTGGAACCTATGACCTGTTGGTGGTGTGTCTCCTAGTCAGACCTTTGGTTGTACTTCATTGAGTAGGTGTCTAGGGGCTAGATTTAAAGGCAGCCATTAGCCAAAAAAACACTACTGGGTGCGTTAAGTTGTATTTAGCAATTTAAGGATCCGTCTAAAGAACAGCTAACGTCAGCTTGATAATCCTTACGGCCAATACAGTGACGTGCATTGAGACGCATGGAACAAGAATCCCCAGATCCATGTAAAGGCTTCCGGTACTGTTAACGGCTGAAAAAAAGATACACTTAATGGACAAAAGTTAAGATCCACTTTTCTTAGCTGTTAGACACTTAACAGTAAAAAAAACCCACCTGTTACATAGGAAAACACACAAAATGCTTACCGCACAAGCATGTAAATGGAAAAATTAACCCGTGTAATGCCAAAAGAACACAAAAACATGGACAGACACCACAAATTACTCTCACACTCAATGACAAGCAACAGCACAGGGACAAGGACTTCCAAAAAAACACCAACACAACATGGCACGGAACAATAAGGGTTATTACACAACACGGACACCTGCCAATACAAAACAAGCTCACCTGTGCAACATCACAACATGATCCAGACGTAACCTGCACCCCACAACTTCACACCCGCAACTTGCAGAGTCATGCCAATCACAACACCACAATTTAAAACACACATACACACCTGAAAACACTTACCTGGACAATAAACAACTTCCCAGTGGTCAGCACTCACTTCATCACCACATCTACACAACTCCCTACCAGGTACTTAAAGGGACAGCTTACCACATTCACTTGTGGCTTGTTTTCCACTCAGGGAGAGAGAGATAGAGAGAGATAGAGAAAAATAGAGCGAGAACAATCAGTATGTTGGGATATTTATTGATGAGAAGACTGCGGAGAAGGCATGCAAGAGCAAGAGCTAGGGAACCCCAGCAAGCCCCAGGCACACCTGATCAATAGCCTTCACCTATTGCAAGTGAGGAGGCTCTGACTCAACAGCCACACAGGAGCCCATCCCCACCTGGAAGACAGCACCTGCCTACAGATGCACAGCTACAGCAACAGGATGCTCCACAGCAACAGTATGCTCGCCAGCTACCACAGGGACCCCTGTAGCAGCAGAGGATGGATGTATAGATAACCAACAAGACCCAGGGTATACCGGCTAAGGGTCACTATCTTTGGAATGACCGATGACGAGGTGATTGATCGCTACAGGTTGAGGCCACACAGAATCATTGCCTTGTATGAGGTCATCAAGGAATGGGTGGATCCCATCTACATCCACAACCATGCCCTATGTGGCCTGCAAAAACTCCTTTGTGCCATACACTACATGGCAAGTGGCGCCTTCCAGTCCACTGAGGGTTACGCATCTGGCATGTGACAGGCCACATTCTCCAGAATGCTGGCCCAGGTCTTGCCAGCCCTCAAAAGCAAGGCCAGTACCTACATACATTTCCCCACCACCGACATGGAGTGGATACATCTAAAGCAGGGCTTTTATGCAAGAGGAGGCATGCCAGGGTCATGGGTGCTATAGATGTCCGTATCAAAGCCCCAGCACGTGACGTACATATCTACATCAACAGGAAGAACTTACACTCCATGAACGTGCAGATGGTTTGTGACAGCAACATGAGTATTATGAATGTATGTGCAAAATATCCTGGCAGCTCTCATGATTCGCACATTCTCCAAAACTCCTCAGTACACAGAGACTTCGAGAATGGAACTTATACAGGGATATGGAATCACACCACATCCACAGGTGTACACACAACACTGCTCACCATGCTCCTGACTCACAGCTAGTATGTCCACCACACAAAACATCATTCACACAACATGTGATCCTTGTCTCACCATATCACTCACATTCCACAGGTGATGCTGGCTATGGATGCAAATCCTGGCTACTGACCCTGGTCACTAATCCACAAACAGATGCCCAGGAAAGATACAACCAGGCTCATAGCAGAACTCGGAATGCCATTGAGTGGACCTTTGGCCTCCTTAAGTCCCGATTCAATGTCTGGACCACTCTGGGGGGGGCACTGCAGAATGCCCCAGGAAAAGTGTGTGACATCATAATGGCGTGTGAAATACTGCACAACATCGCAGTGGACACCAGGCTGGTGGATGATATCCAGCCCCCCATACCTGAAGTGCCCATGGACATTGGCTGTGTTGAGGAGACCCTGAGAGGGGAGCAGATCAGAGATAGGCTCATCACGGACCACTTTAGCTGTGAGTATAACACAGGCATTCAAACAATCCATTCAAATCCTCCATCAGTTTTGTGAATTATTGCCAACACACTAACCACACCGCACATGATGTTCTGTTTCACCCCACAGGATCATTGACACAGCACTGCCCTGCCAACAGTACGGCCCCAAACATCATCCATACCATGGACGTGGCATATTGTGTGTGGGGATTCCAAAACCATTTTCCATTCCCTTCTCCACGTTGACATAGATATCTCAAGAATATCATGCACACCCCCATGAGAACCAAGGTACAATACATAACCCATGTTCAGCATCTTACAGGACTTGACTGACAGCAACTATCATGATTTGCCATGATCCTAGCGAGAGTGACCATGGTAGCCTTGTAGCGAAAGAGTGTTACACTCTGTCACATCAGGGGTTAAAGGGGCATTAGAGTCAACATGGGACCTGTAGTTTGCTAGAGCTGAGAAGAGCAGCAGTGGGATGGATCTACAGTGGTATAGTTATACAATGTAAAAGTCATAAAACGTGGATCAGATCTCCAGGGACACCATGCTGACCTGTGAGTGTGCAGTGATATGTGCCCCTGACATGAATACACACATCAACAAATATGTCCTAATAGTTCCATGAAAAAAAAAAAATTCACTAGTTTCATGGAGCTCTCACAACACACTTGTTGATGTGTGTGTATTCATGTCAGGGGCACATATCGCTAGGGCTGGTTCACATTTCCTTAATTCTCTACATAATGGGTTACAGCCAGGTACACAACACATTACAAAGCAATGGTTTGTGTACTCACCTGTACCGAAAAAGATTGAGGGGATTATGAAGCTGAAATTGTTGTTGCTTGATGATCAGTTCGAGGCTGCTGTTCCAAATCCTGTCCTCTTGTCCCACATGAATCCATAGCATGATCCATCCTTGAACTGAAGATTTTCCATGTGACTGGACTGATGTTATGACAACACTTCTATGAAGCTCACCCCTTGGTGTTTCAAGTGATTGTGTTGGTGATGCAATATTTGACCTGATGTTCACAGCAACCTCTACTAGAACATTGTCATATAGACACAGAAAACACAAATTCATGTGGATACTAACATCCAGGTATCAAGCCTGTACAGTTAGAATGCTCATCTACAGAGTTGTCAAACCATGTGGACAACACATGAGCAGGACAGTAGTGTTTCTAAAGTAGTAATATTTAGTTTCAAAGTACATTTAGTGTGCTCATACAAGTGTTTAATGCATATAGGCAATATACCCAGAAAACATCTACATTCTAATGTACTCTGAGACACAATAAAGAAGAACCATCACTATTCAATCTGTGTCTGTATGAAGAAATGTTGGATTACACATGTGTCAATGTGCAACCACACTCAAGGCTAGAGTATCCCCCATACATGGGAAGGCATGACCTATATCACAGGAGTCCACTACTTGTTTGGCAGTGAGTGGACTCTGTAATGTATTAATGAAAACAGATTATGGCAGTGATACACTAATGTGTGTTGGAAGTGCTAAAGAGGTGATCCAGAGGATATACTTCCACAGTGATTTCATGTCCATGGTTTCTGTGTTGCTCAATATAATCAATGTTCTGAGATTGCTTTACTTTGACATATCTCAGAACATGGGCTACATCAACAAACAACCAGACAAAGTGGACAAGTGTTATCACTGGTGAAGTGTGTTACAACCTTAGTAAAACAACAACACAACTTACTAGATAACCGGGATTTCAATATGTGTGCTACACATTGAAATCCTATGATGAACATTGGGTTTCCCAGTAAGCCAGTTTCATAATAACAGTGTGAATCAAAGACTATTTTGCTGCATGTTCCCTCTGTCCTGCTTGTTAGTTCTCTGCTAAGTCAAATAGCTGTTTGTTTATTTAACCCCTTAAATACAACAATTGATGCAGACTAATATTGCACCAGTTGTTGTGCTAAGGGGTATGTTTTGTTCAAATTCAACCCACAACATGGCCATATAACACTGTCATGCTATATGGCTCCAGGGATGGATTGCCAGTTGAATTTGTACAACGGTGTGTGTGTGAACCCATGTCGTAACATCCCACAAACATGTTACCTAGGCAGAAGTTGTGTTCACTGCATTGCTTGGCAATACATTGGAGACAACTGTGCCACCCAATCTACCACTAAACACAAAGCATATCAGACAGGATTCAAAAGCACAGTTTCTTTTATTGAGGGGAAAAAAGAACAACTTGGGCAATTTATTTTTTTCTTTGGGGGGACCGTGGACTGGGTGCTAGAGGTGGATACCCTGGCTGATTGCCTGGTCACCCTTTGACCCCTAGGTGTGGCATCAGGGGTCAAACTGGATGGAGTGGTGGGTGCAGTTGACCCCTCTGTGGACCGCATCTCTCTCTCTACACTCATGTTGTCCCTGTGGTTGTGGTCCCTCAACTCCACCAGCACCTAGCCAAGTGTCCATCATCCCTGTGTGGTACTGATGGAGTTGTATATTTATCCTTGTCACCTCAAACTCCAGGGCATGGCTCTTTGTTTCTATCCTGGAGGTGTTCCTCCAGGATTCCCTCCGGCTCCTTGATATATTCTGGTCAGTGCTACAGCATGCCCGGAGTAGCCTCCTCTGTAGGGCCATGCACTCTGCCTCCATCCTAATGAGGCGTCCAATGCTGGAGGTGGATGTGCCCGGTGACTCTGTTGGTTGGGTTCCTGCTGCTTCTGTGTCTTCAGCTGCTGCTGTGTCCTCAGCTGCTGCTGAGTGTGCTGTTGCTGCTGCTGTGACAGCTGGTGGAGTGGTTGGTGCAGATGATGGGCATATGCCCACCACATCAAGTGCTGCCCACTGATATCTGTCCTGGTGGTGGAGTAAATATTTCCCTCAGAAGAGGGAGCTGGGGCTCCCCAATCAGGCCCAGGGGTTGGTAGTCGAGTGGTCAAGGGTCATATCTTGGCTACTGGTATGTGCATGGCCCCCACTTGGTATCATACCTGGAGCCATGCTGGGGATCCATCCAGGAGGGTAGGTCTATCTGGTCCATATGGGCCATATTGGGTGGTGGACACAGTCCCTGGCAGCAATTACCTCCCTGGAGGTGGTGGTGGTGGTTCTGGAGGGTAGTAGCTCCTGGAGGTGGTGGGATGCATCCACCTCTCCTCCTGTTGCATCAAGCCACTGTACTGGGGTAGAGCAGCCAGTTGTGGAGTAGCCAGTTGGGGATCAGCCGGTAGAGATGCAGTCAGTTAGGTAGCAGTTGGTGGAGGTGCAGCCAGTTGGGTAGCAGCCGGTGGAGGTGCAGCCAGTTGGGCAGCAGCCGGTGGAGATGCAGCCAGTTGGGTAGCAGACAACTGTGGAGGAGTTGTGGGTGGTGAGTATGGTGGCCAGCGGCTGGTCCTCTCCTCTGTATACTCCTCACTGGGTGGTGAGGCAGTCTCCTCCATGGGCTCCTGCTGTTGTGGAGGCCCAAAAGCTGTGTGGAGAAATGAGATTGTGTGATTATTAAACGTAGCCATGATAGGATTAAAGTGATATTAATACTTAAAATGTGAAGTGAAAAATATATGTTGTAGGGTTTATCACCCTGAGTAAAACAAGGGTACTCCCACTGCTGAAGGGTGTTTCATTCAAAAAGTCTCACAGCTCAAACTTGAATATTTTAGGGGCAATATTCCAGTGGCCTCAAATTGTACATTGGCGCTGTTGCTTCATGATCCTATGGAGATTCATAGTCCCGGGACCAGAGCTGTCCATAGGATGGTGTAGCATTAGCACCACTGTACAATTTCAGGCCACTGGGATATTGCCCCTGAAATATTCAAGTTTGAGCTGTGAGACTTTTTAAATACAACACCTTTAAGCAGTGGAAATACCCTTGTTTTACTCGGGGGAGAAACCCTACAACATATATTTTTACTTTCACATTTTGAGTATTAATATTCCTTTAACAGGATGGCAATGGTGAATTTCACCTTGATGTAATATTATAGGCATTGAAAAACGATGTGGATCGATGTTAGTCCTATCCCTCCAACCCTCATGGTTAGACAGATATTGCTCTGTGACAGCTGGAGATATCAGTCATTTGACCACATGGTAGCTCTTTAGCAGAGCCAAAACTATCTCATTTGGAGAAGAATACTTCATTGGAATGGTCCACAGAGTGTGCTAGCAAACCACGCACACTTTGTACACCATCCCAAAGACGTATTAATCTCTAAATGGGTCAATTTTGTCTCTTCTGAAGACCCTCCTTGTGGTCAGATGACTGATATCTCCAGCTGTCACATATAGCAATATCTGTTTAACCATGAGGCTAGGAGGGACATGACTAACATTGATCCACAGCTTTTTTACAGTGCCTACAATATTACGTCAAGGTGAAATTAACCATTGCCATCCCATGCAAGGGACACAGAAAGTAAAATGGTCTGATATGTATGTGGATATAAACCTCTCATATGGGGACAAACATATACTTAGTAGTCATAAAACCAGAGATCAGTTCAGTACATGTGATTGTCTTACTGCCTATATATGTGCACTAATCACAAAATAACTTTTATTGATATCATCAATAAAATCATACCTCGTACATCCCATATAAGTAAGGTGAAATATACTAGGTATGTGTATTCTGATGATATCAATAAGAGTTAGTTTATGATGGGTGCACATATATAGTAAGTAAGACAATCACATGTAGTGAACTGATCTCTGTTGTTTGCAAAACTGCAAAAGTTCATACTTGGTTCCCATGTGTATCCTGCAAATAGTGGTTGGTGTACCATCCATGGCATCAGCACTCCTGAGGATGCATGTGTGAATCAAATGTGAGATACGTAAGTTCAAGTTAGAGTAAATGATTGCATACACAACACCAAAGCCTACTTTTTCACCTTTAATTCTGTTGAATTGTTTTAGGCCTGTGTGTTGCACAAACAACCAGTTATTCTCAGTGGCACTGTGATGTGTGACTTGATCCATTCTTTTTGTGATTCAGTAAGCGGTGATGAAGACCTGATGAACTGAACATGATGATGACATCTCCAGTGATCTCATTTCCCCATTTCCAATGTTTTCTATGGAGTCCATACAATGTGACATTAGCAACTTGATTCGTGTTATTGAATATTCTCCATAGACTAACATTGGGATTGGTGAAGTGAGGGTATGTAAGGGTTAATTTCTCTCCATCATCTCTTTTTCACCGCTTAGTGAATGTGCCCTGTGTAGCATGCAAGTGTTACCCTATCGACTCGTGTTCTTATTAGTGGTTAACCCTTTGAGTACCGGAGCAGTTGCCAAAGCATTGTTGAACAACACATTGATAATCCCTCTAGCACTCAAGGAGTTATGTACTGGTTTACCTGTCAATACATGGGTGACATTGTGTTGGAGCAGTTATGATATTTAACATAAAACACTTTTATGAGCATGGTTTGTGTGGATTGTGTGTGATCAGAACAGCAACATGAGGGTTAACTAGGGAGTTGGACAGGTTTGGGCCTTGTTGAACCTTGACATTTGTCCTTGTCTTGTATCCTGTTTTAAACCTCAGGGTGCTGTGTTGGTGCAGTTGTGTGGATGAATGATGGGCATATGTTGGGATGTGACTGTGTTTGTGTGTAATGGTTGTGTGGTTTGATGTGATGTGTGGTTATGTGATTCTGCACTTTACGGTAATGTGGAGGTTCCTCTCTTCCCCAGTGTCCGATCCTCCAGGGACCCCCTCTATGAGTGTGGCAGACATGTTCTGCTGCACCATCTCCTCCCATCCGCAGAAGGTGATCTGGACAGGTGGGCCACCTCCGGTACCTCTGGTGTGCTTGGCGATTTCTGCCAACTTATCTTTGACCACTCACTTGCAGTCGCCCCATCTTTTCTTTATAGAACCCACATCCCTTCTGCATGTGGCCACAGCGTTCACCCGGCTGCAGATCTGGTTCCATGCCACCTTCCTCCTCGCAGACAGGCCAGGGACCTTCTTCCTCCGTAAGAGGATGGTCTCCCTCTCCAGCACAGCCTCCACGAGGGCCCTATTCTCCTCCTCAGTATAACGGGGATCCTGTCCTCCTCAGCTCTGGCATGCGAGGAGTCTGAACTAGACTGCCCTGCCTGCGCTGCCCCTTCCTGTGTATGGTGGTCCCCACCATGTACCCCTCCTCCCACTGCAGTTTCTGTCCCTGGCCTCCGAGTGCCTGCTCTTCTGGGCCTGGTCCCCCTCCGCCCTGCGGATCTCCCTCTCCCACCCCTACTCTCAACAGGGAAGTCCTGCTCTCCTTCCTCCTCCTCCACTACTCTCCCCATCCCTCTCTCCTGTCCTACACTCCTTGCCATAACTCACCCACTCGCACATGCCCTCACAGACACACTCATTCCCACTCACTCTCTGTCACACTCTTTCACTCACAGATTCACACTGTCTGTGCCTGCTGCAAGATGTGCTATCCCTGCTTCCAGTGCTAACATTGCTGTACCTGCTGCCAGACGTGCTGCCCCTGCCACCACTAGTTCTGTACCTGCTGCCAGATGTGCTGCCTGTGCTGCCACCAGTGCTGTACCTGTAACCATCATTGCTGTACCTGTTGCCAGATGTGCTGCCCCTGCTGCCACTAATGCTGTACCTGCTTCCAGACGTGCTTTTCCTGCTGTCACCAGTGCTGTACCTGCAGTCACCATTGCTGTACCTGTTTCCAGACATGCTGCACCTGCTGCCACCAGTGCTGTACCTGCAGTCACAATTGCTGTACCTGCTTCCAGACATGCTACCCCTGCTCTCACTAATGCTGTACCTGCTTACAGACGTGCTTCCACTGCTGTCACCAGTGCTGTACCTGCAGTCCCCATTGCTGTACCTGTTTCCAGACATGCTGCACCTGCTGCCACCAGTGCTGTACATGCAGCCACCATTGCTGTACCTGCTGCCAGATGTGCTGCCCCTGCTGCCTCCAGTGCTGTACCTGCTGCCACCAATACTTTGCCTGATGCCAGTGTGTCTTGTAGTACTCGGGAGGGGGGAAGGAGAAAATGATAGCAAGTGTTACAGTAAGGGACCTTATGTCCCACTTGCCATCCCCAAACAGTCCCACCAGTGCTAGTACTACTACTACTAAGGTACAGCAGCTTGTTAGAGTTAGGAGTGTAGGAGGGGTAATCAACAACAGTATCCTCATATTACTTGTGACTGTGAGACTGAGGAGGAAAACTCTGTGGCTGAACTTGATGTGGTTGGTGTTATAATGGTGAAGCAGCTGGAGTGGTAGGAGAAACATTTTGAGAGCGTCCAGACTAGCGGTCAAGGGAGCCCACACCATTCCTCTGGCTCTGGGAGTCCCCCCCCCTTCTCTTCACTACAGTGTCCAAGTGTAACATGATCCTGAAGAGGCCAGATCTGTTGTTGGAGGAGAGCAGGCACAGAATTAATACCACCACCACCAACAGGAGCATAGATCAGTTTCCTGTGCCTGGTGCTACTGCTACCAGTCTGCCTTCTTCAGGCAAAAAAAGAATTGCAAAGTGTGACATTAGAGAAACCCCTGTCACATTGCCCGTCACCTCCTCCAAGCAGCAGTGAGATGTCTGTAAGAGAGGAGCAGCAAAACACATAGGGGCTAGTGGTGGTGGTGGTGGTGGTGATGATGATGACAGAGAAGCTGGGGTGGAAGAGATGGCCTTTTTAGCAGAAACTGAGAAGGAATGGGAGACAGAGATGAGGATGGGCATCACTACCACCACTATCAGTGACATTTTGGAATTTGAGGAATTTGCAACTGCTCTAATTCCTTCTGATGCTGAGATGCAAGGGCAGCAGGATGCTGAAGAGTAAGCTAGTGTGCCACAGACCACAGTGGACACAGTGGGAATGGGGTCAACAAGTGATGCACGACTAGGACAGATTCCACTTGCCAGCACCAGCAATACGCCTGGTCCTAGTTGCAGTCCTGAATCTGAGGCAGTAGCAGCAACAGCAGCAACATTATCCACTACCACAGACAGTGAAGGGGAATATGGAGGACAAGATGAAAGAGGCAATTTTTCTCCATCTGTTCCCTCCTCCTGAAGTCATGGGTGTGAGACTATTTTTCTCTTTGGGTAGGCACAGTGCAGTCATCACCAATGGCACTGTGCACAATTTGTGACAAGTCAGTGAGAAGAGGAAAGGAGGGAACACACCTTGGCACAAGCTCCCTGATATCACACATGAAACACAGATACCATAACATCTATGTCAAACATGTTAAAGCCAAACACCACCACAGAAGTCAAGCACCACTTTTGCTGTACCCCCTGGCTCTCCAGAAAGGCAACAAGAGGTGAGGTGTAGATCAAAGAGGAGGAAGAATAGAGCAACCCAGGCAGAGACTGGAAGTTCCATGAGGAGTGAAACAACTAGCTCACCATCATCTTCTAGGGTAACTACATATTCTGCCAATCCACCTTCATCATTGTTACCTCCCCCACCAAATGATAGCCACTCTGTTGATGTTAGGATGTAGCAGTTCATCTCAACCCATTGCACACTGTGTTGCACACTGACCACACATGCCAGTGTGGTGGAGAAGAATCGCAAGCAGTGCCTCAAGCAGCAACTGAGGAGATTCCATCCAACAGAATATATTAAGATGCTGGCAGGGAGGGTTCATCATTACTAGTAAACTGTCTGCAAGTTGTCATGCAACCTTAGCGGGGTCTGGACAAGGGGTATAGTGACAGCGGCAGTACTTGGTTTCAGGTGTCATGGTGCTTGGATACAGGTATACCCCCAGATGTTATTTACCACACACACAAAAACTGCACATTGCAGTTGTGGATGAGAGCCACAGTTCCTGCTCTCAAGGGAAAAAATTATATTCTAATAACACACCCATGATTTTGGAGGAAGGGCAGGTGGAGAAGAATTAATGGCCAATTTCTTCTTTTCTCCATATAGACTGGGGGCTACTTATTGTGCTGCTACTGCCTCAGGCACATCACTGGAGATAGTCATGGCAACTGGAACCTTCATCATCCATCATTCATGTTACTGGTATTGTTGATCCCATTCCCCTTCAGCTGCCTAATCATCCTGCTGCTTAAACAACTCAGCAGCAGAAAGAATAGCAGTTGCAAATTCCACAATTATGGACTCAGGAGGACATTTGACAATGGCCACTGTCCACTGGCCGACATGACCTACTGGCACTAGGCCAGTAGGGCATTTGTATTTTTTTTCTCAGGGCTTGTGCTTTGAAAAACCAAAAAAAAAAAAACATAGTCCTACAAAAAAACAAAAAAAAAAACAATTTTTGGGGGGTTTGTTTCTAACAAGCCTAAGTACTACAAATCACTGTTTCCTTAGGGCTTGTGCCAAACAAGCTTAAGTCCTACAAATCAATGTTTCTTCAGGGCTTGGACCTCTAATAAGTCTAAGTCCTACAAAGGCCTCTAACAACAAATCTAAGAAATCATCCTCTACAAAATACTCTATCAAGTCAAAGATCAGTCAACCCCAGTGGCAGCTTATGTCAGGGGGTTCCTGTCTCTATCACTTTACTTTCAAATGTTTTATTTTATTTTTTTATTAACTGTGCCCCCAGTACCAGTCAAGAACCCCCCCAAAACAAATTCCTTGTTCAACTGATTCCTTCCCCAGACTCCACCCACCAACACAGGCACCCTCCTCAGATCCCTTTTATACCATGTTTTATGTTTTTTGTTTAATTTTATTTAATATTTATTTTTTATTAACTGGCCCCCAATCCTAGTAAACAACCCCCCAAAAAAATCATCCCCTGTTCAACTGATTCTTTCCCCACACCCTACTAACACAGGCACCCTAATCTCCCTTTTATACTATGCCTTTGCAAAATAAAATAATATTTGCTAAATGTTGTGTGTAACTTCAATGTTCCCATTGATTTCAATGGAATGAGCTAGGAGAAAAAAGTGGGAAAAAGCGGAAAATCTGCACTTTTCATGGGAAGTTTTTTGCCATGCGGAAAGTGCCATTTTTCATTTTGAGGTGGAAATTTTTGCCCATCCCTAGTAGAGACACACATGAAAGATAAGGCTGTAGATGCTGATAACCTGTGTTGTTGTTGGCTACGCAAAACTATTAGTGTGTGTGTGACTGAGTGGAACCTGGACCTGGAAACAGTGATGATGCTGATGATGACTAATAGGATGATTGTGTATTTTTTTGCATCAGACTTTCACAGATTATAGGCACCTTTTCAGTGGTGGAATGGAGAGCCTTTGACTTCCAGCTAACTTTCTGACCATGTCATTCATCTATATCTGAAGAGGAGATCTCAAACAATTTCTTTTTTCTTTTCCCCTTTGAGGGATTTTCTCAACAGTCTCTAATACTTTCAGGATAGGTGTTTTGGTGCTTGTTTGTCTCACTATAGCAGTTGGTTGAACTGCTACACCTTCTTGCACCATGCCATCAACATGGAATGTAACTGTCATCGTCAGTGCTTTTAGAGGGTTTATTAATAGGACTGGTGGTGGAACATTTGGTGTACCTTGCAGAGGGGAATTTCCACAACAGAAAAACAGACTGCTATTTAATATGTAAATTAAGGACAACAGAAAACAAAACAGAAACACTCAGTCGATAGACCTCAGTTATTATAGCTTGAATTATTATTTTTAATCAAGTGCTCTGATTAGTGGGTAAAAAGAAGCTCTCTGTGGGGAGCATGATTCACTGATTATGGCACTCTATAGTAAGTGATAGGACCAGCACCCTCTGTTGACCAGCAAATAAAATTGCAGTTAAAATTAAAAACAAATTTCAATGAAAATGAAGAAAAAATATCTGTAATATTTAAATTAAAGATTTCCCAGTAACTTACATTACTTAGGTGGAAAAGTCATATGACACATATTTTTTTTTAAACTGAGAATAGTTTACTGCTCCTTTAAGGTATAGGCCTGGGGAAAAGGCTGAAATCTCTTACTGAAAATCTGTAAGAGGGTCAGAAAATATACTACAGAGGACCATGAATCAGTTTCCATGAAAAAACAGAAAATGACATCTGTTTCAAAGTGCACTTGCTAAAATATAGATTTGTCCTTCAATAAATCATAGTACTTACGCTCATGTTTCCCTTTTTACAGTTTAAAACAATAAGGCATCAAGTACAAAAGGGTCTACATGTAGCAAATATTTCAAGAACAATCCACTGATTTACAATATGCAGTTATGGAGTTTATTTCCTCTTGGAAGAATACACAGCAAATATTTAAATGTCTTTCATTTAAGTAATTATATCTCCCAACCTTTACAGTTATTTGCAGAAATATTAATATTGTTGTGGAAATCTAACACTTCCGCTGCGTGAAATATCCTATCAGAATCATCTTTTTCAATTTAGCATGCATTTATCTGTCTTAATGTCAAGTATAGAGCATTTTATGATTGCTTCCATTAAATAATTTCAGTTGTGCTATTACTTCTAGAACAACACAAGTACATAAATCTGTAAGCTATTGGAGGCCATTAACTTAAATGGAAACTGGGATTGCTTTATTGATCTATCATCTAATCATAGTATACTTGTACGCTGGAAGCTAAACAGTCATGATCACACTTCTTAGAGATGAGACAACAAGTGGAGCATGTTGTGCAAAATAAATTCATCTGCTGACAAGGGATAAGTCAGGCAGTGTCAAATACTGCCTAAAACATTGCAAACATTAAAAAGAAACTATTAAAATGTAATTTATCTTTAAGCACATCCTTAGGAAGTGTGTCATTTAATTTAGGCATACATCAATGTAAATATTTAGAAATAAAATTGCAGCAATATGCAAAAGAGAAATGTATGAATTCACTAGTGCAGCACATTCTGTGCTAAGAGGTATTAATAATGTGTGCACAATCCAGGGTAGGGTCTAGGACAGATTTTCTTGACTGTGGTCCTCCTAAGAGTGCCGATTTTCTGGATTTAACCATTTGAGTGCCAGAAAGTATGCAACACATTCCAGTGCATTATGATGGAGACCACTCTGGCTCTCAAAGGGTTAGTTGCTTAAGCATAGGTGTGTAATTAGTGTAGTTCTCATTCTGATTATTAGTTTACTTGTGCTGAAGCAGGGATATGCAGCAAACCTGCTCTGTTAGGAGTACTTGAGAATAATGGTTTAGAAACTCTGTACTAAATCATATGAATTCTTAGAACACACTGGTGCACATACATGCCACCATTGTTGACAATTTTTCATGAGCGCAAACCCAAAAACAATATATCATGGGCAGGTGAATGGAGTAATGTTGACCAATTTCCTCTCTGCATTGTTAATACATAGTCACATACAATGTGCAAAGGACAAAAATTCACTGAAATGGCCATACACTCTGGCACTACCCTGGCAACAGTGGTGCAAAGAGAACACTTTTTGACAAAGACAACTTATAAAGCATTACGCTGGGACAGCACACAAGCACATCTCCCAAAACAAAAATTGGTTTCTATACTTATTATGGCATTAAATCGTATTAGTACTAGCTAATGGTGCATGCCATTGCCCATTTGATTAAGCACACTGTTCACTCCGGGGACCCACTGTACCATTGCAGCAATTTCAGTGTAGTGATTTTCACAGCGGTGGGAGAGAGGGGCCTCACCCCCTGCCCACTTCTGTGAAAATGGCTGCACCTGATTCACTGCTTGCAGCTGATCTCTGCTCCCTGCCACCCTGGGTCAGGGCAGACAGTGAATCAGAAACCACTTCAATTTTTATATATATGGACAGAAGAAAATTAGTATACTCCTTTGTCCCTAACAGATAACAGATAATAATTTAATTTTGTAATACAGTAACAGATAAAAGAGATTCAAAACATTATCCTTGCTGATTCCAGTAACTTGAAATAGCAAATTTACTTTCATTTGCATACATGTGCCTCTATAGTTTGACTGCAGTATTCTGTTAGTGAAGTTCTTTGATATGTGATGTTTGTTACTGTCATTTCCCTCCTCCAAAATGTACTTTTTCGTGACATTACTGCTTTGAATGAAAAGTGGAAGGTGACAATGCAGACTAGCCTCTGCCTATGGTCTGTATAACAAATGGTGCTGTGAGTGGGATTTACATCACAACATTCCTATGGATATAATTCTGCATGAGTATCAGTCAGTCTGAGGTACATTAAACTGCTTTAGATAAGACTGTTGTAAGACACATGGATGAAGAAGACATGTAGTTTAACCCTTTGAGTGTCAGAGAGGTATGTAACACATTGCTTTGTATAGCGTTTATACATCTCTATCACTCAAAGTATTAAGAGATATTGGATAGGAGAAAAATTATAGTGCATCTGCATATTCATTGTGCATAATTCTTTGATCAGGATCTTATCCTTCTAGAATTATATTTCTTTAGGGTCCTATCAGTTAAGAGCTGAACAGTGTGGTTCTCAGCAGTCAGATCACCTTATTTGTGAAGTAACAAGCAAAGGCAACTAACAAATGCATCCTACAAAAACACATCCTAAGCCATTCTTGATGTTTATGCCCCTATTAGTGATTGAGTATGCCATGAAAAGAATCAAAAGCCCATACACCTCATTCTAAATGGCATATTCCATGTTATCCTAAGCATACTACTAAGTAACCTGCAGGTATGTCTGTTTTTTCATCAGTGGCATGTTGTAAGATTTTGTGTTTGGAAGGTCATATTTATGCTAATATCTGACTTTAAATTTCTGTACATAGGTTAACTTTACACAATGAAATACACATATTCACTGATAAAAGATATTTACTCACTACTTTAGGCTTTAACCCTTTAGTGTTTAGCAGGTAAGCATATCTTGCCATGCTCTAGACATGCCATTGTTATAGTTGAGCTCAAGATGGAGCCATTGCACTAATCAGCTCAGAGCCAGCTCTATCATACAACCAACTTCAGCAGCTGTTTAGAGCCCCTACCTTTTTCAGTGGCCCTCATATGTAATCCCTTACTGTGATCACAATCATTAAAAACAGCAGGATAAAATAAAGTGCTGAACTAGCTTTATTAGTCTTCTCACACTTCTAGACATGCAGGAACAAGCAGCAAGAGAGGATTGGAAGAAGAAGTAGAGACAGGTCAGAGGGAAAAATATATGAATAAGAGAATAAAAAGAAAGATCAAGTGGACAGGTAAAGAGAAAGAGGATACAAAGAAAATAAACGGGAAGGGCAGGCAGAACATTTTAGTGGGAAGGGATCTGGGCAGAAATGGGTGATAGAATAGGATTGAGAAGTGAAATATGCTAGGTGTGTGCCTGGAGGTGGAGGCGAGGAGGGCAGGAGCAGAAATGTGTGTGTCTCAAAGAGTGCTGAATGGAAGACCTTTTTTAACAATTTTGATAACATTGAAAATTTACAGTGTTACACTACTGGGTGCCCTGTAGCTATTTTTTGATAGACTAATGAATTAAGCCAGTAGGACATGAAAATAATAACCATATGCAGCGTGAAAAAGAAGAACAATTTTGGTGCAAACTACCTGTATTATAGGGAAAAATGAATATCTCCATTTACGCAAATAAGGATTTTATACCTCTGGGTGCCAGATGGGCATGTAAGACATTGCAAAGCAACGTGCATCGCAGGGCACTAAAATATCTATTTTTCCTCTGTGGTGCAGTAGATTTGCTCCTCTTTACTCTTTGCAAATGGCAAACAGTATTACAGCAAACAAAATACCAGCCTGTGCAGTATTTGCATAGGATCCCTTCATTCACTAAGTTGAGTTGCACTGTGGAGCCAAATGAGAGAAGAGGGATTAACCCCTTGGATGTTAAGGACATCTGCTACCCATTGTATTGGAGAAGTATTTTGTTTCAGGCAGTTAAAGTAGAGTGAACTTGGATAGACTTTTGTTTTCAGTACAAAATCACTGGTTGAGAGAAAAAATAAAGTAACTCAGTTCCACATGTATGCCATTTGAATCAATTACATTTTCAGTATATTCTCTCATAGGACATGATTCATCAAGGTGCAAATGACTTAATGCACAAGAAAATCTGAGGATTTCTTTGGGCCTTAACCATTCGCCCATTCAGCAACTTACGGATTGTATTTGGCCATTGTTTACTCATCAATAAGCGATGGTCAGATAGATCCATCCAATTTGATCCACCAGCTTGAAGCTGACAAATTCCATTGCAATGTATGAGGCAACACACGCATACACATTTTCACTTATGAGTATGTGTGGGGATTTTTTTTGCCTGACTGGCCTATTTATGCAATTTTCCCTGCTTCATGAATTCCCAAAGGTATCCATCAATGATTGCAGCAATGAGCAGTGTATTTGACTTAGTATGTTCTTATACTGTAAATGTCATCAGTTTCTCAAATAATTATTTTATTAGCTCATTTTGTGAACAACTTACCTTAACTATGTCAAGACATAGGTGAAGAACACCATCAAAAAACCAGATTGGGAGGGTGTCCATCCATCATAAAGCATAATGTGGTTGTAAATGAGGTTAAAACATTTCTTTACCTCTTTGGTCTTCTGTTTGATTGTGTTCTTGTATCATGTACAATATAACTAATGAAATCAAGAAAAATAAAGGAAAGTGCAATTGTATACATGAAATAGGCATTAACTTTTTATTATTTAATCAGGCCAATTGCAAAAAATATGATGTTTAAAGGAACTGCTTCTATTTCTCGGTTATATTTGCTTTTGCTTCACATTATATTTTCATTGTTCACGGGTTTCCCATATTGTATATGTGCTGGCAGTAAATCTTTCACATAACTGTCATTTTTATAAGAAACTTATTAGTGGGCCTGAACACTTCAATGAAATTAATTGAACATGTGGTGGAACAAAGCCTGCCATAGAATTATAGGAAGGCCATTTTTCATGTAAGCACTTACAATCTAGATATAACAGGCATTATCACAGTTTTGTCTTACCAGAACTTGAGCAAATTTGCATCATAATAGTTTGTTGAATATGTTCCATATCACACTATACATTATATTCACCTAAATGGGTGCACATTAGATAAGAAAGGCTACATGAACAGGACAGGAGCAGTACAATGGACACCTAGTTAGGCACTGTCAGGCCTTATCTGGTATGCATTCCTGTTTCCATGCTGGCACATTCCAACCTTTCCTGCAGCTTGTGTGCGACTGTGCACAGGAACTGTTTTCTACACATAGCTGTGTATACACTATTAGTGCAGATCCAGACCTTCGGATATTGTATTTCTCTTGGTGGGCTATTTGGTAGTAATCAAGCACTTCTCTATAGACTTATTTACTGTGTAATCCTGTTTGATTCCTCATTCTTGATCCTGGCTTTCCTTGCCGACTTTGCTTAGACTCTGCCTGCCCTGACTTTTGGCATTATCAACTCCACTTGTACTGCTTGGCCTGTTTTGGAACACATTCCTGACTCTCAATTCTTTTGATTTATTTTTGCCTTTATTGTGAGCGAGTATCTCCTCCTACCCAGGGCCCCCGAAGACTGATCTTGGCTTAACTAAGACTGGACTTTCAACCTGGAGCTTGACATCTTTTGCCACCACAGCAAGTGTACACTAGCAGTTGCATCTTCTTGCCAGGATCACTCCAGAGCACCAAGCTCAAGCTTTCTAGAAGAGTATCCATTGTCTTTTAGCCCCAATGGTTTCTTCCAGTCTTGCCAATGGGTTATAGTTCCTGTCTCGTGAGAAGGCACATGCTTTATGGCTACTCAGTCAACCACTATTTCCTACTTAGCTGCACAACATGCTCCAGAATACAATTAATTAGGTGCAGCACTACATTTGTCTTAGCAGGCACCCATAATGTAATTCTGAGAAATAAAGTCATGTTTACAACATCTGCAATTTAACACCGGAAGCACCAGTCAACAACTTAATAAAATGTGTCCATAATCATGAAAAGTTTAAACTTGTTAATATGTTAAAGGAAAACTATCACATCCTTATATTAATCCTTCACCTTTAATATGTGCAGGAAAATCTAACTGCCACAATGAACCAATTCTGAGTGGATTGGTTCTCCAAAATGAGTATTTAATTAGTGCTGGATAATATGTTCATCGAGGCAGACATGATTATTTGTTGCAGGACTTAAGGACCTAAAATTGGATGTTTCAGTAAAATACTTCAGTGCTATTGTTCCTTTAACAGCCATTTGCCTTATTTGTGGTTCCTCCATGACATAACTGCTCTGGACGTTCTTGGCAATGAAAGTGTTGCAATGAATTTGCCATGCATTGGAAACCTCTCTAGTATTTAAACTCTATTTAAATAGATGTGATATTTTATGTTTCCCCTATGGTGCAGTTGGCTTGCCCAAGAAAAATTCCAGTACTACTTAAATAAGCCCCTATGTATCTGCTAGCTGGGTCACTGTAATTTCTGAGGATACAGATTCTCAACTAGTTAATATGTCACTATAAAGTTGAAGCTCCTGGCCCAATATAATTTATACTTCACTGCACCATATACAGCATGCATCTTGTCTAAGCCACTACACCTTGTTGCAGAAAGAAAAAAAAAGACCTTGAAGCAAACTTCTACATGATCAAGGGGCATGTAAGAAAGATGATACACTAGTTCAATTTGCAGAATGAGAAACATAAAGTACACACTGTTATAGCAGTGTTAGAATAGCATACTCCCACCAAAAAAATCCAGATAAGCTCTGTGGCCCTATTGAAGAAAGCACAGTTGACAAACATAAAAATGTATTTAAATGGTGCTTGTAACCCCTTGAATGTAATAACCTCCAACAAATTGTATCACAAGTCTTTGGAGACCTTTCTAGAATTCAAGGGTTTAAAAATCGTACTGAATACGCCCAGTGCACAGCTGGTTTGGTTGAGAATTGCCCATCTCTTCTTTCTGCATAAGGCCCTATGTAATGTCTTATTAACAAACTAGCTTCATCAGAAGAAAGCTAATGTTTGTTTTTCTCTTGATGGAGCTACCTTGAAACAGGACACATTTTGTTTTGTACCATAAATTGAATATTTTATGCATTAAATAAACTTCTTTGTCACAGTAAATAGTTGTGGCTTCTCAAAATAACTGGTTATATCTCAACAAAGGTACAAGATTTAGTGCTACATTTTGTATGATACAATATATGGAAATTATAGTGTCCACTGGACTCAACAACATGATCTTAAGACAATTAGGTCATCAGGTTAATAATCACTGGTAATGGTATATAAAGTATATAAATAATAAAAAATAATTCTTAAATTACCCCAAATAAATGACTAAACACAATATACAATGTTAAATGGATACATGAGGAAGTAGAAAAAACACAATGTCATAAAATCCTAATATAGGGATAACTTGGAAAAGAATGTGGTAGGACAAAGTCCCCAAATGTTTATAAAGGCTGAATAATGCTTTATGTGAGTTAAATGTTAATGGGTTTCACTTGATAGATTATTCGTATATGGTAAAGCCTGAAAAGGGGAGTAGTCAATTGATGGAATAATGGTACATTGGAAAATGGCACACTAGTGACATGTGATGTCAGTGGTACTCTAATGTAGTTGCATATAACATAAATCCTAGTACAGATATAACTTCTGATCATAGTGTGGAGAAGCAGGTAGGTCCATACATATATAATGAAAAATGAGGAAACAGCACACACAGTTTGTTTATGTTTGAAAATGATGTTATAGTTGTGATGTTATAGTTATGATGATCAGTGAGTACCAAACAGAGACTAAATGATGAAAGAAGCTAGGTGGTTGATGTATGAAAGGTCCATTAGTATATGAGATATGATGTTAGTGGTTTAGTCAGGGGAATTGCGTGAAAGATACATGAGCTTAGTACATAAAGCTTCCTATTGATTCTCTGTGCTGTTATGAATAGCACACAGTTCGCTCGGGCAGAAATGTGTATGTAGAAAAGGAAAAAGAAAACAGAGCACAAGAGATCTAAGTGCAGCATTTAGTCAACATACAGATAATAGATAACAGAAACTGGCTAGAATTTAATTCAAAATGTTACAAAATATAGACCCAAAGAAGGCCTATAGGTTAATGGGTGGAATAAAAATAACACATTAATAATACATTGAAAAAAAGATAAAATAAGAATACACATTTTAATAAAAGGATAAAATAAATGGATAGGAAGATATAGCCACTCAGGTATATATGGAGCCTAGAGCATAAGAATCCTGGATGGGGCTCAGAGAGGAATCTGGTGTAAACAGGGACTTGCATGGAATTAGTATAGCAATCAGATACTATTGGTGTAGATCAGTGTTTCTCAACTCCTGTCTCAGGACTCACTAACAGGCCAGGATTTGATGATTTCCTTGTTAGAGCACAGGTGAGTTAATCAATGTAAGTGAGCCTCTGATCACCACACCTGTGCTCTAGCAGATAAATATCTAAGTCCTGGCCTGTTAGTGGGTCCTGAGGACAGGAGCTGAGAAGCACTGGTGTAGATGATGGAATGGCTAACTGACCGATATGGAGCAAATATGATTCTCAGAGCAATATGGTCCTCCAGCTCCTAATGGTTAAATGCTTCCAAGATACATTCTAGTCAGTTTGCATATTACTTAAATACACTTATATTAGTGGCATTTTAAATATCATAACAGTAAGTAAATTATTTAAGGTGCTTACACCATCTGTACCTTCTCAACTTCACATTTCCCAAATGCTATAATTACACCAGTGATTCACTATATATATATATATATATATATATATATATATATATATATATACACACACTCTGAGAACTGGGTCTTTATGTATTGAAATTTGCCACATGGCAAGCATTCACTGTTTCAAAAATGACCCTAGCTGTTTTAATTTCCATTCCCTCTATCTTGATGTAGCATATATTACTTATTAGGTATTTTTATGTATGTCTACATTTTTATAAGTTTACATCCAACACTCATGTGACATCATGGAGGCGCAACATATCTCTAGTCTTCCAGTGGCACCTTTATGGCTGCTCCTACATAGGGATCAGGCAGATCACATCACACATCCGTGTTCTATACATTTACCACTAGGGACCAAATTAGGCATGTTCTGTGGTTCATTCATTCTAGTATGTACACAATGTATCCAGGACCTGGGCATGTATAATCTGTATCATATAGCCCCAGAAGCACGTGTTCACAGTGTGGGGAAGGGTGAAATAAGTTACCTCAGGAGCATATATTGTTTACTGTATGATTATGCATGTTTGTTCTAAGAGAGAATGTGGATTTAGTATCTTTCACAACCATGTATTATATTTAAGTGATCATTTAAAGTAGTTTCTTTTGAAAGGGACTCAATCCCACTCTTGGGATTGGTTCAGAACTTTTTAAATAGAAGACCACCATTTCTGGCAGCCCAGCACTCCAGGATCCTGATGAAGTGGAAGAACACTAATAAGGAGCAGTACTTCTTAATGTGATTGGGAGAACACACAAGCCACCCAGGAGGACATCTGATGGCACTGAACTGTAGCAGCATGGACCTGGACTCACACAACTCACGAGCTAACATTCAAGGGACTATGCAGTGAGCTGAATGCACAAACTGTACCAATATGCTATTTGGCAAGAATGTATCTTGTTAGCATAAGAGGGTGGAGGATCATATTGCTCTCAAAAGCATATTTGGCCCATCTCCATATCAGTCAGCTAGCCACTCAATCATCACCATGATAGCATTTTATTGTCTATACTAATTCCATGCTAGTACTTACTTACAACAGTTTCCTCCCTGATCCCTATCTGTGATCCATATGTCCTGGGCTCCATATACACCTCAATGGCAATAACTTTCCCTATCCATTTATTTTATCCTTTTATTCTTACTTTTATTTTATCTTTTGCAAGGTATTATACCATGTGATATTTTTATTCCATCCTTTAACATATAAGCTTTCTTTGGGTCTATATTTTGTAACATTTTTAATTACTTTTTAGCTGGTTTCTGTTATTTATTATCCATATGTTCAAAAAATCCTGCACTCAGATCTCATGTGCGGTTTTCTTTTTTACATTTTGTATGACTAATAATTAGGGCTAAAGGCCCTATTTGAAACATCTGGATTGGAATACATGTTTGATTCTTATCTACGGTGCAGCTGGTTTCCCCAGAACGTCTCCTATTTTTTGTGCAAGTGGCTCAGAAACTTGATCTTTCTAGGACCACACATTGTTTTGCAATACATTTCATACCCCATATCCTTAAAGGATTATTGGCATGTGTAGGTGCCAAATCAAAATTTTAAAATATTCATGTGATAAATCTGGTACTCTTGTAGATCGTTTTTTTCATTGAATAGCCACATTTGTAAATACATGATAGTGACAAGTACTTTCTAGGTAACCAAAAGACCAGGGGCTTTTCCCAAAACACTCAGGACTAGCATAGTAATATGCCATAAGCTGGTAACAAGACACTAGGCTTGAAGCAGGTAACCTAGGGATTTAGCCCCATAAAATAGCACCTAACAAAGTCCTTAAATGGTGGACATAAAAATAAATTTCTAACTGTAATTTTATTGCAAAATTGCCTAATATCACCATCAATATTATCATCATTACAGGAAATGCTGATGTTTTTATCAAGCTGAATCAACCTCTTTTGTGGTATCATAATTATGAGAAATTAGTTTGGTAATCTGGAAGAAACTCTAAATTAACACAACTAATAAAGTGCAGGCTATAATCTGTAAAACATTTTGTTTATTTGTTTGTCATGGCCTGAGGTCTGAAAATAATTTATTATCCTCTGCATATAATTAGCTACAAGCAATACATCTGATACAGTACTGGACTGCAATAAGGTTCAGCATACAAATAACTGATACATTTAGTTTGTATGTATTGCATATGTATGAATTTCATAGGAAATGTTTTCTGTGTTTGGCATAGTGTGCAAATACAATCTAAATATGTAAGTAAAGTCTTCAAAACAGTAATTACAACGACTAAGCCTGATTACTTAGCGAGGAGGAATCAATCAATATAAATGTGAATTTGTTACAGCTGCAATAATTCAACTTACTTTCATATTATAATAGTTATGTGATAAAGATTGTTCCTAGTTGTTAATGCAAATTTTTGTTTACCTGCAATATATGTGGTGCCAATTAATGTTTCAATGCATGGATCTGATTACAACATTCTTTTTGCATATCCTTTCAAATTTTGATCACTTCAGCAGTGATTAAATGTGTGGTTTGTGTTGCAAGATTTCTCAACAGCTTGTTTGGCAAGAAATTTCTACTGTGTTGAATGCCTGAATTTCCATATACAGCATGGTATTAATGGAGGAAATCAATCTCATTATTAATCTGTGTTTTTCGAAAATGTACAGGTATTTAATGACTAGGGACAAGTAAAATAATTCTGTAAGATTGGAATTAGTATAAAATCTGGATGTTTCCAAAGACCAAAAACATGTCTTTCAAAACAAATATTTTCCTTTGTGCATAATATTTTTGTGTGTGCAATAGATTTATTGAGAAATATACAGTTTCAAGAAATGCAGTAACATAACAAACTTATGGACAAATATAAATAATACTGACATAACGTTAAATGATAAATACAGAGGATGCTGAAGAATCCTAGGATTGGGTCTAGAAATATAATATAATGTAAATGAGGTAATTCTCGTTAGTGTAGAAAAGTTAGTGAGGTAAAAAGTGGGAGTAGCAGAAAAGGCAGTAAAGGAGCGATAGACCAGTAGAGAAAGGTGTAACATAATGAATAAAGAATCATCTGGACTAAAACACGAGTAACCCTCTACCCCTGCATGGAAGGGCAGAAACCAAGCAACCCCCAGGGATCACTCATTTAACCAAGGGCTAGTCTTTAGCCTTCATATGCACCTTGGTAAAAACCGAATTTCACTTAATCTATTACTCTCAGGGGACTGCAGAATGCATGTCAGAGATCCCATGTCAAGCTGTGTTTCTGGAGATTATCCATAACCAAAGTCTTCAACTTGTCCAGGGAGGCTACCAGTCACAATTTTTGTGTCATTCAGAAATGGTGGGTGAGGAAGAATCCTTCCAATGCAATTGAATAATATTCCTGGTCGAGTTTAACATGAATCTGAATAATGTTGACTGGCAGGGAATCAGTTTAGTGGAATCAGGGATTACAGGGAACAAATAAGTCAGAGGGTCTAGTGGGATAGACAGGTGTAGGATCTTATTCACCTTAGAGACCACTTGGGTATAGTAAGGAACTATGCCCCAGCATGACCACCAAATGTATGAAATAGAGCCTAGCTCATCTCTGCATCTGTAACACAATGGGGAACTATTGGGAAACATTCTAGATTATTGTAACTTGTGGGGTATAGTACCACCTTGTCAAGAATTTAAAAGTTTTTTTGTTCTCAGTGTCAGGGATGCTATAAATGACACTGGACCACTAGATTCCAAGGAACTTTTCCCATTGTAGCAGGCATGCAGGTTTAACCTCTAGGGAGGCAGCGTTTAGCAGTTAATAACATTAGTAAACTGGATGTGTAGAAAAAATTACCCGTTATAAATTTTGCTCAAAAGAAGTGAGAGGTCTAGCCAAGTGTCCCTCCAAATGGAACTTGAGAAGGTAATGGGAGTCTCGCATATATTGCCATTGTTGAGAGCGTGGAAGGGAAACATTTTTGGTGCAGTGATTCAAAAGAGGGGACTCTAGTTGTAGAGTGTGTAAATGTAATGGTTTCCATTCAGCAAAGGGGCCATTCAGGTATCCAGGAGGAAATTCAAGCTTCCCCTAAATAAAGAGGCAAGGAGAAGGGTAGGTTCACTTTGTTCTGTGGGATACTGAGTCCCAAACCAGAAGCAATCACTTTAGTATAGGGTGGAAAATATAGTCTGCTGTATTTTGGTAAGTTTCACTCACATGAAATTGTAAGGATCGATGGTAAGGAAATAAAGGTGCAGTGAGTTAATCCAGTCTTTCAGTTGTAATTTAATGAATATAAGAAGGGTAGATAGAGTAGAAGCTACATACAGTGCTTTGCTATCTGGTAAGCCTAACCTTGATGTGGAAATGGGTCAGTGAGTAAACCATGCATACTCTGGCTGGTAGACCCTGACTGATCTGGATAAAGAAAGGAGGAGAGCTCTGGTTTTATCCTGTTAGCTATAAGTTTTGAAAAAAGCTTGATGTTGTTCTTCATTAATGATATAGGACAGTAGTTAGCACATAGCATCAGGTCTTTGTTAGATTTAGGAACCAAAGCAATATGTGCTTCTCATGATTATGGGGAAAGTAAGCACCTTGGGCTATTGTGTTTAAGTAGGTTGGAGAATTTTTTTATAATAATACATTGGGAAGCCATCCAGTCCAGGGCTCTAATCCGGAGGTGGGTGCTTTATGACATACGCAAGTTCATCTGTGTAAACAGGTTCTTCTAGGGTGGAGAGTATATCTGGTGGTAACTATGTGATTCCTGAATGGGATAGAAAGTCATGGATAAGATATCTAGAGTAAGCATTGTCTCCTGAGGGGTTCATCTTCCCTAAGTCATAAAGAGCTTTAAAGAAAGTCAGAAAAGTCTTAGCCATATCAGTAAAACTAGTTTGTGTTACATTATTCTGATCTTTGAAGTGTTGTATATAGTAGCCTTTCTGTTTTATTTTAACTATCCTTGACAACATTTTCCCACATTTGTTGCCATGCATGTACTTTGCATATTGTACAAGTGGAACGTTTTCATAAGCTTTTCATTGTAAAGTCTGGCTAACTCCTCTTTATATTTGTTCAAGGATTGGAAAATCACCTTCAACACTGTGTGTTCATTCATTACTGTTTATTTAATGCATCATGAAATCCATCAAACTCCTCCTCTGTTTAGCTTTATGACCACAAATTTTGAGGAATTCTCCAGTCAACATGCTTCCCATACAAGCGTGGTTGAGGCTGAACCTGCAGATATTTTTAAACTAGTTTGTAAAGGAAGTCATAACAAATTCGCTAACCCTACCATCATCTAAGAGACTTTCATTGAGTCTCCAGTCTGTAAAACCTTCTGATGGAGCATGAATGCGGATATCTATCCATAGAGGGCCATGATCAATCAGGGTGTATCTGTTATGGAGAGGTGAGTAATAAGTTTAATTATGGGAGATGGGTTCCAGAAGCCTCCAGGCATCGACTAAATGGTATGTGTCATGAAGGTGTAACTGTTTGTTTGACTCACAGACACAGAGTTTGTATAGCCAATGCCAACTGATCCAGGTGCTGTTCATGTACATCCATCCTCCAATGGATGTTTTGTGCATTACCCTCACCCATATTGTCTGAGGTCATGTCCCTTTCATACTGTAATGGTTTGTTTGACTCACAGACACAGAGTTAAGGTAAAAACACAGTTTTATTGAAAACAATAATACATAAAGAGCTCTCACAGGTCCTGTAGTATATAACATATAGTACAGACACACGACAGGTTACTTATGCCCACACAGGTCCAGCATGTATGAATAGAAGGCAAACAGTTATGTTGACACAGGTCAGGCAATGCAGGATACAGGTTCCAGTAATGCAGGAGTTAATGTTCACAGACAAGGAGAACAGTTTAAAGAGTTTGGGCGACCAGCTGCATCAGGAGACGCAACAATAGAGTCCACAATATACAGGCCACTGAAGGCTTCAGTGGGGCTACCGGTACTAAAACGGAGGCAACAATAGCAACCGGTATTGACAAGGAGGAGCGCAACCAATGGTAGTATACCGGTGCAATAACAGAGACAGCACTTGCAACCGGGTAAACAGGGTGGACCGAACCAGTGCACTATACCGGTGCAATTACGGAGGCAACACTTGAAATCAGGTATGGTAGAGTGGAGCGAACCAGTGCACTATACCTGTGCAATCACGGAGGCAACACTTGCAACCAGGTTTGGTAGAGTGGAGCGAACCAGTGCACTATACTGGTGCAGTCACGGAAGCAACACAGCAACCAGTTAAATAGAGTGGAGCGAACCAGTGCACTATACCGGTGCAATCACGGAGGCAACACAGCAGCCGGTTAAACAGAGTGGATCGAACCAGTGCACTATACTGGTGCAATCACAGAGGCAACACTTGCAACTGGGTTTGGCAGAGTGGAGCAAACCAGTGCACTATACCGTGCAATAACGGAGGCAACACAGCAACCGGTTAAACAGAGAGGAGCGAACCAGTGCACTATACCGGTGCAATCATGGAGGCAACACAGCAACCGGATAAACAGAGTGGAGCGAACCAGTGCACTATACCGGTGCAATCATGGAGGCAACACAACAACCGGTTAATCAGAGTGGAGCGAACCAGTGCACTATACCGGTGCAATCACGGAGGCAACACTTGCAACAGGGTTTGGTAGAGTGGAACGAACCAGTGCACTATACCGGTGCAATAACGGAGGCAACACTTGCAACTGGGTAGGTCTGGGACTAGGCCAGAAGCACTCTGCGCACACCTGCGACAGGCCAGCCTGATATACTGGGATGCCAGCAGAAAGGCAACGGAGTCAGAATGTCGCTGAGGCGACTAGTACACAACGGGAACTGCCAAGTCAGGATCCAGGAGCAGGAACGTCAGCCAGGCCAGGTCAGGACACAGGAGCAGGAACGTCAGCCAATCCGGGTCGGTACACAGGAGCAGGAACGTCAGCCAATCCGGGTCGGTACACAGGAGCAGGAACGTTAGCCAGGCCGGGTCAGTACACAGGAAACAATTACTGGAGAGTAGTCAGGCAGTCCGGGTCGGTACACAGGCGCAGGAACAATAGCATAGTCAGGCAAGCCAAGTTGATACACTGGAACCACAGTACAAACCTAGAACTGGCACAGGAACACCATGAAAGGGCAGCCATAAGGTGCAGGAGCCCAGTATATAAAGGCAATACTTGGCGGGCTAAACACAGGGCAACCAATGAGGGCCTCCTACAGGATAAATGACAGGAAAGGAATCACGGGCACCGTGATAGAAGGGCCTCCCATTTGTGTAACAAAGAGCTGGGAACAGTCTAGACAAGGGTCAATCAGGATATTAAAGTGTCCTCCTTAAATAAAAATAAGAGCCACAATGTTTTAGTTAAGAAAGATATCTGGTGATATCTGGCAAATGTGTATATTTGTCTTTGTATACTCCTGTAACAGCTTACCTTATATCCAGTGCTGCCTCTTCGGCTGATGCTGGGATTATATAGCTCGAAATGACCCCATGCGTCTCTTTGGTCATTAGGCCTGGGTGCTCTTGGCATCCTTAGCGGCCGCCCATGTCCTCTGGCTAGGCGGTTAGGTGGGTCAAAGTGACGCAGGATAGGTGCAGGTGTTGGACGCATCTTGGTGAGATGCGTCAAATTACGGGAGTGAGGCTGCGTATTGACGCAGGCCTTAACTTTATACAGGAGAGCCAGGACAGTCTCCTCCTATCTACTTCCTGGCTCTAGTATTTAAGGGAACTGGATCTCTATCCAATTACCCTTACATTGTTGTCCTGTGCAGTTGTATTAGCTTGTATCCTGATATCCTGTGTATGATTCTGGCTTGTCTGACCATCCATCCTGGTGCTGACCTGTAGCTCTGTCTGACTCTCATCTGTGTGCGCCTTGTCTGTTTGGACATCCAATCTGGTGCAGACCTGTGACTCTGGATGACTACCCGCTCTGTGTATGATCTTGGCTTGTCTGACTATCCAACCTTGTGCTGACCTGGGGATCTGTCCAGCTACCCTCTTTGTGTTGCCTCCTGACTAGTGGACATCCTATCTGGTGCAGACCTGTGGCTCTAGCTGAATACCCGCTCTAGGTATGTATCACGGTGCCCGTGTATTGCTAGCGACATTTTGACAGCATTGTTCCTGATGCCTTCTTATTGGCTAGGGTGATATTGCTCCACCCAGTGGTAGCCTTTAAGTACTTAGCCCTGTCACTCCTTCAGGGCCCTTTCGTGGTGTCCCTGTTGCTTAGTGCTTGCTGTCGTTATCGTGTGAATCCTGTGTATGACCCGGATTGCCTGACTACTCTCTCTGATTCTGTTCCTGCTCCGTGTACCGACCCGGCCTGGCTGACGTTTCTGCTCCATGTACTGACTTGGATTGGCTGACGTTCCTGCTCCGTGTACCGACCCGGCCTGGCTGACATTCCTGCTCAGTGTACCAACTTGGATTGACTGACGTTCCTGCTCCATGTACTGACCCGTCCTGGCTGACGTTCCTGTTCTGTGCATCGACCCGGATTGGCTTGCGTTCCTGCTGTGTGTCTCTGGCCCGGTTCACTACCGCGCCCGGTATTCCGGTAGAGAGTACTTTCCGGTGCTCTGTCTATAGCATGCTGACCCAGTTGGTTGCTTCGATTGATGCTTTACCGTTCAGCTACTGAGACCCATTTATGCTCCTGTGCCTCGTATCTCCATACCCCAGGGGTGAAGCTGATCTCGTTTGCTCACTATACGCTTGCCTTGTAACTGCACTACCACTGAGGTTGGTCTCCTGGTTTCCTCAGTCGTCACTACCACCTGGCAGTTGCCATTGAGCCGAAGTGTCCGTTAACCCTTGTTGTCCGATGTCGTTATCCTTGGGTCGCAGTTCATGCTGATTCCGTTTGGCGTTCCACTGTTCCTCCAGTTACAGTACTGTCCAGTAGTCCGTGATTCCTTCAAGGCCTCGCTCACCCTTTGAGGGCATACTCACTATTGTGTCACTCTCCAGTAGAGAATGCTTCTTGGGCCTCGCTATTAGGGCCTACCAGCCTCCCGGCCTAATAGCACCTTCACATTGTTGTCTCACTGATTCACATGAACTGTCACCTGACCTGTGTCAGTATATGTATTTGTTCTCTGATATATGTACTGGACCCGTGTGGGTTAATGTTATTTTATAACCTGTCCTGTGTCAGTATTAAGTGTTAACTATTGCTGGACCCGTGAGGGTTACTTTATTCCGTCTGGTTTCAATAAAACTGTATTTTACCAAACTGCCTGCCTCTGAGTGTACTGAAAACCATTACAGTATGACCTTGGCTTGTCTGACTATCCAACCTGGTGCTGACCTGGGGCTCTGTCAGGCTACCCTCTCTGTGTTGCCTCCTCACTAGTGGACATCCTATCTGGTGCAGACCTGTGGCTCTGGCTGACTACCCACTCCTTGTATGATCCTGGTTTGTCTGACTACAAAGTCTGGTGCTGACCTGTGGCTCTGTCTGATTATACTACTGCGTTGCTTCTTGTACCGCAGACATCCGATCTGGTGCAGGCCTGTGGCTGTGGCGGACTCCGGCCGTACTGACTGCAGGCGTGAGTCAGCAGTCTCCCTTGTCGCCATCTTATTGGGAGACAATAGGGTCAATTCAGTATTCCTCTCGGGGCGCTTGAGACTACCTGTTGGCTCCGACCTACTCTCTAGCAGTTGTGGTGAACCTGTTGGCAGCTCCTATTTCTGATAGAGTCTCTAGCCTCTCCAGTCACCCTCTGCTTATTATCATATTTTGTTACTGCATATTATTCTAATAAAGGTGATTTTAACTATACTGTCTGATTCTTGTCTTGCTTGCCAACCATGACAACTCCCCTTAAGGAACACAAATCTGTCCTCAGGTTTTCTACATATATCTTTCTTGACCCAGGGGACAAATCTTCTCATTAACATTGCTACTCCCTTTTCTTTGTGTTGTCAGAACCAGATTCAAATAAAATCAAGGTGTATTACTTGGTAACTAGGGAATGGAGCTTGTCATGTGGGAAATTAGTCACCTGGATGAACACTATGGGCCATATGTTCAAAGAAGTAGTGAAATAACTTTTGTCGTTTGTAACAACTTTTCAAAGTACAGAGTCGTTGGGCTCATTAATATTTTCAGAGAGTATTGGTTGTGATTACAAATATGTCTTTTGCCCTGACTGAAATTATCGTATGTAACGATAAAAAAATGACTTAACTGAAGACAAAAATTCTCACATTCAGAATTACACATTCCATCCACTTTTTTCTTAAGGCACAAATTTTGTCTTTTGAAAGACATTTTTTTGTTGTTAGTTACGACAAATTTTCTTTTCCTCTATACGACACTGGAGAATAGTTTAGCCAGGCCTTTGCCCCACCCCTTTGACCGGCAATTCTGGAGTTGTGTCGTACACAACGGACATTACTAGTTTTTTGTCATATACTCTATAGAAAATATGTAGTTCATGCCTACAATTACTTATTTTTGGCATTCGTACAAAATGTTTTTGACATTATCCCTTTGAACAAATGGCCCTATGTCCACTGCTGACTCATTATACACAACTCCCTGAGAGCCACTGAACACTTTTTTTTGTTATCTTGAGGCCTCTTGCATTGATTGATTTTTATTGCGCCTGCAAATAAAATTAATAAAAAGGAAGCCATTAATTTGTGATTTTGAGCAGGCTGGTATGCTTACCTGGGAGGCTGCCTGAGAGCTGCCCCAGTGTCAGGGCCTAGGCTCTCCCCTCTCCTGGAAGAAAGATGGAGGTATACAGGGAATGTATGGTAGAAGAATGATAGAACTAAAAAGATGGCAGAGACACAGAATAAGGAGTAAACATAGGCTTAGAACCCCTGGACAGGTTGCATCCCAGGGAAAGCTAGAAGCTTCTTGTACATGGCCCAATGGGCCTGAGCAGGGAAAAATATATCCACAACCAATCCAAAAAGTAACCTCCATAAGTGAAATGTCTTAGGAGTAATAAGGTATAGAAATAACCACATAAAAATTGAGTAAATTAGAAACAGCACTTGTATGTTATATTTAATTGCCTTGTAAGCATGAGAAAATGGAGACATTATAGAGAGTAAAGATTTCAGCCACACTAGCACTCACTTGGGTGTGACATATGATGCATCTAATAAGGAGAAGAAGGGTCAAACATTCAGGCCAGAGAGGATTAGAAAGTACCAAAAAAGAAAAAAAGAAAAAGAAAAAAAGAGGTGGGGGAAGAGGGGGCAAAGGGAAAAAGGAACAGGGAAAGGGGAAGGAGAGGAAAGAGTGTGACTAAATTCCTTAAAGGTGTCATAGCCTTGTAGGGAGCACAAAAAAAGGCATATGCCAATGGAATTCAGTGACTCCCAGGTAGCCTCAAGGCTTCCCCATCAATACCACATATCTGGGTCTATTGGAGGCCTAGATACCCATTCCCAAACTTTCTCCCAGCATATCCTATCCAATGCTCAATTGGTAAGTAACCTTGTTAAACATATTACCCCCCCACACACAGTCCCAGAGCACAAGTAGAGCCCATCCCCCCGGCCATCATAAGGGAGACCCAGTGAGGATGAAGCCCCCTGGATTACTTATATGTAAGAGCTCCAGGGAACCTCAGTGTCTTCATGAATGTAAACTTCAGAACGATGCCAGACAGCTTGCACAAGGAGGCAGCCACAAAGTGCACCCACATCCAGCCTCTAAATAAATAGTGTCCTAAACCTCCCAAACTTCCCCAACACTTAGTGAAGATACTAAATATTTTGTTACATGTAAATGTGTCCTTCACTGTGAATGCTAAGTGGAAGTGCCCTGTTCTCCCACATGTCCATCCCTTCAACAACAGAACATGATACATATACTACAAATACATTGAACTAGTCTTGAACCTGTGAACATAGACTGGCATTATAAAGATGAGTATAGGTAAAAGGAGGTGAAGGGAAATGTTATGGGAAAAGTGAGAGAAAATAAGAGATATCATCTTGTTTGATACCACAAACCTACAGGAACTGTGTTCATGAAGATGGCTAGGTATATGTTCATAAGTCCAGGGTGGGTCCTGACAATCAGTACATTTTCTAGAAAGTCCATCCCTCACCAGGATCCCAAAATCTCAATGAGCTAATTGTCTTGCTTTTCTTGAGGCATGGCCCCTGTGACTCAGACCACCTCTGAGCTTTTCCAGCAGTAGGCTTGGAGGGATTTGGTAGTCCCAAGTGTAGCAGAGTAGGCTCTTCTTTCTGTGGTACCAGAATGTCCAGTTTGGTGCACACTTCCATGCTATGGATATTGTTGGTTATTCCTTGATGAAACATAGGCTGAAGGGAAATCCCCACTCATATTTTACTTCCTCAGATGTTCTGTAATAGGCTTGTATGCTTGTCTGTGCTGTAATGTAGATGGTGAAAAATCTTGATAATAAATGTAAGGTTGCTTACATTTACACAATATTACCCATCTCAAGACATTAACTTATTACCTTTTCTTTATCAGGGAATCTAGTGAAACCGCAGAAGACATCCCTTGGAGGGTCTGTGGGTACTTTCCTGGCCATCAGCGCCCAATGTGCTCACTTAAGAGGAATAGTATGGTCAGAGGGAAGACCCAACACCTCTGTAAAGATAAAGGCTAAAACACTCTGTAGGTCCTTTCCCATAATTGTTTCAGGTAGCCCTCTAATTTTACCATTGCACTGGCAACCTCTATAATCTAGGTCATCTAACTTGTATATTAGGAATCCATTTGGTTGAGGTCTTTCTGGAGCTCAGATAACTCATAGTTGACTGTCAACTATATCTCCACCTGCATACGTAGCTCTGCCTTAGTGACCAGGATAGTCAAGGTGTCATTTGACAATGAAGTTGGGCTGTCCATTTTTCTCTGTCCTAGAGCTAGAGAAGTAGAAAGCTTTTGTGGGTCTTCACCACAGGAATTATGCAGATGGACAAGTTCCAAAGGGCCATCTTTAAATACTGAATATTTAGGCCCAGTGTCCTTGGATGCTACTTGCTGCCTGCGTGGTAACAAATAAAATACTTTTAATTGTCTCTACATACCATACGTCTTTAAAACATTTTCATAATTTGACTCACTCAGTGCCTATTACAATGTGCTGGACAATTTAGTGTAAATAGGTTTAGAAAAGTAGGAAGAATATATTGTCAGAATTAAGACACTCTTTGCTGTCAAATATTGCTTTGCATATGGTATTTTTTCAGTTATGGTCCTAAAAATCCCCCACAATGTTCTGCATGATTATTGTTTAAAAAAAGGTGTTTGAAGTATTACCTTTGTTGGACCAACAATAATAAGAGCAAATGAATGACACCATTTTTATCACAGGGGAAATATATTGATTAGTGTAAGATACTAGTAAAACCCATAAGATGCTGCTGTTATACTTTTCTTCTCCATACAGGATGGATGGGCATGCACATTGTTGGAACCTGGAAAGGCAAGCCTGAGAACCAAAATGGTGGATATTCCTACCTTGATATGAAGCATGCAGAGATGTAGAGTATGTGTACTGGTTCTTAACTTCTGAGATGGTTCTTCTGGCAATAATCCAGTTAATATGAAGTATTATGCAAGGACTCTTATTCTTGTTTATTATAAAAATAAGTAATAAGAAAAGCCCCACAGTATTTGGGTGAATGACTCCCTTTGTCAGTTGTTTGACTGCTCTTCTGTCTTCACAAATATGCTGAAGTACTATGCAAAATGCTGCAATTCTGTGTCAAACCAGTTGCATTATAGAGAGAATGTATACATTCCCGACAATTTAATTTATTCCTTTCAATTCTAGGGCAAAGTTATCCCTCGGTGATCTCTCTAGCATTCAAGGGGTTAAGCAATTTAGCCAAAAAGGTACATTTCTGGAGCAAAGCAACTGCATTTGGGGTGTGGGGAGATGAAATTTCCTAGTGACTTAAAAGGCTATAGGTATCCAACATATTGCAAATCAATCCACTGGAGAACTCCCTAGCATTTAAGGAGTTAGATGCCTCATTTAAATAAATGATAATTTACATTGTTCCCTATAAGGCCGTTGGTTTGCCCCAGAATTACACCATATCAGCCTCGGTGTGGGCAGTCAGCTCACTGGACTTGAGGACATAAGGATTTATTTGTGCCCATTTTCAAAGCATAGGCAAATTAGGCTCTGTATTGAGATTTGCTTTATAAAGATTTATTTTATTAGAATAACAATAACATCTTTTGCTTTTTTTACATAATAACTCTTGTACATTTTAGTGGTAAACACATGCATAATGCAAGAAAATAAAGAACTGGTGTTTGTTTAGCACGTTTATATAACTATCTTTCCATTCACTTCAATAAAAGTATCCCAATTAATGATTCATCATTAACGAGTCAGACAGAGTACACTGAAACCTGTCATTGAAGTCTCAAGTCATGCAATCTGAAGTTGTGTTTAACAACTCTTAATGCACACACGAAAAAAACAAATCCTCTACTGGCCTTCTTTGAAGTCCTGTACATCTGACTTATCCTCCCACACACCTGTTATACTGAACTGACATAAACTAGAAAGAAAGAAACAGTTTCTATACTGTAGGAGGAATAGTAAACTTTAAATTCACGATACAATTAAGTTAATTAAAATAAAGAAAGTAATTAATGCAACAGACAGATTAACTAAGAGACATTGTATTATCTTTTATTTCAGCTTGTGTGAACCCATGATTAGGGATGGATGAAATCTCTCACCATGTTCCTGTGGGAAATGCTGCGAAAACCATGTTGTTGTCCACTTTTTCATGGGAAAATCCACTTTAAAAATATCTATTAAAATTTTCGAATTTTTTGCCCATTGGCCAACATTTTTTCGCATTTTTTCAATAGCTACAAAGTTTAAGCCCATTGATTTACGTTGTTTTCACCTTTTTGCTATAAAAACGTGACATATTTGTGGAAATTAAACACAATAGAAGTAGCTACAGAGCAAGGTAGACGTGCTGTGATATTTTGGCAACACTGAGGCTATCACTATGAGCAGGTTGAAAAAGAATCAGTGGAGGGGCTGGAAGGACCCTTATGTGTCCACTGAGTCTGAGGAGGAGGAGGAAGTGAGCACTACTGAACCAATGCTGTCCAGTCCCCCTAAATCACCCCTAGGGATCTTGGAGAATTTAATGGGAAGGAGGGAGAAAAGGGAATGGGAAGGGAGAGAGAAAAGTGAAGGGAGGGGAAAAAGGGAATGGTAAGGGAGGGAGAAAAGGGAATAGGAAGGGAAGGAGAAAAGGGTAGTACTAGTGAGAGCAGGACAGGTCAGCTGCCTGTGCCTGCTGCTAGATGTGCTGCATCTTCTGCCACCATTGCTGCCCCTGTTGAAACTAGTGCTGTGCCTGCTGCCAGTGTTGAAGCTGCTGCCGCCAGTGCTGTAGCTGCTTGCCCCAGTGTTGAAGCTGCTAGTGTGTCTTGTAATACTCAGGAGGGGGGAAGGAGGAGAAGATGATGCCAAGTGTGACAGCAGGGGAACCTAATTCACATTTGCCATCCCTAAGCAGTCCCTTCAGTGCTAGTACTACTACTACTAAGAAGGTCCAGCAGCTTGTTAGGAATGTCAGGGTTTCTGAGTTATGAATGCGTAGATGCCACTAAAGATGACCAATAACCATTAATAAAATCAGTCCCTCCCAAACAGTTTGTACAAGGCGATAACATAAACATATCATTACATTATATCAGTGATAACATCCTTGGTAAATAAATTATAAAATCTATTATACAATAACTATAGAAATAACACACAATAATAAATTGATTGAGCTACAATACAATAAAACACAATAGTAGATTCATTAGTAATAATACAGACTTAGTACACAACAAATACCTGGACAAATCCATTTACCACAATTATAGACACCCTCCAGTTACAGTTGCCTTGGGCCTACAGGGTCATGGGTTTTTTATCTCATGAAACCGAGTAACCAACTCTTTTATAACACTAGATATTACCTTAACCACGTATTTCAGGATCTCTGTACTTTACTTTAAACCAAAAAGCATAGGTCTAAAATACTAATTGTAGTGTCATAACTTAACTGGTTTACTTAGTTTCTCCGCATACTATATGTAGGATGATATTTGACTAAATCAAATATTCTACAGTAGAGGAAACAATACAATTCCTAGTGATAGCTGAATCAATATTTCCTGTCTGCAGTTAGAATATCTGATACAGCTAATATCTACTCTGTCCTTAAACTTTAAGGCAATGTAATTATTTGATTGGTCGTATAACACATGCAGAGAAACTAAAATAAAATGGATAATGTTTAAGAGAGATATATTACCAGCCCTTTTGCAGATCCTGAAATATGGGTGTGGTAGAGCCACTTCCCCTGAGGTCTCTCTGTCTCTGCCTGGGTATCTCTTGGGATATGTCTGGGGATCTGGCCTCTCCTGTGGAACTCTGGACTTCTTCTGGATTTCTGACCTCCACCTGCACTTTCTTGGGTATCCCTGGATCTCCTTGGGTCTCTGTCACGGTGCCCGTGCTCTTGGCTGCAGGCGGCGACATTCTGATTTCCTAATTACACTACCTTGCTCTGATTAGCCAGGTATCTTTGTCGCCGCCCAGTAATAGCCTTTATAACCTCTGTCATGTCTACACTATAGTGCCCTTTCGTGGTGTACTAGTTCCTGACATTTGTTCTGTATATCACTCATCGTGAATGACCTGGCCTGCCTGATGACGTTCCTGAGTTTCCTGTATTGCTGCTGCTCCGTTGCTGACCATATCTGGCTGAGAACCCGCTCAGTGCTGACTGTATATGGCTGAGAACCTGCTCCGTTGCTGACTGTATCTTGCTGAGAACCCGCTCCATTGCTGACTCTATCTGGCTGAGAACCTGCTCTGTTGCTGATTGTGTCTGGCTGAGAAGCCGCTCCGTTGCTGACTGGATCTGGCTGAGAAGTTGCTCTGTTGCTGACTGTATCTGTCTGAAAACCCACTCCGTTGCTGACTATATCTGGCTGAGAACCCGCTCCATTGCTGACCATTCCTGGCCGAATACCCATTCCGTTACTGACCGTGTCAGGCTGATTACTGCTCCATTGCCATCTGTGCCAGCTGTCGCCTTTCCGTTACGCAAGTCGGTGTGCACCGCGTGGCGCTATTATTTTATCGAACGTAGGCTGAGCAATCGTGCTTTAGCTGCTCTCTTAACCACCTCAGGCGGTGTGCACATTCGAAGTACCGGTACAGTGTTCATAGCACTGACTGTGTTACTCTGATCACTCACTGTGTCCACCTTCCTTTCAGCGCTGGGCTCACTCCCTTTGGGAGTTGCAGTATCTCTCTAGGCGTTACCTATTGATCCTTTGTGTGCCTGGATCTTCCAGGTAGGGTTCGTGCTTATTCCTCACTGCAGTAGCCTTGGGCTCAAGAGCCAGCGTTGGGTCATACCATCCTTCAGTGTGAGGGGACACTGGTTGCCTTCTATATATATATTATATATATATATATATATATATATATATATATATATATATATATATATATATATATATATATATACACTGCTCAAAAAAATAAAGGGAACACTAAGATTACACATCCTAGATCTGAATGAATGAACTGACAACAAAATCACAAAAATTCTCAATGGAAATCAAATTTATCAACCCATGGAGGTCTGGATATGGAGTCACACTCAAAATCAAAATGGAAAACCACACTACAGGCTGATCCAACTTTGATGTAATGTCCTTAAAACAAGTCAAAATGAGGCTCAGTAGTGTGTGTGGCCTCCACATGCCCGTATGACCTCCCTACAACGCCTGGGCATGCTCCTTGTGAGGTTGCGGATGGTCTCCTGAGGGATGTCCTCCCAGACCTGGACTAAAGCATCCGCCAACTCCTGGACAGTCTGTGGTACAACGTGGCGTTGGTGGATGGAGTGAGACATGATGTCCCAGATGGGCTCAATCGGATTCAGGTCTGGGGAATGGGCAGGCCAGTTCATAGCATCAATGCCTTCCTCTTGCAGGAACTGCTGACACACTCCAGCCACATGAGCTCTAGCATTGTCTTGCATTAGGAGGAACCCAGGGCCAACCGCACCCGCATATGGTCTCACAAGGGGTCTGAGGATCTCATCTCGGTACCTAATGGCAGTCAGGCTACCTCTGGCAAGCACATGGAGGGCTGTGCGGCCCCCCAAAGAAATGCCACCCAACACCATTACTGACCCACCGCCAAACCGGTCATGCTGGAGGATGTTGCAGGCAGCAGAACGTTCTCCACGGTGTCTCCAGACTCTGTCACGTCTGTCACATGTGCTCAGTGTGAACCTGCTTTCATCTGTGAAGAGCACAGGGCGCCAGTGGCGTATTTGCCAATCTTGGTGTTCTCTGGCAAATGCCAAACATCCTGCACGGTGTTGGGCTGTAAGCACAACCCCCACCTGTGGACTTCGGGCCCTCATACCACCCTCATGGAGTCTGTTTCTCACTGTTTGAGTGGACACGTGCACATTTGTGGCCTGCTGGAGGTCATTTTGCAGGGCTCTGGCAGTGCTCCTCCTTCTCCTCCTTGCACAAAGGCAGAGATAGCGGCCCTGCTGCTGGGTTGTTGCCCTCCTACGGCCTCCTCCACGTCTCCTGATGTACTGGCCTGTCTCCTGGTAGCGACTCCATGCTCTGGACACTACGCTGACAGACACAGCAAACCTTCTTGCCACAGCTCGCATTGATGTGCAATCCTGGATGAGCTGCACTACCTGAGCCACTTGTGTGGGTTGTAGACTCCGTCTCATGCTACCACTAGAGTGAAAGCACCGCCAGCATTCAAAAGTGTCCAAAACATCAACCAGGAAGCATAGGAACTGAGAAGTGGTCTGTGGTCACCACCTGCAGAACCACTCCTTTATTGGGGGTGTCTTGCTAATTGCCTATAATTTCCACCTGTTGTCTGTTCCATTTGCACAACAGCATGTGGAATTGATTGTCAATCAGTGTTGCTTCCTGAGTGGACAGTGTGATTTCACAGAAGTGTGATTGACTTAGAGTTACATTGTGTTGTTTAAGTGTTCCCTTTATTTTTTTGAGCAGTATATATATATATATATATATATATATATATATATATTACGATCCGCCCCTAGCGTTCTAGGGTTTGCTTACTGAGAGTTGCCTTGGTCTCCCTGTGACCCTAACCCTAGGGTCAGTGCTGCCTACTAAGCGGTTGCCTCGGTCTAGCTGTGATCCTAGTGCCAGGGTCAGTGTTGCCTTGCTCCTCTTGGGTTCTGTGCCTCCCAGGCATCTGGGTTTGTGCCAGTCATCTACTCCAGGACTACCTCTCACCGAAGTCCTGTTGTTAGTTTCTGGACTGTGGTGCCTTCAGCCTTTCTGCTTCAAGCCAGAACCTTCATTGCCAGTGATTGTTTCCATTCCATGATATATTACTAATACTGGCTTACTATTGCTGTACATATCTGTATATATTTATGTTCTGTTTGTGTGTGTCTAAGGACCTAACTACGTGTCGTACTTTATCATAATAAAGTCATTTTAACCTTACCGATCTGGTCTGAGTGTTCATCAAAAACCGTGACAGTCTCCCTCAGTTTCAGTTCTTCCTCTGTTAGTCCATCAGTCAGTCAGTCTCCCTTTGTACTCTGGCTCCCCTTTTTATTTATTTTTTCCACATGTAAAGTGGAACACTCTCAAAAGGTGTGGTGAAATTGTATCCTAATCTAATTGGATAACTGAGATCCCACCCTTAATTTTTACTGGAATGTGGTTACCTCTGTTCATCACATGGCTACTAGGTGGCAACCTTAGCCCACGAGTGTACAATGGTTTTATTTCAATTCAGTCAACAGAGAAATAAAATGTGTTATAATATAATATATATTCATCTCATCCAAGTAGGTTCTGAATGTTATGCCGACGGGAGGCATATTGGATTTATACTTTGGAAACGCTGACTCCATAAGGCCTCAACGAGGAACTAGAAGTCAGCAATTTCCTTCAAGACTAATATCTAAATTCTAGCGTTGTAACGGTTTTGTAGGACATTCAGACCAGCAGGTTAGAATAAAACACAGTTTATTTAAAAGACAAGAAAGACTGCCCTCTATAGGCAATACAGAATAACTGAAATGGACAGTAAAGTACAGATGCCCTCTCAGGCCCAGTATACAGAGAAATAAATATATACTGTCACAGGACAGGCATAAGTTAACATACAGGGTACTCAACGGTTAAAGTACATAAAAATCAATCAGTCTCTGTTGTGGTGTGTTTGACACGCCCATAAGTTGGTAAAGGAGCGATAAGTGGTGCTAGATGAGAGAACACCAGTAATTAGAACAGGACAGAGACTACTGCTTATGCTGAGCAGGGAACTGAGGCCAAAATACTCTGCAAGAGCTTAAAGAGCTAGAGCCACTTGCACCCAACCGGTGTGTGTGAACGGAGAGCAAGTGCACTGCAAGAGCTCAGATGTGAAGAGCCAATAGCACCCACCCGGTGCGTTAACGGAGACCAAGTACACTGCGAGAGCTGAGGATAATAGAGCCAATAGCCCCCACGGGTGTTGTAACGGAGACCAATTACACTGCAAGAGCTTAGATGTATAGAGCCAATGGCACCCACACGGGCGCTGTACGGAGAACCAAGGCTCAGCAAGTGTAGCGGAAGGCTCAGGGTAGCGGAAGCAACGGCTCTGCAAGTGTTAACGGAGGGTCAGAGAACGGAGGCAATGGCTCTGCAAGTGTTAACGGAGGCTCAGTGAAGGGAGACAACTGCTCTGCAAGTGTTAACGGAGGCTCAGTGAAGGGAGACAACTGCTCTGCAAGTGTTAATGGAGGCTCAGTGAACGGAGGCACGGCTCTGCAAGTGTTAACGGAAGGCACAGTGCTCTGTAAGTGTAAATGGAGGACCAGGGTAACGGAGGCAGCAGAGCTCAGCAATAGTAAATGGAAAGGCCCAGTACACAGGAGGCAACAACACAGTCAGCCCTGCCACCAGCACAGCGGAAGTCAGAATGACGCCCAGGCGACACTGGAACAGCACACAGCAGGAACACAGGCAGGGTCAGCAACATAGCCGGGTCAGATCACGGAGCAGGAACGTCAGCCAGGCCAGGTCAAATCACGGAGCAGGATCGTCAGACAAGCCGGGTCAAATCACGGAGCAGGAACGTCAGCCAGGCCGGGTCAAATCACAGAGCAGGAACTAAGGAGCGTAGTCAGATGGGCCAAGTCGGTACACAGGAAGCAGGAACACTGGAACACAGCTACACAGCAACACTGGCTCAGGTACACCACGAAAGGGCACCTGACAGGTGCTAAAGGCCAAGTATAAAAAGGCCATACTGGGCGGGCCAAACAAGCTCAGCCAATGGGAGCGCACCACAGCAAAGAGTGACAGAGAAAGATCAGGGGCACTGTGATAAGCGTTCTATATATATATATAGTCTCTTTTGAGACACTAGTGGAGCTTTCTGCACATCTCTTGTAAATATACGCAGTCTATGCATATACATACGTATATTTTATATATATTTTATATGCATTATAAGTGTTTATTTTATTTCGTGATTTTATATTGATATAACTGTATATCTTTACTATATATGCATTCGTTTATTAATTACTTTTTTATTTGTTATTCTGCATTGTGTTTTTTATCATACCATGTGCAATAACTATATAACCGATTAGATGTGTTTTGGAGAGGCACAATATGTAATAACTTTTGCATACATTTATGTGCTATTATGAGCCTCTTAATATAGATTTCTGGTGACACATAATACAAATAAAGTGTCTCTATAACATGGTACTGCTCTATTGCTTCAGCTTGAGTTGTCACAAGTAAAGAGTTCTGGTCGCTATGACAATGACCAGAACAAGCTATATGTAATCATTTCTGCATATATGTATGGGCTAATATTAGCCTATCAATATAGTCTACTAGTGAAACATAAAATAAAGCTCAGTGTTTCTACAGCAGTTATGATGTGACAGGGTATTGTTTTTATGCTACAGCACGAGTGATTACATGGGGAATGTCCTGGTCACTATGACAACGACCAGAATGAGGAGAAGATTGGAAGTGAGGCATGGATTGGAGCCCCGTGACTATCAGTCTCAACCTCGCTGCAAGTTACGTTGTTGCGGGCTGGACACTCTCCTGTTTGCACTGTAATGTAACGGATACAAATGTATAAATAGAAGCTATTTACATGCTGTTGCTTATCACCTGATGAAGTGAGCTTGTATCTCATGAAACGCATAGGAAAGAATGTATGTAATAAAATATTTACATTATTAATATTAACCCATTGCCTGCCATGACTTTCTGTTGGGACTTCAAGCCAGGTCGGACTTCAGACACGTGCATGGGCCACTTGTCTGTCTGCTGAGAATGTTTTACTAAGGGAGAGATCTTTGAAGGGTATGTGGCTTATACAGATATACTCTTAGATGATTTTGATGTACTTGCATTTGGAACCCTCCTTCCTCCCCTTCTTTCACCAATGCTGGGGTCTTGAGTTTCTTAAAACACTTCTTTGGATGATTATTTCTAAGCGGTGACTACTATCAACTCTGACATCTAGCGCTGTGCCTGACTTAAAAGAATACATCTCGTAAGTAGAATCATTACTTATTACTTACCATTGTACTTATACAGATTGCTCTCAGATGGTGTATACTTGTCTTCTTCTGTTTCTCCATCATCACCAAAGGCACTGTGCAAAATTTGTGACAAGTCAGTGAGAAGGGGAAAGAAGGGAACACACCTTGGCACAACATCCCTGATATCACACATGAAACACAGACACCACGTCATTTATGTCAAACATGTTAAAGCCAAACACCCATTACAGAAATCTAGTGCCGCTGTTACTGTACCCCCTGACTCTCCAGAAAGGCAACAAGAGGTGAGGTGGAGATCAAACAGGAGGAAGGGAAAAGAAACACATACAGACACTGGAAGTTCTGTGATGAGTGAAACAACTAGCTCGCCATCAACATCACCTTCTTCCTCTTCCTTCCATCAGACCACCTAGTTCATTGTTATGTCTCCTGCCAAATGATAGCCACTTTGTTGATGTTAGGATATGGCAGTTCGTCTCTACCCATTGCACACTGTGTGGTGCACTGACCATACATGCCAGTGTGGTGGAGGAGAATCAATACCAGGTCATCAAGCGGCATGTGTGGAGATTCCACCCCACAGAATATGCTAGGATGCTGGCAGGGAGGGGTCATCATTACTATTAAACTGTCAGCAAGTTGTCAGGTGTCCTTAACGGGGTCTGTAAAAGGGGTATAGTGACAGCAGCAGTATTTGGTTTCTGGTGTCATGGTGTTTGGATACATTTGTACCCCCAGATGTTATTTATCACACTCACTGTGCACATCACAGTCCCTGTGAAGATAGTTCAGCTAGTTAACACACCAACTGTAGAATCTGTTCAAATGATAGGGTTGCAGATTCTAGTATCGGCAAGGTCAACTCATAAAAAACCCTTGATACAGATACTGTGTTTCAATTCACCCCTGAAGTAATGGAGTCTTACCTCTACGATACGTGTTGAGTTTGAGTTATTGCATATTCTCAGTTAGGTCCCTCCCACACCCCCTGTGAGATTCCCACCCCCTTTCCACTTGCCGGTTGCTCCATTATGAACAGTAGCGTTGGCCTGCAGCCACGAGGCATAAGAAGTTCCCAAGGTGCTATAGACATCACTAGTGCCCTAATTTAGCACTTTATTTTTTGGACATTAGTCCTTATATGGACTTTGGATCTACAACATCTTTGTGTATGAACTTTGGAACTTCTGAATAACAAAACTGTGCTTCGGCACAGTGGCAGGAACGTGATCACGGGTCCAGATCATTAAGGAGCATTGTGTACTGCTGGAAGAAGTATACACCAGGGCACAGTCCATTGGTTACATGTGGAAGGGCCCTATTATATGCTTGAATCCCAAGATGGCGCGATATGAGTGCAATATCTGTTTCATTTATTTTCACAGTTTTTTATTAAACTACTACGCTTAGATATTTTCATCTCTGTTTTGTGTTTCTGCCTAGCCTTTGCTCTTCCCACATTTCTACACAGTTGTTATACTTTTAGCGAACAAGGTCAGCTCAGCCTTTCACCCTTCGGACATAGATAAAATGAGTACCCAGGACATACTTGAAAATTAGAGACAATCTTTATATATCCTTCCAGGTAAAATAATTGAATTAAAAAAACATACAACTATAGTAATATTTAATACAATATAATCATAAGCACTTGGTTCAAGTAAATAATAAAAAAAATTAATTACTCATGCAAATTAGATACTACTTCAACTGATTTCAATGTATACTGGTGCTGCTAATATCTAAATGGTTGTACTCTGATCCTATCTGATGTGCACCCAGGCAAATATTTTAAGAAAATGGGAGTTCTTGTTTTATTTATATATGTGGTTAGTTATATGTTTGGGAATCTAGTCCTGTTTGTGTGGTGCCAGTGAGCATGATCATTGATTTAGGTGGACTAATGTTTGCTGTTTCATTGTTTATTTATGTATTTATTTATTTATTTTTAAGAGCAAACATCTTGTATTGAACATAATTCTTACCACTGTATGAAAGAATATTCCTTACTGGACTTCAGGGCTTTGACTCTAAAAGCAAAACACAAACATTGTAAATATGCAAGTGAAATAGCATGGAGCAAAGAATGAGTCTCCACAAGTTCCCACGTCAAAAGAAAAAAAGATAAATTTGTGTTACGTATACTTAGTAGTGATTGGTTCAAAATGAACCAATGCACAGCATATGGCTCTGATTATAATGCACGTGTTAACTCTTGCAATTGTGAGTTGGGGTTTTGATTAAAGATAAGTGCGAACATGTTACTTTACATTTAAAGGGATAGTAATACTTCGTTTTAACTTTATTTTATTTTGTAGGCATTAAAAAAACATGAATAATGATATAAGTCTTATCTCCCAAACCTTTATGGTTTAAGAGATATTCACAAGCAAAGTGTCCCCCTCCCGCCCCTTTTACTGATGTAACACTTTTCAGCCAGGGCAGAAGGGAGCTGCCCAGGTAGACTGCAGAGAGGGACAATCTTCAATTAAGATAACAGAAAAATCTGAAAAGCTTGTCAAGGGGGGCAGGGATTTCATTGTTTTCAAAGGAATAAGAGTGTCCCCTTCTGTTATCTGTCCAGTCTATGGACTGTATTCCACATCTGAAAAGAGGTTGTTTACAGTAGGTAAAAGGGGCGGGAGGGGGGAACTTTGCTTGTGAATATCTCATAAACCATAAAGGTTTGAGAGATAAGACTTATATCATTCTTCATGTTTTTTTAATGCCTACAAAATAAAATAAAGTTAAAACGAAGTATTACTATCCCTTTAAATGTCATACACAGCATCTTCCAGTCCAAGATAGTCATCTGAGATAGGTATGGAACTTTCCCCCACCTCTAACATTTCCTGTGCAATTAACAGTGTTTCTCTCCTCACCCCAGTCACTTTTGCCCTTGCATCACCACAGCCTTCTTCCCTTCACTTTCATCACTATTGGTCCTCTCTGTTCCTTTCCATCTTTCTGCCCACTCTTCCACATCTATATTCTTCTGCTTGCACCTCCCTCTTTTATGTCCTTCAGTCCTTTCCTTCTCTTACATATACTTTAACAGACTCCTCTCCCTTCCATGTTCTTGGTGAAATTCCACCACCATAGTCCTTTTGCTGTCTACCCCTATTGTTCCTAGTTACTTTCTCTGAGCAACCCAGTTCCCCCTTCCCACTGTCCCACCATGATGTGTTCCAAATATATTTGGATGGATATGACCTCTGAATCTATATCAAGATCTTAATTGATCCTTATATTGAATAAATATAGAGAGATTTCAGCTTATAACCTTTACAGGCTTTGACTAACCAGCAATTAAAGAAGTGTGCTATACAATGCTTGTAAACAAACAATTTGTAATATATGCCAAGTAACTTGATATAGCAAATATTTTATAAAATTGGACATTTGCATACTGATAGAACTATTGAGCAGATTGTGTTCTAAAATGAGTGCATCCTAGTTATTGAAGTTCACCATCTATTTACTGCAGGTTGTTCCTTAATGGAAGGTTACTGGAGGCTTATAAATGTTGAAATCTGAAATCTCTCAATAAAATGCTGAAGAGAAGCCACATGATTGTACAAAAGGTTAGTTAGGAGCAGGACATATCTTAAATTGTGATACCTTTGTATGGAAGGCAATCTTGAATATACATAACCCTAATGATGCAACCAAAACTTCAATTTGAAAAATCAGTGTGAATTAATATATAGGTATTATAAATAGTATTATGTGTTATACAATTGTTCACATTAACACAATCACTTTGAAGCAGTGCAGGTTTGTCAGTCTTTGATTTCAGCGAAAACTACAAGTTTAATGAATTAAGGACTGAGTACAATAATAGGGGATATCAGGTTTTTTATCTGCCATTTATTCATACAGCTATCATGCTATATTATTTCTAACTTTCAACATTACTCAGTTAAATTTCACGCCCAAATATACCGTAATATCCTCATTAGGACATCGGAACAAAAAATAATGCATGAAACTATGTTCCCTGAGTATGTGAACAGAATGATTTGTGATCAATGACCATGTACTCTCTTTTTAGTGATTCCAATTTTTATGCCTGACACACCAGAAAAATCTACAGAGAGAGTTGCATGTCATCAACTGAGATGAGAGAGCAATTGTCTGGGGCAAACCCTCTTCATTTAGAATTTTAAGAAAGAAAACTCTTCTCTTTGATTTCAGTTGGTGAGGACGGAGCAACTGCTAGATCTTACCTTCAAATAAATTATAAATCATTCTCTCTAAATATTTGAATAACCACATACTGACAGTAACTGCATTAACCAGCTAGTGTGTTTTATCTCCTAATGAATTAGATATATGAACTTAATAAGCAGAATACATATAAGCAAGAGAAGGGGGAAATGTATGTCCTTACTAATAATGGCACTAGGGAGCATAATCTGAGAGTTATGCTTTCCTACACACAAAACCTTTTATATGAGAATGAAATGGCAAAATTGTACCTCTTGCACCAAAGGGTGTGCAGTGCAGGAGTGTATTGGCTTTTTTTAATTATGTTCCTTTACTCTGTGCATTACTAACAAAGTGAAAAGTAGATTAACTTTAAATTCGTTCATATTTTTGTGACTTTGATAAAGGTGGCTATTAGGCTTAATCACGTTAGAGGCTTTTGTTGGAGGAGTTTTGTGCCCTGGTATACATTAAACACATGTCCCAATAAACACAGGTAAGTGCTTCTGAGCTACTAGATTCTTATATCCCACTGAATATGCTTTTCTTCTTTGTTTTATCTTTTTAATCTCTTTAAGTATTTTATTTTGGAATATTTAGTTACAGTTCTTTGGTTAATTTTCTTAAAATGTTGTAGGGACATATTTCCATAAAATTATTAAAAGCAAATATTACAGAAGCCTTAAAACAGCAGCACTTTCCATGAATAAAGTTCATATTGTGCAGTCTTTGAATTTTTTGCCAACAAGATACATATACTTATAGGAATGTTTTTATATAACCTAATAATGGTAGCAAAGGACTTTTATTATATAATATGTATTTGTATCTATCTTTTACAGAAATTATGGGCTTTATCTGATTAGATTTCTCAATATTTACCAATACTATGCAGTGAAAATAGTTTCTGTAACTCCTGTGAAATATGAAGCAAGGTCACCTTCAATATTGGCCTTAATGGTAATTGAGTTAATAAAGTTAACCAAAGAAGAAAAAAAAAAGAGGATGCATCTTTAACGTGACTCCTTGTATCATAAGCTGGATATCTCCGTTATAATTCCTTTCTCCCTCAGAATAACACTCCAATAGTATACTGAACCGTCTGTTCCCAAACATCAGCCGAGACTTGATGAAGGGAAGAACTCTCTTTTATTGAATCAAACACACAGCTTACATACACTACAGAGACTCTTATCAAGATCAGCATGCAAACGAGGACTTGGGATAGTGTTTCTATGCTTGACCAATCAGTCACCAGCAACCTTATCAAGATAAGCATGCATATAAGTACTTGAAAAATAGCCATTCGTAACTGGCTCATAATTAACCTCCTCTGATTGGTCAAGGAAGCACAGCAGGAATCAATTAATATTCCTTAGCACAGACCTGGAGTATATTGGAAGCAAAGCCCAACCCCCACTATCTCTGCACTCCAGCAATGTATTGGAAGCAACTATGGCTAAGCTCAGTCTATGGTTGTTAGGCTTTTGGGTAGAAATAGTCTGAAGACGTGAGATCCCATATCTCTAACACACCAATATCTCCCATAGTCTCCACAGTTCCATCACATATCTCCCCCTTGTCCACCTCTGACAGTCACAGCATGATCCACAAGGGTCACCTTGCTGCTGTCTGGAGTGGACACATAATCTGGTAGTGCCATGTTCGCAACAGTACTTGTCCCCAGCCAGCCCCTACAGCCCTGGGGTCTGGAAACAATAAGCGAGCCCCTTGTCCAGGGCCAGGAGTAAAACTGGGGTCCTTGGTCCTGGTCCAGGGAAACTGGTACCCCTTGGTCCTGGCTATCACCAAGTTGGGAGTCCTCTCCTGGGCCAGGATCCAGGCAGAGCTGGGGTCAGACCCTCCTGGGTCTGGGTCCAGTTGCTCAGGGTCCATAGACAGTCTATAAGATGGACCTCCTTGTGGCAACTGTGTCTCTGGGTTCTCAATGGCCTGGGGTCCCCTTGGGGGACGCTGGGGACAGCTCCCCCTTTTGGTTGGTCAAGTACCCCACAGGAACAGGAGAGGATGCTGCTCCCACTCTCCTGGGCTGAGGCAACATCCAAAGGGCTACTGGACACACTGGGGACTCTTTTGCTCAGGGTACGGGAATCCAGAGGACCGGTGAGGAGCGCACTCCCACTCACCAATCCAGGACAAACAGGCTGTGGGCTGCTAGCAAAACTGGGGCAACTCCCAACTTCCTTAGGGAGGACGGTGATCCCCCTCCCTCTGACTGGATCAACAGTTGGCCTGGTGGGGAATGACTTCCCACCCACCAGGCTAGGGTCAAAAGATCCAGGGACAACAAGGGTGTCCCTGGTGAGGACCGTGGTCCCACTCACCAAGTCTGGGGTATCAGGAAAAGGGGCAACAGGCTTTGGACTGCTGATGAGGACTGTTTTTCCACTCATCACAGCCAAGGTTTCACAGGGCCTGGTGGGCTCACTCCCATCCACCAGGCCAGGGGTCACATAGGGGCTGGTGGGCTCGCTCCGACCCACCAGTTCACAGTCCACAAGGACAACACTAGGGGCAGCAGCACTGCATTGCGGCAGTCTACTGGGTTCCTCTTCTTCCAGGCCATCAATTTCCTGGCTTCTTTTCTTTTTGTGAGGGAACACCTGGCCAGTCTTCCTGGTAATCTTGTCCTGGCACCAGGACAACACATTTTCCTCCTTCTCCAGGGCAACAGCAATAAGGGACGGACTGGGGCTGCTGGTGGGGACCTGCATCTCATCCATCGCAGCAGGGGTTACATAGGGGCTGGTGGGATTGCTCCCCCCCACCAGTTCACAGTTCACATGTACAGCAAGAGGTTCAGCAGCACTGTTCTCCGTCAGTCTGCTGGGGTCCTCTTCTTCCAGGCCACAAACTCCAAGGTCCTTCTCTGCCTTGAGGAAGACTGCAGTCCCATTCCTCAGGACCATAACATCCGCGCCCCTGGAGAGCACACATTTCTCTTTCTCCAGGGCAGTATCCAATAACAAAGGGGAAGGACAGGGGCTGCTTGTGGGGATCTGCGTCTCATCCACAGCAACAGGGGTTTCCCAGGCCCTGGGGAGCTCGCTCCTACTCACCAGGCCAGAGTTCACAGGGGGGGGCTGGTGGGGAACACATTCCCACCCACCAGTTCACAGTCCATAGGGTCAACAAGAGGGCCAGCAGCACTGTTCTCCTTCAGTCTTCTGGGGTCCTCTTCTTTCAGGCCACAAACCACAGGGCCATTATCTGCCTTGAGGAAGACCACAGTCCCATTCCTCAGGGCCGTATCATCTGTGCCCCTGGAGAGCACACATTGCTCCTTCTCCAGGGCAGTGTCCATTAACAACGGGGCCATCTTCTTGAGGCTGCTGGTGAGCTCTCTCTCACTCACCACAGTAGGAAAAACAGGGGAAGGGGCCAAATGCTCACCAGGGGAGACGGCTGTCCCACCCCCTGGTACAGGGGCATTCTTGGGGCTGAGGAGCAGCGAATGCCCACTCCTCAGGTACGGGGTAATAAAGGGGCTGGTGCATATCACCGTCTCACTCCCCCAGCATGGGGCATCCCAGGGGCTCTGGATGTCTCAAAAGTACTGTTAATGGACCGACAGATTAAGTTGGGCAACAGACTCTTCCGACGGATTGAGTCCTAGGTGGGGCAGTAGATTCCGCATTCTCCACCCCACCGGGTCACAGGACTCAAAGGGATATTCAGTTCCAAGGTTGGAGCCTACCTTCCCAGGGTGGGTTGGTCAGCCAGGCCATGTCTTCCTGTGGTATAGTACATGGGGGGGCCACCCGTAGTCCCACCCCCGTATGACCCTCAACCTTCCGGATAAGGCCCTGGTAAGCTCTCTCCAGATGCCACTCTTGTTCCACCAGGTCCTCCAGCTCCTCTGCTAGCTCAGGGATATCCTGGAAGCCCATCATCACCTCCCGGGCATCCCTTATTTCCCAAAACCTACTCTCCTCCTTGCTGCCAAAGTTGGGGTCGCCACAGATGGCCTCCCATCCTACTCCTGGGCCGTTGTATCCATAGCCCACAGCAGAACAACAGGGGCAGATCATGCTGTAATACTTCTGCTCCTCTTTCTGGTACAGGACGATATACTGATCCTGTAGCTTACTTTCCACCTTTACAAAGCAGTCCATGCTGTCCTCCCAATCCAGCAGAGGACTGTCTCCCAGAAGTGGCCATCGCAATGCCACCAGCTTCTCAATCCATCTCCAGTTGGGCTTAACAACGCCCATGGGTCTTAGATTTGCCATGTTCCACAGGCAGGATCCCAGGTACCTCCTAATGCAGCGGATACTAGTACTCTAAGTTCCAGGATATCCAAGTTGCTTTGGCCATCCACAGGTTGTGGCCCCTTTGCACTCTGGACTCCAGCAGATCCTCCAGGGCTTCCCTAAGCCCGCCGCAATACTGCTTCCTCCGGTTCAGGTGAACTAACGCTCGATCCACTGCTCGCTGCATTGCTGAGCCCGGGGTCAAGCCAGCAGCTATATCTCCCACTGGATTCTGGTCTCCGTTTCGCTATTGCGCCATCCACTTCTCGCTGTATTGCTGAGACTGGGGTCAAGCCAGTGGCTATATATCCCCCTGGATTCTGGTCTCAGTTTCGCTGTTGCTCCATCCACTGCTCGCTGCATTGCTGAGACCGGGGTCAAGCCAGTGGCTATATCTCCCCCTGGATGCTGGTCTCAGTTTCGCTGTTGCTCCATCCACTGCTCGCTGCGTTGCTGAGACCGGGGTCAAGCCAGAGGCTATATCTCCCCCTGGATGCTGGTCTCAGTTTCAGTTCCTTGGGATAAGATCCCGCTGCTTGCCACCAGTTGTAACGTGACGCCTTGTATCATAAGCTGGATATCTCCGTTATAGTTCCTTTCTCCCTCAGAATAACAATCCAATAGTATACCAAACCTCCTGTTCCCAAACATCAGCCGAGACTTGATGAAGGGAAGAACTCTCTTTTATTGAATCAAACACACAGCTTATATACACTACAGAGACTCTTATCAAGATCAGCATGCAAACGAGGACTTGGGATAGTGTTTCTGTGCTTGACCAATCAGTTACCAGCAACCTTATCAAGATAAGCATGCATATAAGTACTTGAAAAATAGCCATTCTTAAATGACTCATAATTAACCTCCTCTGATTGGTCAAGGAAGCACAGCAGGAATCAATTAACATTCCTTAGCACAGACCTGGAGTATATTGGAAGCAAAACCCAACCCCACTATCTCTGCACTCTAGCAATGTATTGGAAGCAACTATGGCTAAGCTCAGTCTATGGTTGTTAGTCTTTTGGGTAGAAATAGTCTGAAGACATGAGATCCCATATCTCTAACACACCAATATCTCCCATAGTTGCCACAATTCCATCACAGCATCCTTCATTCCAGATACATGTTAAGTGTGCCAAGTTAAAACAGAATGTCACACAAACAAGAAAAGCAGGTTGTATTATTATTATTGTTATTATTATTAGCTTTTATGTATTAAACACCAACTTATTTTGAAGAGCTGTACAACAGGTAATAGATATGTAGAGAAAAAAACAGCACAGGCACCACACAGAATAGAAGAGAATAAGAGGGCCCTGCTTGTGAGATCTTACAGTCTAGAAGAAGAAAGACTGTGTCACAGAATGTGAAGTGCTATAGAATATGTGTCTGCTGCTTAGGGATGAGCAAACCTTTTTTTCTCAAAAGAGAAACAGGAGAAACATTACATTTTTGCCGAACAGCACATTTTTTGAGAAAGTGTCATTTTTTTTCCCTTTTTTTTGTCTAGCTCATTGAATTGGAATCAATGGGAAGACTGCATTTCTCCTCACCAGTATCACGGTTCCCGTGATCTACTCTATCACTCTTTGTTGTGGTGCGCTCCTATTGGCTGAGCTTTGTTTGGCCCACCCAGTGTGGCCTTCTTATTTCGGGCCTCTGGAACCTGTCAGGTGCCCTTTCGTGGTGTTCCTGTACCAGTGTTACTGTGTTGCTGTGTTCCTGCGTTCCTGTGTACCGACTTGGCCCGTCTGACTACTCTCTTTGGTTCCTGCTCAGTGATTCGACCCGGCCTGGCTGACGTTCCTGCTCCGTGATCTGAGCCGGCTAGTCTGATGTTCCTGCTCCGTGATTTGACCCGGCCTGGCTGACGTTCCTGCTCCGTGACCTGACCCGGCTATCCTGACGACCCTGCTTGTGTTCCAGCCTCCGTTAACCCTGAGCCTTCCATTTACACTTGCAGAGCATTGTAGCCTCTGTTACACAGAGCCTTCTGTTAACACTTGCACAGCATTGTAGCCTCCATTACACAGAGCCTTCTGTTAACACTTGCAGAGCATTGTGGCCTCCGTTAACACTGTGTCTCCGTTAACCCTTGCTGTTCACAGTGATCTCGTTACAGCACCATCTGGTGCTATTGGGCGATTCCAGCAGCTCTTGCAGTGTACAGCCTTTCTGTTACAGCACTGGTCGGGTGCTATTGTCTCTATACACATCAGCTCTTGCAGTGTCAGTGTCTCCGTGACCGCACCGGTTGGGTGCTATTGTCTCTATACACATCAGCTCTTGCAGTGTCAGTGTCTCCGTGACCGCACCGGTTGGGTGCTACTGGCTCTAAACACCCCAGCTCTTGCAGTGTACATTGTCTCCGTTTACTGCACCAGTCGGGTGCTCACGGCTCAACGTGTGCTAGCTCTTGCAGAGTACTGTGACCTCCGTTCCCTGCTCAGCACAAGCAGTAGTCTCAGTTCTGCCTTATTGACTGGTGCTCTTACATCTTGCACCACAGTCTCGCTCCTTTACCACCTTATGGGCGTTGTCAAACACACCACAAGAGAGACTGATTGCTTTTCATGAACTTTAACCCATGTTGTACTTGTAATGCCTGATTATGCCTGTCCTGTGACAGTATATATTAATTTCCCTGTATACTGGGCCTGAGAGGGCATCTGCACATGATTGTCAGTTTCCTGTCATACTATATTGCCTGTAGGAGGCAGTCTTTCCTGTCTTTTAATAAAACTGTGTTTTATTCTAACCTACTGGTCTGAGTGTCTTACAAAACCGTTACAACCAGTTGGCATGGTTGTATGTTTTCCCACAGGCATACGATAAAAGGGGGGTCGGATTCTGCAGCATACTATTCTGTATTTGTGAGAGGAAGAAAAAGCAGCACATTTTTGAGCTAGGGAAGGAAGACTAATAAAAGACTAGTTTAGTGAGTCTTGTAGCCAGGACTAGGGATGGACAAAAATGTTCGCCTCAAACTGAGAAAAGGAGGAAAATTTTGCATTGGTGAAAAGGAGAAAACTTTTTTGTTCTCTGTATTAGGGGAGTCAGGGGGACATGAAAGAAAAAAGGAGGTTGACCCCAAATATCCCAAAATTCTTTGTGACTGACTGGAAAGAACCATGCAACCATAATTTAAGTTTCTTTATGATCTGACTGTTTTCTCTGTGCTAGGAAGGTCTGGATGTGCGAGAAAGAAGCAAAGGAGAATAACCCCCAAATACCCCAAAATTCTGTGTGACTAATTGAATAGACACAGGCGGCTGAAATCCAAGTTTCTTCCTGATCTGGTTATCTCTGTGTCATGGGAATCTGGGGTGTTAGAAGGGAGTAAAGGAGAATTACTCCAAATACCCAAAATGTGTGTGTGACTGGATGAGAAGATATAGGCAACCATGATAAAAGTTCCTCCCTGATCTGGCTGTTATGTCTGTGCTAGGAGAGTCTGGGGTGTGAGAAGAGAGCAATGGAGGATAACCTCAAATACCTCACAAAATTGTCTGTGACTGATTGGAAAGACACAGTCAGTGATGATCCAAGATTCTGATCTTGCTGTTATATCTGTCCGAGGGTAGTAAGGTGTTTGAGAAGGGAGCAAAAGAGATTTAACCCAAATACCCCAGAATTCAGTGTGACTGATTTTAAAGGCACAACCAGCTGTGATCCAAGTTCCTTCCTGATCTGACTGCTGTTCTAGAGGAGTCTAAGGAAAGAAGTAGTTGATCAGGGAGTGTTTTTTTTTGCTGACAGTGATAGGGATGGGGGCAATTAATTAACTAACTAAATAAAAGTAAATACAGCTAGAAAAATTGATAGATGACAGAGACAGGGATCCTGACCTGAGTTGTAACTGAGGCAGACAGACACTAGACTAAATAGTGTTTTGTAAAGGGCCAGGGTAATACAATCAGTTCTATTGTGCACTTTACTATATAAACACACACAGTAGTTGAGTAATGTCCAGCACACCAGTGGTGGTGGGGGGAGGAGTAGGTGCACTGCAGGGACATATGAGGAAAGTGGTAGTCTAAAAACTGAATGCAACCATAGTTGCTGCAGTGTGTGCATTAAATTATGGTATTCTCTCTTTCCCTGAGGAGGATGCAGTTTGTCATAGTCCCACCACCACCACCAACACCAAAACCAGTACTATTAATAAACCATCTAAAAACAGTTATGATGTCAACATTCTAGTGTTGATGGCATTATGGAAGAACGTGTAGCGGATCAACCAACTGCTGCATCTAACAGTGAGATAAACAAGCTGAAAAACACTTGTCCTGAAAGTAGTAGCAAACGTTGTGAATGTTAAAAGTAAAATAAATTGCACATGACCTGTAAAAGCCTAGAGGAATATAAAAGTAATGCGCAAGAAGCTGCGGGTGATGCTGAAGATGACCTGACTGCTGCTGATGATATAGATCTAGAATATATACCACTGGCATCCTCCTTTTCTTCAGATAAAGATGAAACTGTGAGTATGAGAGATGATAACATGACCAGAAGTTAGCTGAAAGGCAATGGCTCAGACTTCCTTCACTGAAAAGGAGCACTGTTTCTGTCTGCAACCTTTCTGAGAAAAGAGTTGTAAAATCTAACCATGAGCATGCAAAGATTCCCAAAAATACAGAGTTATCCTTTCAGTCATCATTGGTATCATCACCGCTTCTAAGTTGAAGTCCCTCTCAGCCGCACACACTACTAGTTTTGAGTAACCAGCAGCAACAACACAGGTTATCAACATCCACAACCTTAGCTATGAAGAGTACCTCTGCTGCTATTGGAAGTGCACCACCTGTGACACTTATTAGTGGTACAATTGCAGCAACATCTAGCCCCAGTAGTAGTAGTAGTAGCAGCCCCTCAGAAACACCTCAGTCAATGAAGTCCACAGTATGAAGATACTTTACTCCAAAAGCTAATCATGTTGCTTTCTGTTGTCTGTGTAAAAAAGCATAAGAGCAGGGAGAAAGCAGGCTCATACCTAGACACCTAGACACCTCCTCAAACACAGGTTTGACTGGGAGACACACTATCAACATGTCAGAGATGCCACAACTTTGCAGAAGCAGTCCAAAAGGTTATTGGGGCTCTGGGGCACATAATAAAAGTAGTGTTGTCGATGTGTCAGAGAATGTGCCAAGAGTTCATTCATTTAAAATAGCACCTATGGTACTGTTGCAGAGGAGTATGTCTCTGAATTTGTTGTAAGAGATGATGACTGTAGCAAAAATCTCACAAGAGTGATATAAAGGTGATACATTTTAATGGCTAACTGAGGACATAGAAAGTGTGTTAACTCATGCTTCAAGAATGGACCTTAGTGTCCTGAAAGCTTGCACATTCTATGTCCTCAGTTTTCCATTAAAAGTTATCACCTTTATATCACTATTGTGAGTTTTTTGCTACAAAAGTACATTGAATCCCATCGACTCAAGTCAGATGGCAAGTCATAGACTTCACACACATGCTGCCTCCAACTTCTCCACCTAGTGGGCAACTAAAGGTTTCCACTGCACTATGTATCGGTTCTGACCACACACACACTGTTTTGTTTTCCAGTAGTAAATGGAGTCATCATTTTGGCTTAGAACATAACTATCCTGCAAGAATACTGTAACTATGACACAGGCAGTGGGATCAATCCTAGAAGCTTCATGGTGTTAGTGTGTATCAATCACCAATTCATACTCTGGGATGTTCCAATACCCCACCCCACCAAATGTTATATTGCTGCCTCTGAGACACATTCATTTCTTTCTGTGACGATCATGATGACGTGTTCCGAAAAATATCAGGAGGTCTTTAATGTTGTTTCTGACTCTGCTGTAGATGCTGCTAGTGGTCAAACCCTTAGTTTACTTCATTTTCCACGATGATTTCTACTAGTTTTATTGCCCTATATTTCTCTACTCCTCCACAATGCAACCCTACACTTGATCTATAAGCATATTTTTATATTGTTTCACAGAATCTGACTCCTCAGAGGGATGATGCTGCTGATCTCTCCTTGGCACAAATTGATCATACTTTGGCAAAGTACCAAGAATGTTTTCCTCATTGATTTTAATATGCACTATGCACACATCCTGCTCCGAGCATGCTAATATCTGTGTTGTCATTATTGTAAGATTTATGCTCCTCAGTTTTTTCTGCAGTAAACATATAATTAAAAGACTAATTCCTAACCCACTAACAAGTTCCAGCATCTCACATACGTCACACATTAGTTGCCATTGACAAGTGACTCCCTCTAAAGCCTTCCAGTTTTGCATTGTATACTTTCCATTGGACTTAATCTGTTTGTACAAATGCACTAGTATATACAGTGGTGATTTCTACCTGGTAGAAACCTCCATTTTCAGCTGTTGATGGGACATATTGTTATACTTTTGTATTGTGTATAATGTATTGTGAGCACTGTAGGAGTGGCTACAATGGGCATATATTTTTATATATATATGTAGCATCTCTTTGAGGATTTCTGAGAGGAATCTAGTAACAACTAAATTTAGGACATATCAAAGCAGTGTACATGTACCGTATCACGTATTCCCAAGGCAGATATTATGTTTGAACCATTATTATAGACAAAAAAACAGTTTTCAAGGAGCGGGATACAAGCCATTCCACTATCACCTGCTCTAATTTATTTAACACATTTATAGCTTTGTAGCATTTTCTCTCACAAAAGTGGTGTACCGAGGTATATGGGCTACCCTGATGCTGTCTTTTAACAATACTGCCAGAACCAGAAGAAAGATTACCTGTGACCTGATGATGCACTTCTGCTGCCCATTGTTGGAAGAGAAACCCAGTAGGCACGGACAGTTATGAAATCTGTAATGTAGTCACTTGTCCACATATCTGTTGCTAGATTCATTTTCTTGCTATAACAGGTTTCCAATACTTTTCCAATTACACCAACCTTTGAAAATCAATGTTTTGAGCTCCACTTTGGCAATCATAGGGTTAGAAATGCAATGAGAGCTAAAACAGTTTTGTCTTTTCAAATAATTTTTAATTCTAAATCAGGTCTGGCCAACTCATTAGTTGGGATTCACTGGCTAGATAATTAAGTTTTCTCTAATTAAAATGCAATGAATGAAGTTGATGGGCTACGTACATCAATAATCATCATGTTTCTGTATGTATGACATGGAAAACATGACCTTTCAATGGCCCATGAGGATACCCAATAGACATTACAGTTATATCATTTACTTTGAGAATCAGCCTTAGAGGGATTTGAGAAATGAGGATATTATGGTTGTTTAAAATGCTATGACATGCAATTAAATCTATATTTTTCTAAATTCCACTGTAGCTAGTTTTAAATCAGATTATCTGTTTATATTTATTTCACAGATGTTAACATTTGTTGAAGTTATGCTGCTTTTATAATCTTGATATAGTCCATTGTCACCTACTTAAAGGGATAGTAATGTTTCATAATAAAAGCAGCTCTAATTAATCATCATAGTATTTGGACTTTGGAGAGTGTTATTTCAATTCTTTCAGAGTTGTAGTTCAAGAGTAATTCAATGACAAAGTATCCCCCTCCCGCCCCTTTTACTGATGAAACATTGTTCAGCCAGATCAGAAGGGATGTGCCCAGGTAGACTGCAGAGAGAGACAATCTTCAATTAAGATAAGGGAAAAACCTGAAAAACTTGTCGGGGGGGCAGAGCTTTCATTGTTCTCATTGGAAGAAGATTGTCCCCTTCTGTTATCTGTCTGGTCTATGGACTGGATTCCACATCTGAAAAGAGATTGCTTACACTAGGTAAAAGGGGCGAGAGGGGAAACTTTGCTGGTGAATATCTGTCAAACCATAAAGGTTTGAGAGATAACACTTATATCGTTCTTCATGTTTTTAAAATGCCTACAAAACAAAATAAAGATAAAATGAAGTATTACTATCCCTTTAAAAGCCATGGTGTAACGTATTAATTGATTTTCAATTCCTTACAGCAAAGTAAACATTTTTAAATCTGGTATATTTTAAATACCTCCACAACAGCTTCACATACTTATCATTTATAAAAAATATGTCATAGTACCATGAAAAAGTCATTGTGTTTTACAGTTTAGATACATAGTTGAATGAAAATGATGAAAGTTGCAGATTGTTCTTACAGTGATACATAAAATCCAAGTTTGTTATGTTGAGGACAATGAAAAAATATTAAGATGTGCAGTCACATTTCCTTAGTCTCAACTAGAACATTAATCATAAGGCATCCTTATTAAAAGTTTCTGGTAAACTATTCAAACCCATCAAAATATAAATATTTCTCCAGTGTACCTTATCAAAATAACACTGCAGAGGGCAGCAGGAACAATTACAAACCCGGTCCAGCTCAGGTGAAAAGTGCTGTCTTTGTTGCTTGTATAATATAGTGCAAAAAACAAATGTGTGATTTCAAAAAAATGTATGTCTAAATATATAACCCCAAAACATCAATACATTTCCCTAATCTATGGTGTTTTATTAGGATGAAATATATGTAAAACAAAATCACTTGAGAAACATTATTTTTAAATGGTCTATGACCAATCAGAAAATCTCAATTAATCTATGGCTGATCCCCATTATAACATCATGATAACAGTGATGAATTGCAATTAAAATCAATGATGCAAAACAGTATCTGTCTATTGACCACAACATCATTATTACCTCAGATAAATATACCATCAATCAGCTAAATAAACAAGTATATCATACAAAACCAGTGTGTCACCAAATTGGAAAACAAAATATTATATGTTGTAAGATTAAACTGCAAAAAAGTACTGCTAAAAATAAACCAGATCAGTATATATATATATATATATATATATATATATATAATTATAATAAATGTGAAAAACATTATCCATAAATTATTTGAGCCATACTGATTTTGGATGATATCAAATGAATTCTAATGCGGCATCTTTTAAGAAATAAAACTGTATGTGAACTCATGGACCGATTTAATTGATCAACTATACATCATGTACCTCAATGGTCCACTTAAATTCAGACCACACACCAAGACTAGTGAAAATACAATCTATACTAATAATAACTAGTATTTATATAGCGCCTTTCTCCCAGTGGGACTCAAAGCTCTTTTAGCATTAACCGAATCCTCAGCTGAATAATAAATGTTATTATTACCCAATCAATGGTAATCATTTATCATCATTTAGGATGAAGGGCTAAGTTGACCCTACTGGAATTTGAATCTGTAACCTTGAGGTTTGAACAGGCTCTATAGTCATGGAATTTACCACTGAGCTATCTCACTAGCATTTTACAAGCCCCAGCATATTAAGATACTATACAATATATTTCCTAACTATAGTCACTTTGTAACTGAATGGGAGATAAAATCTCATTCAGACATAAATGAACACAAAAACAGTGATAAATGATGTTAGTGGAAACCCACATTATGCCACCCAGTGGCACCAACCCACCAATAACATTATGGCATTTGCTACTAATATATGTCCTGCTGCTGAGTCCCCTCAGCTTCAGGATTAGGTTGCTGCTTTGGACTGGTATAATCATCCCAACAGACTGTGCTGGTGGTGGTGGAGCCAGCAGCAGCAGTGACATGAGACAGGTGATGGTGGGATGATGGTTACACTTCCCACTAGCCCTAATTCTGCTGAGGCAGCAATATAACAAGCCCCCACCACTTCAGGTGCTTCTGGTGGGAAGAAGTTGGCCAATCATGCTTCTTTTCCTCTACCTCCTCTAAAATCATGGGTGTTAGAATGTTTCCCCTTGAGAACAGGAAGGAACTGCAGTTATCATCAGCACTTACAATGTGCACAATGTGTGGAAACATTGTGAAAGCTGGGCCAGACCATGAAGGCTCACACTTGGCACAACTGCTCTCATATTCAGCATAACTATAACCACTATCTTGATGCTTCTCTACAATGTTAAACATTCCTGCAAGCACCACAATGCACCTTTATATATATCTTTTTTCTCACACTCTCTGTCTCTCTCTAACATGCTTAAACTTTCTCTTCTACCTAATCTACAACATGCTGCATGGCAGAAAAAGTGACAGATTGTTGCATTTTTCTGACATTTCACATGGGAACAAAATATGAACACATCCCTATCTCCAATATAATGAGTCTCTCTTTGCACTGTATATGAATATGATGAGAGCACTTAGTCTGTTTTTGTATTTTAACCATGATTTCAAAAGGGTTTTAGGCTCCATGTACTTCAGACAGGCTTTCTATTTCAACAATGCCATGTATTTGCTTTATCTTACTTAGATTATTAAGGTCTAAAGGAAGATTTATTGTAGCTTACCTAAGGTATATTTATTATTATTGATTTCATAGGAGCAAGGATCTTCTTACATTTTTTCCAGTGTATCTGTATCTATTTTTAATTAGAGATGGGTGAAAAACCCTGTGTTTTTGTGGGAATGTTCATGTGAAAATAGCATTTTTTGAAAATTTCCTTACATTAAAAATGCATACAATTTCCTCATTTTCTTTTCTACCAATGAACTTCTTTTAATCAGTTTGGCATTTTCCACTTATGCTTTCTATGGTTGTGAGAATTCCTGCATCAATAGTATGTGTGGTTCTATGGCTGCTAGTGCAGTGGTACATATTGTGTTGTCAACATGTGTTGTTCTATGGCTACCAATGGGACAAGACTTGGGATCAGAATGTGTGGTTCTGTGGGTACCAGTGCAGTGGAATAAGGCTGGATATATGTTGTCCTATGGCTATCAGCAGAATACGATTGGGGGGGGGGGGGTTCTATGGCTGCCAGTGCAGTGGAAAAATACTGCTTGGGTCAGTTATGTTTGGTTCTATAGCTACCAGTAGGACAAGGATGGAGAATTAGTATATATTGTTTTTTGGCTACCAGTGGAGTGAAACAAGGCTGAATGATCAGTATGTGATGCTCTATGGCTCTACCAGTTGAACAAGGCTGCAGGATCAGTATGTGTTCTATGGCTACCAGAAGGACATGGTTGGGCTGTCTGTGCTTATAGCAGCTTATTTCAGCAGACTGGCACTGTGTTAAACTAACTGAGAATACCTACTGAGTTAGAATGTGGAAATAGATGGTAAAATGCTACATGTGGGAGGGGATTACAAGAGGCAAAACTACTTTTCAAGAGAATTTTAATGCACAGTGAAAGTGACTTTTTCATATTTTGCTTTAGTGGCAAAATTTTCTATGATCTTTATTTTTAACTATATTTGTGAATTAAATACTTAATCTCTAAAACTACACTTTCAGCAAGATTTTCAGAAGTTGTGGTAATGGAAATTGTCTGTAATTAGTTCATGAATGATTCTCAGGCATGTTACCATCACCATCTGCATTCAATTCCACCATCTCTGTCAAAAGAAAAATGCAGTCAAGACTTATAAAAGTGGGCATGGTTTACTCTACATTCTTATTGTACAGACATATTTTTTTTAAATCTTCTCATAAACATTACTTTTCTATCTGATGCAGTCATTTTTTTAGGCAAAATAAAAATGGTCTAAACTTGGAGAAGACAGTTAACACTACTAGTAGCAGATAGAAGTGGTAAATAGTAGTGTTGTGTTAACTGGCTTCTTTGAAAATTTGAGACTTTAAAGACAAAATACATTTTTAAGTGCAATATTCATAAAACTCAACTGCCATTTTTAATTATGTATGACGCATTTTCAAAAGTGATGAGTTTACTTCTTAAAATACATTCTTTTACCTCCAACTGATGTTTCAACATTTTTATTTTCATTTTGTGGACTTTTTGAACATTAAGCCCTTACAGGCCATTTCTCCTGTGCACTGTCCTGTTCTTTATATCATTTACAACTTGTTGTTTTCACCTTGAGATCCTGGTGGACTTCATGACAGCTACAAGATGGGGGATGGCACAGACTCTTATTTCAACTGCTACAATCAAATAATATACTTTGGACACATGTCACTTCATCCACATCATCTATTCCATTTTTATGACTTATAATAATTTGCCATCCTTATTCATTTATTTACTGTTTCCATCCACCATGAATCATCTTATCAGTGACTGGTACTTGGTGACTTTACATCAACAGATAAAGCTAAATAAATCTGTTAAGAAGTATTATTTTTACCTGTGCACTATTTTATCAAGAATGCATTATTCAAAAGAATGTTAGGGTCTTTAGAAGTTTAGTACCCAAGACCACATAAAATTAGGGTTTACCTATTTGTTGATCTTATCCTTTTCCTATTTTTGTTAGTGTTTGATTGTTGTATTAGATATGTCATAGTCACTTTTCTGGTTTTCATTTAAACAGAGATTAGTTTTTCTATTCCCTTGGACAGGGCTCAAAATTTCCACTCGCCACTAGCCAATGGAGAGTGAAAATTTACCGCTGGAGAGTAGAAATTCAACCCTGATGGGTATGTTTTGGCTTGCTTTGGCGAGTATCTTTTCAGGTCTGGCTATAGCAAAGGACTTAAAATTATAAGCTCTGTCCTTGGGTATAACAGTTACCTCTCTTATGGTCTGGTTTCCCTTCAGCACTGAACATTAAAAAGGGTACAGAAGCAATTGTTTGTAGTGCTTTAAAAAATATGGTCTTAGGTCAATCAGGGAGTTCAGTGAAGTACAGAGAGAATCTAAAATCCTAAAGGACAATTCACTACCAAGGAGGACAGAGTGCATCAGTTTTTTTAATACTGCAAGGTACATATCTGTTTCCATATAATTAATAAACATAGTGTTGGCGTTTAAAAAAAAAAAAAAAAAAAGATTCTTATATTTTATTTTACTGTTTAATATATTGTTCTCTACAGCATTCTGAAAGCAATGTAATGCATTAAAGTGCTTAAACTAATGCAAACAAAATAGATAAAAAATCTGCTAAATAATATATACAGTATATATAAATATATAACATATTTGTCATCTGTCAATATACTATAACAGTTTATTTCCATATGATGCTACGTAGAAATCACTTTTTGGATTATTTTTTTTGAAACTCTGTTATGGAAATATATTCTTAAAGGAATACAAATGGGTTTTATCATGTTGGCATGAGAATCAATTGATATGGGTTTTTTTTGGTGACACCATATTACAGTGCTTTTCACTCAGTTTGAAACTGGAAATAGACATATTGGATAACATTATTATCATTATATAGACTGTACGCTCTCAAGAGCAGACCTCTCTGACCCTTTTGCATTCTGTGTGCTACCAATACTGTTTTACATTTCATTATATCTATTCCCTATTGTACAGTGCTGTGGAATCAGTTGGTACTTTATAAATGAAAGATAATAGTAATAGCAAAAATAATAACATATACAATGCCCAGCATTGTATCCAGAGACAGCTGTATACCCTAAGCAATATTTTATAGAGAAAGGGAAAAAAAGGAGATCGAGAGAGAAAGTGCAACATTTGGAAGGATAAGATGTAGATATATGCTAAACGCAAAAATGAATAAGCTGTCAAATATATGTAAAAGATTATATTGCCATGGCAATGAGTCATGCTGGTAATAGGTTAGATGGATAAAAAGGTCACTGGCTATGCAAAGTGGCTGCTATCTGTAAATATATTTGAACACTGCTGTAGGATGTTTCATGACCTTTCTAGAGTTTATGATGTCAAGTGACAAAAATGGACAAAAATTCAGGAATGAACTCTTAAGGGGCCAGGCCATGCCTTCTTTTTCCCTTTCATCTGGGGGAGGGAAGGCCTGGTAGGACACAAGATGGCCTCCCTTCCCCTTCTTGGTGGCTGGAAACAAGGGGGCAAGTTAGGAAGATAAGAGAGAGAAAGTGGAGGGTGTTTAGGGAATTTAAAGGAGCAGTACACTTTTTTTATGAAAAAAATATATATTGTAGGGATTTTCCTATTGAGTAAAATAAGGGTACTCCCACTGTGGAGAGATTTATATTTCCAGAGTTATTACAGTTTAAACCCATGTTTTTTTACATTAGCAGTGCCCTCTAGTGGTCAAATTCTAATTAGATTTCCTGTTAGATTCTAATGTAAAGGAAAGTCAGAAAAGTCAGAGACATACAGTTCTCCATAGAATGTGATAGAAACTGCCTGTCACTTCCTGTCGGTTAGAACTATCAGGAAGTAAACACAGTAAATTCACTTCCTGATTATTTAAACTGATATAATTTTTTAATAAAACACCTGACAGCAGTGGGAGTGACCTTGTTTTATTCAGCAGGAAATGCTCTATGAAATATGTGTTTTCATAAAAAAAAGTTTACTGTTCCTTTAAGGTGGCACTAGGAACAGGAACTGGGTACTTGTTTGTTTTGCTTGCATGCTGTTTTCCCACCCACCCTAACTCTTGTATTTGTCTCCTCATTTCCTAGTGTCTGCAGAAGGAGTAGCATCCACTACAGAGGAGGTCACGGTTAGGCCAGATATCATCCATGGGCATAGGTTTGCAAGTCATCTATGGCCGACAGTGTGGTGCTCCTGGGCCTAGAAAGTGTGGTTTAGCCAAAGTTGGTTACAGTATGGGTGGTACACTGACTCAGCATTCAGGATACCTGGAGGGTGGGCTAAGGCCAATGATGGACTGAGGTGAGGGATGATGGGCTATCCGTGGCAGATCGGCATAGTCCAGGTTGCCTCCCCAGTGAGGTAAGGGGCCAGGGCATGTGTGTTTCATGGTTAGGGTGCCTGGAAGTTCTTTACTCCCTCAGCTTCCCAGCAGCAGACAGAAGGATGATGGTGAGGCCAGGCTGTTGCTACTGGTCCGGGTCAAAATGTTGGGGGTTGGGGGGCCCTTAACTAGGTCAACCTCACTTAATAAAACTGTAACCTTTTTATTTGTCACTTACATGGTTGCCTGTGTTTGTATTTCAGTGTGTTGTGTCATTTATTTCTGGGGGGGAGAGAGGCAGGGAGAAGAGTCTAGGCATTGGTACCTTAACAACTAGCAGGACAAGATTATCAAGCTGTGGCAGTTCAGAATATATATATATATATATATATATATATACTATCCACTGCTACACTGGTTGCTTGTGACATTGAAACTCTGCAGCAATGATGGTATGGTTGGGTTCTGGAAAGCAAAAGCATGTGTTGACCTAGAATTGCACACAAGGTCAGACTAAAAGTTAATGAGGAAATGGCATTGTGCAACCTAATCACAGTAGTGATTATGTTCTAAGATGACCTCTAAATAGTATAACTTCTAAATGACCACTCCAAGACCTACCACTGCTGACAATGCACAACATCCCTCTGAGAATGATTCTTAGCCTGACACCACTGGAGGAAGGAATGGAGATACATACTGTTCAGGATGTCACAATGGCCAGACAATTGCATGGAGGAATACTAAATAAAATAAAATAATAAGCTGTCCCATGAGCACAGTATGAGCACTGTATGAAGAATTGTACTGTGTGCTCATGATGGCAGACTGTTTGTGACAGGAGATAACATATAGACTATTGAACTTTTAGCTGTAATTAATTTCATAATTTAGAACCACTGCAAATACGTTATCTCTTTTTGTTCAGTAAAGACTGTGTGCAGCAGACTGTGTGTATGAGGTGAACGCTCCTGCAAGAAAACAAAGTGTGCTTGGGAGGTAAGTAGGTTTTTAGTAATTGCACATTAATGTAGTCCTTACATGCCCACATTCATTTCTCCAACATACATGTACATAATGAAGCACAATGCCTTAGCATGTTGTGTGTGTACATTCCTCTGCTCATCTATCCATCCATCCAGACATATCCTCATCTAAAAAGAACTGTGCATTTGTTCATGAAAGTCTGGATACCACATACTAATATTGAAGTCTGATGAATTTCTGAAATAAAACCAGTGATGATCTTATCTCCTATAATGGAACCCGGCCTAAACTGTGTTATACCACTCTGTTCTTACAAATATACAAAACTAAGATTTTTAGGATGCCACACTGGATTAATTTGCTCTCTTTATTGTTTGTTGGAATCACGAGCATTAAACCATTGAGTGCCAGAGAGTTATGCAATGTATTGAAACACGTGTTGCATACCTCTCTGGTACCCTTTGCTCATGTGCTAAATTATCTGGAAAAGATAGAGATGGACTGATCTTTTGGACAAGAAGACATCAAGAGTGGCAGTAATATTGTGAACAACCAATGTTTCCTTACTTTGTGTGCTGGTCTTATTTGGAACTGGAAGAGTTAGGATTTAATTCTGTATTATAATGCAGATCCATTTCAGTTGCTGGTTTTGTTTTCAAACTGCTTTTGAACTTAAAAATTTAGGACCAGAAGGGTGTGCAAAACATTACAAAGCAATTGATTGCACATACTTTTGCTCCTTAAAGGTTTAAGATTACCAGCTGCAGTGAGTGTCATGTCATTCTGCTAACAACTGTCATGTCTTCCTCCATGGATGTAACAATCAGACCTGATTGAAGAGGTAATTTCTTAAAATGCACAAGAACAACATTCATAAGCTGGGGCAGATTATCCCACTCTGCATTTGTGCATGCCTCAGTGGGCTGTTTCCCAGGTGGCTCACAGGCTCACCACTGGGCCACAGGTCCTCCATACCCTGTGCATCATATTCAGGCACAGGTCTCTATAGTATGTTCCATGCAGTATATTAATACTGAGCAACAGCATAGAACATAATTTGCCAGAGCTCAGAATCCATAGACGGTGCAATGAAAAAAGAGCACAATATACAGATCTGTGGTGGAAGAGGCATAGATATATGATCCCACACTTTTCACTAATGCATCAAGAAAGGGACCACCTGGAAAAGGTAGGCAAGCAGCAGAGGGGCTCACAAAAGTTTTACTTTTATTATTTTAAATAAAAGGCAACAGAAAGGGGAAAAGAGAGGTGGGCAAGGGTTAAAGGGTAACAAGTGAGGTGCACAATGGTTTAAACATGTACACGCACACACACATGCTTCTACAGGGCAGGCTACAAGGAAGAAGCAAATGAGATGGCAGGCTACAGGGAAGAAGCAAAGAAGAGGGTAGGCTACAGGAAAGAGGTGAATTTGAGGGAGCGCTACTGGGAAGAGACAAATATAAGGGAGGGTGAGGCTACTGGGAGGAGTTGGCTGTGAGGGAGCGCAAATGTGAGTGATGGCAGACTTCAGGAAAGAGGTAAGGTGAGGATGAGTGAATGTAGAACAGGGCAGTCAAGAAAAACGTGACTTGAGCAGCACCAGAGAAGCTACACATGCTTTGAGCAAATCACTCTATTTTGTTCTTTCTCAGTGTGCGTTCATCACATTCTTTTGTTTGTAGAACAGGGCAGTTTACAGGAAAGATAGAAAGACGATGGAGGGTGAATGTGAGGGAGAATGGGCTACAGGAAAGAGGCAAATGTGGGGAATGTTGAATGTGAAGGAGGGAGGGACACCCTTATCAAACCCGCCCCAACACACATATCTCCTGCTCCTTCAATTCTGCAGAGATTCTGACAGGAATGGCAAGGGGCTTTGCTGGTCCATCCTGTCAAAATCACAGCCTTAACACTGTATATATCAGTGAGGAGATTAGCATATCTCCTACTTCCTGCTGTGCCAGGGTGTGTCTGGCCTGGACAGAGAATTTCTGTCACGTGACACTCTGCTCTTCTACAGATATATAAGTCTTTATAAAAGTCCTATATTTAAGCATAGATTCAAATATAAATATACAGGGAAGCATTCTTCCTGTGTCACCTAAACTAGGGGTGCTAAAACCTGTCCTCAGGCTCCACCAGTGGTGTAGTTTTTCAGGATCTCCTCACATGAACAGAGGTGAATCAATGAGTGACTCATTCATTCTGAAGGATCTGTCTGAGTTAATGACATTTACTTTGAGGGTATCTTGAAATTATGCACTGTTAGGGGAACTTGAGGACAGATTTAAGTTCTCCTGATCTAAATAACAGATCTATATAGTGGTTCAGTCTGGCTCAGTCAGTCACACGCTGCATTTTTTAATTTGTTCCCAAGTGAAACAAGTTAATGTTTGGCTTACTGTTTGGGTTTATATAAACTGGCATTAATTTCATCATAAATAAAGTGCAACAGCTAATTTGTGTGGCATTGTCATAACACTGACTTATTAAAGGGAGAGTAATGTTCCAAAATAAAAGCAGCTCCAATTACTCTTCATAGTATTTGGGCCATGGAGAGTGTTATTTCAGTACTGTCAGAGTTGTAGTTCAAGACTAATTGAATCATAAAGTATCCCCCTCCTACTGATGAAACACTGCTCACCTCAGAACAGAAAGGTGGTGTCCAGATGGCTTGCAGGGAGAGACAATCATCATTTAGCATAAGAAAAAACTGAAAAACTGTCAAGGGGGCAGGGTTTCCATTGTTCTCACAGTAAGAAGATTGTCCCTTGCTGTGAGCTGTCTAGTCTTAAGACCAGATTCCACATCTGAGGAGAGGTGGCTTACACTAGGTAAAAGGGGCGGGAGGGCGATACTTTATCATTCAATTACTCTTAAACTACAACTCTGACAGTATTGAAATAATACTTTCCATGGCCCAAATACTATGAAGATTAATTGGAACTGCTTTTATTTTGAAACATTACCATCCCTTTAAATATAAAGTATTCATGACAGGAATACTCTTGGCCAGGAACAATGAACTTCGAATGAGCAAAAAGCAAGACGGATTGGAGAAATTTAAGGTATAGAGAAAAATACAAGACCAGACCAGGAAAAAACTAAAAGGAAAACCTGGACTTGACAGGGGTACCTGTTTCTCAGGGTGGCACTGGGTACTGAAGACAGAAATTCCATGGTGTTGAAAGATGCTATCTATAATGTTTATTTTTCCTATACCAACACTTTTTGGAAATAGTTGTACACACCAGGTTGGGGTAGAATTGTACCCAAAGTTCCTGTGTTGGGTTATATTTTTTCCCAGATGACATGATTTGTGTAACTTTTCTAATATCTGTAGTTGTTTTACCAATTTTAGTACAGGCAAGTCACATTTGAAAGATGTAAGAAAAATTAGAGATTACAGTTTGTGTTTTTGTGTGCTTCTAACTCCCCCTACAGTTTGTCAGTTCATACCAATCACCATTTTTCATGGGGGAGGAGTAACTATTCAACACTGAAGGGAATTCCATAGTTGCAAACATTTCATTACATTTGAAGAGGTGTAATTGTTAAAAAATGCCTATTTTTCCTTTCGTACCACATTCTGGAAACATTTGTGCACTGAAGGCTAGGCGTAGAAAGCTAACTAACCCCTTATTTGATGCAGTGGGTATCTGATTTCAGGAAATGTTGAGAAACATAGAATTTGACAGCAAATAAGAACAACTCAACCAATCAAGTCTGCCCATTTTTCCTACTGTAAAAACCTGAAATATTAATTGACCCATGGTCTTGTCTTATGTTCAGGGTGTACTTGCCTATCCCATGCATGCTTAAATTCTATCACTGTATTATATTCTGCAACATCTGGTACTAGGCTGTTCCACTTGTCTACTACCCGCTCAGTGAAGTAAATCTTTCTTATGTAATTTTGGGTTATTTTGACGTTATGGGGTAAATAGGCCTTCAGTCTGTATAAAAATGTCAGTTGAAATCTGTCATGTGCTATTTCCAATTTCAGACCCTAGAGAAAGACATACATTTTTGCACTTACACATATTAGATATTAGTGTGCCATTCATATTACATACTTTTTTGTTTGTTACTATAAGTTGTCTTAAGATGAATTAAAGGAAGGAGGAAAGGAGGGAAATTGGAAGACAGTACACTCTATGGGCTTGTCAAAATGGGAACACTTTGCTAAACCGTATAGCGTATTGTCCTGGCACCGGAAGGGTTAAGGACTTGAGGGGTGTGCAACACAGTGTATGCAATGCACTGCACACCCATTCAGTTACTTAAAGATTTAAGATTACCATATTCAGTGACCAGAATTTGTGCCCTGTGGTAATAGTAGCAACTGTCACTTTTCTATCCATGGAGATAACATCCAGGATCTTTTAAACAAAAGGCACAAAGGGGTCATTAGGATTTCCTGATCATGGTAAAGTAATTGGGGGTTATTATTAGTAAATATTAGTTCTCTTTTAAACCTGGTAATGTCTACTACAAAATTAAGAGTCATATACAAATGATAAAAGTTTAACAATTCTGGAAAAAATGAATGTCACCATAGGGGCCAAATGAAAACTTCCATTGACTGAAAAGTGGCTTTAAACCAATTGAATGCTAGAGAGCAATGGGAAACAGTGCATTTTGGACACCTCTATAGAAGTCAAGTGGTTAACCCTTTGAATACCAAAAGGTACCCAACGCATTGCATTGCAATGCGGTTGATACATCTCTGGCACTCAGAGGGTTAAAATCTCATTTAAAAAATCGCAATTTGGGGAATTTGTATCCCCAGTGATGTAGTTGATTTGTTCCAGAATTGCTCCTTTTTTGTACATTTGGCACATAGTGAGAAGAATTATATCTCTACAGGAAAATTCAACATTTCTCTTTACTTTGCAAATATGGTTTATAGACTGGTGTATAGAGATATAATTAATACCTGGAGGTTTTCCTTTGCCTGTTGGTATCATTGATTTCCTCTAACCAGTTAATCAATAACACACATCATTCAGTCTCTTCTCTTTCAGTGCTCATGAGCCCCAGTAACATCACCGGTGCTGCAGTTAACAATAATGACAAGGGCTTTTTAGATGAGCATGACCAGAATTGCAGGTGCCTAAATTTAGGGGCTTATGGACAAAAATGATTCTGGGGTAAACCAAGTGCAACATAAAGGAGACATTACATAATATGTATAATTGCTTTAAATTATTTTTTTAATCCCTTAGATGTTTGAGTGGTATACAATATATTTCAAAGCAATGCATTGGAAACATATCTAGCATTCAAGGGTTTAAGTGCCCCATTTAAAGCCATGGCAATTCTTATTTCTCCTCTATGGTGCAGTTGGTTTGACCCAGAATGGATCTACTTGTATATTAGAGAAATACAATTCTGGAACAAACCAGCTGTACCATAGGGACCAATTAAGTAATCAATTGAATTAAATTGGGATTGTAAGTCCTGGAATGATAGAGAAGTTTCCAATGCACAGAGCTGGATCATGGGCAAAACATCCTAAGTGCCTGCCTAGGTCACAGTCAAGATGGAGGGCCTACAAAAGCTGAACAAATCTCCCCACTGGCAAGCTGAGGTCTTTGCCTTCTTCATCACAGACATCTACATATACTTCCCTAACTGTCTCCAGCACTCTGATAATGCAGAGTGCACAGATATGATGTAGTCTTGGCATTCTGCATTATTGGACAGAGAAAGAAGGAATAGACCACCACATGCTGATGGATCTCCAGGGATGAGGCCACCTGCTGTGCCAGCAAAAGTAGGCAAGTAGGAGAGGACTGCAGGAAAAGGGGAGACTGGGGGAAAGAAATGATTAGAGGAGGGTGAACCAGACTGGGGGGAGAGAAATTGAGGGACACAGACTAGAGCAGGCTGAGAAAGAGGGGGAAACAGACTAGAAGTGCAAAGAAAGAGGGGGAAACAGATTGGGGCTTTCCCCATTTTGTCCTTCATCTTTACTTTGTTCTCTCCATTGCCTTTCATTACCTCTTTGGCCATCACTAGTGTAGCTCTATTTCAATTATTAGTAGTGTGGTATCACTGGTGTAGCCACATTTCAATTGTAAGCTCTGTGATATCTCTGGTGTAACCCCATTTCAATTGTAGTATCTGTGGTATCACTAGTTTAGCTCCATTTCGATTGTAAGCTCTGTGGTGTCACAAGTGTAGCCCCGTTTCCATTGTGAGCTCTGTGGTGTCACTAGTGTAGCCCCATTTTAATTGTAAACTATTTGGTGTCACTAGTGTATCCACATTTCAATTGTAAACTCTGTGGTGTCATTTATTAAGTTGGTACTAATATACATAATATGTAGATTTGGGAAAATGTTATTGCTCCTAGTAGTGCATTTGGTTTACACATATCTCCCAACATTTCTTACTGCCAAAGAGGGACACTTGTGTTTTAGGTGGTGTTGCTGGGAGGTGTTGCTGGTGTGCAGGGAATTCCTGAGAGTTTTTATGTTATTTCTTAACCTTTTGATTAGGGATGGGTGAAAATTTTCACCCCAAACTGAAATCAGCAAAAAATGGCACTTTTCGCTTGGCAAATAATTTCCTGCGAAAAGTTCAGATTTTCCTCTTTTTTGCCTAGCTCATTCCATTGAAATCAATGGGAACATTGAAGTTACACGCACAACACATAGCAAATATTATTTTATTTTCCAAAGGCATAGTATAAAAGGGGCACGAGGGTGCCTGTGTTGGTGGGGTATGGGGAAAGAATCAGATGAACAGGAGATGACATGGTATAAAAGGGGTCTGAAGAGGGTGCTTGTTTTGGTTGGTGGAGTCTGGGGAATGAATCAGTTAAACAGGGAATTAGTTTTGGGGGGGTTCTTGACTGGTATTGGGGGGACAGTTAATATAAAGATAAATAAATAAAATAAAAAAAGAAATGTGTATGTAAAGTGATAGAGACAGGAATCCCCTGACATAAGCTGCCCCTGGTGTGGACTGATACTTGCCTTGGTAGAGTATTTTGTACAGGAGGATTTATTAGATTTGTTGTTAGAGGCCCAGGTCCTGAAGAAACATTGATTTGTAGGACTTAGACTTGCTTGGCACAAGCCCTAAGGAAACATTGATTTGTAGGACTTAGGCTTGTTAGAAACAAACACTCCAAATTTTTTTTTTTTTTTTTTTTGTAGGACTATGTTTTTTTTCAAAGCACAAGTCCTGAGCAGGTCATGTTGACCAGTGGCCACTGGCCATTGTCAAATGTCCTCCTAAGTAGGGATGGGCAAAAGTTGTTGCCATGCTACCGCAAGAAATTACGCAAAAACGACATTGTTATCCACTTTTTTGCGGGAAAATCCGCTTTAAAACTACCTATTATAATTTTAGCATCTTTTGCCCATTGGCCAAAATATTTCACCATTATTTCAATGGCTAGAAAGTTTTCACACATTGATTTACATTGTTTTCGCACTTCCGCTATAAAAACGTGAAGTTTTCTCTGAAGGCAGACACAATAGAAGCAGTTACAGAGCGAGATAAAAGTGCTGTGCTGGTCTGCTGTGATATCTTGGAAAAATTGTGGACGGAGAGACTCATAGTGACTCCTATCATTATGAGCAGCAAAAAGAGGAACTGGAAGGACCCTTATTATGTGTCCACTGAGTCTGAGGAGGAGGAAGTGGCTAGCAGTACTGAACCAAGGCTTTCCAGTCCCCCTAAATCACTCCAAGGGTTCTTGGGGAATTTAATGAGAAGGGAGGGAGAAAAGGGAATGGGACGGAAGGAAGAAAAGGAAAGGAAGGGAGAAAAGGGAATGGGAAGGGAGGGAGAAAAGGGTAGAACTAGTGAGAGCAGGACAGGTCAGCTGCCTGTGCCTGCTGCAAGACATGCTGCCCCTGCTGCCAATGCCACCATTGCTGTTCCTGCAGCCACTAGTGTTGTACCTGCTGCCAGAAGTGCTGCCCCTGCTGCCAGTGCCACCATTGCTGTACCTGCAGCCACTAGTGTTGTGCCTGCTGCCAGTGCTGAACCTGTTGCTATTGCTGAACCTGCTGCAAGTGCTGAACCTGCTGCCACCAATACTTTGCCTGCTGCTAGTGTTTCTTATAGTACTCGGGGGGGAGGGGGAGAAAATTATGCCAAGTGTGACAGCAAGGGAGGGTTTTGGAGGGTTTGTTTCTAACAAGCCTAAGTCCTACAAATCAATGTTTCCTTAGGGCTTATGCCAAGCAAGTCTAAGTCCTACAAATCAATGTTTCTTCAGGACCTGGGCCTCTAACAACAAATCAAACAAATCATCCTCTACAAAATACTCTATCAGGTCAAGTATCAGTCCACCCCAGTGGCAGCTTATGTCAGGAAGTTCCTGTCTCTATCACTTTACAAACAAATTTCTTATTTTTATTTTTTATTAACTGTCCCCCCCATTAGCAGTCAAGAAACCCCCCAAAACAGATTCCCTGTTCAAATGATTCATTCATTCACCAACACAGGCACCCTCCACAGACCCCTTTATACCATGTCTTATAGTTTTTATTTTATTTTGTTTAGGATTTCTTTTTTATTAAGTCCCCAGCAATCCCAGTAAACAACCCCCTCAAAAATCATCCCCTGTTCAATTGATTCTTTCCCCACACCCCACCAACACAGGCACCCTCATGTCCCTTTTATATTATGCCTTTGGGAAATAAAATAATATTTGCTATGTGTTGTGTGTAACTTCTATGTTCCCATTGATTTCAATGGAATGAGCTAGGCGAAAAAAGATGAAAAAAGCGGAAAATTGTCACTTCCGTGGGAAATTTTTCACCAAGCAGAAAGTGCCCTTTTTTGCCGATTTCAGTTTGAGGTGGGAATTTTCACCCATCCCTACTCTTGAGTACATACTTGTGTAATTTGCAGCTGCTATTCTTACTGCTTGCCATGACTATCTCCAGTGATGTGCCTGAAGCAGTAGCAACACAATAAGAAGCCCCAGTCTATGTGAAGAAAATAAGAAGTGGGCTAGTGATCCTTCTCCACCTGCTCCTCCTCCAAAATCATGGGTGTATTGCTATTAGAATATAATTTTTTCCCTTGAGAGCAGGAACTGAGCCTCTCATCAGCAACTGCAATGTGCACAGTGTGTGTGTGTGTGTGGTAAATAACACCTGGCACAACGGTATTCAAACACCATGACACCAGAACCCAAGTACTGCCTGTCACGGTTCCCAGGAATAAACCAGGAATCAGTATGGTAAAGTAAAACAATCTTTTATTAGCAAAATCACAGTAATGCACATTAACAGATAACATACAGAGGGTGATCAAAGAGGCAAGCACTGTATCAGAAATAGCAGTCTGCCAATAGATCCACCACACTGTTTGAGACTAGGCCTCAGCCCACTCGAGTTAATTTGGAATGCCCAAAGGACCAGCACTGACTCAGCCTGCAGTCAGTAAGCTAGGAGTCTGATAGAGCACCAGGTCTGCACTAAGATGGGTGTCTGTGGAGCGGGGACCAACACACGGAGGAAACAGGCAGAAACTCCTAGTCAGCACCAGAAAGGATAATCAGACAAGCCGGGTCATACACGGAGTGGGTAGTCAGCCAGAGTCACAGGTTTGCACCAGATAGGATATCCACTGAAGCATTGGTATGATGGATGAGCAGTGGACAGAGCCCCAGGTCAACACCAGAGTGGGTAGTCAGACATGCCATGTCATACATGGAGCGGGTAGTCAGCCAGAGCCACAGGTTTGCACCAGAAAGGATGTCTAAGCCAAATTAGAACGCACCAGGAGAATGGTCAGACAGAGCCACAGGTCAACACCAGAATAGATGGACAGACAGGCCGGGTCATACACAGTTCAGGTAGTCAGCCAGAGCCACAGGTCCACACCAGATTTGGTGTCCACTACACATTGGTAGCAGGCAAAAGAGTAGTCAGACAGAGCCACAGGTCAGCCCAGAATGGATGGTCAGACTAGCCAGGTCATACACAGAGCCCAAGGGAAACAGAGCTGTATTGTACAACAACGCAAGGACAACTGAGTCAGGACTCAGTCTATCCTTTAAATCCCTCCTCAGGAAGTAAGTAGTAGGAGCAGCTCAGAGGGAGGAAGTAGGTAGGAGGAGACTACAGCAATCAAACACATAAAACAGAGGCCTGCTGCATGCTTGAAGCGTCATGCCTGCAGATAACGCATCTAGCTTTGATGCATCCAACCATGCGTCATTCCGGTGACATCCATGTGGCATGGACAACCCTTGATGCAGAAGCATCAATTCGAGCATCACCTGAAGCGGCGGCACTGGAAACAAGGTAATCTGTAACACTGCCGCTGTCACTATAGCCCTTGTCCAGAACCCACTAAGGACAAATGACAACTTGCTGACAGTTTAATAGTAATGTTGAACCCTCCTTGCCAGCATATTAGCATAGTCTGCAGGATGGAATTTCCTCAGATGCCACTTGATGCATTACTTGTGATTCTCCTCCACCACACTGGCATGTGTGGCCAGTGCACCACACAGTGTGAAATGGGTGGAGACAAACTGCCACAACCTAACATCAACAGAGTGACTATCATTTGGCAAGGGAGGTAACAGTGAATGAGGTGGATTGGCAGAAGAGGTCGTTGTTATTGTAGAGGAAGAAGGTGATGGCGAGCTAGTTGTTTTGCTTGTCATGGAACTTCCAGCCTCTACATGGGTTTCTCTCTATATTCTTCCTCCTCTTTGATCTCCACCTCACCTCTTATTGCCTTTCTGAAGAGTCAGGGGGTACAGTAACAGTGGTGCATGATTTCTGTGACGGGTGTTTGGCTTTAACATGTATCACATAAATATTATGGCATCTGTGTTTCATGTGTGATATCAAGGAGGTTGTGCCAAGGTGTGTTCCTTCCTTTCCTCTTCTCCCTGACTTGTAACAAATTGTGCACAGTGCCATTGGTGATGACTGCACTGTGCCTGCCCCAAGAGAAAAATAGTCCCACACCCATGAATTAAATGGTGAGGGAACAGGTGAAGAAGAATGGCCTTTCTTCTTGTCCTGCACATTCCCCTTCACTGTCTGTGGCAGCAGATAATGTTGCTGCTGTTGGTGCTACTGCCTCATATTCAGCACTGCAACTAGGACCAGGAGTATTGCTGGTGCTGGCAAGTGGAACCTGTCCTAGTCCCGCATCACTTGTTGACCCTATTCCCACTGTGTCCACGGTGGTCTGTCGCACACTAGTCTGCTCCTTAGCATACTGCTGCCCTTGAAACTCAGCAGCAGCAGGAATTACAGCAGTTGCAAATTCTGCAAATTCCAAAAGCTCATTGCTAGTGGTGGTGGTGGTGGTGATGCCCATCCTCATCCCTGTCTCCCATTACTTCTCAGTTTCTGATAAAAAGGCCATCAATGTCTCTTCCATCATCACAACCACTAGTCCCACTCCCTATGTGCTGCTGCTGCTCTATTACAGACATCTCACTGCTGCATGGAGGAGGTGACGAACAATGTGACAGAGGGTCCCCTAATGTCACACTTGGCATTTCCTTTTGACCTGAAGAAGAAGGCAGACAAGCAGCAGTAGCAGCAGGCGCAGGCAGCTCATCTGTGCTCCTGCTGGTGGTAGTGGTATTAATTCTACGCCTAATCTCCCCAGCACCAGTTCTGGCATGTTCAGGATCATGTTCCACTTGGACACTGTAGTGAAGGGAAGGGGAGGACTCCCAGAGCCAGAGGAATGGTGTGGGCTCCCTTGACCGCTAGTCTGGACACTCTCAAATGCTTCGCCTATCACTCCCCTAATACTAGTCCCACCAGCTACTTCACTATTACTGTTACTACTACTGATAACACCATGCACATCAATTTCAGCCCGAGTCTTCCTCCTCACAGTCACTAGTAATATGATGATTATCCCCTCTTTCACTCCTAACACTAACAAGCTGCTGGACCTTCTTATTACTAGCCCTGGCAGGACAGCTTGGTGATGTCAAGTGTGACTATCATCTTCTCCTCCCTCCCTCCTGGGTATTACAAGACACACTAGCAGCAGCTTCAGCACTGGCAGAAGGCACAGTACTGGTTGCAGCAGGGGCAGCCCGTCTGACAACAGGCACAGTATTGGTGGCAGAAGGTTCAGCACTGGCAGCAGGCACAACATTGGTTTCAACAGGGTCAGCACATCTGATAGCAGGCACAGTATTGGTGGCAACAGGTTCAGCACTGGCAGCAGGCACAGCATTGGTGGCACTTTCAACAGGGGCAGCATGTCTAGCAGCAGGCGCAGACAGCTTACCTGTCCTGCTCTCACTAGTACTACCCTTTTCTCCATCCCTTCCCATTCCATTGTCTCCCTTCCTTTCCATCAAATTCCCCAGGATCCCTTGGGGTGATTTAGGGGGACTGGACAGCATTGGTTCAGTATTGCTCACTTCCTCCTTCTCCTCAGTGGACACATAAGGGTCCTTCCAGCTCCTCCATTTATTATTTTTAAACCTGCTCATAATGATAGCAGTCACTATGAGCCTCTCCTGCCTCCATTTTGGAAAAATAGAATAGCAGAATAGCACAGCACGTCTACCTCTATCTGTAGCTGCTTCTATTGTGTTTGATTTCTGCAAATACGTCACTTTTTATAGCAAAAGGTGAAAAAATGTAAATCAATGGATGGAAACTTTCTAGCCATGGAAAAAATGGCAAATAATTTTGGCCAATGGGCGAAAAATGCTAAAATTTTAATCACTGGATTTAAAGCGGATTTTCACTCGAAAAAGCTGGCAACAAAGTAGTTTTCGTGGAATTTCTTGAGGGAACACGGTGAGAGATTTCGCCCACCCCTACTATTGATACCTATTTGTATAACTGAATGAAAAATCTATGGCAAGATCTAACATATACACTGAAGTTTAAACAAACATCAATGTGATTTTTATTGCTGTGGAATAATGTGATACACTTATGTAAACACTACACAATCTGTAGATTGTAGATTTGAGACATTTTTCTCACTAATGGTGCATTTGTTTTACAAATACCTTCTAACATTTCATATGGCCAAAGAGGGACACTTGTATTTTAGATGGTGTTTCTGGGAGGCTTGCTGAATCAGGCACTACCCTGCACAAAATAATATAAGTAATCCTGGGGTAAACCAGCTGTATCATAGTGCTGAAATACAGATGCCTAATGCACCCATTGATTTAAATAAGGTTATTAACTCCATTTAAATCAATGGGAGGTTTAATTTGTCACCTCTGATGCAAATTACCAGAATTGCACCTTTCTTTTGCATATAATGCCCTTGTAACTTAATCTGCATTTTCACTTAATAACTGTAAACATTAATTTGACTTAATTACATATCTGTACAGTTGCTTCATTTTACAGAATGTAAACATTTCAGTAATTAGGTATTTGTCTTCATTTCTACCTCTTTGTCTAATGTAGAGAGGATTTGCTGGACATTTCAGAAACAGACTGCTGGACCATTCTGATGTGGATATGGAAATTTCTTCTCTGCAAAGGCACATAGGAGTGAAAACATGGCTTGAGCAGAAACTGAGCGTCCACTATGCTTTAGAACAAAACACTTAATCTTGTTCTTTTCAGCAGACCATGCCCTTTGAGTGATATCATTGGTTTGTGGATAACCAAAATGTTTCTACAATGCAAAAACAAAAACAAAGCTTCCTTAGTGTAATTCAAATAAAGTGAATGACAAGCAACTTAGTTTCGCTAGTAAATCTTTACTGATCATTTTGCACCATTCTGTATTTTAGGGACAAAATGATGCAAAATAAACCATATACTCCTACATGCTACATATTTTTTAAATGTACATAAAATTATAATCTCAGAGACGGGTCATTTACATGAACTCTTCAGAAGATGGGGCTATAGCATTAAACATATTTTTCCCATATATACACTCTTTCAAATATAATTAAATCCCTGAAAACTATGAAAGTAAAATGGTACACCATTTATATGAGGTGTCATACTGTAGCAAGTGCCAGTTCCATAGAACTGAACTGACATAAATCTGTTTTCTTACTTTTTTGTATGACATAACTGCATTTAAAAATTTGTAACAACTACAGAAATTAAGAAAAAGTAGACAAGGCAAACCATTTTAGAAAGAAGAGTGCTCCCTGCATCAAATGAGGGATGATTTGCCCCCTCTTAAAAGGTACGCAAATCTTTGAAAACTTTGGAAATTCCTACTGTATTCACTAACAGTTGCTCTCCCGAGACAAATAAATATATACTAGTATGAGCTGGCATAACATGGGGTGCCAGAAGCACAAAATTACCAATATCATTTTTCTTATATTCCTCAAATATGTCCTACATTTACTAAAATGGCTGTATCAGCTACAGAAAAGGTCGATAAAGCTTACCATATTGGAAAGAGGGCAAACCCCTGTATCAAATGTGGCAATATAGTTTAAATAGGCTTCTTTATATTTCCCTGACTTTAAAGACTCAGATATTTTTGAAAACAATGGAATTTCCTCCTGCCATCATTAGACCATACTTCCAAACTGAGAAAAATTGTAATTAGTATGAACTGATCATCCATCACAAGTATTTTTTTTAAAAGTACCCTGTTATGAAATTGTAATGTTCCCTCTTTCTGACATGGGTAGACCTGTCCCCATAGTTTGTATTTTCACAAATATGTGTGTATATGTGCTTGTATAGGGGTGTATATGCATGTTTGTGCATGTATTTGTGTATGTGTGATGGCATGTACATATATGTGCACGGGTGCTGAGTATGAATCTGTGATTGTGTGATATCTCAAACCTGTTCAAAAGCAATTATAGCATGTTGGGTGAGCACTAGTAGATCACACAACATGCTCACTATTAACTTTTTGAGTGCCAGAGGGGTAAACAATGAGTGGGGGGACAAGGTAGGAGCTCTTAAGAATGCCCCCTTCAGAACTATTATAATGTATTATAATGTCAGTTGATCTTGACGTCACCTGACATTACAATACATATGGGTACTAACATTTGAAAGAGGGGATTCCCGTCTTTCAAATGAGGACCCTTTTGTGCCAATAGGAACAAGGAGGTAAAGATATAGGTTCTTAAAGAGCCATTCCCTGCTCAGTAGAATGGAAAAGAATATGCTTGGTGGTCCAGAGGGTACTGGTCGCATAAGTGACATCACCATGCTAATGCCTGATGACATCAGTTTTGCAGAGTAGTCACTGTGCGAAGCAGCACTAGAGGGGACTGAAACCTATATGAAAGATAAGCTGTCCATGTTAAGCTCTAGGATGCTTTGGAAGCCTCTATAGCACCCAGGGGGTCAAGTCTGAACAGTGTATGATTAAAGAGAGGAAAGGTTTGAGACAAAAAAGAGGAAAAAAAAAGAAAGAGGGAATGGGCTTTTTAGGCTGAAATTAAGTGGTGCATAATGTGGTAGAGGTAAATTTTTACCACTTGTTACCAGGGAGGTAGTTTGGAGCTGTAGGAAAAGTCTCTGGGGGCCATACTTGACTCCAAGGCTGCCTGTTGCCCAATACTGACTTATACAGTCCTTAAATAATCATTATGTCTCTGTTAATGAATATGGTTTGAAATGCCACTGAGGGCTAGTTGCTTGAGAAGAAAATCAAGCAAGTAGCTATTGTAAATTATTCCAAGGCACATAAATTAGGCTACACAAATCAATTTCAAAACCTTGAATTCGACATTAACACTTTGGGGTTATTGAAATGGGAATTTTCAAACTTGAAAAGCTTGCAGATCACGGTAGGAATAATATTTTATTGTATTCTGTCATAAAACCTGATCTGGAAACAGTATTAATATTATAGATACAATACAGTGCAACCTTTCCCCCAAAGAGAAACTTTCTTTCATATTTAATGCACATTCCATAATTTATAATAAGCTTATTGAATTTTAATATTAATATAGGAAACACGCAGACAGAAAAAAGATAACATTGCACAATGCATTCTAAGTTGCTGGAGTTGAGCATAATAGTATCCTTATTCATATATATTACTAAAGATTAACACATTAGATGCTAAATAGATCTCCAGTGCAATGAACTGGAGACACCTCTCTAGCTTTCAAGGGGTTAAATAATGCATTAATCTAATCATCAATATTGGTGAATGTTATCATGCTAAATGTCAGGGCAATTAATTATTCTTTAACATCATTTCCATTAATAATTTATACTTGTGAGATCTGCGTATGTGTAAAATATACAATTTCTGCTAATAAGAGATGAACCAGAGCATAGCTTATATTACTCATTCACTGTAATATTGTAGACACTAAGACAGAGGTAGCCTACCATGGTTCTCATGAGGTACCAACAGTGCATGCTTTCAGGATACCCCGAATAGACTGATTAAAGTGACTGAGCCCACCAGTACTCCAGCTGTGAAATCCTGAAAACATACACTGTTGGTTGCTCTTGAGGACCAGATTTGGCTACCCCTGCTTAATGGGTCTATTTAATAAACCGGTGCTATGATAGGGCCTCACAAATGGCTCTTACTCTATATTTTGCCATCAATGCCAATGCTTATAATCCCCATATTTATCAGATGGTAATATGTAATTATAAAGATGCAGGGATGCTTTCTTCTACGGGGACATTCTTCCACATCTAAATATGTTTCAAACAATAATACACAAACTGGGCATCGTTATACAAAGAACCATGATTTGTGTATTATTCCTTGAAAAAGCAGTGTTGAGACAAACAAGCACCAAAACACCTGTCCGCAAAGTATTAGAAAATGTTGTGATACAGATGAAGTTGAAAGACATTTTTGACACCTCTAAAAGCTTAGAGAAATATAAGGGTAGTGGGCAAGAGGTGGTGGGCAATACTGATGCTGATGATGAACTAATGATGACTGGTGATGATGATACAGATCTAGGATATACCCCTCCAGCATCATACTCTTTTTCAGATACAGATGAAGTTGAGAGTGAGAAAGATGATGGCATAGCCAGAAAGTTAGCAGAAATGCAAAGGCCCAGTCTTCCACCACTGAAAAGGAGCTATGTGCCTGTCTATAAACTGTTTGAGAAACAGTTTGGAAAATCTGACCCTTCACAAGCAAAGACAGTAAAAAGTATACAGTCATCCTGTCAGTCATCATCACCGCTTCCAAGTCCAAGTCTCAGTAAGACACACACACTTGTGTTGAGTAACCAGCAGCAACGACAACAGCATCACAGGTTTTTAACATCCACATCAATCCCACCACTCCAGTCCCCCTATACCACTAAAATACACATCTATCACATTGAAGGTTGTACTTTTTGTATCTCTTGACATCATCATAAATATGTCCAGTGTCTCATAAGCAGGAAGTTAGTGTTATGGGAAAATGTTTCTGTAGGACTTTGACTTTTAGCTTCTTATTTCTCCACTGCAGCCCTCAGGATAAGTATTATTGTGGTGGGAAATGCTGCACCTTAGGAAACATAGGGAAAATGTGTTAAAAGGAGTAAACTTTCACAGAACATCATCTGCTCCAGTCAGTCCTCGGTTAACCATCTACATGAAAAGACTTAAAAATATCACTATATGTATTTAATGTAGATAAATGTAAGGTTATGCATTTAGGCTGTAGAAACATGGTACATACACACTAAATGTGGAACTACTTGGGGAATCCACATCAGAAAGATTTAGGAGTACTGATAGATGATAAACTTCACAACAGTATGCAGAGTTACTCAGCTAATGCAAGATCAAAGAGGTATAGATACATGGGATGCTAATTTAATTTTACTAATCTTTGGTAAGGCTTCATCTAGAATATGGAGTACAGTTTGGGGCACCAGTTCTTAAAAAAGACATTCAACCGGAAAGCGTGCAGAGACATGTAACAAGACTGATAAAGGGACTGGAGGATCTGAGTTATAGAGAGAAACTAGCCAAAGTGGGTTTGTTTACATTAGAGAAGAGACATCTAAGGAGTGATATGATTACCATTTATAAATATAGTCAAGGTCAATACAAAAAACTATCCAAATAGTTATTTACGCAAAAAGCTGAACTAATAATGAGAGGTCATCCATTAAGACAAGAGGAAATGCTCTTTCGACTAAAAGAGAGGCAGGGATTTTTTACAGTAACAGCTGTAAAGCTATGGAATTCTTTGCCTTGGGATGTTGTGCTTGCAGATATGCTTTCAAAAAAGCAATGGATACCTATCTAACACATAATTATGACAAATGGCTTCAATGCAGATAGATTGTTGGTCCAGGAAACTATCTGACTGCCATTTGGAAGGTTTTTTTTGTTTTTTTTTACCTACTTGGGGATTGATTGGAAATGGCTTCAGTGTTTTGTTTTTTTGCCTTCTTCTGGCTCAACAAGGGTTACTTGGCATGGGCTGGACTTGCTCAACACATGTCTTTTTGCAACCTCATCAACTACTTAACTATGTTACTATGTTACCCAAAAGACAAGCAGGACTTCTCTGGTGCTAGAAATTGTGCCTAAATAAATTACCACTCACTATCTTACTTAGATAGTTTTTATATAATATAAGCCACACTGTCTTTTCATCAGTGGAATATGCCTTTAAAGCAATTATTTTAAACCCTTTTGAAAAGATCATGTGAGCCTTGAGCTCACTCTTATGAACCTGAAAGGGTTAATGAAATTGAAGGAAATCATTATTAATGTTCCTACAACTGACTGAAACTGACCAACTTATGCCCATTTAAAAATGTATGTAATTTTTTTAAAACAAACTATACATTAGAGCAGATGATTAGAACTACAAGATAGGGAGGGAAATAAAAATTCAATAATTTTTCATTAATTTAATTTGGCTTTTAACACCTTAAATGCTAGAAAATTCTCCAGTGCATTAGTGGTTCTAAAGGACGGGGTCATATTCAGGTAGTGTGTGGGGTCATGAATGGAGCAAAATATCCCAATCATGTTTTGGTTAGAGATATCCGAGGGCTATTTTGATGTTAGAGTCTTAGTTATCTAGTTTAGATAATTAGGGTCTAATTCAGTAAGCTGAAATTGAGCATTTCTAGGGCAAACCAAATTTGCTGAGACAACCGAAAATTCCTTTTAACTAAAATGCATACTCGTCTGGCACTCAAAGGGTTAAATCAATATGGCTTGGGGTTTTTTTTTTTGTCCCTTATGTTGTAGTTGGTTTGCTTCAGAAATGCTCCACTTCAGCTTGCTGAATTCGGCGTACATTCTGGACATATCGGCTTGGCCAGTGGCTTGGGAACAAGTAGTGTCTTATTTGGGCGGAATATCAAAGGGAGGCTGCTGCTTTTTAATATGTTATTATTAGTATTATAATTATTCTTTAACTATATAGCGTCAGCTTATTCCGCAGCGCTGAATTACTTCCCTGTTATCTATAAGAAATGTAGTCATATCTGCTTTGCAATGCATCAGAGACATCTCTAGCATTGAAGAGTTTAAAAGTCCCGTTTAGTTAAAAGAAATTTAAAAACATTTTATTTGCTCTCTGTGGCACTGCAGGTTTGGACCAGAATTAATCCTACTTTGTGCATAAGGTTTAGTATCTTGGAATAACTAGTATTGGGTTGTGCTGTAGATTCAGAGCACTTGCCCAATGAAAATATTACAATGTCAAATGCATCATATTTCAAATATGATATAGTGAACACAGAGAAAGTTACTTAGTGGTAACCTATGTGAACCCTTGAGAGAATATGTGCTCAGAGGCAGCAAACATCACAAACTATAAACACAAACCTGCCAAACTAAAATCCTAACCATTACTGAGGTAAGACAGACACACAATATAACACATTCTGACAGGTCCTGTCTCCAAGTCCACAAACCATCCAATGAAATCAAACAATAACATCAAGCGGCATATGATTGTCATCTGGAGCCCACAGCCAAGCTGTCACGGCCTTACTTTTTGTGGTCCAAGGGGGCTATGCTTCTCTACACACCATACCTGAATAATAATAATGTTGGTCCAAATAAGTTTTATCCATCACCTTTACTGACAAGCAAAAGGGATCATCTAAGCTACTAGTCTATGCAATCATATGCTGATATTTTCTTGTATATTGGTAATTTTGTTCATTGGAACATTTTTGTGTGTTAAATATGATGTAATTGTGTTTCTGTAGAAACGGCATTCCTAGAGGGTATGGACCATAATCTGTCATGCTGCTGCAATGTAGTTTGGCAGATAATTGAGCCTGCCAGGGGCTAGAACCTGCGACTCTGAGGTTTGAGCAGATTCAAAGAGGTGATAATGTGATAACTTCTCATATGCACTAAGAACTCCAAAGCTACTCCAAAGCTGGAGAAATCTTAGTACATAGGTTCTATAGAATAATATAGGAACTGGAGAAGTGATATCAGTGGAGAAGTTATCTCCACATTATCACCTCTTTATCATGCCTTAGTGCATAACCCCCAGGTCATACATGTTTGGTCCACATCATCATCATGCAGACAGAAAACATTTGGTGATGTGAAGATGACATATTAAGCTTCTTGATTTGTGTACATTAATTGCTGGATGCCCAGGATGCCTTTGTAGTTACTATATGGGACGTGCACCAACATTTTGATACTATTGTGTTGTGTGTGCCACTGCTGACTTTTGCTTTGTATATGTGACTATATGATATGTATATATGAATTTACAATTTACAAAGCAATGTGATATAACTGTTGTTTCTCTCCCACCCCCTCTTCCTACACTTACATATTTTTCACTCTTCTTGTCTGCCCTTCCTGTACATATTCCTTAATGTTTCTGTTATCCCCTCGGCTCCTTCCTTGTCGCTCCCTCAGTCTGTACCAATGTTTCCTCTGCCCCCCTTGATTTCCTCAGTCACTATCACTTAGCTGTACTCTTCCACACTGTCATATGATATCCTCCACTGTCTCAATGGCGTACATATATATATAAAGAGGGGCACATAATAGTATTATGGCTTGGATGTATACTCATACCTGGGAACTCTCCAGATTTGCCCCGGAGACTCCGGTTCTGTCAGAGCTTTACTGGGTCTCCGGGGCAGAGGGTGATTCCTCCGGATGTGGAGAGTTTCTATTGAAACTCTCCACATCTGCTTTTTCTCCCGCTGTTCCTCCTTCCCCAGCCTTCTGTGTGACACCTTTAACCCTCTGAGTGCCAGAGTGGTAAGGAATGCATTGCTTTGCAATGCATTCTGTACCACTCTGGCACTCAAAGTGTTAAGTTCCCCCCCACACTCGTGGCAAGCCCCGCCCTTTTTTGACGCGATTAGCGTCATTTTTGTCACCCCCTGCTGAACAGAGGACTACCCTCCGGGTAGCCCTCAACTGGAAGTTCCCAGGTATGTGTATACTCAGCTGTAAAGTACTATTACAGGGATGGCACTAATAATTCCATGTGGGAGAAGGGGGGTAAACTGAACTATGGGGATGAAAACATCCTTTGATTTAAATTGAGCTTTTAACCCTTGTATGCTAGAAAGGTCTCCAGTGAATTGCTTTGCAATGTTTTGGAAACTTCCCTAGCATTTGAGGGGTTAAAAGCCCCATTTAAATCAATGGAGAGTTGCAGAATTTCCATTTTAAGCCTATGGTGCAAATGGATTGCTGCAGAAGTGCACCTCTTTAACTTAATGAGTAAGGCCAGCAGTCACAAAAGAACAAGGGATAAGCATTGATTTGATCAGAGTTGTCAAACTGCCTTCCTAAAGGGCTAAGACAGGGCAATGTTTTGGAGTGTCCCTGATTTTGTACAGGTGTCAGTCATTAGCTCTGTCATTTTTTACTTCAACACATACACAATTAGGGATAGCCTAAAAACTTGCACTGTCTGTGCCCTTTTGGAATACAATTTGATTCCACTGGAATAGAGGCTTCTATCAATACTATTAGGTAAGCAGCAATAGCCATGTCCCTGTCTAAGGTACTGAATGTTGGTGTGGTCAGTGAAATCTCATTGTCCCTGCACCAATTTATATAGCCTTTTAATGAATATTATTTAACCCTTTGGATGCTAGAAAGCTCTTCCACACTTTGAGAAGATCTCTCTAGCAAACAAGGGGTTACACTTTTTTATGCTTGTATGTCATGTGACAAGGAACAGTGGATGAATCTATGGATGGGGTTATGTTAGGAGTGGGGGGGGGGGTGTGTGGCCATGGACACCGCTAAGAGAATGTAAAGTGCCTTGCCTAGGGGTACAAGGCACGTAAATCCAGCACTGAACATGTCTTCACATAAATGCAGTATTAGGAAGGAATAGAATGTATTAATGTGCTACATGAGAACCATGAGACTGCATCCAAGCGTGTAAAATTCTTTTGAGCACTACACAGGACATTTGTCATAGGAACACTTTTGTGAATCTTCAGTGCCTTAAAAGCAGAATATATTTCTATTTTAAGAGTAAGAGGGGGCCTGTTAAATCCTTAAATGCTAGAGCACTCTGCAGTGTATTGCAAAGCAATGTTCTGGAGATGTTTTGGCATTCAAAGGGTTACTGCAGAGTCTCTCCACGCACAAATGAATCCTCAATTGAGAGTCTTTGTGTGCTGCTGACCTTGTGCATCACATGCATCTCATCACATGCATCTTTCTGCTATCTAAGCTACTTCCTGTCTCCACAGTGAGGCTGTCAACTCTATGGTGGCTTCATTTGTCACTGGATGAGCCCTGTGTTAACCCTTTGCATGCCAGATATTTCTACAATGAATTAATTTGAAATGTGCCACAGACTATGCCAGCATTTAAGTGATTAAATGGGAAGTATTCAGAGGAGAAAAAGGGGCCCAGGGGAGCCGAGAGCAACTACAGAGTGGAGAAAGTCTGCCCCCATTCCTTCCTTCCTCTGCCCATTCTTCCACTCTTCTCATTCCTCTTTCTCTTCTCCATCCTCTTTCCCTGTCAACCTATCCCTCTCCCCCCATCTATTCTGTTCCTCTTAATGTATGTCTCTCCGTTACCCTTTCTCTCAACCCCTCCTCTGTCTTATTTCCTTTTCTACCACCCTGCCTTCTACTCCTTCTTTCTCCACCCATCTCCCCTTTCATCTCTTGCTCACACTCTCTAAGGTGGGTTATCTCCAGTCAAGCAGGGAGATAAGGGAAGTGCTTGGGGAGGAGGCAGTATGTATTAGCAACAGTGTAGTAGGCACTCCAGTTGCATAAATTGTCCATCTGGGTGGAGGCTATAGCCCTTGAGACAGCAGCTGGGTTTGGGTTGAAGTCCACGCTGTCCTTATCAGATATGGGTTGTGGTCTAGTTGCTTGTCCTTGAGCTCTGTATTATACTGGGGAGCTGTCTCCTGGGGTAAGCAGGTCAAATCCATAAAAGAAAAAGCTATGAATTCATTATTGCCATAGACTGTCTCTGTGTTTTAATCACTAGGCATTTAAAATGCTGGGGTTCAGTGAGTCAGGGACATAAGTGTACATAAAAAATAAAATGAGGGTAAATGAGAAGTTATGGGCAGTTTGACTTTGCATGTTATGCATTTGCAGATTGTGTGAGGTTGGGGTAAGTTTACTGTCACTTTGAGGATTATTTTGGAGGATCAGTCTGTGTAGAATCGATGAGTGGTAATAAGTTAAGTGGGAAGTTATTGTTGGAAATGTTACATTTACTGAAAACTGATGTATAAAATTTGTGTGATACAGTATGTAGCGCCTTCTTTATGAGCTAGTTGTTCATTATACAGGAGTATATTGTGTTGCTATAGTAATAAGAAACCTAGATAATGGTGAAGCAATATTTGTAGTATATCTGGATTTTGAAAAGGCTTTTGATACAGTGCCACACAGGAGGCTTGTCTATAAAATAAGGACATTGGGTCTAGGGGACAACACTTATAATTGGACAGAAAATTGTTTGAAGGATAGAGAACAGCGTGTTATTGTAAACTGCATATAATACAATACAGATAACGATGGGAGTGGAGTATTTCAGGGTTCAGTAATTGGCCACTGCTTTTTAATCTACTTATAAATGACTTCCAAATAGGTTAAGAAAGCAACATTTCAGTACTTGAGAATGGCTCTAAATTAATGCAAACTACTAGTCAGAGATGCTCAACTGGGAATGAACCTGCTCTATAAGAATAGCATCTTACCCAGGATGCAATCTCGTTTAGCTCACTTGTGCCTTAAACAGAGAGGTAATATCTTAAAGCACATCATACTGATTATGCCATGACAGTCCAGCTGCAAAGTGCCAGGCAATTTCTTATTGAACAAGAGAACCAACCAACCAACCCCACAAGTACATTTGGCCTTTTTGAGCCTTGTCAGGGAGGTGTAGCTGATCTTGCTAGGCATTTTGAGCAAGAGGTCCATGTCTGGATTCCCCTGTAATCCATGGGGTGACCAAACCCAAGGATAATTTGCATATGCAAAGTACTGATGCTCTACTAAGAAAAATCCTGCTATAGAATCATGCAGTCTGAATGAAAGTACTCTGTGATTGGGCAAAAGGGAATCTGGGAATGTTAAAAAAGGCATGGCAAAAGAAATTGTGGGAGTGGGGGAAAGACACTACACAGAGCCACTCACCACTCTGTGTACTTTGATTTATAAAAGAGAAACATTTTTCATCATGGATTGTCTCTACAAAGACACAGTGTATAGCCAATGTATATCACTTCTATGTGTGTGTTATACAGCCACTGGAGACCAGGATCAGTGGTGCTTATTCCATAGAAACCACTCAGGAACTGCAAGTTTGGTCCTGTTATGAAATAGAAAGTCCCTCTGCGTGAAGCAGGCTGGGAGTTCAACACTGTGGGCTGCAGAAAAGTGAGATCCACATTGATGGATTGGCTGTATGTAAGGCCTCTTGCTGCTGATCCAGAGATCGACCAGATCGGACATACAACTACAATTTGAACAGATGCCAGTTCCTCTCCCTGTTCCAGTTCAATAAGGTATTCCAGTGAGGCAGGGAAAGAACTGTATTATTGCTGTACTCATGATATGTTTAATTCAGAAATGCAGGGACATCAGGCCACCATTAATGTATACTGAACTGAAAAATAATAAAGGAAAAACTGTGTGTATATGTGTGTGTCCGTATCCATGTGTGTGTTTCTGTGTGTGTGTGTTTGTGTCTCTCTGTGTGCATCCGTGTGTGTGTGTCTCTCTGTGCTCATTTGTGTGTATCTGTATATGTGTGTGTCTGTATTAATCTTGAGAGTGATACAGACACACACACATGTGCTTGCTGAAACATCTATAATATTGTAATTCACCAAAAAGGATACACACACACACACATAGACACACACTCACACACACATACGTACACACACACTATATATATAAAAATATTGAGGGAGTCCTTCATGAGAACAGAACTACTCCATGGGTTCTTGTTCTGGATGCTTGGGATCAGGCTGAAGTCAAGTACACATTGCTGCTGCTGGTAAGTAGACTGGCACAGCTAGTGAATAACTGTAGAATCTAGGGTGAGGTTCCCTAGAACCAAACACCAGAGTCCACAGTCCCTTCAAGGTATACAGTCAAGACTTGTATTAAGGAGGGTAGAACAGCCTTTATTTGCAGTGAACAGTGCCGTTTATGTACTCCCAGCTGGCATCCTTAATTAAATAGTCAAATTAAAACTTGAAACAGTGTTGGCACATTGTTCAATCAGTAGAAGCCCATAGGACGAATCAAAAACAGTACTTTAGTCTCCAATCAGAGCCCCCTTTCCAATCCAGGAAAGAGTCCCTGAAACAAAACTGCTCACACAACAGGAGTAAATTAGTATTTCTTGTCACTCAACAGGGGATTCTTGCCCCACGACTTAGCAATAAATGATAGTTTTAGGCATCAGAATTCTATATTTATGGAGTACACAACAAAATAAAGAACAGAGGGAAACACAAAAAAATACACCAAACTATAAGATAAGGGATACATAATACAGGTTTTATTGTAAGAAGGACATGGCAGCAGGGAGCAGAGTGCTGGACTTAACTTTTATTTTACTGGGCACTCATGTACCCTGGTTCCAACACATTACATCCACTTACATTATACTACTAGCATACATCTGGATTACAAACAATCAGCCAGAAAGGGTTGAGGGTGGGGAAATGAGCAACACAATATGTTTTACATTTTACATTCTTTGGGGAATGTAACCCCAACTTCTTCACTCCCCAAAATAAGTTAGTTGCGGGATGGTCTTCAACAGACCCACCACAGATTCTCGAGTATTTAAGAAGGGTCAAGAAAACATATTGTTCTCAGTCCCTAGGGGGCACTGGGCTGCATCCTGCCTGGTTTCCAAGTTCTGTGCAGTGACAAGTTAATTTCATAGGGCACCTAGCGCACAGAGAGCAGTTCTTTGTGTTAAGCAACCGGGATCTCAACCTTCAGGCTGAAAAATTCAGTTATAGAATGGTTGAGGTCCAGGCAATTTCACAAAGTACCAGTTCTGTGAACTAGCCCATAATCCTTTCTGTGGGGCACTGGCATTCACAGCCCAATTCTTTTGAGCCTTCCCCCATTATCCATGGGGCACAAGAGCTGGTCTTATCATGTTAAAAAGGCATGGCAAAAGGAATGATATGATGGGAAAAGACACTACATGGAGCCACTCATCTGCTCTGTGCACGTTTATTTCATTATGAATTGTCTGTAGACAGACACACAAATTATATCCAGTGTATATCACTGCTATGTGTGTGTTTCATACAGTCAGTGGAGACTGGAGAGTTCGGTTGTGTTCCATGGCAACCACTAGTCAACCAGAAGTTTGGGCCTGCTATAAAAGAGGAAGACCCCATGTGAAGCAGGCTGGGAGTTCAATGCTGTATGTTGCAGGCTGACTGCACCAGATAAAGTGGGTCCATTAGCACATATTACTGTCTATCTCAATCAATTGAATAGAAAATTCTGTAGTACGTTTCTATGGGGTCAAATGCAGGCAGTTCTTCATAGCACAAGTAATTGCATTGCTTTCCATGCTTGAAAAACTGCCAACTGTTTTTTTTTTTTTTTTGCCTATAGGGGGTCTTTTAAATCTAGGCCTTATTCCCCAAATCCTCAGTTAGGTGAATGGGAATTTTTACTTGTCTCCTATGGCACAGTTGGTTTGCTTTCCCTCAACATAAGATAGACTCTTGCATTTTTTAACACAGCCTTCTGCATCACTCTCTTTCCCTGCAAATGCCTCAAAGTTGGTAACTTTCTTCCCAAGACCCCAGCATGGATCATTAATAAATTAAAGCTCAAAGTGACTTATTTTAAAGAACATTGAGCCTATTATTGTTCAGATTCCTTTAATCAGAATGACCTCAGTGACTAGCTAAGGATGACATTTTTTCTTCCTAACTGTATAGCTTGAATGTCCAATATACAATATATTATTATTACCTTAACAACCAATGATGTGCCAGGAACGTCACAGCTGTCTGAGTGTTAAGGACCGGTGGCGGTCCTGACATGTCAAGTTTGTGATAACAGCACTGTTGCGTGCCGCTCTGCGATCATAGATCACTTCCATGAAAAAAAAAAAGATAGCTAAATAGATGATAGATGGATAAAATAACTGATTTATTAACTCTCTGAGTGCCAGAGAGGTATTCAAGCATTGCTTTGCAATGCATTGGATACGTCTCTTGCACTCAGAGGGTTAAATACTACTTTTTGAAACCATTAGTTTTGCCCTAGCTGTAAGGAAAATAAGTTGGGTAAAATGCATCGCATGGATGAACCTGCCACTTCTACTATCTTACAAAGCAGCATGGATCTGGGATAAATTAATGCACAAAGTGACTTATTTTAAAGAAAGGTGAGCTTATTACTATTCACATTCCTTTAATCAGAGTGAACTCAGTGACCAGCTAACTATGTATTCCTTCTAATATTATAGCTCCACTGTCTAGTATAATGTATATTGTATTTTTTATATAATGTGTATACACACGTGAATACATATATACACACACATGCACAGTCAGACAGACAGACACGCATACAGATAGATAGATGGATAGATAGACATTTTGAACAAAATAACTGATTATTAACCATATGAGTGCCAGAGCCGTACCCACCATATTGGATACCTTTCTGGTCTGGCACTCAAAGGGTTAAATCAGACTTTTAACACCATCAGTTTTGCCCTAGCTGTAAGAAAAATAAGTTGGGTAAAATGCAATGCATGGATGAACCTGTCACGTCTACTATTTTACAAACCAGCATGGATCAGTGACTTATTTTAAAGAACTGCAAGCCTATTACTGTTCACATTCCTTTAACCAGAATGAACTCATTGACCAGCTAACTATATATTCCTTCTAATATTATAGCTCCACTGTCTAATCTATAATGTATATTGTATTTTTTATATAATGGGTATACCCACACACACATGCACAAACATACAGATAGATAGATAGATAGATAGATAGATAGATAGATAGATAGATAGATAGATAGATAGATAGATAGATAGAAATAGATAGAAAGATAGATAAACACTTTTTATATACGTTTACTTTTTTATGTTTCATTTTAAGTTTAATTCTTAAACTCCTCATTTGATTGAGTAGCAATGCTCCCTGTCATGTTTTCCTACTTATGTGTGAGGCTTGCTAAGGAACCTCTCCAGGGTCTTTCTTATGCTTATCGGTTATATTGGCAACCCTGAACTGTGAAGCTGTCTTTAATGTCTTGTTTACAGCTTATAAGCATGAGCTCTATCGGTTGTAGCTATAGGAAAAACATTGTGCAGCAGATAAAATCTGTTATTGTTTTGACTGATAATGTATCAAGGCTAGAGAGGTCATGCAGAGGACTCTGGTTCCTTCTAATATGTAAGAATAGAAAGGAGATGAAGATTTTAGAATAGCTTTGTATTTTTGCAGCTAAAGTACTTATGCCAAAATAATTTTAAAACATTAACATTAATTAATTCTTAATATTGATGCCTTAACTACCAACATTATTAACGATGCCTTAATAGTGCAAAGATAAGAGTAGTTTACATTAAAGGTTCTTATTGGTCAGTGTTTTAATGTTTTGTTTTAATACAGAGATAAAACCAGTTCTTTAATAACTGGATGTAGTTTAATTAAAATACAGAATGCTGTATTAGGTTCATGAAACAACATTTCAGTATACAGAATATATTTTTATTTTAGACAACAAAGTGTGTCCTGTCTGCCCAATCACAAGTGCATCTACTTTATGTTCACCGCAGTAACTATATTGTTTTCAAATGTGAATATAATTAGTCTGCATTCATTTTTAGTGGATGTGTGTCATAGATATTCCTATACTGTATAGTAAACTTTATAGGTTTCAGTTGGAAATGTCATCAATCATATTAAGAGTGATTTGACATGGTGAATACTTTATTTGGGAGTTTTTTAAAGGGATAGTAATGTTTCATAATAAAAGCAGCTCTAATTAATCATCATAGTATTTGGACTTTGGAGAGTGTTATTTCAATTCTGTCAGAGTTGTGGTTCAAGAGTAATTCAACAACAAAGTATTCCCCACCTGACCATTTTACTGATGTAACACTGTTCAGCCAGAGCAGAAGGGAGGTGCCCAGGTAGACTGCAGAGAGGGACAATCTTCAATTAAGATAAGGGAAAAACCTGAAAAACCTGTCAAGGGGGGCAGGGATTTCATTGTTCTGATAGGAAGAAGATTTTCCCCTTCTGTTATCTGTCTGGTCTATGGACTGGATTCCACATCTGAGAAGAGATGGCTTACACTAGGTAAAAGGGGCGGGAGGGGAAACTTTGCTTGTGAATAGCTCTCAAACCATAAAGGATTGAGAGATAAGACTTATATCGTTCTTCATGTTTTTTTAATGCCTACAAAATAAAATAAAGATAAAATGAAGTATTACTATCCCTTTAAATGTTTTCCTTTGTTATTAATTAAAGTTAGCAGGTCTCCAGGGAGCCCAAAACTGCCTACAATTTAGTTTATCATGGTGGCAATAGACTTTAGCATGGTAGTTGGAATGGCCTAAAAAATAGTGGGGATACGTTTTTTGATGTGTGTTAAATGATTTCATATAAAAATACATAGACTGAGGATTTTAGAAGGATTTCATCTTGGACTAGACAGAATTAAAAATAAATACAGGCTCAGTCAGAACATTGTTCAGAATGCTGCCAATTGGGACTACAAGCAGCAAAGTCATCAGCATGAAACCAAAAGTGAGAATTATTATATCACTTTCTTTTGTCCCAGACATACTGCTGGTAGATTTGTACTGCAGATCTGCAAAACACTGATAGCAGTGAACAGACTGACCAAGATAATAATGAACATTATTATCCTGAAGATCCATTATAATTTATGTGAAACCTGCTAATAATGACATCATTCAGTTGAAGCTCTTCAGTGCAAAGAGAAGAGCTGTATTCATATTCTTTTATTTTGTATTTTACATTCCTGTTGTATCTTTATCTCATATTTGTTGGGTAATCTTTTGAGGTATATTCCACTATGAAACACAGTTGCTGTTTCAGCCAGGGATTTGTGCTTTTGCAGATGCTGGGACCTGAAATACATCTTATGTGGCATGTTCACTTTGCAAAAACCTGTTAAATTATCAAGGGCCCTTTCTAACCAACCTGTGGGAAAAACAATGCAGATAGCCCATCCTTTCCATTCTAACTCTCTGTGTGAAGGTGCATAGATTATCAATAGTTATCTTTCTCCCTGTAGGTCTAAAGTGCTTTCAGGAAGGCCCTCTTCAGCATTTGTATAGGTTTGTATTAGTGTGTCATATGTTTTCCTTGACTATTCTCTAATTACACAGTGCCACAAAAATATTGCTGCTTTGTAAATAATTCTGAAAATAATAATAAGAATAATCCAGTTCTGATAAATTGCAAGAATACTGTTTTTTGCATGCTGACTGGAACATTGTACCCAGTTTGTGTAGTGTGCGCCAAATAGGGAGGTAGTGCTTAAAATATATTGGTAGTGGAATCCTATTATTTTTGCACTGTACACATGACTTTGGCAATTTACATTTTAAAACAGGTCAGTCCTGTATGCTAGTTTGTTTCTAATAGAAGGTGCACACTAATGTTTGACTTGTTTATCTTATATCTTTTGTTTCATTTTACTTTATTAAAAACTTTTTGGACAATGCACTACAGTGTTATTGCATTAAATTGTCCCCTTATATTAAACAGTACAAAATATAACACAATAAAGATACAACAAAGGCACTAGACAAGTAATTTAATACATTGTTAGAACATATAAACTGTTCCACACAGAGTGATGTCATACTACTTTGTCTCAAAATCAAAGAGAGGAGAACAGAGGAGTATGGATTATATGGAATTCATTACATCCAAATATTCCACATATTCCTCTAAAGAGACCAGTTCGGTGGTATTTATTTTTGTACTGGACTGTGATGGTGGAACTGTAAAACTTAACTTTTATTAGTGAAGTAATTTTTAAAATTAAAAAAAATATATGTAATACTGAGTGTGTTTCTATTGCCTGATTCCAATAGTACAGGAATAGTTGAATTAAAATTTACCGGATTATTCTTCGGTAAATATAAAAGCAAAACCCTTATACTTATATCAGTACTCTAGAGCCTGAAATTAATGCAAAATAGAGAGTTGATAAAGTTTGAGTAATTTGAACTAGTTTGAACCATAGTGATGTAATGAGCTGGTTAAATTCTGCCTAGATACCAGCTATGATTTACTGGGAATGATATGCAAGACTCATATTCTTTATTATTATTATTATTATTATTATTATTATTCTTTATTATTATTATTATTTATTATTTACAACGTTGATAAAATAGATGTTACTGATTGCATGTCCATGCTTATTCAGTGTTTAGTCCCTGCTCTATGGTAGTATAAGCAATCACACTGAGGGGATGATGCTGCTATTGAAGCCCACACATCCCAATACTTAGCGCGATCACTTCTGATTCCCACAGTGTGGACAATTTATTCTTTCAAAGTTTCTTTTGATATTCAAAATACTAGAATATGAGTGTTCTGAATGGCAGTTAGATATGCTGTTGATTTTGCTATCGCTAGCTGCATTTGTGGCTGTTCTTTGCTTATCATACGATGGTGTTCTCAATTTTTCCCTGGAGCTTGTGGTATATGTTCTGTATCAGTTATCATTTGTAGGTTAGATATGCTTTTATATTAAAAGTGTGCCCTTTATCTGAGTTGTAGACGCTTGATATATCACTATATATGTACTGGATTACAGAGGACCTTACTAGTTATAGAAATTTAATAGGGTTAAAATCTAACAATATAAACATTTTCTTCTCCTGCAGGAGCAGGCAGGCACAGCGAGGGGATAATTCTGCCGTCAAAGCCCGCACATCCCTCTTGTCAGTGCGACTGCCAAAATTAACCCAGCAACAGCCTGCAGTGCTTTTACTACGATGTTGGTAATATAGTAGTTCATTTGTCATTAAGGCAGATGATGGAGAAAAACTTTAATATATCTAGCGGAAACTAGCCTTGCGGATTGCCGAGACAGGCGTTCCACATTCTAATGCCTTTTCTCTCTAGCTATTGTAGTTTGTTTAGTACAACCATTAAATTGCTTATTTCAATATCCTAATTTTAACAGAAGGGTAAGGGTAATTACCCAACGCATTTCACTGCACATGGCAGCTTTTTCAGGGGCTATAGTGGAGTATGCCATAATCCACAGTCCTTATAAACCCTAGTTTGTGGGTGTAACAGAGGTGATGTGTTTTCTACGTCACTTAGTCAAGGATGCTTGTGTTGAATCTAATAAGCAATCCTAGTGGCCGGATGACATCATTGCTACCTTGTACCAATAAAAAGAAACATTAATAAAGATTCATTCTTCTTTTTATAGTAACTTTATAATCAAGTCCTTTGATCTCATGCTGAGTTGAAACCGGGAAGTTTAAGTGGTAGAGAAAATACTTAATATTATGCGAAGTTGAATGATTCACAAGTAATTTGGATGTTACAAGTAGCACATTACTTCTTTGGATGCATTCAAAATACAATGCTGATCCAATTTCCACTAAATCATTCATAAACAAATTGAGTTTGTATTTTAATTAAATCATCTTATGACTTTGGCTCAAAAGAAGGTGTGGTTACAGCTGTAATCAGCAGCTTTGTAATCAGCAGCTGTAATCAGCAGTAACGAAACAGAATTTCAGTTCAAATACAAAATATTGGTTTCATTCTAACAGGTAAAACTATTCCACTGCACAAAAAAGTTGTATTCCAACAGCTCCTGGAATTTTGCTAAATCTGTTGTTATATGAGATTTCATTTTCTGTGACAATTTTCATTTAATGTGAAGAGTGTCAGAGGGTTATGCAAAACATTGCAATGTGCTGTGTTCCACTCTGGGACTCAAAGAGTTAATCAGAAAACACCATGACAGTCACAAATGGGCCAAAGAGGTCAGGCAAAGCAGGAAATGGGATAAGAGAAAGGAGGAAAGAGGAAAAAATATTTGTTAGGGTTGTATTAGGGGGAGTAAAAGAAAAGGACAGTGAGGGTAAGAACAAATAGACTTTCATACTAAGATAAGCACAACTGTTTTCTGTGTGCACCTCCTATCTAACACCTACTGTATGTAGAAATGTTTTAGTGAATAAATTGTGAGCTTTGCACCTTTTATACAAAGGATGGGCTGTGGGGGAGTGTATGGGTGTTTTGGGATGTGAAGTTTCTCTGTGCCCTGTATAATTTACACTATCACCTAAAAACTCCTTTGGTGATTTTGAAAGAGTTTCAGAATCACATGTATGCTGTATTAGCCATTTCTTATTGTCACCACACGGGGAGTAAGGACCCGAGTGATGCCGGCACTGGTTCGGTAGCTGGAGAGCGATGCTGGGGAGCGATGCTTGGGATCGGAGATGGCGTGCCAGGTACTCCCTTGCTGCAGCTGAAACTGAGTAAAGGTGCTGGTTGCGAAACCAGATTGTTCTACCCCAGTTGAGCCGGGGTGCAACCGGGATGGGAGTGCCCTGGGTACCGTTAAGAACCAGGCCAACAAGACAAGCTGGAATCTGGACAAGAGGTCAAGTTCAGAGCCAAGGGTCAAGCCAGGGACTGGAGAGAAGCCGGAGGTCAAGTGTAAGCCAAGGTCAAGCCAGGGACTGGAGAGAAGCTGGAGGTCAAGTGCAAGCCAAGGGTCAAGCCAAGGACTGGAGAGAAGCCGGAGATCAAGTGCAAGCCAAGGGTCAAGCCAGGGACTGGAGAGAAGCCGGAGGTCAAGTTCAGAGCCAAGGATCAAGCCAGGGACTGGAGACAAGCCGGAGGTCAAGTGCAAGCCAAGGGTCAAGCCAGGGACTGGAGACAAGCAGGAGGTCAAGTGCAGAGCCAAGGGTCAAGCCAGGGACTGGAGACAAGCCGGAGGTAAAGTGCAAGCCAAGGGTCAAGCCAGGGACTGGAGACAAGCAGGAGGTCATGTGCAGAGCCAAGGGTCAAGCCAGGGACTGGAGAGAAGCCGGAGGTCAAGTGCAAGCCAAGGGTCAAGCCAGGGACTGGAGAGAAGCCGGAGGTCAAGTTCAGAGCCAAGGGTCAAGCCAGGGACTGGAGACAAGCCGGTGGTCAAGTGCAAGCCAAGGGTCAAGCCAGGGACTGGAGACAACCAAGAGAACAAACGCTAAGGAGCTCGTGGAACGGGCACCCTATGACTGGTGGTGCCCGTTTAAATAGGAGCAGCAGCCAATGGACAGGGCAGTAAGAGATAGGCTCGTCTGGGAGCCTGAACATGATTGGAGTCACCTAGCCAATAGCGAATCAGACCGGGCGCATGTGCGGCTGCCAGGAAGAAGGCAGCACGGACCTCGCATGCACAATCCGACCGAAACCAACCCGGAAGCACCGCCGTGGGAACGAGACGTGCCCGAGATGTGGAGACCAGGCAAACGGTGACACTTATTTAGAGTTTCAGAATCACCTGTGTGCTGTATTAGCCATTTCTTATTTAGAGTTTCAGAATCACCTGTGTGCTGTATTAGCCATTTCTTGTTTAGAGTTTCAGAATCACCTGTGTGCTGTATTAGCCGTTTCTTATTTCGAAAATTAGTTTTTCAGTTATTTAGATCTATAGAATATGATAAACTGAGGCATGCAATCACTGCCTCTTCCTTTCTCTGCCCTACATCTACTCAACATCTCACTGCAACTTACCCAATTCAATGTTAGAGGAGATGGGCAATACATTACGGAGTACTGTCAGTGAATGGGTAGGTAATGTAAATCCAAGACAGGAAGTGCTTGAATATGATGCCTTAATGATCATAATCTATAGATCTAATTTAACTTTAAACTAGCATTTTAAATAAGAAATGGATAATATAACATGAAGCATATTTTGAAAGCTGTTTCTAACTCACCAAAGTTGTTTTAGTTGATAGTATGCCGTGTACTAACAGGGGAAATCAGTGCAACATTTTTCACTTTTCCTGTGCCAGATAGCTTGGTCATATTATAGTGGTTGCTAACAAAATTGTGTTCAAGTGTATGTACTAGAGTGTCTGTACATAAACTTAGGCACAGGGGCTGGATTTGCAAGTTTGTATCAGATTACCCACATGGATGGATTCATACATAACCCTTAGTGTGCATATATGTATGCAAGTGGTGAGAAAAACAAGAATAAATCTACAAATGGATTTTTCAGTTACTAAAAAGTAAAAGCACAGGTGAAAAAAGAATTAAAGGTGAAAATGTAGGTAAATTAATTGGGTGAAACATTAGGAAAGAAACAAAGTGGAAGAGATCATTGAATATGAGAGAGAGGATGAGAAATAATGAGTAAAGAGAAATCATGGGGGAGATTCACTAAGCAGTAATAAAGAAGCGATACAGTGGAGATGAGTTCTCCAGTTTATAACTTCTCAAATTCCTGTGTTATTCTATGGGGTCTATACACTAAGATTTCTTCAGTTTTAGAGATCTTACTTCATAGGCTCTATAGAATAACATAGGAATTGGAGAAGTGATAAACTGGAGAAGTCATCTCCACTTTATCACCTCTTTATTACTGCTTAGTAAATCTCCTCCTCCCCCCCACAGTGTAAACAAAAGTGTGCAAGACAATAGACAGGTTAATGCCAATGGGAGCAATTTATCAGCATCCAATTAGAGCAACTTTTCTGTGATTAAGCCATGAAAACTCAGAAGAGGCTGCATAAAAAACCCTTTCAAATTACAGTTTCCTGCATTAATATAGTTGCCTATCTTGGCTATATTTACCAAGTGTGCTATGTCATGACACACTTTCATAGAAATGCCTGACAACCTCTGAAATCCATTTTATTTTATGGCATAGCAATGCTTTGTAAATGTGAGTCTTAAGTGATCAGTGTATAAACAATTTTTTAAATCATCATCCTACTCCTATTATTAGTTAAAAAAACAGCTAAATAAACAAACAAACAAGCAGGCAAAACTATTTCCATCTAATTGGTCTATTTGCTCCATCAATCTCAACTCTAAACTTAGAAATAAAGCTCTGTTCTCAGCAGAATGATTTTGGATTCATTCAGGTGTTTCTCAAATGAAATGCTGTTCATATTGATGGAAACCTTGGAGAAATGTTTTATTCTACTGAGAAAAAGAAATAAGACAGCATTTCTTTGTTCAGATACATCATTTATTGCTCTTGCGTAAAGGTAAAATATATTACATTTCAACTGGCATTTGAACAGTTTTAGAGAAAATCAACTGCATCACTGGGGTCAAATAATTATTCCCCAAATTTCCATTGATTTAACCAGAGAGGGGGAACAGTATTGTAAGCAATGCATTGCACACCTTTCTGGTCCTAATGGGTTTTAAGACCTCTTTAGTATTCAAGAGATTAAAGGCCTCATTTAAATCAATAAGCATTTTATGTGTCACCTATAGTTCGGTTGATTTGCACCAGATTTGGTCCTCCTTTCTCTCTGCATAAGGCTCAGAGGCCCATATTTCTAAATGCAAACTGGCTTTATTCTGAGGTAAACCAACAACACCATAGGGGACAAACAAAAATGCCTAAATTCCCATGCACGTGAATACAGCTTTTTAACCCTTTGAATACCAGAGAGGTTTTCAACCTCCCTAACACTCTAGGGGTTAAAAACACAATTTAATTTAACATGAATTTCTATTTGTCCTCAAGCACTCAAGGGGGAAATTCACTAAGGTGTGATAAAGAGGTGAAAAAAGCTGAGATGACTTATCCAGTGATATCACTTCTCCAGTTCCTGTGTTATTCTATGGAGACTATTCACTAAGATTTCTTCAGCTTTGGAGATCTCAGTGAATAGGCTCTATAGAATAAGATAGGAACTAAAGAAGTGATTTCAATGGAGAAGTCATCTCAGCTTTTTCACCTCTTTGTTACTCTTTAGTAAATAACCCAACTGTGTTAAAAGCCCTATTTGAATTATTTATTTGTCCCACGTGGTGTAGTTTGCTCCAGAATATTTTAAAGGAAAACTCTCACCTCTATAAAAGTTCTCCTCATAGTAATGCTGCTTTAGATTTAACCTCTAATCCCATTTTTTTGTTAATTTAAGGCAGGATATGCCAAGATTTCACATTTTAAAAAAGAGCTGGTGACGTTACTTCAGGACAGGCTGCAGTACAGCTCTGTAGCGCAGCATGTCCATCTTCGTCTCTTCTCTCCCCAAGTAGTGCTTTGTCGCCACCTCCTCCTGTGATGGAAGATTTCTCCATGTGAGCTGGAATGCTCTCTTGGCAATGAGAGCACTCCAGCTCACAATGGGGAAGCATTCAACATAGTAGGAGGTGAGAATGAGGCACTACTTGGGGAGGGAAGAGCTGAAGATGTACATGCTGCGCTACTGAGCGGTACTGCATTCTGTCCTGAAGTAATGTCCCAGGCTCTTTTTAAAATGTTAAGCCTTTGACTGTCAGAGAGGTACGGAATGCATTGCAAAGCGTTAAATGTCGACATATCCTGCAATAAATTAAAAAAAAATGGATTACAGGCTAAATCTAAAGTAACATGAAGATGAAGAGAACTTTTACTGAAGTGTGCGATCCCTTTAAGTTTGCCTTCCTTCTATAAATGGGGCCCTTCATTTCTAAACTAATTGCTGTCTATAAATCTGTTTATCAGAATGCACACCTACCAAAAGAACATACTTTAACCCCTTAAGGACCGGAAAAATCTGAGGTGGATTTCACTTAAGGACCGGAGCAATTCTGACCTTTTTGACTATGTCTTTGTTCAACAGGGTTTTCCCTCTAAGTACTTTATTTTACCCAAGAAAATTATATACCTTTTTTTTACGCCCAAATAGGGCTTTCTTTTCATACCACACTTATATGGATAGCTCACCATTTATTTTAGTAAAATTAAAGAAAATGGTAAAAAAAAAATGTAAAAAAACCACACCATTTTTTTTGTCTTGGGATCATTTGGGCACAATGGGTTAAATTTTTATGGAGACTGCATGAAAGGTATGACCGGTCAGTCATACCTGCAAAATGGGCAGATTTAAGTGGTCACTGTCCCCCCGGGTGAAAAACCCCATGTCCCTTTTTCCGACCCTATTTTCCCACTTTTTTATTGATGATATTTGGTGGTGTGTATAAATGTATTACATGGCTCCACAACAATCACACTCCCAATTTTTGTTGTTGAGATGTTTTTTTTTAAATAAGATTTTGGTTAAAAAAAAAAAGTGTTGTGTCTTTTTTTAAAAAAAACAAAAAACAAAAGTTTATTTTAGCAGGTCAAAAATGGACTTGCATTTAGCCATCCTCCAGCACAGCAGGGAAGGGGTTAATACCTCCAGCTTCTGCATTTTACTTGTCCACTAGGTGTCTCCTCTCTGATTCTCTGTTTCTTACTTTTATGTAAGGGACAGACAGGCAGAAGATAGACACAAGAAGCAGTATGTAACGCTGCTTCATTCATTCTTTCACAATGCCGGTACATGGAATCGCTGCTGCAGCGATCACATGACCCGTCACTAGTTAAAGTGGCTGAGACTGAATGCTCCAGTCCCGGAGCGTTCAGTCTCAGCCGGGAAATAATGATAACAGTGTGCATGGAGGCGACCTGCTATCATTTAACCCATGATGGTCCTGGACCGTCATGGGTCCTTAAAGAAAAACAACCCATGATGGTCCAGGACTGTCATGGGTTGTTAAGGGGTTAATTAACTATTTTGATTGCAATATAAGACTCCCAAATCTTCCTCTATATTATTCCCCTTGAGTGCCGAAGAGGGATCAACGCATTGTGTTGCATTGCATTGGGTACCTCAGGCAATGAACACTGTAGCCCTTTGAGTGCCAGGAGAGAATCCAACACATTGCAAAGCATTGCATTGACTACCACTCTGGCACTCAGAGGATTAAACCGATACACAAAAATTGTGTGTATTCCATAGACTATGCCTCTATAAGGATGGAATAACCATGTAATTATTTATTCTAGTTTTAAAAACTCCCCAGGTGTTGAGCAATAAGAAGTTTCCGCTTTTTATAGGTCTTAAAACCACAGAAACAATCAAACATACTAATATCTTATTGCAGTACCAGGTACTATTATCTCCACAAACCAAAAGCTAAACTTCAATAGAACATAATGCTTACATTTGGTTTATTTAAACAGTAAATTTGTTCAGTGTTCTTTCACTATGTAATGAAATAAAGTATTCTGTATATAGGATTTTCTTAACAAACTGTTGGGATCTTAAAGGGATAGTAACGTGTAAAATAAAGTAGATCGCCAAGGCTTCATAATGCTAAGCATAGTATGTTGCTCTATGTTTAATAACTTACATTGCTATAGTTTTAAAGGTATTCCATTTAAAATGATCCCCCTCCCACCCCTTCTGGACACCTCCCCTTTGAGCTGCAATCTGGTCGTGGGACTGTATGGACGCAGCAAGGGACAGTAAGTATAAAGAAAACCCTGCCTCACTTAATGTAGGAGGGCAGGATTTTCCTTTGCTTACTGCAGTTTGTCCCTCGCCACTCTCCATCCGGACCACTCAAGGATGAGCGTGACGTGGCCAGAAGCATGGAGTGTAAACTTTTTACATGAAATATCTTTAACACTATAAAGCAATGTAAGTTGTTAAACATAGAACAACGTGTTATGCTTAGCATAATGAAAACTCGGCTATCTAATTTATTTTACACATTACTATCCCTTTAAACTTCAAATAGAAAGGCATGAATGCAACTGCATTATATTTTGTGTGCCACTCTGAACACTACCATAGCTTCTACCATTGATATGTCTCAAAAATTTGTTTCCTGTGAAAATAAAAGGCATGCATATTTAAAAAAATACAATTTACTCCACTTTCAGCTTATATATAAATATATATTTCCACAATTTAAAGTAAATCTATAAATATTACCCTAATAATGTGAACACTATACTACTGAAATTACTTGAAAAAATAATTATTCAGCCCATATATCTGTGTAGGTGTCTTTTAATACCTTGAATCCTAGAGATGTCTCCAATACAACGGGGGATATGCACTGAGGTGTGATAATGAGGTGATAACATGGAGAAGACTTTCAAGTAATATCCAGCTCCTATGTTATTCTATAGAGACTATGGGCCATATGTTAAAAGAAGTAGCAAAATAGCTTTTGTCATTTGTAACGACATTTCAAAGTACAGTGCCGTTGAGCTGTTTTGATCGGAAATATGTCATTTTGTCATTGAAGTATGATTCCTGACTGAAAATGCCTTAACCTATGACAAAAATGTTTTAACACAAAAGTGTCATAACAATAGACAAAAATGTCTAAACAAGCACAAAAATGCCTTAACTAAAGACAAAAATGTTGGTATAAAGGTATGGTAATTGAGTTTTTGTTGTGTTTCCATCAATTATTATAGGTTTCTCTCATTCAGAACTTCACATTCCCTCCACTTTTTTCTTAATGTACAAATTTTGTCTTGTGCAAGACATTTTTTTGTCGTTGTATACAACAAATTTTCTTTTCCTCTATACAACACTGAAGAATAGTTTAGCCACGCCATTGCCCCTCCCTTTTGCCTGGCAGTTCTGGAGTTGTGTCGTACACAACGGACATTACTAGTTTTTTGTCGTATACTCTATAGAAAATATGTTGTTCATGCATACAATTACTTATTTTTGTTGTTCGTACATTTTTTTGTCGTTAACCCTTTGAACATACCACCCTATGCACAAAGTTGAAGAAATCTTTGTGCAAATGCTCTATAGAATGGACAAGTGATATTGCTCCAAGTAATAATCTCTTTATCATGCCATAGTGCGTAACACCCATTGTAACACAATGGGGGGGATTCACTAAGCGGGGATAAAGAGGTGACAAAGTGGAGATGACTTCTCCAGTTTATCACTTCTACACTTCTTATGTTATTCTATGGAGCTTATTCATTAAGGTCTCCAAAGTTGAAGAAATCTTAGTGCATAGGATCCATAGAATAACATAGGAATTGGAGAAGTGATATCACTGGAGAAGTCATCTCCACTTTATCATGTCTTTATTAGTGTTGAGCGAGCATGCTCGGCCGATGCTCGGATCGGCTCGAGCATCGCTCTGCTCGGCACATGGCGGTACTCGTACGAGTACCGCATGTGCTCGCCCGCCATGTTCGGGTCTCCTCCCCGCACGTTTTGCGGCTGCTGCGCAGCCAATAAACGTGCAGGGAGGCTCTGACATCGGTGTAATGCCAGCAGCCATGTTGGCTGCTGGCATTACACTGATTGGCTGGCCAGAACCCGTGGTCAGGTGCTGTATAGCACCTGACCATCGAGTTCGGCTCAGTCTGAGCCAGGGAGAGCTGAGGATAGGAAGGGAAAGGCAGTGTAGGGAGGAAAAAAACAAAAATTGTGAAAAAAAAAGAACCAAAAGTCCTTTTTAGGACTACTGTGTGTGGGGGCAGCAGGTTATTTGGTGTGGGGGGAAAAAAACAAAAAAAAAAAAAAAAAAATATATATATTCTGTTTAGTGTGCAAAGTTGCAGATTAGAGCACATTCTGTTTAGTGTGCACAGTTGCAGATTAGAGCACATTCTGTTTAGTGTGCAAAGTTGCAGATTAGAGCACATTCTGTTTAGTGTGCAAAGTTGCAGATTAGAGCACATTCTGTTTAGTGTGCAAAGTTGCAGATTAGAGCACATTCTGTTAAGTCTTCAAACTAAAATATCAAAGTCACGTATTCCATTCAGTGTGCGTCGCCGCAGTTTAGCAGCACATTCTGAGTACTGTGCAGAGTTGCAGAATAGGAAGAAATACTGTTAAGTCTTCAAACTAAAATATCAAAGTCACATATTCCATTCAGTGTGCTTCGCCGCAGTTTAGCAGCACATTCTGTGTACTGTGCAGAGTTGCAGAATAGGAAGAAATACTGTTAAGTCTTCAAACTCAAATATCAAAGTCACATATTCCATTCAGTGTGCTTCGCCGCAGTTTAGCAGCACATTCTGTGTACTGTGCAGAGTTGCAGAATAGGAAGAAATACTGTTAAGTCTTCAAACTAAAATATCAAAGTCACATATTCCATTCAGTGTGCTTCGCCGCAGTGTAGCAGCACATTCTGTGTACTGTGCAGAGTTGCAGAATAGGAAGAAATACTGTTAAGTCTTCAAACTAAAATATCAAAGTCACATATTCCATTCAGTGTGCTTCGCCGCAGTTTAGCAGCACATTCTGTGTACTGTGCAGAGTTGCAGAATAGGAAGAAATACTGTTAAGTCTTCAAACTCAAATATCAAAGTCACATATTCCATTCAGTGTGCGTCGCCGCAGTTTAGCAGCACATTCTGTGTACTGTGCAGAGTTGCAGAATAGGAAGAAATACTGTTAAGTCTTCAAACTAAAATATCAAAGTCACATATTCCATTCAGTGTGCTTCGCCGCAGTGTAGCAGCACATTCTGTGTACTGTGCAGAGTTGCAGAATAGGAAGAAATACTGTTAAGTCTTCAAACTAAAATATCAAAGTCACATATTCCATTCAGTGTCTTTCACCGCCGTTTAACAGCCTATTCTGTGTACTCTGCAGAGTTGCAGAATTATAAGAAATACTGTTAAGTTTTCAAACTCAAATATTAAAGTCACATATTCCATTCAGTGTCTTTCACCGCCGTTTAACAGCCTATTCTGTGTACTCTGTACAGTTGCAGAATTATAAGAAATACTGTTAAGTTTTCAAACTCAAATATTAAAGTCACATATTCCATTCAGTGTCTTTCACCGCCGTTTAACAGCCTATTCTGTGTACTCTGTACAGTTCCAGAATTATAAGAAATACTGTTAAGTTTTCAAACTCAAATATTAAAGTCACATATTCCATTCAGTGTCTTTCACCGCCGTTTAACAGCCTATTCTGTGTACTCTGTACAGTTCCAGAATTATAAGAAATACTGTTAATTTTTCAAACTCAAATATTAAAGTCACATATTCCATTCAGTGTCTTTCACCGCCATTTAACAGCCTATTCTGTGTACTCTGTACAGTTCCAGAATTATAAGAAATACTGTTAAGTTTTCAAACTCAAATATTAAAGTCACATATTCCATTCAGTGTGTTTCAACGCCGTTTAACAGCCTATTCTGTGTACTCTGCAGAGTTGCAGAATAGTAAGAAATACTGTTAAGTTTTCAAACTCAAATATTAAAGTCACATATTCCATTCAGTGTGTGTCACCGCAGTTTAGCAGCCTATTCTGTGTACTCTGCAGAGTTGCAGAATAGTAAGAAATACTGTTAATTTTTCAAACTCAAATATTAAAGTCACATATTCCATTCAGTGTCTTTCACCGCCGTTTAACAGCCTATTCTGTGTACTCTGTACAGTTCCAGAATTATAAGAAATACTGTTAAGTTTTCAAACTCAAATATTAAAGTCACATATTCCATTCAGTGTGTTTCAACGCCGTTTAACAGCCTATTCTGTGTACTCTGCAGAGTTGCAGAATTATAAGAAATACTGTTAAGTTTTCAAACTCAAATATTAAAGTCACATATTCCATTCAGTGTGTTTCAACGCCGTTTAACAGCCTATTCTGTGTACTCTGCAGAGTTGCAGAATAGTAAGAAATACTGTTAAGTTTTCAAACTCAAATATTAAAGTCACATATTCCATTCAGTGTGTGTCACCGCAGTTTAGCAGCCTATTCTATGTACTCTGCAGAGTTGCAGAATAGTAAGAAATACTGTTAATTTTTCAAACTCAAATATTAAAGTCACTTATTCCATTCAGTGTGTGTCACCGCAGTTTAGCAGCCTATTCTGTGTACTCTGCAGAGTTGCAGAATAGTAAGAAATACTGTTAAGTTTTCAAACTCATATATATTAAAGTCATATATATCGTGTAAGATGAAGAAGGCGGGTAAAAAGGGACGGGGAAGTGGACGTGATCCTGAAAGTTCAGGGCGCGGGTCAGGACGCGGAGAAACGGTGCCTGGTGCCAGAGCACAAGAAAGAAAGACATCCACCATACCTAGCTTCATGTCTGATTTCACAGGGCGTCGCAGGACATCACTCTCGAGGTCCGACCAGTGCGAACAGGTGGTCGGTTGGATGACAGCTGATACTGCTTCCAGTCGGTTAAGCACCACCCTGTCTTCCACCAAGTCCACTCTCAGTAGCCAAGAGTCTGGTCAACATAATCCTCACTCTGATCATCCTTCCTCCCACCATACACGGTCTGGTCAAAGAAGTGATCCCACACTGGGATATAGTGATGAGCTCGTCTCATCACCAATCCTTCATTTGACCCTCTCTCCAAGCACGCTTGCAGAGGAACATGACATCTTGTGCCCTGATTCACAACCTCTAGAGGCTACCCAATCACAAGAAGATGACAGATGTGAACGGCATTTAAGGTCAAAGGAAGTAGTGGATGATGATGATGATGATGATGAGACACAGTTGCCATTAAATCAACCACTATTTCCGTCTCAAGACCTTGTTGAGGAGAATGTTATACAGTTGTCAATGACTGAGTATGTGGTGGGATCAAGACTTGAGGAGGATGATCAGAGTGAGGAAGTGGAGGAGGACTTGGTGGACGATGAGGTGACTGACCCCACCTGGGAAGGTGTAGAGCCGAGCGATGACAGCAGTCCTGAGGGTGAGCCATCTGCAGCACCGCAACAGGCTGGAAGAGGCAGTGGTGTGGCTACAGAAAGAAGGCGGACCGCACCAAACCGGCCCGCAAATGTTCCACGGAGCACCCCCTTGCGTAAATCTACCTTGCCAAGGGGTAGGTGTTCCGCGGTATGGCGTTTTTTTAAGGAAAGTGCGGACGACAAAAGAATTGTAGTTTGCAACCTGTGCCACACCAGAATGAGCCGAGGCATGAACACTAGAAACCTCACCACCACCAGCATGATCCGACACATGGCATCCAAGCACCGTAGTAAGTGGGAGGAACGCCTGGATCGCCCATCTGTGTCTGCAGGCCACACCACTGCCTCCTCTTCCCCTGTTTTCGGTGCCGGCCAATCGCCTGTCGAAGGCGCAGGCCCGCATACCTCCCGCCCTGCACCTGTACCATCTGAAGCACCATCAGCGACCACATCCACTTCCCTGTCCCAGCACAGCGTCCAAATGTCGTTACCCCAGGCATTTGAGCGCAAGAGAAAGTACCCAGCCACCCACCCACAGGCCATAGCACTAACCTCACACCTTTCAAAATTACTGGCCATCGAAATGCTGCCATTTAGGCTTGTGGACACTGAGTCCTTCCGCAGCCTGATGGCAGCAGCTGTCCCTCGGTACGCGGTCCCCAGCCGCCACTACTTTTCCCAGTGTGCCATCCCCGCATTACACCACCATGTGTCCCGTAACATCACCCGTGCCCTGACCAACGCAGTTACTGGGAAGGTCCACTTAACGACTGACACATGGACAAGTGCTTGTGGCCAGGGACGCTACATTTCCCTGACGGCACACTGGGTGAATGTCGTGGAGGCTGGGAGCGACTCGGACCCTGGGATGGCACGGGTGCTACCCACGCCGAGGATTGCGGGCCCTACCTCCATCAGGGTTTCCACCAGCACCTACGTTATTGGCTCCTCCTCCTCCGTTTCCACCTCCGAATTCTCTACACACACCGCCACTCCCCCATCAGCCAGTAGCTGGAAGCAGTGTAGCACTGCAGTGGGGAAGCGTCAACAGGCCGTGCTGAAGCTGATCTGCCTTGGGGACAAACAGCACACGGCCTCAGAGCTGTTGCAGGGGATTAGTCACCAGACCGAGCAGTGGCTCTCGCCACTCAACCTGCAAGCAGGCATGGTTGTGTGTGATAATGGGCGTAACTTGGTGGCGGCTTTGGAGCTCGGCAAGCTCACACACGTACCATGCCTAGCGCATGTATTTAATTTAGTGGTGCAGCGATTTCTAAAAACCTACCCCAATGTGCATGATCTCTTGACCAAGGTGCGCCGCGTGTGTGCACATTTCCGTAAGTCATCTACAGCTTCGGCCGGCCTGTTGAAGCTGCAGCAGCGCTTACAATTGCCAGCTCACCGGCTGCTGTGTGACGTGAGCACGCGCTGGAACTCCACCTTCCACATGTTGGCCCGGCTTTGTGAGCAGCAGAGGGCAGTAGTGGAGTACCAGCTGTTACACGGTCGTCGCCTCTCCGTTCAACTTCCTGTAATCAGAAGTGAGGAGTGGGAATGGATGTCAGACCTCTGCGAGGTTTTACGCAATTTTGAGGAATCGACACAGATGGTGAGCGGCGATAACGCTATTATCAGTGTAACCATCCCACTTCTGTGTCTACTGAAACGCTCGCTGCTCACAATTAAAACCGACGCTTTGCATGTGGAAGAGGTGGAAATGGGGGAGGAAGAGCTTACACAAGGTGATAGCCAGAGCACCCTCACTTCGTCTTCTCAGCGACAATTGGAGGAGGCGGAGGAGGAGGAGGAGGAGGAGGAGGAGGAGGAAGACACGGTTGCCTCCGCTACAGAGGGTAGCCATGGAACTTTAGTTCCATCTCTTCAGCGTGGGTGGGCAGAAGAGGAGGAAGAGGATGAGGATATTGAGAGTCAGCCTCCTGGTGAGGACAGCGAAATCTTGACTGTTGGTACTCTGGCACACATGGCTGACTTTATGTTAGGCTGCCTTTCCCGTGACCCACGCGTTGTACGCATTTTAGACAACACGGATTACTGGGTGTTCACCCTTCTGGACCCCCGCTACAAAGAGAATTTCTCATCTCTCATTCCTCCGGTGGAGAGGACAAGCAAAATGGTGCAATACCAGAAGGTTCTTGTTGAAAAATTGCTCCAAAATTTTCCATCTGACAACGCTGGCGGCAGAGTACGTGCTACCTTGGCCAACCGAGAAGGGGAGAAAAGGGGAGCACACAGCAGTTCCGACAAAGGCAGGGCAACACTCTCCAAGGCGTGGGACACCTTCATGACACCCCGCCAGCACCCTCACCCTGATGCGCAGCCTAGTGTCACAAGGAGGGAAAAGTTTTGGAAGATGGTGAAGGAGTACGTAGCAGACCGTGTCAGCGTCCTCAATGATCCCTCTGTGCCTTACAACTACTGGGTGTCCAAGCTGGACACGTGGTATGAACTGGCACTCTACGCCTTGGAGGTGCTGGCCTGCCCTGCCGCCAGCGTTCTGTCTGAGCGGGTATTTAGTGCTGCTGGTGGCATCATAACAGATAAGCGTATCCGCCTTTCCACCGACAATGCTGATAGGTTGACACTTATAAAAATGAACAAGGCCTGGATTTCCCCTGACTTCTCCACTCCACTGGAGGAAAGCCCCGGGGGAACATAAACTCACTTTATATATGTTATTTACAATGATGGGAATACTCTGTATTCCCATTCACCCCTTCCACCCCAAAAACGGGTATATGGTTGACTCTTAATGTTCTCATCCTCCTCCTCCTCTTCCATATGCCCTGGGATATAATTTTTATATAGGGCCAGCTCACCAGCGTGCCCTGGGATATAATTTTTATATAGGGCCAGCTCACCAGCGGGCCCTGTGATATAATTTTTATATAGGGCCAGCTCACCAGCGGGCCCTGTTTGCCAATTTTTATATAGGTCAGCTCACCAGCGGGCCTTCTCATATAATGTTTTATTGGGTCAGCTCTCTAGCGGGCCCTCTCATATAATGTTTTATAGCGTCAGCTCACTAGCGGGCCTTCGCATATAATGTTTAGGATGGTCAGCTCTGCAGCAGACCCTCACCCATAATGTTTTAGATGGTCAGCTCAGCGCACGTTTCCCTCTTAATCATGGCCTCAGTTCTGAAAATCAAGGAAATTTTTGGGAGAATTTGCCTCTGCGCACGTTTCCCTCTTAATCATGGCCTCAGTTCTGAAAATCAAGGAAATTTTTGGGATAATTTGCCTCTGCGCACGTTTCCCTCTTAATCATGGCCTCAGTTCTGAAAATCAAGGAAATTTTTGGGAGAATTTGCCTCTGCGCACGTTTCCCTCTTAATCATGGCCTCAGTTCTGAAAATCAAGGAAATTTTTGGGATAATTTGCCTCTGCGCACGTTTCCCTCTTAATCATGGCCTCACTTCAGAAAATCGATGAAATTTTTGGGAGAATTTGCAGATGATATACAAGTAAATATACAGCAAATACTGTTTGGTAACAATTTTTCGCCTAAAGTCGTTTTTATTTTCCTTTTTGTGTGTTTTACGGTCAGTCTGTAAAAATGGCGTACTACGGGCGAAAGATCGTTCCCAGCAGCGATGTTGGAGTCCAAGGTGCATCCAGACATCCTCCCTATGCTGTCCCTGAACCATTTCTGTAGTGTTTCCATCTTTTTCTGCCCTTTTCCTATGGACCAGGCACCCTCCCCTCATCAGAGCAGGGGGTGCCTGGTGTAATGCTCGAGTCCTCCCATTGACTTCAATGGGGCTCGGGTGCTCGGCCGAGCACTCGAGCCTCAGGGGGTGCTCGGTCAGAGCACCCGAACATCCGAGCATTGGGGTGCTCGCTCATCACTAGTCTTTATCACCTCTCTATCACCGCTTAGTGAATCTCCCCCAATGACTCACTAAGCGGTGATAAAGTAGAGATGACTTCTCCAGTTTATCACTCCTCCAATTACTATGTTATTCTATGGAACCTATGCACTAAGTTTTCTTCAACTTTGGAGAGCTTAGTGAATAGACTATATGGAATAACATAGGCATTGGATAAGTGATAAACTGGAGAAGTCATCTTCACATTATCACATTTTCACCACTTTATCATCTCTTTATCACAGCTTAGTGACTCTCCCCCAATGTGTTGTAGGTATCTCAAACATCCAAGTGATTAGCTGGTTCTTCTCCGAAACAACATAGTGGGGGTTATGCACTAAAGGGTGATAAAGAGATGATAAAGCAGATATAACTTCTCCAGTCATATCACTACTCCAATTCATATCTTATTCTATGGAACCTATGAACAAAGACCTCTCCCAATAGATAAATCTTAGTGAATAGGCTCAAAAGAATAACACAGGATCTGGAGAAGTGATAACACTGTAAATGTTATCTCCACTTTATCACCTCTTTACCACCCCTTAGTGCATAACCTCCATAGTCTCATAAAAGGTTTTATTTTCTAAAGAGTATATTTTAATATTTAGTGAATCCCACTCAAAAACATTTTCAGAGTTCTCATCATATGGGTCATGTGCAGAAATGAATGCATCCAGGCACTCATACAACATAAATGGAGGATTTTGACAGCTCCACTAAACAAATTAGACAGGGATATTTTAAAAGCAATTGTTTTTTAATCCTTTGTTTAACATGGCCATATGTTGTTCACACACAAACTGGTTGTTTTTCAAATCAAAGAAGTGTACCTTATGTCCTTTTAACATATCCTCCCTTCCCAAATTTTATAATAAAAAACAGTCAGACATCATTTGAGGGCATCAGGACCCTCCAGTTTCCCCGTTCCTCTTAGTATTGATCAACTATCAGATTTTGATAGGCAATCAAACCCCCCCTTCCCCTCCTTGACCCAGAGTTCTCCAAATGACCGGCTGAGTCCTTGCGGTCATCAGTGATGATGAGGCAGGATCCATGGTCCTCCCACTAAAGATGGAACTTTGGGGATTGCCAGCTTGAGTGGTGGAGGGTGAAGGAAGGCAACAAGTGCCTTCTGGTTTCCAGTATTCACTGATCCCCCTCATGTAGGAGGTCAGTTCCATGGGTGCATTAAGATGGATGCCAACAAGGTCCGAATAAAAAGAAAAATCATTGGACAGCTGTCTTGCACTCATTTATACACTGTCTGTTTTCAAGTCTTACTGCACTGTCCACTTGTGGTACAGAACCACACATACACTTATAACAAATCAGGCTGGTTCCACTGCCACTGGTAGTGATATAACTACATATATAGTATCTGCTTGTGCTTCCTCAGCCTTGGCCTATTGATTTTCACAGAACCTCACATTGCAATGTCTACCACATCAGCCTTGTTCCAATTTCCACTGTTAACCACAGAACCACACATATTGTCTGACACCCCATCTTTGTTCCACTCTCACACTGGTAGCTGCAGAACTAAAAGTACACCTTTTGCTTCTGAAAACCAAACATGCACTGACACTCCAACCCTGGCCCTCTGGTAGCCATAAGAGCCAACATACACTGGCTGTCAGTTTCCCCTGCACTGTACCATTGGTAGCCACTGGACCACAGATTGACTACCTGACAGTCATGTTCCACTGGTATCCATAAACCCACATATACACTGTCTGGTACCCAGCCTTGTTCAACTGGAAGCCATATAGAACTTCAAATTCACCATCTGTTTCTCCAGCCTTGTTTGAATGGTAAACAGAATGATACAGCTGCATTCCGACATTGAGCCATACAGGCAAATTTAAAGAGAGAGAGAAAGAGTGTTTGTTTGTGTGTGTATGTGTGTGTGTGTGTGTGTGAAAGAGAGAGTGAAAGGGAGATAGATAGATAAATAGATAGATAGATAGATAGATAGATAGATAGATAGATAGATAGATAATGTGTGAGCCACAGTAGCCAGTAGAAGTTGGAGGGGTGCTGCTGCTTTTAATTTCAATGCAATGAGATAGGTGAAAAAAGCAGAAAAATGGCACTTTTCACGTGAGCAGGAAGTGTCAGTTTTAGCCTATATTAGTGTTGAGGCGAAAACCTTCGCCCATCCGTAGTTTGCATCTCTGAATCTGCATTTGATGTTCTGCTATATGTCTGATCATGCTTCCTAAATTCCTACTATCAGTCATTAGTCATCTATAGTGGAGCACTTATGTGGCAAACAACAACATGTCTGTTCTGTTAATTTCAAGTTCTAGGCTTTATCCTGCTGCCATGTCTATTTTCCTATGTTACAGTACTACATTTTTTCCAGTTCAGGACTCCAGATTCTCGGGTCTATGTCAAGTATTTTGCCCTTGCCCTGCAGGTCTAAATCATATCTGGCCGGTCAGTTTGACAGTCCCAGAAATTCTCCCCTTTTTTACTGTGCATATGGCCCACATTTTTTACAATGTCTTAATTTAAACGAGATTAAGAAAGACTGATATTTTTAGATCTGGAAAAAAATCAATATGGTAAAACAACACAAGAGAACATTTCAGTATACGGCAAAACACTCCTAAATATTTTGAACTGTGGAATTAATGACTAAGAATATATTTACATCACATATTCAATTAATTTTGGCATATAATATTTTTATAAGGTGAAGCAGTTCTATTGTGGGACCAAAATTACTGATGGAAAAAAAAGGAAAAAACCTTGAAGTGTGAATAAGAGGAGAATGGTTTCATAAGAGAACTAGACTGCATCATCTGAAGAGTCATAACATATCAACAGAGATGGCTTAGAAAAGGGCATAATTCGATTTTAATGGAAAAACAAACAGTATGATATGAAAATAAGAATAAAAAGGGCAAAGGGCAAAAAATAACAGTCATTTCCATATAACCGAGGAATAAAAGTTAATAAAAATGAACAAAACACATTTGTAAGAACAGCAACAGAAGGAGGCATTATAATTGATTGCAATAATGGTACACAATAAAACCCAAGAGAGCTAGTGCTTCGAATGTTTTCGAGGAGATGCTGGACTCGGAGATGGAGTATATAAAACAAAGCACTTTCATTTTGATACTTTACATTAATATGAAATGAGGAAGTTTATGAGACAACTGGGTTTTATGTTGGGACTTAACCACAGCTGCTCACATACAGAAAAGCAATGAACAATAAACTTCAAAGCAATAGATGATTTTCCCATCTACTTGCAGCACATGCCATTTACTCAGGGATTTGCTGAGCTATATACTAAGAGGAAGTGGAGCAATTCTGGGGCAAATCAACTGCACAACAGGGACAAACAAAAATGTACATTGATTTAAATGGAGAGCTTAAATCCTTGAATACTAATGAGGGAATTTGGGAAATTTTCATCTGTTTCTATAGTGCAACTCATTTCCTGAATAATTAAAGGGATAGTAATGTTTGAAAATAAAAGCAGCTCCAATAAATCTTCATAGTATTTGGGCCAAGGAGAGTGTTATTTCATTACTGAGAGAGTTGTAGTTCAAGAATAACACTGCTCATCTCAGAGCAACAAGACTGTCCGGATGGATCACAGAGAGGGACAATCTTCAGTGAGCATAAGGAAAAACCTGAAAAACCTGTCAAGGGGGGGGCAGGATTTTCCTTATGATCACAGTAAGAAGATTGCCCTTGCTGTGATCTGTCTGGTTAAGTGACCAGATTCCACATCTGAGGGGAGGTGGCTTACACTAGGTAAAACAGGTGGGAGGGGGAAACTTTATCATTCAATTACTCTTGAAATACAACTCTGACAGTCCTGAAATAACACTCTCCTTGGCCCGAATACTATGAAGATTCATTGGAGCTGCTTTTATTTTCAAACATTACTATCCTTTTAATCCCATTTAGTACATCAGCCTCAATGAATCCTGCAATAACATGTCAATGGATTTGCAATATTTCTATACATATTTGGTTACTAAATTTATATTTATTTTTGCTACTTTGTAGGTTTTTTTTTTCGAGTTTAAAAGACTTTATTGAAGAAAAGAGAAATGACATAGCAGTACAGAGACATACAGAATGTCATAACAATAGTAAGCATAATAACAGTAGCAAATGCAACCGTAAAACAGAGTGTTGGACTGTATGTATAAGCAAAAGGAGGAGCGTAATACAGATATCAGTCTAATAGTGGCTAAATATTAGACAATAAATCTAAATAAAAGCTATAAAGTTTTACCCAATTGCCTGATACATGGTGAAGAGGGAAAAGAAGGGGGGGAGGTAACAATAATAATTCCCAAAAAGAAATAGAGAAAAGTAAGAAAAGAAAAGCAAAACATGGAGGAGAAGGAGGGAAAATGGGGGAAGAAATAAATGGAAAGGGAGATACATACATGCAAAGATAGGTAAGTGGCCAATACAGGCAGAAAAAGCAGAGGTGAAAAATGAAGACCAGTTTAGGAGGCAGACGGTGAGGAGACATGAAAATAGGTAAACCACCTGGACCATACAACAGCAAAAACAGAAGAGAAACCCAGAATACTAGCATGTCTGGTTTCCAGCTCAAACAATAATTTAAGTTGCTCCTTCCATTCCACAACAGTTGGAGAAGTGGCAGACATCCAGTGAAGGGGTATACATGCCCTGGCTTGAGAGGAGGCCAACATCCATTGACATTTAGCCGACATCTGAGAAAGAAGCGGGGAAGGAAAAAATTCAGCAAAAAGGATTCAGTTGATAACAAAAGTAAATCTGAGATTCATCGCGGTAATTCATAAGAAATACCTTCCCAGTAGGGACAAATCGGCGGACATTTCCACCATATGTGGACCTGATATGTTTAGAATTAAATATAAACATTTGAAGCCATTCCTCCGTAGGGATCCCAACACCCAGATCTCTTTCCCAAGCATCTTGATATTTCCACCGTCTACCAGGTGAGCTCAACAGCAACAACTTGTATAACCTCGATATGGTTTTGGACAAAAAGTGTGGTTTGCGGAACAGTGTTTCAAAAGCAGTCCTACCCCATAGTACTGGACATGTACTGGCTTAACCCTTTATTGACCCAGGGGTATACAAGCAATACATTGCTTCTCAATGCTTTTGTGCACTGAGAAGCAATTGCACTGTACATCACCATGGGGAATCCTCCATAGTGCAAAAGGCACAGAGAGCTGACTCTGTAACCCGATCCTCCTACAGTGCCTTAGAAACAATTAGTCAACAAATAAATAGTCAATGATTTAAAGGAAAAGTAACACTTAACATGTAACATCATATGTATTGCAGGGTTTATCCTTCAGAGTAAAACAAGCATGCTCCCATTGCGGAGAGGTTTTTTATTCAAAATTTATTGCAGCTCAAACTTTAATATTTTTAGGTTCAATATCTCAATGGCCTGAAATTTTACAGTGGCGCTCTTGCTACATCATCCTAAGGACAGCTCTTTTCAATTGACCATAAACAACCATAGAATAGTGTAGGAACAATGTCATTATGACATTCATATACTGCACCTATAAAATCCAACTTTGAGCTAGTATAACTATTTGATAAAACACTTCTCAGCAGTGCGAGTACCCATGTTTTAAATATTACTAATCCTTTAACCCTTTAAGTGCTAGAGGGGTACGCAACACATTGCAAAGCAAGGTGTTGTGTACCCCCTGGCACTTAAAGGGTTAAAGAAGACTTTTATTGCTAATGCTAGATAAGTGTTCGTTGAATTGCAATGTGTTGGATACCACTCTGTACCATAGGGAAGATATATAAAATACCCCAATTTCACACTGATTTATAATGAGATTTTAACCCTTTCAATATTAGTGGCTTTGCTGCAGAATTGTATCACTTTTACTTAGTACATTAGATGCTTGTGTAACTATGTGAGTGAGGATACGACTAACCATGCAACACCATATCTTTCTGGTAGAAATATTATTATTAATAATATTAATAAACGTTCATAGTGCATTTCTCCTAATGGGACTCAAAGTGATTCAATATGAAGTTCAATGTAAAACTACATAGTCTATTAGTCAATGAAGAGCTTGACAGGTGGTTTGTGTTAGTCATCATAGGTCTGAGTACATACGTGAGTCTTGAGTCTCTTTTCAAACATTTCCAGTGAGTAGGTCCCCTGGACTGTAAGGGAAGAATGTTCCACAGAGACTGAGCAGCAAGACAGAATGTTCGGGAACTGGATGATATTAAGGGAACCCTGGACATGTACAGCTAGCTGATAGTGCCCAAAATGCCTGCCTAAATGTTTCTTTAGTAAAGTTGATACCTTTATTGGATAACTAAAAGCTTTCAAGACTTCTTAGGTCTCTTCCTCAGGCATGTTATACAGATAAATATGAAAACTTCTCTCTTAAATACAAGTACACATTGCATTGTTTATAATGGAAATCAGATAAGAACGTTAGTCCAGTTACTGATTCTTTGATCAGTCAGTGGTAGAGAATGTGATTTAAATTGCATTCGTCCTCTGAGGAGTCCAGGTATTTATGATCCCAGAGTGACTGTTGTAAAAGTTAATTCACAATGTGGTGATATGAAAGAAACTCTCTGTCTCTACTCAGCCCATAAGTCAAAGAATCAAATTGTAGCATTCATTTTACCTCCCATAATTTTCTGTCCCTCTGAGTGGGAAATTGTCCCATCAGTACAGTCAGTCTAATGTCCCTGACATTGTGTCCACTCTGGCAAAAAAGTTCTCCCACTGGTGTCTCTGTCTTTTTGTTGTTAATGCTGGATCTGTGGAAATTAAACCTCTTATGTAATGCCTGTCCCGTTTCCCCCCATAAAGAGCTGTTGGGCATTTTGCACACATGATGAGGTATATTACATTGGATGATTTGCAAGTGAAATTACCGTTGATCTTATGGTGTAACTGTATGTTTGATATGGGCATCTTGTCTGTGGTGTAAATGTGTGCACAGGTTTTACACCTACTTTGTAGGCAGGGTAATGTGCCATTGTTTGTATTTTTATTCAGGGTACTCCTTATCATCAGTTGTTTAAAATTGGGAGGCTGTCTGAAGGAGAGTAAGGGAGGCTGTGGGAATATGTTCTTAAGTCTTTCATTTGTATGTAAGGTTGCTTGAAGTTCTCTTGATATTTTGCTCAGATTTTCAACCTGGGGGTGGTAAATGACAACAAGTGGCACACGGTTTCCCTTATGCTGTTCTTTGTAGCTCAACAGATCTTTTCTTTGTATGTGAGTAGCTTTCTGTATCTGAGTGTCAATAATCCTTTCACTGTAACCCTGTTTTATAAAATCTCCTCTGAGTTTCTGGAGGTGCTTGTCACAGTCCATCATGACAGAAAACATGCGGCACTATCTGATGGCCTGGCTGTATATGATGGAGTTATTTGTGTGTTTTGGGTGGAAGCTATTGTTATTCAGGTAGGTTGGTCTGTCTGTTGGTTTGCGGTACAGGGATGTGTGGATGGAGTTGTTCTGAATACTGATAGCTGTGTCTAGGAATTTAATGTTTGTGCGTGAGTGACTGAGTATTAGATTATTACTCAGGTGGAATGCATTTATCTGTATAACATGCCTGAAGAAGAGACCTAAGAAGTCTTGAAAGCTTGCCTTTTAAATCTTTTTAGTTAGCCAATAAAGGTATCAACCTTACTAAATTTTTTCCTCCTGTATTTCTACGGCTAACACGGTACCAACTCTCATCTATTAAACTTTTCTTTGCTCCTAAACCTCTATAAATTGCTTTCATTTTATATGTCATCTACATTCAATATTGTAAATAATTATGGGTTTATGATTTTTTAAACTCTCTATGGCAGCAGCTAACAAAATTTAATGGATGCTTTTTCTACTTGGAGATAAACATTGGATTGCTTGTAATACAAAGGTTCCTGCCTCAGAAAGTCTACATCCTTCCCTTTCTTACCTGTACATATCACTGGGCTGTGGATAATAATACAAATATGTGTCCTTCACTGGGGCCCCAAATTCGTAACAGCAAATAACAGACATTTTATCGACATTTTCATGGACATAACCAAATGCACTATACATGGTTCAAAGGCATTGCACCATAACATCAAAATAATTCCCTTACAGCATACATTAAAGGAAAATAGATATCTCACTGCATCAAATGAGGAGTCATTTTCCTTCAACAGACAGATAAGCTCAACTGAAACTGACTCCTTCAGTAGCCAGAAATAGAGGGGGCAACATATTCAGTAAGGGCTATCAACATCACCTGTACTGAAAAAAATAAAGATGACAGAGACATTGGAGAAAGAGAAAGCAGCAGCTGAAATTCTCTTGACATTAACTAAAGGCAACGAGGTGAAGAAGCAGTTGCACAGGGAGTGGTTTTTTTTATTTCCAACAGTGAAAAGAGCAGTTTATAAAAAATTAAAACGTTTCAAATAATTTGACTGATAGGTGCCAGAGACAGAAACCCTGATATGAGCTGTATTTGAGGCAGGCTGATACCAGAAGAGATAGAGATATTTTGGAAAAAGCAAGACTTCACACACAATCAGTTCTGTTGTGCACTTCACTGCTAAAACACATACACTAGCTTTATAGTATCCAGAAATATATTAGGGGGAGGGTTAATGGAGTAGGAACACTGCATGTTCTTAAATGGTAGTCCAAAAACTGACTGCAGCCATGGTTGCTGAAGCTTGTGCTCCTTTTCCTTCTGAGGGGGCTGTTTGTCAAAGTCCCATAAAAGGTTCCACCACCCCCAGTAACATAATAAATCATCTAAGAACTCTGAAGACAACAGCAAGTCACATTCTAGTTATGATGGCATAATGAAAGTAGGTTTAGCAGTTCAACCAACTGCTGCATCTGACAGTGACAGCCAATAGAAATATAAAGATAGTGTGGAAGAAGCTTCAAGCGATACTGAAGATTACCTAAAAAACTGATGATGATGATGTTGATTTAGAATATATTCCTCCAGCATTCTCCTATTCTTCAGATACAAATGAAACTGTGAGAGATGATGACATGGCCAGAAAATTATCTGAAGGGTATGGCTCAATCTTCCCCTACTGAAAAGGAGTACTGTGCCTGTTTATAAACTCTTTGAGAAGCCAAGAAGAAAGTCTGACTCTGGGCAAGTAAAGATGCCAAAATATACACAATCATCCTTCCAGTCATCATCAGATTTGTCACTGCTTCCAAGTACAACCCCCACTCAGCCACACATACTAGTGATTAGTAACCAGCAACAATACAGGTTATCAACCCTCACTACCCTAGCTATGATAAGTGCCTCTGTTACTGTGGGAAATGAAGCACCTTTGAAACTTAGTATTTCAATTGCAGCATCACCAGGCCCCAGTAGTAGTAATAGGAGCACCTCAGTCTATGACGTTCACAGTATGGAGTAATATAACTCAGGGTACAAAAGCTAAACATGTTACTTATGGTTTCACTTTGAAAATGTTGCCCTCTATTGGGCGCACGAAGCAACTGCACATTAAAAGTGTTGTGTTGAAAACAGTGATATCAGAATGCCGCATCTATGAAAATAGCCACATTCCGTTATCACATGACAGAATATCGTGTGGTCCAGCAGAGCTCTCTAGACTTATGAATAAGTGGCCCCGAGTCATGCAGGCCTGAGGAGAAAGTCAGCGAAGTACTGGATGATTGCAGTCCACAAAAAGAGGGCACAGAACCCCTGGAATCATCCACCCTTCTTCTAGAGGAGGATAATCTGAAGAAGGAGTGTCCCATCTGTACAGAGCTGTATGAATCCGATAACCATAAGCAATCCTTCCTCAACATGTTCTGCAGGTACTACATTAAGACAATAATGGACAAATCTAACCAAGCTGACATGGGGCGAGTTACCAGTCCCATCTGCAGGCAGAAGACTCCCTTCTCAAATCCATCAGGAGGAAATCACCTCCAGAGCCACTGGTCAGGAGACCCGGACTGTGTGGGGCTCTGGAGTACAGATTCCTGAAGCACTTCTATACCACTCACATGTTCACCTTTGCGCCTTGTTTCCAATATCTAGTCAGATTTATTAAATCATTGAGTGCCAGAGGGGTATGCAACGCATTGCTTTGCAATTCCTTGTGTACCCCTCTGGCACTCAAATGGTTAATCTCCTGCACATATTGGAGTGCTGCTGACGCTGCCTGTACCTCTGTGTTCTGAACATTTTGTTGTTTTTCTGCACATTGTGATTCTGGTCTTGTTTATTTTATTTTCTAAGTGATTTGTATATTTGTTCTTATGCAATTTTGGGTTCCATTTTTAATAAAGCATCACACATTAACCTCTCCCATTCTCTTTACAGCTGTTTATTTCTAAATCCTGTAACAATTTAAACTGCTGTGTGGTGTGAGAAGCACACAGTATTCTGGCATGCGGTATCAGAATGTCACTATTTTCATACAGGCAGCATTCTGATATTGCTGTTTTCAACAGAACATTTTTAATGCGCTGTTGTGTTGTGCGCCCAATAGAGGGCGACATTTTCAGAGGATACTGCTTTTGTTGTCTGTGTAAGAAGCATGTGAGCAAGGGAGAAAGCAGGCTCACAACTAGGCACCTCCTCATTGAAATCCAACCTGAAATACAACCACAGATCTGATTGGTACACACAACACAACTAGCAGCAGCTGAAGCATTCCTAAAGGTTTCTGGGGCTCTGGGGCACACAATAGAAGTGATGATGTGTCAGAGAGTGTGCCAAGATGTCAGTCTTTTAAGTATGGTTCCTACTGCAGAGGAATGTGGCTCTAAATTTATTTTAGGAGATAAAAAGAGTCATAGAGTGCCCACACACGCCTCTGATGAAACCCCCACCACCTCCACCTGTCACATTTTTAAAGCAATACAGTTACACAGTTCTGTATGTTTCATACATGAGCATAACAACCTGCCCATCACCAGCTGAAAATGGAGGTCCCTAACAAGTGTAATACCACATTGTACATGCTAGAGTACTTGTACGAGCAGAAAAAGGCCATTAGCAGGTTTACAATGCAAAACTGGAAGGCTTTGGTGGGATCATTTTTGTTACATGGGCAGTGGCTCTAATGTGTGATGTGTGTGAGCTTTTGAGGTGGCTACCTTGCTGGTTAATTTTGTAGAGGCAGGGATTAGCGAGAACCTCCACTAATATTTACTGATTTACTACAGAAAAAGGTGAAGAGCATGGTTGATGAATGTTACAATAATGACAACACAAACATGTACCAGCTAGTAAAGAACATGTTAGTGTGCTTTTGAGCAGGATCCTCATATAGTGCCCATTAAAATTAATGAAGAATACATTCTTGCTGCCAAGAGATCCTTGGTAGTCTAGTGGAGCACCATCATGCTAGTGATATCACCACTCATAAGTATGGTGACATCAACAACAATGGACAAGTTATCAGACGGAAGCCTACATCAAGGCACTGGAGACCTCTGCAATCACTTTTCTGCCCCTCTGCAAAAAATGGCATTGGGACATCTTTCACCATTTAAGAAAGAATGCAGAAAATGTCTGAGTCTTTAGCAGCAAAGTGACTGAATCAATGGCAATTTTGATACATATTTTTGTCCTCTATGGTGAAGTTGGTTTGATACAGAATGTTTCCAGTTCCTCCTGGTACATAAGCTTCAATGAGCTTTCATCAAGCAATGTGTTTGATATCTCTACACACTCAAGGGGTTAAAAGCCACATTAAAATCAAAAGGAATTGAAATATTTTTTTTTGATCAACACTATGATCTAGTTTGTTTGCTCCAGAATTGCACTTATGTCTCAGCTTAATGACTAAGACTAAGGCCATAATTAATCAAGGTAAGAATGGATTAATGCGCAGGAAAATTGGAGGAATTCTCTGTGCATTAGCCATTCGCCCATTCAGCAACTTTCGGATTGGATCTGGCCATAGCTTATTCTTCAATAGATCCACAAATGTGATTCGCTAGCTTCAAGCATGGGACGAACACATGCAAACACATTTTCGCTTATGCGTATACGCGTGTTTTTCCCATGCTGACCAATTTACGCAATTTTCCCTGCTTCACATATGCAAAGCAGGGAAACACCCAAAAGAGTCTTACATGGGCACATGTTCAGGAAAGACAATGAAACGAATGTGCTAAGAAGAAATGGAGATAATGGTGTGGTAAAATAACTGCACCATAGAGGACAAAACAACATTCCCTTTGATCTAAGCCTTTGGGTGCCAGACAGAGGTATCCAATGAAATGCGTTGGGTATCTTTCTGGCACTCACAAGGTTAAATTAGGTTTTTAACCCCTTGAAGGCTAGAGATGTCTTGAGTGCATTAGAAAGCAATGTGTTGGTGAACTCTATCTACTATTCAAGGGGTTAAAAGCACCATTTAAATACATTTAGGGATTTTTTAATTTGTTCCCTGTGCTGCAGTCAGGAATTGCCCCAGTTCTTCTAAGCACATTTGAATGTAGCATTGCAGACAACTGTAGCATTTGTATTGCATACCACCTTGCATTTAAATAAGGAAACATTAATTAGGTTTAAGGAGTCAGCACAGAATTTCAGTTAAGTTAGAATAACAAAAAATACATTTGTTTGTCACAGCATGTCTTATTCTGCAAAATAAATAAAACATTTTCTGGTCTCTGTGGAACTGAAAGTTGCAGCTGCCAAACAATTCCTGAATGTTGATCAATGTTTCTGCAGTGCTAACTCCAACTATTATGCAAGCGCGGGTTGTATATAAAACATGGGCCACCATATTTATGATCAGGGTCAGCCATGGCAGTCTGTGTGAGAATGGCATCAGATTTGTCAGCTAGGTGTAAAATACCTTTTAGTTCTAGAGTGAGACCTTCGATTCATAAGTAAATTAAATGTAATAAATATCAAGCAACAGTTTGTAAGCAAAGCAGCCATCTGTGAAAGAAGAATCAATGAACTGAAAACGCTTCTGGGACATTTCTAAGATAAATGCCATCTTAGAATAAATACTGCTCTGTCTGATAGTTTAAAGAGCCTTTCTGCACAGGGAATATTTTAAGATTGCCATAATTATGAGTTGGGTGTACATAGCATCAATCAATAATAACAGATTTGTGGTGTTCATATTCCAGTGCATAATCAGGGCATGTAGAAGAAAATATTAAAGAAACAAACATATATATATTTAATTACTGTCTCCAAATGTGAATAATGCTCTTTCTTTCACAAATACCAACTGGGCCTAATGCAGTAAGAAAAAAAGAAGCAATTCTGGAGCATACCAACTGCTCAAAAATTTCCCAAAGTCCCCATTGATGCTTGTTTGTCATTTCTTGAATGTTCTCAAAAACAGTGCAAGTAATTCAAAGGTGGTGGGGGGGCAGAAATAAAGGGCTCACAGGACTGTAGCTAGAAGGGTGTACAAATCAGATGCAATGCAGAATATTGCAAAATACATGTTTTTAAAGATTAATATATTTTTATTCAATGTTTCACTCAATATTGAGCAAAATAAATCTGAACAATTGTTGCACCCTTGAGGTATTTTATTTCATCAACAGATTGCAAGCATAAAAGTGGAGCACAACTGACCTGTTGAGCTAAACTTGTTAACAAAATAGCACCAGTTCTTTCAAAATATTTTATATTTAAAAAAATACAGATGCAAGAGAGTATAGGTGTATGTTGTTGCTCTGTCTGTATTGTCTGACACTGAAATGTACTGTCTCTTTCTTCTATCACATTATCAGAGCATCATGTTGCTTTACCCCTGAGCTCTTGTGAAATAATGTGATGCCTTGCTAAAGGGGAAGAATGATAGCAACAAATTCCTGCATCTTTATTCACATAGATATTCACTGTGCAAATATAATTTTTTTTAGATAAAGTCCAGTTAAATTAAAGGAAGAATAGTGCTTAAAGGGGATCTATCACCCCTACACATGTTTGTCTAAAATATTAGTTTATATAGTAATTAGATTGAAAACTGTTTTCATTTAAAAAAAAATATATATATATATATATATATATATATATATATATATATATATATAATTTTTTTTTTTTGCCCAAATTAACCCTTTGAGTGCCAGAGGGGTATGCAACACATTGCTTTGCAGTGCATTGCGTAGCCCTCTGACACTCAAAGGGTTAGTAATGACAAAAATAAAGTTGATGCTATATGTTAGATTTTACAAAAATAATGTATTTGGAAAAAGTCCTATCTCTCAAGCTTTTACAAATAATTTCCTGTGAAAAGTGTTGATTTTCCGCTTTTTTCACCTAGCTCATTCCATTTAAATCAATGGGAACACTGAATTTACACACAACACATAGCAAAAGTTATTTTATTTCCCAAAGACTTTGTATAAAAGGGGCATGACGGTGTCTGTGTTGGTGGGGTGTGAGGAAAGAATCAATTGAACAGAGAATGTTTTTTTGGGGAGATTGTGGGTTTAGGGGGCAGTTAATAAAAAATAAATCCTAAATACCAATAAAAAACACAATAGATATGGTATAAAAGTGGTCTGAGGAGGGTGCCTATGTTGGTGGGTGGAGTCTGGGGAATTAATCAGTTGAACAGGGAATTTGTTTTGGGGATGGGTTCTTGATTGGTATTGGGAGGGACAGTTAATAAAAAACTAAATCAACAAAATAAAATAAGAAATTTGTATGTAAAGTGATAGTGACAGGAGCCCCCCTGACATAAGCTGCCACTGGGGTGGACTAGTACTTGAATTGACAGAGTATTTTGTAGAAGATGATTTGTTAAATTTGTTGTTGAGGTCCATGCCCTGAGGAAACATTGTTTTGTAGGACTTATACTTGCTTGGCACAAGTCCAAAGGAAACATTGATTTGTAGGACTTAGGCTTGTTAGAAACAAACCCACAAAAATGGTTTTAAAGAGGATTTTCCCACGAAAAAACAGGCAACAACATGGTTTTCACTGAATTTCCCACAGGAACATGGTGAGAGATTTTCACCCACCCATAATCATAACATAAAAAAGTGGAAAAAAGCCCCAGAACATTTTTATAGATTTTCGTGTAATGTTTTATGCTCATTTAGTGCATTTTTAACTCTGACTGGATAAAAGCTATGAACATTTCTCCATACCTCCCAAATGTCCCTTTTTAAGTGAACATTGTCACTCTGAGGCAAAAATCCCTATGTCCTTCTTTCTCACCCTTGTGTTCCTCTACATAGAAGTCCAGACTGTGTGGTGTGTATATAAGTGTATTGCATTGCTCCTCAGCAATAACACTACATTAATGTTTGTTTAAACTTCGATATATGTGTTAAACATTAGTCTGTGTAAATAAAATATTTTAATATTGCTCTAAATCATGTATTTAACTACAGAAAGAGGTGTCAGCAGCTCATTAAGTAACCGAACCTACCAGTCCTGCCCCCAGGACAACAATATAACTTTAAAGTGCCCCTTTTTGGCTATGTGACATATTATGAGGTGTGTTCTCTGTGTCTCTCTTGCTCACAATCACAGTGAACAATGACAAAGGCAGCAATCACATGTACGAAAGCCACCGGAGAAAGGCTGAAACTGACTGCTCCCGTCCTGAAGCAGTCAGTTACAACCTCCCCACATTGATCACAGTGCACTTTTGGATGTTGGGATCTTCCTATAACTCTTTATGGAGCCACAGTACAATTTGTGGGTAGATGACAGCAGTGCAGCTTGGTGAAGTCACATCTGTTCTCATCTACTCACATCTCCAAGTGTCCTTGGCTAAAACTGTGTGAGGGTTGGCAGGCAGAGAATATAATGAAACTGTGCTGTCTGTGGTCTATGATGTATTGTGCATGTGATGTTAGGAAAAGGGTCTGTAATCAGTGCAGGAATTGCTTTGGTATAGTATGGGGTGGGATATTGCCTCGTCTTTTTTTCTTCTTTCCCTCTCTTGATGATCCTTTCAATCCATCTTCCTAAAAATAATTTATTTCTTTTACACTTTCATTGCATCTTTCCCTCCTTTCTCAAGGTATATGCATTTAAAATATTTACAAATATATTCTATTCAGGTAAATTTGTTTTTCATCACAACTTTAACCAATATCTTAAATGGATAATAGTGTTTCCAATTAATCTTCATAGTATTTGGACCTTGAAGAGTGTTAATTCAATACTGTCAGAGTTGTAGTTCAAGAGTAATTGAATGATAAAGTATCCCCCTCCCGCCCCTTTTACTTTGTGTAAGCCACCTCCCCTCAGATGTGGAATCTGACCAGACAGGTCACAGCAAGGGACAATCTTCTTACTGTGAGCCCTCCTTGACCAAGGAGGGCAGGTTTCTCCTTATGCTCATGGAAGATTGTCCCTCTCTGCAATCAATCCGGACAGTCTTGATGCTCTGAAGTGTGTTACATTAGTAAAAGAGGCGGGAGGCGGATACTTTATCATACAATTACTCTTTAACTAGAACTCTGACAGTATTGAAATAACACTCTCCACTGCCCAAATACTATGAAGATTGATTGGAGCTGCTTTTATTGAGAAACATTACTATCCCTTTAACACTTTCACTGCCATGGTTATATGCAATGCACAACTCTGTGGCACTGAAAGGGTTATGGATCCATGCGTTTGTGGTGTTGAAGCTGGAGCGGATCCTTTACACTAACTCACTGGGCAAGAGAGGTTTCAGGGTTATTGAACTTCTTATGATGTGTAAGGAATGGAATCACAAACAATATGTGATGCTAATGAATAAAGTCTCCCCTTGTATACTTAATTTCTAGTGCATATAGCGATTTACGTCTATATCACCAAGGTGATGTTCTTTTCACACATTGTCAGACACACATCACCATACCATAGCCCCTTAGTTCATCTCCCCCCATGTCTTCCTTCACAGACATGGTATGAATCTACTCAGAAATGATTCAACTTGTCCGTTAGGATTTTTATGACCAGATGAAGGAAGATATGACTTTATTAACCCCTTAATGACAGGGTTTTTTTTCCATTATAGCAAATGACTTCCTGGACTTACCAGGTAAGTAGTCTGTCACTAAGGGGTTAAGTTAAAAATAATATAAACAAAAAAAAGCAAAGAGTACATGCTCTTGATATCCTAAAACAGAGCCCTAATATTGTGGCAGAAAGTTGATGTGATGAGTTACTTGAGATGTCGGTGAAGTCATCTGCTCCACTGCAATCGACTGCGGTCAAGCTGCAATTACAATCAATCTACAGAGGCAATAAAATAACTATTATGGCAAAGTGTAATACTACTAAATGTTATATCAACTGGTAATAATATTCTGCTGCATTACCATATTTGACAGATGGTGAAATCTATAGCTCTAAAATGCTAATTACTAAGTAGCCTGCAACTGTTTCTCATAAATATATCAGACTTTATTATTTAACAGTGAAACGTGTACACAAACAAGGTGGTACAATTCTGGAGCAAAATAGAAATTGTACTTTTAACCCCTACAATGCCTGAGTGGTCCCCACACATTACAAAGGAATGTTTTGGGAACCACTGTAGCATTTAAGGGTTTAACCCGTTAACCTCTTAATGACCAGCAGTCTTGGGAAGTGACCTTCACTTAAAGCCCACCTTGATATTTGTCAGCACATGTGACTCATGAATATACCAGCAAGCCTAATGGAGGGTTAAGAGAGACCTCTCTGGTCTTGGATACATCAATTTCAGACTGTGTTAGTGCTTACAGCGCTCCCGCAGGAGCGATTTAAGCACAAAATACGTGATGTGCCAAGACCTTCACAGATCCTTCAGGGAAAAAAAATGGTGACAGTCCTGACATGTCACCAGTTGTTAAGGGGTTAAGCTCCAGAAATGTATCCACTGTTTCATTGCACACTGGTACTCAAAGTGTAAAAAAAAAAATTTAAAGCTTTGAATGCTCAAAGGATTTGCAATATATTGCTCTGCAATGTGCTGTGTACCTCTCTGGCATCCAAAAGGTTAAAGGGAAGCTATCAACTAAGAACAACTTAAAATCACCCATATGATGTGTTTACAGAATACAGAAAGTGTGAGGGGATGCTTATAGTAAACTCCACATTAATAAAGGACTTTGTTTCTTATTTTATTCATCCTCTAATCTGTAGGTACGTACCCACCATAGCCACAGAGGTTCTCCCAACCATGTTCAGTCATCTTCACTAAAAACTGCCAAAAAAATAATATTCCATCACACACATGATTTTGAGATGAGTTGCAGGAGGAGAAGCATATTTAACCAACTTCTACTTTCTAGATGCACAATAAGTAGTGATCCCAGTCCCATGCAGCAACTTAAAGGGACAGTAATGTCCCATAAAAACTTGTGCTAGTTTTGTAGAGCAGGAAAAAATAAGCCAAATGGCACAAACCCTATTTCTCATAATGCTATGGTTTGGGAGATCTAAGCATTGAAAGTTCCCCTCTCCCTCCCCTTCTCCTGATGTCAGATGTAAAGCTAACAGCAGGACATCCGTGTCAGCCAACACGAGAAGGTTCTTCAGCAGAGCCGAAATTATGTTATTGCAAAAGGATTACTTCATTGGAAAGTGTAATGGCCCAGAGTTGAACATTTACCAGTCCTTTCTGGTATATGTTGCTTGTAGTTTAAAACATGGTTATGCATATTTTTGTATGATTGTATAATGTCTGTATAACTTTAATATTTTTGTTGTTCATGTGCCTTTAAGGTGAGCAGTGCGGAGGGTAACATGTGACCACAGGAGCCAATGAGATTTTTACCCAGCAGCCCCCTGGTCTAGCCAGTCAGGGAGGAGCAAGCTAGTGTGTGTTCAGGATGGAGGAGTCTAGTGAGGAGGGTTGTGGAGAGAGGATGTGAGAGGGGACGAGAGAGAACTGGAGGAAGTGTGTGGAGATAAGACAGAGGAGAAGGTGAGGGAAACCAGTGGAGCTAAACAACTACAGTGTTCCACAGCACAACCATAGGTGTTCCACCGCACAGGAGTCCAAGTCCAAGTCTGCGCCTGTCTACAAGAAGAGCTGTGGGGAGAAGTGCTGAATGCGAATGGGCCCCATAGAGAGTACTACTTATCGTGAGTGATTAGCCTACGGCGGCCTCCGCTCTGTAGTCTCAAAAATCCTAGTCAAAAGTCCTTAGTTAACCTGGCGGTAGAGTGTACAAGAGCGACCTATGGTTCAGACAGTGTATGTGGCCACATAAGTCAGAAGCCTTCAGTAACTACAGTAAAGTTTAAAGTTGTCACTAGTAAAGTCAAGATTCAGAGTAAAGTCTACTACAAGTCTCAGCAAGCCCTGTGGCTCCCTGTTACCTCTGCACTTGCCCCTGCCTTACCTCTGCATTGCTTTAATGGACTATTTCACCTGCCCTGCTTCTCCAGTAAACGCAGTTATCCGTAACCCTGCAGTCTGGTGTTTTATTGCCCCAGCGCTGGGCCCAGGAGACCTGCTTCACCCCTGGAGTGTGGTGTAAAACACTACCCTGGCGTCACGAGCTGTGCAACTACAAGCACATAAATTCACAACCCGTGCACCACATATGAGTTTTGGCGTCTTTAGTTCACCACATCTCCAGTTTTGGCGTCACGAACAGGATACGGGTGTGTGCCTTACCAAGAAAACCCCCAGTCTGAACAGAGACTTTGTGTAAAAAAAAAAAAAAAAAAAAAAATTATGCCCCATTTGAGGTACTGGACTGTGTAATGTGTAAAGATTGTTTGCCAAGTGGGTGCAATAGAAAAGTGGGGGAGCACTTCCAAATACTACAACAATAGACTTTGTGCATTATCCTAGCTGCTGCCGCATTTATGCAAATTTCTTAAAGGGCCATACACATAATTTCCCTTAAAGCGACAGCGCACTCAAAAATTACAAAATGTCTGAACCAAGTACAAGTGGGCAACCGGGCCCAAATGCCACACCACTACCTGAAGCAAGTGCATCGTCTGCTCCGATGATTAACTCCATGCCATCACCTGCTGCAAATGTTCCAGTTGTTCCAATTGCTGCTGCACCACCACCAGTCTTCATGGGGAATCCAACTCTCCCTACCTGCAGAGCAGTACTCAGGGACAAAGGCCTGCCCGCTATCGACAGTAAATTAAGTAGTTTGAGAAAGTGAAAATGTTTATTAGTGCCTTATTAGTCATGTAAATTAGTCAGTCATATAATGTGTGAAATCAGCACTGTGATAGTTAAAGTGTATAATTTTCAGTCAGCTATGCAATACAGTAGCTAGAAAAAGTGTGTTTATAGTCAGAAAATGTATTTCAGATGTATAATGTCTATAGTCTAGTATAGTATAAAGTTATGGTACTTTCGTCTAATCTAATGTTTGTTGCACTATTGCGCAAGGACTACTGAACTCAGGAAAGTTTGTTTTCTTTATATACCACTAAAAGTATGGAAGAACATTCGGTATCAATGCCCCAGGAGATATCTTTATTTTTGTGTTTTTCATTTTTCTACAATGTGAACTTTTTCCACTTTCAGCAACATCACCCTCAAGGACGCTACGCCGAGGACGGCTTATTTAAAGTGGGGGAGTTTGTAATGGCCCAGAGTTGAACATTTACCAGTCCTTTCTGGTATATGTTGCTTGTAGTTTAAAACATGGTTATGTATATTTTTGTATGATTGTATAATGTCTGTATAACTTTAATATTTTTTTGTTCATGTGCCTTTAAGGTGAGCAGTGCGGAGGGTAACATGTGACCACAGGAGCCAATGAGATTTTTACCCAGCAGCCCCCTGGTCTAGCCAGTCAGGGAGGAGCAAGCTAGTGTGTGTTCAGGATGGAGGAGTCTAGTGAGGAGGGTTGTGGAGAGAGGATGTGAGAGGAGACGAGAGAGAACTGGAGGAAGTGTGTGGAGATAAGACAGAGGAGAAGGTGAGGGAAACCAGTGGAGCTAAACAACTACAGTGTTCCACAGCACAACCATAGGTGTTCCACCGCACAGGAGTCCAAGTCCAAGTCTGCGCCCGTCTACAAGAAGAGCTGTGGGGAGAAGTGCTGAATGCGAATGGGCCCCATAGAGAGTACTATTTATCGTGAGTGATTAGCCTACGGCGGCCTCCGCTCTGTAGTCTCAAAAATCCTAGTCAAAAGTCCTTAGTTAACCTTAGTGTACAAGAGCAACCTATGGTTCAGACAGTGTATGTGGCCACATAAGTCAGAAGTCTTCAGTAACTACAGTAAAGTTTAAAGTTGTCACTAGTAAAGTCAAGATTCAGAGTAAAGTCTACTACAAGTCTCAGCAAGCCCTGTGGCTCCCTGTTACCTCTGCACTTGCCCCTGCCTTACCTCTGCATTGCTTTAATGGACTATTTCACCTGTCCTGCTTCTCCAGTAAACGCAGTTATCCGTAACCCTGCAGTCTGGTGTTTTATTGCCCCAGCGCTGGGCCCAGGAGACCTGCTTCACCCCTGGAGTGTGGTGTAAAACACTACCCTGGCGTCACGAGCCGTGCAACTACAAGCACATAAATTCACAACCCGTGCACCACATATGAATTTTGGCGTCTTTAGTTCACCACAAAAGGTCTACAAAGTGTGCTTGCATACCAGGCACACTCTGTAGACCTTTCAAATGAAGTAATTATTTTGTAAAAACGTGATTTCGGCTCTTCTGCTGAGCTGCAGGCTGATCCCCAGACTGGGATCTCCTGCTGTCAGCTAGACACTGACGTCAGGAGAAGGGGAGGGAGGGGGGAACTTTCAATGCTTATATATCTCTCAAACCATAGCGGTTTGAGAGATAGGGTAGAAAATGCCAAAATGTCACAAGTAGCATTTACCACCACCACCATCTAGCACTGCTGGCACTAGGCCAGTAGGGGATACAACTTTTTTTCAGGAATTGCTTTTTGTAAGCCTAAGGCTTGAAAGTAGCAAAAATTGGAGCTCAAGGCACTCTATGTAAAACTCAACACAACTTGCATTTCTCAAAACAAAATCACTGTTAAAGGAGCAGTAAACTTATTTTTATAAAAACACGTATTTTATAGAGCTTTTCCTGCTGAATGAAACAAGGGCACCCCCATCGCTGTCAGATGTTTTATTCAAAAATTATAGCAGTTTAAATAATCAGGAGGTGAATTTACTGTGTTTACTTCCTGATAGTTCTAACTGACAGGAAGTGACAGGCAGTTTATATCACATTCTATGGAGAACTGTACGTCTCTGACTTTTCTGACTTTCCTCTCCATTAGAATCTAACATGCAATGTAATAACTCTGGAAATATAAATCTCTCGACAGTGGGAGTACCCTTATTTTACTCAATAGGAATATCCCTACAATATATACTTTTTCATAAAAAAAAGTTTATTGCTCCTTTAAGTAACTCACCTCCATTTTACAGCCACAGTGCTGACTTAGAGTTCTCACTTCCTTAGAGATCCAATATAGCAGAATAGTGACACTCAATGTAATAAAAACATGGCTTTATTATCTTCCATAAAGATAAAACAAAAACAAATCATATGAAAAGCAGTCATCCATAGTCGTCAGTGATTAGGTACCTTTTCTGTGATGATAACGATGATAACGACAACGACGATGATGATGTGGTTGGAAATATGTTTGGAAGTTCTTGTTGATGTTGCTGTTGATACATATACTTTGCTGACTTATTATTCACTTTGCTTTTGACCAGTTTTTGTCCCTATCTTTTTATTTCTCTCTCTGTCATGCACCACAATGCAATAAGCATATCTTTATATTCTTGACATAATCCAATATCTCATAGAGATATTGATCATACTTTGGCAGGAACTCAGAAATGCTATGATTAAAGTGGGGGTTTAACAAAGTAGCAAGAATGCACTCCTTGTTGCTTTTAACGTGAGGATCCTGCTCAAGTCACACTAACATTTCCTTCACTAGCTGGTTAATGTATGTGCTGTCATTATTGTAAGATATGTCAGATATGCTCATCAGTTTTTTCTGTAGTAAATATATGCCCCTACACAACTAACAAGAATGGCTAAGGAAGTTTACAATAATGACACAGACATGCACCAGCTAATGCAGAATGTAAATATGCTTTGAGCAGGATACTTGCATACTGTCCATTAGAATCAATAAGGAGTACATTCTTGCTACTTTTCTGGACCACCAATTTGTGCCGAAAAGTGACATTCAGCAGCATCTCTTTAAGGAATCGTATTCTGTCAAATATATAGAAATTCTCATAGGTCGAATGGAGAGTTGCATTGTGGAGAATGAGAGAGAAAGCATAGTGAAAATTAAGTCAGAAAAGTTTTTCTATCAGCAGCAACATCAACAAAAATATTTAATATATTTTTGACACATGCTATTGTTATCACACAAAGCAAGTCAAGTGACTCAAGGACTTCATGCTATCATTAGTAGTGGAGCTGGTCATAGTGGTGGCACATCTCTATGGGACTTGATCCCAATGTACAGATTGGTAACATGTGCAGGAACACCGTGTAGCTCCTAGGAGTGGTCCCATTACATGTGAAATAGAATATTGCAGGACAGCTACATTCTAGAAAGAAGTTATGACTTTATTGACTACTGGCAAACAAAACAGTGTGTTTTGGCCAGCATAGATTTGTACTGCCATGGAAACCTTTAGTTGTCCACCAGCAAGTGTGCAGTCTTAGCATATTTTGAGTACTGCTGGTTATATTGTTAATTATTGTAGATCGTGCCTATCAAGCAGTAGGGAAAACTACATTTTTAAAAATGTAAAGCCCATATCACCTGTACTATTAACAGCACCACTGAGGATGAGCAGGATGATGGATATAAAGGGTTACTACTATCTACTATCTACCACTGTTGTTGGAACCACTGCAATGGCCACTCAATAATGTTTGAAACTAATCTGATAATAATGGAAACTTTAATTGGATTTAAAGATGATAATGCAAATCATATATATATATATATATATATATATATATATATATATATATATCACTCCACTACCACCATACACATCTGTCACCTTCAGATTAGTTTTATTTATCTCTTTAAAAGCAGCATAGCATAGCATAGCAGCAGGCTTATAGAAAGAAAAGCATGAAAAACATTTGTTTTGCAGGCTTACTGTACTATGACAGGAAAGTTTACCTTGTAAAAAAATGATTGTATGCTTAAAACAAGTCCTATAAAATGTGTTTGCAAACTTCAGACTTGCAAAAAACAAGGCATGGAAAAAAATGTATGCCCAACTGGCCTAGTGCCAGCAATGCTAGATGGGTGCTCATGGTGTGTTTGAATACTATTTTTTCCCTGCATTTGATTTCTCTTCACCACTCTGCCATGTCTTGTCAGTGCACTACAGAGTGTGCAATGGGTGGACACAATCTGCCAGATCTTTACACCTACATAATTGCTATCAGCTGGTGGGGAAGGTATCAGAAGCAAAGGTGGTACACCAGAGGAGGAGAAGGAGTATCTTGTGAGGGCCGGGGCAGGAACAATGGATACATTTTCCTGTATCCAGACCCTAGCACAAGAAACAATGATGATGCAGGTGTTTCACTCATCAACGAACTTCCAAGCTGGGCACCCTTGTCTTCCTCTGGGATTTTCACCCCCATTCTTTGTGCCCTTGGAGAGGGACACTATGACAGTGGCTCTCTATTTCAGTTTTTGAGGTTTGGCTTTCACATACATAACATAAACATTATAGTATCTGTGTTGCATGTGCTTTATGAAGGCATGTGTGCCTTTCTATTTTCACTACCTTATCACACAAAGTGCACAATGCAGTCTCCGATGACTACACTTTTCCTGCTCCAAGGGAAAAATATTCCTACATCCATGATTTCACTGAGGGTAGAGTTGGATAAATATGACCTCTTCTTCTGCAGAATCCCCTTCACTGGCTGGGGCAGAAGATGCTACTGCCTCAGCATCAGCACTAGAGCTAGGACCTGGAGTTGTGGTGACAAGTGAAACCTGTCCTAGTCCCATATCATTGCAGTCTGAATCCAGTCCGATGGTGGCAATGGTGATCTGTGGTACACTAGTCTGCTCATCATCATCCTGCTGCAGTAACAGATAAACCTCTGCATCTGAAAACCCAGTAGCAGGAATTACAGCAGCAGCAAACTCCAGAATTTCACCACTGTTTGTGGTGGTGATACCCATCCCCATTAGTATCTATTTTTCCCATGCCCTATTTCTTTCCACCAGAATCTCCCTCCTACTCTCCTCCAACCCAGCTGTTCTAACATCACCCTCACATTCATCATCATTCACCACCACTACCAGTCTCTTACTGCTCTATGGGACTAGTTGGGGATGACAAGAGTGATTGAGTGTCAGTGTGACACACTGGCAGCACTAGCAACAGACACAGGTCCTAAGAGAAGATGTTGGGGGACTGGCCATAATTGGGTTAGGGGTATGCTGGCTCCATTTACCAGTGGTGCTGCTGAGTGCTGACATCTTCCTACAACTCTCTTTTAGCAGCATCTGGGTCCATCCAGCTTCTCTTGTCACTGGCAGTGGCCAAAGTGCTAGCCAGCACTTCAAACAACTTTTTTATTTTAATATTTAGTGTACATTTCTCTCTCTCTCTCCTTCAACTCTCTTTCCTGCCTATTCTTCACAATATTGCATACCAGTAAATTCTGGATTTTTTTTAATATAGGAGAAAATGTGTTAGAATATGAGAAAAATGTGTTGGAATAGGTGAAAAGTGTGTTAGAATATGAGAAAAATGTGTTTGAACAGGCAAAAAATATCCTGGAATAGGCGAAAAATGAGGAACATTTTGCATTGGAGAAAAGGAGAAAAGTTTCATGATAAAAATTAAAATCGTCCGTTTTTCGCGAAAAGTCATACGGGAAATTTGTCTCACTTTTGGCCAACCATTAGCTAGGAGAATCTGGAGCGGGGTGTAAAGGGAGCAGAGGAAAATTACCCCAAATACCCCCAAATTTTTTGTAGCCTGGGAAGACACAGGCAGCCATGATCCAAGTTTTTTCCTGATCTGGCTGTGCTACGGGAATCTGGGAGTGTGACAATAGAGAAAAGAGGTGATTTACCCCAAATTCCCCAAAACTTTGTGTGACTGACTAGGAAGACACAGGCAGGTGTTATTCAAGTTCCATCCTGATCTGGCTGTTATCTCTGTGCAAGGGAAGTCTGGGGAAAGGAGCGGTTGAATATGGACTTTGTTTTTTCTTTTTTTTTTACATTGAAAGGGATAGGGAAAGATAAAAAAAAATAAAAATAATAATAGCTTGACTGATATGTAACTGACGTAAGCTGTGACTGCGGCAGACAGATACTAGAAGAGTTATATTATTTTGTAAAGAGCAAGACATCACACACACGATCAGTCCTGTTGTGTACTTCACTGTTTAATAATGGCCAACAAGCATACTGGTGGCAGGGGTAGGGCGAAAGAAGTTGTAGCAGTGCAGGGATGTGTGAGTAAAGTGGTAGTCAAACAGCTGACAGCAGCCATGGTTGCTGAAGCGTACTCAATGAATGATAATGATCCTTCTCCTCCTGAGGAGGCTGTTTGATGTTATGATAGAGGAAGGTGTAGCTGTTCAACTAACTCCTGCATATGACAGTGAAAGTAAAAACACCAATCAAAGTATCAGCACTGAGAAGGAGGATGGTTGCTACCATATACCACTAATGGAACCAATGCTATGACCACTGATTAATGTTTATGAGTACTATAGTAATATTGGAAGGTTAAATATGATGTTAATCCACAGTAATGATATTGGAGGAGAGATTTGATACTTAGTGGGAAAAATTTAGATGGGTGTGGGTAAAAGAAGTTCCGACTGAGTAGCAGCAGCAGCAGCAGCAGCAGTGGCCCAGGACTTTTTTTCACATACACATCAGAAAGCCTATGCTGCACATGCTTTATTAATGCCAACATGGGATCCCTCCTTTGCACTATTTACTGTGTGTTCACACAGGGTGCCTAAAGCATTTGTATTTTCCTGCACTGTTCCAAACCTCAGGGAGAAATATTCCCACACCCAGGACTTCAGTGCAGGAGAGGAGGTTATGTTGTTCCCAGCACCTGATGAATTTTGGGCTCTGCCCCTCTGATTCCCCTTCTCTAGAGCTGCTGTCATTAGTTGCACATTTAATTTTTATTTTCCTCTCCTGGAAACACCTCTACCTTTCTACTAAGAAAACCCACTCTGAAGTAAGGAAACTTCTTGGCTTTTATAGTATAGGGGAGTGTAAAATGGAGGGGTGTTTTCCGGTGAAGCGGGAAATTCTCACTTGAGGGAATTTTCCACCTGAAAGAAATGATAGGGTGAAAATTCTCTGGTAAAGTTTTGCGGGAGTTTCCTGTTGGAAAAGTGGAAAACACTGTATTTTTTGCTAAATTTCCCATTGGAAAAATGAGATTTTTTTGCCCATCCTAGTCTATGAGTTTAGAGAAAGAAAAGAATGGAATTCAAGTTATCAGAAGAGTTCTAACATTGGTTATTGAGTTGAGACATGTCCAGAGTGGAATCAACAATCCCAAGATACAGGGTGGCTAATAACTTCCAATATGACTAAGTTGGTGTCAGCATCATAAGGAGATGTATCACATGCCCTTTCAGAAGGAAATTATTGCAAAATAAACTCTTTCTTATACTTTTGAACTAAAGTATAAAGTGTACATTTTCTAACAGCATTTGGGCTTAAATTAAAATTTACATTTTTTTAAATATAATTTATCATGAATTTTGGATATTTTGGTAATCTTTAACTAAGAGTACATTAGTGTAGACCAAAGTATACCACACTTATATTCCAAGACGTTAGCGTAATACTACAGGTCCGGCTTTTTACTGCAAGAAACAATTATTTTTTTTATTTAAAAGATTCTTAAATTATATACATGACATATTATGTGATGATGAGTAATATCCGTAGGCCACAAAGATGTACAGTATAATTTAAGAAAACAGACAAACATAAAAAGTATATAGAATACTGTATCTCTGCTTGTTTGTTACTGATGATGATGGGGCCATCTGTGGTACTCATTTTAGAGCATACTTTACAAGATAACTGGTTATGGTCGGTTTCAGGAAAACATAAAGTTTGAATATATTTTTCATCCTTACATTACCATTTCTGCAGAGAGTGCCAACATTTATAACTGTGACAGTTTTTTGTACTTTAATAAGTACAATAAAATCAGTATATCATACATGAATTATGAGAATATTATCTGCAATCTTCATGAAACACGCTGGCAAAGTTTCAGATTTGTATTGCCAGTTTAATAGAGTTATGCCAAAAGGCTGGGATTTAGATCTGCATCAGAAACAAGCACGGAAAAAGAGAGTACTGTTTCTTTTGGAAAACAAAATGTATCTAAATCTCCATTTAGATAAAGAATGATCAAGAGTGAGAGATGTATATGTAATCAAGGGAGAGGAAAACTGCAAAAACAAAATATAAGGGAAAGGGGATGAAATAGGATAACATAATTACAGTTTTAAGAGATGTCAGTGAAAATGGAGTAAAGTAAATCTAACTTATGATACAGTACAAAATGCATCATTGAATATTTACTTGGAAAGAGGACTATTTTTGTTTTGAAATATTACCAAATTATAACTAAACCAGGATTTGCCAGTCAGTTAACTCTTGGAGATACAATAATGAATGATTTAAGTGTGAAAAATTTATTTATTCTTCTAAGACTACAGGCAGAGAGGAATATGACTTTCTTGAGATGTTAGTGGCTGTCACTGGAACCACTGGGCACCTGTCTCCTGGAGGGGCCTGAGGGCCAGCCTCCTGCCCACAGACTATGGACCTAGCCGTGGAACAGGGTATGGTCTCTCCATGAGACTGTTAAACAAGGAACTGTTATCCCAAGAACCCCAGAGACTGTGGACATTTCTGGGCCCAAAGAGACTGACAACCATTGACTGCTTGCTTGCTTCCAAGGCAATGGACAGTAAGGGTTAATTATTTGAGTTTACCTAAAGTTACTTTCAATGTGTATTGTAGCAGTTCAAGCCAGTTTATTGTGAACTGTACTGATACCCCCTGCCGTGTGTTAATTAATTCAAGCCCCTCAAGTCTTTGTGTCTATTGTCTGAGTTCATCAACCCTTTTATATTTGAAATGTAATCATGTCTGAGTCATTTTATTTGATAGACCATTTTCAGTTGATCTTTTGTCTACTGTACTGTGATTGAATTATGTCCCTATTGTATCTGCTTGGTTAATATATTTCAATGTAAGGTTTGAGTATAAATATGTGTGGTTTGTTCCAATAAAGTGAGTTCTTGTCTTACCTACACTGGTGTTGTCTGGTGGGGTAAGCTTGCTGTATGCTCCTCCGACTCTTCCTGAGGCTGACCCCAGCGACCTGGTATGGTCTGGTCAGCGGGTAGCAGGCAAGACTATGGCCGCCGCTACCCCTTCCTTTAGGAATGGGACAACCGTCCCCCCAATGGGCATTTGGCTCCTTCCCCTGTTTTTCCTACTGTGGTGAGTGAGAGAGAGCTCACCAGCAGCCCCAAGTAGATGAGCTGTGATTAAAGGAGCAGTAAACTTTTTTTATGAAAAAATATATATTGTAGGGATTTTCCTATTGAGTAAAATAAGGGTACTCCCACTACCTAGAGATTTATATTTCCAGAGTTATTACAGTTTAAACCCATGTTTTTTTTACATTATCAGTGCCCTCTAGTGGTCAAATTCTAATTAGATTTCCTGTTAGATTCTAATGGAGAGGAAAGTCAGAAAAGTCAGAGACATATAGTTCTCCATAGAATGTGATAGAAACTGCCTGTCACTTCCTGTCAGTTAGAACTATCAGGAAGTAAACACAGTAAATTCACTTCCTGGTTATTTGAACTGCTATCAATTTTGAATAAAACATTTGACAGCGATGGGAGTGACCTTGTTTTATTCAGCAGGAAATGCTCTATAAAATATGTGTTTTCATAAAAAAAAGTTTACTGCTCCTTTAAGGATGATAGTGACAGATACTAGAAACATAGATATACATGACAAAGTATTATGAGAGGGGCAAGACCACCCCACACTCAAAAAATTCTGTTGTGTACAATACAGTATAAATTAATACTTTTGTTTATGTACAGCAAAGGTACAATGGGCAGGGGTAAAGAGAAAGGAGTAGGCGCAGTGCAGGGGCATGTTAGAATAGTGATCCAAAAGCTGACTGCGACTATGGTTCTTCAGCATGTGCAATAACTGATGATAATCTTCCTCCTGGGGAGTTTGTTTGTAAAAGTGTAGCAGAAATAAATCAAAAGCACCCTGATACTATGATTAGGGATGGGTGAAAATGTTTGCCTCAAACCAAAATTGGCAAATAATGGCACTTCCCACTTGGTGAATAATTTCCAACAAAAAGGGCTGTTTTTCTTCTTTTTTGGCCTAGCTCATTCCATTGAAATCAATGGGAACATTGAATTTACACACAATACTTAGCAAATGTTATTTTAATTCCCAAAGGCATAGTATAAAAGGACTATGAGGGTGATGTGTTGGTGGAATGTGGGGAAACAATCAGTGGAACAGGAATTTTTTTTGGGGGGTATTGTTTACTGAGATAGGGGGACAGTTAAAAAAAAACATAAGACGTGGTATAAAAGGGGTCTGAGGAGAGTGCCTTTGTTGGTGGGTGGAGTCTTGCGAAAGAATCGTTGAACACGGAAATTTTTTTGGGGGGTGTTGACTGGGGGACAAGTAATAAAACAATAAATAAATATAAATAAAATAAGAAACTGGCACTTGACATAGACATGAACCCCCTGATGTAAGCTGCAGCTGGGGCAGACTGACACTTGATGGGATACAGTATTTTGTAGAGGATGATTTGTAGGACTTGTTTTTAGAGGCTCGCACCCTGAGGAAACATTGATTTGTAGGATGTAGACTTATTAGAGGCACAGGCCCTGAGGAAACATTAATCTGTAGGACTTAGGCTTGTTAGAAACAACCCCCTCCTCCTAATCTTTTTTTTTTCTTAAGAATAAGCCCTTACGAAAAAAAAAATGCCTTTCTGGCCTAGTTTCAGTACATTATTGTTAGGGACCAGGAACCACACAGACACAAAAATATAAAGTGCGAAAAACCTTTATTAAAATGACAAAGCAAACAAAACAAAATAGTGATCCAGAAGTGTAAACCAAAAGACAACCCGGGGTCAGAAACCAAGACATGTGCTCAGCCAAGCCGGGGTCAGGAATATGGAGATCAGAGAAGTCAGGAACAATCCAGGAGCCAGAAGGGATGTCAGAGGAAGCCAGGTCATACACAGGTAACCAGCAACGCAGTAGAACACTCTTGCAGCCAGAAGCAAACAACAGGGCAATCAGGTAGTGAGCCAAGCTGTTTCAAATACCCTGGAAAGGTTGGCTGTTAGCTGATAGCAGTCAGGTGAGCAAACTCAGAGAGGTCAGCTGATTCAGACAGCAGAATCAAGCAGAAGAGTAGAGCAGCTCAGCCAAACCTTGACAATTATGTTGTGTTGGCCACAGGGCTATTGTCAAATGCCTGGTGTAATTGAGGAATTTGTAACTGCTGTTCTTGTTGTTGCTACTGAATTGTTTAAACAGCAGGTTGCTTAGGCAGCTAAAAGAGAATGGGATCAACAACAGCAGTAATATGGATGATGTATGATGAAGGTTCCACTTGCCACTATTAGCTCCAGTGATACGCCCATGGAAGTAGAAGCACCATAACTAGCCCCCACCACTTCAGGTATATGTGCAGAAAAGAAGAAGTTGGCCAATAATGCTTCTCCACCTGTCCCTCCACCAAAATCAGGGGTGTGTTGTTAGAATATAAATTGTTCCCTTGAAGTCAGGAACTGTGCCTCGCATCACCAACTGCAATGTACACAGTTTGTGTGATAAATAAGTGAAGGACTGGGAACAACGGACACATCTGCACTCACATCAAATACACGGTATAACTGTAGTCAAACACCATGATGCTTAGGGTCCCCAATGTGAAATAATCCCAACAGAAACTAAATACTGCTGCTGTCGCTATGCCCTTTGACAAATCTGCTCTGAGGACAAATGACAACTTGCAGAAAGTTTCATAATGATGAACCCTCTCTGCCACAAGCTTAGCATATTCTGTGGGATGGAATCTCCTTAGATGCCTCTTTATGCTGCGATTATCCTCCACCACACTGCCATGTGTGGTCAGTGCACCACACCGTGTGCAATGAGTGGACACAAACCACCACAATTATACCAAACAGGTGCTAATGATCATTAGTTTAATATGTAGGTTGAAACACAATCATTAACTGCAACAGGAATAGCTGTGTAGGAGGAATAAAACTGGGTGAGGAACAGCCAAACTCAGCTAACAGGTGTGCTGTCCAAGCTCTTTTGAAGAAGCACAAAGAAACAGGCAAGGTTGAGGAATATAGACGCAGTGGTCAGCCAAGGAAACTTAGTGCAGCAGATGAAAGAGGCATTGTGCTTACTTCCCTTCTCAATCGAAAGATGCCCAGCATTGCCATCAGCAAAGCATTGGCAGAGAACAGTGGGACGCTGGCACAACCATCTACTATCTGGAGATGTCTGGTCTGAAGTGGTCTTCATGGAAGACTTGCAGCCAGAAAGCCATACCTCTGATGTGGAAACAAGAGCAAGAGACTATGCAAACAAACACAGAAACTGGGGTGGAAAAAATGGCAGCAGGTGCTCGGGACTGATGAGTCAAAATGTGAAATATTTGGCTTTAACAGAAGGCAGTTAGTTTGCAAAGGGGGTGGAGAGTGACACAAGAATGAGTGTCTGCAGGCAACAGTGAAGCATGTTGGAGGTTCTTTGCTAGTTTGGGGCTGAAATTCTGCAAAAGGTGTTAGGGATTTTGTCAGAATTAATGGTCTCGTCAATGCTAAGATGTACAGGTAGATACTTATCCATCCTGCAGTACCATTAGGGAAGCATCTGATTGACCCCAAACATGCAGCCACAGTCATTAAGAACTATCTTCAGCATAAAGAAAAAAACTGTGTGCACGTGTATCTAGAATTGATGCTGTTTTGAAGGCAAAGGGTGGTCACACCAAATATTGATTTGATTTAGATTTTTCTTCTCTTTACTCACTCACTAGGCATTTTGTTAATTGATAAAAATAAACTATTAACATGTATATTTTTTAAAGCAATTTTACTTAACAGCATTTTTTCACACCTGCCTAAAAACTTTCACATTACTATATGTGTATGTATATATATATATATATATTTTTTTTTTTTTTTTTTTTTTTTTTTTCTCCAGTTGTTGGTAAGAACATCCACATCTAAAACAAAACAAAACAAAACAAACACATTTAAATTCTAAATTAAAATTGCTGGGGTGAAACCAACTTTGATAACTATAGCTAAAAGTAAAATCACAAAATATTGATGCACATCCATATTTTAACAGTATTAACCCTTTACTCTGCAGTATATTTCCTGTATATCTGTATCACCACTATATGAAAGATGAGATATTACTCACATACTATTGCCATAGTATGCTAAGCTTGCAACCTCACCACGATAACCTACTAAAGGCAAGTCCAAACCTTAATTTTTACAGTGAGCTGAATATCTACTATAAATTACTACAGACTCTGGTCACAGCTTCCAAATATACAATTTCAGTCTAGGATTTGGTAAGGACACCCAAAGAAAAAAAAACATTTAAAATGTATGAAGTATATATTTATTAATATGCGATAAGTGGTTATGTATTTACACCAGTCAGTCACATTCATTTTACCTTGATAAAGATAAATATTGACCAACTACAGTGAAAAAATGTGTGTAAAATACATTTTAATGACAGGTTTAATATTATTATTAGTATATTAAGTATGACGTACTGACATATACTTTCCCATACTCTAATACATGCAGGCGTATATATATGTGGGTGGACTATTCTATATGTGTGTATGGGTTTATGTGCATATATGTACATGTAGGTATGCATGTATGTATGTGTTTGTGTATGTATGTGTATATGTATATGTGCTAGTGTATATAAATATAGGTACTTGTGTATGGATGTATGTTTTAGTATGTATTCCTACATATTTGTGTGTATGTATTTAGGTGTATGCATTTATATGTGTGCGTGTTCATATGTATGTGTTTATGTATATATGCATATATACTATATGCATATATATTTGTGTGTGTGTATATAGATATATTGTATGTATATGTGTATGTGTATATGTGTGTGTGGCTATGTACATGTGTGTATATGTATGTATGTGTATATATATATATATATATATATATATATATATATATATATGTATATAGCTACACATATGGGTGTATATAGGCCTGCATGCCCATGCTGGATTGTTGGATGTGAATTCTAGCATTCTTAATATGTGCAATCTTTTTAACTCTCACTCCTCACATACCATCTCTTGCATTTCTCTTCTCTTCCCCCCCCCCCACTCTGTGATCCTTACACAAGGTATTTATGACCCTCTGCAAGAAGAGTGTGGATTTTCTCTTAGACCCCTGTCTTATCTGCAGCCATGCTGCTTTAACCCCAGCACATAACTCAGCTTTGAATTCAATACATTAACTGTGAATTGTGTGTCCTTATGCTCAGAAATGCTTTAGACTTGAGAAAGGGAGGTTCTACCGAAAGCTTGTCAATCTGTAATTCTGTTAGTTCAATAAAAAGTTATTACAAGATATTAATTTTGTTTGTTATTTTACATCTGCATCACTGGACTAATATGGCTACTATCTCCACTCTCTCTCTCTATATATATATATTTATATATATGCTCATACACATACACAATCCGCTTAATATTGTGTAATAAATAGCAGCACAGAAATAACGTTCTTTGTATGTACAGTGCTAATCCTTGTTAACCTTCATGTAGAGATAGCTTGGAGAATTAATTGCATGCTGTAATCCTGTTTCAGGTCAAATACACATGGTGTTATGGAGAGAATGCTTATGTTAATAAACATGTTGGAGGCTATTGGTAAATGCAGAATTTGACTGCTGCGATTAGGGTTTGGTTTTCTTGAGAAGGGCTGAGATTTTTACATTTTACATTCTTTCAATAATAATGAAGAATAATAAACTAAAAAGAGGAAGCTAAGCAAATAACAAAATAAACAGTAAAAAGTATGCACACAAAATTATTAACCAGAATGTTCTAATTCCTATTAGGTACACAGAAAGGCTGAAATGTAACACTAAGTTACTGGTTGGAGCACAGTAAAATATTGTATGGATTTCACTCAGTGTTGCAATGCATAATTATGATTGGATTCTATGTCTTCCTAGTGCCCCAAATTCCCACTTAATGCCATATCTCCATGGGTTTTTCAGGGCATTCCCTTCCTACAGCCCTTTAACCCTTTGATTTAATCCTCTGTTTTCTGATGTCTAAATTTAGTCTTACATATGCCCTGTAGGCACTCCAATTTCTGCCTTTTTTGGGGCTTCCATTACCATAGCGATCATGATAGGTGACTCAGAAGTGAATGTTCTGAATTTAGATAAGATCACAACCTTCCTGAGTAGAACAGTGGGTACATAGCACAATATTTTATCACTGCACATTTAATCACAAGGTGTCTATATAGTCTACACATGCACTAAAATGCAAGTTTAGAATCAGATTTTATACAACTGCCATAAAATAATTTACATTTTACAGACACTAGCTTGAAGTGTATCATGTAACTCAATTTTATTTTTAGTTGCTGGTGTGTCCCTTTAACATCAGTAGAGTTTGTGCTCTGGTATGTGTTAATGTGTTCATACATTCTAGCGTATACACAGAAGTGTGCCAAATTAGTTAGAGGCCAATGCCAAATGAACTGCAGTGGCAGATTTGTATATTTTCCCCAGTGTTATCTGCAACCTGAAGGTTTCCTGCTTTTGTTGAACTACAATATCCATCATCCTCAGCAGACTCAGCAAGTATAGTGGAAATTGTACTCCAACAGCTGCTATTTGGCTTCAGGTTGCCTAGCCTGGATATGGTCATTTGCACAACAACAAAAATGTATCACTGTTGGGGTGCTAAAGCTTTGACACTCTATTATCTGACTGGTAAAAATTGTGCAAGTAGGTTCTCTCTAGGGAACATGAAACATCTTTTTGGCCTGTCTTTATGTAAGAGCTACTTAATCTGATTTTTTTTTGCTCAAATCCCTTCTTATCATAACCTAATATGTTCAAGATGCGCAAATACACTCATTCATAAATAACCAAAGTATTTATAGGAATGATCACTTTGTATAGCAGCGTAGAGCAATTAAGTACAGTTTATTGGATACAATGATTTCCCTACAGTTTAACGAACTTCTTCCATAATGTGTAATGTTCAATAAAATACATTGCGTGTAATGACTAGTGAAATTGTAAAGTTCATGCAGATATTATGTGGTTTAACATAGTTTTTATTTACTGCAGTATAGACTGGCAGTTGAAGGGAAAATGGATTTGCTATTATGCTTTAACCTTGTGGCTTATAAATGGTGTGGCATTGACTTGTTCAAGAAAGGATAATTATCAGTATCCTATTTTTTGTTGCTGAGTGTGTTCACTGAGCATTAGCATAAAACTTAACACTGACTGCAAGATGGGTGAGCAAAGTACTGTGGCTTTCTTAGGTTTAACTGAAATATATATTGTAACTCTGATCTATGTTAATGGGAGATTTTGCAATCCCCTGCATTTCTAAAGCAGGACTCTTTTGATTAACATGAATCATTTATAGACAAAACCACAAAGTTGTGGGTTTTATTAATATCCCAGTACATTTTTACTCAGAAACACACTTTAATAAAAACAGTACAACACTGTTATGCTCTTAATGAAAAAAAGATGCAAATAGGAATTCTGGAATGCAGAATTAACCCTTTGGATGCTGGAGAAGTCTCCTACACATAACACGTTGCTTCACAATGCATTGAAAACACTTCTAAGATCTGAAGGGTTAAGTATTTCTACCCAACAACCTATTTACTGCAAAATAAAGACAGCACAATTTACAAATTAACATGTAAATATTTACAAAATTCTCAGAATACACTGGTTGTGTCACACATTTTAAAATTAGCTTGTAAACTGAAACAATTAGCAGTAGACTACAAGAGAGATAAAAGGTAAGTGAAAATAGTATATGCAAAGAACACCTACCTAGATAAGAATTTCTATTAAATTGACAGCCACTGATTCTTAGGGGAAATAACCCTTTAACCCCTTAAGTACCCTGAACGTTTCAGCACTCATGGAATCCATTGCGCAAAAATAAATAAATAAATAAATAAATAAATAAATAAGCAGTGGTCCTTAACTGCCAGCCACATGCTGCAGCGGCTGGTTATTAAGTGTTTAAGGACCATACATAGTGTGGAAAGCATTGCTTTTCATTATGTTGCACAACACCAGCCCTTTAAGGGTTAAGCAACTATCACATTTTCAGAAACCAGGGAAGCATCAGTGCTAATTTCATGCAGTAATGCTTCAGATTTCTTTTTTTTTTTGCTTTTATATCTTCCCAGTCACTTTGCTTATTATATTAAAAATCCATGAATATTTTATATTTAAGAACTACTGCAGATCAATATCAATATTTAAAAATAAATATTCTAAACCATGTAGAAATATATAAAACAAAATAAAAAAGAGAGACCTCCCTTCTGGGCACCTCTATGGAATTCAAAGGGTTAAATGGAGATTTCAGCCCCCTTGAATGCTAGAGAGGACTATAACACATTCCTTTGGAATAGACTGGAGACCTCTTCAGAATTCAAATAGTTAAAAATCCCACTTAAGTCATTGGGCATTTGTATTTCTCTGCTATTTTACAGTTGATTTGCCTTAACATTGTTTCCATTTCTATCCTGGTACATCAGCCTCAAGGTGTTAATTGCAGAAACAGACATACTATTTGGTGTACACATATTACAGAGCTCAGTTTCATCAAATACTAGCAGAGGAAAGATATTATGTTATAAGGTAGTTGACGTAAAACAGTTGGATGCCTTTTGTATTCATAATGTATTTATGATCATTCTTAGGACAGATGAGTTAGTTATACAGCCTTTGCATATTTAATGTTGAGTGTGTTTTATAACATACCTTTGAGAAAAATATTTCACATCATGAAACTATTGATGGTAGAAAGAAAAAATAAAGGAAACTGAATATCAAAGATGACAAATGAGTTATCTGACCAGTGTGAGAACAGCAGACTTAACCCTTTGAGTGCCAGAGGGCTATCCCATGCATTGCTTTGGGGTTAACAATCAATTAGATACTATGGCCCATATTTATAAACGTAAACTGGATTTATTCTGGAGTAAACCAATGGCAACACAGGGAACAAATACAAATTCCTGTTAAACTGGGATTTTACCCCCTTGAATGGCTTTATAAGTTAAAGTTATAAGAGAATCTATATAGGTGATACATTTTACTGTCATCCCTCTTGATATACAATGCAAATCTTATCATGTTACTTTAAATGTGTTTTTATCTTTAACCTTGTAATGTTTACACTTCTTCAATAAAGCTATTAAAAAAAAAAAAGATTTATTCAAGTGCATGGGAATTTAAGAATTTATATTTGCCCGCTTTGGTGTAGTTGGTGTACACCAGAATAACTCCAGTTTACTTTTATAAATATGGGCATATGGGCCTAATTCAGCAAGTGGTGCAATTTTGGAGCAAACAACTGCAAAAAAGGGGACAAGTTAAAATTCCCTTTGATTGAAATGGAAATTTTAACCCCACGAATGCTAGAGATGTCTCCAATGCATCGCTTCACAATGTTTTGGAGACCACTTTAGTATTGAAGAGGTTCAAAACCCCATTTAAATCATTGGTTATTTGGAGACTTTTCATTGGTCCCCTATGGTGCAGTTGGTTTGCTCTAGAACCGCACCACATTAACTTGATGAACTGGGTCCTAAATAACAAACCTGGCAAACAAAACATTTTTAAAGTTTTAGATTGCAGACTTAGTACCCTTTTTATTGGAATATGAGGCTGGATGAACTGAAATGCTGTCCGTAATCTGTTTTACTATTCAGTATTGTTCTTTTCTCTCACACTAGCTTGACTTTAGGGTCAGGAGTCAGGACTGTGGATAAACAAAAACTTCCAAGCAAAAAGTGATAAGTGAGAAAAATAAACAGCATTTTCTGCTTTTTGTGGGAATTCCTGTGAAAAGCACAGTTTTTCTACTTTTTTCTGCTGCAACTGCCATCCTTTTTTTACTGCTTTAGAATCACACATACTGACCCACAGGTTTGTCCAAAGGTAGCCATAGAACAACACATACTGACCCTCATTCTTGTCCCACTTCACTGATAGCCCTAGAATCACACATACTAACTACCCTGGCCTTGTCCCACGGTAGCCATAGAACAACACATACTGACCCTCTGTCTTGTCCCACTTCACTGATAGCCCTAGAATCACACATACTAACTACCCCGGCCTTGTCCCACTTCAAAATATTAACCTCCTCAAGCTTTGTCCCATGGCTGGTGGAGAAAGATCATGGGGATGGGTGGGGAATGATGGGAGTTGTAGTCTGAAAGAGGCTGGAAGGCCTTGTATTGTCCACCACTGCTTTGAACCCTAGACTTGTCTGATATAAACACCCTCCACCTTGTCCCATGGTAGCTATAGACCCACACATACTGACCTCCCAACCTTGTTCCACTGCGCTGGCAGCCATAGAGCCATGCATGTTTAGTTTAACCCTTCTGTAGGAACCTGAACATTTCCCATGGTGGAGGATGCTTGATGAAGACTAAAAGGAAGAAACTAATACTGCTTGGATCACTGAAACATCAATATGAAATAACAGTTTTGAGTGCTTAAGGAGGTGTACACTTTATATAGTTTCCCTAAATATACTTTATTACATCTATCCGAGAAGCTAGACTTCTATGACTGAGATACCAGATTTATTTAAATGGATAGTAATACTTAAAATGTAAAAAAAAATATGTTGTAGGGTTTATCCTCCTGAGTAAAACAAGGGTACTCCCACTGCTGAAAGGTGCTTTATACAAAGGTTATTACAGCTCAAAGTTGAATTTTTTTAGATGCAATATCACAGTGGCCTGAAATTGTACAGTGGTGCTGTTGCTACACCATCCTATGGACAGCTCTGGTCCTGGGACCATAAATCTCCATAGGATGGTGTAGCAACAGCGCCACTGTACAATTTCAGGCCACTGTGGTATTGCACCTAAAAAAATCAACTTTGAGCTGTAATAACTATTGAATAAAACACCTTTCAGCAGTGGGAGTACTCTTGTTTTACTCGGGGGGATAAACCCTACAACATATATTTTTTTACATTTTAAGTATTACTATCCCTTTAAAGGACCACTAACATCAATAAAAATAAGGCAAAAGAGACATGGGAACTAACTTATCCCACCAAGCATATATCCACCTCATACATGAAAGTGCATACTTCTAATCAGCTGGAAGACACTTCAGGCACTGACTGGCTATATTGTTTGAGGGACTGTATGGCCTGCACGGTCTCTGGAAATCTGGGACAAGCGTCTGGCATGCAATGGAATAATTTATTAAAATAAAAATGTGCCCCTAGCATTGTTGCATTTCAGAACATGCAGGTCTGTTCATTAGGACAAGGCAGGACATAACACAACACTAGCCTGTTCCCTTAAATGCAACACACACCTGAGACACAAGCAATCATGAAGCCCTCATGCTGAGGTGTGTATGTGCCACAATAAAGATGGAGTGCCATGCATGCAAAAAGGCTATGTCTCAAGACCATCTCAGGCCAACTAGCCTCATGAGATAATGGGACACAATGTAGCTCAAACCACCTACCATGGAGCAGGGAAATGGACATAAGGAATAACCTCTAAGGGGTAACCATTAGGGAATGGGTGAACAATTTTGCCTCAAACTGAAATCAGCAAATAATGGTACTTCCCATTTGGCGAATAATGTCTAGCGAAAAGTGCAGATTTACCACTATATTTTTTTCCATCTAGCTCATTACATTGAAATCAATGGGAACATTGAATTTAAGCACAACACATAGCAAATATTTTTGATTTCCCAAAGGTATAGTATAAAAGGGACACTTGTCATAGCAGTTAATCTCAGAAGGATTTGTGGACTATCCGGAGTGCCATCCAATTATTAGGGTTGGTTTCAGACTTGGATTAATATAAGGAATTATTTTTTTAGCTCTTTTTTTTACCCATTGGGTTACGGGGACTCTGATTTGATTTACACTTTATTTTGATTTAGTGTGTATTTCGTATATTCCATATATGTTTTATATGAGAGTATACATATGTTACTCACAGGTATACTAAATAAATGGTTATTTTAATTATACACATATATTGGTGATATTTATTTGTTGATACTGATCCACCCTGTTAGCATACATAATGGTTTTTGGATACAAGTTCACCTTGTATGACTAGCAAGAGACCGGTTAACCACTTGGTATGCTTATAGAGAAGGATTCATATGCAGATTGTGCATGCTGTGCCTGCTGTCAGACATGCTGCTACCAGTGCTGAATCTGCTGCTAGTGTGTCTTGTAGGGAAGGAGAAGATGATGCCAAGTGTGACAGCAGGGGACCCTAAGTCACACTTGCCATTCCCAAGCAGTCCTGTCAGTGCTAGTACTACTACTTCTAAGGTCCAGCAGCTTGGTAGCTTTAGGAGTAGTGAAGGAGGGAGTAATCAACAATATCCTCATATTACTAGTGACTGCGAGGAAGAAGACTCTCCAGCAAAGCCTCTGGATCTGTTATAGTAACCATCAAATCATCTGCATATAGACAGGTTTTATATTCTTCACCTCCTACCCTACAGCCTTGTATCCCTCTATTCCTCCTAATGTGTATTGCCAAAGAGTAGAGGGGACAGGGGGCAACCCTGTCTAGTACCGTTGCCAAGATGAAACCACTCTGACCTAAAATTTTGACCAGTCATCCTTGCAGTTTGAGCACTATATAAAGATCTAATGGCTCCCATCAAACGACCTCCTATCCCAACCTTCCGCAATACGGAAAATAAAAAATCCCAATTCACCCTATCAAATGCTTTTTCTGCATCTAAAGCAACCATCAACATAGGAATTTTCTTTTTATTCATTATATCAATCAAATCAATTGACCTATGGATATTACAATAAGATGAATGCTCCAGTATAAAACCTATTTGATCTCTATGAATAATCTTTGATATAATAGTCTTAATTCTGGTTTAGCATCTGCATTCATCAAGGAGATTGGTCTATAAGTCGCTACTAAGGCCGGGTCCTTACCTTGCTTAAGAATAGGAACAATATTCGCCTGTAGCAATTCTGTTGGACATCTTCCTAAATTACAACACTCGTTGAAGAGACATGTAAGGGGTCCCAAAATTTCTTCTTTAACACACTTAAAAAATAAAGCCCCAAAAACCATCTGGTCCTGGTGCTTTTTGTATCTTCAAACCCTCTATTGCCTCTAAGACCTCTTGATTTGTAAAAGGTCTACTTATATATTCCGATTCTTCCACAGAGATCTGCGGTATTGACAGTTCCCCAAGGTACTCAAGAATCCGTTACTCGCTCACTCTACCAGGTATATTGTACAGAGCATGATAATAATTATTAAAACTCTTCCCTATCTCTACCGGGTTAAGGAGGATTTCCTCACTGTTATGAAGCTTAAATACAGCATTATTTACCTGTTTTTTTATTTTATTTTATTAGTTAGAATCTTATCAGCACGATTACCTCTATAATAATATTTCTGCTGTAAAGCTCTAAGATTCCTATTCACTCTCTCCTGTTCCTGTCTATTAATATTCTGTCTCAGCTCTAAAATTTGTTCAGCATAGTCCTTAGTTGGAGATAACTTACTTATACTCTCCAAATTATTCAGAGATATCTATAAGGTAGAGAGGTTCGGTCCTCTCAATTTATTTGCCATGGCACCCATTTTTATCAAGTAACCCGTCATGACCGATTATAAGCGTGCCATACCGAAGAACTCGTCTCTACCGAACCTATATTCTCTTGAAAATAATATTTCATCAAATCCCTGAGCATCAGCACATTGTCCCTTTTTGGAAGCAAATAATCATTTAACCTCCATCTCTTTTTTTTTTAAACCTGGGCATATTTATTCTTAGATTGTCAAATAACAGCGTTATGATCAGACCACACAACCTCTTTTATTAACGATTTAGAAACTATATTTAATAAATCCATATTACCCAAAATTAGATCAATTCTTGAATAGGAATTGTGGACATAAGAGTTGTTGTTTTTATGCACATGAGGTTCATTTTGATGTATTTGAAGATAACCTATTAGTGAGGTCCACACTGAGATCTGTGTGGAGGCAGTTAACATATTGTCCACATGCACTGGAGGCAGTTTTTTCTGTAGCCATAATTGTTTTGCAAGTATATATATTCCTTTATCTGTATTATAACATCTGTTTGGAGGTTACACACCATGGGACAGCCTCTGTTGCTTTTGTCTTTTTGCTACTACTGCTACTACTACTACTACTACTAATAATAATAATTATTATTATTATAATAAAAACCTATTTATATATTGTACTCTTCCCCCCAGTGATGTGATTAGCAGGCAGCTCCTAAATAGTTGATACTATTGCCATTCTCAGTCATATTTATTTGTTGTACCTCAAAAATCATGAAAGGCAGAGTTGGCCCTGCTGAGAGTACCCATAACCCAACTAGTAATAATTTACAAGTTGCCTTAATCTGTGCATAAAATCGTAATATCTATTAAGAATCAGTTCCCTAAATATTATTATTTAATTAATACTTGATATCATGTCCAGCAAGTCAGGCAGGATTAATTATTGTAGGACTCCAGGCCTGCAAACTACTGAATTCTTCCTAAGGTGACTTCAGAGCTAGTAGTATGGGGTTCTGCCTTCATAGACTTGATACCCAATACTAATTAAATATTCATTTTGGAGAATCTATCCAAAAATAATTGATTAATAATTGTAATTGGGATTTTCTGCCAAGTGGAGATTTATGTGGTCTTAGTGTTTTTTAACAGAAGGATCTTTAGAATTGCTTTTGTGGTGGGAGTCTACTGCTGCTTATAACTACATACTTTTATTTGGCATTCAGATTCTCTTATTATATGAGCAAAAGAGAAAGAGAAATAGAGAGGGAGACAGTGACCAAAACAATTGAGGCCACGTTACACCCCTCATTATCATAGTCAGCATTAGTAGCTAGGGGTGGGTGAAAGCTCTCGCCATGTTCCTGTGAGAAATCCTATGAAAATCGTGTTGTTGTCTACTTTTTCGTAAGAAAATCTGCTTTAAAACCAGCAATTAAAATCTTCTCATTTTTCGCCCATTGTCCAAAATTCTTCTCCATTTTTTCAATGGCTAGAAAGTTTCCGCCCATGGATTTATGTGTTTTTCACCTTCTCACTATAAAAACGTGATGCATTTGCAGAAGTGAAACACAATAGGAGCCGCTACAGAGCGAGGTATACGTGCTATGTTGTTTAGCTGTGATCTTTTTGAAAAATTGAGGCAGGAGAGGCTCATATTGACTGCTATCACTATGAGAAAGTTTAAAAATACTAAAAGGAGTAATTGGAAGGACCCTTATGTGTCCACTGAGTCTGAGGAGGAAGTGAGCACTACAGAACCAATGCTGTCAAATCCCCCCAAATCACCCCTAGTGGAAATTAATGGGAAGGGAGGAGGAAAAGGGTAGTAGTGAGAGCAGGACAGGTCAGCTGTCTGTGCCTTCTGCTAGGCATGCTGCCCCTGCTGCCACTAGTGCTATGCCTGCTGTCAGACGTGCTGCCCCTGCTACTGCTACCACCATTGCTGTGCCTGCTGTTAGATGTGCTTCCCCTGCTTCCACTAGCGCTGTGTCTGCTGCCAGTTCTGCCCCTACTACCACCATTGCTGTGCCTGCTGCCAGTGCTGAACCTGCGGCCAGACATGCTTCCACTGCTGCCACCAGTGCTGTGCCTGCTGCCAGTGCTGAACCTGCTGCCACCAGTACTGAACCTGCTGCTAGTGTGTCTTGTAATACTCAGAAGACGGAAAGGAGAAGATGATGCCAGGTGTGACAGCAAGGGACCCTAAGTCACATGTGCCATCCCCAAGCAGTGCTGCCAGTGCTAGTACTACTACTACTACTACTACTACTAAGAAGGTCCAGCAGTTTGTTAGTGTTAGGAGTGAAGGAGGGGGTAATCAATATCATCATATTTATAGTGACTGTAAGAAGGAAGACTCTGGGACTGAAGTTGATGTGGTTGGTGTTAATAGTAGTAACAGTAAAAGTGAAGCAGCTGGTGGCACTAGTGTTAGGGGAGTGGTAGGGGATTAACATTTGAGAGCATTCAGATTAGCGGTCAAGGGAGCCCACACCATTCCTCTGGCCCTGGGAGTACCCTTTCCTTCATGACAGTGTCCAAGTGGAATATGATCCTGAAAAAGACAGAACTGGTGGTGGATAGCAGGTGCAGAAATAATACCACTACCACCAGGAGCACAAATCAGCTGCCTGTACCTGCGTCTACTGCTGCCAGTCTGCCTTCTTCACTTCACTAAGAAATGGAAGTGTGACATTAGGGGACCCTCTGTCACATTGCTCATCACCTTCTGCAAGCAGCAGTGAAATTACTGTAATAGAGCAGCAGCAGCATATAGGAACTAGTGGTGGTGGTGATGATGATGGAGAAGAAGCTGGGGTGGAAGAGACATTGATGGCCTTTTTAGCAGAAACTGAGAAGGAATGGGAGACAGGGATGAGGATGGGCATCACCACCACCACCAGCAGTGAACTTTTGGAATTTCTGAATTTGCAACTTCTCTAATTCCTGCTGCGGAGTTGCAAGGGCAGCAGGATGCTGAGGAGCAGGCTAGTGTGCCACAGACCACCGTGGACACAGTGGGAATGGGGTCAACAAATGGTGTGGGACTAGGACATGTTCCTCTTGCAGGCAGAAGCAACAATATTCCTGACCCTATTTGCAGTGCTGATTCTGAGGCAGTAGCAGCAAGAGCAGCAACATCATTCTCAACCCCAGACAGTGAAGGGGAAAGTGGAGGACAAGAAGAAAGAGGCCATTCTTCTTCACCTGTTCCCTATCACCTGTTCCCTATCCCCTGAAGTCATGTTTGTGGGACTATTTTTCTCTTGGGGTAGGCACAATGCAGTCATCACCAACAGCACTTTGAACAATTTGTGACAAGTCAGTGAGAAGAGGAAAGGAGGGAGCACACCTTAGCACAACTGCCCTCATGAAACACAGACACCTTGACATTTATGTGAAACATGTTAAAGCCAGACACCCACCACAGAAATCAAGCACTACTGTTGCTGTATCCTTTGACACTCCAGAAAGGCAACAAGTGGCAAGACAGAGATCAAAGAGGAGGAAGAATAGAGAAATTCAGGCAAAGGATGGAAGCATGCCCGGTTTTGCAGAATTACTGGACATGGTGCTTGGAATGCAATGAACAGAGCCTGAGTATTAGGCTGTCCAGAGATCCTTTGCAAATATTACTTTTTCTATGCTTTCCTTCTCTCCAATCCATGATTCATCAGATATTACTCTCCCTATTGGGGATAGCTAAATCATTGATTCCGGTTCATAGGAATTCTACTGACCCTCCCACTTATTCAGAGTGGGTATCGAAAGTCAGAGACCACGCCACCCTGTTACGACTGACTAGACTGAGGCATGGGGAAGACCCCAACTTAATCTTAGACTTCTTCGTTGCCCAGTTTGACCCTTAGGATGTACCTTACATACTGATTCTAAAGGGAGTGCCTGATCTCCATCACCACCCCATCTCTTCCTCTCTCCCTTTCTTCCTTCTCTCTCCTCCTCTGTCCTTTTTTCCTTCTCTATTGCTTCATCTAGATTTCACACTTTTGCTTCTCAGAGTTTGGGCCTTTTCCACAGGGAAGCTTTCTACCCCTAATGAGTATTAATTTCTTATTATGATTCATAAATCACTCATTCTGTATTGGGCACTAACCAAACTGTTCATTCCGCCCAGCTGTTTACCCTATTGCCTTATTCTGTTGTACTAAAATCTGTACTTGGCATGGTTTATTAACTAACATCCTGCAAATCATATCATTACAAGAGCAGTTGTTAATGAAAAGATTGCAAATGTAAAAAACAAAACTAAAAAGGGTCTCAAGTAGAGACAACAGCGCGGAGGGGACCAAGCAAGATTGAAGCACAGGAGCACTGTGCTAGGCCACAGTGGTGCAGCTCGCTGTGGGCATATAACAGGTCAGAAAAGTTCTATCAAATGATCAAACATTAAAACAGTGACCCCATTATAGAACTTGAAACAAGGGAGTCCACGGCAGCAGCTGAAACTGAAGAGGGTGATACCTCTCGGGACAATATCTCAGGGGCAAAAAGTCAGAGTTCATCCCGGTCCAACTCCAGAAGGAGAAGTGAATCTTCCACTTAGGGCAGGGTATGCATTCTTCCATTTTTTTAGAGGCTTTAGACCATCCAGAGTGATCCGGGGAGGGCCTCAATTTTGCAGAGATGTCGTCCAGCCTAGACAAGGCCTGACAGGCGGATTCTGGGATCAGAACAGCTAGGGCAGTGAGAAAAGCCTTATAATGTCCTTTGTACCTGAGTACATGAGTCAGACCATCCAGAGTGACTTGTAGCATGAACGGGAACCCTCGTCGATAACGTAGCTGGTTTTGACAGAGTAGGTCCATCAACAGTTTCAGGTCTCTGTACCATTGAATAGTGAGAGGCGACAAATCATTAAACAATAAGATAGAAGCCCCTTCAAATTCAACACTTGGAAGGTTCCGAGCAGCTTGTAAGACATCTTCTTTGTCAGTGAAGCGATGAAATTTAACAATGATGTCTCTAGGTTGTTCTGAATCCATAGGTTGGGCTTGAAGAGCTCTATGGGCTATAAATAATCAAACAGAGATAGTCTTGTCTTTCTACAGAGTAAATCGGAATAGCTGCTGAAGATAATCCGAAATCTCCTGTTGGTTCACTGACTCCGGAATTCCTCGACAATGCAAATTATTCCTGCACTGTCTGTTGTCTAGATCATCCAGTTCAAACTTGAATTTTTTAGGTGCTATATCACAGTGGCCTAAAGATTTACAGTGGTGCTGTTGCTACACCATCCTATGGACTTCTCTGGTCCGTAGACCATATATCTCCATAGGAGAGTGGGAGTACCCTTGTTTTATTCAGGGGATAAACCCTACAATATATATTTTTTACATCTTAAGTATTACTATCCCATATATAAATATATATTATACCAATGTTTATGTTCACATAGTTTGTTCAAAAGATCTCTTACCTTGCCAAGGTACCCCATTTTAAATGAGTCCTATCTAATATGAAACTGTTTTATATTAAAAGCTAAACCTATCTAATGCTTTCATGGCTGAACTGACCTGCTTTCAAACTGGGATCACTTGAAGTGAATGGGTACAGACCTCAAGAACTGGACCATTCACATTAGTCCGGTTAAATATAAGAAGTCTGTACCTCCCACTACTATAAACTGCATGGAGCTTGTACAATATAACTTTCCAATATGCATTGAATGTTTCATTTTCATTTACTTGAATGACTTGGTGTGATTAAAGGAAAAGGCAAAGTTAGGCAAGCTTCCATGTATTATGCCTTTAAAAAATATATATTGCATTAATAAACATTTGTGCATATTTAAACATTTTAGTAAACTTCATTATATAATTTGCATGAAGCTGAGCAGGATTGTCTTCTGTCTTTGGTTTGTTTTTATTTTTTGGACCTTGCAGAGTCCTCTCTTTCCTTGCTGCTTTCATTTACGTGGATTCTTTTTTGATCTGATTCAGTCCTCTATACCCAAAATTTCTGTAGCTTTCTTAAGTCCTCACTTGTTTGCCAGTGTGTAGGAGGCAACTACACTCCATCTAATGTATGGCTTTCTGCTGCTCATGGAAATATTCTAAAATGTGAAGTCCCAGCTAGTGGGGACCTCTATCTTCTTTTCTACATCACATAAATGGTATTACAAGGAGAGTATAAACAGTTAAATTGGAAAAAAATTGTCTGATGAATGAAACATTGCACAGTAAAATTAAACATGTGAGAAAATAAATATATATCATGTGGCAAATACAAAGTGATGGCTTTGTGTTGCTGCCATTGTCTTACACTACAACTTGAAAACTTTTCAATTCATCTAGTGGTTGATCTTGTTTTTCAGTGTCAATGTTTTGTTTAATATATGAGTCTTAAAATTGTATAGTAAAGATGGGAGGAGAATGTGAGCGCAGCACAGATTAGGGTGGTAGTGATGATGATTATTTTGACAGTGCTTAATATTCTGCCTCTAATATTTGACCTGGTCATACTTCTATAGAATCTTGATTATGTTGATGCAGACCTCTGATTTGAAATCTGCTTGCCACTGCTGTCCAATGATCCCGTGATCAGTGACTGCCATGCCCTCTCCTTAACAGTGACTCTACTCCATATCAAAAGTCAAATTAATTTTTTGACAGGTACTCATTGAAAGAAGCAATAATGCTTCTGATATCTGCATACAAAACAGGAATTGTGAGCTTAAAAGTAGTGGTGGCTAGGAAGGATGTATCATGCTTCTACATATTAGATTAGTAATCTGAGTGCTGCTGCTTCCACAAACTTCACATAATTAAAGAGCATTATCTCTAACACAATAATTTTGAAGAACTGACTATTTAATAAGAAGGCATTGGAACAAGTTCTTAAAAAATGAGCATTTCCTTTCAAAGTGGACATTAAATAGAAGGCCATAAAAAGTTCAGAACATATAACTACATGGTAGCTAGGCCAAGCACTGCCAGGGACAGTTGAGGTATGGCCATGACTGACATATGCTCAGCCAAGGATGTGACTGTGACACAAAGTATTCCTTGTCAGAACTGTTTTAAAATTTGGCACTTGTGTTCTGGAAAATTGGGACAACTGCCAGATGTTTTCAGGTTAAATGATATAAGCAGGATGGTATTACATGTTCATTCTCTAGTTGACAGCTGTGTATGTCTAACTAGCTTTGTTACTGCTGTCATTGTAGCTTTCATTCAAGTGACCCATTGATGGTATTTTAAATAAAGTATCATAGGAGATGTGCCCATGTTTGGGCCTTACTTGCCATGAATAACAGTTGTCCCACACAAAATGTATTTTGCTAAACACTCATTTTTAACAAGAAACACATTTCCAGAATACAGCTGTGTGGACTTAGTTGTATTTACTTCTGGTTCTGCTGCTATGGGCCTGCTGAATGTCTGCTTATAGAACTCCTTTTTTGGCTTGATGTTGTTGATGAAAAATGTGATAGCTACTTGGAGTGTGCTAGCCGGGACAGTAATCAATGTCATCTATTTTTAATACATCAGTTGCAGCAATAATTTCTGATGTTTTACAAATAGTCTGATCTTGCATTATCAAAGGAGAAGCATAAACAAATTATTTAACAAATAAAACACGTAGCTTTTCATACATAGCAACCTCAGTAAAAATGATGATAATAGAAGAAGGAGCAAGAGCAGCAACAGCATTAGTAGCAAGAGCAGCCAGAACTGCATCAGCAAATACTAGCCATACTGCTTTTGGATAGTTATGTCCTATACTCATTAACAAATGAAAAACCCACTCTGGCTGTACATCAGTTGTTTTGTTTGCCAGTGGGTCATACTTTCTGCCTAGAACATAGCTATCCTGAAGGTGAGCAGTATCCATGTCACATGTAGGGGACCACCACACCTACTAGCTATACTATAGTCATCTGTATCAGTTACCAACTTATGTTCAGGGAGTAAGTCCCATAGAGAAAGGAAGTGCCAGTGCCATCGCCATCTCCACAACCACCACTTCCCTTACCACCACCTATAGACTATTCCTGCACCAATAGTTGTTGCTTTTGAAGATATAACCATTTTCTGACTTACCTATGAATTCTGTACCTTTTTTGGGCACACATTTCTCTCTCTGTCTCTCCCCCTCCACAACTCGATCATTTACCATACCCTCTTTTGTTGCCAAAACCTGTTTAAGAATGAAGCTGGCCTTCTCCCTAGAGAGAAGGGTATTAAGCAGCTTATATAGTTTAGACAATGGGCGAGTAGCATAACCTCCTCATTGCAGAGTAAACTTGACTGGCAAAAGTGCACATGGGGAATATCCCTTGGAAGATAGATCCAGAAGGAAATGGTAGAACTGAGTATATTGCCATGCATGAAAATAAGGAAGGCTATAGTTCCGACAAAGTTGTTCAAAAGTAGGGATGCCCAAGTCCATGATCAGAGTCTCAAGAGTATGGATATTAGCTCCCTTCCAATGAGTAAATGGTCAGCCTCTATACCTGGTGTGAATGGTAGGGAAGCCATATATTGAAATGAGTGGGGAAGGATAAGAGGCATAGCCCACATAATCCCTAAATTTATTCCAGGTCCATAATAAATGAAAAATGACCGGGTGGAGACCCCTAGTTGTACCCTAAAAGTCCCTAGGCAGTCAGAGAAGATTGTAAACTTCTAAAGAAGGTAAAGAGGACTGTTTCTGCATGACCAAGTGGAACAATGCTATGATCAGTGTATTATGCCTAGTTTCCCTCCCCGTGTCAAAGCCTGATTGATTGGGATGGATGATAGAGTGCAGACAAGGTTTAATATGTTGTGGCAAGAGAGTCACAAAAAGTTTAAGATCAACATTCAAGAGTGAGATAGGGTGAAAGGTAGAGCACTGTGAAGGGCCCTTATCTGGTTTGGGTACAAGAACAATTTGTGCTTCTAGTCCCTTGATGATGAGGGGTCATGCAGATGCCAAACATCCAGAAGGTTGTGGTCCTGGAAAATTTGTTCCACTCTCAGATAACTGAAATTGGGACATTTGTAGCCCATGTAGAGCAGTCTGAGAATGAGTCTTAGGGAAGGTTAAAATCTACACCCAAGATAAGTTGGCCCTTTTTAAAAGGGAAGTACTTATCTAAAGTGTGTGTCAGAAACGAAAGAGAACCAGATAAAAAGATGTAATGCCCCTACATGCAAGACTTCTTGATTCAACTGTGTGTGGTGTTCTTTATCAGGACACCTGTGGTCTCTCTCCAGTGCCATTAGGGGATAGGCAGGTAGGCCCAAGCCCTCCACAACTATTTTTTGAAGTGCTGCCCAGAGATCTTTCACCGGCACAGACTCCGGAAGGCACCTTTCTCTCAGTGTTGTCCCCTGTTATCTAAATCGCCTAGCTTAGTGGTCAACACTGAGATAGTTTCATTCTGTTAGATGAGGAGTTGTTCGAAGGCATGCTGTTGTTGAGCAAGTTCATTCTTTTGCTGTTCAACCATATGGACATGTTGTCTCAGCTGTGACATATCTTCTTGAAGTTGAGATATTTCATCTCGTACTGTGTAGTGATGAGCGAGCACCCCAATGCTCGGATGTTCGGGTGCTCTGACCGAGCACCCCCTGAGGCTCGAGTGCTCGGCCGAGCACCCGAGCCCCATTGAAGTCAATGGGAGGACTCGAGCATTACACCAGGCACCCCCTGCTCTGATGAGGGGAGGGTGCCTGGTCCATAGGAAAAGGGCAGAAAAAGATGGAAACACTACAGAAATGGTTCAGGGACAGCATAGGGAGGATGTCTGGATGCACCTTGGACTCCAACATCGCTGCTGGGAACGATCTTTCGCCCGTAGTACGCCATTTTTACAGACTGACCGTAAAACACACAAAAAGGAAAATAAAAACGACTTTAGGCGAAAAATTGTTACCAAACAGTATTTGCTGTATATTTACTTGTATATCATCTGCAAATTCTCCCAAAAATTTCATCGATTTTCTGAAGTGAGGCCATGATTAAGAGGGAAACGTGCGCAGAGGCAAATTATCCCAAAAATTTCCTTGATTTTCAGAACTGAGGCCATGATTAAGAGGGAAACGTGCGCAGAGGCAAATTCTCCCAAAAATTTCCTTGATTTTCAGAACTGAGGCCATGATTAAGAGGGAAACGTGCGCAGAGGCAAATTATCCCAAAAATTTCCTTGATTTTCAGAACTGAGGCCATGATTAAGAGGGAAACGTGCGCAGAGGCAAATTCTCCCAAAAATTTCCTTGATTTTCAGAACTGAGGCCATGATTAAGAGGGAAACGTGCGCTGAGCTGACCATCTAAAACATTATGGGTGAGGGTCTGCTGCAGAGCTGACCATCCTAAACATTATATGCGAAGGCCCGCTAGTGAGCTGACGCTATAAAACATTATATGAGAGGGCCCGCTAGAGAGCTGACCCAATAAAACATTATATGAGAAGGCCCGCTGGTGAGCTGACCTATATAAAAATTGGCAAACAGGGCCCGCTGGTGAGCTGGCCCTATATAAAAATTATATCACAGGGCCCGCTGGTGAGCTGGCCCTATATAAAAATTATATCCCAGGGCACGCTGGTGAGCTGGCCCTATATAAAAATTATATCCCAGGGCATATGGAAGAGGAGGAGGAGGATGAGAACATTAAGAGTCAACCATATACCCGTTTTTGGGGTGGAAGGGGTGAATGGGAATACAGAGTATTCCCATCATTGTAAATAACATATATAAAGTGAGTTTATGTTCCCCCGGGGCTTTCCTCCAGTGGAGTGGAGAAGTCAGGGGAAATCCAGGCCTTGTTCATTTTTATAAGTGTCAACCTATCAGCATTGTCGGTGGAAAGGCGGATACGCTTATCTGTTATGATGCCACCAGCAGCACTAAATACCCGCTCAGACAGAACGCTGGCGGCAGGGCAGGCCAGCACCTCCAAGGCGTAGAGTGCCAGTTCATACCACGTGTCCAGCTTGGACACCCAGTAGTTGTAAGGCACAGAGGGATCATTGAGGACGCTGACACGGTCTGCTACGTACTCCTTCACCATCTTCCAAAACTTTTCCCTCCTTGTGACACTAGGCTGCGCATCAGGGTGAGGGTGCTGGCGGGGTGTCATGAAGGTGTCCCACGCCTTGGAGAGTGTTGCCCTGCCTTTGTCGGAACTGCTGTGTGCTCCCCTTTTCTCCCCTTCTCGGTTGGCCAAGGTAGCACGTACTCTGCCGCCAGCGTTGTCAGATGGAAAATTTTGGAGCAATTTTTCAACAAGAACCTTCTGGTATTGCACCATTTTGCTTGTCCTCTCCACCGGAGGAATGAGAGATGAGAAATTCTCTTTGTAGCGGGGGTCCAGAAGGGTGAACACCCAGTAATCCGTGTTGTCTAAAATGCGTACAACGCGTTGGTCACGGGAAAGGCAGCCTAACATAAAGTCAGCCATGTGTGCCAGAGTACCAACAGTCAAGATTTCGCTGTCCTCACCAGGAGGCTGACTCTCAATATCCTCATCCTCTTCCTCCTCTTCTGCCCACCCACGCTGAAGAGATGGAACTAAAGTTCCATGGCTACCCTCTGTAGCGGAGGCAACCGTGTCTTCCTCCTCCTCCTCCTCCTCCTCCGCCTCCTCCAATTGTCGCTGAGAAGACGAAGTGAGGGTGCTCTGGCTATCACCTTGTGTAAGCTCTTCCTCCCCCATTTCCACCTCTTCCACATGCAAAGCGTCGGTTTTAATTGTGAGCAGCGAGCGTTTCAGTAGACACAGAAGTGGGATGGTTACACTGATAATAGCGTTATCGCCGCTCACCATCTGTGTCGATTCCTCAAAATTGCGTAAAACCTCGCAGAGGTCTGACATCCATTCCCACTCCTCACTTCTGATTACAGGAAGTTGAACGGAGAGGCGACGACCGTGTAACAGCTGGTACTCCACTACTGCCCTCTGCTGCTCACAAAGCCGGGCCAACATGTGGAAGGTGGAGTTCCAGCGCGTGCTCACGTCACACAGCAGCCGGTGAGCTGGCAATTGTAAGCGCTGCTGCAGCTTCAACAGGCCGGCCGAAGCTGTAGATGACTTACGGAAATGTGCACACACGCGGCGCACCTTGGTCAAGAGATCATGCACATTGGGGTAGGTTTTTAGAAATCGCTGCACCACTAAATTAAATACATGCGCTAGGCATGGTACGTGTGTGAGCTTGCCGAGCTCCAAAGCCGCCACCAAGTTACGCCCATTATCACACACAACCATGCCTGCTTGCAGGTTGAGTGGCGAGAGCCACTGCTCGGTCTGGTGACTAATCCCCTGCAACAGCTCTGAGGCCGTGTGCTGTTTGTCCCCAAGGCAGATCAGCTTCAGCACGGCCTGTTGACGCTTCCCCACTGCAGTGCTACACTGCTTCCAGCTACTGGCTGATGGGGGAGTGGCGGTGTGTGTAGAGAATTCGGAGGTGGAAACGGAGGAGGAGGAGCCAATAACGTAGGTGCTGGTGGAAACCCTGATGGAGGTAGGGCCCGCAATCCTCGGCGTGGGTAGCACCCGTGCCATCCCAGGGTCCGAGTCGCTCCCAGCCTCCACGACATTCACCCAGTGTGCCGTCAGGGAAATGTAGCGTCCCTGGCCACAAGCACTTGTCCATGTGTCAGTCGTTAAGTGGACCTTCCCAGTAACTGCGTTGGTCAGGGCACGGGTGATGTTACGGGACACATGGTGGTGTAATGCGGGGATGGCACACCGGGAAAAGTAGTGGCGGCTGGGGACCGCGTACCGAGGGACAGCTGCTGCCATCAGGCTGCGGAAGGACTCAGTGTCCACAAGCCTAAATGGCAGCATTTCGATGGCCAGTAATTTTGAAAGGTGTGAGGTTAGTGCTATGGCCTGTGGGTGGGTGGCTGGGTACTTTCTCTTGCGCTCAAATGCCTGGGGTAACGACATTTGGACGCTGTGCTGGGACAGGGAAGTGGATGTGGTCGCTGATGGTGCTTCAGATGCTACAGGTGCAGGGCGGGAGGTATGCGGGCCTGCGCCTTCGACAGGCGATTGGCCGGCACCGAAAACAGGGGAAGAGGAGGCAGTGGTGTGGCCTGCAGACACAGATGGGCGATCCAGGCGTTCCTCCCACTTACTACGGTGCTTGGATGCCATGTGTCGGATCATGCTGGTGGTGGTGAGGTTTCTAGTGTTCATGCCTCGGCTCATTCTGGTGTGGCACAGGTTGCAAACTACAATTCTTTTGTCGTCCGCACTTTCCTTAAAAAAACGCCATACCGCGGAACACCTACCCCTTGGCAAGGTAGATTTACGCAAGGGGGTGCTCCGTGGAACATTTGCGGGCCGGTTTGGTGCGGTCCGCCTTCTTTCTGTAGCCACACCACTGCCTCTTCCAGCCTGTTGCGGTGCTGCAGATGGCTCACCCTCAGGACTGCTGTCATCGCTCGGCTCTACACCTTCCCAGGTGGGGTCAGTCACCTCATCGTCCACCAAGTCCTCCTCCACTTCCTCACTCTGATCATCCTCCTCAAGTCTTGATCCCACCACATACTCAGTCATTGACAACTGTATAACATTCTCCTCAACAAGGTCTTGAGACGGAAATAGTGGTTGATTTAATGGCAACTGTGTCTCATCATCATCATCATCATCATCCACTACTTCCTTTGACCTTAAATGCCGTTCACATCTGTCATCTTCTTGTGATTGGGTAGCCTCTAGAGGTTGTGAATCAGGGCACAAGATGTCATGTTCCTCTGCAAGCGTGCTTGGAGAGAGGGTCAAATGAAGGATTGGTGATGAGACGAGCTCATCACTATATCCCAGTGTGGGATCACTTCTTTGACCAGACCGTGTATGGTGGGAGGAAGGATGATCAGAGTGAGGATTATGTTGACCAGACTCTTGGCTACTGAGAGTGGACTTGGTGGAAGACAGGGTGGTGCTTAACCGACTGGAAGCAGTATCAGCTGTCATCCAACCGACCACCTGTTCGCACTGGTCGGACCTCGAGAGTGATGTCCTGCGACGCCCTGTGAAATCAGACATGAAGCTAGGTATGGTGGATGTCTTTCTTTCTTGTGCTCTGGCACCAGGCACAGTTTCTCCGCGTCCTGACCCGCGCCCTGAACTTTCAGGATCACGTCCACTTCCCCGTCCCTTTTTACCCGCCTTCTTCATCTTACACAGAATATGTGACTTTAATATTTGAGTTTGAAAACTTAACAGTATTTCTTATAATTCTGCAACTGTACAGAGTACACAGAATAGGCTGTTAAACGGCGTTGAAACACACTGAATGGAATATGTGACTTTGATATTTTAGTTTGAAGACTTAACAGTATTTCTTCCTATTCTGCAACTCTGCACAGTACACAAAATAGGCTGTTAAACGGCGTTGAAACACACTGAATGGAATATGTGACTTTAATATTTGAGTTTGAAAACTTAACAGTATTTCTTATAATTCTGCAACTGTACAGAGTACACAGAATAGGCTGTTAAACGGCGTTGAAACACACTGAATGGAATATGTGACTTTAATATTTGAGTTTGAAAACTTAACAGTATTTCTTATAATTCTGCAACTGTACAGAGTACACAGAATAGGCTGTTAAACGGCGTTGAAACACACTGAATGGAATATGTGACTTTAATATTTGAGTTTGAAAACTTAACAGTATTTCTTATAATTCTGCAACTGTACAGAGTACACAGAATAGGCTGTTAAACGGCGTTGAAACACACTGAATGGAATATGTGACTTTAATATTTGAGTTTGAAAACTTAACAGTATTTCTTATAATTCTGCAACTGTACAGAGTACACAGAATAGGCTGTTAAACGGCGTTGAAACACACTGAATGGAATATGTGACTTTAATATTTGAGTTTGAAAACTTAACAGTATTTCTTATAATTCTGCAACTCTGCAGAGTACACAGAATAGGCTGTTAAACGGCGGTGAAAGACACTGAATGGAATATGTGACTTTAATATTTGAGTTTGAAAACTTAACAGTATTTCTTTATTTCTTATAATTCTGCAACTCTGCAGAGTACACAGAATAGGCTGTTAAACGGCGGTGAAAGACACTGAACGGAATATGTGACTTTAATATTTGAGTTTGAAAACTTAACAGTATTTCTTATAATTCTGCAACTGTACAGAGTACACAGAATAGGCTGTTAAACGGCGTTGAAACACACTGAATGGAATATGTGACTTTAATATTTGAGTTTGAAAACTTAACAGTATTTCTTATAATTCTGCAACTGTACAGAGTACACAGAATAGGCTGTTAAACGGCGTTGAAACACACTGAATGGAATATGTGACTTTAATATTTGAGTTTGAAAACTTAACAGTATTTCTTATAATTCTGCAACTGTACAGAGTACACAGAATAGGCTGTTAAACGGCGTTGAAACACACTGAATGGAATATGTGACTTTAATATTTGAGTTTGAAAACTTAACAGTATTTCTTATAATTCTGCAACTCTGCAGAGTACACAGAATAGGCTGTTAAACGGCGGTGAAAGACACTGAATGGAATATGTGACTTTAATATTTGAGTTTGAAAACTTAACAGTATTTCTTAATTTCTTATAATTCTGCAACTCTGCAGAGTACACAGAATAGGCTGTTAAACGGCGGTGAAAGACACTGATTGGAATATGTGACTTTAATATTTGAGTTTGAAAACTTAACAGTATTTCTTATAATTCTGCAACTGTACAGAGTACACAGAATAGGCTGTTAAACGGCGGTGAAAGACACTGAATGGAATATGTGACTTTAATATTTGAGTTTGAAAACTTAACAGTATTTCTTATAATTTTGCAACTCTGCAGAGTACACAGAATAGGCTGTTAAACGGCGGTGAAAGACACTGAATGGAATATGTGACTTTGATATTTTAGTTTGAAAACTTAACAGTATTTCTTATAATTCTGCAACTGTACAGAGTACACAGAATAGGCTGTTAAACGGCGGTGAAAGACACTGAATGGAATATGTGACTTTAATATTTGAGTTTGAAAACTTAACAGTATTTCTTATAATTTTGCAACTCTGCAGAGTACACAGAATAGGCTGTTAAACGGCGGTGAAAGACACTGAATGGAATATGTGACTTTGATATTTTAGTTTGAAGACTTAACAGTATTTCTTCCTATTCTGCAACTCTGCACAGTACACAGAATGTGCTGCTACACTGCGGCGAAGCACACTGAATGGAATATGTGACTTTGATATTTTAGTTTGAAGACTTAACAGTATTTCTTCCTATTCTGCAACTCTGCACAGTACACAGAATGTGCTGCTACACTGCGGCGAAGCACACTGAATGGAATATGTGACTTTGATATTTTAGTTTGAAGACTTAACAGTATTTCTTCCTATTCTGCAACTCTGCACAGTACACAGAATGTGCTGCTACACTGCGGCGAAGCACACTGAATGGAATATGTGACTTTGATATTTTAGTTTGAAGACTTAACAGTATTTCTTCCTATTCTGCAACTCTGCACAGTACACAGAATGTGCTGCTACACTGCGGCGAAGCACACTGAATGGAATATGTGACTTTGATATTTTAGTTTGAAGACTTAACAGTATTTCTTCCTATTCTGCAACTCTGCACAGTACACAGAATGTGCTGCTACACTGCGGCGAAGCACACTGAATGGAATATGTGACTTTGATATTTTAGTTTGAAGACTTAACAGTATTTCTTCCTATTCTGCAACTCTGCACAGTACACAGAATGTGCTGCTAAACTGCGGCGAAGCACACTGAATGGAATATGTGACTTTGAAATTTTAGTTTGAAGACTTAACAGTATTTCTTCCTATTCTGCAACTCTGCACAGTACACAGAATGTGCTGCTACACTGCGGCGAAGCACACTGAATGGAATATGTGACTTTGATATTTTAGTTTGAAGACTTAACAGTATTTCTTCCTATTCTGCAACTCTGCACAGTACTCAGAATGTGCTGCTAAACTGCGGCGACGCACACTGAATGGAATACGTGACTTTGATATTTTAGTTTGAAGACTAAACAGAATGTGCTCTAATCTGCAACTTTGCACACTAAACAGAATGTGCTCTAATCTGCAACTTTGCACACTAAACAGAATGTGCTCTAATCTGCAACTTTGCACACTAAACAGAATGTGCTCTAATCTGCAACTGTGCACACTAAACAGAATGTGCTCTAATCTGCAACTTTGCACACTAAACAGAATATATATATATTTTTTTTTTGTTTTTGTTTTTTTCCCCCCACACCAAATAACCTGCTGCCCCCACACACAGTAGTCCTAAAAAGGACTTTTGGTTCTTTTTTTTTCACAATTTTTGTTTTTTTCCTCCCTACACTGCCTTTCCCTTCCTATCCTCAGCTCTCCCTGGCTCAGACTGAGCCGAACTCGCTGGTCAGGTGCTATACAGCACCTGACCACGGGTTCTGGCCAGCCAATCAGTGTAATGCCAGCAGCCAACATGGCTGCTGGCATTACACCGATGTCAGAGCCTCCCTGCACGTTTATTGGCTGCGCAGCAGCCGCAAAACGTGCGGGGAGGAGACCCGAACATGGCGGGCGAGCACATGCGGTACTCGTACGAGTACCGACATGTGCCGAGCAGAGCGATGCTCGAGCCGATCCGAGCATCGGCCGAGCATGCTCGCTCAACACTAGTACTGTGCTTTTAATTTTGTGACTCATTGCTTGGAGATCATCCTTGGTAGTTAAGTGCTCCAAGTCTACCTTAGTGAGGATAGGGTCAGGTCGGTCCTTTTTGGCTACCTCCATGTCTCTAGGTGTGGATGCCAGAACCAGTACGAGTGAAGAAAGGTTCAAAGCCTCCTTGGCAACAAACAGAGCTTTTTTCCCAGTCGAGGGCTGCCGTCGGTGCCTATGGTCCACTTGGAGATACTCTGTAATACAAGTTCTCGAAGAAAGCTTACTGCTCTTTTTCTTGCTAGTTGGCATGAGAGCAGGTAGATATCTATAATCCCAGGGAAGGGAGGTTTATTTAAGCATTGTGAGATGAGTAAGTCCAACATTTGAGACCGCATGGCACCAAACAAAATGCTTAAGTGGCCATCTTCCTTAGACATTGCTCTGCTCACCCCCCCTGCAGCAATGACATTTTAAAGGGATAGTAATGTTTCAGAGTGCACATAGCTCAGAATGTTGTGCATGTGTAATAATAGTGCTCCACAATGTTCATATGCTACAAAACTTGCTAGTTACAATGTAATATAATGTTAAAGATGATCCCTGCTCTTTTCCCATATATAATGATTTTTGTCCCAGATCAGACAGCAGATCACAGTGAGGGGCAATCTTCACTCAGTGTTAGGAAAGCCCTGGCAGGTTTTTCCTTATACTGAACAGGGAAGATTGTCCCTCATTGTGATCTGTCTGGTCAAGCGACCGAACTTCATATCTGAGGGGAGGTGGCTTCTGAACAGGGAAAGGGGAGGGAGAGATCATCTTTAACAATATATTACACTATAACTAGCAAGTTTTGCAGTATATGGACATTGGGGAGCACTACTATTACACATGCTCAATGTTCTGAGCTATGTGTACTCTGAAACATTACTATCCCTTTAAATGAACAACTTTATTAATTAAGATGACGGTGAACTGTAAGTACATGACACTTGAACAGTTTCTTCTGAAGACTTGCCTTACAAAACACACTAATAAACAATTTATTTCACAAATAACAAATGTAGCCAAAAATGTCAATAATTCACTGAGAAAGATGTCTGGATATTTTGTATTCTGCACAGCAGTGTGCACAGAATCTGGCATTTCCAGGCTTTATTATCCAGCAAATGTGAATGCATTTTTATTATGTAGTTTGCTTCTAGAGGGACTTGTAACAATCACTAAAGCAAAAATAGAGACAATAAGTTAATGGTACTGTTTAATTGGAGTTCTGCTTTATTTGATGCCTTAATTAAGTTCTGTGTAAAAGAATAAAAAGTTTCTGAATTAAAACTGATAAAATTCTGTCTTACAACCCTGAAGCTACTGTGCTTTTGATTGGATTCTCTATGGGATGATAACCTGTGGCCTAGAGAATTACATGCAAAACAACAGTGATATTCATAAGACAATGATTAACAGCTGTTTTCATTACCTTTGTAATTTCTAGTCAGTTACCAAACTTGAAATAGTTTTTTTTATAACAAAAAAAAATTCATAGGTACAAAACAAAGTAAGTAATTTTATTGCTAGGTTTAATGATTTTACTCAATAATGTTAAATAGTAATTCTTAAAGTAAGTTGCTTTTACTTTAATATGTTGAGATTCTGAGGGTATGAAGCACTCATAGGGTTAAAGAGTAAAGTTTTACAAGTTTACTCTGTTTAACACAATTCTCTCTTGAACTCTTAATACGTATTGAGAAGAATTGGAGAAAACCAGCTGCATCACAGAGGTGAAATAAAAACTCCCATTGATATAAATGGGGCTTTTCATTCTTTGAATGCTATAGATCTCCAGACTTTCCTTTGAAATGTGCTGGTAATGTTCAATGGGTGAAAATCAAACTATATATGTTTTATTTTGCTCCAGAATTTATATAATTATTTTAGAGCATCTACCTCTTTCTTTGCATGTGCAATGCAGTGGGGGAGATGCACTAAAGCATGATAAAGAGGTGATAAAGTGGAGATTTCTAGAACTTTGGAGATCTTAGTGCATAGGCTCTATAAAATAACATAGGAACTTGATAAATGATATCACTGGCGATTCATCTCCACTTTATCACCTCTTTGTCACATTTTAGTGCATAACCCCCAATGTGTTGTTCAGCCATGTGGGAATTAAGGGGTTCTATCAATAACATGAAGAATTAACATCACTCCAAAAATGATTCCTACAGCTGACACTTCTTCAACCACATTAAATTGTCTTGCTCAAATGACCCAGGAGCAGCAGAAACAACATTCAGTCACAATATTTGACTACAAGTGTGTCTGGTGATGTGAATGGATGTGACTTTGCCAAACGCCACCACTGGCATCCTCACACATTTTTGTGCTACCATCCCTCAAAATAAAAAGTAGTTAACAGAGATCAGCAGGTGAATTTTTGACTTGACTGAGGGAATGTTGTGCCTTTTTTCATGTTTGGGGTAATTTTGCAGGAGCTTATTTTCAACAATGGATTTGTGTGTTGTTGTGACCAATGAAAGGGTTGATTATCTAATGTTTGCCGCTCAAAAGATCCATTCTTCTAGTGAGGAAAGGGTTAACTTTGTTTAGTTTTAAACTGCATCGGCTATTTGCATGCCCTCGTCCAGATTTTCCAAATATTTGTTTATATGGGTGAATTTAACAATACTGAAGTATATTACTCAAAGGGGGTTCTGACTAGGGGTGGGGGAAAGCTCTCGCCTTGTTCCCATGAGAAATTCGGCCAAAATACGGACAACAACATGGTTTCGTGGGATTTGCCTCAAAAACCATGTTGTTGTCTGTTTTTTTTTGCGGGAAAATCCACTTTAAAACCAGCAATTACATTTTTAACCCATTGGCTAAAATTCTTTGCCATTTTTTTCAATGGCTACAAAGTTTCTGCCCATTGATTTATGTGGTTTTGTTTTTGCCTCTTCTCTATAAACGTATTTGATGGAAGTGAAATATAATAGAAGCAGCTACAGAGCTACCTTCCTCTATTATGCTGTTGCTAGCATCATCAACACTTGAATGTAACTTGTTGTGTTCTTCTTATATGGTTCTTTATTTCTCCTGGCACTGGTGGTGCTGGAACTAGTTTTGCTTGGACCTTTACAAACTGCATCCTCCCTTGGAGTAGAGGGATCATCATCATTGATTTCACACACTGCAGCAACCATTGCTGCAGTCAGTTTTTGAACTACTACTTTACTCTCACGTCCCTACACTGCTCCACCCCTCCCCTTCCCCTTGTGCGCTTGCTGGACATTCTGCAACTATACTGTGTTTTTTTACTGTACTGTACACAACACAACTGATGGAGCTGTATGATGCTTTGCCTAAGCCCAGTCAGCTGTCTGTCACTGTCACCTAATTTATTTACGTTTTTATTCTTTATTTTTTTTTATTTTATTTTTTTAAGTTGTCCACCCTGTTGTTTTATCACAGTCTGTCAAAAAAAAAAAATATAACTGAAAAACAAAATCAACAACATCTTTGCCACCCAGCACAGAGACAATAACAGTAGGATCAGCAAGCAAATAGGTCCCTAGCTGCCTGTATCTTGCCAGTCAGTCACATAGAATTTTGGAGTACTTGTGGTCAACCTCCTTCCTACCTTCTTCTCCCCAGAGTGCCCCACTGACTCTCCAAAACAGAACAAATGTCCTACCTAAAAGATTCCCTAAAATAAACTTCAATTCCCCTCTCTGTCTTCTGTAGCTCAAAAAATTGTACTGTTCTCTCCTCTCACAAACACAAAATGGCATGCTCTGAGAGCCTGACAGCCTTTTATTTGGCTGTAGAAAACGTTAGTGTGGTGGAGAAATATTATTCTTACCATTGATTTCAATGGGCAAAAAAGGCAGGAGAAAGTAGAAAAACTGCATTTTTTTCGGGAAATTATTTGCCAAGCGTAAAATGCCATTATTCGCCGATTTCAATTAGAGGCAAACATTTTTGTCCATCCCTATAGAGGACCCTCTGGCACATTGTTCGTCAACTCCTCCCACCAGCAGTGAGATGTCTGTAATAGAGCAGCAGCATGTAGGGACAAGTGGTGATGGCCTTTTTAGCAGAAACTGAGAGGGAATGGGAGACAGAAATGAGGATGGGCATCACCACCACCACCACCAACAGTGAGCTTTTGGAATTTTCAACTGCTTTAATTCCTGCTGCTACTGAGTTGCAAGGGCAGCAGGATGCTGAGGAGCAAGCTAGTTGTCACAGACCACCGTGAACACAGTGGGAATGGGGTTAACAGGTGACTAGAAAAGGTTCCACTTGCCAGTGGCAGCAATACTCCTGATCCTATCCCCTGAAGTCATGGGTGTGGGACTATTGTTCTCTTGAAGCAGGCACAGTGCAGTCATCACCAGTGTGCACAATTTGTGAGAAGAAGAAAGGAGGGAACACACCTTGGCACAATCGCCCTGATAAGACTCTTGAAACACAGACACCATGACATTTATGTCTAACATGTTAAATCCAAACACCCATCACAGAAATCGAACATCGCTGTTGCTGTACCACCTGACTCTCCAAAAATACAACAAGAGGCGAAGTGGAGATCAAAGAGGAAGAGGCATACAGAAACCCAGGCAGAGACTGGAAGTTCCATGATGAGTGAAACAACTAGCTCACCATCACCTTCTTCCTCTAGGGTAACTACATCTTTTGCCAATCCACCTCACTCATCGCTAACTCCCCAGCCAAATGATAGCTACTCTGTAGATTTTAGGATGTGGCTGTTTGTGTCCACCCATTGCACACTGTGCGATGCACTGACCACAGTGTGGTGGAGGAGAATTGCAATAGGGCATCACACGGCATCTGAGGAGATTCCATCCTGCAGAATAGGCTATGATGGTGGCAGGGAGGGTTCTTCATTACTATTAAACTGTCAGCAAGTTGTCATGTGTCCTTAGCGGCAGTATTTGGGTTGTGGCGTCATGGTGTTTTGATACAGTTGTACCCCCATATGTTATTTACCACACACACTGTGCACATTGCAGTTGCTGATGAGATGCACAGTTCCTGCTCTCAACGGAAACATTTATATTATAATAACAACACACATTATTTTGGAGGAGGGGCAGGTGGAAAGAATTATTGGCCAACTTCTTCTTTTCTCCACATTTACTGGGGGCTACTTATTGTGCTGCTACTACCTCAGGCATATCACTGGAACTAGTCATAGCAAGTGGAACCTTCATCATCCTTCACCCATGTTACTGTTATTGTTGATTCCATTCCCTTTCATCTGCCTAATCATCCTGCTGCTTAAACAACTCCGCAGCAGCAAGAACAGCAGTTGCAAATTCTACAATTATGGACTCAGGATTCAGTAGGATATTTGACAATGTCCAGTGGTCACTGGCCAATACAACATGACCTGCTGGCACTAGGCCAGTAGGGCATTTTTTTTCTCAGGGCTTGTGCTTTAAAAAAAATACAAATAAAAAAAATAAAAAAAACCATAGTCCTACAAAAACAAGCCTAAGTCCTACAACTCTATGTTTCCTTAGGGCATGTGCCAAACAAGCTCAAGTCCTACAAATCAATGTTTCTTCAGGGCTTGTTCCTCTAAAAAGTCTAAGTCCTACAAATCAATGTTTCCTTAGAGACTGTGCCTCTAATAAATCTAAGTCCTACAAATCAATGTTTTCTCAGGGCTTGTGCCTCTAACAACATATCTAGCAAATCATCCTCTACAAAATACTCTATCAAGTCAAGTTTCAGTCCACCCCAGTGGCAGGTTATGTCAGGGGGTTCCTGTCTCTATCACTTTACATATAAATTTCTTATTTTATTTTTATTTATTTTGTATTAACTGTCCCCCCAATTCCAGTCAAGAAATCCCCTAAAACAAATTACCTGTTCAACTGATTAATTCCACAGACTCTACCCGCCAACACAGGCGCCCTCCTCAGACAGCTTTTATACCTTACATTTTTTTTCAATTGTATTTAGGATTTATTTTTTTATTAACTGCCCCCCAATCCCAGTAAACAACCTCCTGCAAAAAGAATTCCTTGTTCAACTAATTCTTTCTCCACACCCCAACAACACAGGCACCATCATGTCCGTTTTATACTATGCCTTAGGGAATTAAAATAACATTTGCTATTTGTTGTGTGTAAATTCAATGATCCCATTGATTTCAATGGAATGAGCTAAGCAAAAAAAGCGGAAAAAACTGCACTTTTCGTGGGAATTATTTGCCAAGCAGGAAATGCCATTATTCGCCGATTTCAGTTTGAGGCAAAAATGTTCACCCATCCCTAATGGTAAAGACATCTTAGTGCATATATCAATATGTTATTGACACAAATGCAACACAAGGGGGGAAATGCACTCAGGGGTGAGTGACAAAGAGGTAATGAAGTGGAGATGACTACTCTAGTGATATCAGTTCTCCAGTTCCTATGTACAGCTATGAAGCCCCAACTTTGGAGATCTTAGTGCATAGGCTCTGTTGAACTGGAGAAGTGATATCACTGGAGTAGTCATCTGCACTTTATAATTCCTTTGTGAATAACCACCAAGATCTCCAAACTGAACCATTATAGAACCTTAGTGCATCTCAGCCTTGGAGTGATTCAAAAGTATAGACAAGTTCCTGGATATAATCTTAGTTACTGCTCAATACTCTGAACTATTGTCCATTATGAACAAAGACATGGTTGTCTATTGTTGAATGTCTAGCTTTTTAATACCAGTTATAATTAATAAAATTAGGGAGAAGGTCATATATAGAAGCATATCATGAATTGTATACATATCATGAATCAGTATGATGATGCCATCTCTTTCTTTGACCATTCACTCCCAGACACCTCTCTTTTCTTTCCATTCAAAGCCTATACATCACTAAAAAAGTACTCATCATCTTACATTCCCAGTGGTATCCTGACACTCAATGTAAATAATTTGAAGTGGCTATTAAAGATTAACACTGTCAGATTTATTATTTATTTAGAAAATGTTTTACCTGGAATAATACATAGAGATTTCTCTCATTTTCAAGTATATCCTGGAGATTCACTACTCCACACATATTTCATCACAATGAAAACCATATAGAGTTTCTGTGGGAGTAGAAACAAATTATTGCTTCATTATTACAATTATATAGCAACTTACTCCTGAAGCAAAATGTGAAATGTATTTTCTATTGTATGCTCTATTAAAGAGGCTATTTTATCTTAAATAATTTACAACCTATAATAAATGATCCAAATAATTAACCTATAATAGCTACTACCCACTGAATATTATAAAGTAAACATATAATTGCACTTGTTATGTTCATAAAACATAATGGATCCTAAACCTAATACCTCATTACTTTAAAAAAATAAGCTGTGAATTTGAATTCCCCATTCATGCCTAAAGGCTCTCCACACTTTAAAGTAAATAAACACCATGCCTCTTTTTGTAGTAGAAGGCAATCCATATCTCCTTCTCTAATATTTATATTAACCTATTAAAATGTTGCAAAAGCCTTTGAATCATTTGAAATACATTATTTTCAATAACTACTTCAAGAGCATTAATAAAAAACAAGGGGCCCAGGACTGAACCATTTACAACAACTCTGCATTCCAATTTTGTGACTGAAGGAAAAATATAGTCCCATTGTTCAAAAAGGGGGAGATCTAGATTGGTAAATAATAGATCTGTGAGTTTGACTTTATAGAGATCAGTTTGTATAAAATAATTTTGCATGTTCTATATTAAAGATAGTTTTATTGCCATGTAGTATTAAAATATGGATACATGCTTGTCAGAATTGCTGATTGCACTTTTAAAAACATATTTTATTTATATCTTTTGAACATCATGATACAACTCCCTTTAAATCTACACAATTAACAACAATGTAAGACATTTCATTTTATCTGTGGTTGCACTTCACTCAATGAGATTTCCTAAGGCTCCAATGCTTCATAACCTCTTTCTGCTCCCCTGAGGACCCTCCCCAAAACAGGTTTAATATTGAAATGTCGCCCTCTATTTGACGACCATCAAAAGGGTGATATCATAATGTTGCCTGCATCAAAAGGGAGATATCAGAATGTTGCCCGCATCAAAAGGGTAACATTCTAATGTAGCACGTTTAAGGGTCGGTCTGCACGACTAAGTAGAACTTTGGATATCACACGCTTAACCATTTGGGTGCCAGAGAGGTATCCAATGTATTGCAATTTAATGCATTGGAAACCTCTCTGGCAGTCAAAGGGTTAGGATTTGCCCTGTATGACCATGCTAATATGCACAATTTCAATGAATGATGTATGAGGAAGTGTACTGAATCTGTATTTACTGTATATTCTACATGAATAAAAGGGAACAAACTCACCATAAGGCAGGAGATGCCACTTTAGATACACGGGGGCATACAATAAGAGACGACATTGCACATCCTGACCTCATCCCCGGAGCCCTTGCATGGTTATCCTTGCACTCCTGTTACCTGACACATCCGATAGCAACACAGCCAGCTGTTGTCACATGTTTTGGATCATAAGCTCCAATGATTACAGCATGAGGCCCCCAGCTGTTCATGATTACAATTCTCATCATACATTATACACCCTTATGACACTGCAAGAGTTAAATATATAAATTAAACTGTTTTTCTTTCATACATCTTCATGTTCCTACTCTCCTCTTGAGCACTGCAAATCTCAATGCCTGTACATTAGGGTGACCAGACCCACCTTTAACTGGGGACACATATGATCAGCAGGAGAATGCACAAACCTGCAAAACAATGTTAAAGAAAAAATAATTAGAAGGGTAAATATGCATGCATTTTCATGCAAAAAATGTGTCGAAGTCCTTGCAATTTAGATTCAAATTTGCATAAAAAATTGGACTGGAGGGTAACTTTTAACAAGTTGCGGCCTTTTTAAATGTGGAAGTGGGGACCTGCCTGGGGGGCAGTAGAGTCAGTAGAGATTAAGCACACAAAGGGTTAATGGAATATTAAATTAAAAAGTATCACAATTCTTATACCTTGTTCTGGGCACTAAAGGTTAAATATACATTTGCAGGTGCAGAGGAAATAAGTACAGTCAGCCTTTAAATGTACTTGACATGATTATTTGATCAATGGGCAGTGTGAGAAGGTCAACGGATGTCCCATACAGTGAACTCCTAATGCCACTTTATTTTTACTCTTTCTTATCTATCTCTTTTGGGTGAGGGGAAGGGGACTGTAATCTTTAGATAAAATACATATGAACTGCATGACATTAATTAATGATTAATATTTAGACTAGTATTTTGTATAATTAGATAATGTCTTGGCCTATTTTTCACTTTTTACTATAGGGTCCATTTTATAAATATTGTCCTAATCCAAGGCAGAATCAGACATTTCTTGAACTGCCTCTGAGTAGATAGGTCATTATCTCCAGCTAGATTAATAAACTCATATTTAACCCTTTGAATACTGGATGTGGACTTTACTTGCTGAGGTGTACACCATCCTTCCATGAGGTGTATACTATCACACCTGTTCATGCCTTCTTCCTAATACTTATTATCCCTATGGTTAATGTTGTACCATCCCAATGAGGCAATAAATGTTGCACTTGAGCTTGCAAGAGATGAGGAATTAAAACCAACAAAGTCTCACTTTAAACAGGCCTGTGTTTGTTCCTTGTGGGTAACATCATCTTACTCTTGAACTTCATTGTTTTCCTTCACTACAAATTTGGCAGTCAAATCCTCTTCTACCTTAAGTTGGAAAAAGAAGGAAAGGGCCACTAAAGTTAGAGAAACTATTAGGTGTGAGGACCTCCCCCTTTGCAACATATTGACTTTGAAACCAATATTATATATTTTATGCAAAGTAGCACACATTTTCTAAGCCATGTTATAAATGCAGAGGGAAAGCAGAAAAAAAAGTTTGCTAATAGAATATACGACTACCATGTTGAGTTCAAAATTCATGCTTTTTTATAATCTGTCACACCATAGTTCTCAAGAGAATAGGCCTTTGATTCAATAAAGCATGGTTAGACTTACGGTAGGGCAAAATTGACTACCAACCAACAAAAAAAGTCTACGTCAGAATTCGATTGCCCTGACAACTGAAACCACAAGGGATGTAGGGCCACAGAAATTGACTTGTGGCCAAATGTCTATTGTATGTTTTAATTGACCAAAGCCCACGCTAAATAGCTTGAGTAATGGGAACAATAAGAGGAAAAGAGCTACCGATCAGTGCCTGACAAACACACAGTCATCCTCCCAAACACTAACCCTACACTATCCCTAACAGTAAAGTGCAACAATACTATCACTAACACTAGCCTAAAATCCAGATCTGTGCAACACTTACCTGTCATCCACTGTCTGTCTTCTTCTTTAATCTTCTCTCTTCTGTCTTCTTGTTTCTGTAATCTTCTGTTTTCTTTCTTCTCCTTTCTAATCTATAGTTTAAAGGGATAGTAATGTTTCATAATAAAAGCAGCTTTAATCAATCATCATAGTATTTCAATACTGTCAGAGTTATAGTTCAAGAGTAATTCAATGACAAAGTATCCCCCTCCCACCCCTTTTACTGATGTAACACTGTTCAGCCAGATCAGAAGGGAGGTGCCCAGGTAGACTGCAGAGAGGGATAATCTTCAATCAAGATAAGGGAAAAACCTGAAAACTTGTCAAGGGGGGCAGGGCTTTCATTGTTCTGATAGGAAGAATATTGTCCCTTGCTGCCTCAGTGCTATAGCGTTCCACGTATAGGGTACTGGTTCGCTCCCCAAGCCATCCGGCTGCCTCAGTGCTATAGCGTTCCACGTACAGGGTACTGGTTCGTTCCCAAGCCATCCGGCTGCCTCAGTGCTATAGCGTTCCACATACAGGGTACTGGTTCGCTCCCCAAGCCATCCGGCTGTCTCAGTGCTATAGCGTTCCACGTACAGGGCACTGGTTCGCTCCCCAAGCCATCCGGCTGTCTCAGTGCTATAGCGTTCCACGTACAGGGTACTGGTTCGCTCCCCAAGCCATCCGGCTGCCTCAGTGTTATAGCGTTCCACGTACAGGGTACTGGTTCGCTCCCCAAGCCATCCGGCTGCCTCAGTGCTATAGCGTTCCACGTACAGGGTACTGGTTCGCTCCTCAAGCCATCCGGCTGTCTCTGTGCTATAGCGTCCCAGGTACAGGGTACTGGTTCGCTCCTTAAGCCATCCGGCTGTCTCTGTGCTGTAGCGTCCCACGTACAGGGTACTGGTTCGCTCCTTAGCCATCCGGCTGTTTCAGTGCTATAGCGTTCCACGTACAGGGTACTGGTTCGCTCCTCAAGCCACCCGGCTGCCTCAGTATATATTGCGTGACACGTACAGGGTACTGGTTCGCTCCTCAAGCCACCCGGCTGCCTCAGTATATATTGCGTTCCACGTACTGGGTACTGGTTCGCTCCATGCACACCTGATTGCTCTATAGTGATATGGCGTTCCATCTGTGAAGAGCATTACTGAGCTCCACACCCTTCTCTATCTTTGCTGCTGGCGACTTACTTACTGACTCAGCCTCTTTACCATCATAGTGACTATTTTTCCACCAGTCACTTTAGTGTGTGGTTGATCTTATCTCCTATATACGGGCTGCCTTGCCCGGTATATGGTAAGGCCGGTAGAACCTGTCCTGTTTCCTTGGGTTGCCTTACCCGGTATTGGCAAGGCCGGTAGAGCCTATGTAGTCACCTATCAAATTGGCTGCCTTGCCCGGTATATGGTAAGGCCGGTAGAACCTGTCCTGTTGCCTTGGGTTGCCTTACCTGGTATTGGCAAGGCTGGAAGAGCCTCACCTCACCAGTTCTGATTCCCTGGCTGCCAATCATTAGTTATTTTCCTTTGATGTTCCCATTATTGCTGCTATTTAGCTGCATTTAAGGAACTTAACACACTAAATGGACGTTTGGCCACATGTCCTTTTCTGTGACCTAACATTCATTGTGGCTTCAGCTGGTAGGGCAATTGCATACCAACATAGACATTTGTTTTGTCTGTCGGTTGGATGCTGATATTGCCCTACTGGCTGTTTTAGCAGGGGCATTTAAATCGACCCCCTAGAGTGTAAACATTTAATAGTAAATAAAAACTAGTTTATGGAAAGGGTGATTGATATATGGAATAATCTCCTAGTGGAAGTGGCAGGAACTAAAAACAGAAAACAAATTTAAGAACTGTTTTGATAGATATATAGCTATCCTAAAGATTAACTGAGTTTTTTTAATACCATGGGGATATAGACTAAATTGTACATTTGATTATCTGTCATGAAAATCAATCTTTGTACATGTCCTATGGACACCACAAACCACATCTGAGACACCTGGGTTTATCCCTGCAAATCTAGGACATTTAGCAATCTCAGTTTATCCTGAAAACAGAATCCAAAACTATTAGCATTTTTATGATCATTAATTTACTACATTTGGTCTCTCGGACCACTAGGTTTCACAACGCAGTGACAATAACAGCCTTGATGCAATTATATAAACTGATAATAAACAGATAAACCTCTCTAATTGTTAGCAAACCCTGAAACAAAGCACAAATATTGCAATGTAATCTGAGGATTGATCTATTTATTATGTATTTCCCCAGTGAATATTATACTTCAATTTAATGAATTATAAAATACCTAATGTGCATATCAATAATCCCTGGTCCACAGGGGTCAGTTCACAAAACACAGTACTAGAGATAAAAACTGATTGCATGTACAATGCATAGCTCAACTACTGTACACTGTTCAACAACTGTAGGTTGCTCACATTAATGTACAGGATTCTGTCAAGCTCAGTAATCATTGATTGCAGACTGGTATCCAGTGCAGTGCAACATAATGCACTGGATACCAGCCGGGCAATCAATGATTGCTGAGCTTGACAGGATTCACATATCAATCTCATCACCTTCATCCCTCTTGTCATAGCTTAGGTTAATAATCACACCATGTCATTTCTCCATGCCTGCAGCACAGCGGGAGGACAGTGATTAGGATTACCCATATGACATTCCCCAAGTGACATAACCCTTGAGGAGACAGGAGAATCCACAATCCTACAACTTATTTGGCCTTGTCCTGTGGTCCTTAGGTTCTGGGAATGGGTGTTTACCTCACTGTAGGGGTTTTTGTGTAGACCAATCCCCCTAAGTTGGATAGCCTATTGTACAGTGCTGAGAAATTAGTTGGCACTATAGAAATAAAGAATAATAATAATAATCATTCCTATTTTTTTCCTGATGACTCACAACCTGTCAGATCCCTTCTATAAGAGATCCTAGTTATGGCACATAAGGTGGTTACTATGGCATAGATGTCTGCTACTCCACCATCCCATGAGCATTGGATAAATCTGGTTACCCAGAACATACCTCATTATTACCTTATCTTTGCTCATCGGGGGACCCCACACAGATTCCGTACCATTTGAGGGGATTGGCTGTTTCACTTTGAGCCTGAATCCTCTAATTGATCAGGGTGACTACATTTAGGCCACATGACTATGGAGGCGGGCATGTTGGGGGTAGTCTTCTTGGAGTGATAGAGAGTTATCCCTTTTCCCTTTTTTTTGTTTTGGGTTTGTTTTTCTGCATAATAATAAAAATGGGATGGGCTGAATCAGGATTCTAGATTTGTATCATCCTGGTCTTATAAGCCCCTCTGTACATGTTTTACTGTTTGTAATAATGCTCTGCTTCCGTTCTTGTTCTTTTTCCTGATATGTATGACCCTGATCTGTATTTCGAGGTTATCCTTCTCAATAAAAATATATGAAAAAAAAAAAAAAGGTACTACAAGGTACCATGGAAGACACGTGAGTCCAGGATGATATCAATGACATATTCCTACGAATCATCCTCGGAGGCTGGTGGAGGAGGGGTGAGAGGCATGAAAGTCTAAAACAGGAAATCTGAGAAAATGGTGCCAAGTCATAGAGCAGGAGGGAAGTCAAAGGAGAAGCCAGATCAATAAACACAGGAAATAGACTGGAACTATGGGTCACAAACTGGAACGCTTTGATTGTGCATCCACCCTAAAGCCCTCTATAAAGGCTCAGAGCAAACAAGACAGGGTGGGGAACAAGGATTTGGTGAACAGAAGAAAAACAGACAAGAAATACAAAAATCAATGAAAAAGGGCATAACATGACAGCTCCTCTTGTATTTATTCTCAAATGATGATATATATATGTTGAACTATATTATTATCTAAGAGCATTTTGAGCAAACTCCCCCTTTCTTGTACATTTTTATAACTGGAAATTACATCCCTTTGAATACTACTGTTAGCATCATTACATTTCTGAATTGTTTGAGACCACTAGGCATGGCCTCATTTCTAGCTGACTGTTCTACTAGCTGGGTCATTAAACATCCTTAGAAAATTATTTACCTTTGTTGTGCTTGAAGTCATATTTCTCCAATCAGTTGAAGAGAAGTTGAAATCTTAAAATGTATCTGAAAATATCCCATGATGATTAAAGAGAGTTAGAATTGGATATACATTGAACATTAAATTGTTTCATTGAAAAATGTTTGTTTGTAAAAGAAATAGTTTTTGAGAAATAAGCATGTATTTCGTGGTGGCACAGTGTGGCACTTTATGCCAATTAGTTTATGTGCTGGGCCAATGTTGCCAGCATGCTATGAATGAATTTAGGCAGAACCCCCACAAACTGGCAACATTTCTGATATCATAGAGAGGTGTAAGTCTGGCCTAGAATATAACCATTTAGCATAATGTATAGGTCATCATTATAAAGTGCCAATGTTAATTTGTCACCTATTTATTTTATTGAAAATGGCAAGAATAAATATAGGTAGATTTCAATTATTTGTAAAAGAAACTAAACTTGTATTAAAACTTTTATTGTAGATGCTAAAAGGAATCTCAAATGAGAACACACCAAAATGTGCATGTCATAAGCATTAGAATTACTGTAGCAAATGGATTAAGAAAGATAAAAGTAATAAATAATGAAAAGATTTAATCACATAAATGACATCTTTTATTGCAGTGATTCCAAATTAAATTTCACTGATATATTAGTATGATGCCTTGTAATTACAAGACATGCCAATTAAATCTTTGTACGTGACAGAACAGATATCTGTGGGGTATTTCTTCAGCTACTTAGCAAATGTAAGTTAATATTGTTGGCAAGAACAGAACATGTTACACAACTAAACCAGTAACTATATGCTACTTCAAGTGTATTTTTTTCTCTTGCGTTCTTGGAAATGTTCATATGTTCTGAAAAATATATTGCTGTTTTATATAATATAATTAAAAATATGGGCTTTAAAGGAAAAATTACCTTTTATCATAAAAGGCGTTTTTCCTGCCAAGTAAAATAAGGCTCCCCTCATTGCTGGGAGAGTGTTCATTCAAAATAAATTACAGTTCAAACATATCTAATTTTTTATAGCAACAGCACCAACTGATGTCTAAAAGGCATTTTGTTATAATGTGCTCTATGAGAGACCTATAAACAATAACTGAATCTCCAAGTTATAGGAACCTGGGGACCACAAAATAAAACTGAACTTTAATTAGAAAAAGAGCTCCAATAACGTTTGAACTAAAAATCTCCAAGGCATGGAAATATCCTTGTTTTACTGACAAAAATAAATATACTATACAGTTTACTGCATCTTTAAAAGGGAACAATACCCTTGAAATAAATTGCATTGAATAACTTATGCAGGTATAGTTATACTCTTGCATGTCTATTTACTGCTTTGTGCATATGAACTTTGCTGTAGGCTGTAGCTGGGTAGCAATATTTTATTTTCATGATAATGTTTAGATGATTCTATAGGACTGCAGATGGGGCTTTCTCTCAATAACCACACACATTTAAACTGTAAAGGCATGTTGTGTTCAGGCAAAGAGGGAAGAACTAGATATAGACCTAGATTTTTGATATGTAGGTGTAGATTTTTTATTATTATTATGATTATTATTATTAGTAGTAGTAATTGTAGTATTAATAATAATAATCATGTTATTATTATAGTGTATTATAGTTTATTAAGGTTTATTTATTCAGCTGCAGCATATTCTACAAAGGAGATTCCAAATCACCCTTGTTGATCCAGAGGAAACAAAGAAAACACCATTGAAGACATTCCCAATTAAACTCCAAGTGAGTAGAAAAATTCCTTCCTCATTCCAAATAGCAGTCAGGTAGTTTCCTGGATAAACATCATATCTGCTTTGAAGCCAACTGTCATAATTTTCAATATTGTTCTGTGCTATACAGGTATCCATTTATTTTTTGAAAACAGTTACAGTATCTGCAAGCACAGCATGCCGAGGCAAAGAATTAATTAACTTTCCCACTTTTATTTTTGAAATCCATAACTTTAATGCCTTTGTTTTAGTCAAAAGTACTAGTGATGAGCGAGCACCCCAATGCTCGGGTGTTCGGGTGCTCTGACCGAGCACCCCCGGAGGCTCGAGTGCTCGGCCGAGCACCCGAGCCCCATTGAAGTCAATGGGAGGACTCGAGCATTACACCAGGCACCCCCTGCTCTGATGAGGGGAGGGTGCCTGGTCCATAGGAAAAGGGCAGAAAAGGATGGAAACACCACAGAAATGGTTCAGGGACAGCATAGGGAGGATGTCTGGATGCATCTTGGACTCCAACATCGCTGCTGGGAACGATCTTTCGCCCGTAGTACGCCATTTTTACAGACTGATCGTAAAACACACAAAGAGGAAAATAAAAACGACTTTAGGCGAAAAATTGTTACCAAACAATATTTGCTGTATATTTACTTGTATATCATCTGCAAATTCTCCCCAAAATTTCCTTGATTTTCAGAACTGAGGCCATGATTAAGAGGGAAACGTGCGCAGAGGCAAATTATCCCAAAAATTTCCTTGATTTTCAGAACTGAGGCCATGATTAAGAGGGAAACGTGCGCAGAGGCAAATTCTCCCAAAAATTTCCTTGATTTTCAGAACTGAGGCCATGATTAAGAGGGAAACGTGCGCTGAGCTGACCATCTAAAACATTATGGGTGAGGGTCTGCTGCAGAGCTGACCATCCTAAACATTATATGCGAAGGCCCGCTAGTGAGCTGACGCTATAAAACATTATATGAGAGGGCCCGCTAGAGAGCTGACCCAATAAAACATTATATGCGAAGGCCCGCTAGTGAGCTGACGCTATAAAACATTATATGAGAGGGCCCGCTAGAGAGCTGACCCAATAAAACATTATATGAGAAGGCCCGCTGGTGAGCTGACCTATATAAAAATTGTCAAACAGGGCCCGCTGGTGAGCTGGCCCTATATAAAAATTATATCACAGGGCCCGCTGGTGAGCTGGCCCTATATAAAAATTATAGCACAGGGCATATGGAAGAGGAGGAGGAGGATGAGAAGATTAAGAGTCAACCATATACCCGTTTTTTGGGTGGAAGGGGTGAATGGGAATACAGAGTATTCACATCATTGTAAATAACATATCTAAAGTGAGTTTATGTTCCCCCGCGGCTTTCCTCCAGTGGAGTGAAGAAGTCAGGGGAAATCCAGGCCTTGTTCATTTTTATAAGTGTCAACCTATCAGCATTGTCGGTGGAAAGGCGGATACGCTTATCTGTTATGATGCCACCAGCAGCACTAAATACCCGCTCAGACAGAACGCTGGCGGCAGGGCAGGCCAGCACCTCCAAGGCGTAGAGTGCCAGTTCATACCACGTGTCCAGCTTGGACACCCAGTAGTTGTAAGGAACAGAGGGATCATTGAGGACGCTGACACGGTCTGCTACGTACTCCTTCACCATCTTCCAAAACTTTTCCCTCCTTGTGACACTAGGCTGCGCATCAGGGTGAGGGTGCTGGCGGGGTGTCATGAAGGTGTCCCACGCCTTGGAGAGTGTTGCCCTGCCTTTGTCGGAACTGCTGTGTGCTCCCCTTTTCTCCCCTTCTCGGTGGGCCAAGGTAGCACGTACTCTGCCGCCAGCGTTGTCAGATGGAAAATTTTGGAGCAATTTTTCAACAAGAACCTTCTGGTATTGCACCATTTTGCTTGTCCTCTCCACCGGAGGAATGAGAGATGAGAAATTCTCTTTGTAGCGGGGGTCCAGAAGGGTGAACACCCAGTAATCCGTGTTGTCTAAAATGCGTATAACGTGTGGGTCACGGGAAAGGCAGCCTAACATAAAGTCAGCCATGTGTGCCAGAGTACCAACAGTCAAGATTTCGCTGTCCTCACCAGGAGGATGACTCTCAATATCCTCATCCTCTTCCTCCTCTTCTGCCCACCCACGCTGAAGAGATGGAACTAAAGTTCCATGGCTACCCTCTGTAGCGGAGGCAACCGTGTCTTCCTCCTCCTCCTCCTCCTCCTCCTCCTCCTCCTCCGCCTCCTCCAATTGTCGCTGAGAAGACGAAGTGAGGGTGCTCTGGCTATCACCTTGTGTAAGCTCTTCCTCCCCCATTTCCACCTCTTCCACATGCAAAGCGTCGGTTTTAATTGTGAGCAGCGAGCGTTTCAGTAGACACAGAAGTGGGATGGTTACACTGATAATAGCGTTATCGCCGCTCACCATCTGTGTCGATTCCTCAAAATTGCGTAAAACCTCGCAGAGGTCTGACATCCATTCCCACTCCTCACTTCTGATTACAGGAAGTTGAACGGAGAGGCGACGACCGTGTAACAGCTGGTACTCCACTACTGCCCTCTGCTGCTCACAAAGCCGGGCCAACATGTGGAAGGTGGAGTTGCAGCGCGTGCTCACGTCACACAGCAGCCGGTGAGCTGGCAATTGTAAGCGCTGCTGCAGCTTCAACAGGCCGGCCGAAGCTGTAGATGACTTACGGAAATGTGCACACACGCGGCGCACCTTGGTCAAGAGATCATGCACATTGGGGTAGGTTTTTAGAAATCGCTGAACCACTAAATTAAATACATGCGCTAGGCATGGTACGTGTGTGAGCTTGCCGAGCTCCAAAGCCGCCACCAAGTTACGCCCATTATCACACACAACCATGCCTGGTTGCAGGTTGAGTGGCGAGAGCCACTGCTCGGTCTGGTGACTAATCCCCTGCAACAGCTCTGAGGCCGTGTGCTGTTTGTCCCCAAGGCAGATCAGCTTCTGCACAGCCTGTTGACGCTTCCCCACTGCAGTGCTACACTGCTTCCAGCTACTGGCTGATGGGGGAGTGGCGCTGCGTGTAGAGAATTCGGAGGTGGAAACGGAGGAGGAGGAGCCAATAACGTAGGTGCTGGCGGAAACCCTGATGGAGGTAGGGCCCGCAATCCTCGGCGTGGGTAGCACCCGTGCCATCCCAGGGTCCGAGTTGCTCCCAGCCTCCACGACATTCACCCAGTGTGCCGTCAGGGAAATGTAGCGTCCCTGGCCACAAGCACTTGTTCATGTGTCAGTCGTTAAGTGGACCTTCCCAGTAACTGCGTTGGTCAGGGCACGGGTGATGTTACGGGACACATGGTGGTGTAATGCGGGGATGGCACACCGGGAAAAGTAGTGGCGGCTGGGGACCGCGTACCGAGGGACAGCTGCTGCCATCAGGCTGCGGAAGGACTCAGTGTCCACAAGCCTAAATGGCAGCATTTCGATGGCCAGTAATTTTGAAAGGTGTGAGGTTAGTGCTATGGCCTGTGGGTGGGTGGCTGGGTACTTTCTCTTGCGCTCAAATGCCTGGGGTAACGACATTTGGACGCTGTGCTGGGACAGGGAAGTGGATGTGGTCGCTGATGGTGCTTCAGATGGTACAGGTGCAGGGCGGGAGGTATGCGGGCCTGCGCCTTCGACAGGCGATTGGCCGGCACCGAAAACAGGGGAAGAGGAGGCAGTGGTGTGGCCTGCAGACACAGATGGGCGATCCAGGCGTTCCTCCCACTTACTACGGTGCTTGGATGCCATGTGTCGGATCATGCTGGTGGTGGTGAGGTTTCTAGTGTTCATGCCTCGGCTCATTCTGGTGTGGCACAGGTTGCAAACTACAATTCTTTTGTCGTCCGCACTTTCCTTAAAAAAACGCCATACCGCGGAACACCTACCCTTTGGCAAGGGAGATTTACGCAAGGGGGTGCTCCGTGGAACATTTGCGGGCCGGTTTGGTGCGGTCCGCCTTCTTTCTGTAGCCACACCACTGCCTCTTCCAGCCTGTTGCGGTGCTGCAGATGGCTCACCCTCAGGACTGCTGTCATCGCTCGGCTCTACACCTTCCCAGGTGGGGTCAGTCACCTCATCGTCCACCAAGTCCTCCTCCACTTCCTCACTCTGATCATCCTCCTCAAGTCTTGATCCCACCACATACTCAGTCATTGACAACTGTATAACATTCTCCTCAACAAGGTCTTGAGACGGAAATAGTGGTTGATTTAATGGCAACTGTGTCTCATCATCATCATCATCATCCACTACTTCCTTTGACCTTAAATGCCGTTCACATCTGTCATCTTCTTGTGATTGGGTAGCCTCTAGAGGTTGTGAATCAGGGCACAAGATGTTCCTCTGCAAGCGTGCTTGGAGAGAGGGTCAAATGAAGGATTGGTGATGAGACGAGCTCCTCACTATATCCCAGTGTGGGATCACTTCTTTGACCAGACCGTGTATGGTGGGAGGAAGGTTGATCAGAGTGAGGATTATTTTGACCAGACTCTTGGCTACTGAGAGTGGACTTGGTGGAAGACAGGGTGGTGCTTAACCGACTGGAAGCAGTATCAGCTGTCATCCAACCGACCACCTGTTCGCAGTGGTCGGACCTCGAGAGTGATGTCCTGCGACGCCCTGTAAAATTACACATGAAGCTAGGTATGGTGGATGTCTTTCTTTCTTGTGCTCTGGCACCAGGCACAGTTTCTCCGCGTCCTGACCCGCGCCCTGAACTATCAGGATCACGTCCACTTCCCCGTCCCTTTTTACCCGCCTTCTTCATCTTACACGGAATATGTGACTTTAATATTTGAGTTTGAAAACTTAACAGTATTTCTTACTATTCTGCAACTGTGCAGAGTACACAGAATAGGCTGCTAAACGGCGGTGAAACACACTGAATGGAATATGTGACTTTAATATTTGAGTTTGAAAACTTAACAGTATTTCTTACTATTCTGCAACTGTGCAGAGTACACAGAATAGGCTGCTAAACGGCGGTGATACACACTGAATGGAATATGTGACTTTAATATTTGAGTTTGAAAACTTAACAGTATTTCTTCCTATTCTGCAACTGTGCAGAGTACACAGAATAGGCTGCTAAACGGCGGTGAAACACACTGAATGGAATATGTGACTTTAATATTTGAGTTTGAAAACTTAACAGTATTTCTTACTATTCTGCAACTGTGCAGAGTACACAGAATAGGCTGCTAAACGGCGGTGATACACACTGAATGGAATATGTGACTTTAATATTTGAGTTTGAAAACTTAACAGTATTTCTTACTATTCTGCAACTGTGCAGAGTACACAGAATAGGCTGCTAAACGGCGGTGAAACACACTGAATGGAATATGTGACTTTAATATTTGAGTTTGAAAACTTAACAGTATTTCTTACTATTCTGCAACTGTGCAGAGTACACAGAATAGGCTGCTAAACGGCGGTGAAACACACTGAATGGAATATGTGACTTTAATATTTGAGTTTGAAAACTTAACAGTATTTCTTACTATTCTGCAACTCTGCAGAGTACACAGAATAGGCTGCTAAACGGCGGTGACACACACTGAATGGAATATGTGACTTTAATATTTGAGTTTGAAAACTTAACAGTATTTCTTACTATTCTGCAACTGTGCAGAGTACACAGAATAGGCTGCTAAACGGCGGTGAAACACACTGAATGGAATATGTGACTTTAATATTTGAGTTTGAAAACTTAACAGTATTTCTTACTATTCTGCAACTCTGCAGAGTACACAGAATAGGATGCTAAACGGCGGTGACACACACTGAATGGAATATGTGACTTTAATATTTGAGTTTGAAAACTTAACAGTATTTCTTACTATTCTGCAACTGTGCAGAGTACACAGAATAGGCTGCTAAACGGCGGTGAAACACACTGAATGGAATATGTGACTTTAATATTTGAGTTTGAAAACTTAACAGTATTTCTTACTATTCTGCAACTGTGCAGAGTACACAGAATAGGCTGCTAAACGGCGGTGATACACACTGAATGGAATATGTGACTTTAATATTTGAGTTTGAAAACTTAACAGTATTTCTTACTATTCTGCAACTGTGCAGAGTACACAGAATAGGCTGCTAAACGGCGGTGAAACACACTGAATGGAATATGTGACTTTAATATTTGAGTTTGAAAACTTAACAGTATTTCTTACTATTCTGCAACTCTGCAGAGTACACAGAATAGGCTGCTAAACGGCGGTGACACACACTGAATGGAATATGTGACTTTAATATTTGAGTTTGAAAACTTAACAGTATTTCTTACTATTCTGCAACTGTGCAGAGTACACAGAATAGGCTGCTAAACGGCGGTGAAACACACTGAATGGAATATGTGACTTTAATATTTGAGTTTGAAAACTTAACAGTATTTCTTACTATTCTGCAACTCTGCAGAGTACACAGAATAGGCTGCTAAACGGCGGTGACACACACTGAATGGAATATGTGACTTTAATATTTGAGTTTGAAAACTTAACAGTATTTCTTACTATTCTGCAACTGTGCAGAGTACACAGAATAGGCTGCTAAACGGCGGTGAAACACACTGAATGGAATATGTGACTTTAATATTTGAGTTTGAAAACTTAACAGTATTTCTTACTATTCTGCAACTGTGCAGAGTACACAGAATAGGCTGCTAAACGGCGGTGATACACACTGAATGGAATATGTGACTTTAATATTTGAGTTTGAAAACTTAACAGTATTTCTTCCTATTCTGCAACTGTGCAGAGTACACAGAATAGGCTGCTAAACGGCGGTGAAACACACTGAATGGAATATGTGACTTTAATATTTGAGTTTGAAAACTTAACAGTATTTCTTACTATTCTGCAACTGTGCAGAGTACACAGAATAGGCTGCTAAACGGCGGTGATACACACTGAATGGAATATGTGACTTTAATATTTGAGTTTGAAAACTTAACAGTATTTCTTACTATTCTGCAACTGTGCAGAGTACACAGAATAGGCTGCTAAACGGCGGTGAAACACACTGAATGGAATATGTGACTTTAATATTTGAGTTTGAAAACTTAACAGTATTTCTTACTATTCTGCAACTGTGCAGAGTACACAGAATAGGCTGCTAAACGGCGGTGAAACACACTGAATGGAATATGTGACTTTAATATTTGAGTTTGAAAACTTAACAGTATTTCTTACTATTCTGCAACTCTGCAGAGTACACAGAATAGGCTGCTAAACGGCGGTGACACACACTGAATGGAATATGTGACTTTAATATTTGAGTTTGAAAACTTAACAGTATTTCTTACTATTCTGCAACTGTGCAGAGTACACAGAATAGGCTGCTAAACGGCGGTGAAACACACTGAATGGAATATGTGACTTTAATATTTGAGTTTGAAAACTTAACAGTATTTCTTACTATTCTGCAACTCTGCAGAGTACACAGAATAGGATGCTAAACGGCGGTGACACACACTGAATGGAATATGTGACTTTAATATTTGAGTTTGAAAACTTAACAGTATTTCTTACTATTCTGCAACTGTGCAGAGTACACAGAATAGGCTGCTAAACGGCGGTGAAACACACTGAATGGAATATGTGACTTTAATATTTGAGTTTGAAAACTTAACAGTATTTCTTACTATTCTGCAACTGTGCAGAGTACACAGAATAGGCTGCTAAACGGCGGTGATACACACTGAATGGAATATGTGACTTTAATATTTGAGTTTGAAAACTTAACAGTATTTCTTACTATTCTGCAACTGTGCAGAGTACACAGAATAGGCTGCTAAACGGCGGTGAAACACACTGAATGGAATATGTGACTTTAATATTTGAGTTTGAAAACTTAACAGTATTTCTTACTATTCTGCAACTGTGCAGAGTACACAGAATAGGCTGCTAAACGGCGGTGACACACACTGAATGGAATATGTGACTTTAATATTTGAGTTTGAAAACTTAACAGTATTTCTTACTATTCTGCAACTGTGCAGAGTACACAGAATAGGCTGCTAAACGGCGGTGAAACACACTGAATGGAATATGTGACTTTAATATTTGAGTTTGAAAACTTAACAGTATTTCTTACTATTCTGCAACTCTGCAGAGTACACAGAATAGGCTGCTAAACGGCGGTGACACACACTGAATGGAATATGTGACTTTAATATTTGAGTTTGAAAACTTAACAGTATTTCTTACTATTCTGCAACTGTGCAGAGTACACAGAATAGGCTGCTAAACGGCGGTGAAACACACTGAATGGAATATGTGACTTTAATATTTGAGTTTGAAAACTTAACAGTATTTCTTACTATTCTGCAACTGTGCAGAGTACACAGAATAGGCTGCTAAACGGCGGTGATACACACTGAATGGAATATGTGACTTTAATATTTGAGTTTGAAAACTTAACAGTATTTCTTCCTATTCTGCAACTGTGCAGAGTACACAGAATAGGCTGCTAAACGGCGGTGAAACACACTGAATGGAATATGTGACTTTAATATTTGAGTTTGAAAACTTAACAGTATTTCTTACTATTCTGCAACTGTGCAGAGTACACAGAATAGGCTGCTAAACGGCGGTGATACACACTGAATGGAATATGTGACTTTAATATTTGAGTTTGAAAACTTAACAGTATTTCTTACTATTCTGCAACTGTGCAGAGTACACAGAATAGGCTGCTAAACGGCGGTGAAACACACTGAATGGAATATGTGACTTTAATATTTGAGTTTGAAAACTTAACAGTATTTCTTACTATTCTGCAACTGTGCAGAGTACACAGAATAGGCTGCTAAACGGCGGTGAAACACACTGAATGGAATATGTGACTTTAATATTTGAGTTTGAAAACTTAACAGTATTTCTTACTATTCTGCAACTCTGCAGAGTACACAGAATAGGCTGCTAAATGGCGGTGACACACACTGAATGGAATATGTGACTTTAATATTTGAGTTTGAAAACTTAACAGTATTTCTTACTATTCTGCAACTGTGCAGAGTACACAGAATAGGCTGCTAAACGGCGGTGAAACACACTGAATGGAATATGTGACTTTAATATTTGAGTTTGAAAACTTAACAGTATTTCTTACTATTCTGCAACTCTGCAGAGTACACAGAATAGGATGCTAAACGGCGGTGACACACACTGAATGGAATATGTGACTTTAATATTTGAGTTTGAAAACTTAACAGTATTTCTTACTATTCTGCAACTGTGCAGAGTACACAGAATAGGCTGCTAAACGGCGGTGAAACACACTGAATGGAATATGTGACTTTAATATTTGAGTTTGAAAACTTAACAGTATTTCTTACTATTCTGCAACTGTGCAGAGTACACAGAATAGGCTGCTAAACGGCGGTGATACACACTGAATGGAATATGTGACTTTAATATTTGAGTTTGAAAACTTAACAGTATTTCTTACTATTCTGCAACTGTGCAGAGTACACAGAATAGGCTGCTAAACGGCGGTGAAACACACTGAATGGAATATGTGACTTTAATATTTGAGTTTGAAAACTTAACAGTATTTCTTACTATTCTGCAACTCTGCAGAGTACACAGAATAGGCTGCTAAACGGCGGTGACACACACTGAATGGAATATGTGACTTTAATATTTGAGTTTGAAAACTTAACAGTATTTCTTACTATTCTGCAACTGTGCAGAGTACACAGAATAGGCTGCTAAACGGCGGTGAAACACACTGAATGGAATATGTGACTTTAATATTTGAGTTTGAAAACTTAACAGTATTTCTTACTATTCTGCAACTCTGCAGAGTACACAGAATAGGCTGCTAAACGGCGGTGACACACACTGAATGGAATATGTGACTTTAATATTTGAGTTTGAAAACTTAACAGTATTTCTTACTATTCTGCAACTGTGCAGAGTACACAGAATAGGCTGCTAAACGGCGGTGATACACACTGAATGGAATATGTGACTTTAATATTTGAGTTTGAAAACTTAACAGTATTTCTTACTATTCTGCAACTGTGCAGAGTACACAGAATAGGCTGCTAAACGGCGGTGAAACACACTGAATGGAATATGTGACTTTAATATTTGAGTTTGAAAACTTAACAGTATTTCTTCCTATTCTGCAACTCTGCACAGTACACAGAATGTGCTGCTAAACTGCGGCGACGCACACTGAATGAAATATGTGACTTTGATATTTTAGTTTGAAGACTTAACAGAATGTGCTCTAATCTGCAACTTTGCACACTAAACAGAATGTGCTCTAATCTGCAACTTTGCACACTAAACAGAATGTGCTCTAATCTGCAACTGTGCACACTAAACAGAATGTGCTCTAATCTGCAACTTTGCACACTAAACAGAATATTTTTTTTTTTTTTTTTTTGTTTTTTTCCCCCCACACAAAATAACCTGCTGCCCCCACACACAGTAGTCCTAAAAAGGACTTTTGGTTCTTTTTTTTCACAATTTTGGTTTTTTTCCTCCCTACACTGCCTTTCCCTTCCTATCCTCAGCTCTCCCTGGCTAAGACTGAGCCGAACTCGATGGTCAGGTGCTATACAGCACCTGACCACGGGTTCTGGCCAGCCAATCAGTGTAATGCCAGCAGCCAACATGGCTGCTGGCATTACACCGATGTCAGAGCCTCCCTGCACGTTTATTGGCTGCGCAGCAGCCGCAAAACGTGCGGGGAGGAGACCCGAACATGGCGGGCGAGCTCATGCGGTACTCGTACGAGTACCGCCATGTGCCGAGCAGAGCGATGCTCGAGCCGATCCGAGCATCGGCCGAGCATGCTCGCTCAACACTAAAAAGTACCTTTCCTCTAGTCTTAATGGATGACCTTGTGTTCTTAGCTCAGCTCTTAGAGTACATAATTCATCGGAAATTTATTTGTATTGATCTTGAATATATTTGTAAATGGTAATCATATCATTAGGATGGGCGGAAATGTTTGTCTGAAACCAGCATTGGAGAATAATGGCACTTCCCCCTTGGCAGAAAATTTCCTGTGAAAATTGCAGTTTTACTGCTCATTGCATTGAAATCATTGGGAACATTGAATTTACACACAACGCATAGCAAATGCTAATATAAGCTACAACTGAGGCAGACTAATACTTGACTGGGTAGAGTATTTTGTAGAGGCCCAAGCCCCGAGGAATCATTGATTTGTATGACTTAGACATGTATGGCCCAAACCTTAAGGAAACACTGATTTGTTGTAGGACTTGGACTTGTTTGGCACAAGCCTTGGGGAATCAGTGATTTGTAGGACTTAGACTTGTTAGAAACAGGCCCCCAATATATATATATATATATATATATTGTTTTGTAGGTTTTATTTTGGTTTCATTTTTTTAAAGAACAATCCCTGAGAAAAAAAATGCTCTTCTGGTCTAGTGCCAGCAGTTCATGTTGTGGTGACCAGTAGCCACTGGCCATTGTCAAATGGCCTGCTGTTATTGCAGAATTTGTGACTGCTGTTCTGGCTGCTGCTGCTGCTGCTGAGTTGCTGCTGCTGAGTTGAGCAGCAGGATGATATTGCAGCTCAAAATGAATGGGATCAACAACAGCAGTAACATAGTGATGGATGATCATGTTTCCACTTGCCACTACTAGCTCCAGTGATGCACACCACAACTAACCTCCATCACTTCAGGTATAGGTGGAGAAAAGAAGAAGTTGGCCAACAATGCTTCTCCACCTGCCCCTCCCCCAAAATCATGGGTGTGTTGTAGAATATACATTTTTCCCTTGAGAGCAGGAACTGTGTCTTTTATCAGCAACTGCAGAATAAGTAGCCCGCAGTATTTGTGGAGAAAAGAACAAGTTGGCCATTAAATCTTCTTCACCTGCCCCTCCTCCAAAATCATCATGGGTTTGTTGTTATTAGAATATATTTTTTCCCTTGAGAGCAGGATCAGTGGGTCTCCTCAGCAACTGCAATGTGCACAGTATGTGTGTGGTAAATAACATCTGGGGGCACAACTGTATCCAAATACCATGACACCCGAAACCAAGTACTACCGCTGTCACTGAACCCCTTGTCCAGACCCCGCTAAAGACACTTGACAACTTGCTGACAGTTTATTAGTAATGATATCTTAGCATATTCTATGGGATGGAACCTCCTCAGATGCCTCTTGATGGTCTGATATTGATTTTCCTCCACCACACTGGCATGTGTGGTCAGTGCATCACACAGTGTGCAATGGGTAGAGACGAACTGCCATATCCTAACATCAAAAGAGTGGCTATCATTTTTCAGGGGAGGTAAAGATGAACGAGGTGGAGTGGCAGGAGATGTACTTGTTACCCTAGAGGAAGATGGTGATGTTGATGGCAAGTAGTTGTTTCGCTCATCATGGAACTTCCAGTGTCTTTCTGGGTTTCTTTATTCTTCCTCCTCTTTGATATTCACCTTGCTGGAGAGTCAGGGGGTACAGTAACAGGGGTGCTAGATTTCTGTAATGGGTGTTTGGCCTTAACATGTTTGACATAAATGTCATGGTGTCTGTGTTTCATGTATATTATCAGGGAGGTTGTGCTAAGGTGTGTTCCCTCCTTTCCCCTTCTAACTAACTTGTCACAAATTTTGCACTGTACCGTTGTTGATGGTGACTGCACTGTGCCTGCCGGAAGAGAATAATAGTCCCACACCCATGACTTCTGGGGGGAGGGATAGGGAACAGGTGGAGGAGAACTGCCTCTTTCTTCTTGTCCTCCACATTCCCCTTCACTTTTTGTGGCAGCTGATAATTTTGCTGCTACTGCCTCAGATTTAGCACTGCAACTAGGACCTGGTGCTGGCAAGTGGAACCTGTCCCAGTCCCGCATTTCTTGTTGACCCCATTCCCACTGTGTCCATGGTGGTCTGTGGCACATTAGCCTTATCCTCAGCACCCTGCTGCCCTTTCATCTCAGCAGAAGTACGAATTAGACAAGTTGCAATTTCCACAAATTCCAAAAGCTGATTGCTAGTGGTGGTGGTGATGCCCATCCTCATCCCTGCCTCCCATTCCTTCTCACTTTCTGATAAAAAGGCCATGAATTTATCTTCTACCCCATCTTCTCCAACACCACCACCACCACTAGTCCCTACACGATGCTGATTTATTCCAGACATCTCACTGGTGCTTGGAGGAGGTGACGAGCAATGTGACAGAGTGTCCCCTGCTGTCACACTTGGCAAAATGTTCTCCTCCCCCCCTGAGTACTACAAGAAACACTAGCAGCAGGCAAAGTATTGGTGGCAGCAGGTTCAGCACGGGCAGCAGGTAAAACACTAGTAGAAGCACATCTGGCAGCAGGTACAACACTAGTGACTGAAGGTACAGCAATGGTGGCACTGGCAGCAGGGGCAGCATGTCTTGCAGCAGGCACAGGCAGCTGACCTGTCCTGCTCTCACTAGTACTACCCTTTTCTCCCTCCCTTCCCATTCCCTTTTCTCCCTTCCTTCCCATTCCCTTTTCTTCCTTCCTTCCATTCCCTTTTCTCCCTCTCTTCTTATTAAATTCCCCAAGATCCCTTGGGGTGATTTAGGGGCACTGGACAACATTGGTTCAGTATTGCTAGTCACTTCCTCCTCCTACTCCTCCTCCTCTTCAGACTCAGTGGACACATAAGGGTCCTTCCAGTTCCTCCTTTTAATATTTTTAAACCTGCTCATAGTGATAGGAGTTACTATGACCCTCTCCTGCCTCCATTTTTGCTAAATATCACAAGAGAACAGCACAGCACATCTATCTCGCTCTGTAGCTACTTCTATTGTGTCTGCCTTCAGTGAAAATGTCACCTTTTTATAGCAGAAGTGCGAAAACAACATAAATCAATGGGCGGAAACTTTATAGCCATTGAAAAATGGTGAAAATTTTTACCAATTGGCGAAAGATGCGAAACTTTTAACCGCTAGTTTTAAAGCAGATTTTCCAGTGAAAAAGCAGATAACAACGTGGTTTTCACTAAATTTCTACGAGTTTCGCCCACCCCTAGATGTTGGGAACAATGGGCACATCTGCACTCACATCAAACACCATGAAACTTAGGATCTCCAATATGAAATCATCCCACCAGAAACCAAGTACTGCTGCTGTCATTATGCCTCTTTTCCACTCCCCTCTAAGGACATGTGACAACTTGCAGACAATTTAATAAAAATGATGAACCCTCCTTGCCACCAGCTTAGGGATTATCCTCCATACTGCCATGTGTGGTCAGCACACCACACAGTGTGCAATGGGTTGACACAAACTGCCGCATCCTGACATCTACTGAATGGCTATCAGGTGGTGGGGGGAGGTAAAGATGAATGAGGTAGATCATCAGAAGATGTAGTTACATGATCTTCCCTTGCCTGGACCCTAGAGCAAGAAGGTAATGGTGGGTCAGGTGTTTGACTCACCATCAAACCTTCAGCCTTTAGCTGGGTTTCTCTATTGAACCTCCTCTTTGATTTTTGCCCTGCCTCTTGCTGCCTTTGGGGATAGTCAAGGGGTAAAGCATCAGTGGTGCCCCATTTCTTTGGTGGGTGTTTGGCTTTAACATATTTCACATAAATGGCATGGTGTCTGTGACTCATGTGTGCTATCAGGATGGCTGTGCCAATGTCCCCTTTTCACTGATTTATCACAAATTGTGCACAGTGCAGTCTCTGATGGCAATGTGCCTGCTCCAAGAGAATAATAGTCCCACACCCTGGACCTCAAGAGTGTAGGGGAAAGGTGAAGAAGTCTGGCCTCTTTCTTCTTCTCCACCACATTCCCCTTCACTGGTTGGAGCAGAGGATGATGTTGCTGCTCTTATTGCCACTGCCTCAAAATCAGCACTGTAGCTAGCACCAGGAATATTTCTGATTCAAGTAGAACCTGTCCTAGTCTTGCATCACTGGACCCCATTACCATTAGGTCCACTGTGGTCTGTGGTACGCTAGCTTGCTCCTCAGCATCCTGCTGCGCTTGTAACTCAGCAGCAGCAGGCATTACAGCAGTAGCAAACTCAACAAATTCCAAAAGCACACAGCTGATGGTGGGGGTGATGCCTACCCCATCCCTGTCTCCTATTCCTTCTCTTTTTGGATTAAAAAGGTCATTAATGTGGTCAGCTTCTCCACCATCATAATCACCACCACCACCAGTCCCTCCTTGCTGCAGCTGCTCTATTATAGATGTCTAACCAGTTAGAGGAGGTGATGAGAAATGTGACAGAGGGTCCCCTACTGTCACACTTGCCATCTCTTGTTGACCTGAAGAAAGGTCAACTTCTCCACCATCATAATCACCACCACCACCAGTCCCTCCTTGCTGCAGCTGCTCTATTATAGATGTCTAACTGGTTAGAGGAGGTGATGAGAAATGTGACAGAGGGTCCCGTACTGTCACACTTGCCATCTCTTGTTGACCTGAAGAAAGCAGACTGGCAGCACTAGCAGGGGTATACTGGCATATACTAGAGTTGCATCTTTAATACATGGAAACACTATATTATATACAGAACACACACTACATTCTCAGTTCCCAGTCACTTAATACACACTCCTATAACCCATCCTCATATACAGTCACATATCTAATACAGTCTCATACACAAATCCTTAAAAGTAAAGGCTTCTTTATATCTAAAAACAGAGTGTAACTGTATATAATTTTAATATTCCATATGTATGTATATTCATATGTGCATGTATGTGTAAATAATAATTAATGTAATATATAATGTTTCTCAGTTTGTGTAAACATGTAACCCTTTGCTGAAAACTCTCCAGGACATACTTGAAAACGAGAGAAATCTCAATGTATTCTTCCAGATAAAACATTTTCTAAATAAATAAATAAACATACTATAAACCCAGCTCAATGCAACCCATTCTATTATTCATTTACACAGACAACCATTTATACACAAAGCACATACTATAAATCATCTTGTACATAGTCACATGCAAAGAAATAGACATGCTGCTGCATAAAAAAGCACTTACTGCAAAGTAAACTATTCTCCTATATATCTACATATACATATACACATAAACCCAGCTGCCAAAAGAAAAGTGAGGATTCACTATCCAGGGATTTAGGAACCCAATTTCAGATGGAACCAGCAGATCGAACCAGAATCTAAGATATGGTGGTTGCTTAGGTCAATACAGCAATTGGAGTAAATGTAGTTGCTTATCACTGACTCTAAAAGCTGCACAAAATAAACCATATATAAGAGGTGGTACCTTTTCAGCCATGGAAAAAGCAAGATACTGGTTGAGAAAAAGTGATACCTTTATTGACTGAGCTGTATAGATTTAGAATGCATTGACTGAACAACAAAGTATTCATAATTTCACTTGTCACTTAAAGTATAAAAATGTACCTGAACCCTAAAAACCAACATACTTGGATGTTTGCATTGCAAACCAACAGATTGAAAACCTAATATTGAAAGGGTTAAAGCATTCAAATAGATTTTCATTTTATTTGCGGCCAACTGAGAGAATGGATTTAATTTTCATATGACCGCATGCTCTCAATTCATTAAAGATAATTACATAGAAGCTGCAGATTATAAAATTCCAATCATCACATTAAATAAAGAACATGTTTAAATAATGATTCCATATATGAATTGAAATCATTATCTTTATGTAGCCTTCACAATCTATGCAAATTATTTCCTTTCCTTCTCAGGAAAGTAGAATTGTTCTGGCGCCTACATTGTTTCACAGGTTAATTAAATGAGAATACATGTAAGTACTGTGATTGCTTATGTCTTTCAGAAATTCCTGTCATAAAACGTCAAATACTTCATTACATTTTAAGCATGTTGTACAGCTCTAGTTTCTTTGTGTTACTTGTTACACTGAGCTTATGTTAGAAAATAATTATAGAAAATAATAAAGCACGATAGGCTTAGACTATTATATAGATCAACATTGTTGGACGTAAAGGGAGCATTCTATGTATGAATATAAGCCTGTGTAGTGGACTGGAATAATGAGAAAATACAGCAATTTACTAGTATTAAAATGTAATTTATTCATGCAATCAGGTGTTCATATGTTAATAATAAAAATGCAGAAGTGTAATAATTAACCAATGTATGGTAAATCCATTAGAACAACATGCAAGAAAAAAATATTAAAGGAGCAGTAAACTGATTTTATTAACATCTTAATGCATTATGAACCAATGTACTGTATTCTCATCTGATCCTCAAGGGTTTAAAATTAAAGGGATAGTAATGTTTCATATTAAAAACAGCTCTAATTAATCATCATAGTATTTGGACTTTGGAGAGTGTTATTTCAATTCTGTCAGAGTTGTAGTTCAAGAGTAATTCAATGACAAAGTATCCCCCTCCCACCCCTTTTACTGATGTAACACTGTTCAGCCAGATCAGAAGGGAAGTGCACAGTTAGACTGCAGAGAGGGACAATCTTCAATTAAGATAAGGGAAAAACCTGAAAAACTTGTCAAGGTGGGCAGGGCTTTCATTGTTCTCATAGCAAGAAGATTGTCCCCTGCTGTTATCTGTCTGGTCTATGGACTGCATTCCACATCTGAGAAGAGATGGTTTACACTAGGTAAAAGGGGCGGGAGGGGAAACTTTGCTTGTGAATATCTCTCAAACCATAAAAGTTTGAGAGATAAGACTTATATTGTTCTTCATGTTTTTTTAATGCCTACAAAATAAAGATAACATGAAGTGTTACTATCCCTTTAATATTACATTGCTTTTGTAGAGCAAAACAAATTAGCTGACAATAGAAAATTGCTAAACAAAATTGAGCTGTACTAACTTCTAGATAGAAAATATCCCAGCAGTTGGAGTACCGATGCTTTTTCAACATTACAATCTTTGTAACCTGTAATTTTTCTTTATAGGGATAATAATACTTAATATGTAAAACATATATATTGTAGTGTTTATTCCCCTGAGTAAAAAAGAGTACTCCCACTTCTGAGAGGTGTTCTGTTCAAAAGTTATTAATGTGCAAACTTGAATTTTGTAGGTGCAGTAACCTAAAGTTGTACAGTGGCGCTGTTGCAACACCATCCTATGGAGTTTTATAATCAACTGACCAGAGCTGTCCATAGGATGGTGTAACAACAGCACCACTGTACAATTTCAGACCACTGTGAAACTGCACCTAAAAAAAGTCAAGTTTGAGCTGCAATAACTTTGGAACAAAATGCTTTACAGCAATGGGAGTACCCTTGTTTTACTCAACCCTACAACTTTTTGTTTTACAAGTTTAGTATTACTATCCATTGAAAAAGTTTACTGTTCTTTTAAAAGATAACATTTAAAATAATTAGGAAAAAATGTTGTCAACATGTTTTTTCCCCTAAATATGCTGTATTACATTGGAAACCTCACTGTTACTCAAAGATTCTCTCATTTGAATACTGCTAGTAACAACATCCATGTTGAGGATAACAAACAAAAAATTTCACTTTAAATAAATTAACCTTTGCATGCAAGAAGTACAAAGGTAGGAGCATGACACAACAGAAAGAGTAGGTTGGGTGAAACCAAACTGGGGGTGGGGGGAGAAGAGAGAGACAAGGGAGAAAAGGGAAAAGGAAAGAATGACTTGGTACCTTGATAGGCTTACTTATAGATATGACCAGATTGCAGCTCTAAGGAGAGGGGGCCAGAAGGGGCAGGAGGGGGATCTTTCTACATTTTATATCTTTTGAACTACATAAAAGTAAGTTATTAAAAATGTGTTATGTTTACACCAGAGAAGACTTGGAGATCTACTTTATTGTACACATTACTATTCCTTTAAAGGATTCAATATTATATTTGAGCCAACATTTCCTTAATAAGAAAAAAATAAAAGAGGAGGGCAACAATACCACATTCCATTTGGAATTTGAAAAGAGTCAAAGATATGTCCATTGATCTTTGTCTTAGCATTTGTGTTAGAATAACGTGTCAGTATATTCTTCATAAAGGCCGGTCCAATGCCATAGGCCTTTAAGCTGTGCAACAAGAAAGACCACTCTATCAAAGCCTTTTGTGCATCTGTAGAAAGGAAATGGTTGGGGTAGAGCTTATAGAGATGAAAATGATGAGATTAAGAAATTTCCTTGTGCTGTCCCTCGGAGTCACCTCTCTACCCCGAGTGAAGCCTGCCTGGCCTAGATGTATGAGAGAGGGCAGGTACTATTTTAACCTTTCCAATGGAAATTTTGCAAAGAGCTTACTATCTACATTAATTAGGGAGATCAGTCTTTAACCTTTGGAGAGGAGAACATTTTTGTATGGCTTAGGCAGGACAGTAATATGTGCTTCAGTAAGAGCAGGGTGAAATGTAATATCATCTAGGAGCTAGGAAAAGAAGGTGACAAGAAGAGTGGATAAAATATTTTACAAGCTTTTGTAAAATGCTTTTAAAAAGGCCATCAGGACCTGGGCTTTTCTCAGGGGGTAAAAAAAATGAATGAATGCCTCATAAGTGGACTCTGAGGAGATTGGTTGCTGCCAAATAGGTCCTAATGTTGGTGTTGTAATCTAATTTTGGGAGGTAGAGATGATTTCAAGTTGTAGAGTGCTTCATGCAACAAATTACTGAAGTAGTATCTATGTTTTTGTGCCTCCACTTCCTCCCGAGGAAAACAAATAGAAGGAATCAAGCTAGCCTGAGTTTTGGATGTAAGTTGTCTAGCTAGCAGTGATCCTGCCTTATTCCCCTTTTCACAAATTACCTGTCTGGACCTAAGGAGTAGCATTTCTGTGGAAGCTTTGAGTAAAGTTGGGATCTAAGAAGAATGAGTTGAGGTAGAGAGGCAGAAATCAATGAAGGTTTATGCTGAGTCTCTAGTCTATGGATATCACGTAACATATATAACTTAGGAGGGTGCCTTTTGGTTCCCTCTAGATGCAAATTTAAGGCTATATTGTTTTGTGTGCCTCCTACACCCTTAATGGAGAAATATTAGAAGACTGATTTACCCTAATTTAGATACAGCTGTTTCTATATGTTGTTTAACATCCAGGAAGATAAGGAGACTTTCATATAATCTCCAAGTTTTAAGCCTGTGGTAGTCTACACTGTATTTAAAAGACAAAATGATTGGGCATGATAAGACCATATAATATAACCAAGCGAAGTGGAGTGATCTAGGTGTACATGAGAGTGGGATATGAAAACCTAATCAGTTATAGAGTAATGACCAAAGGCATGAGAACAGAAAGCATAGTTTTTTTTAATCAGGGTGATCTAGCCTCCACATGTCAATTTGCTGGTGGTAGTTTAATATCTGATTAAAGGGATAGTAATACTTTAATTTTACTATTTCCCATATTGTAGATATTTGCAAAAGAATTTAATACCCCCAAGGTTCATCTCTCAAACCTTTATGGTTTGAGAGATAACTGAATGCAATGTTCCCTCCCCCCCTTCCCTGAAGTCAGCGTTGTACTGACTGAAGGGAAATCCAGTTTTATTTTTCATCAGGCGGCTCTGCAGCTTGAGCCGAGATCGCGTTAGTGAAAAAAAATGATTTCACTGAAACGGTCTTCTATGTGTGCTTGCAAACCAAGTACATGTAGAAGACCGTTTCAGTGAAATAATTCTTTTTTACTAACTCGATCACGGTTCAGCTGCAGAGCCACAAGCCTGTCGTACGACAGACTTCCCCTGCAGTCAGTACAATGCTGACTTCAGGGAAGGGGAGGGAGGGGAAAACTTTGTGTTTTGTTATCTCTCAAACCATAAAGGTTTGATAGATGAACCTGGGGGCTATTAAATTCTTTTGCAAATATCTACCATATGGGGAACAGTAATATTAAAGTATTACTATCCCTTTAAATTTACAGATGACCTGCTGGGAATATGAGGATCAGTCTGTTGAACAGTCCATCCTAGAGTATAGCAGCAAGGGCAAATTCAGGTGAGTGAACAGAAGAAAAATCTAAATCTAATCAATATTTGGAGCAATGGAGAGGGGTATAGATAGATCATGGAACATAGGGAGGCATTGAGAGCAAGAACAGGAGAGACAGAGAGTGGTCCAGCAGTTCTGCCTTTCTACTCTTGTACCTTGCTGTTAAGCCCTGTCACCTGGACAGAAACCTGTTTAACAGGAACAGACTAGCAGTGATTATTGTGTTGTATTTGTGTTAAGTAAACAAACTTCCTGGCCATCCATGGCAACCATTCACCAAAAAGGATAAGTTCTCTGCTAGGAGTCACAACTGGAAACAAACCAAAAAAGTAAAACTCCCACCCCCAAGGTACTGCAAAAGTCTTTTGTTTACTGTCCAGGGGCGTGCTGGCCCAGGGGGCAGGGTGGCAATTGCCCCCTGGGCCGCACATAAAGCTGGGTTGGTGTGCCGCTCTCTCCCTCTATTTCTTTATTACTCCAAGAGGGAAATGCTAATGCAGCTGTGAGATTCTCTGGGCTGACCTACCAGTGACAGGACAAATGGATGTTTATGCATGCTGTCTATAACTGTCTCCCTCTTTGTGATCCAAGCAGCTGGAGGAGAGAAGGGCCTCTGTTGGCCCGGCACCAGCAGTACTGTGCAAATCAGTGTTGCTGGTGACCATGACATTGCACTATTTTATCTATGAGACCATCCCTGAATGTAGGTTTGATTGGTTTAATACTACTGCCTATTTTTGAGTCATTTTCAGATCTTTCTCAATTTTCTTATGCTTGTGACCAGAAATTGTGTAGTGCCATTTGTCATCCTTTTTGTGTAGTGCTATGTTCCATGCTTACATTTTTAATTCTGATTCATTCTATATGAAGATCAGCATTATTTGCTATGATCCTGCTGCTCATCTTCAGTGTGAGTAGACAAGCTCACTGGCTGAACTGGAGGAAGAAAAAACAGGTCTACCAGCCCAATTAATGTGAGGGAGGAAAGGGGTGCACTGCAGCTGACTTGATGTGCTGTGTGCAACTATTTAGGAGAAAGTGCACTTGGTGATAGAAATCCATGGAGTGCTGAGCACTACTGATAAAACTCTGCCTTGTGGTTACCCTGTTGAAGCAACATTTTGTGGTGTTCAACTTTTCACATACAGGTATCCATTACTGTCCACCTGCTTACAGAAATGTTTGGACACCACTAAACCATCTTCTTTTTTATAGTATCACATCCAGAAATTCAATGAATTCAGTTTGAAAATTACAAGTAAAATGGAGTTCCATCTCATGCCTATCAAAGTAAATGATAAATGTATCAAAATTAATCCTTTACTAATAAAGATCAAATAATCTATATATATTTTATATAAAATAATATGGTCTCTATAGGGGTTGTTAGGGTGCCAGATAATCTCCTCCAAGACTCCCATCTAGATACAAGTTAACAAGGTTGGAACCCATTGAGATGCCTGTTCTCTGCATGTAATATTGCCCTTCAAACAAAAATAAGTACTATATGTCATAAAAGCCCCTATTTCAATTCATCAAAAGTACAAACAAGGGGTTTGGGGTTTCCCTATTCTACACATTGTAAATTGAAAAACATGTGCCCCTTCTTCTCTCCATTCTCCCATAAGTAACAATAGTGACAGTACAGCTCCTGTTAACCCCACCCTCCCATAGTAACAAAGTGGGCACCTTCTTTTCCACATCATCCAATTATAATAATGATATCCCCCTCTTGACTTTTTTTTTACATGTGAAACATATTGATGTCGGAGGTCCATTGGTGTCTACAACACCCTATTAGTCGGCTGCAGTCTCCTCCACAGTTGATGTAAAAAAACGCCCTGACAAGCCAACACTGCGACTAAAAATTATTTAGAAGAGAATACTGCACTCACACACTCAGTCTTGCTTGGGCCGTTGCTCGAGCGATTGTGCAAAAACTCAACAGGCATTGGCTTTTATATGACCAATCCCTGTTCAAATCTCTTCCCATGCTCTCACTGGCTAGGAGGCAGAATTACAATAAACATGACCTGGAGTAACCTCGCCTATCAGCCAAACACAATTCAGATGAAGAAGCCATACATGCATGATGACCCCCTCCCTCCAGGAAATAATTAAACAATGATAAAAATTAGTGATGAGCGAGCACCCCAATGCTCGGGTGTTCGGGTGCTCTGACCGAGCGCCCCCGGAGGCTCGAGTGCTCGGCCGAGCACCCGAGCCCCATTGAAGTCAATGGGAGGACTCGAGCATTACACCAGGCACCCCCTGCTCTGATGAGGGGAGGGTGCCTGGTCCATAGGAAAAGGGCAGAAAAGGATGGAAACACCACAGAAATGGTTCAGGGACAGCATAGGGAGGATGTCTGGATGCATCTTGGACTCCAACATCGCTGCTGGGAACGATCTTTCGCCCGTAGTACGCCATTTTTACAGACTGACCATAAAACACACAAAAAGGAAAATAAAAACGACTTTAGGCGAAAAATTGTTACCAAACAATATTTGCTGTATATTTACTTGTATATTATCTGCAAATTATCCCAAAAATTTCCTTGATTTTCTGAAGTGAGGCCATGATTAAGAGGGAAACGTGCGCAGAGGCAAATTATCCCAAAAATTTCCTTGATTTTCTGAAGTGAGGCCAAGATTAAGAGGGAAACGTGCGCAGAGGCAAATTATCCCAAAAATTTCCTTGATTTTCTGAAGTGAGGCCATGATTAAGAGGGAAACGTGCGCAGAGGCAAATTCTCCCAAAAATTTCCTTGATTTTCTGAAGTGAGGCCATGATTAAGAGGGAAACGTGCGCAGAGGCAAATTCTCCCAAAAATTTCCTTGATTTTATTGAACTGAGGCCATGATTAAGAGGGAAACGTGCGCTGAGCTGACCATCTAAAACATTATGGGTGAGGGTCTGCTGCAGAGCTGACCATCCTAAACATTATATGCGAAGGCCCGCTAGTGAGCTGACGCTATAAAACATTATATGAGAGGGCCCGTTAGAGAGCTGACCCAATAAAACATTATATGAGAAGGCCCGCTGGTGAGCTGACCTATATAAAAATTGTCAAACAGGGCCCGCTGGTGAGCTGGCCCTATATAAAAATTATATCACAGGGCCCGCTGGTGAGCTGGCCCTATATAAAAATTATATCCCAGGGCATATGGAAGAGGAGGAGGAGGATGAGAAGATTAAGAGTCAACCATATACCCGTTTTTTGGGTGGAAGGGGTAAATGGGAATACAGAGTATTCCCATCATTGTAAATAACATATATAAAGTGACTTTATGTTCCCCCGGGGCTTTCCTCCAGTGGAGTGGAGAAGTCAGGGGAAATAAAGGCCTTGTTCATTTTTATAAGTGTCAACCTATCAGCATTGTCGGTGGAAAGGCGGATACGCTTATCTGTTATGATGCCACCAGCAGCACTAAATACCCGCTCAGACAGAACGCTGGCGGCAGGGCAGGCCAGCACCTCCAAGGCGTAGAGTGCCAGTTCATACCACGTGTCCAGCTTGGACACCCAGTAGTTGTAAGGCACAGAGGGATCATTGAGGATGCTGACACGGTCTGCTACGTACTCCTTCACCATCTTCCAAAACTTTTCCCTCCTTGTGACACTAGGCTGCGCATCAGGGTGAGGGTGCTGGCGGGGTGTCATGAAGGTGTCCCACGCCTTGGAGAGTGTTGCCCTGCCTTTCTCGGAACTGCTGTGTGCTCCCCTTTTCTCCCCTTCTCGGTTGGCCAAGGTAGCACGTACTCTGCCGCCAGCGTTGTCAGATGGAAAATTTTGGAGCAATTTTTCAACAAGAACCTTCTGGTATTGCACCATTTTGCTTGTCCTCTCCACCGGAGGAATGAGAGATGAGAAATTCTCTTTGTAGCGGGGGTCCAGAAGGGTGAACACCCAGTAATCCGTGTTGTCTAAAATGCGTACAACGCGTGGGTCACGGGAAAGGCAGCCTAATATAAAGTCAGCCATGTGTGCCAGAGTACCAACAGTCAAGATTTCGCTGTCCTCACCAGGAGGATGACTCTCAATCTCCTCATCCTCTTCCTCCTCTTCTGCCCACCCACGCTGAAGAGATGGAACTAAAGTTCCATGGCTACCCTCTGTAGCGGAGGCAACCGTGTCTTCCTCCTCCTCCTCCTCCTCCTCCTCCGCCTCCTCCAATTGTCGCTGAGAAGACGAAGTGAGGGTGCTCTGGCTATCACCTTGTGTAAGCTCTTCCTCCCCCATTTCCACCTCTTCCACATGCAAAGCGTCGGGTTTAATTGTGAGCAGCGAGCGTTTCAGTAGACACAGAAGTGGGATGGTTACACTGATAATAGCGTTATCGCCGCTCACCATCTGTGTCGATTCCTCAAAATTGCGTAAAACCTCGCAGAGGTCTGACATCCATTCCCACTCCTCACTTCTGATTACAGGAAGTTGAACGGAGAGGCGACGACCGTGTAACAGCTGGTACTCCACTACTGCCCTCTGCTGCTCACAAAGCCGGGCCAACATGTGGAAGGTGGAGTTCCAGCGCGTGCTCACGTCACACAGCAGCCGGTGAGCTGGCAATTGTAAGCGCTGCTGCAGCTTCAACAGGCCGGCCGAAGCTGTAGATGACTTACGGAAATGTGCACACACGCGGCGCACCTTGGTCAAGAGATCATGCACATTGGGGTAGGTTTTTAGAAATCGCTGAACCACTAAATTAAATACATGCGCTAGGCATGGTACGTGTGTGAGCTTGCCGAGCTCCAAAGCCGCCACCAAGTTACGCCCATTATTAGTGTTGAGCGAGCATGCTCGGCCGATGCTCGGATCGGCTCGAGCATCGCTCTGCTCGGCACATGGCGGTACTCGTCGAGTACCGCCATGTGCTCGCCCGCCATGTTCGGGTGGCAGGGATCTGTGCCGGAAAGAGGCACAGATCTTACAGACGCTCCGCTGGACCACCAGGGACTGGAGGTAGGGGGCATTGTGGAGATGAAGGGGGACATTTTGGAGATGAAGGGGGACATTTTGGAGATGAAGGGGGACATTGTGGAAGGGGGACATTGTGGAAGGGGGACATTGCGGAGATGAAGGGGGCATTGCGGAGATGAAGGGGGACATTGTGGAAGGGGGACATTGTGGAAGGGGGGCATTGCGGAGATGAAGGGGGCATTGCGGAGATGAAGGGGGACATTGTGGAAGGGGGACATTGCGGAGATGAAGGGGGCATTGCGGAGATGAAGGGGGACATTGTGGAAGGGGGACATTGTGGAAGGGGGACATTGCGGAGATGAAGGGGGCATTGCGGAGATGAAGGGGGACATTGTGGAAGGGGTACATTGTGGAAGGGGGACATTGTGGAAGAGGGGCATTGTGGAGATGAAGGGGGGCATTGACCAGGCACCCTCCCCTCATCAGAGCAGGGGGTGCCTGGTGTAATGCTCGTGTCGCCCCATTGAATTCAATGGGGCTCGGGTGCTCGGCCGAGCACTCGAGCCTCCGGTGGTGCTCGGTCAGAGCACCCGAGCACCCGAGCATCGGGGTGCTCGCTCAACACTACCCATTATCACACACAACCATGCCTGGTTGCAGGTTGAGTGGCGAGAGCCACTGCTCGGTCTGGTGACTAATCCCCTGCAACAGCTCTGAGGCCGTGTGCTGTTTGTCCCCAAGGCAGATCAGCTTCAGCACGGCCTGTTGACGCTTCCCCACTGCAGTGCTACACTGCTTCCAGCTACTGGCTGATGGGGGAGTGGCGCTGCGTGTAGAGAATTCGGAGGTGGAAACGGAGGAGGAGGAGCCAATAACGTAGGTGCTGGCGGAAACCCTGATGGAGGTAGGGCCCGCAATCCTCGGCGTGGGTAGCACCCGTGCCATCCCAGGGTCCGAGTCGCTCCCAGCCTCCACGACATTCACCCAGTGTGCCGTCAGGGAAATGTAGCGTCCCTGGCCACAAGCACTTGTCCATGTGTCAGTCGTTAAGTGGACCTTCCCAGTAACTGCGTTGGTCAGGGCACGGGTGATGTTACGGGACACATGGTGGTGTAATGCGGGGATGGCACACCGGGAAAAGTAGTGGCGGCTGGGGACCGCGTACCGAGGGACAGCTGCTGCCATCAGGCTGCGGAAGGACTCAGTGTCCACAAGCCTAAATGGCAGCATTTCGATGGCCAGTAATTTGGAAAGGTGTGAGGTTAGTGCTATGGCCTGTGGGTGGGTGGCTGGGTATTTTCGATTGCGCTCAAATGCCTGGGGTAACGACATTTGGACGCTGTGCTGGGACAGGGAAGTGGATGTGGTCGCTGATGGTGCTTCAGATGCTACAGGTGCAGGGCGGGAGGTATGCGGGCCTGCGCCTTCGACAGGCGATTGGCCGGCACCGAAAACAGGGGAAGAGGAGGCAGTGGTGTGGCCTGCAGACACAGATGGGCGATCCAGGCGTTCCTCCCACTTATTACGGTGCTTGGATGCCATGTGTCGGATCATGCTGGTGGTGGTGAGGTTTCTAGTGTTCATGCCTCGGCTCATTCTGGTGTGGCACAGGTTGCAAACTACAATTCTTTTGTCGTCCGCACTTTCCTTAAAAAAACGCCATACCGCGGAACACCTACCCTTTGGCAAGGTAGATTTACGCAAGGGGGTGCTCCGTGGAACATTTGCGGGCCGGTTTGGTGCGGTCCGCCTTCTTTCTGTAGCCACACCACTGCCTCTTCCAGCCTGTTGCGGTGCTGCTGATGGCTCACCCTCAGGACTGCTGTCATCGCTTGGCTCTACACCTTCCCAGGTGGGGTCAGTCACCTCATCGTCCACCAAGTCCTCCTCCACTTCCTCACTCTGATCATCCTCCTCATGTCTTGATCCCACCACATACTCAGTCATTGACAACTGTATAACATTCTCCTCAACAAGGTCTTGAGACGGAAATAGTGGTTGATTTAATGGCAACTGTGTCTCATCATCATCATCATCATCATCCACTACTTCCTTTGACCTTAAATGCCGTTCACATCTGTCATCTTCTTGTGATTGGGTACCCTCTAGAGGTTGTGAATCAGGGCACAAGATGTCATGTTCCTCTGCAAGCGTGCTTGGAGAGAGGGTCAAATGAAGGATTGGTGATGAGACGAGCTCCTCACTATATCCCAGTGTGGGATCACTTCTTTGACCAGACCGTGTAAGGTGGGAGGAAGGATGATCAGAGTGAGGATTATGTTGACCAGACTCTTGGCTACTGAGAGTGGACTTGGTGGAAGACAGGGTGGTGCTTAACCGACTGGAAGCAGTATCAGCTGACATCCAACCGACCACCTGTTCGCAGTGGTCGGACCTCGAGAGTGATGTCCTGCGACGCCCTGTGAAATGAGACATGAAGCTAGGTATGGTGGATGTCTTTCTTTCTTGTGCTCTGGCACCAGGCACAGTTTCTCCGCGTCCTGACCCGCGCCCTGAACTATCAGGATCACGTCCACTTCCCCGTCCCTTTTTACCCGCCTTCTTCATCTTACACGGAATATGTGACTTTAATATTTTAGTTTGAAAACTTAACAGTATTTCTTCCTATTCTGCAACTGTGCAGAGTACACAGAATAGGCTGCTAAACTGCGGTGACACACACTGAATGGAATATGTGACTTTAATATTTGAGTTTGAAAACTTAACAGTATTTCTTCCTATTCTGCAACTGTGCAGAGTACACAGAATAGGCTGCTAAACTGCGGTGACACACACTGGATGGAATATGTGACTTTAATATTTGAGTTTGAAAACTTAACAGTATTTCTTCCTATTCTGCAACTGTGCAGAGTACACAGAATAGGCTGCTAAACTGCGGTGACACACACTGGATGGAATATGTGACTTTAATATTTTAGTTTGAAAACTTAACAGTATTTCTTCCTATTCTGCAACTGTGCAGAGTACACAGAATAGGCTGCTAAACTGCGGTGACACACACTGAATGGAATATGTGACTTTAATATTTGAGTTTGAAAACTTAACAGTATTTCTTCCTATTCTGCAACTGTGCAGAGTACACAGAATGTGCTGCTAAACTGCGGTGACGCACACTGAATGGAACATGTGACTTTGATATTTTAGTTTGAAGACTTAACAGTATTTCTTCCTATTCTGCAACTCTGCACAGTACACAGAATGTGCTGCTAAACTGCGGCGACGCACACTGAATGGAATATGTGACTTTGATATTTTAGTTTGAAGACTTAACAGTATTTCTTCCTATTCTGCAACTCTGCACAGTACACAGAATGTGCTGCTAAACTGCGGCGAAGCACACTGAATGGAATATGTGACTTTGATATTTTACTTTGAAGACTTAACAGTATTTCTTCCTATTCTGCAACTCTGCACAGTACACAGAATGTGCTGCTAAACTGCGGCGACGCACACTGAATGGAATATGTGACTTTGATATTTTAGTTTGAAGACTTAACAGAATGTGCTCTAATCTGCAACTTTGCACACTAAACAGAATGTGCTCTAATCTGCAACTTTGCACACTAAACAGAATGTGCTCTAATCTGCAACTTTGCACACTAAACAGAATGTGCTCTAATCTGCAACTGTGCACACTAAACAGAATGTGCTCTAATCTGCAACTTTGCACACTAAACAGAATATATGTTTTTTTTTTTTTTTTTTTTTCCCCCCCACACAAAATAACCTGCTGCCCCCACACACAGTAGTCCTAAAAAGGACTTTTGGTTCTTTTTTTTTCGCAATTTTGCTTTTTTTCCTCCCTACACTGACTTTCCCTTCCTATCATCAGCTCTCCCTGGCTAAGACTGAGCCGAACTCGCTGGTCAGGTGCTATACAGCACCCGACCACGGGTTCTGGCCAGCCAATCAGTGTAATGCCAGCAGCCAACATGGCTGCTGGCATTACACTGATGTCAGAGCCTCCCTGCACGTTTATTGGCTGCGCAGCAGCCGCAAAACGTGCGGGGAGGAGACCCGAACATGGCGGGCGAGCACATGCGGTACTCGTACGAGTACCGCCATGTGCCGAGCAGAGCGATGCTCGAGCCGATCCGAGCATCGGCCGAGCATGCTCGCTCAACACTAATAAAAATGCATTGATAAATAGTCAATCATAAGACAATAATCCAAAAAGTTTAAAATTGGAAATGGAATATCTACCTCTCTTTAGGAATGCTGCTCCTTCATGTAGTTTCTTCCACATAATATACATATTTATAGAAAAAAAGAGAGCGAGAAGACTCTAAAAGCAGTGTTTTTTATATATGTAAGAGGGGAAGAAAAAAAAAAATCACACACTGTCTATGTCACCAAAGCCTATATTCCCTATATCCCTCCTTGTCCAGATATCAACAGTGCTGTGTTCTGCTATCCTCTTCAAAAGAAGGCAGGCTAGCCTTCAAAATGCATTGGGTGCTTGAGCTCAGTAGATTCCTGGTAGTCTCTTGGAGATTCCTCCTGGTTATGCCCCCGTGGGAAATCCCACATCCTGGAGATGCTATCAACCAGCCAACATACACAGGGAGCTGTTGTTTCTGGTTGCAAATTCTCTCCTTATAGACAATTTTACTTTCAGAGACATTTAGACAGACTTAATCTGCTATATGTCACTCATATCATCTAAACGTGAGTGAGATCAGAGCTTGAAGAGTAGTACTAAGAAAGAGACTTATGAAAAGGGTAAAGAAGAGGACTGCTTGGAATCATAGAAGAGTACATTGGGGCACAGAACTAAAACTGTCTGGATCAGGAGAGTAGGGTTGGGCGAAAATTTTTGCCTCAGACTGAAATCTATGAATAGAGGAGAAAGCACCATGTTTTTTAGCTAGAGGAGATAGGCAAATAAAGGGGAATTGAAGCTTAGTTTAGGAAGTCATTTAGGTCAGACGTTTGTTCTCTGTATTAGGGGATTCTGGGGGCACTATAGGGGATAAGAAGGGAGGAAGGAGGTTATCCCCCAAATAATCCAAAATTTCATGTGACTGACAGGCAAGACACATGCAACCTATTTGCTTGCTGATCTCGCTGTTATTGTCCCTGTACTGGATGGGGAAGTCTGGGAAAAGATATTGTTGATTTTCTTTTTCAGTTATATTTTTTTTTTGGACAGACTGTGATAAGACAACAGGATGGACAACTTAAAAAAAAATACGCTTATATACGCTTAATGTTATTAACGGGCAATTGTCGGCCTCATGTTAGGGGGGTGTCATGAGGGGTCATGACAACCTCCTTGAGGTCTAATGTTTTAATTATTACAGTGAAACACATTTTTAATTACAAATAAAGGGTTAACATACACAAACAGGCATGGTATGCAGTCACATACCTTGCATATTAACCCATAATGCCTAATAACTGAGTTCCTGTTTAAAATTGAACTACTACAAAGCTAAGAAAATGAAATTTGTTAGAAATAAATTGTATGAAATGAAAAATATCATAATTATCAAAATGTAAGGGAAAGTGTAAATATCACCAAAAGAAAACAAACTGCATAATGAACAAATCGGTACCAGTGTTCATTATGCAGTTTGTTTTCTTTTGGTGATATTTACACTTTCCCTTACAGTTTGTTAATTTTTATGAAATTTTTCGTTTCATACAATTTATTTTTAACGAATTTCATTTCCTTAGATTTGTAGTAGTTCAGTTTCAATTTTTATTCAATTTTTAAGGGTGTCTAATTGTGTGATGTGTGAGTCCAAGTGCTTCCACATTGCCAGCACTTGGACAACCCTTCACTACAAATGATTGAGGGTTTTACTCCATAGGAAGGTACAGGAAGATTCCAACTTCGCCAGTCTGAGTTAGGTGAAGTTGAGACAGTAAACTCTGACAGCAGAGGCTGTTATCGGAATTTACTGAATGAGTAGATGTGTCACATTAACATGTCAACACACCCCTTTGCATTCAAATGTGTCACATTATGCTTCATTTCCATATGGAAATGAGCAATTGTCGATGTGAAGAGTAAATATTCGTAAACATGGTGAAGGCATGTCGGATTGATGTTGATGTGGGTATCTTTTTGTCGGAGTTCTGGTGAAGTGATGTCGTAGACACTTTGTGAATACTGAGGAAGTGCCTACGATACTGCTCTGACAGAACACCGACATTAGTAGCCCTCTTTGACCTTTAGTGCATCTAGGCCCACAAGTCCACTTAGTACTTCAGCCTGTGTATATGCTTATAACTGGCACTTTATAGAGACCTGGATCCTAGAGGCAAGTGATAAACAAGTGTTTGCCACCTGCCACTGTTCCATGTTAGATGTATATGCTTTACCATCTTGCTAACTGTTTTGTTATTTGCATGCATTTTTACTTTTTACTTTGGCCTATACAGAAAATGTAAGAGAATGACATAGGAGTATTAGACATGTTTGATGTGTGTTATATCTTTTAATCCATTCTATGTGTATATGCGTTTTCATATACTGATGAGCAAACCTATTCTGTAAGATCAATATTTGGATGAAACAAGCTGTATGACAAAACCTAAAATAAATATTTTTTTTTTCCATTTGCTGTTTTAACAAATCATATCACAGGCAAAACAAATACATGACATCCAGAAAAAGGCTTACTTAACTTCAAACTTTAATCTTGGTCACCCATCTGAACAAGGTAGAACTTGTTTGGTATTCTGCATATTGTCAGGCAAGACTGCTGGATGTCTCCTCTCTTTCTCATCTCATCCTCTCCTGGTTTCCACCACACTTTCTGTCTCATTCTTTCACTTCTGTTTTCCCCTGCTCTCTCCCACCCTTTTCTCTCCCTATATCTCTCTCTCTCACTATATCTATCTATCTATCTATCTATCTATCTATCTATCTATAAATATATATACTCTTATTTCCCCTTCTCTTTTCTGCACTCTCACTCCACACTTTGTCATGCCTTCCTGCTCTCTCCTGTCTATCCAGAATTCAGACAAAAACAGATTTTCTCCAGTTCCTAACAGTCAATACACAAATTGAACAGGTAATTTGCTGATCCCTATTTCCACGTATGTTCAGTTATATGCACTGACTTAGAGGTACTTTCTGGGCATATATTACATTCTGTACAGAAAAAATAGGACCTTAGTGGCACAATTCTAGAACAAATCAAGTGTATTATAGTTGAAAAAAATAAATGTCCAGTGATTTAAATGGGGATTTTAACCCCTGAATGATAATGAGGTCTTCACCACATTATGGAGCAACACATTGGAGACATCTCTAGAATTCCGGGAGTTTATTATTATTATTATTATTAATCTTTATTATTATTATTAATCTTTATTTATATAGAGCCAACAAATTCTGCAGCGCTTTACATTAGGGAATAGACATACAGAGGTATTAAGTAGTACAATTAAATGTGGAGAACAGAAGGATCAGAGGACCCTGCTCATGAGAGCTTACAGTCTAGAGGAAGGTCGGTTTGACACAAAAGGAGTAAGTGCTATTGGGTGTAAGCACCTCCTGCCACATGAACTGCCAGTCGGTGGGTGGGAGTGAGAAGTGCTGTTGAGTGCAGTGGTTCAGGCAAGGGGTGATTCTTAGTGATAAAATTTATGGAGGCAGCTGATAGGCTTCCCTGAAGAGGTGAGTTTTCAGGGAGCGTCTGAAGATCTGAAGGCTGGGGGAGAGTCTGATTGGGCAGGGGAGGGAATTCCAGAGCTGGGGAGCAGCACGGGAGAAGTCCTGTAGGCGGGAGTGGGAGGATGTGATAAGAGCTGTGGAGAGCAGAAGGTTGTGTGCAGAGTGAAGATGGTGAGAGGGAGTGTATTTGGAAATAAGAGATGAAATATAGTGTGGTGCGGTGTTAGTGAGGGCTCTATAAGTAAGCACCAGAATTTTGAATTTAATTCTGTATGCTAATGGGAGCCAGTGTAGGGATTGACAGAGGGGTTTGGTGTCAGAGAAGAGATGAGTGAGGTAGATAAGTCTTGCAGCAGAGTTCATTATGGACTGTAGTGGGGTTAGTCGGGTGAGAGGAAGGCCAATTAGAACACAAAGACTGCTGGACTGGAGAACCGACCCACGCCTGCAGTCAGTCAAACTAGCAACACCACACCTTTGCAGCAACCCGGTGATCCATGCCTACAGTCACCGCTAAGAGACCCTGTGACTCTGCCTGCAGTCACTGTGTCGGACCCCCGTGACTCATGCCTGCAGTCACCAATCAGACCCTCTTCCACAACAGTGGTCTGTCTTAAGCCGATAGCACAAATTGATCATGGTAAGTGGTACTCGTGATCACTGGGTCATACACAGAGAGGGTTCTCGTGCTTATCTGGGTCATACACAGAAAGGGTTCTCTTACTTAGCCGGGTCATACACAGAGTGGGTTTTCGTAGAGAGCCAGGTTACACACAGATCCCAAATACTTCACCTAATAACAACAACAACGCAAGGGCGACTGAGTCAGGCCTCAGTCTGCCTTTTAAACCCCTCCACAGGAAGTAGGAGGAGCAGCTCAGAGGGAGGAAGTGGGAAGTAGGTAGGAGGAGACTACAGGAAACAAACAGATAAAACAGAGGCCTGCTGCATGCTAGATGATAAATGATGTAGATGATGCTGCAAACAAGGTAAGCTGTAAACTGTAACAGTACCTCCCCCTCAAAGGCCCCTCCTCCGCGGAACTGGCCAGGGTTTGTCAGGAAACTTCACATGGAATCTGCGTACCAAAACAGGAGCGTTAACATCATCAGCTGAAATCCAGGAAAGCTCCTCTGGACCATATCCCTTCCAATGGATCAAATACCGTAAGCGCCCTCAAACCAACTGGGAGTCCATAATGTTTTGTACTTCAAATTCCTCATGAGCTGCAACTCTCACGGGAGCAGGCTGAACAGGAACAGTTGTGTACCGGTTGCAGACCAAGGGCTTAAGTAGAGACACATGGAACACATTGTGAATTCGCATACTGGCTGGCAACTCCAAAGCGTAAGCAACTGGATTAATCTGACATAATACACGGAACGGCCCAATGAATCTAGGAGCCAACTTGCCACATGGAACTTTCAGGTGCAGATTACGGGAAGACAGCCACACTCTGTCTCCTACTTGAAAGTGGGGAGCCGGCAACCTTCTACGATCAGCCTGCTGTTTTTGCTGCAACATGGACCCACATAAGGTCTGCTGCACCTTTACCTAGGAAGACCAGGGGTTCATAAATGCCAATCCAGAGCCGGCATGGATTGCACTTGAAAATTCTCGGGCAACACTGAGGGTTGGAACCCATAATTAATCAAAAATGGGGAACTCCTAGTCGAGGAGTTTACCGCACAGTTTCGAGCAAACTCTGCCCATGGCAAAAACTCGGCCCAGTTGTCACGATGGTCAGAAATGTAGCATCAGAGAAACTGCTCTAAGGCATGATTGACTTGATCTGCCAGCTCGTGCACCAGACCATCTCTCTGGCCTTACTGGACAGGTACGCAACAGATGTCCAGATCTCCCACAATACAAACAGAGGCCTTCCCTCCTCCTAAAGGCCCTCTCCTCTCGAGACAATCAAGTAACCCCCAACAGGGCAGGCTCACCACTCTCAGAGCCTAGATCAGGAGGCATGGGAGGAGCGGGAGGATAGGGTGGGTCAGAAATCAGAGCGGAGGAATTGCCAGGAGGTCTGCGTGCATACTTATCACCCATCGGTCGCCCTCAAACCACAGCATCCACTTGCATGGGTTCCATCTCCTCTGGGACAAACCTAGGAGGCATGGGAGGCAAGGGAGGATAGGGTGGGCCAGAATAACGGCCTGATCCTTTGTCAGAGGATCTTTGCATGTACATCTTAAATGTGGGACGTTCCTTGATTCTAATTTCCATCAGGATACAGAACTCAATTAATCTATCAAGTTCGTTAGGAAGGTCACGTGCCGCAATCTCATCCTTCATGGTATCACAGAGCCCTTGGAAAAACACAGCCATCAGCGCTTCATTGTTCCAATCCATCTCAGCCGTTTGAGTACAGAACTCTATGACATAATCAGCCACTGTGTGCATGCCCTGCCGCAGGGTCATCAAATGTTTGGAAGCCAGCACCACGCGGCCTGGTCTGTCAAAAACATGTCTAAAGGAATTCATAAATTCCAAAAAGTTATGTACAATTGGCTTATTGGTTTCCCACAAGGGATTGGCCCATGCCAATGCCTGGCCAGTTAAGAGAGAAATTAAGAAGCCCACCTTGCTTCGTTCATTTGGGAATGCATATGGTTCCAGCTCAAAAAATATTCCCAATTGTTTCAGAAAACCACGGCAACCATCTGGGTCCCCACCGTACAGCTCTGTGAGCTGATTGGAACCCGTTAGCCTCTTGACCGTGCCTGCGTCAACTAAGGCGGGTTGAGCTGGTGCCCAGGAGGGATTGGAAGGGGCCACCAGTTGTGTACAAATCTGCTCAAGGTTTGCAGTACGCTGCAAAAGTGTCTGAATCACTAAAGACAATTGGTCCAATCTCTGACCCAGTGTCTCCATCCTAATCAGGATGCTTTGGAATATTGCACCTCCATCACCTTCACAGCTCATGGCCCTTGCGTACTGTCACGGGCACCCAGGAATGCAAAATATTTATTAGAATAAATCACAGCAATAAATAAGTGGTACAACAAGAAAAGGGTTACTAGCTGGCGACACTAATACCAGAAATAGTAGGCCTCTTGCTAGACCACAATGCGAGAGACTGGGCCGAAGCCCCTGTTAGTCTCAACAGGATACAGGAACGCCAACTCTTGATGTGTCGACTGGAACACTGGAACAGGCGACCACTGTGGACACTGGCTCAGCAAATATTGATCCGATGAATAGGAACACAAGGACTGCTGGACTGGAGAACTGACCCACGCCTGCAATCAGTCAAACCAGCAACACCACACCTTTGCAGCAACCTGGTGACCCACGTCTGCAGTCACCACTAAGAGACCCTGTGACTCTGCCTGCAGTCACTATATTGGACTCCCATGACTCATGCCTGCAGTCACCAATCAGACCCTCTGTCCACAACAGTGGTCTGTCTTAAGCCGATAGCACAAATTGATCATGGTAAGTGGTACTCGTGATCACTGGGTCATACACAGAGAGGATTCTCATACTTATCTGGGTCATACACAGAAAGGATTCTCTTACTTAGCCGAGTCATACACAGAGTGGGTTTTCGTAGAGAGCCAGGTCACACACAGATCCCAAGTACTTCACCTAATAACAACAACGCAAGGGTGACTGAGTCAGGACTCAGCCTGCTTTTTAAACCTCTCCACAGGATGTAGGAGGAGCAGCTCAGAGGGAGGAAGTGGGAAGTAGGTAGGAGGAGACTACAGGAAACAAACAGATAAAACAGAGACCTGCTGCATGCTAGAAGCCTCGCGCCTGTAGATGATGCTGCAAACAAGGTAAGCTGTAAACTGTAACAAGTGAGGGCAGTCTCAGTGGAGTGATGAGGGTGGAATCCAGATTGCAAGGGATCTAGCAAGGAGTGGGAGCAGAGGAATCTAGTGAGCTGATTATATGCGAGACACCCAAGGAGCTTGGAGGCAAACAGGAGCAGAGAAATTGGTCGGTAATTTGACAGTGTGTTTGGGTCCAGGGAGGGTTTATTTAGGATAGGTGTGATTAGTGCATGTTTGAAAGAGGATGGGAAGGTGCCGGTTGAGAGGGAGAGATTGAATACGTGAGTAAGGATTGGAGTTAGTAGAGGGGAGAGTTCTTGAGTGAGCTGAGATGGGATTGGGTCGAGAGGGCATGTGGTTAGATTTGAGCGAGTGAGGAGACGGGAAATTTCATCCTCGGTGACGAGTGAAAAGGAGCTTAGTGTGTATGTGGGAGAGGTGACAGGGCTGGGCTGGCTGGGTGGGTGTGGGAGTGATGAAATATCATGTCTGATAGATTCAATCTTGTCCTTGAAGTGGGTGGCAAGATCTTTGGCAGAGAAGTTAGTGGAAGGGGTTTGATTGGTGGGTGTAGAAGAGATTTGAAGGTTGAAAAAAGGCGTTTCGGGTTAGAGGAGAGATTAGAAATTAGAGAGGAAAAGTATGACTGTTTAGCCAGGGAGAGGGCAGAGCTATATAAACGGAGAATGAATTTGTAGTGTATGACGTCGGCTGTGGAGTGCAATTTCCTCCAGTGCCTTTCGGCAGTGCGTGAGCACCTTTGGAGGTATCGCGTTTGTCTTATGTGCCAGGGTTGTAGTGGAGTTGTGCGTAGGTGGCGTTGAGTTGCAGGTGCCACTGTGTCGAGGGCTGTGGTGAGAGTGCTGTTGTACAGAGCAGTAGTTTGTTCTGGGCAAGTAAGTGTGAGGATGGGATTGAGAAGAGGTTGCAGGGATGTGGAGAATTGTTGCGGAGTATGTAGATTTCTCTGCATGTTCTTGGTCACGGTGAAGGGGATGGGTTTGGATGGTATGATGAGGTTACCGGTGAGGAGGTGGTGGTTGGAGAGGGGAAAGGGGATATTAGAGAAGTTGGGAACTGAGCAGAGGTTAGTGAAGACCAAGTCAATGGAGTGACCATCACTGTGCATGAAATGATCAAGAAATTGAGTAGTAAGGCCAGATGGCCTGTATATGACTGCAACATGCAAGGGGAAGGGAGAGAAGGGAGAGAAGAGGCGTAGTGTGTGAACTTCAAATGTAGGGAAGTAGAGAGAGGGAGCAGTGGGGATTGCCTGAAATATATGGTTAGGGGACAGCAGGATGCCTACTCCACCCCCTTGCCTGTTGCCAGGCCTGGGTATTTGCATGAATTGAAGGCCTCCATGTGAAAGTGCAGCAGTGGAGGCAGTGTCTGACAATGTGAGCCAAGTTTCTGTGATGGCCAGGTGGTTTAGGGAGTGAGAAATGAACAGATAGTGAACAGCTGTTAGTTTGTTACACACAGAGCAGGAGTTCCAGAGACCAAAACAAAAGGGGGGGAGGAGGTTAGGTGACATGGTATGGCTATTAGATTGTGGGTGTTGCATGTGTGAGTGGGTTCTGAGGTACAGAAGAGAATGGAAGGGGGGCCTGGGTTAGGTGAGATGTCATCTGCTACAAGCAGGAGTAGAAGGAACAGGAACATAAGGTGGGAGTGAGATTTGAAGCAGTGGGGCTTTTTTGCAGGAGTAGAAGGAGAAGGTGGTGATAGGTAGTGGAGGAATGAGAAAAGTTTGTGGGAGCAGAGAAGTGGTGAGGGAAGAAGTGAGGGTGCAATGTGAATGGGGTGACTCTTATTGTGTACACAGGAGAAGGAGAGTCTTATGCAGGAGAGAAAGGTGATGAGAAGGTGAGTTAATTTGGCCATAGTGGGGTTAATGGATGGGGCAGTAGAATTTGTACAGCAGTCTGTAATCCAGGAGAGTACTGGATGACTTGGCAAACAAGGGTCAGTCCAGGTGCAGAGGGTGTAGGTGCCAGGGAGGGCGAGGAGAGTCTGTTGCAGGACTGTAAAGTATTTGGTGATGGTAGGAGTCAGTTCAGGGTCAAATGAAGCAATCCATTGTTGATCAGTAGAGGTAGATGCTGTAATGGTTAATGGTAGTGGGAGAAGACATCATGATCAGGTTTTTTTTTCCATCAGTGGTTAAGTGGTTAATTGTGCAGTTTGTGAATTCAGTCCTGGTAATCCTGGTTTCTTTGCATCAGGTGTTCAGCAGGTTTGTCAGAAGATGCAAATGTCAGTGCTTGGTGAAAATAGATGTTTCTTTGGTCTGAGTACAGCAAATGTAGTTCTTTAGTTGATAGTGGTCTGTCCTCAGTCCAGCCTCTGTCCAACTCAGTCTAACTCACTGTTATTTTGACTTAGTGACCTGACTTTGGGACCTGCACGCAGCTAGCACACTGTTAGAAGATCCATTAAATCAGAAGGAATTTGGGGAGCTTGGTGGTATCTACAAAAGAAAAGGTGAAGAGTTCTGGGTCAAACCATTTACAATATGGGCAGAACTAAAAAAAATACTATTAAAGGGATTGTAATACTTAGAATGTAAAAAAAAATATATGTTGTAGTGTTTATCCCCCTGAGTAAAACAAGAGTACTTCCATTGCTGAATGTTGTTTTATTCAAAAGTTATTACAGCTCAAAGTTGAATTTTGTAGGTGCAATATCACAGTGGCCTGAAATTGTACAGTGGCGCTGTTGTTACACCATCTAATGGTCCAGGGATCAGAGCTGTCCATAGGATGGTGTAGCAACAGCTCCACTGTAGAATTTCAGGCCACTGTTATATTGCACCTAAAAAAATCAACTTTGGGCTGTAATACCTTTTGAATAAAACCCCTTTCAGCAGTGAGAGTACCCTTTTTTACTCTGGGGGATAAACACTACAATATATATTTTTTACATATTAAGTATTACTATCCCTTTAAGTTAAATTGGGATTAAAACCCTTTAATACTCCCTTGCATTCAAGGGGATAAATCCCCATTTAATTAAATGATAATTTTGGGGCCTTTTAGCTCTTCCCTGTAATGCAGTTGGTTTGCTCCAGACCTCCTCCTCTTTTCCTTAGAACATAAGGTAATTTGTATTTATCTAATTTAATGTTTTACTTTTTCTCCCTTTATGTTTTATTTATATATAAAGTATTGTGAAGTGAACACTTTGTCCTTAGTTTTCACACGATCATAATGCAACAGAATGATTCTGATCTATATTTCTCCATCAGAGGGCACTGCTCTCCTAACAAACTGGGTTCTGCCACAGAGCTAAGATTCACCATCGACACACTCTGAATATGAAGCACATTCCTGATTCTCTCTATTTTATTATTAAAAACCATGAGGCTTTGATGAAACAATGTGGAAATATATAACAAACTGAGGATACTTTATTTTCTATTATGCTTGCTTGTTTGCTTTATGTAAACATGATAGAATGTCTTAACAGGAGGCAAGGGCATATGAAAAAAATAAATCAAAAAAAGACAGAAATGGGGAGAGTGTTTCATTCAATATTTTAATACAACATTTTAGATTTCTCAAAAACCTAACCCCTTTTAGGGAATGGGAACCACAAAGCATGGAATATGAGTTGTTAAGGCTTTCTAAGGATTCTTTGCATTTGTGATATAACATGATCATCCAGTTTCTATGTGTATGCCTCATTTTAACTGGGCTCAATCTCATTTAAAAGGACAATATCACCTAGATTTCATATTTCCTTAAAGGGATAGTAATACTTCGTTTTATCTTTATTTTATTTTGTAGGCATTAAAAAAACATGAAGAACGATATAAGTCTTATCTCTCAAACCTTATGGTTTAATAGATATTCACAAGCAAAGTACCCCCCCCCCCCCCCGTTCAGCTAGATCAGAAGGGAGGTGCCCAGGTAGACTGCAGAGAGGGACAATCTTCAATTAAGATAAGGGAAAAAGTTGAAAAACGTGTCAAGGGGGGAAAGGCTTTCATTGTTTTCATTGTAAGAAGACTGTCCCCTGCTGTTATCTGTCTGGTCTTACAACCAGATTCACATCTGAGAAAAGATGGCTTACACTAGGAAAAAGGGGCTGAGGGGGAAACTTTGCTTGTGAATATCTCTTAAACCATAAAGGTTTGAGAGATAAGACTTATATCGTTTTTCATGTTTTTTAATGGCTACAAAATAAAATAAAGATAAAACGAAGTATTACTATCCCTTTAAAGAGCAGCAAAGTTTCATGATGAAAATAACAGCAAAATGACAGCAAAAACTAGGCACTGTCAATGCTAAGACATTCTTCAAAGGACCAGCGGTACTGGGACATTTCTGTCCCATAAGGACCACTTTGATCTTTGCCGATGTGCCGGTACACGTGACCTGTTGCGCATATAGGCATGCCGCTTTGGGGCCTAAAAGAGATCTTCTCCAGTCTTGGAGCGGTCAATTTTAGGCCCCGTTTTTACTTACATGTAATCAAGTTCTTTCATGGGGTTCATTATAAAAAAGTACCATCTGGACATCAGTTTTTAAGGTTGCTAAGTTTGGTTAACCCTTGAATGCCAGAGAGCTATCCAACATATTGTGAAGCAATGCATTGTATACCCCTCTGGCACGTAAAATATTAAAAAACAGTTTTATCTGCAATAATTCTTGAATGACAACTGTCACATATATAATTTTCACAATACAATTTTACTTCATATTTCGTTGTCACCCTAACCAGTACTTATAAAGCAATTGCTTTTTTAATACTTAACCCCTTAAGGACCAGCCGTGCACGCACGCGGCCGTCACTTAAGGACCACAGAGCTTTTTTTTTTTAATCCTATTCCGGACTCCCCGAATGGCGTTCAGCTGCGCAGGGAGCCCGGAATTCCATGACATACATGTACATCCTTGGTCCTTTAGGGACATCCTCCCCATGACGTACATGTATGTCATGGGTCGTTAAGGGGTTAAATCTGTGATAAGCTTTTCCTATCATCATCTGACCACTGTATACTTATCACTTATTAGGACTGATAAGTGCAATGCATATCTTACTTGAGGTAAACTGAAAAGCTAGATATTGTCATTAGGGATTGGCAAAAATTTTCACCTGAAACCAAAATTGGCGAATAATGGCACTTCTCATTTGGCGAATAAGCTGCTGAGAAAAGTGCCATTTTCCCACTTTTTTGCCTAGCTCAATGCATTGAAATCAATGGGAACATTGAATTTACACACAACACATAGCAAATTTTATTTGATTTTCCACAGCCATAGTGTAAAATGATTTGTAGGACTTAGGCTTGTTAGAAACAAGCACTCAGAAATGTTGTTTTTTTTTTTGTAGACCTCTGGGTTTTTTTGAAAGAACAAGCCCTGAGGAAAAAATATATGCCCTACTGGCCTAGTCCCAGCAGGTCATGTTATGGTGGCCAGCAGGGGTGGATTGCCCTATTGGGGGATCGGGCATCCCCCTTGTGGGCCACTCAGTTATGGGCCAGTAGGGAGATCAGATGATCTCACCTCTCCAGCCCACAACTCTATGGACGCAAGGCACAACTCACTCACCAAAGCACTGCAGCAGTGAAGACTGGGTCCTATTCTCTGTACCCAAGGCAGACTTAACAGGCCCTGCTCTGCCTGCAGTGTGTTCTGGTGCAGTGCATGATTGATTAGAACTTCTGGGACCTAACTACCTAGCAGATTAAATAGGTATTATTTAATTCTTTTTAACTAATTGTACCCTTTGTTAGAGAGGCTTAATTTACCTTCTGTTAACCATTTAACCCACTGTATGCTTTAGAGAGGTATAGCTCAGTTATTAACCCTTTTCATACCAGACAGGATTACAGCAATGTTTTATTCTGTTATTATCCAGTTGAATTCCTCACAGGTGCAGTACCCCATGGATTAACCTCTTGTATGCTAGAGAGGCATAATTCATCAGTAATCAACCCCTTGTATGCCAGAAAGGCAAGTAAAGTTGTTAAATACTGATAAATTATGCATCTTTAGCACACAAGGGGTTAATCATTGAGGTACACATTCCTGTGCAATGTGCTGTGCACCTATGAGACACTCAAACGGTTAATCACAGAACACATTGCTGTACGCCTCTCTGTCATGCAAGGGGTTAATAACTGATCATTTATTGCAGTATGTTAAGGGGTTAATAGCTAACCATTTATGCCTCTTTAGAAATGCATACAGTGGGTTAGGTTAACCCTTTGAGTGCCAGAGTGGTAAGCAATGCATTGCACAGCAATGTTTTACATACCCCTCTGGCGCTCAAAGGGTTTTAATATATGCATACAGATTAGAATACCAGCTAGTGGGCCAGTTAAATAAGAAAATCCCCCGGGTTGGTATTGCACCACAATCCGCCCCTGGTGACCAGTGACATGTATGTCATTGCGGCATTTGTGACTGCTGTTCTTGAAGCTGCTGCTGAATTGTTTAAGCAGCAGGATGATTATGCAGCTCCAAGGGAATGGTATCAACAACAGCAATGATATGGATGATCATGGTTCCACTTTCCACTATTAGCTCTAGTGATGCTCTTGTGGCAGTAGCAGCACCGCAACTAGCCCTCACAACATCAGATATATGTGGAGAAAAGGAGTTAGCCAGTAATGTTTTTCCACTGCCCCTTCTCCAAAATCATGGATGTGCTGTTACAATATACATTTTTCCCTGGAGAGCAGGATGGAACTGTTCCTCTCATCAGCAATGTGCACAGTGTGTGTGGTAAATAAGGGAAGGACTAGGAACAATGGGCACATCTATATTCACACAACTGTAACTAAACACCATGATGCTTAGGGTCCCCAATGTGAAACCATCCCATCAGAAACCAAATACCGCTGCTGTCACTATGCCCCTTGTCAACTCCCCACCAAGGAAATGTGACAGCTTGCAGTTTAATAATAATGATGAACCCTCCCTGCCCCCAGCTTAGTGTATTATGTGGGATGGAATCTCGTCAGATGCTGCTTTCTGCCCTGGTTTAGATTATCCTCCACCACACTGTCATGTGTGGTCAGCTCACCACACAGTTTGCAATGGGTGGACACGAACTGCCACATCCTGACAGCTACAGAATGGCTATAACCTGGTGGCGGAGGTAAAAGTGAATGAGGTGTATTGCCAGAAGATGTAGTTACATGATCTTCCCATGGCTGGACCATAGAGCAAGAAGGTGATGGTGAGCCAGATGTTTTGCTCGCCATCAAACTATCCGGCTCTGGTTGGGCTTCTTTATTCTTCCTCCTCTTTGATTTTTACCTTGCCTCTTGTTGCCTTTGGGGAGAGTCAGAGAGTGCAGCAAAAGCAGTGCCTGATTTCTTTGGTGGAGGCTTGGCTTTAACATGTTTCACATAAATGTCATGGTGTCTGTGTTTCATGTGTTATCACGGCAGTTGTGCCAAGGTGCGTTCCCTCCTTGCCCTTTTTCCCCTGAGTTGTCACAAATTGTGCACACTGCTGTCACTGATGACTACACCGTGGTCTGTGGCACACTAGCTTTCTCCTCATCATCCAGATGCTCTTGAAACTCAGCAGCAGGAATTATAGCAGTAGCAAACTCTGCAATTTTCAAAATCTCACTGCTGGTGGAGGTGGTGGTGATGCCCATCCAATCCTCATATCTGTCTCCCATTCCTTTTTGGTTTGTGCTAAAAAATGCCATTAATGTCTCTTCTACTCCATCCTCACCAAAACCAGTCGCTCCTTGTTGCTGCTCTATTATAGACGTCTCTTCTGTTGGAGGTGATGAGAAATGTGAGAGTCTCCTACTGTCACACTTGTTGAGCTGAAGAAGGCAGACTAGCAGCACTAGCAGCAGACGCAGGCAGCACATCTGTGCTCATGGTGGTGGCAATATTATTGCTGCTAGCCACCATTTCTGCCTTCTTCATGATCATGTTCCATCTGGACAATGCCGTAGGGTGAAGGGGAGTTCCAGAGGTAGGGGAATGTTGTGGGATCCCTTGACCACTAGTCTGGCCACTCTGCATTACTTCCCCTACCATTCCCCTAACACTAGTCCCACCAGCTGCTTCGCTACCAATATTACTACTAACACCAGCCACATAAATTTCAGTCCCTGAGTCCTTCACCACACTAGCAGTATGATCACTCCCTTCCTCACGCCTAACACTTGGAATCTGTAGCTGATGGATCTTCTTAGTAGTACCAGTAGTAGTAGTAGTAGTAGTTGTGGCAGCACTAGCAGGACTGCTTGGGGAAGGCAAGTATAACTTAAGGTCCCCTCCTGTTACACCTGGCATCATCTCATCCACCCCCTACTGAAAATCACAAGGCACCCTGGCATTTGCAGTGCTGGCAGCAGGCACAGGTAACTGACCTGGGTCACAATTTTCCCCAAAATCACTAGGAGTGATGTAGAGGGACTGGCCATCATTGGGTCTGGGGCATTTCACCCATCCCTCTGTGGGACAACAAGATCCCTTTTCTTGATTGGCTAAGTCAATCACATGAGCTAAATCCAAATGAGCATGTGTTTCATTTGCTGAAGTGAAAAGTGCCCAAATACATACAGGAACTTAATAGGGCTACTGCACAGGCATCCCCAGGGAAGATACATATCATATGGTGATGTATATGGGTCCCAGACATCAGGAAGTCATTGATTTGCAACAAACTACTAAATATGATCACTTTGTTTAAGATTATGTTATTTATCCAAATTATTTTTGGTCTGCCAAAATGTAGGGTTTATGTATAAAAGGGTTTCTAATTCCTACACAGTTCACAGGTTACAGATATAGATACACTCAAATTAAAGCTGTCAACCTGCACTTTATCCTGTGGTCTAATGTGCTGGAGTACAGAGCCAAACGAACAAAACTTGTATCATTGTCCAAATACTATGGACCATGCTGTAGTATTACAGATGAAATTATCGTTGCAATATAATGCATAGACAGAAATTGGCTTTGCAGTTGAAGGCTTTTCATTTGTTGCAGTAAAAAGGCAGCTATTTTAATGGATTTTCTATCTTTGAGAATTTCTGCAAAAAAAAAAAGCCTTTTGTTTTAACCCATTCTTATGTAAAGAGTTTAAAATGAAGAAATACTATTGGGAAGGAAAGTATGTGCTATTTTTTTTTTTTGGGGGGGGTTGTTGGAATGTGTGTGATGTGTAGACGGAAAGTATCTCTGCTTCTTTCTGTACCAGAAAACAGGCTGGGGGCCACAGGACAAGTCTCTGAGCATCATGTGACCCTAGGGTGGCTCACCACTATCTTAATAAGAACTGTACTTATGATTCCCTAGACAGGGACCTGTCAGTTTTGCAGACTTTTTCCTTCTACTTTGACAATGAATAAAATGATTATTAGTATTTGCTTTCCTTCTTGAATAGAGATTGATTAGAACAACAGCATAACTTATTATTGTTCACATACAAAAAAATCTAGTAATCTACGGAGTAGATATATCGATCTCTTATTTTAAAGGAGCATTAAACTTTTTTTATGATAACACATATTTTACAGAGCATTTCCTGCTGAATAAAACAAGGTCACTCCCATCGCTGTCAGATGTTTTATTCAAATATTATAGCAGTTTAAATAATCAGGAAGTGAATTTACTGTGTTTACTTCCTGATGGTTATAACTGACAGGAAGTGACAGGCAGCTTCTGTCACACTCTATGGAGAACTGACTTTTCTGACTTTCCTCTCCATTAGAATCTAACATGCAATCTAATTAGAATTTGACCACTAGAGGGCACTGTTAATGTAAAACAAACATGGGTTTAAACTGTAATAACTCTGGAAATATAAATCTCTCGGCAGTGGGAGTACCCTTATTTTACTCAATAGGAAAATCCCTACAATATATATTTTTTCATAAAAAAGTTTACTGCTTCTATAAAGATTCTAAATGATTAGGGTAGTGATAATATTACCACCTAAAAAAAATTGGCGACAGTAGTTTTTCATTTGTTGCAGTAAAAAGGCAGCTATTTTAATGGATTTTCTATCTTTGAGAATTTCTGCAAAAAAAAAAAGCCTTTTGTTTTAACCCATTCTTATGTAAAGAGTTTAAAATGAAGAAATACTATTGGGAAGGGAAGTATGTGCTATTTTTTTTTTTTTGGGGGGGGTTGTTGGAATGTGTGTGATGTGTAGACGGAAAGTATCTCTGCTTCTTTCTGTACCAGAAAACAGGCTGGGGGCCACAGGACAAGTCTCTGAGCATCATGTGACCCTAGGGTGGCTCACCACTATCTTAATAAGAACTGTACTTATGATTCCCTAGACAGGGACCTGTCAGTTTTGCAGACTTTTTCCTTCTACTTTGACAATGAATAAAATGATTATTAGTATTTGCTTTCCTTCTTGAATAGAGATTGATTAGAACAACAGCATAACTTATTATTGTTCACATACAAAAAAATCTAGTAATCTACGGAGTAGATATATCGATCTCTTATTTTAAAGGAGCATTAAACTTTTTTTATGATTTTATTCAAATATTATAGCAGTTTAAATAATCAGGAAGTGAATTTACTGTGTTTACTTCCTGATGGTTATAACTGACAGGAAGTGACAGGCAGCTTCTGTCACACTCTATGGAGAACTGACTTTTCTGACTTTCCTCTCCATTAGAATCTAACATGCAATCTAATTAGAATTTGACCTCTAGAGGGCACTGTTAATGTAAAACAAACATGGGTTTAAACTGTAATAACTCTGGAAATATAAATCTCTCGGCAGTGGGAGTACCCTTATTTTACTCAATAGGAAAATCCCTACAATATATATTTTTTCATAAAAAAGTTTACTGCTTCTATAAAGATTCTAAATGATTAGGGTAGTGATAATATTACCACTGAAAAAAAATTGGCGACAGTAGTTTTGCAAGCACAGTTTAGCATTCTATCACTCGTGCTGTCATCATCCAACGTGCAGTAAATCAGAGCAGAGTCCAACAAAAATTAGACCATGCAGATCAATGGAAAAACACTATTAAGGATCCATTCTATTGTATGCGATCAATGTTTACACACATTAAGGGGATACATATCCTGCCAGTAATCCTGTCCCTACAAAACTCAAGTATACAATCCACAACACATGTTAAAAAACATCTTTAAGTAAAAAAGCAGGTTAGAATCCACACACACAGGCATGTTCCCTCAGCCAGCAACAAAGTAGGAACTGTGAAGTTAATCCCTGAAATCACAACAAAACCCCCATGAAATGTGTCTCAAGTGCCTCCAGCTCCCACACGCCTATCATTAACACAAGAACCCCCTGAATACAAAAGGGGTGTGCAAAACATCAGGAGCCAATGTGTTGCACACTTCCTGGTTCAGAAGGGATAAATCAGAGGACAAAAAACATATAAGTACACATACAAGGTATGCACACCTGTCCATTGCACTGGGAGGAGATGCAATAACATCATGATCTGCACCTGCCCACACCATATCTGCATAGAACAGGTAAAAATCACTCAGCAGCTAGCCTACCCTGCAGAGCCCCCAGTTCCCATTAGTCCACTCTGCATTTTTGTCTCTCTCTGCCCTCCTCCCTTGCTTGTTCCAGTGATGTCTCTCCATTGCTGTTACCTGGCCTGTTCCGTGTTCCTGAGACTATTCAAAACGCAAGTCCATCCACCCTAGTTTCACAGCTTGCAATGGTCTACCACATTAGCTGTGTCCCTGCTGCATCCCATCATTATATTCAGATGGTGGTCTGCATTTCCTAGCTCCATGTTTCCACTGCATATGTTGCAGAGGCATCAGAATCAGGGGCTTGCGAGGAGCAAAAGCCCATGGAGCCCCCCAGTGGCCAGGTGTATGACTGGATGCTCCAGATGGAGAGGCACAGAGAATACCTTATCCAGGTCAAGGAGCAGGTGAAGCACCAGCACCTGTACTGCCCATTCCAGATGACCTGTGGGTAAACCCAGGAGAAAGAGACAACAACAAAGACCCAGAATATATACCAGACCACCGATCGCACTGTTTGGCATGAGGGTGGATAAGGTCATGAGCATTACAAGTTGACCTCACAGAGTATCAATTAATCTCCAACAGCTCATAAAAGATGATATTGACTCCATCATAACCACCAAATATGTCCTATCTAGCATGGAGAAGCTGCTGTGTGCCATCCATTTCATGGCATCTGGATCCTTTCAATCCACTGAAGGCTGCATATCTATAATGTCCCAGCCTGCATGTTCCAGGACTTTAGGTGAGGTGCTTCTAGCTCTGAAGAGGAAGGCCAGGAGGTATGTTTATCCCCCCCCCCCACAAATGTGTAGTGGCAGAGAGTCAAGCCGGATCTCCAAAGAATGGGAGGATACCATGAGTGATGGTGGCTATTGACTGCACACCTTTGCCGAAGAGCTCCTTTGCATGAGGCACATATGTTCATAAATAGGAAGCATTTGCACTTGATCAATGTACAGATGGGCTGTGATGCTAACCTGAAGATCACCCATGTGTGCGCAGCTTTTCCAGGGAGTACTCACAATTAGGGGTGGGCAAAATCTCTTGCCTTGTTCTCGCGAGAAATTCAGTGAAAACCACATTGTTGTTTGCTTTTTCACGGGAAAATCTTCACATTTTTTGCCAATTGACCAAAATGTTTCGCCATTTTTTCAATGGCTAGAAAGTTTCTGCTCATTTATTTATTTGGTTTTCACCTTTTCACTATAAAAACTTTAGATATTTGTGTAAGTGAAACATAATAGAAGCAGCTACAGAGTGAGGTAGATGTGCTGTACTGTTCTGTTATGATTTTGAAGCAAAATTGAGGCAGGAGAGGCTCATAGTGTGTGCTATCACTATGCAGGTATAAAAATAATGAAAGGACGAACTGGAAGGACCAGTATATGTCCACTGAGTCTGAGTCTGAGGAGGAAGTGAACATTACAGAAGCAATGCTGGCAAGTCCCCCTAAATCACCCCTAGAGTTTTTTGGGGAAATTACTGTCAAGGGAGGAACAAAAGGGTAGTACTAGTAGTGAGAGCAGGACATGTCAGCTGCCTGTGCCTGCTACAAGATGTGCTGTGCCTGCTGCCGGTGCTAAACCTGTTGCTCCCAGTGCTGAAGCTGTTGCTAGTGTGTCTTGTAATACTCGGGGGGGGATGATTATGATAACAAGTGTGACAGCAGGGGACCCTAAGTCACACTTGCCATCCCCAAGCAGTACCGCCAGTGCTAGTACTACTACTACTAAGGTCCAGCAGCTTGTTAGCATTAGGAGTGAAGGAGGGGGTAATCAATATCCCCTATCAATAGTGACTGTGAGGACTTACACTCAGGGGCTTAAACTGATGTGATTGGTGTTAGTAGTAGTGACAGTAAAGGTGAAGCAGCCAGTGGGACTAGTGTTAAGAGAGTGGTAGGGGAAGCAATTGAGAGTCCCCTTCCCCCCACGGCATTGTCCATGTGGAACATGATACTGAAGAAGGTAGAACTGTCACCATAGCAATAATACCACCACCACCAACAGGCGCACAGATCAGCTGCCTGTACTGGCTGCTATTGCTGCCAGTCTGCCTTCTTCACGTCACCAAGAAATGATAAGTGTGACATTAGGGGACCCTCTGTCACATTTCTCGTCACCTCCTCCAACCATCAGTGAGCTTTTGGAATTTGCATAATTTGCAACTGCTCTAATTCCTGTTGCTGCTAAGTTGCAAGGACAGCAGGATGCTGAAGAGCAGGCTAGTGTGCCACAGACCACCGTGGACACAGTGGGAATGGGGTCAACAAGTGATGTGGGATTACTAGGACAGGTTCCACTTACCAGCAGCAATACATATACCAGACATGGTGGGGGCTAGTAATGGTGCTGCTACTTCCTCAGGCACATCACTGGAGCTAGTCGTGACAAGTGGAACCTTCATTGTACATCACCCATGTTACAGCTTTTGTTGGTCTCATTCCCTTTCAGCTGCCTAATTATCCTGTTGCTTAACCCCTTAAGGACCCATGATGGTCCTGGATAGCAGCGTGCCTCAGTGCACACTGATATCATTAATTCCAGGCTGAGACTGAATGCTCCGAGACTGGGGCATTCAGCCTCAGCCCTTCTTCTTGTGCCAGGTCATGTGATCACTGTAGCAGCGATCACATGTACCGGCATTCTGAGTGATAGAGGCAAAGCATACTGCCTCTATGTCTCTCCTCTGCCTCTGTCTCCCTTGCTATCAAAGTAAGGGAGAGAGAAGCAGAGAGGAGACACCTAGTGGAACAAGAAAATACAGCAGCTGGGGGTATTAACCCCTCCACTGTTGGTGCTAGAGGCTGGCTAAATGCAGGTACATTTGTGATCTGCAATTATACACTTTTTTTTTTTTTTACAAAAAAATATTTTATTTTAAAAAAAATCTCATTAAACAATATTGGAAGTGTGATTGTTGTGGAGCCATGTAATACACTTATACACACCACCAAATGTCATAGATCAAAAAGTGACAAAATAGGGTGGGAAAAAGGGACATTGGGATTTTCACCCAGGGGGGACAGTGGCCACTTTAAACTGCACATTTTTTAGGTATGACTGACCGGTCATACCTTTTATGCAGTCTCCATAAAATTTAACCCTAATTGATCCCAAGAGGAAAAACAAAAATGGTGGTTTTTTACATTTTTTTTTTACTTTTTTTAAATTTTAATAAAGTAAGTGGAGGGCTATCCATATAAGTGGGGTATCAAAAGAAAGCCCTATTTGTGCTTAAAAACAGTATATAATTTATGGGGTTTGACTAAAAGACTTAGAGGGAAAACACTGTTGAACAAAGACATAGTCAAAAAGTTCAGAATTGCTCCGGTCCTTAAGTGAAAACAACCTCAGATTTTCTCCGTCCTTAAAGAGTTAAACAACTCAGCAGCAGCAAGAACAGCTGTTGCAAATTCTGCAATTATGGACTTAGGAGGACATTGGACAATGGCCCGTGGCCACTGGCCAATATGACCTGCTGGCACTAGCCTAGTATGGCATTTTATTTTCCTCAGGGCTTTTGTTTTAAAAAATAAAATAAAAGAAACATAGTCCTGCAAAAAAAAAACAACAACAATTTTTGGGGGTTTGTTTCTAACAAGTCTAAGTCCTACAAATCAATGTTTCCTTAGGGCTTGTGCCAACTTAAGCTAGTCTAAGTCCTACAAATGAATGTTTCCTCAGGGCTTGTGCCTCTAACAAAAAAAATATAACAAATCATCCTCTACAAAATATTCTATCAAGACAAATATCAGTCCACCCCAATGGCAGCTTATGTCAGGGGGTTCCTGTCACTATCACTTTACATACAAATTTCTTATTTTATTAATTTATTTTTTTATTAACTGTCCCCCCATTACCAGTCAAGAACCCACCTGAAAACAAATTCCCTGTTCAACTGATTCATTCCCCAGACTTCACCCACCAACACAGGCAACCTCCTCAGACCCCTTTTATACCATGTCTTATTGTTTTTTTTTAATTTGTATTTAGGATTTATTTTGTATTAACTGCACCTGAATCCCAGTAAACAAACCCCCAAAAACACATTGCTTGTTCAACTGGTTCTTTCCCCACACCCCACTAACACAGGCACCCTTTGGGAAATAAAAAAATATTTGTAAAGTGTTGTGTGTAAATTCAATGTTCCATTGATTTCAATGGAATGAGCTAAGTGAAAAAAAATCGTCACTTTTCACAGGAAATTATTCGCAAAGTGGGAAGTACCATTATTTGTCGATTTCAGTTTGAAGCAAATTTTTCACCAATCCCTACTCACAACTCCTACATCCTCAGGCACTCCTCTTGATTTTGGGAATGGGACCTAAAAAGGAGGATGGCTGCTGAGTGAGTAAACCATGTCAACATAAACATCACATCATTGCAACAGAGACAGGGGCACCTACACAAGAAGGAGAAGCATCAAGGAATGATTATACACCACCAATTCCCATGATCACACACCACCATCAGCATCGCATACATGAGGTAGAAGTGTCATGATCTCATTATTCTTCCCTCTATCTCCTAGGAGATGCAGAATATGGCTGCAGACAGTGGTTCCTCACACCTGCTGCTCTTCCCCAGACACCAGCCCAGCAAAGGTTCAACAAGGCTCACATCAGTATGAGGGATGCAATAGAATGCACATTTGTCCTGTTAAAAACAAGAATCTATTGTCTTGACAAATACAGTGGAGCCATCCAGTACTCACCCCCTAAAATGTGTTAATGTCAGGGTTAGGCCTGCTGGCTAACTTGTATTACCTTTAGTCTCTGCTGTATTGCTGACCCAGGTAAAGGCATTATTCTCCTTAGAGAATATGTCGAATGAGAACCCAATGTTTAGACATCGACTTGGGCCTCCGCTTCTGTTGTGGCTGCCTTGGCTGGCTCTTTCCAATAGTTTGATTCCAACTGTCAGGTGAGTCGTGGCTTTGTGAGCTATTTCTATCTGCGGTCCCATCTCGTTGTGTCCTGGGGTGTTCAACTGTGTATTCCATCCTTGGCCTGCTGGTCTGGGTATGTCATAGTGAGCATGGTCCCTCTTCTGGTCGGTACATTACCCTTGTCTATTATATTACCTCCAACTCAGGGTTTGAATGTGGTGAGAGTGAACGAGTCCTAGCTGGTCACTTGTAGGTGGTAGTATCCCGCTATACTCTATACTTTACTTTGGCGTGATTCAAGCTATTGCTATCCTAGTCCTACCAGCCTTGATTCAGTGTCGGACATCTATCACTCTTGTTGCTTTTGTTGAAATTGTTCAAATCATAGTCATCGATGCTGAACCCATCATCGATACTCTTCGACTTCTGGTTGATCAGCAGCATCACTCGATTCAATGACTAGGTTCTCTTCAACCTTTGGTCAAAAAACTCCTTCAGTAGGTCATCTCCAACCTTACGACTCAGAATGTTCATCAAGTACTATTAGTGAACAATCTCTCAGTTTTGCTTTGGTCAAACCTTGAGCAGTCTCAGCTTACTATTCCTATAGAATCATTTCTAGTCGTGTGTCATTAGAAGCTTGAGCAGTTTTAACCTACCGTGCTAAAGGACTATTCCAAATATAATTTTGGTAATACCTGGAGTAGTCTCAGCCTACTAGCAGTACTAGACCAGTCCTGGTGATTCTGTATAAATCTGTTCCAGCTATTATACAGCCTACTCTCTTTAACCTGAAAAAATGGGTTCTGGGGTCCTCTGTCCAGAACCTATACTGGTTCACACTCTATCCCATCCAGCTCAGCTGGCATCAGACATCTGGTTGGTGACCAGCACCTTAACTCCAGCTTTGGCTGCAGCAAGGAATAAGTGTGACTAGCTCCATTGCTGAGCCATGCCCCCCAGTGTCGCTTTCCAGTCACAAAAGTTTGGACACAAGACTACAACATCTCTCTATAATCCTGCAATCTATCTGAATGGCCAGGTTACCAATTCCTCTAGTCTAGTAGGCAGGTATCACGGTGCCCGTGATTTGCTGCAGTTACTTGTCTGTCACCAGTAGGGGGCTTCGATTGGCTGTCTGCAGATAGCCCGCCTCTTATTGACTATTTAAACCTGGATTGGGCACCCTTTGAGTGCCCTTTCGTGTTGTTTCTGACCTTCTTGCTATCACTATGCTAGTGATAGCTGGGCCTCTGTTCCAGTGTTCCTGAGTTCCTGATCTCATGTGTTCCTGAGTTCCTGATCTCTACTGTTCCAGTGTTTCCTGCATGCTGAAGTACTTCCAGTCCTGGTTCCGGCCTAGTCTCTGGTGTTGCAGTTCCTGCTGAACTTCTCTGCTGTTTTCTGACCTGACTGATCGTTGCTGGTTCCTGTCATCTCATCACCTGTCTTCAGTATCCTGGCGACCTTCTGCCTGGTCGCGTTGGTGACATTGCTACAATTCCGTGTTGGTCCCAGCGTGCGGACGCTGGTTTGCTCCCAAGCCTTGCGGCTATACTAACTCGCTTGTTACACCAGTGTGCGGTCACTGGTTTGCTCCAAAGCCTATCAGCTATACAAATCTGTGTTGGTCCCAGCGTGCGGACGCTGGTTTGCTCCTAAGCCTTGCGGCTATACAAACTCACTTGTTACACCAGTGTGCGGTCACTGGTTTGCTCCAAAGCCTTTCAGCTATACAAATCTGTGTTGGTCCCAGCGTGCGGACGCTGGTTTGCTCCTAAGCCTTGCGGCTATACAAACTCGCTTGTTACACCAGTGTGCGGTCACTGGTTTGCTCGAAAGCCTATCAGCTATACAATTCTGTGTTGGTCCCAGCGTGCGGACGCTGGTTTGCTCCTAAGCCTTGCGGCTATACAAACTCACTTGTTACACCAGTGTGCGGTCACTGGTTTGCTCCAAAGCCTTTCAGCTATACAAATCTGTGTTGGTCCCAGCGTGCGGACGCTGGTTTGCTCCTAAGCCTTGCGGCTATACAAACTCGCTTGTTACACCAGTGTGCGGTCACTGGTTTGCTCCAAAGCCTATCAGCTATACTATCTGTGTTGGTCCCAGCGTGCGGACGCTGGTTTGCTCCTAAGCCTTGCGGCTATACTACTCGCTTGTTACTCCAGTGTGCGGTCACTGGTTTGCTCGCTAAGCCTAACGGCTATACTATTCAGTGTTGTTTCCAGCGTGCGGACGCTGGTTTGCTCCAAAGCCTTGCTGCTTAACGATTCTGCTAATTTGCCAGTTCCATCTGACTGCTGCTATTATCTCTGGGCTGCCCTGCCCGGTATTGGTAAGGCCGGTAGAACCTTTTACCACATTCCATCTGAGGTTGCCTTACCCGGTATTGGCAGGGCCGGTAGAGCCTACATTGTGTATCTATTGAGGCTGCCTTGCCCGGTAATTTGGTAAGGCCGGTAAAACCGTTATGCTATTCCATCTGCAGGTTGCCTTACCCGGTATTGGCAAGGTCGGTAGAGCCTAAAGACTGTCCTGTCCGGTATATTGACAGGACCGGTAGAGTCTGCCTTCTGTCTGTGCTATATTCTGTATATATATATATGTATGTTATTGCCATCCTAAGTTATCATTTATTATTTCAATAAAATTGATTTTTTTTTACCTAAAACTTGTGTCTGAGAGTCATAATAAACCGTGACAGTACGAAAGGGCCATGACCTCAGACAGCAAGGGTCAAGGTAACGCACAGAATATCCATTGGAGGATGGATGTGCTCGAGCAACGTTTGGATCAGTTGGCAGTTGCAATTCAAACGATCCTTGAACGCACGGTACCTGCTGACCAATCTAGCTCTAGCCCGGTGGTCTCGCCAAGTCAGACACCGGAAAGTGATACCAGACCCCTAGGGGGTACTGTTAAATGGTTAACGGCTTCTGCACCCTTGCCGCTAAGATATGATGGTGACCCTAGTCTCTGCAGAGGGTTCATCAATCAACTCGAAATCTTTATGGAATTGACGGCACACGCATTTCCCAATGATCGTAGTAAAGTGGGGTTCACGATATCACTGCTCACTGGCAGAGCATTGGCCTGGGCTAACCCCTTGTGGGAGAATGCTAAACCTTGTACTAAGAACTTTAGTGAATTTGTGCGTTCCTTTCGAAGAGTGTTTGAGCCTCCTGGTAGAACCACCTCTGCTGCCAAACGCCTTATGGAGATACAACAGGGCAGGCGTACAGTGGGCGACTATGCCATCGAATTCCGCACATTGGCAGCAGAGGTAGGTTGGAATAACGAGGCATTATTGGCAGCCTTCTCTCAAGGCCTGAATGACCACATTAAAGACGAAATCGCTGCTAAAGATCTACCTATTGATCTAGATGATTACATTGAGTATGTTATGATAATTGACTCCAGAATACGTGAGAGATCAATTGCCAGAGATCGTAAGTTACGGTCAAAAAATAATGAGCCTAGTAGCATGTTTTGCCCACCCATCCCTCCCTTGGCATTGAAGTCTAGTGAACCAGTACGGGAAACAAGTGAACCTATGGAAATAGGCTTCACTAGACTATCCAAGGCAGAGAGACTATATCGCAAAAAACAAGGGTTATGTTTATACTGCGGTAAAAAAGGGCACTTGCTAAATTCCTGTCCGGTACGTCCGGGAAACGCACACACCTAGGGTATCTTGGGGGACAGGCCCTAGGTGGTGTACAATCGTCCCCAGTGTCGGGCATAATGAAACCCACCATACAGGTGGTATTGTCTTGGGCACAACGCTCTGTGGAGGTTTTGGCCTTGGTTGACTCCGGTGCAGCAGGGTATTTTATGGATAATACCTTTGCTGAATTGCACGGAGTTCCACGCATTGAAAGAGAAAACCCCTTGACTATTGAAGCGATTGATGGTAGACCCTTAGAACCGCCTCAGGTTATATTTGAAACTATGCCATTGTCTATGACTATTGGGGCACTTCACAGAGAAGAGCAGCAGTTTCAACTGATTAATTCCCCGCACCATGCGGTGATATTGGGATTTCCGTGGTTACAGTTACATAACCCACAATTCGATTGGAAAAAGTGTGAAATTGCTGCTTGGTCCCAGTTTTGTATGGACAAGTGCGTCATCCAGCCTATTAAGGTCATGTGCACTTCCTCTGCTATGCCGGATGTGTACCAACAGTTTGGCGATGTTTTTAGCAAAGGAGAGGCTAGTATGCTACCCCAGCATAGACCTTATGATTGTTGCATTGAATTGCAGCCTGGTGCAGTACCTCCGAAAGGACGCACTTATCCATTATCTTGTGATGAAAATAAGGCTATGGAGGATTACATTTCTGATGCCCTTGCTAGAGGGATCATACGTAAATCTACCTCTCCAGCTGGGGCTGGGTTCTTTTTTGTAAAAAAGAAAAATGGCGAATTAAGACCATGCATTGACTACCGGGGCTTGAATAAACTAATGGCAAAAAACGCATACCCAATACCACTCATCACCGAGCTTTTTGACAGGCTTAAGGGCGCTTCGATATTTACCAAGTTGGACCTACGGGCCGCTTACAATCTGGTTCGCATTCGAGCAGGTGATGAGTGGAAAACTGCCTTTAATACTCGAGCTGGGCACTACGAGTATCTAGTAATGCCTTTTGGGCTGTGTAATGCACCCGCAGTTTTCCAGGAACTGATAAATGATGTTCTGAGAGATATGTTACAGACATGTGTTGTGGTGTACCTCGACGATATACTGATTTACTCCCAAAACATGGCACAGCACATCAAAGATGTATCCGCAGTATTGCTACGACTCCGTGAGAACAAATTATTTTGTAAAATGGAAAAATGTGAGTTTCATAGAACCAGTGTGCCATTCTTGGGGTTCATAATTGGCAATGATGGCATTGCCATGGACAAAGAAAAGTTGTCAGCTGTCCTACAATGGCCAAAACCCAAGGGTCTTAAAGCCATACAGCGTTTCCTGGGTTTCGCTAATTATTATAGGAGGTTTATTAAGAACTTTTCTTCCATTGTCAAACCTCTGTCCGATCTTACGCACAAGGGTGCTAATCCTTCTTGTTGGCCGGTATCTGCTGAGAAAGCCTTTGAGAATTTGAAGCTGGCATTTGCTGCGGCTCCTGTGTTATCCCACCCCAATCCTTTACTTCCATTTACGTTAGAGGTTGATGCCTCAGATATTGGGGTCGGGGCAGTACTTTCGCAGCGACACGAGAAAGGTGGAACTCTCAGACCTTGTGGGTTTTTCTCTAAAAAGTTGACTGTCACTCAAAGCCACTATGAGATAGGTGACAGAGAATTATTGGCCATTATCCTTGCTCTTAAGGAATGGCGTCATTTGCTTGAAGGTACTAAGAATCCTGTCTTAATCCTAACAGATCATAAGAATCTGACCTATCTCTCGGAGGCCAAGAGATTGTCCTCTCGTCAGGCCAGGTGGGCACTGTTCCTGTCTCGATTTAATTTCATTGTATCATATTTGCCAGGGTCAAAAAATATCAGGGCTGATGCACTGTCAAGACAATTTGAGGCCGACAGTGACAGAGTGGAAGCACCAGCTCCTATCATCCAACCTGATAGAATACTGGCTACTATACGCACGAGTATCACTTCTCCTCTAGGGGAGGAGATTCTGGCCTCTCAGGGGTCCGCTCCCCATGAAACCCCAGTGGGCAAATGTTTTGTTGCTGAATCATTTCGTACTAGGCTGCTCGAAACCTACCATTCCTCTAAGGCTGCGGGACATATTGGTAGAGACCAATTGTTATGGTCCCTTTCTCAGTTATTTTGGTGGCCTTCCATGAGAAACGATTGTGCCGAATTTACGAATGCCTGTGCCACCTGCGCCCGCGCTAAGACCCCGAGACATCTCCCTGTGGGCTTGCTTCAACCGGTGCCTAATGGCGAACGCCCCTGGTCTCATGTTTCCATTGATTTTATGGGAGAGTTGCCTATGTCGAAGGGGTACTCCTTTATATTCATGGTGGTGGACAGGTTTTCTAAAATGGCTCATTTCGTGCCCCTCCGTGGTCTTCCTTCAGCGAAGGAATTGGCAATGGTGTTCGCCAGAGAAGTATTCCGGTTGCATGGAGTGCCTAGGGTACTGGTGTCTGACAGGGGGAGCCAGTTTGTGTCTAGATTTTGGAGGGCATTTTGCCAACAGATGGGCATACAGCTGTCCTTCTCCTCTGCCTACCATCCCCAGACCAATGGAGCCGCTGAACGAGCTAATCAGGGCTTGGAACAATTTCTCCGTTGTTTCGTTACTGACCATCATGATAATTGGTCCGACTTGTTGCCTTGGGCAGAGTTCGCCAGGAACTGTGCGGTCAATTCTTCATCTGGGAGCTCTCCGTTTCTGATTAATTATGGGTTCCAGCCCTGTTTGCTTCCAGACTCATTTCAGACGCAACAGATTCCAGCTCTGGATGAGCATATCGAGCAACTCCGTTCCACATGGGCACAAGTTCAGAGGGCACTTGGTCAGTCATTTCAGCGTCATCAGCGCCATGCTAATCGCAGAAGGCTTCCAGCGGTTTCCTTTCAGGTTGGGGATAGAGTATGGCTTTCCTCCAGAAATCTCAAGCTGCAGGTTCCGTCTAATAAGTTGGCTCCTCGGTTTATTGGTCCATACAGAGTTATTCGCAAAATTAACCCTGTCTCCTATGCACTAGACCTACCTGCATCCATGCGTATCCATAATGTGTTCCATGTGTCCCTTCTTAAGCCTCTGGTTTGCAATCGCTATACTACCACACCTGTGGTGCCAGGACCTGTTGAGGTCGAGGGCCAGGAGGAGTACGAGGTTCAGAGCATTATTGATTCCCGTAGGCTTAGAGGAAGGGTACAGTACCTGGTACATTGGAAAGGGTATGGTCCTGAGGATCGGTCATGGGTGGATAGTACGGACCTTCATGCACCTAGGTTAACTAGGGCCTTTCATGCCAATTACCCGCAGAAACCTAAACCCTATTCTAGGAGAGGGGGTCTTTGAAAGGGGGGTACTATCACGGTGCCCGTGATTTGCTGCAGTTACTTGTCTGTCACCAGTAGGGGGCTTCTATTGGCTGTCTGCAGATAGCCCGCCTCTTATTGACTATTTAAACCTGGATTGGGCACCCTTTGAGTGCCCTTTCGTGTTGTTTCTGACCTTCTTGCTATCACTATGCTAGTGATAGCTGGGCCTCTGTTCCAGTGTTCCTGAGTTCCTGATCTCATGTGTTCCTGAGTTCCTGATCTATACTGTTCCAGTGTTTCCTGCATGCTGAAGTACTTCCAGTCCTGGTTCCGGCCTAGTCTCTGGTGTTGCAGTTCCTGCTGAACTTCTCTGCTGTTTTCTGACCTGACTGATCGTTGCTGGTTCCTGTCATCTCATCACCTGTCTTCAGTATCCTGGCGACCTTCTGCCTGGTCACGTTGGTGACATTGCTACAATTCCGTGTTGGTCCCAGCGTGCGGACGCTGGTTTGCTCCCAAGCCTTGCGGCTATACTAACTCGCTTGTTACACCAGTGTGCGGTCACTGGTTTGCTCCAAAGCCTATCAGCTATACAAATCTGTGTTGGTCCCAGCGTGCGGACGCTGGTTTGCTCCTAAGCCTTGCGGCTATACAAACTCACTTGTTACACCAGTGTGCGGTCACTGGTTTGCTCCAAAGCCTTTCAGCTATACAAATCTGTGTTGGTCCCAGCGTGCGGACGCTGGTTTGCTCCTAAGCCTTGCGGCTATACAAACTCGCTTGTTACACCAGTGTGCGGTCACTGGTTTGCTCCAAAGCCTATCAGCTATACAATTCTGTGTTGGTCCCAGCGTGCGGACGCTGGTTTGCTCCTAAGCCTTGCGGCTATACAAACTCACTTGTTACACCAGTGTGCGGTCACTGGTTTGCTCCAAAGCCTTTCAGCTATACAAATCTGTGTTGGTCCCAGCGTGCGGACGCTGGTTTGCTCCTAAGCCTTGCGGCTATACAAACTCGCTTGTTACACCAGTGTGCGGTCACTGGTTTGCTCCAAAGCCTATCAGCTATACTATCTGTGTTGGTCCCAGCGTGCGGACGCTGGTTTGCTCCTAAGCCTTGCGGCTATACTACTCGCTTGTTACTCCAGTGTGCGGTCACTGGTTTGCTCGCTAAGCCTAACGGCTATACTATTCAGTGTTGTTTCCAGCGTGCGGACGCTGGTTTGCTCCAAAGCCTTGCTGCTTAACGATTCTGCTAATTTGCCAGTTCCATCTGACTGCTGCTATTATCTCTGGGCTGCCCTGCCCGGTATTGGTAAGGCCGGTAGAACCTTTTACCACATTCCATCTGAGGTTGCCTTACCCGGTATTGGCAGGGCCGGTAGAGCCTACATTGTGTATCTATTGAGGCTGCCTTGCCCGGTAATTTGGTAAGGCCGGTAAAACCGTTATGCTATTCCATCTGCAGGTTGCCTTACCCGGTATTGGCAAGGTCGGTAGAGCCTAAAGACTGTCCTGTCCGGTATATTGACAGGACCGGTAGAGTCTGCCTTCTGTCTGTGCTATATTCTGTATATATATATATGTATGTTATTGCCATCCTAAGTTATCATTTATTATTTCAATAAAATTGATTTTTTTTTACCTAAAACTTGTGTCTGAGAGTCATAATAAACCGTGACAGCAGGTTAACTCTGGCTAACTCATCCTTGAGGAAATTGGGCAGTCCATGCTGGAACTGGTTGAATAAGGCCACTTCATTCCAGCGGGAGTCACTGGCCAGGAGGTGAAACTCGGTTACTTGCTCCTCCACAAGTCTTCTACCATGGGTGAGAGTACGCAACTTATTCTGGGCAGAAGCTGCTCTGAAGGGGTCGTCATAAAGCTCCACCATGGCCTATTAGAAAGATGACCAGGTGGTAAGCAGGGGACTATCCGTCTGTAACAGGTGGTGAGCACAGGCTTAAGGTTCCCCTGAAAGCAAGGTAATGGTGGTACGCACTCGTGTACTACGTGTGCGGATTCAACGAAAACAACAGCTCACAAGCTGTGATGAAGGATCTATATTTTGACCTGTCACCATTGAAACGTTCAGGTAGTGGCACTCTGGGTTTTAAGGTATAGAGGTCCTCCCTTACATGGCCAGAGGGCCCACTAGGACTAAGTCTGCAGGAAGGGGGAGAAGCTGCTGGTTATAAGTCATGCAGTTGTTGCTGAAGGAGGTGCTGGTTGGCTTGAAACTCCTGAATGGACTGAGTGAAAACAAAAGTCTGATTTGCCAAGGAGTTGAGGGCTTCCATTAGCTTTGCAGGCTCCATCTTCGTAAGGGTATGACTATTATTCTGTTAGCAGCCTGTAAACTTTTCTGTACAATAGCAGCAGTACAGAAGGTTGCTGTATAATATAAATGAAGAAGGAAGATGCCAGTATGCCAGCACACTAAGAAGGAAGGCCTGGACAGGCAAGGAAAAAACCTGAAAAATGTGGTACCGACAAGGATAAAGTATCACGGTGCCCGTGCTCTTGGCTGCAGGCGGCGACATTCTGACTTCCTAATTACACTACCTTGCTCTGATTGGCCAGGTATCTTTGTAGTCACCCAGTGATAGCCTTTATATACTCTGTCATTTCTACACTATGGTGCCCTTTCGTGGTGTACTAGTTCTTGATGTTTGTTCTGTATATCTCTGTCCGTGTTTGACCTGGCCTGCCTGACGACGTTCCTAAGTTTCCTGTGTTGCTGCTGTTCCATTGCTGACCATATCTGGCTGAGAACCCGCTCTGTTGCTGACTGTATCTGGCTGAGAACCTGCTCTGTTGCTGACCGTATCTGGCTGAGAACCCGTTCAGTTGCTGATTGTATATCACGGTGCCCGTGATTGCTGCCTTTTTGTGTCAGTTACCTGTAGGGGGCTCCCCATTGGCTGCCTGCCTTCAGCCCACCCTGCATTGCCTATTTAGACTGAGCCTGGGAACACTTTGGTTGCCCTTTTGTGTTGTCTCTATGCTGCTCGCATCTCCATATTGTTCCTGAGCTTCCTGGGCCCCTCGCTATGTTCCTGCTAACCTGAGATCGTCTAGTTCCTGAGTTTCCAATTCAGTGGTTTCTGTTTCCGTTCCTGATCCGGTTGGAGTTGCCATTGTGTTGCTGCTTCCTGCTGCCAGTCCCCGCTGCCGTTCCTGATCCGGTTGACCGTCTGGAGTGCTGGTTCCTGTTTCACCTGCTGTGCCCCTTATCTAGTTCGCCTGTAGTCTGCTATTGCTCCCTGGTCGCCTTGGCGACATTTCTACTCTTGCTGGTTTATCCAGTACGCGGGTACTGGTTCGCTCAACAGCCATCCGGCTGCTGTTGCATCTTTAGTGATTTGGTTCCCACTACGCGGGTACTGGTTCGCTCCACAGCCACATGGCTGATGTTGCCTCAATAGTGATTTGAGTTCACAGTACGCGGGTACTGGTTCGCTCCACAGCCACCCGGCTGCTGTTGCATCTATAGTGATTTGGTTCCCAGTACGCGGGTAGTGGTTCGCTCCACAGCCATACCGGCTGCTATTGCACAATAGTATTGTATTCCCAGTACGCGGGTACTGGTTTACTCCACAGCCATCCGGTTGCTATTGCACGATATATTGTATTCCCAGTACGCGGGTACTGGTTAGCTCCACAGCCTCCCGGCTGCTGTTGCAACATATGTGTTTTGTGTCCCCAGTACACGGGTACTTGTTCGCTCCTTAGCCACCCGGCTGTTGTTGTACCTTTGAGGTTTGTGCTTCCAGTACACGGGTACTGGTTTGCTTACATTTGTTACCGGTTGCTGTGCACCGGAAGAGTGACGGTTTCCCCAGTACGCGTGTACTGGTTTGCTCCACCAACTAACGCCTGCCGTTGCACCGGTACAGTCTATGACAACAGTACGTGGGTCCTAGCTCGCTCCTATTCACCAGCTGCTGTTGCACCTGAAGAGAGACTGTTCTCCCCAGTACGAGATACTGTTTTGCTCCACCACATCTGAGTACTATTGTACCGGTTTAGAGTTTTGTGTCCCCAGTACGTGGGTACTGGTTCTCTCTATGCTGGTTATAGCTGTCAAGTCCTAGGCAGCTACGTTGGTTCTCCGGTACGCGGGTACTGGTGGTCTCCTGTTATTCCTTGACTTGCCACTTGCGCTCATTTAGCCTCTGCATGTCACCCTTGTGACTGTTGTTGCCACCTAGACAGTCACTGAGGCTTCAGTGGTTGCCACCCACTCTGTATTAGGCTGCCTTGCCCGGTATATTGGTAAGGCCGGTAGAACCCTTTCCTCTTGGTCCATCTTGGGTTGCCTTACCCGATAACTGCAGGGCCGGTAGAGCCTGTATACTTGCTGTCTGCCCATAGGCTGCCTTGCCCGGTATATTGGCAGGGCCGGTAGAGCCAACTATCCTGCGAGTACCAGTCCTGGCTGCCTTGACCGGTATATTGGCAGGGCTGGTAGAGCCAACTATTCCTCGTATGCCAGTCCAGGCTGCCTTGCCCGGTATATTGGCAGGGCCGGTAGAGCCTACTAAATTCTCCGTGTACTAGTCCCCAGGCTGCCTTGCCCGGCATATTGGCAGGGCCGGTAGAGCCTATCTATTCCTTGTACCAACTTCTGGCTGCCTTGCCCGGTATATTGGCAGGGCCAGTAGAGCCTGTATTGCTATTATTATTGCTTTTCCTGTCATTGCAATATATATGTATGAACGTGTATGATACCCTATGGGGTTGTCTTAAACTTTTCAATAAAGTTGTGTTTTTACCTAACTTTGCATCTGAGAGTCTTAACAAACCGTGACACTGTATCTGGCTGAGAACCCACTCCGTTGCTGACCATATCTGGCTGAGAACCCGCTCCGTTGCGGACTATATCTGACTGATAACCCGCTCCATTGCTGACCGTACCTGGCTAAGTACCCATTCCGTTACTGACCGTGTCAGGCTGATTACCGCGCTGTTGCTATCTGTGCCTGGCTATACCGCTTGGTTGTCTCCATTTGGTCCAGTGATACCCGCTGTGGCCTTTCCGTTACGGAAGTTGGTGTGCGCCGTGTGGCGCTATTATTCTTGTCGACCATAGGCTGAGCATTCGTGCGTTAGCTGCTCTCTTAACTGCCTCAGGCGGTGTGCACACGCGAAGTACCGATACAGTGTTTCATAGCACTGACTGTGTTACTCTGATCACTCTCTGTGTCCACCTCCCTTTCAGCGCTGGGCTCACTCCCTTTGGGAGTTGCAGTATCTCTCTGGGCGTTACCTATTGACCTTTTGTGTGCCTGGATCTTCCAGGTAGGGTTCGTGCTTATTCCTCACTGCAGTAGCCTTGGGCTCAAGAGCCAGCGTTGTGTTATACCATCCTTCAGTGTGAGGGGACACTGGTTGGTTCCATATATATATATATACATTATGATCCACCCCTAGCATTCTAGGGTTTGCCTACTTAGCAGTTGCCTTGGTCTCCCTGTGACCCTAGTCCTAGGGTCAGTGCTGCCTAGTATAAGCGGTTGCCTTGGTCTCCCTGTGACCCTAATCCTAGGGTCAGTGCTGCCTACTAAGCGGTTGCCTCGGTCTATCTTTGGTCCAAGTGCCAGGGTCAGTGTTGTCTAGCTCATCCTGGGCTACCTGTCACCTAAGTCCTGCTGTCAGTTCGTGGACTACATTGCCTTCAGTCTTTCCTGTTCAAGCCAGAACCCTCGTTGCCAGTGATTGTTTCCATTTCATCATATATTACTAATACTGGCTTGCTATTGCTGTACATATCTGTATATATATATGTTCTGTTGTGTGGGTCTAAGGACCTAACTGCGTGTTTGTACTTTATCCTAATAAAGTAATTTTAACCTTACCGATCTGGTAAGGTTCATCAAAAACCGTGACATAAGGCAAAAGAGACATCAAGGACAGACCAAAAGGTCAGTAGCCGGCAGAACAGGTTCTCAAATGAAAAACAAACCAGGGGTTTAGGCTGGCTGAAAAGGATCATAAAAGGGAGGCAAAACCAAGGTCAGGGCTGGCGGAACAGAATCTGAAGAGGTACGACAAGTCCAAGGTCAAAACGTAGATATCAAATGAAAGAAGCATCGCTAGAGGTGAAAATTAGCTCAAACTAGAATTCAATAATAGAGCACCGAGGCCTGCCCAACGGAGCATATGAAAGGCCTTGCATGTGTCTGACATCACAGAGTGTGGTGATGAGACAACCTGGAAGTGGCCACAATCCCAAAAGCACACCTGCACGAACTGGTGGCTAAGGTACTGATCGTAACAGGGATATTGTAAGGGGTGAGAAGCTGTGACCACCAAGGAGGAACCAAGGAGACAATGATTGATAGTGATACTGACACTGGGGGTTATCCAGTGAAGGCAACTACACCTTGAGGCTGGACCTCCTCATTTAAAGGTGAGTGGAACACCTATCCTGTGTCTTCTGGTGATCTCCACGGTGAAGGAGGTGAATGCTAAAAAAAAACACAAGACAAATGTTTTAAAAGAAACAGAAAAAGAAAAATACAGTCTACACTTAGATTGTGTGCACTGTGTTTCTTGTACATGTTCTGTGAGACTTTTTTTACCAGAAGTCATAAAGGGATAAGCTGTACTTATCTGTGCAGGACAGATTGAGGACTCACATTTACCAGTCAGGTTATATCTGACAAATTTCTGGTGTAATCATGCTAGGATCGTGCTAGGATTGTAGTGTGTGTATGGGAAAAATATATATCCACCTGCTACACCCTGGTCCTCCACATCAATACTTTCAATAAGTTAAAAAGAAAAGTCCTCATTCCTACTACATTTGCTGCAGCTAAAAAAAAAGCCCCATTCAAACTTCAGCACCCAACAGAAGCAGTATTGCAGCAGGAATTATTGCTGCCAAAGAAAACATAAGTGGAAAAGTTCTCTGAATTTTATTGGCAGCAGCAAAAATGCAAATATTTTCTATTACCAGAAACTTTTGTGTAAGAGAAAATGTATAGAATTTCTTCAAAGAAAAATTGGACTTTTCTCCCATCCCTAATCCTGTGGATTGATAAAATAGATGCTATTTTTTTCCTACTGTGTGACATGACATGTCTAAGATATGACATTGTCAAGAATATCAACTGACAAGTAAGAGAGGGACAGAATTATAAAACTGTGTCAGGTTGGGAGAGCCATGATAATGGAATTGGCTCACAACATTGCACCACAGCTTGTGAGGATTGCTCCAAAGAATAACACTGAGTGATCCCTTTACAACATCTATCTTGAGCCAAAAAGACATCCAGAGGGCCACTGATATCTTACATGGCAACTGGTTTATAGGCCTACCACCACTGTCAACATGCCTTAAACTGATACCACTAGAAACAAGACTGGAGATACATTCTCTTCTGTGTCAAGTCACCACTCTGGTCCAATGGACACATACTGGTTAAGCTAAAATGATAACTGTCAGTTTGCTACCTATCCATTACCTGAACTATGTTAAACAACCTTTGCCTCTATCTACTGTGTTCCACAATCATGGTCTCCAGATACTCTCTCTAGAAGGCTCTATTGTAGCACTGCTGTAGTGGTTTGGGTGTTAGTTCATTCAGCAGTCTTGAAATTAAAACAAGTGGACATTAACTCTCTGCTTTCTCTCCAGTCCAGTTCCTAATCACTGCTTCTGTATCTCTTCTTTCAACTCCACTTCTGCCAGTTCAGGCCCTGGTTATCAGGTTGGTTCCTAGAATGCCTCCTCTGCCCTGTGGATCCTCCTCCTGTACAATCAGTCAACGTGACATGGGAGAAGTGCCAAACAATTATATACAGAAGTGTGTACCATGAACCTTCACCATGGGTCAATTTCCAGTATACTACTGTGAGGTTAGCAGATATATGACCTAGTGCATAGATAGATAGATAAATAGATAGATAGAGGTGAAAATTGTGTGTGGTAAGATCTTAATGTCAATAAATGGTGCTCATAGACACTGTTAATTCCTGATACTTTACTGCATTTGGACAATGCCCACACCTTACATGTGTTGCCATAGAGAACCTCTGTGTCATTGAAACACATACTGCTGGAACCCTACGTATTCCCCAGGTCTCCCCTCCACGGGAAATTTTATAAGTTGCTACTTTCAACTCAACTGTATCCACCCCACAGTAGTTGTATGCCCAAGTCTATACTGCATGGAATAAGATTACCCATGAAATGACTGATCATCTTACTGACTGTATACCTCATCTTTTAGCCACCTGTATCGACTCCCAAAGCACAAAAGGTTACATTATGCAAATGTTAACCATAGGTTTTTCAATTCTGCCTCATACATAAAATAGATTTAATGCAAATCCTAAATTTAGTTCCTAGAGTTGCAATTTCAATGTTGATCAAAGTATATATACTTAATATATTCTTACATGCCTTCCAAATGTCATCAAAGAGAAGTTATGGTATATTAATGGAGGACTTGGAGTGAGTGGTGAGAAGGGCAGTGTGAGTAAATAGAGAATCTATAGACGTTTCAAGGAGAGGGGGGAGAGTGGGCAGTGAGAGACTGCTGAATACATGGTTGTAAGCGTTTCTAAGTAAAAACCTGTGTCAATCTAAAAGAGTCACTTTTACCATCAGTATCCCGAGCTTCTCAACACATTGCCACCATCTACCATAAGTCCTTCATAGATTTACCCAGACTATAACCACTATATCCCACACAGATCATTATATATATATGTGTGTGTGTGTGTTCCAATACTCCCTTCTACCATATACCTCAAGTCCTTCATGAATGTCTTATAACTATTCTCATCACTCCAATTCAACACTTCCCTCATGTCCACTATAGATACCCCAAAGCCTCTCATTGATCCCTCATGCCATTCTCCCACCCCAAGCCTCTCCCCATTTCCATATGGATTCCTACAAGACTTCCGACGTGGGGCCTGCCTAATTTATAGTCTTACTGGTGAGGTCTCCTGCAAGGAGCTCTCCTTTCTTCCCTCTGGCTGTCACAGAGTATCTGGACCTGCTCACCTCCCCTTCCCTTCTCAATCACTTCTTTTTAACCCCAGAAAAGGCTTATGTCCTATGTGGTGAGTAATGTCACCTCTAGCAGTTCTCCTTTTGGGTCCTATCTCCGGTAGTACCCCAATTAAGGGACCTCCTACTCAATATCAGAGTTGTGCTTGTAGAAGAAGCAAACATATACATGCAAACACGCAACCACATACGTGCTTCTTTACAAAAACATCTATGAACATGTATCCATTTTCACTCACATACATGCATGCATAATGATACATAATGATGTATGCACAAATGCATCCATTCATACACATATCATTCACACACACATACATGTTTACACATTGATGCACATGCACAGTTAAAACCATACAAACACTAACATATCCAGGCTTTCATACTTGTTAGGTAAATATATTCTCATTGGGGAGTTATTTGAGTTTAACATATTAAACATCTATATAGTCTAAGTGCCTGATGTTTAACCCCTTGAGGACCATAGTAGTGAACAACACATTGTGATGCAACGTGATGCATAACTCTATGGTCCATAAATGTTAAAACAGAAAAGTTCAAATTAGAGATTTGGCAAAACCTGAATGTAACAGAAGGCTTTGAGCACATTTTGTTTTTAAATTAGTGTACAATAAGATGGTCTTGAAAAAACGAAGACCAGAAACGTCTTAATGAAGTCAAGGCTATCAAGACTCATTTTGCCTAGAATGGCATGTTGACACATTTCTTTAATGAATAATGAATAGAGTCTAAAGTTGGATCTGTAATTAGATCAGATTTGTTGCCGACCAGAGAGAAGATAATTGTCTAAAAGCTATCAGAAAGGTGCATTAGAATCCCATTATTGCCAACCAGATTAATGGGGTGTATGAATAATTTCAAAGCAAAATATCTTTATAAAGAAGCAAAAGAACTGACTCACAAATGAAAGAGAATCTCATTTTATTAGATACTCAATTAGTTTTATATAATGTATTATTGTTTCTCTTTATCAAAAATCTTTCATTTGATCCTTGTCTTTTAAAAATGTTCTTCTTGGAGAACTAATTAAATATTTATAAGCAGACAATTTAGGACAGCATATATTGCTTTTGGCCAATAAACTGGAAAATTCAAAAGGCATCCTTTTCCATAAAGAAAAATGTTTAAACATGTTTCACACTATACATTATGGGGATTATACTACGCAGTTTCCAGCATTTTAAGGGTGACGATTAACTCCAGTGCATCCAGATTGCTGTAAATACTGCAGGGGGATGACTAAAAGTAAAAAAAGAGTTTGCTTTGTAATATCACTCAAGTTAGAGAATAACTAGTAGAAAATGATGCAGAAGCAAATAATTGCACAATTTAGATGAAGTGTAAATCAGTGACACCTCACTTCTAGAAAAGTAATGGAAGCCACAGCAAGGATTAAAATGCCTTAATTTTAACAAATTGATGATACACAATGAGAGCTGAGAGTGCACTGAACCTTCTAGCAATAATATACATTCACACTAGAGGGTTGAGATTTGTTTGGTCATCTTGCATCTGGTACTTAATATTGTAAACCCTGCTAGAGTTGGTTAGACATGAAATTAGCTTAGAACTTGGATAGCAACAAAAGTGAGCTAAATAGAACTGGATACATGAAGGTGAGCAAAAAAGTACAGCTGGAACAGGATCAAATTCAGAGTAAAAGCCAAAAGTCAGTGCTGACAAAAAGATAGTAGAAACCACAACTCATCAATTACAAGCAGGGAGGCAATACAATGTATATTGCCCAAAAATAAAACAAAGAACAGAATAAATACAGGAAGATATATTACAAGACATATATAGGGGTAAAGAGAAGGACAAATGGCAAAGGGGAAATTAAATAAGGCAAAACAGTCCAGACTACATAATAGTAAGATAAAACTGGAAAACATGGAACTGATCCAAGGAATACTGAGTCTGAGATAAATCAGAAAGACATAAAACCTATTCTACTAGATGGATACAAGCTTGCCATGGTGACGAAGTGCTAGGAGATTACATTATACCTCGATTCATGGGCAAGAGACCTGTCATGCACAAATAACCCAAAAAGGGTTTTTCTGTGTGTTTTATCCTTTTTTAAACCTTTGAGTGCTCAAGGGGTACACCAAAAATTGTAAAACAAAATGTTGTGCACCCCTATAGCACATAAATGGTAACAACTACTACTTAGATGGTCCTGTTAGCTGTGTAGTGTGATGAACGCACACCGAGAAAGAGCAAAATAAAGTGTTTTGCTCAAGGCATGGTAGCCTCTCAGGTGCTGCTCAAGTCATGTTTTTCACTCCCACGTGCCACTGCAGAGAGGAAATTTCCATATTCATATCAGACTGGTCCTGCCCACAGACATTCCAGCTCCGAAATGTCAGGCAAATCCTCCCTGCACAAGAGAAACAGCACAACCCCAGACATATGTTTTGGTCTATGTGGACCTTGTCAGTGGGGTGCAGCTGATTAACTCTAGGCACATGGAAGCAAGGGCCCATGTCTGGGATGCCCTTCCACTTAAGGAGACTACAAAAAGAAAGAGTGTGACAAACGCACACAGATAAACAGCAAAATAAAGTGTTTTGCACAAGGCATGGTAGCCTCTCAAGTGCTGCTCAAGTCACGTTTTTCCACTCCTACGTGCCATCGCAGAGAGGAAATTTCCATATACATGTCAGACTGGTCCTGCCCACAGACATTCCAGCTCCAAAATGTCAGGCAAATCCTCTCTGCACAAGAGAAACAGCACAACCCCAGACATACGTTTTGGTCTATGTGGACCTTGTCAGTGGGTTGCAGCTGATTACCTCTAGGCACATGAAAGCAAGCGCCAATGTCTGGGATGCCCTTCCATTTAGGAGACTACAAAAACAAAAGAGTGTGACGAACGCACACAGAGAAACAGCAAAATAAAGTGTTTTGCACAAGACATGGTGGCCTCTCAAGTGCTGCTCATGTCATGTTTTTCCACTCCCATGTGCCATTGCAGAGAGGAAATTTCCATATACATATCAGACTGGTCCTGCCCACAGATAGTCCACCTCCTAAATGTCAAGCAAATCCTCTCTGCACAAGAGAAATAGCACAGCCCCAGATGTGTAGTGTAGTTTGCACTCAGTTTGGCACACATAAGATAAATGTATTAAGCACAAAGCATTTTATAGTTAAATGTTACAATTAAATTACACCATGTATTTCAGTAGAAGTTGCTATACGTGTATAGCTGTAGGTAATGGCCAAGTAAGATAACATATTTTATACAGGTTAAAAATAGTAAAAGATATTCAGAACTGGTGCAAACATGACATTCATTTCAGCTGAAACTGTAACCTCAGTGGGAATATATTTTAGTAATAATGATAGGAGCACTATTCATAATATCCAAAATGGGTATAACCATGTATATCATACATAGGGTGCCTAAGTCCTAGACTATAATAGACAAGAAAAAAGAAGAATGAAGAAAGGACTTCTGGTAGGCACTCAACCCTAATTCAAAAAAGTCACCAACTCTCAAATCTTTCAAAAATAATTTTAATTAATAAATAACATATCTAATTATCACATCAAAACATCAGGATAAGAAGATGGATCACCGGTGTATCGAGACCGTAAAGTCAGACTATCCACCCACCAGGGATACACCTAAATGCACACATATCCCCTACATACAGTAAAATAATATTGGCGCCAAAATACAGACAAACCAAATAAAGTGCACTGGTAATGGTTGCCATACTATCTATTAGCTGTCTACCCTATTATCAATACACGATATTATTACTTGGATTCCAAGATAGTGAGGTAGACATAGATAGCATGTAAGATAAATCATTCACATATAGTCCAATAAAAATAAAATTGACATAACAGATGAAAACCACCCCATATTGGTATTCACACATGGACGATGATATCTGTGAAGTTGATGGTCAAAGTACCTATATCTTGTGACAATCTAAATGTCCATCAATTGTATAAATGAGCACAAATAGTACATGTATATCCAGGTAATAGTATCAACCGGTGATCATGGAACGTCGTAGATATTTTCACCATTTGAAGCAGCATAAAGATAAATGACAATCAAGATAATCCTTTTTTATCCGCTGTTGGAATAGGCTTTGTATACATTACACAGAGACCATAAATCTTCAGCAATCGAGTCTAGCATAATAAAGTCATAACTGGCCCTTTAACTGTAACATACTCGGAAAATACCTGTTCCAACGGTACAGCTGGCCCATGCTACTCACAGATTGCACATACGGTTCTTTCTGTTGTCTCTTAAGCCTGTTTGTCCTCGATTGCATCTAATCTTCAACTCTTCACTTGTTCCATATCAACCATGGATCGCTCATTTTCCAATAACGATAACTGATATTCTTCAATGCTAATTCTCTTCACAGATAAATCAATCATCTAGGTTTGTCGGCGTCCATATTCAAACTTGCCAAACTGCCAACGCGTTTTGTCCGCATCTCCGCGGACTTTCTCAAGGCACAAACACTGTTCATCCGGTTTCCGGTTTTATCAACTCCCTCAACCGGAAGTAAAACCCAAAGTAACCTTAAGGGTCAAGTGTGCATAACTGAAGATCTGGGCCAGAGCAGCCCTATTTCTCTCATATATAGATCTCAACCTCTTTGTAAACTGCCTGTCAAAGTTTATTATTACCCACAAGATATACAATTTTCAATTGGTAACTTACATCCTCTATCACATGAATAACCATACCACCAGGAGCCCATGTCTCCTGTTGATATATACATGTATTATTCACAACGCCCCCTAGTGTCTCTCCATATTTCTACATCATGTTCTAAAATGTTATTAAAGGAGCCACAATGTGAAAAAAAGAAGAAGAAAGAGAATTTTTCTTGTCAGATGTGACCTCAACTACTCTATCATAAAGTTTCAAACCACAACATGGTGAAGTTCAAATTATACCCAAAACAATATAACTTTTAGATAGCAATCGAAGTCACACCTACAAAAATACATTATATTGGATCTCTTCATTCAGGCCCAATGGATATAGTGCACCCAACATATATATCCATTTAGTCTCACACCTCAAAAGTTTGAGATCCAAATCACCTCCCCTTCTGTTATTTCGCACCTGGATCATACCAATCACCTTTAATCCATCAGCTTTACCCTCATGATATTCCAAAAAGTGTCTCGCAATTGGACTATCCATTTTAGCATTTTCTATATCACATTTATGTTCCAAAATTCTTTTTCTTAGTTCCCTAATGGTCTTCCCTATATAGATTTTGGGACATGGACATATCAGTTGGTATATCACACTTCTAGTTCTACAATTAATCATGGTCTTAATTTCATACTCCCTTGTATTATCAAAATTTGAGAACATCTCAGTTTTTTGAACATAATCACAGGCCTTGCAGCTACCGCATTTAAATGATCCCTTTAAGTTTTTCTTATTCAACCAAGACCTTTCTTTTTTATATGGCTCATAATAGCTTTTAACTAAACCATCTCTTAAATTTGGGGCTCTTTTTGCTACCATAGCCGGACTGTCCCCTACTATGTTCTTAATCCCTATATTTTGTGTCAAAATATGCCAGTGTTTAACTAGAACTGATCTCAGTGTATACCAATGTGACCCATAGTCCGTAATAAAACGTACTCTATTATCTTTATTTTCTATATTAGTTTGTCCAAATAACATTTTATCCCTATCTTGGATCAAAGCTTTTTTATAACTTCGTTTGAGAGATCTCCTTGAATATCCTCTCTCTAGAAACCTCTGTGTAAGTTCTCTTGCTTGAAGTTTATATACATTTACATCACTACAGTTTCTTCTCAGTCGCAGGTACTGCCCATAGGGAATACCTTTGACCTGAGAAGGAAGGTGGTGACTTCCTGCATGCAACACCGTGTTGCATGCGGTAGGTTTTCTATATGTTTTTGTTTTTAACACTCCATGTTCCTTGTAAATTTTCAAATCCAAAAAGTCAACTTCTAACAGATCACCAAAACAAGTCAACCTAATATTTAACTCATTTACATTTAGTTCCATAATAAAATGATCTAGATCAGGTTTGGTACCATCCCATACCATAAAAATGTCATCGATGTATCTAATCCAAATCGCAACATGTTCCTCAAAGCCACGCGTGCCTACCACCACAGACTGTTCCCACCATCCCAGGTGAAGACACGCGTAGGTTGGGGCACACGTGGCACCCATTGCTACTCCCCGACACTGTCTATAGTACCTACCCCCAAAAAGGAAGTAGTTATTATTTAAGACAAAGTCAAGGAGCTCCAAAATAAACTCATTTTGATGTGAAAAATCTTTCTTCCGACATTCCAAAAATTCCTGGCATGCTTTAATGCCAATTTGATGCGGGATAGACGTGTATAATGACTCAACATCAAGTGTTACAAGATACGATTCCTCCTGTATAGGTAAGTCAAATATACGCTTTATCACATCACTCGTATCTTTTACATATGATGGTAATGTAGATACAAACGGTTTTAAACGTGCATCAATATACCTACTGACATGTTCAGTAACACTGCCAATACCCGATATTACTGGACGGCCAGGAGGGTTCAACAATGACTTTTGAATCTTTGGCAGGACATACAACGTGGGGACAACAGGGCATTGTACACACATATACCTATGTTCCTGTTTGTTAATTAAATGTTCTTCCAAAGCCCAATCCAATTTATTTTTCAACTTCTTTTGTATTTCCACCGTTGGATCACCTGCCAAAGGCTCATAACACAGTTTATCTTCCAGTTGTCTATTGATTTCTCTAATATACATTTCTTCACTCAAAAGAACAACATTCCCTCCTTTGTCACTGGGTTTTATTATAATTTCTGGATGGTTCTGAAGATCTCGCAAAGCCAAACGTTCTTCTTTAGATAAATTATCCCTACATGGACCATTAAGATCCAATTTATGTAAATCTTTCTGAACTGCTTCAGTAAATGCCTGTATATATGGGTTTAAGCTAAGAGGGAGCATGGTTTTTGATTTAAGTTTTAAAGTAGTAAATTCTCTCTCTGTTTCTAAGTCATCTGATTCAACATTCACCTCCCCTTCTTTTTTAAGATCTTACAAAATATCCAACATTTCCTTATCTTCAGATATATTTTGTTCTCGATCCTGATGAAATTTTCTAAGGAGTATTTTTCTTGAAAACAAATTTAAATCCTTCACTACTTCAAATTCATCCCCTCCCTTTACAGGGGAGAAAGAAAGTCCCTTTTTAAGTAAAGAGATATGTGCTTCTGTTAACTCATAATTCGTAAGATTTATGATGGTTTTATCATCTATTTTTAACCCAGAATCTATCTCATCATCCAACTTTTTAAAGTGTGGATTTCGCACCTCTTCATCATCACATCTCTCACAGACTATTTGTTTTTGCCTTTGTTTTTTCCTCCGCCCCCTCCTCCCCCTTCGCCTCCCCCCTGCCCCTCCAAAAAAGATTCAGAGGGGCATGGAGTCATGGACAAGGAGGGTGAGGGGGAGGAAGAAGGGCCCATATTTATTCCCCCTGTCTGATTCATCCGTTGTGTTACACTCCTTGTTTTAACTCCCCTTATTGAGTCATTATCCGAACTCGACTCATAACTTCCACTACTACTCTCTGAAGAATCATGGTTAGATCTACTGAACCTCTTTCTATAATTACGAAATACATTATAGACCTTTTTATTCAAAAAATTCTGTGTATCCCTCGCATACTTCTTCTTTTTTCGTAAACTAATTTCTTTCTGAGCTTTTTCAATATCAGATCGTAAAATTTCGTTAGCATTTTTGAATTCTTCTAGATCTTTAAATTTCTCCAGATCACGAGAACTCTTATCAATCTCTTCTTTAATTTCTAATAGTTGACGATTATTTTCCTCAATAATAATTCCAATTAACTCTAATGAACATTTTGTCAAAATATCTTGCCATTTCTGGATAAAAAGCTCAGATTTCAGATGTTTCCCCGGTAACATTCGGATTCTCAATCCTCTTGGTACTATCCCTGCCCTGATATACGCTTCAAGGCTGGATATGTCCCATTTAAGTCTTAATTGTCTTATCAATACATTCTTATAATTTTGAGAGCTGGTGACTTTTTTGAATTAGGGTTGAGTGCCTACCAGAAGTCCTTTCTTCATTCTTCTTTTTTCTTGTCAACCTCAGTGGGAACTCTACAGTTATGTATACAACAGATGCTGCACGGAAAAGAGCACACAACAATTCCCAGTGGCTCAGATGTCCAGGGCTAAAGGCTTAGAACAGGGGTAAGTAACCATTGGCTCTTTAGCTATTGAAGATTACAACTCCCATCATCCTCTGCCAGCTAATGGCTGGTTGGGGATGATGAGTTTTGTAGCCTCCAATATGGTTACTAGTGATGGGTGGAACATTTTCCACAAAAGCAAAACATAAAAAAAGTAAACTCCCATCTTCTTATCACGGTGCCCGTGCTCTTTCATTGGCATTCTGTCAGTCTACACTCCTGCTCTACGCCTATTGGCTATACTGTGATTGTCCCGCCCAGTATTGCCTTTAAATACTGGGTTCTGGCACCTCTCCAGTGCCCTTTCATGGTGTTCCAGTACCATCGCTTGTTCCTGATTTCTGTTTGCTCTCAGTTTATCGACCCGGCCTGCCTTACTACTCTTCATCTCGTGTCCTGCTTGTGTACTGACCCGAACTGCCTGACCATTCTGCTTCTCATCTCCTTTGTATCGACCCGGCTTGGCTGATGTTCCTGCTCTGTGTACCGACCCGGCTTGGCTGACGTTCGTGCTCCATGTACCGATCCGGCTTGGCTGACGTTCTTGCTTCATGTACCGACTTGGATTGGGTGACGTTCCTGCTTTGTGTGAACCCGCCCGGTCAGGCTGCTGCCTCCCTGCACGCCCTTACCGGTCTCCAGTTGAGGGCGGTGATCCTCTCTCGCTGTCTGTGACAGCTGTGCAGTTTTGGTCTCGGTGCCTCTGTGTCTCCCCGGCGACATTCCTATTGGCTTGTCTTACTATCTGATCCTGGTTAATTGCCTCCCAGGGCGAGTTGCTCAGTTGCTCAGTTCCGTTACTGTCACGGCAGTGCTCAGCTGCTCAGTCTCCATTACTGCTATGGCAAAGTGCAAGTGGCCTAGTATCACGGTGCCCGTGATTGCTGCCTTTTCCTGTCAGTTATCTGATTGGGCTCTCCATTGGCTGCCTGTCTTCAGCCTGTCCTGTATTGCCTATTTAGACTGTGCTTGGGCACCCGTTGGTTGCCCTTTCGTGGTGTCTCTATGTCGCTAGCACCTGCACTGATTCTCCTGAGCTTCCTGGGCCTTGACTGATTCTACTATGTTCCAGAGATTGCCTGTGTACCTGCCTGAACAGCTTCCTCTGTGTACTGGTTCCTGCCTCCGTTCCAGATCCAGTTTGGGCTGTTGTTCCTGCTGCCGTTCCTGATCCGGTTGGCTGCCGTTACTGTTCCTGCTTCCTGTCCTGACCTGGTTGTCTTCCTGCTCCTTGATCACGTGCATAGTGTCTCCTCCTTCATGTCGCCTTGGGCGACATTATTATCATTCTGTGACTTGTGTAGTCCAGTATGCGGGTACTGGTTCGCTCCATATACAACCGGTTGCTTGCTGCGTCCCATACAGCACTGGTAGAGTCTTGTGTATCCAGTACGCAGGTACTGGTTCGCTCCATGTATAACCAGTTGCTTGCTGCTTTCCATACAGCACCGGTAGAGTTTTGTGTAATCCAGTACGCGGGTACTGGTTAGTTCCATGTATAACCGGTTGCTTGCTGCGTTCCATACAGCACCAGTAGAGTCTTGTGTATCCAGTACGCTGGTACTGGTTCGCTCCATATACAACCGGTTGCTTGCTGCGTCCATACAGCACTGGTAGAGTCTTGTGTATCCAGTACGCAGGTACTGGTTCGCTCCATGTATAACCAGTTGCTTGCTGCTTTCCATACAGCACCGGTAGAGTTTTTTGTAATCCAGTACGCGGGTGCTGGTTCGTTCCATGTATAACCAGTTGCTTGCTGCGTTCCATACAGCACCAGTAGAGTCTTGTGTCGTCCAGTACACGGGTACTGGTTTGCTCCATGTATAACCGGTTGCCTGCTGCGTTCCATACAGCACCGGTAGAGTCTTGTGTAGTCCAGTACGTGGGTACAGGTTCGCTCCATATATACCGGTTGCTCTCAGTATCGTTCTTGCACCGGCAGTGTCATAGTTGGTCCAGTACGCGGGTACTGATTTGCTCCATCATTACCGTGTAATGCTCAGTATAGGCAACTGGTTTACTCCACCAATATTCTATTCGCTGAGGCCTTCTCCGCTTATGCACCAGTACTTGCAGTTCTCTGGGTGTAGCGAGGCTGCCTTGCCCGGTATATTGGTAAGGCCGGTAGAGTCTCCTCTCTCGTTGTGCTAGTCTAAAGGCTGCCTTGCCTGGTATATTGGTATGGCCGGTAGAGCCTCCTCTCTCTTTGTGTCAGTCTCAAGGCTGCCTTGCCCGGTATATTGGCAGGGCCGGTAGAGCCTCCTCTTTTGTTATGCAAGCCTCTAGGCTGCCTTGCCCGGTATATTGGTAAGGCCGGTAGAACCTATTTCCATACTGTGCCAGTCTTAAGGTTGCCTTACCCAGTATTGGCAAGGCCGGTAGAGCCCTTCTATTATTCACTGTACCACTATTCACTATTGCATTGTACGAATTACGTGTTGTTATATGTGTATGCCAAACCCGCGAGGGTTCTCTTTAAACTTTCAATAAAGTTGTGTTTTTATCTTAACTCTGTGTCTGAGAGTCAAAACAAACCGTGACAACTAGTCTCCGTTACTGCTACGGCAGCGTCCCTGTGGCTCAGAGTCCGTTATTGCCACGACAGAACTTCAGTTGCTCAGTCTCCGTTTATGCCACATCAGTATCCAAGGGCTTAGACTCTGTTTATGCTACGGCAGTCTCCTGTTGCCTAGTATCCACTACTGCTACGGCAGTGCTCTCGTGGCTTGGTCTCCGTTACTGCTATGGCAGTGCTCTAGTTGCCTGGTCTCCGTTACTGCTATGGCAGTGTCCATATCACTCAGTCTCCATTACTGCTATGGCAGTGTTCACGTGGCCTAGTCTCCTTTACTGCTCTGGCAGTTCTCAAGTTGCTCAGCCTCCGTTACTGCTAAGGTAATTCACCATTACCTGTTATACTTATTCTTGGGAGTTACTCATATTTAAGCTCTGTACCCTAGGTGAGCTTCTTAACAGGCCTTACCACACATGGGACTGTTTACACTCGCTGACTGCTATTAACCCATGCAGTACCGATACACTGGGACTCTTTCAAGATCCACCTGACCTGTGTCAGTATAATGTGTTATGGACTCTATCCTTATACTAGACCTGTGTGGGCTTACCTATATATATAACTTGTCTTGTGGCTGTACTATATTAAATGCATATTATAGGACCTGTGAGTGTCATTGTAATCTTAATTGTTTAATAAAACTGTGTTTTATCCAAACCTACTGTGTCTGTGTGTCAAACAAACCGTTACACTTCTGCAGGTATTCTCTTGAAAAGGGCAGGTTTCTCCCTATTTTCCCACTTTTTCATTTTATTAAAAACAATGATAACAACTTGGCTGTATAAAAGGTGTGTTAGTTAAAGGGATAGTAATACTTGAAAATAAGTTTATTTTATATTGTAGCCCTTAAAAAAACATGAAAAATGATATAAGTCTTATCTCCCAAACCTTTATGGTTTGGAAGATATTCACTTGTAAAATATAGTAAAATTCTCTTTTCCTGGCTGTTTCAGCCAAGTCTGCCATCTAGTGGACAGATTTGGAATTCGGTCCACAGAGCAACCTGCAGCTCTTTAGCAGTGCCGAGATCACAATCTTTGAAAAGAACTGCTTAATTGGAACTATCTACAAAGTGTGCCTGGCTTGAAAGCACACTTTGTAGACAATTCCAATTAAGAAATTATTTTTAAAGATGGTGATCTCAGCACTTCTGGAGACTCACAACCGGTCCTGGGACCGGATTCCAAATCTGAAGGGTGGAGCAATGACATCACTCCAGGGGAAACTTTACTTCTGAATATCTCCCAAACCATAAAGGTTTGGGAGATAAGACTTATATCATTTTTCATGTTTTTTTAAGGGCTACAATATAAAATAAACTTATTTTCAAGTATTACTATCCTTTTAACCACATATTTTCAGTCTGTGCTTGGGAGAGAAAGGGAAAGCAGTTGAATTTTTGATGCTTTTTGGTGTAGAGGCAGACAGGTGAAGACGAGGAACTGAGATTGCTTGATAGGAGTATTGCTGATAACTAGTTGCTCTCTGGACATGTAGGGTATGGAGAGTGTGGGTGTGAGGAGAGAAAGGAGAATTAGAAAAAAAGGCAAAAAAGCTTCCTGTTGACTAACAGGTGAGAGTCACATTGAAAGTCAGAAAGGCTGAGCTACCTGAGCTGATCAGACTGAGTGACCGTAAGATACACATACAGACATCACTCCGTGTGGAAGCCATTGAAAAACAGGAGGTTCTAGATTGCACTACTAGTGAGAAAAAGGATTATGCTTGACAGAATAGTAGATGGTTGCATTGGTAATACATCTATCTAGATACAAAGAGATTTTTCCTCATAGATGAGGAGAAAAAAGTACCACAATTACACTCCAAAAATATCCTCAGTTGTGGATTATAGACTTGGAAACATTAAAATCTTGATAAAAATGAACTATATTAAAAATAAATTATTTATTGTGACAATTCTAAAAAGACAACAACATTTTAACAGGATAGTAATGTTTCACAAAAACAGAAGTTCCAATTAATCTTCATAGTATTTGGGCCATGGAGAGTGTTATTTCAATATTGTCAGAGTTATAGTTCAAGAGTAATTAAATGATAAAGTATCCCCCCTCCCTCCGTAAACAACTTTCCCTCAGATGTGGAATCTGGTCACTTCACCAGACATCTGACAGCAAGGGAACTTCTTCTTATTGTGAGTATAAGGAAAACCCTGTTCCCCCTTGACAGGTTTTTCCCTTAAACCTGAAAGATTGTCCCTCTCTTCGATCCATCCAGACTTGCTGCTCTGAGGTGAGCAGTGTTACAACAGTAAAAAAGAAGGGGTTGGGATACTTTATCATTCAATTACTCTTGAACTACAACATTGACATAACACTCTCCATGGACCAAGTACTATGTAGATTAATTGAAGCTGCTTTTATTGTGAAACATTACTGTCCCTTTAACATTGGAAATATCTTCTCATATGTGTATTGAAATAGCTGTCATGATGTTTTCCTGCTAGAGGTAAAAATGTCCCCTTTAGATTGTAAATTTTCAGGCAGGGACCTCAGTTCCAGTGTTTCACTTTGATAAGCATTTGAAGCCCTGTATTGTCTAAACCCTAAATTGTAAAGCTCTGCGTACACTTATGGCGCTATATAAATAAACATATTAATTAATTCCCTAATAATCCAGCACTGATGTGTCAGATATTGTGCCACATAATTCTAAGAGAACCTTCTCAAAGCTGAAAAAGGGATGAATGTAACTGAAAGAAACCCTAATTTTAGGATTTATAGTAATCTCCCTCGTAATAATAGTGTGGGTCATCAACAATGTAGTAGGGATCCCTGTTATCAGTATGCTTGTCCCTCTTATCTAAAGTAAATATATATATGGCCACTGTATATAGCGGTTGGGATAGACCACTGGATTTAATCCCAATCACATTGACATTGATGGGGGGATGAAAAAGTTAATCCTTATTGTAGGATTGAATTAAAAGAACCAACAGAGATTTTTTTGATATAATAACCATTCTTTTCCATGTGGGGTAAATGGAGGGAGAATCGGTGCTTGTTAAATGAATGTGCATTAATTAAATTAGTGTGATGCTTATGGTTGTAATTAGGCATGGTTCATGTACTGACCACTGATGTCATACTTTCAAGGACACATGCCATAATTATACTTGGAACTCCATGGAACCATGACCAAATAAATGTATGTAGCTACTAAAAGAGACGTCTCTGAATAATCGGACCTCATGAGTGTAGATAAACTTAAAGCATAACCACAGGTCTGACTGGGAGACATGGCAGAGGTGCCACAACTAGCAGCTGAGAAAGAACTCCTAAAAGTTACGGGCTCTGGAGCACACATCAGAAGTAAAGCTGATGTGTCAGAGTGTGCCAAGATTTAATTCATTTGCAATAACACCTATGGCTTCTGCTACCGAAGCGTATGACTCCTAGTTTGTTGCAGGAGATTACAAGAGTAGTGGAGTGCCCTCACATGCAGCTGAATCCACCACCACCACATCAAGTCATGTTGTTAACCCTTTGAGTGCCAGAGGGGTACACAACGCATTGCTTTGCAATGCTTTGCGTACCCCTCTGGCACTCAAAGGGTTAAAACAATAAATTACACAGCTACTCCTAGCTACATTTTAGGCAGAAAAGATGAGTGTGAGTGTGAGTGTGTGAGTGTGTGAGTGTGAGTGTGTGAGTGTGTGGGTGTGGTCTGATCATGCTTTCAGTGGTTCTGGTTATATTCCTAAAGTCAGTTGGACATTTCTATAAAGTAACAATTTTGGGAGACTTACATTTCTAAAAATGAGCCAGCATCTTATACCATCTGAGTATCAGATAACAGAAATGGAAAAAAAACACAAGACTGGGAAGCTCACTGCACATTTATGGATATTTAATTCATTAAAAATAAAGGTTAGCACAGCATCAAGCTTATATAAAGGAAAGCCAGAAAAACAATTGTTTTGCAGGCTTGCTGTAAGTTAAATATTCAAAATATTATAGCAACAAGACAAGCAGGATTAAAGGGATAGTAATACTGTAGCTCCAAATTTTCTTTATATATTTTTAACACCCATAGTGCTATACTTAGTTTCTTATAATGTATTAGTAAAACACTATTCCTGCACAAAGATTCCCCCTCCCGCCCCTTCTGGTTGAGTCACTGATCCTATCTACTGGTCAGGATGGAGAGAGGTGAGGAGCAATCTTCAGTTAGCAAAGGAAAATCCTGCCCTCTGTCAAGGAAGGCAGGGTTTTCCTTATACTTACTGACTAAAGATTATCCCTTGCTGAATCTGTCCGGTCCCATGGCTGCATTCAAGATCTTAGGGGAGTTGGCCACAAGGGGCAGGAGGGGGAGCCTTTCTGTAGGAATTGTGTTTGAACTACAACATTGTAAGTAACTAAATATAACTCTATGGGTTTTAAAATATATAAAGAAAACTTGGAGCTGCAGTTTAATCAGAATAGTACTATCCCTTTAAAACAATCCCTGAAAAAGATTTGTTTGCAGGCCTTATGCTTGGAAAAAAAACATGTCCTGGAAACATGTATATGCTCTACTGGCCTAGTGCCAGCAGTGCTAGATGGTGGTGGCAAATGCCACTTGTGATATTCAGGCATTTGCTACTGCTGTAGTTGCTACCACTGAGTCACCTAAGCAGCAGGAGTATTATTTTTCCCTGGAAAGCAGGAAGAAACTGTGCAACAAGCACAGTATGCACAAGGAAACATTGCAAAATAGGGGAAAGACTAGTATCATAGCAATTCAAACATCTGCTTTCATACTAAGAAAAAGGAGCAACTGTAACCAAAAAGGTGATGCTTAGGCTAGCAATGTAATACCATCCCCCAAGAAATAAAGTACTGTTGTCACTATGGCCTTTGTCTGCTCCTCTAAGGGCACGCAATGAAAAGAAGACTTACTAACAATCATGAATCCTCCTTGCCACCAGCTTAGCATATTCAATGGGATGGAATGTCCACAGACGCTCTTGATACCCTGAATTTGATTGCTCTCCACCAAATTTCCAGAGATCTACAGTGTGCAATTGGTGAACGCAAACTGCCAGATCCTTACATCTACAGAATCAATATTAGCTGGTGGGGAGGTAATGGAGGCAAAGGTGGTACATCAGAGGAGGAGGAAGATGGGTGCTAGAGCATGAACAATGAGTACATTTTCCTGCACCCAGATCCTAGCACAAAACACAGTTATGACACAAGTGTTATGTTCATCATCGGAATTCCAGGCTGGGTTTCTCTTGCCTTCCTCAAGTTTTTTGCCCTTGGGGAGAGACAAGGAGCACAGTGACAGTTGCTCTCATTTTCTTATTTTGGAGTTTGGCTATCATATGCTTAGCATAAACATGCAGTATATATTGCATGTGTTTTATTAGGGCAGATGTGCCAAGATGTGTTCCCTTCTTTTCCCTTTTAACTACCTTATCACAAAGTGCACACTGCTTTCACTGATGAATGCATTGTGCCTGCTCCAAAGGAAAAATAGGAGAAAGGTGTAGAAGAATAGCCTTCTTTTTCTTCTTCTTCTTCTTCTCCATAATCACCTTCAGAGGTTTGGGCAGGATATGCTACTGCTACAGCATTAGCACTAAAAATAGGACCTGGATTAATGGTGACAAGTGGAACCTCTCCTACACCCATGTCATTGCTTTCTGCACCCAGTCCAAGTGGCCTTTTGCACACTAACCTGCTCATCATCATCCTGCTGCTGTAACAGATGAAAACCTGCCTCTGACGACTCAGCAGCAGGAATTACAGCAGCAGCAACTCCAGAATGTCAATGCTGGTGGCGGTGATGCCCATCCCCATTTGGATCTCTGTCTCCCATTTCCCTATCATTTTAGCCCATTCATTTAGTTCATAGTTCATTTGCATTCTCTCTTCCTCATCAGCTTCTCCACAATCACCCTCACTCTCATCACCACCAGTCTCTTCCTGCTATATGTGACTGGTTGGGGATGACAAATGTGACAGAGGGTTATCTTCTGTCATTCTTGCCATCTCCTCAGAAGAAGGCACACTGGAAACAGTAGCAGCAGGCACAGGCAGCTGATTTTTACTGCTCATAGTTCTAGCCAGTACTTCCTTCTTCCTCAATATAGTTCTCTGCATCCCAAGGGATACTGGACATGATTGGTTAAGGGGTATGTAGACTCCCTTTACCACTGGTGCTGCTCTTCCACCTCTGTATCAGCAGCATCAGGGTCCATACAACTTTTCTTGTTGGTGTCAGTGGTCATAGTGCTTGCTGGCACTTCAAATGTCTTTATTATTTATTTCCTTTTTTTCTCTCTCTCTGACTCCTTCCATTCTCTTTCCTGCCTATTCTACACCAAGCTGTGTGGTGAGAAATTTTGCATTTTTATAGTATGGTGGCAGGAAGTCTTGCCACCATTGGAAAATGTAGGCAGAAAATTTAAACATTCTCATTGGCAAATCTATGGTGTCAGTGAAAAGGCAGAAAATCTATGTGTTTCTTTATCTGTGGGAATTCCTGAAGAAAAATAAATTGTGCTTTTTTCACAAAAAAGTATCATGGGAAAAAAAACAGAACTTTTCACCCATCCTTACCACAGAGGTCCTGATTTTCACAGTTAAAATATTGGATATTCCAAAATATTACACAGGTTTTCTTCAGGAACAGTTAGAATGAAGTTTATGCAATTAATTCAAAATGTGTTTGAGCTCAAATTAAACTGTATAATTCTGAACCCTCTGGCAAAAATGTATATTGGTACACAGTGGAGTGTGATATCTATGCCACTCAGTCTTTTCTCTGTAACTAGAGTATTCACCATACATAACACAATTTTTATTTTAACCTGTTGTTTTCTCATTTTGCCAGTTCAAGGCAAATGTAGAAAGTATGTTTGCTGGAAAGTATTTCCCCTTCACAACTAGTGTACCTGTGTAGGTGACTGCGTAATTACCTGGGATAAATAAATATAAAAAAGATTACTAGGGGGGGAATACAATGATGGCCTGATCTAAGCCCCTTCCTGCTCCTATCTGTATTTTTTATTTGACATGAGGAGGAACTAAAAGGTCTCCAATCTCTCCACTCCAGTCTGTACACTGTATATGTCTTGCCCCATTACCTTAAGTGTACCTAAACCTAGCTTGTTTTATTGGGGTATGCGATACATAATACAATGCCAAAGTGATGTATATAAGAAAATAAGGTATTCAGCAGAAAGCTATATGCTCAGTACCCATGACACCCATCACAGTATGTAAACTTTTGCCAAAGCTTTTTTCCTTGTATGGCAAATAGCAAGCTAATAAAGCATTATACTATGTCAAACATTATGATATCTTTGTAGTTTGAAAACTCAGTTGCATCTTTTTCAAAATGCAGGCTCTGCTGAAATAATCAATATTCAGAAAACAGAGAAAAAAGAGGAGGGTGGGATACAAAAGGAGGAGAAGAGAGAAAGTTACAACATGGGAAGATTGGGAGAAATTAAAGAACTATGTTGAAGGGGAGATAAGGAAGACAATGTAAAAGTTGAAGCATCATTTCTCTCTCCTACCTTGTTCAAGCTGTAGCTTCTCTCCATATGTTTCATAGGCCATAAGCAGCTTGATACGAATGCGTCTGAGTGTCAGAATTGTGAGCAATACATATAAAGCAACATGTTATTCTCCCTTCTAACATTTAGTTGGTTAAACATGCACTAAGTGGTCCCTCAAATAGAATGTTTAACATTTTAAAGACCAGAGGGATGTGCAACATGCAGCTTCATGATGTGTTACTTACCCATTTTGTCCTTGAAATGTTAAATTCAAAATGATAGAAAAGTGTCATAATAAATCTCTGTAGAGCATGGAGACTCTGTGACCTGTTTATAAGAGTAGGAAGATTTAGATCAAAGCTGTCCACCAGGCCAGCGAGCCTATACTTGGAGGGAAGGAACATTATTATATGCATAGAATCTATAGAGAAGTCCACCTTCTGTGAGTTTTATGTCTACGGTGCTCTCAATGTGTCACTGTTTTCAGGCAATGAAGGACAGACACAATCGCAAAATATAAATAACCACCTTTATTTATAATGTACAGCAAATAATAATATAGCCCACAAAACCCCAGAACTCAAGATGATAGGACCAAGGCTCCTACCCGGAGCCGCAGACTGTACTGCGCACTGCACTACTGCGAGATACCAGAGACTAGGCCCGAAGTGTGGATGAAACAACAGAAGGTATAGTACTGATGCACCAGTCTCCACTCTGGGTCATGCGACCAGAGGCAACAGGGAGTGAGAGCAGTCCTGAACCATGGAACACTGAGATTGCTGGTCAGGCACTCTAGGAGGGTACTGAGCAAGTAGTCAGCCAGAGCCACAAGTCAGACAAGCCGGGAACTGCATGGAGCGATAGTCAGCAAGAGCCAGAGGTCAGACAATCGGGGACTACATGGAGCAAGTTAGTCAGCCAGAGTCACAGGCCAGAACCAATGTGGGTAGTCAGACAAGCAGGGGTCATACAAGGAGCAAGTTAGTCAGGCAGAGCCACAGCTCAGGACTGAAGTGGATAGTCAGTCAAGCCGGGGTCATAAACAGAGCAGATTCTCAGATAAAGCATGGGTCACAATTGAGCACAAGAGACACTAGCGGAAACACCACGCAAGGGCAATGACTCCCAGGCCCAGGTAGGTTTATAAAGGAGCAGAAGGAGGCGGGACCCAATTAGGCCACCCAGAATAGGCCCATAAACAGGCATCAGTTCTAGTGCCTGTTACCTGATGTCAGCAATGAGGAAGTGGCTGGAGGCCATGCCTGTCGGCGGCCATACAGAGGTAGGAAGCACAGGAAAACTTAGTCTGTAAGGGATATTGTGATACAATGGGACTTGGTAGAGGTGCACTAAATGACCTGGTACAAGAATGATGTCATATTTCTTTTTGACTCGCTAATGGGACATGAGGGCCACCTCTTCCACCAACTAATTTACAGGCAGGAGGTCAGGTTAAATGTGATATGAGATCAGGTTAGCTAAGATCTTTAAGATCAGCTTTACTCAGGGTTTCTCAATATTCTGACATAAAGCTGACAGTCATCAAACAGCAATGCATCTTCTATATTTGGGGAATATGTTTAGAGGAGGGAAAAGGACGGAGACTTGTTCTTTGGGTTTTAACACTCTGAATACCTCTGTTTGCTTTATGTTTGGAGCATAGAGATCCAGATTACTTTCCTATTTAGAACAAAAGAAATTGGTAGCCAATACGTCTAAGGTTACGTCAGTGTATTCCATACGTGGAAAGTGGATATGCTTTGATCTGGATTCTGCTCTCCATCTGTGATGTGTGAAGGCACCCAGCTTTTGTGTGTTATGGGGGTAATCTTTGCTAGTGATTCTACAATAAGTGTATAAATGGCTGAAGATTGTTCAGTTTTATTGATTCCCTTGATAAACTAACCCAGCGTTACAAAACTTGTAGGGAGATTGCTATTGTATGTTGATTTTATATGAAGATGGGATATAGCATCAAACATTCAGACTCAGGTTGGGTTTCTCTCTTCTTCCTTCTCTTTGATTTCAACCAGTGCCCAATTTAATTTGTGGGGGTTTGGCTTTAAAGTGCTTCACATAAATGTCAGGGGGTCTGTATTTCATATGTGTTATGAGAGCAGCTGTGCCAAGAATCTTTCCCTCCATTCCCATTTCTCTGACTTCTCACAAATCATGCACAGTGCTGTCGCTGATGACTGCCCCGTGCCTGCTCCAAGAGAAAAATAGTCTCACACCCAGGATCCTGGGGGGAGGGGGAAAGGTGGAGAAGAATGGCCTCTTTCTTTTTATCCTCAGCAATCCCCTTCAATGGCTGGATCAGAGAATGATGTTGCTGCTGCTCCTCAGAATCAGCAATCCAACTAGGACCAGGAGTAGTGTTGCTGCTGCAAGTGGAACCTATCCTAGCCCCACATCAATATTGCTGGACCCCTTTTCCACTGTGTCCACAGTGGTCTGTGGCACACTAGCCTGCTCATCATCATCCTGATGTTCTTGCAGCAGCAGGAATTACAGCCGCAGCAAACAATGTTGTCACTGATGCTAGTGGTGGTGGTGCCCATGCCCATTTTTTATTTCAGTCTCCCATTCCTTCTCGCTTTGGGCTAAAAAGGCCATTATTGTATCTTCCACCGCAGCTGCTCCACCATCACCCTCATTATCACCACCACCAGTCCCTCCTTGCTGTTGCTGCTCCATTAGAAACTTACTTGATGCCAATGAGGACAAATGTGACAGAGTCCCCGAATGCCTCACTTGCCATCTCTTGAGGTAAAGACAAAGGCTGGCAGCACTAGCAGCAGGCACAGGCAGCTACTCTATGCTGATGGTATTACTGCTGCTAGCCCCCAGTTCTGCCTTCCACAATATCATGTCCCAGAGGGACAATGCCGGGGGAAGGGGAATCACAGGGTCAGGGGGATGTTATGGGCTCCCTTGACCGCTAGTCTAGCTGCTCATCTTCACTTCCCCTTCCACCTCATCAGGAGGATCTACTGCTACATGCTAGTCACTCCATCAGCTGCTTCAATATCATCACCATGACCCCCTCCCTCACCATCAACACTGTCTAGCTGCTGAGTGGTAGTAGTAGTGGTGGGACTACTTGGGAATGGCACATGCAACTTAAGAGTCCCCTGCTGTCACACTTGTGATCATCTCCTCCTTTCCCTCATCCTGAGTATCACAAGGCACACTTGCAACACTAGCATCAGGCTCAGGTAGCTGGCCTGTCCTGCTCACACTGCTACCCACTTCTTCCTGTGCCTGTGACACTATTTTTCCCAGGATCCCAAGTGATTATTTAGGGGGACCAGGCATCATTGGGGAATCAGGGCTTCCAAAACCTTCAATGTTTGTGATGGACACTTCCTCCTCAGTCTCACTTGACTCATAATGGTCTTTCCAGCTCATCCTTTTCTTTGCAGTTCTGGTGCTCGTAGTAATGGCACACACTATGATGCTCTGCTGCCTTAATTTTTCTAAATAAAGCACTGAAAAACAGTCTATGACCTTCTCTCCCTTTCTCTCTCTCTCTAGCTGCTTGTATTGTGTTTTGCTTTTGGCACGAAAATGTGGAGTACATGTAATTAAGGGAAGTTTGTAGCAATTGAAAAAAATAGTGAAAACACTTGGCAATAGGTTAAAACGGCGAAGGTTATAAGGGCTTTATTTAAAACAGACTTTCCTGCTACAAAGCAGATAATCATATGGTTTTTGCGGATATTTTCACAGGAACACAGTGGTACCTTTCATCCATCCCTAGTGCTCACACTGCTATCCAGTTCTTCATGTGACTTTGTTGGTTTGCTACAAATTTTACCCCAGATTCCTAGGTATGATGTAGGGAGCCTGGGCATCATTGGGTCTGGGGAATCATGGTTTCCAGACCTTCCTATGCTGGTAGTAGCAACTGCCTCCACCTCCTCAGATTCCTTGGACACATCATGGTCCTTCCAGCTCCTCCTGCAAAACAGCCTATCACCCTCCCTCTCTCTTTATTTAGCTGCCTGTGTTGTGTTTCACTTCATCGAAACATCACATTTTTGCCTGGAAAATGTAAAATACAAGTAAAGGTGCAGGAAGTCTGTAGCCATTGGAAAAAATTGTGAAAACATTTTGGCAATAGACAAAAAAAGCAAAGATTTTAAGAGCTTATTTAAAGTGGATTTTCCTGCAGATTTTTTCAGGGTGTAAGCACTCGTGCTCACCTGCTTAGGGAGCGGGCCGCTCCAGTGTGCAGAGAGGCGGCCAGTCCTTTCTGTGTAGTCTTCACGGCCATGCCATGTCCTGCGTGTGCGGAGAGCCGGACTCCATGGTCTCTTAGGCACCGGTCTCTCCCTTCTGTCTCTTGCGGCTCCTTCTGCATCTGTTTGGCTCCCTCTACTGGCCGGCAGAGTCAGGCGCACATCACTGGGATTCCCTTTAGTGACATAGCATCTGGCGCATAAAGGGACAGGTCATTTAATGCTCCACCTACCAGGGGTGGAGGAAACATATTTAAACTGCCTGGACACCACATCTGTTGCCCTTTCATGGTGTTCCACTGCAGTCCTGTTTGGAGAATGTTCATGTATGACCTTTGGCTTGGCTACCTGCCCTTCCCAGTGTCCAGTGTTATGGATTGTCTGACTACTCGCTTGGTATTGGACCTTCGGCTCTGACTGACTACCCGCTCTGGCACTGACCCCTGGCTTGTCTGACTATCCGCTTGGTATTGACCATCGGCTCTGGCTGACTACCTGCTTTGGTATTGACCTTTGGCTTGTCTGCATACCGACTATTCTGACTGCAGGCCTGAGTCAGTATTCTCCTTGTGGCAACCTGTACGTATGCTCTTCTGGGTCCTAGCCACAGTATTCGCTACTTTCCTGGGTCCCATCCCCAGTGGTGCTATTTCATGGTTGCCTTCAGTTTATCTCCCAAAGCATCCTCCTATTCCTGGTAGGAACTACTTGCTTTGTGCTTATTTACTTAGTGTATATCATCTGTTTGTCTTTACCGTAAATATTTACACCGTTCAGTAAAGGTGGTGTTTCAAAATCAGTACTGTCTCCTGTCTGTTCATTGGTATCTGTGACACAGGGAAACACATCTGAACCTTTCACCCACCCCTAGATGTCAGTTGCCATTGTTCCTACTTGATGGAGCCCTAAATGGTGACCACTCTACTATTTAAGATATTAAAAAGCTCTTTTTAAGTCAGTGGGGATTTTGGGAAGTTTTAATTTCATCTGTTGTGCAAACTGGCTTTTCTTATTTATACATTTGGTCAATTATTGCATTTAAAACTAAATATAATTTGCTTGATTAATATATTAACATATAAAGAGACAATATTGTTTTTATATATCAGTCTTGCTTTGGTACAGACTTACAGCATCTGTTTTCAACTTTGCTATTTTACAATGCAAGACATGTTTTAATAGAAGGCGCAGAGATAGATCCTCTGTGACATTTTTAGATATTTTTTAAAGTTCAGATTAAAAAGCAGAAATATCTTACTGTGACAAAGGTCTGGAAATAAATTGACTTTCTACAAAGTTCTATGCAGTGTAATCTTGTAAGTGTCTTTCACCATCACAGTAATGAAACTTACTGTAATAGATATGAAGGGGCATATTTAAACCGTGCTCTGTAGCCAGATACCTTTCAGCATTAAATGACACTTTGCAGCTTATTGACTTAAATATAATGCAACAAATGCATTGTATTCACGTTAGGTTTCAAGGAAATTTAGACTATATGCATCAATGCATGACAGTCTTGTCTGTAATGGCTTTTGCCAAATGTTAAAATATATTGAATAATACAAGACAAACTTTAATGTAGTCTCTAAACAGATGTCCTCATGACTGAACAGTATATGAGTCACAGATACTTATTGAGTAATTTCAGAACGATTTGCTGTACTGAAAGCTCTTAGTTGTTCAAATAAAAGTCTTTTGACTAAAACTAGAGATGAGTGGGTTTTTATATACCGCTGAGCCTCACTGATTTAGCTGACACTCTATTATCTCTTATCTATATGCCAAAATGCACTTTAAGAAATGAAAATGTTTAGTTGGCATTTGCCACACAGATTAAATCCTGTTTCAGAAAGGAGATGAAGGTGATTTTTTTATTGTTTGTTTTTAATATAAATACAACACTGGCTTGAGTAGCAGAGGAAGGTTTAATTAATGGAAGTGAAATAAACCTAAGGAGTGATGAGAGTCAATAAACATATTAATTATCACCAGTGGCTGAGGCTGTCTTATCTAATAACTCCCCCATCACATATGCCTATGAGTTGAGGGTTCATATGTAATAATTTTGTCTCTCAGCCTTGCCTTAAGGATTAAAGTGTGCTTGTCAAGTAATCCTAATTATCCAACAAGTAAGGCAGATAACTATATTAAAGGGGAGATCTAATGGATGTACAATATGTATAAAATACGCCTGCAAATTTAAAATGTAATTTATTTTAATTCTATTGTCAAATGATTTCGATCAGCTGAAGACAGTAAGAAGATGCAATCTATGTATGTATTTATTTTAATAGATTTTTATTTAGAAATCTTGCTATACATACAATATCAAACACAATGACAATATAAGAAGTAATACAAATATCATAGCATATATATATATATATATATATATATATATATATATATATATATATATATATATATCTATTGAGCTACATACTTTTGCATATATGTATCTAACATGATGAACAAATTAAAACAGAATGAAAAGGATATAAAAGGGTCAATCTGAGTAGTTTTTTCAGGAGGAAGTACTATGTTGAAGAGACACTCATAGCAATCCGTGATGAGTGTTGTGGGTCTTCACTGTCTAGTCTCTTTGACTAAGGAGGAGGAGGAAGGTTGAGTACTCGTCTGATTTCCTTATTATGGACATGAGAATGATGCTTATATTAGGGAGATTGCAAAGTTCAACTACTAGTAGTTGTGAATAAGAGGAATTAATAGGTCGGAAGAGGAGAAGAAAAAAAATGTAATGGGAGGGGCAATCATCAAGGTATTAGACAAGGGGAAAAACGTCCAATCCTAGTGTATCTTGAACGATGTAGGAGTACACAAGAGGTCTCTGGCTGAGCATGATTTCTGATAAGACAGAGGTATAGATAAATAAGCACTAGCAAGTTAGTTAGCTGTCAAAACACGGGGTGTGAGCAGGTATCCTGGAGAATTACTTGACCTACCAGTACAGTAGTGAGTGATGATTGGGTGGCATAGAAGTGTAACCAAGGTGCCTACAAAGAGTCAATAAAATTGGTTTTAGATGTGGAATAGGCATGACAGCTTTTGATAGCGATAGCTTCAATCCAAAATTGGATCAAGGAAGGTTCACGTGAGAATCAATATATAGATTTCGTCACTGGCAGGATTTTATACACAATATATTTATAAGGGCTTAGTCTGGAATTCAAATTCCCACTGTCTTAAGAAATAAGGTTTAATCGGATCTGGGTCTTCCATTAAAAGCAACAGAAAGGAAGAAGTCTTATCAAAGGTGGGGGGGGGCTGTCAGGGCTCTTTCTAATTTTGTGAGAGGTTGGCAGAAGTATCCTCTGTCTTTGGCAGCAGCTGCCCAATGTTTGACCTAGATATACGTCCACTAATCAATTTGATCAACACCCAATGTTGAAGATATAGCTGTACTCAGGATCAAACCCTTCAGTGTTACGAGGGAGTGCAAAGTGTCAAGACTAGTGATGATCGATCACCCCAATGCTCGGGTGTTCGGGTGCTCTGACCGAGCGCCCCCGGAGGCTCGAGTGCTCGGCCGAGCACCCGAGCCCCATTGAAGTCAATGGGAGGACTCGAGCATTACACCAGGCACCCCCTGCTCTGATGAGGGGAGGGTGCCTGGTCCATAGGAAAAGGGCAGAAAATGATGGAAACACCACAGAAATGGTTCAGGGACAGCATAGGGAGGATGTCTGGATGCATCTTGGACTCCAACATCGCTGCTGGGAATGATGTTTCGTCCGTAGTACGCCATTTTTACAGACTGACCGTAAAACACACAAAAAGGAAGATAAAAACGACTTTAGGCGAAAAATTGTTACCAAACAGTATTTGCTGTATATTTACTTGTATATCATCTGCAAATTCTGCAAAAAATTTCCTCGATTTTTCGGAAATGGGGCCATGATTAAGAGGGAAACGTGCGCAGAGGCAAATTCTCCAAAAAATTTCCTCGATTTTTCTGAACTGAGGCCATGATTAAGAGGGAAACGTGCTCAGAGGCAAATTCTCCCAAAAATTTCCTCGATTTTTCTGAACTGAGGCCATGATTAAGAGGGAAACGTGCGCAGAGGCAAATTCTCCCAAAAATTTCCTCGATTTTTCTGAACTGAGGCCATGATTAAGAGGGAAACGTGCGCAGAGGCAAATTCTCCCAAAAATTTCCTCGATTTTTCTGAACTGAGGCCATGATTAAGAGGGAAACGTGCGCAGAGGAAAATTCTCCCAAAAATTTCCTCGATTTTTCTGAACTGGGGCCATGATTAAGAGGGAAACGTGCGCTGAGCCGACCATCTAAAACATTATGGGTGAGGGTCTGCTGCGGAGCTGACCATCCTAAACATTATATGCGAAGGCCCGCTAGTGAGCTGACGCTATAAAACATTATATGAGAGGGCCCGCTAGAGAGCTGACCCAATAAAACATTATATGAGAAGGCCCGCTGGTGAGCTGACCTATACAAAAATTGTCAAACTGCGCCCGCTGGTGAGCTGGCCCTATATAAAAATTATATCACTGGGCCCGCTGGTGAGCTGGCCTTATATAAAAATTATATCACTGGGCATATGGAAGAGAGTCAACCATATACCCGTTTTTTGGGTGGAAGGGGTGAATGGGAATACAGAGTATTCCCATCATTGTAAATAACATATATAAAGTGACTTTATGTTCCCCCGGGGCTTTCCTCCAGTGGAGTGGAGAAGTCAGGGGAAATCCAGGCCTTGTTCACTTTTATAAGTGTCAACCTATCAGCATTTTCGGTGGAAAGGCGGATACGCTTATCTGTTATGATGCCACCAGCAGCACTAAATACCCGCTCAGACAGAACGCTGGCGGCAGGGCAGACCAGCACCTCCAAGGCGTAGAGTGCCAGTTCATACCACGTGTCCAGCTTGGACACCCAGTAGTTGTAAGGCACAGAGGGATCATTGAGGACGCTGACACGGTCTGCTACGTACTCCTTCACCATCTTCCAAAACTTTTCCCTCCTTGTGACACTAGGCTGCGCATCAGGGTGAGGGTGCTGGCGGGGTGTCATGAAGGTGTCCCACGCCTTGGAGAGTGTTGCCCTGCCTTTGTCGGAACTGCTGTGTGCTCCCCTTTTCTCCCCTTCTCGGTTGGCCAAGGTAGCACGTACTCTGTCGCCAGCGTTGTCAGATGGAAAATTTTGGAGCAATTTTTCAACAAGAACCTTCTGGTATTGCACCATTTTGCTTGTCCTCTCCACCGGAGGAATGAGAGATGAGAAATTCTCTTTGTAGCGGGGGTCCAGAAGGGTGAACACCCAGTAATCCGTGTTGTCTAAAATGCGTATAACGCGTGGGTCACGGGAAAGGCAGCCTAACATAAAGTCAGCCATGTGTGCCAGAGTACCAACAGGCAAGATTTCGCTGTCCTCACCAGGAGGATGACTCTCAATCTCCTCATCCTCTTCCTCCTCTTCTGCCCACCCACGCTGAAGAGATGGAACTAAAGTTCCATGGCTACCCTCTGTAGCGGAGGCAACCGTGTCTTCCTCCTCCTCCTCCTCCTCCTCTGCCTCCTCCAATTGTCGCTGAGAAGACGAAGTGAGGGTGCTCTGGCTATCACCTTGTGTAAGCTCTTCCTCCCGCATTTCCACCTCTTCCACATGCAAAGCGTCGGTTTTAATTGTGAGCAGCGAGCGTTTCAGTAGACACAGAAGTGGGATGGTTACACTGATAATAGCGTTATCGCCGCTCACCATCTGTGTCGATTCCTCAAAATTGCGTAAAACCTCACAGAGGTCTGACATCCATTCCCACTCCTCACTTCTGATTACAGGAAGTTGAACGGAGAGGCGACGACCGTGTAACAGCTGGTACTCCACTACTGCCCTCTGCTGCTCACAAAGCCGGGCCAACATGTGGAAGGTGGAGTTCCAGCGCGTGCTCACGTCACACAGCAGCCGGTGAGCTGGCAATTGTAAGCGCTGCTGCAGCTTCAACAGGCCGGCTGAAGCTGTAGATGACTTACGGAAATGTGCACACACGCGGCGCACCTTGGTCAAGAGATCATGCAAATTGGGGTAGGTTTTTAGAAATCGCTGAACCACTAAATTAAATACATGCGCTAGGCATGGTACGTGTGTGAGCTTGCCGAGCTCCAAAGCCGCCACCAAGTTACGCCCATTATCACACACAACCATGCCTGGTTGCAGGTTGAGTGGCGAGAGCCACTGCTCGGTCTGGTGACTAATCCCCTGCAACAGCTCTGAGGCCGTGTGCTGTTTGTCCCCAAGGCAGATCAGCTTCAGCACGGCCTGTTGACGCTTCCCCACTGCAGTGCTACACTGCTTCCAGCTACCGGCTGATGGGTGAGTGGCGCTGCGCGCAGAGAATTCGGAGGTGGAAACGGAGGAGGAGGAGCCAATAACGTAGGTGCTGGCGGAAACCCTGATGGAGGTAGGGCCCGCAATCCTCGGCGTGGGTAGCACCTGTGCCATCCCAGGGTCCGAGTCGCTCCCAGCCTCCACGACATTCACGCAGTGTGCCGTCAGGGAAATGTAGCGTCCCTGGCCACAAGGGTTTGGTGCGGTCCGCCTTCTTTCTGTAGCCACACCACTGCCTCTTCCAGCCTGTTGCGGTGCTGCAGATGGCTCACCCTCAGGACTGCTGTCATCGCTCGGCTCTACACCTTCCCAGGTGGGGTCAGTCACCTCATCGTCCACCAAGTCCTCCTCCACTTCCTCACTCTGATCATCCTCCTCATGTCTTGATCCCACCACATACTCAGTCATTGACAACTGTATATCATCCTCCTCATCAAGGTCTTGAGACAGTAATAGTGGTTGATTTAATGGCAACTGTGTCTCATCATCATCATCATCCACTTCCTTTGACCTTAAATGCCGTTCCCCTCTGTCATCTTCTTGTGATTGGGTACCCTCTAGAGGTTGTGAATCAGGGCACAAGATGTCATGTTCCTCTGCAAGCGTGCTTGGAGAGAGGTTCAAATTAAGGATTGGTGATGAGACGAGCTCCTCACTATATCCCAGTGTGGGATCACTTCTTTGACCAGACCCTCTATGGTGGGAGGAAGGATGATCAGGGTGAGGATTATGTTGACCAGACTCTTGGCTACTGAGAGTGGACTTGGTGGAAGACAGGGTGGTGCTTAACCGACTGGAAGCAGTATCAGCTGAAATCCAACCGACCACCTGTTCGCAGTGGTCTGACCTCGAGAGTGATGTCCTGCGACGCCCTGTAAACTGAGACATGAAGCTAGGTATGGTGGATGTCTTTCTGTCTTGTGCTCTGGCACCAGGCACAGTTTCTACGCGTCCTGACCCGCGCCCTGAACTATCAGGATCACGTCCACTTCCCCGTCCCTTTTTACCCGCCTTCTTCATATTACACGGAATATGTGCTGCAAATCTGCAACTTTGCACAGTAAACAGAATGTTCTCCTAATATGCAACTTTGCACACTAAACAGAATGTGCTTCTTATCTGCGGTTAACAGAATGTTCTCCTAATATGCAACTTTGCACACTAAACAGAATGTGCTTCTTATCTGCGGCTAGGCACAGTGAATGGAATATGTGACTTTGATATTTTACAGTTTGCACAGTTAACAGAATGTTCTCCTAATCTGCAACTTTGCACACTAAACAGAATGTGCTTCTTATCTGCGGCTACGCACAGTGAATGGAATATGTGACTTTGATATTTTACACTTTGCACAGTAAACAGAATGTTCTCCTAATACGCAACTTTGCACACTAAACAGAATGTGCTTCTTATCTGCGGTTAGACACAGTGAATGGAATATGTGACTTTGATATTTTACACTTTGCACAGTTTACAGAATGTTCTCCTAATATGCAACTTTGCACACTAAACAGAATGTGCTGCTTATCTGCGGTTAGGCACAGTGAATGGAATATGTGACTTTGATATTTTACAGTTTGCACAGTTAACAGAATGTTCTCCTAATATGCAACTTTGCACACTAAACAGAATGTGCTTCTTATCTGCGGCTAGGCACAGTGAATGGAATATGTGACTTTGATATTTTACAGTTTGCACAGTTAACAGAATGTTCTCCTAATATGCAACTTTGCACACTAAACAGAATGTGCTTCTTATCTACGGCTAGGCACAGTGAATGGAATATGTGACTTTGATATTTTACACTTTGCACACTAAACAGAATGTGCTGCTAATCTGCAACTTTGCACACTAAACAGAATGTGCTTCTTATCTGCGGCTAGGCACAGTGAATGGAATATGTGACTTTGATATTTTACAGTTTGCACAGTTAACAGAATGTTCTCCTAATATGCAACTTTGCACACTAAACAGAATGTGCTTCTTATCTGCGGCTACGCACAGTGAATGGAATATGTGACTTTGATATTTTACACTTTGCACAGTAAACAGAATGTTCTCCTAATACGCAACTTTGCACACTAAACAGAATGTGCTTCTTATCTGCGGCTACGCACAGTGAATGGAATATGTGACTTTGATATTTTACACTTTGCACACTAAACAGAATGTGCTGCCAATCTGCAACTTTGCACACTAAACAGAATGTGCTTCTTATCTGCGGCTAGGCACAGTGAATGGAATATGTGACTTTGATATTTTACAGTTTGCACAGTTAACAGAATGTTCTCCTAATATGCAACTTTGCACACTAAACAGAATGTGCTTCTTATCTGCGGCTACGCACAGTGAATGGAATATGTGACTTTGATATTTTACACTTTGCACAGTAAACAGAATGTTCTCCTAATACGCAACTTTGCACACTAAACAGAATGTGCTTCTTATCTGCGGCTAGGCACAGTGAATGGAATATGTGACTTTGATATTTTACAGTTTGCACAGTTAACAGAATGTTCTCCTAATATGCAACTTTGCACACTAAACAGAATGTGCTTCTTATCTGCGGCTACGCACAGTGAATGGAATATGTGACTTTGATATTTTACACTTTGCACAGTAAACAGAATGTTCTCCTAATATGCAACTTTGCACACTAAACAGAATGTGCTTCTTATCTGCGGCTAGGCACAGTGAATGGAATATGTGACTTTGATATTTTACAGTTTGCACAGTTAACAGAATGTTCTCCTAATATGCAACTTTGCACACTAAACAGAATGTGCTTCTTATCTGCGGCTAGGCACAGTGAATGGAATATGTGACTTTGATATTTTACACTTTGCACAGTTAACAGAATGTTCTCCTAATACGCAACTTTGCACACTAAACAGAATGTGCTTCTTATCTGCGGCTAGGCACAGTGAATGGAATATGTGACTTTGATATTTTACAGTTTGCACAGTTAACAGAATGTTCTCCTAATATGCAACTTTGCACACTAAACAGAATGTGCTTCTTATCTGCGGCTACGCACAGTGAATGGAATATGTGACTTTGATATTTTACACTTTGCACACTAAACAGAATGTTCTGCTAATCTGAAACTTTGCACACTAAACAGAATGTGCTGCTAATCTGAAACTTTGCACACTAAAAAGAATGTACTGCTAATCTGCAACTTTGCACACTGAATAGAATGTGCTCTAATCTGCAACTTTGCACACTAAAAAGAATGTGCTGCTAATCTGCAACTTTGCATACTGAACAGAATGTGCTCTAATCTGCAACTTTGCACACTAAACAGAATGTGCTGCTAATCTGCGGCTAGGCACAGTGAACAGAATATGTGAAGTTTTTTTTTTTATATCTCTGCCCCCCCAAACAAAATAAACTGCTGCCCCCACACACAGTAGTCCTAAAAAGGACTTTTGGGTCTTTTTTTTTTTTTAAATCGCTTTTCTTCTCCCTACACTGACTTTCCCTTCCTATCCTCATCTCTCCCTGGCTAAGACTGAGCCGAACTCGCTGGTCAGGTGCTATACAGCACACGATCACGGGTTCTGGCCAGCCAATCAGTGTAATGCCAGCAGCCAACATGGCTGCTGGCATTACACTGATGTCAGAGCCTCCCTGCACATTTATTGGCTGCGCAGCAGCCGCGAAACGTGCGGGGAGGAGACCCGAACATGGCGGGCGAGCACATGCGGTACTCGTACGAGTACCGCCATGTGCCGAGCAGAGCGATGCTCGAGCCGAACCGAGCTTCGGCCGAGCATGCTCGCTCATCACTAGTCAAGACCATGTTCTTTCCTGCTCCTCAGTGTAGGGTTCACTAATCCTATGGGGAAGTAGGGGTTACCGATCAAGAAAGCACTGGTGAATGTGAAGTAGAAAGATGAACTGACTCGGACACTGCCTTCCAGATTTTAAGTATATGGCTTGTTACAATGCATAGAGTTAAATTGCATAGAGTCCACTTGTGTCAATGAGCGAGTGTGTCCAAAATTTCGGGGACAGGCCACAAAGATCAAAGAGCTTCTCTATTGCAACCACTCTGTAGTACTGCTGGAATTCTGGAAGGCTAATACCACCCTGAACAACAGTTTTTAAGGATATCATGTCTCAGTCGTGGTTGTTTGTGTGCCCAAACAAATCTCTTAATGATCTCTCTGAGGGTTAAGAAGGAGCTTGAAGGCAGTTGAATTGGTAAAAAATGGAAGAGGTAGATGTTGCGGTCCTCTGCACTTTTCCCGTCCATGCCAGTAGTTACACTGGCTTCAGGACGGTTGTGTGCATGCGTGGGGTTGTGCACATGCGCGATGTGCAGCGAATGATGTTGGGAGTTGCACTGTTGTCATCAGGGATGCTCCTCCACCTTCATAAGCTGGTAAGAAACGGGACTCGGAGCTCAGTTGTAGCTTGACTACTGAGCATTAGGTGTTCTTGCTTTGTCCCAGGTATCTTGCTCCAAACCCTGCCAGTGTCACGGTTTTGAAGACTCTCAGAATTAAGGTTTTGGTAAAAACGTAACTTTATTAAAAGTTAAGGCAATCCCCGTAGGGTATTTCATACATAACAATACAACAACAATAGTAGCAGAATAGATTCTACCGGCCTTTCCAATGATACCGGGCAAGGCAACCCAAGTGACAGTAGTATATACAATAGGCTCTACCGACCTTGCCTATACCGGGTAAGGCAACCGTGAGATGACATGTACCGGTTCTACCGGCCTTACCAATACCGGGCAAGGCAGCCCAAGGGACAGCACAATAACAATAGGCTCTACCGGCCTTGCCTATACCGGGTAAGGCAACCGTGAGGTGAAATGTACCGGTTCTACCGACCCTACCAATACCGGGCAAGGCAGCCCAAGGGAGGCTGAGTATAGGCTCTACCGGCCCTTCCAATACCGGGTAAGGCAACCCTCAACATGGTAACGTGCAAGGTTCTACCGGCCTTACCAATACCTGGCAGGGCAGCCCAAAGCGTAGGCCAGCTGTCAGATGACTATGACAGCAGATAGGAATAGATACAATGGCCGGATGCAGCAGAAGTCTATTGCCAGGAAGTATCAGACTGAATAGGAAGCATACAGCAAACTGTCCACAGGACTAGAGTTCAGGAGCAACCAAAGTCCTAGCGTTGGACCATCGGTATAAGCGCAACCAGGCTTAATGGAGTAAACCAGCGTCCGCACGCTGGACCAACAGTGATTCTCGCAACCAGGTAATATGGAGTAAACCAGCGTCCGCACACTGGGACCAATAGTAATTCTAGCAACGAGGTAATGTGGAGTAAACCAGTGTCCGCACGCTGGGACCAACAGTGATTCTCGCAACCAGGTGAATGTGGAGTAAACCAGCGTCCGCACGCTGGGACCAACAGTGATTCTCGCAACCAGGTAATATGGAGTAAACCAGCGTCCGCACGCTGGGACCAACAGTGATTCTCGCAACCAGGTTAATGTGGAATAAACCAGTGTCCGCACGCTGGGACCAACAGTGATTCTCGCAACCAGGTAATATGGAGTAAACCAGCGTCCACACGCTGGGACCAACAGTGATTCTCGCAACCAGGTAATATGGAGTAAACCAGCGTCCACACGCTGGGACCAACAGTGATACTCGCAACCAGGTTAATGTGGAGTAAACCAGCGTCCGCACGCTGGGACCAACAGTGATTCTCGCAAGCAGGTAATATGGAGTAAACCAGCGTCCGCACGCTGGGACCAACAGTGATTCTCGCAACCAGGGAATATGGAGTAAACCAGCGTCCGCTTGCTGGAATCAGCCACTACAGCTGAAGCGGAAGGTAACAATGTCGCCGGAGTGACAAAGCAAGAGCAAGAGCCCTGTACTCAGCGGGAATCCACCGAAGCAAGCGATGACAGGAGACCGGAACACAGGAACCGATAACAGGGAGCAACCGGCAGGAGAGGCGGTAGATAGGAGACTCAGGAGGATTAACCCGCGAGGTGCTGGAACACGGGAACACCGGAACACTGGAACGATGAGGCACAGGAACACTGGAACGCTGGAACACCAGAACGTAGGAACAGCAAGCCCATAAGCCTGACAGCTGGTCAGGACAGGTGAGGTCAGAAACATCACGAAAGGGCAACCTGGGAGTGCCCAACCAGGGTTTAAAAAGGCAAAGTGAGGAGGGCTAATAGCAGACAGCCAGTGAGTAGTTCCCAGCAAGTGATAGACACCAGATAGCACGAATCACGGGCACCGTGATAGCCAGCTTTTCAGCAGACATTTGATGACCACTGCCCTTCTGGATTCCATCCTTCAGGCCTGTTTCTTGGATCACAAGTGGCCCTGACCTTCAGGCTGGTTTCTTGGATCACTTTAGAATTGACCTTCTGGTACTGACCTCTGACCTGTTATACTGGACTTGCATTATATCAGCCTGCCTTGACCTCTGGCCTGTTATACTGGACTTGCATTCTATCAGCCTGTCCTGACCTCTGGCCTGTTATACTGGACTTGTATTCTATCAGCCTGCCCTGATCTCTGGACTGTTATACTGGACTTGCATCAGATCAGCCTGCCCTGACCGCTGGCCTGTTCTACTGGACTTGCATCATGTCAGCCTGCCCTGACCTTGGCTTGTTTTCTAGACCTGCATCTATCTGGACATGTCTTTGGCCTTCCGGTGTTTATCCCCTAGTAACCTGCATTTTGGGACTCCTACCTGTCTACTACAGAGTAAATAGCTTCCTGCTATCCTCTGAGCAGCTCCATCCACTCAGAGATAAGCTTCAGCAAGCTAACATTCTCACAGTAACAACTGAGCCATATCATGAAATCTGCAGGGTTGTTAGATGCCCTAAATTCTCTGGGTAGTCATATAGCTGCCTTTACTACTTCAGTACAAGAGTTACAGGCTAATCAAGCCCATCTGCAACAACAACTACAGGACCTTGAACCAGGCACAGCCCAGGCAACAGTTGCAGCAGGAGGACCCACTCTGCCACTCCCTGGTAGTGAGACTAATATTACTCCTGAACCTCGGGTTCCCCTCCCTGAAAGATTCAATGGGGATAGGTCCCGTTATAGGTTCTTCACCACTACATGTGAACTCTTGTTTGCAGTCAACCCACATACCTATGATTTCACCAAGGTATGCACTACCATCACTTTGTTATGAGGAGAACCACAGGGTTGGGCCCATCATTTACTGCAGACCAATAGTCCTCTGTTAAACTCATGGAATGCTTTCTGTTAGGTAATGGATTCACTGTATGATGATCCCTTTAAGACAGCCTCTGCCCAAGTAGCCTTAAGATCTCTGACTCAAGGTAGACACCCTGCTGAGGACTATGTTGCTGACTTCCGCCGCCTTTCAATCGATTCTAAATGGAATGAGGCTGCACTTATGTGCTAGTTCTGTCTAGGTCTGTCAGATGATCTTGCTCACCTCTCCATACAAACTGACCGTCGACTGAGGGAACGACGGCATGAACGTTCTGCTGCCTCTTCTCCCCCTCGTCGTACCCCAGCTTCTCTTCAAGTGCCTTCCCCTGTTACTACTTCTGAGGAACCTATGCAATTAGGGGTCCTACGAGGGCAGCTATCGAAAGCTGAAAGGGACCGCTGCCGACTTCTCAACCTCTGTCTTTATTGCGGAAAAGGGGATTATCATCTTAGGACCTGTGATACTAGACCTCGGCCTTCCCAAGGCAGGCATCTCTTACCTGTAGTGTCACCAGTTTCTTCCTTCTCGTCTTCTCCTCCTTACATATTTCTCTCTGTTGTTCTACAGTGGAACACACAGCGGAGTGAAGTGTCGGCCATCATAGACTCCGGAGCCAGCGGTTGCATCCTCAGTCAAGAGACAACTCGGTCTTAGGTATACCCATCCAACGCAAAGCAAAACTGCTCATGCTCCAAATGGCTGATACAAGTTACCTACAAGCTGGTCCCATTCTTTATGAAACCCTTCCTATGTATCTCTTTTCTGCTGTACACCATAAAGAAGAAATTAAATTTGATGTCATTCAATCTCTTTTGTTTCCTCTTATTTTGGGCCTTCCTTGGTTACAAACTCATGACGCTCATATAGAGTGGTCCTCCAAGACCATGTCCTTTCTCTCCCCCTATTGTAAGGAGAGATGTCTGCTCACTGCCAGACCCACACTTCTGGCTTGTACCGAAACCTTGTCTATACCCACGGCCTATGTTTGGATGTCTTTGATAAGAAGGGGACTGACCTCTTGCCACCTCATAGACCTTATGACTGTCCAATCGAACTTCTCTCTGGGTCAGCCATACCCTACGGACATATTTATCCACTGTCTGGACCAGAATTACAACACCTTAAAGAATACATATCTGAAAACTTAGAGAAAGGGATTATTCGACCTTCCACCTCTCCAGCTGGAGCTGGGATTTTCTTTGTACCCAAAACAGATCGTGATCTACGCCCCTGCATAGACTATCAAGAGCTTAATGCCATCACAATCAAAAACTGTTATCCATTACCACTGGAATTGTTTGAGTGCATGTTAACTGCCAAAAGTTTCACAAAAATCGATCTACGAGGGGCCTACAACTTGGTTCGTATCAGAAAAGGAGATGAGTGGAAGACTACCTTTCGAACCAGATACAGGCATTTTGAGTACACTGTCATGCCATTTGGATTATGCATCGCCCCTGCAACATGCCAACATTTTGTGAACAATGTCTTCTTGGATCTACTAGACCAATTCGTCATCATATATTTAGATGACATCCTCATCTTCTTACCTTCATTACAGGAACATCGAATTCATGGCAGGAAGGTGCTGTCACGGCTCCGCACACATGGCCTTTATGCTAAACTCGAAAAATGTTCCTTTGAGGTACCCGAAATCGAATTCCTAGGCTTTCTTATTTCTCCCGGGCAGTTAAAAATGGATCCACGTAAGATAGCAGCCATTCTGAAATGGCCTATACCCTCTGCCAAAAAGGCAGTTTTATCCGAGATTTCTCAAAACTGATCTCACCACTTACCTGCCTACCTAAGAAAGATGTCAGTTTCCATTGGACTTCTGAGGCCCAAGCCTATTATCATTTAAAGAGCTTCTTTACACAGGCTCCCATTCTACAACAACCAGATGTCAATAAGCCTTTCTTTTTAGAGGTGGACATTTCTAACATTGCCACAGGGGCAGTTCTTTCCCAGCACATTGGTGAGAAGGAACAAGTACATCCAGTGGTCTATTACTCCAGACGCCTTACTGCCCCAAACAGATTTATGACATAGGAGATAAGGAATTATTTGCCAGCAAGTGCACTCTGGAAGAATGGAGACACCTACTTGAAGGGTCAGAATATCCCATTACCATATATACAGATCACAGGAATCTAGAATATCTCCAATATGCACGTAGACTATGTCCTCTCCAGGCCAGGTGGGTAATGTTCTTTGCACAATTCCAACTGCGCATAACTTACAGGCCTGGTTCAAAATACCTAAAGGCAGATGCATTATCCAGGATGTATACTTCACCATCCATCTCCACCGCACTTCTAGATACCATCCTACGTCCATATCAATTTCTACTCACCAGCACAGATTTGCTAGAATGTATTCGACAAGCCACCACACCTTCTCCTCGTTTGGTACAGTTATAAGCTTTGACCTTCACTGATGGAATACTGTATAAACTAAATATTGTTTTTGTCCCTGATTCCATCCATCAAGAGGTTCTCCATCTGTTTCATGACCTCCCTGCTGCTGGCCATGTAGGAACACAAAAAACTCTGGAGGCTATTCAGCGGTACTTCTGGTGGCCAGACTTAAAGCAAGATGTCAGTAGCTTTGTATCTTACTGTGACACATGTGCTAGGGCTAAGAGCCAACATACCAAATCATCTCTTTTGCTTCAGCCTTTACCTGTACCAACTGGTCCTTGGAGAGATACGACTATTGATTTTATTGTAGACCTCCCTTACTCAAATCGTCATACCACTATTATGGTAGTGGTCGATCAACTTACAAAAATAGCTCATTTTGTCCCTGCCAAGGAATTACCAACAGCTAGTCAGACAGCTTCCTTGTACCTAGGTGAAATCTTCCATCTTCATGGAGTACTACAGTCCATTACTTCAGACAGAGGTCCCCAATTCACCTCTAAATTCTGGAGGGCGTTTTATTCCGGTCTCCAAATTACCAGTAACCTTTCCTCAGGATATCCTCTGCAAACCAACGGACACACAGAGAGGACCAACCAAACACTGGAACAATTCTTACGTTGCTTCTCCTCATACCTGCAGGATAATTGGTACCATTTACTTTCTATGGCAGAGTTTGCTTATAATGGTCATTATCATAACACTCTGAAAACCTCCCCCTTTGTTGCCAACTACGTATTCCATCCTGTAGCTTTACCAGGACTTACTCCTACTACTCCAGTCCCAGAGGCAAATCAACAAATACAATAGTTACAACAGTCTCATACTGAATTATGTCATACCTTGAGGTCCTCACAACAGGAATATAAATGTCTTTAGGATAAACATAGACAACGGAGACCTGAACTGCAGGTCGGGGACAAAGTATGGCTGTCATCCTCGCATGTCCGTTTTTCCTGTCCAAGAAGTTGAATCCTCGCTTTTTAGGACCATTTACTATTACTCAAGTCATTAATCCTGTTGCATATCGTCTAGCTCTACCAGCCTCATACTGAATCCATCCAACATTTCACGTATCCCAACTAAAAAAATGGATCCCCAGTCCGTTTCCCAACAGGGAACCTGCTTGGCCTCCTCCCATTTCTGATCCTGATGAATTCGAGGTTTAAGAGATTCTGGACTCTCGTCTCCATCGTGGCTGCTTGGAATACCTGGTGCATTGGAAGATTTATGGCCCAGAAGACCGGTCCTGGGAACCAGCTGGTAACATTCACACTCCCTCCTGTCTTCATGCCTTCCATCGGGCACACTCAGATTACCCTGCTGGCTTGGCCACCCAGAGGTTTCCCATAAGGAGGGGGAACTGTTGCGGTCCTTGGCAATTTTCCCATCCATGCCAGTAGTTAGACTGGCTTCAGGATGGTTGTGTGCATGCACGGGGTTGTGAGCATGTGCGATGTGCGGTGGATGACGTCTGGTGTTACGTCGTCCTCATCAGGGATGCGCCTCCACCTTCATAAGTCGGTAAGGAACAAGACTCGGTGCTCAGTGTAGCTTGAGTCCCGAGCATTAGGTGTTTTTGCTTTGTCACAGGTATCTTGCTCCAGACCCTGCCAGCTTCTCAGTAATCATTTGATGATCACTGCCCTTCTGGATTCCATCCTTCAGGCCTGTTTCTTGGATCACAAGTGGCCCTGACCTACAGGGTGGTTTCCTTGATCAGTTAAGGATTGACCTTCAGGTACTGACCTCTGGCCTGTTATACTGGACTTGCATTCTTTCAGCCTTCCTTGACCTCTGGCCACTTATACTGGACTTGCATTCTATCAGCCTTCCCTGACCTCTGGCCTGTTATACTGGACTTGCATCATATCAGCCTGCCATGACCTCTGGCCTGTTATACTGGACTTGCATCATATCAGCATATCAGCCTGTCCTGACCTCTGGCCTGTTCTGCTGGACTTGCAGTGTATCAGCCTGCCCTGACCTCTGGCCTGTTCTACTGGACTTGCATCATATCAGCCTGCCCTGACCTTGGCTTGTTTTCTAGACCTGCATCTATCTATTCTGGTCAATGCTGGACTTTTCTTTGGACTTCATGTGTTTATCCCCTAGTACCCTGAATTTTGGGATTCCTACCTGTCTACTACAGACTAAATAGCTTCCTGCTATCCTCTGAGCAGCTCCACCCACTCAGAGATAAGCTTCAGCAACATAACATTCTCATAGTAGATCAGTTTCCGAAATATATTAATTTTAACAAGGTTGATTCTCCCAAGGAGGTAGGCAGATGAGTCTCGGCATCCAGATCATTAGACGTGGAGAGTAGCAAAGGCTAAATGTTAGGTTCTGATATTTGATAAAGGGGGTCCTCATTAAAAGGACAACCTCCTCTGGAGTAGTTGAATTAAGAATGTGTCTAAATTGATATTGAGGATTTCAGATTTCGAAAAGTTGACTTTGTCCTTTGATACTGTGCTGAGTTCCTTCAAGCCAGAAAGGAGTTGGGTGAGAGATAACACATGTGGCCTGAACATCCGACCAATGGTGAGAAAAGCAGCAGCGGAACTGTGTTAATTTCAGTGACCCTATCTTAATCCACTTGATATAGCATAAGATAATCTTAAATATGCATATCTACCAAGGTTGCGTGAAATTATATTGGCAAATTCCACCCTCTACAAGCTGCACTGTGGGAAGTGGCAAGCAGGCTCAATGAATGTACTGGGTATACCCTCATAATGTTATAATATTTAGGGATGGGCGAAAATTTTTGCCTCAAACTGAAATCGGCGAATAATGGCACTTTCCACTTGATGAAAAATTTCCTGCGAAAAGTGCAGTTTTTCCACTTTTTCCACCCATTGAGATCAATGGGAAGAAAAATGTTCTACAGCCATATAAAAGGCTGTCAGACTTTCACAGCAGCCATTCTGTGTTTGTGAGAGAGAGCACCATGTTTTTTTAGCCAGAGGAGATAGGCAAATAAAGGGGAATTGAAACTTAGTTTAGGAAGTCATTTAGGTAGGACATTTGTTCTCTGTGTTAGGGGAGTCTGGGGGCAAGAAGGGAGGAAGGAGGTTGTCCCCCAAATACTCAAAAATTCCATGTGACTGACAGGCAAGACACAGGCAACCTATTTGCCCGTGATTGCTGCCTTTTCCTGTCAGTTATCTGGAGGCTTTCCCATTGGCTGCCTGTCTTTAGTCCGCCCAGTATTGCCTATATAGACTGGGTTCTAGCACCCTTTGGTTGCCCTTTCATGGTGTCTCTATGTCAGAAGCCACCTGCATTTGTTTCCTGTGTTCCATGGGCCTTGGTTGAATCCTCTACTCTCCAGTGTCTGCCTGTCTACCTGACTGACAGCCTTTTCTGCTGAAGTGGTTCCTGCCTCTGTTCCTGATCCGGTTTGGGCTGACGTTCCTGCTTCTGTTCCGACTCCGGTTGACTGCTGTTACTGTTCCAGCTTCCTGTCCCACCCTGGCTGTTCCTCCTGCTCCTGGATCGTCTTGGATATTCTCTGTTATCATGGTCGCTTTGGTGACATTCTGATCTCTGGGCGTATTCCGTGTTAGTCCAGTACATGGCACTGGTTTGCTCATTTACAGCACCGGTTGTGCAGTCCAGTATGCGGGTACTGGTTTGCTCCAATGTATTCCGGTTGCTTACTGCCACCTCTCTGCACCGGTAGCGTCTCCGTGTAGTCAAATACGCGGGTATTAGTTTGCTCATTTACAGCACCGGTTGTGTTAGTCCAGTACGCGGGCACTGGTTCGCTCCCATGTATTCCGGTTGTTTACTGCTACCTCTCTGCACCGGTAGCATCTCCGTGTAGTCCAATACGCGGGTATTGGTTTGCTCATTTACAGCACCAGTTGTGTTAGTCCAGTACGCGGGTACTGGTTCGCTCCTATGTTTTCCGGTTGCTTACTGCCACCTCCTAGCACCGGTAGCGTCTTTGTGTAGTCCAATACGCGGGTATTGGTTTGCTCAGTTACAGCACCAGTTGTGTTAGTCCAGTACACGGGTACTGGTTCGCTCCTATGTTTTCCGGTTTCTTATTGCCAACCTATCCAGCAACAGTTCGGTCTCCGTGTAGTCCAGTACGTGGGTACTGGTTTGCTTCTATGCACCAGCTGCTTGCTGACTCCTTTACAGCAGCGGTAGGTCTCCTTGTTGTCCAGCACTTGCTACTGGTTTGCTCCACCTCTTCACCAGTCACTGAGACCACCTTCATTATGTACCAGTACTTGTCTACACTGAGTCCTTGTTTGGCTGCCTTGCCCGGTATATTGACAAGGCCAGTAGAGCCTTTTTCTATCTCCAGTTACCAGTCTCCAGGCTGCCTTGCCCGGTATATTGGCAAGGCCGGTAGAGTCTACTCACTCGTTGTGCCAGTCCTAAGGCTGCCTTGCCCGGTATATTGGCAAGGCCGGTAGAGCCTATCCATATTCGCTGTACCATTGTTCTCTACTACTTTGTACAAGTTGTGTGTTTATATATGTGTATGTCAGGACCTGCGAGGGTTCTCTTTAAACTTTCAATAAAGTTGTGTTTTTATCTTAACTCTGTGTCTGAGAGTCAAAACGAACCGTGACAGGAAGTCTGGGGAAAGACATCGTTGATTTTCTTTTTCAGTTATAATTTTTTTTGACAGACTGTGATAAGACAACAGGGTGGACAACTTAAAAAAAAATAAAATAAATAAAATAAAAAATAAAAATAAAAAAATAAAAAAGAATAAAAAACGAAATATCTTAGGTGACAGTGACAGACAGCTGACTGGGCTTAGGCAACGCATCATACAGCTCCATCAGTTGTGTTGTGCACTGTACAGTAAAAAAAAAACACAGTGTAGTTGCTGAATGTCCAGCAAATGCACAAGGAGAAGAGGGCAGGGTGGAACAGTGTAGGGATGTTAAAGTAAAGTAGTAGTCCAAAAACCTACTGCAGCAATGGTTGTTGCAGCGTGTGCAATCAATTATGATGATCCCTTTACTCCAAGGGAGGATGCAGTCAAGGTCCCAGCAAAACTAGGTCCAGCACCACCAGTGCCAGTAGAAATATAGAACCATATAAGAAGAACACTGAAGATGACAACAAGTCACATTCAAGTGTTGATGATGCTGGCAACAGTCTAATAGAGGAAGGTAGCAGCTGAACCGCCTGCTGCATCAGACAGTGAGACAACCAAGCACCAAAACACCTGTTCTCAAAGTAGTAGCAAATTTTGTTACATCAAAAGTAAAAAGAAATTGTTTGAGACCTCTAAAAGATTACAGGAATATAAGAGTAGTAGTGGGCAAGAACTGTCAGGTGATGCTGAGGCTGCTGATGATGTCCTAATGATGACTGATGATGATGCAGATCTAGAATATATCCCTCAAGCATCCTTCTCTTGTTCAGATACAGATGAAGTTGAGAGTGAGAATGATGACAGGGCTATAAGGTTAGCAGAAAGTCAAAGCCTGTATCTTCCACCAAATTTAAGGAGCACTGTGCCTGTCTATGAAGTGTTTGAGAAAGCCATCTTAAAGTCTGACACTGAACAAGTACAGATGTCAAAAACTACACAATCACCCTATCAGTCATCATCAGCATCATCGCCTCTTCAAAGTCCAAGTCCCACTCAGCCACACACACCTGTTTTGAGTACCCAGCAACAGCAACACAGGTTAACATCCACAGTGAAGATATGAAGAGTACCTCTGGTGCTGCTGCTGTAAGTGCTGCACCTTTGGCACCTAGTAGTAGTGTCAGTAGAATTACATCAACATCTAGCTCCAGTAGTAGTAGCAGAAACCACACATGACAGATAATACCAGGACAAATTATTAACAGAAGCACAGATGAGGAGGTGGAGGACAGATTGGACCACTGCAATGACCAATAAGTAATGTGTGTCAATGATCTGAGAAGGAGGATAGAGTATGACAATGGTAAACATACATACACAAATCACACCATGCCAGTCCCCCCCCACCACCACCACTACAATACATATCTGCCACATTGTAGGTTTTACCTTATTTTTTTTATTACTTGATACCATCATGAATATGTGCCAGTGTCACTTAAGCAAGAAAGTGTTGTGGGCAAAGGACAAATGCATTCTGCATGCTAACACATTTTTCAAGCCATATTTTGCTGTAGGACTCACAACTTTTACTTTCAACCCACTTATTTCTAAGCTTCAGCCCTCAGAAGAAGTAATATTACAATGGAAAATGTAGTACCTATAGGAAATATAGGTGAAAAATGTGTTAAAATAGGCAAAAAATGTGTTAACATAGGTGGAAAATTTGTTAAAATAGGCGAAAAGGAAGACATTTTTGCATAGGTGGAAAGGCGAAATTTTTTGCGAGAAAAGCAAGAAATTGACATGTTTTCGAGAAATTTTTTGCTGGAAATTTTTCACACTTTTTGCCTACCCGTAATAATAATAATAATAATAATAATAATAATAATAATAATAAAAAAAACCCCACCTACTTATCACTATGAATACTACTCATGAAGAGTATGGGAGCCAACAAATCCCTCTATCAGTGGGCAAACATATCAAGTACAAATTGTACCAATCTCTCAGGGTATATTGGAAATGAGGGCCAGGTCTCCAATCTCGATGTACCCACGAGGTGTGTGTAGGGATGAAGATAGTAAGGTAGTCAGATTTTGTAACCAGGAATAGATTATGTCAATTTATGATGAAAATCTGGTCATGCAAATGTATTAATTTGCCTGAATAATACAGGGTGGGTAGGGAATATTTGTGGGGACAAAGATCTGAATCCGGTCTCTTGATGGTAACAATATTAATAATAATTAAAAAATGCAAAATCACTGAACAATACTTTAAATAGTATGTATGGCGAGAATGGAATAGCATCCTTTTAGAGTGTCCAACAAACGACTTCTACATGTTCGAGTCCACTCTGTGGACGGGCCAGAGCTGGTTGCTGTTGTAGATCCAGCCTTCTTTGTTTCTTCTTCTTCATAGGGAACACCAAAGACCAGTCAGACCTCTTCTGGGATCTTTTGGCAAGTTGAGTGTCGGTTGGCATCTGTTGAGGTGGGGGAGCAATCCTCAAAAGTTGCGCAGAGTGCACACATCTCTTCCTGCAAAACAGAACAGCAGATCTCAATTCATGAGCCGCATTCAGGGAAAATGGGAAGCCCCATCTGTATCTAATGTGTAGCAAGCACAAGTGCATGGTTAGTGGTTTTACTGAGTGCCTAATTTGAAGGGTATGTTTAAAAGGTCAAAGATGGATTTCGGCACCCACAAACTGAATGGGTCCATGTTCTCTGCTCCTTCTCATAATGGCATCTTTGAAGGTGACCACGTCATGGCAAGTATTGCCAGTGGCGTCTTTCAGTTTTAGTGCTCTATGGAAGCGCTCCCAAAGTATAAGGCTTGTGTGAATTTCCCAACAGTTGAGAAACTATGGATGTGACAGTTCCACTCAATTCTTGAGATTTTTAATCCTAATATTAGAATGTCTGCCTCTATTGTTGGGGTCATCTATTTGTAGGGTAAATTGATGAATGTTCAGCATTAACCTGTTCTAGGTAGTATGTGTGTTTGGCTGCAATATTTTTTTTATTCCTCCAAATAAGCTACTCTGTGGTCCAGGTTTGCAATCTCTGATTTTATAGAGGCTACTTCCAACTTAAGTGTAGTCTTAATATCCTCTGAATGTACTTTTATGTCATCTTTAGACACCATTTTGGCAAGTATTTCTGCTATATCTTCTCTGGTCAGTGCTGGCTCCATACTAGGAGCAGTCAAGGTTGCTTAGATCGACTGAATATCTGTGGAGATCTGTGTGGTCTCAGAATTGGAGGGTACTTCTCACTCGGCCTGTTGCTGCACACCCCTTTCACTAGAAGTTGGGGTCAACATTGTATTACATCTGATCCCTTGGATAGGGTACTTAGAGATATCTCCAATTTGGGTGGGTTTCTTTGGCCTATGTCCTCTCAACCGTGCACAGAAAGATAGCTGACGCATATGGCAGTTTAAATTAGGGAAATAAGATAGCTTATACTAATGTCAAATTAATAAACCCCTGTCACCCCTGTCGGAGCTCACTCAGCAGACATCTGTATCCATCTCCATCCAGGCCACACTCCCCAGCAATCAATTTATAACACTGGAAATCTGTTAAGATTAATTATATTGAATACTTATTGGATTTCTCTTGACATCTCCTTATAATATAGAGACCTTCGCATGGTTGCAACCAGTAACAAAGGGAAGGGGACTTATTTGATAGGGAAACCACATTCTTGGGCAAGATTGATAAATTTATGATTGACAGCATCACTTACTGATGAGGAGCTTGTGATTGGAACCCTGTTGCCTCTTGGGCAAGGATGAGAGAATTTATGATGATAAGAACAAATTAATTCCTTAGGCAAAAAGGAAGAGGGGTTATTACATGAAGCTCCACACCGTGAGGACAAGGGTAATGAGGCTTATTATTTCAACTGATGGGTCAACAGATGGGTTCTTTTAAATATGGAGAAATAATTTGTGACAGTCATTGGATTTAATTTGTGGTATAATTAGAACACATTCAGAAAGAACTGAGAGAACAGGGAGCATACATACTATTGTCCCAAAGATGTTTGCATTCAAATATCAAAGCCATTAAAATTCAGCTAATTCTATGCCAGTCCAGATTCAGGTAAATAGCATATAAAACACAGTAACACTAGTATTTCATTTTATTGTATTTCCATATCAGTTTAAACTGTGTATTGTAATATTGCTTCACCTAAATCTTTATTGCTTCACTGTTCACAATCACCATTTTATTTTTTATGTCAGTAACACATTTTAGCTCACTTACATCTCCATTTAAATCCAAAATAACTATAAAAAGCCCTTCTGTCAATGCATTTTTAGAATGTTGTAATGTTTGAATGCAATTTAACTACAGTGAAATAGTAAAGGTTGTAGAATAAAAATTAAATTGACTTCAAATTGTACAAAATGCAGTCTAAATGACCAAGGAAGAATGTTTAGGAATAGGTATAATGTTAAAAGGTAAAGGATGTACTTCATATAATTCCATACTTCTCTATTGATTACAGGATATGATGCACATAGATTAATATTTATCAACACAGGCACTGAAGTTGTGGGGTTTGTGATTATGGATGGGTGCAAAGTTCCACCTCAAAAGAGTAAAGTTTGAAAAATGCCACTGTTCCCATGAAAAGTTATGTTTTCCTGTTTTTTTTTTCTCCACACATATACTGTCCCCCGCTATCTTATCCTACTGCATTGGTAGCTATAGAACCACACATTCCGATCCCCAGCCTTGTACCATGGTAGTATAGAACCACTCCTGCTAACCTCCCCCAGCCTTGTGCCACTGCACTTGTAGCTATGGGGATGGGCAATTTGAAGCCTCCAGCTGCTGCAAAACTCCAGTTCCCATCATTCAGATGGTTGCCTCACTTTGCACACCATTGAAATAGAATCACATAGACTGACTCCCCCAGCCTTGTCCCACTGTACTGGTGCTCATAAAATCCCACATATGGACCTTAAACATTATCTCACAGTAGCTATATAACCACACATACTGATCTTCCAGCCTTGACCTACTGTCCTGGTAGCCATTGAGTATGAACCCTGTTGGAATTTCTTGGATATGTGCAGAAGCTGTCAAAGTTCTTACAGGAAATTATTTGGTGTTAGTGAAAAACGAGAAACTTGATATGGTTTCTATAAGCAGAATTTCCATGGGAAAAGCTATAAGTATCAAATAAAGGGGGTGGAAAGGGTTGTGGATAAATTTATCTAACAGTGTCATGGTTTTAATGAATGCTCAGACAATTTGGTTAAGGTAAAACAATGAAGCTTTATTAAACAAATAATAATGAACAGAAATGCCCTTCACAGGTCCAGACCCAAACAGAGGATAGCTGTTTAGAATCTGACACAGGTCAGGGTACAATAGAAACTGGTATGTACAAAATACAGTAATGCAGAATGAGGACTAGAACCGGAACTGGAAAAAACCCCCAGCAGTACTGGTCAGGAGGAGCCCTAGGTGAGGTAAGTACTTCAGGGCAGAAATCCCCAGTGGAATAGGGAGAGAGTAGGCTCTACCGGCCTTGCCTGAAACCAGGTAAAGGCAGCCCACGTGATGGCTCAAATCACCACACGGAGGTTATGCCCGGAGGCAACCGGAATAGGCAGTCTGCAAGGTAGCGCAACCGGAGGCAATAGAAATATCAGACTGAGTATAGCAGACCAGAGGCAATAGTAAGTACAAGCACTACAGCAGCGCAACTGGAGGCAACGGACCGGTACCAGAAGCTATAGCTAAACTGGAGATAGCTGTACGGCACAGGCAGTATAGAAGTGCAACCGGAGGCAATGGATAGATGCAGACTGACAGGTAGTGCAACCACAAGTGATCGCTAAGGCACAGGCTGTATAGTAGTGCAACCGGAGGCAACAGTGAGGCACAGGCTGTATAGCAGCGCAACCGAAGGCAATGGATAGGTGCAGGCTGACAGGTAGTGCAACCACAGCAACCGCTAAGGCACAGCTGATATAGGCAACCGGCAAACGTAAAGCAATGGCTATAGGACACGAGACCGGAGGCAACAGAGACACTAGCGGTGAAGCTAATGCTAGACGAGTAGCCAATGCAGAAACAGTACTCTAGAGAGCAGAGGTAAGCCAAGGCCTGGATAGTACACGGAGAGCAGAGTCAGCCACAGTCAAGGTCGGTAAACAAAGCGTGGTAGTCAGCCAAGCCTGGATCGGTACACAGAGAGCGGAAGTCAGCCAAAGCCTGGATCTGTACACAGAGAGCGGTAGTCAGCTAAAGCTTGGATCGGTACACAAAGAGCGGTAGTCAGCCAAAGCCTGGATCGGTACACAGCGAGCAGTAGTAACAGAATCTACCACGGAATCGTAGTCAGGCAAGCCGGGTCACAAACAAATTGGGCAGTGAAGACAGGAGCAAGGTCAGATGAAACCGGATTATACACACAACAGGAACACAGCAACAAACGTCTGGTCAGGAACACCATGAAAGGGCACCGTTATAGTGACAGGAGGGCATATATAAAGGCAAGCCCTGGGAGGGGTTGAAAACCCAGAGCCAATAAGAAGCAGCCAAGGCAAACCCGGAAGTAAGAATGTCGCTCAGGCAGAATCACGGGCACTGTGATAAACGGGTAGGAACTTCATTTAAGTTCAAATATAGAAAAAAGGTAAGTAGGGGGTAAAATACATAATAATAAAATTAATTGTATATTGCAAAAAGCACGGCAGGCAAAATGGGATTGCTGGATAAGTTGGTAGTTAGTGATCATTTGGACAAGTGGACATAATTGGTATAACCAAAAATGGTAGGATGATACACATGACTGGATTGTAAATATTGAGGTTATTGCCTATTTAGGAGAGACAAGATTAACAGACGAGGGGGATGTGTGTGCCTATATTTGACAACAAATCTAAATCCCAGTTTAAGTGTAGATATTTTGAGGAAACTGGTGAAAATGAGTCCTTGATGACAGAAATAAAAGGGTAAAAAATAAAAGTGTTGGTGGGTATATTCCACAAACCAAAAACATTTTATGAGAATGTCCAACTGTTATTGCAAGTGAAAAAAGCTGCATATTGTTACATAGTATAATTACAGTATAATTTTCACTACCCAGATATAAACTGGAGAATTGAGACTGTTTAGTGTGCTAAAAGGAGCAGATTTGTGCACATTCTTAAAAATATCTGCATGTCACAAAAGGTGGAAGTCCCAACAAGCCATATTAACAATGTATTGAACCTAGTAGTAACATATAACAGACATGGGGAGAAAATACTCTAAAGATCAATGTTATGGCAATGAATTAGGGAAGCAAAGCAAGGGTGTGATCATTACAACAGAACAATTACATTTTGTGAATAAAACAACTTTATTAGCTTAGTCAAACATAAAAAAATGACATACCAACATCAATCCATAGTTGCCAACAATCAGACAAGTTTTGCAGTCATCCAACACTTAATCATTGATCAATGAGGCCCCCTGGATTAACCACCATATATGCCATAAATGAATACAGGTGTATTCAACAATCATTAAAAAACTAATCAGCAATAGAAGATGGAAACATCATGCCAAACAATCCCCTACTGTGGCTCTGGACAACCATGTACATTGATTGGCATGATCTTTCAGGCTGCTGTCCCTTATGTTGAATGTTGAACACACCTGTTTTCACCTATTGCATATAATATGGTTAATCCAGTGGCCATGTTGATCATTGATTAAGCTCTGGATGAGGAGGAAGTGAGTCTGATTGGTGACAACTATGGATTGTTGTTTGTATACCATTTAAGTCATTTAAATAAGCTAATACAGTCATGACTTTATTAACTGAGTGCAACTCTCCTGTTACATTTTATCTATTTGGAGGTGAGATCTCCGAGTTGGCACCGTGATTTGTATGTGAAGGTGACTTGCATGTCTTTCTCACTTGTGATATATGAAATGCAAGTGTTTGTCTACAGTAGCTGAAGGCTTGTTTTTGGATCTATAGACTGTGATCATCCTGGATTAAAGGTGTTGATGTGTTGTTGAGGGAAGGAATGGAGCAGAAATGATGCAGAGAGACTTCAGCACCAAAACAACAACTCTCACTTAACCTTTACAATCAATGGCACTGAAAGGGTTAAGGGAGACTTGTGACCATGTCTGTAGATGCATTTAGAGCTACAATCAGATCCCAGCATCACCAACCTCAGGTTGGCAATGTTGAGACTGTGAACTCCCACAGCAGAAGCAGCTGTTGGAGCTTAGTGCATGTGGCAAACAGCCACATAAACATATTGCACACCCACATGAATATGGCAATAGAGATCATTATGATTGTAAATAAAAGAATGTTCTGAGGTTCAAGATAGATAATGTGCACTTTTTGGATGAAAATAGGGTATGTATTAAGATGGAGAGATACATTATCTTGTCTACTCTTTCACCTAAGAACGCACTGTGGGCTGAGTCTCTGAGTGCTTGGCAAAACTCTCTAAATCTTCTGTAGGTTAGAAAAAAAATGCAAGAAGCCAGTTTTCTCATGTTAACTTCCATTGATGTCAGTGAGATATTGTCTAGAGAATACTGCCCTTTTATCGACATATAGAAAAATGTGCTTTCTTTCTTTCATTTTTTTTTGTGGTAATCTATGCTAACCCAAATGCCCTAACCTGAGTATTTAAGAAGGTTATTTTATATAGCAAAGAAAATTAATAGCACCATCAAAAGAGATTTTCATCTCACTCTGCCATTTCAGTAGCTTTGTTGTTTTATAGACTAAATCCATAAATATTAATATTTTAGAATTTCACATCAAGCTTTTTTATGTGAATTATTTTTTTAACATTACTGCCTAAATCCTATTTAATGTTGTACACTTGGAGATTTACTAAGAATATTATAGACATTTAGAGAATGACAAAGAATGCATTACTTATTCACAACTCCTCTACCCTCTGCTTATCTGTTTGAACACTTCAATAGAAGAAAAAAAATCGACATGATATTTCCTAAACATTCTGGAGAAAACAGGATGTAAATGATAGTGAAAGAAGCATATCTGAGCATTACTTCAAACTAACATTTGAAGATGAACTGAGGTAAACATTTTCAATAACAATAAAATGTTTTGGGGTTATATATATTGAAAGGAATCAAGCTACTGTACTCTTGCTGGTCTGTCAACATCCACAGAATATTTGGCATTTACTTTCCCCTGCTTTGTGTAACTTGAAGAAAAATGACAATACATTATTTAGGGAAATGTGTCACCTTATAACAACTTAGGTGCAAAGGTTTTAGGCATGTGTGAAAAAATGCTGTAAAGTAAAAATGCATTAAAAATAGACATGTTAATAGTTTATATTTATAAATTAACAAAATATATAATGAGTAAGCAAAATAAACATCTAAATCAAATAAATAATTGGTGTGACCACCCTTTGCCTTCAAAACAGCATTAATTCTTCTAGGTATACTTGCACGAAGTCAGGGATTTTGTACACATATAGTCAGGTGTATGATTAAACAATTATACCAAACAGGTGCTAATGATCATTAATTTAATATGTAGATTGAAACACAATCATTAAATGAAACAAAAACAGCTGTGTAGGAGGAATAAAGTTGGGTGAGGAACAGCCAAACTCAGCTAGCAAGGTGAGGTTGCTTAAGACAATTTCATATCAAAAGTCAGACACTATGGCAAGACTGAGCACAGCAACAAGACATAAGCTAGTTATACTGCATCAGCAAGGTATCTCCCAGGAAGAGATTTCATGGCAGACAGGGGTTTCCAGATGTGCTGCCCAAGCTCTTTTGAAGAAGCACAAAGAAATGGGCAACATTGCGGAACATAGACTCAGTTTTTGGCCAAGGAAACTTAGTGCAGCAGATGAAATACATATCATGCTTACTTACTTTCTCAATCAGAAGATGTCCAACATTGCCATCAGCTCAGAATTGGAAGAAAACAGTAGGACCCTGGCACACCCATCTACTTTCCAGAGAAGCCTGGTCAGAAGTGGTCTTCATGGAAGAATTGCGGCCAAAAAGTCATCCGTCCGAAGTGCAAACAAGGCCAATCGATTCAACTGTGCACAAAAACAAAGGAACTGGAGTGAAGAGAAATGGCAACAGGTGCTCTAGACAGATGAGTCAAATTTAAAATAATTCTCTGTAGCAGAAGGCAGTTTGTTCACAGAAGGCCTGGAGAGCAGTAAAAGAACGAGTGTCTGCAGGCAACAGTGAAGCATGGTGGAAGTTCATTGCAAGTTTGGAGCTGCATTTCTGCAAATGGAGTTAGGGATTTGGTTATAATCAATGGTCTCCTCAATGCTGAGAAGTACAGACAGATACTTATCCATCATGCAGTACTATCACGGAGGCATCTGATTGTCCCCAAGTCTATTCTGCAGCATGACAATAACCCCAAACATACAGCCAAAGTCATTAAGACCTATCTTCAGTGCAAAAAGAACAAGGAGTCCTGGAAGTGATGGTATGGCCCCACAGAGCCCTGATCTCAACATCATTGAGTCTGTCTGGGATTACATGAAGATAGAGAAGCAAATGAGAATGCCTAAATCCACAGAAGAACTGTGGTAAGTTCTCCAAGATGTTTGGAACAACCTTCCTGCCAAGTTCCTTAAAAAACTGTGTGCAAGTGTACCTAGAAGAATTGAAGCTGTTTTGAAGGCAAAGGGTGGTCACATTAAATATTGATTTGATTTAGATTTTTCTTCTGTTCATTCACTATGCATTTTGTTAATTGATAAATATAAACTATTAGCATGTCTATTTTTGAAAGCATTCTTACTTTACAGCAATTTTTCACACCTGCCTAAAACTTTTGCACATTACTGTATATATTGTGTTAACCATATTTAAGTATAATATAGTCTTTGAGTTTATTTTTATTTTTCTACTTTACTAATTAGATCTACAACTACCTTCAAACCCTCTGTAACTCTCCTTTCACACTGCTCTCTCTAACTCACTATTTGATTGTAATTGGTCTTATTGTTAACACTTTGATTGCAAGAGAGATGAAACCCCTCTAGCACTCAGAATGTTAAATCTGATGTGTTTTAGTGCATTAAATTATAGCATCTCATTATCTTTGATATCTATGACACACAGGAGGAGAGAATGTGTGTCCTCAAGTCCCCCTCTTTTTTTTTTTATTACCTGTCTGCTTTACACACTTTAGATTGAAAGGCAGACATTGTGTATCCCTGTTTTTTCTGAGTCTACTAAGAGCTTTGGTCACATGACTGTGCAATTAGACTCTATAGGGAAGGCTTTCCCCATTCATTTCTCTAGGCAGAGCTTTCCATATAGCAGCTAATGGTTCTGAAATATGGCTACAGTGCTAGTAAATTCATAAAGCACAGAGTCACTTATTAGCAAACCATTTCTCTCACTCCATTACAACTAAAGCTGGTAGGGGAACAAAAAAGAGAAAGAGGGATACACAGGAGACACCCCAAAACCCTCTGTATATACTCTGTCTCTCTGGGCTATCCTTAAATACAAAAGTACATTTGGATTCTAACCCTCAGACATCAATGCAATAAAGCACATTTACTTTAAGTCTGTAAGTGATGGAGGTTTTACAGCCCTCTGGCTATACATTTTTTAACAATAAGCCATTGAATACACTTGAAATAGTGGCCTGGGGAATTGGATACTAAAACAATGAAGAGGTATTACAAGTGCAGAATCAGAATAAATAAAAATAGGTAGATTAGTTTTAAAGTAGACCTGTCAGTTTGCATTTTTTACGCATTTGAACATTTCATTCAAAACTACTTATGTTTCATATTAACCAAAATCTAACAGATGTATAGTTTAGGAGATATTCACACTTGTATTTGGGAAAAGTAAAAATGAAAGTCTCCTGGTGCAGAGCAGTGCTTCTATAGCATATGAAACAATACTTAAAATCTTAATTAGTATATGAAATTTCACAGAAAATCTTTGTTAGCAAACTACACAGGTACAGACATTGTAATACATTAGCATATGGTACCAAGTATGAATACCTCCTTGACTGTACCTTTGATGTTTTTCTCGCTTACATGACAAATACCTATCACTTTAAATTTTTTTTTTTTTTTTTTACATATTTGAAGATTTTTTATGTTAACCAAAATCTAGAAGAAGTATAGTTTAGGAGATATTCACACTTATATCTGGGAAAAGTGAAAGTGAGAGCTACTGGTGCACCACATCACTTCAACAGCATATGAAACATCACTGAAAAGCTTCATTAGCATATAATATTTCACAGAAAATCTTCATTAGCAAACTACACAGGTACCGTCATGACCATAACATATGGTACCAAGTACAAATATCTTCTTCACCGTACCTTTGCTGTTTTTTCGCTAACATGACACAGTTTTTGATAAAGTTTTCAGGTATGCAAATGTTAATAAATGTGACAGTTCTGCTGAAAGGGAGGTTTTCCCCCAGGTGTTGCTCACACATGTTTTTCATTCATTTATGTTTCCCTATGGAGAAGAAAAGTCCATATTCAGTTTGCTTCTGCCCATAGACATTTCAGCACATAATGTGAGATAACCCTTATTTGCATGAGACAACCAGCAAAACCCATATGTACTTTTCATCCTTAGTGTACCTTATCAGTGAGGTGTAGTCAAACTCTCTATCCACAAAGAGAACCAGGGCTTATACCTGGGATATCCTTCCATTTAGGGAGTCTTAAACAAAAAATCTGAGGCTTAACAATAAGTCCATTCAGAATGTGATATGCAGGAAAGAAGCCTAAGGGTAAGAGGGAAAGTGATTGACATGCAAAAAATAGATCGCATAAAACAAACACATACATAAATCATTGTAAATAAATGTTTTAAAAAATGTCTAATACAATATATGTTTGTGATTTTGAACTCTTTCATAATACCTAAATTATTATTAGATTATTCACTTTAAAATGAAGTAAAAGAGCAAAGAACAGACTTGGCTGTGTAGCAGTAGCTGTCAAAAGGAGCTGTTAATTGATACACTTTTATTATTCCCCTCAGAAGCAGCCAGTGGTCTTTCATTAGTGCCATCTCTGGCATTTAGCTAAGAGGTGGGGAAATGTAATGAAACCATACAACAAACAAGCAATGCAAACATGTCGTATCAGACATATTACAGAATAAGCAAAGGTACAACCCTTATTAAACATTCACATCCCCAGAGTAATGCTGAGTGTGTGACCTAAAAGTGAAACATAAGTGTTTGTGAAATCCCACTGATGCGTGTTTCAAATAACAAGTGTATGTTAGTGTGATAAACAGGATCTACTTCTCAACAAGTTCAATTAAGATACAAGATGCAAGATGAAGTTGTAAATGGCTTGAAAGCTAGCTCTTTCATTTAACTTAGTCTCAGATATCTGAAAGCTTTAATTTGCATTTGTTTCCAAGTGCCAATATGGTCTCTTAAAAAAGCAATGTAGTGAAAAAATGTGCACCATGGCTTATTCTAAATGTCATTTTATGTTCTTGTTCTCCTGCTTATTGATGTAGAATGTTATTCTGATTCTTTTTTTTATATGCCTGCTCATGTTCATTATTCATTAAAGGTATAGTAATATTTCACAAAAACAGCAGCTCCAATTAATCTTCATAGTATTTGGGCCATGGAGAGTGGTCAGTACTGTCAGAGTTGTAGTTCAAGAGTAATTGAATGATAAAGTATCTTCCTCCCATCCCTTTTACCTAGTGTAACCCACCTCCCCTCAGAAGTGGATTTGGTCCTGGGACCGGACAGCTTACAGCAAGGGACAATCTTCTTTCTGTGAACATAAGGAAAACCCTGCCCCCGTTTTCAGGTTTTTCAGGATTTTCTCCCTCCCTGCGATCCATCCGTACAGTCTTGCTGATCTTATGTGAGCAGTGTTACATCAGTAAAAGGGGCAGGAGGGGGATACTTTATTATTCAATTACTCTCGAACTACAACTCTGACAGTACTGAAATAACACTCTCCATGGCACAAATACTATGAAGATTAATTGGAGCTGCTTTTATTGTGAAACATTACTATCCCTTTAATTTATGCATCCTGTAAACACCTTTAGGAATAGAAGAGATTGCAATACATGACAAAGCAATGCATTGCACACACTCTGGTCCTTAAGCAGTGGAATAAAAATTTGAAAAGACTGAGAGTGGTTTAATAAGTGTACACCATAGAGGCAAATAAACATGACAGGGAAAACCAGGTCACATGCATTATTAACAGAAACACAGAGGATGAGGAGAAGGAGGGATGAAAAGGATTGGTACCATCTATTGCTGTGCGATCACTGCAATGAACTACGTCCAGGATTATTGATGGCAAGTAGAACCTGTCTCAGTCCCAAATCCCTACTGCAAGAACCCAGTCCTGTGATAACCACAATAATCTGTGGCACACTAGCTTGCTGAGACAGACTAATGACTTGCTCTGGCAACTCAGCAACTGAAATTACAGCAGCAGCAAACTCTGCAATGTCACTGCTGGTGGTGGAGATGCAAATTTCCATTTGCATATCTGTCTCCCATTCCTTTTCATTTTCTGCTAAAAAGGCCCTTATTCTTTCCAGTAACTCAGCTGCTCCACCATTACCCCCACTCTCATCACCGCCATCACCATCTCTTGCTGCTACTGTATGGGAGTGGGACTGATTGGTGATGATGACAAATGTGACAAAGGGTGTCATACTGCCACATTTGCAATATCTTAAGGTGAAGAAAACACACTAGCCTCTCTAGCAGCAGGCACAGGCAGTTGATGTGTACTGCTGCTCATATAAGTTCTTCCTTCTTCAGCATTATTCCCCCAGAAGGGAAATTCTGTGGGAATGGGAATCACAGGGTCAGAAGTATGTGGGCTTCCTTGACCACAAGTCTAGCTGTTCATTTCCCCTTCCCTCTCAGCATTAGGGCCATTCAACTAGTCCCAACAGCAGCTCCACCACCCTCACCCCCACCTGTCCCTAGGTTCTGTGTGGTAATGGGACTGCTTGGGCATGACAAGTGTGACTTAGGGTCGACTGCTGTCACGCTTGCCATAATTGCCTTCTCCTCCTCAGAATTACAATGCATAATGGCAGCAGTAGCAGCAGACACAGGCAGCTGACCTGTGCTACTCACACTGCTACCCAGTTCTTCCCGTGCCTTTGCCATATTTTTCCAACAGATGCAAGGTGAATATGTTGGGGGACATGGCATCATTGAATCTGGGGAATGTGGGCTCTCAGACCATTCCATGCTGGTGGTGGTGACTTCCTCCTCCTCCTCCTCTGAATCACTGGATCACCGTCCAGCCAGCAGCTTTTTTCACTCATGGTACTAGCCTTATTTCACTAATTACATTGTGTGTGACTTATGTGTATAGCTGAAGCCTTATGAGTATACCACCTTGCTGGTTAATTGCACTGTTGTAGGAATCAGTGACATACTTCAACTAATATATTTACTACAGAAAAAAAGCATGGCTGAGGATTCTTATAACAATGACAACACAGAAATGGACAGTTGGTGAATGACAACAGTATGATTTAAGCAGGATACTCACAGTTCCATTTTGTTCCTGCATGAAATTTGTTTTTTTCCCTTTTCCAACAGGAAACTTTGGCCATAGAGAAACACATAGATTTTCTGACTTTTCACTAGGTGCACAGAAAACGTAAGGACTGGGAAGACACATTGGTCAAAAACCTTTCATTTGAAGCAGAAGGGTGAATTTGTCTTAAAGACTCTACTACTAAGTTTTCCAAATGCTTGCCATCCCAATTTTATTTGTCACTCAATTTCCATCATGGAGTTTCCATCTGTTGACATTTCCTGTCCAAAGTAAACATATTTGTCATCATCTTCTAGTTCTTGTCCATCTACAATGATTTTCATTGTTTTCGTAAATTTGTTAAAAATGACTTCATCTTCAGACCAAAATGTTTGCTTTGCTGTTGTAGCTCTTCAATGCAATCTTGCAGTTCTTCAGGACTACTGGCAAAGAGTATGTTATAGTCTGCAAAACATAAGTGAGGTAGGTAGTCTCCATTGTTTGATTTTTTCCCAACTTTTTCCCAACTTAGTTTGTGGAAAATGTCTTCTAAACAAGCAGAATATAGTTTTGGGGAGATTTTTCTCCTTGTCAGGTGCATTTTTTATGTTTATTAGAACTTTATCATTGTTGACCTGTATTGGTGCAGTTGCATTTTCATATATTGATTGGAAGATATTGATGTCAGCTCTATATATTCCTTGGTTGATCAGGGCATCAATTACTGCTTTATTTTTCACTAGGCTTATTAGTATTCAATGATGGCTATGCATAATGGATGGTTTTATTCATTATGTAGCTCAACAGTATAACTTGTTGCACTGTCCTGATATGGTCATTGTACTGAAACCACTCCTGAATCCTGCTTGCTTTTTAAGTTGTGCCACATTAAGTATTATGTCCATTCTTCTTGATAGTTTTGTGAAAGCCTTGCAGACCACTGGCAATAGGCTTACTGGCCTGTAGTGTTTCCATGTATCAGGCAATTCTCTGAGTAGTATGCACAGATATATAAGTAAAAATGCCCAGAATTTGATAAAACTTAAGATATTTGCAATTGACTGTACTGTCTGTCAGCAGGATGTGGGACATGTAATCCTTTATTTTGCTTGGTATGTGACCAGAAACTATAACAGGAATAACATGATTAAGTGGTAAACATAGTGTTGTACCATTGACAAAGCAGATTAAAGCAAAATAACTCTTTTTACAAGGGGCATAGGTTAACATTCAAACTAACATTCTTTGTTCATGGATCAAGTAACAAGAACACTAAATGTAAAGTAGTCCATAACCATTTGAGTGCCTGGGGGTTATCCAGTGCTGGTAATTTTAAAGGGTGACATGTTGTTCATGTTAATACTACACTCATTAGTCTTTTTTGTTTTATCCCCCCTGCACCCTCAATAAATATACAGGTAATAAAGGGAGCACTCTCACTCCTAGCGAGAACTGGGATGCGAGGTGGGTGGAGAATTTCAACAAGGGATCAACCTGCAGAGTGATGTGGTACAGCTTGTACCACAGAAACAGGAACTGGTGACATCACTAGGCAATCTTCAAAAAGCTATATTTAATAATATTTTTTGGAAACATTTTTTAACAACCTATAAGCAATTTCTTTAAAATACATTGAATGATGTAAAGTGTCTTCATAGTGAAAGTTCCACTTTACAAAATTGTTTCCCTTTGTTGTATTGAAATTCATATTTCTTCAGTGAATTTCTTGGTAGTTGTAATCTCCCATTATGATTATATTTCCTGACTAGGGATGAGCTAAAATTTCTGCCTCAAACTGAAATCGGTGGATAGTGGCACTTTCCACTTGGTGAAAAATTTCCTGTGAAAAGTGCAGTTTTTCCTCTTTTTCCTGCCCTTTCTGCCCATTGAAATCATTGGTAAGAAAAATATTTCTCCACCACAGGAAAGTTTTCTACAGCCATATAAAAGGCTGTTAGGCTCTCCCAGCAGCCATTCTGTGTTTGTGAGAGGAGAGAGCAGCATGTTTTTGAGCTAGAGGACATAAGCAAATGAAGGGGAATTGAAACTTAGTTTAGAGAGTCATTTACGTAGGACATTTGTTTTCTGTATTAAGGGAGTCTGGGTGCACTCTAGGGGATAAGAAGGGAGGAAGAAGGTTGACCCCCTAATACTCCAAAAATCCATGTGACTGACTGGCAAGACACAGGCAGCTAGGGACCTATTTGCTTGCTAATATTACTGTTATTGTCTCTGTGCTGGGTGCGGAAGTCTGGGGAAAGAAGTTGTTGATTTAGTTTTTCAGTTATAATTTTTTTTGACAGACTGTGATAAGACAACAGGGTGGACAACTTAAAAATAAATAAATACAAAAGAATAAAAAACAAAATATCTTAGGTGACAGTGACAGACAGCTAACTGGGCTTAGGTAAGACATCATGCAGCTGCATCAGTTGTGTTGTGTAGTGTACAGTAACAAAACAAAGTGTAGTTGTAGTAGTGGGCAAGAACTGTCAAGTGATGCTGAAGTTGCTGAGGATGACCTAATGATGACTGATGATGATGCAGATCTAGAATATATCTCTCAAGCATCCTTCTCTTGTTCAGATACAGATGAAGTTGAGAGTGAGGATGATGACAGGGTTAGCAGAAAGTCAAAGAATGTATCTTCCACCAAATTTAAGGAGCACTGTGCCTGTCTATAAAGTGTTTGAGAAAGCCATTGGAAACTCTGACACTGGACAAGTACAGATGTCAAAAAGTACACAGTCACCCTATCAGTCTTCATCAGCATTATCGCCTCTTCATAGTCCAAGTCCCACTCAGCCACACACCTGTTTTGAGTACCCAGCAACACATGTTAACATCCACAGTGTTAGATATGATGAGTACCTCTGGTGCTGCTGCTGTAAGTGCTGCACCTTTGACATTTAGTAGTATTGACAGTAGAATTACATTAACATCTAGCTCCAGTAGTAGTACTAGCAGAAACCACACATGACAGACAAAGCCAGGACAAGTGTATTAAAAGCAACACAGATGAGGAGGTGGAGGATGGATGTGAAGAAGGTTTGCCACCATCTATCCCACTTGGGACCACCGCTATGACCGATAAGTAATGTGTGTCAATAATCTGAGAAGGAGGATAGAGTATGACAATAGTAAAAATACATACACAAATCACACCATGCCAGTTCTTCACTACCACCACCACCGCTAGAATACACATCTGCCACATTGTAGGTTATACTTTATTTTTTTCATTAATTGGCATCATCATGAATATGTGCCAGTGTTAAGCAGGAAGTCAGTGTTGTGGGCAAAGAACAAATGCATTCTGCATGCTAACATATTTTTCAAGCCATATGTTGCTGTAGGACGCTCAACTTTGACTTTCAGCCACTTATTTCTAAACTTCAGCTCTCAGAAGAAGTAATATTGCAGTTGGAAATGTAGTACCTATAGGAAATATAGGTGAAAAATTTGTTAAAATAGGAGAAAAATGTGTTAACGTAGGCGGAAAATTTGTTAAAACAGCGAAAAGGAGGACATTTTTGCATAGATGGTAAGGCAACATTTTTTGTGGGAAAAGAGAAAAATTGACACATTTTAGTGAAAAGTCAAGCAGGAAATTTTTCACACTTTTTGCCCACCCCTATTCCTGACTTAGAAGTCTTTTTGATTTGCAGTAGCAGTTGGGTTTCTTCAAACTCCCCAATATTGGCTGACTTATAGCAAATATTGTTTGTATAGTTTTATTATGTATGCCCTTAGTGTGTATTTAAATCCACAGGACATCTAAATTTTCACTGGGCATGTCATTAATATCTGCCCTTATCAGTGTCGGCCCAAGACTTTGTGCTGCCTGGGTCCAAGATGAAATGCTGCCCCCCAAACCACGCCCACCAAAACACGCCCACATCCATTATGTGATATTTTAGAACTGTTTATATATATATATATATATATATATATATATATATATAATGCATTTAAATCCTTTAAGTCACTGTGATTTTTATTGGTTCCCTAAGCACTGGATTTTCTCCATAATTGCTCCACTTTTAATTTTGTGTATTCAATCCTTGACCCTTTAAAGACCAGAGATGTGTGCAATGCTTTGCTTGGCAATGCGTTGCATACTCCTCTGGTCCTTAACCTTTTGAATGCCAGAGGGGTACGCGTAGAGCAATGTGTTGTGTACCCCTCCGGCATTCAAAGGGTTAAAAGATTGAAAGATGGTATCAAAATGAAAAAGTTTACCTACAGCTGTATGCCATCCTAAAGGAATCAGTCACTGCAAACAGCATTTTAGACAATATGAGATTGTGGGACTTTGATGAAAGGTGTAGTATTAAAGCCCTTCTAGCAAAGGAAAGTCTGCCGGGGAGCTCATGTTATACAGAAGGGAATGTGTGTGGCTCTTTTTCCTTCCTTTCTTTTATGTCTTTACTCTCACCCCATTTTCTTTTTTCACCTTCCTCTCACCCTTCCTCTTCTCACTTCTTTTCCTCCCTTTTCTTTCCTCTCTTCCCCTCCTTCTCTTCCCTCCCTCTTCTCTGCCTCTTTACCTCTCCTCTCCTCTTTTTTTCTCTTCTTTTTCTTCTTCTTCCCTTTTCCCCTTTTGTTCCCTTACCTCCCCTGTTTCCCCTTCCTCTTCTCTCACATACTAATTCTTAAATCAAACTGAAGCAGGAGATTTGTCATGGAATTATGTGGGTTACCTCCAACATTTTGATGTTTCAACCAATGCCTATCTGCATCTCTTTCTTTGTGACCCAATGCATTGTCAATATTCTTGGCATCTTGTTATACCAATTTATCTCTTGATATGCATTGTATGTAACCCTATTGTCTACAGTTTTCAATAAAAATAATAATAATAAAAAATAGACAGAAAAGGTAGAAAATGAGGAGCGATTTCAATTTATGTGAAAAATAAAATAGTTTAAAGGCTAATCTTATATAAGGTATGGAGGAGAACACAATTTGGATAACTTTAGAATATGAAAATAAGATGGTTGTTCATATAAATGTGATCTATAGAACTCTTGGACAACTGATTGTCAAGAAAATAACTAAGATGACAGTGGAAGATGACATTATCATTTTGGGGGACTTTAATCTGACTGATGTGAACTGGGAAAAGCAAGGTTCATCCAGTAGGAGATACCCTAAATTATTTACAGGGATTATCTCTTTATCAATTAGTAAAAGGGTTAACTAGGAACTAAGCCATCCTAAATGTATTATTTGCAAAAGGCAATATTGTCTTGAATGTAACTGTATTAGAGTGTTTAGACTCTAGCGATTGACAATCTGTGTGGTTTAATTTAAGGACAGAGGCTGAGTTGCACCACACTAAAACAAAAGTTCTAGATTTTGGAAAGGCTGATTTTTTTACGTGGAAACATATTTAGGTCTGTCTTTAACAGCATACAGGTCTTTAGCTTGCATACAGGAGAAATTAGATTATCTGAAGTGTGTTTTATTAAAGGCAACAGAGCATTGCATTAGACTTCTCAGTAAGGGCAAAACAAAAAGAAAACCATTGATGTACTTTGCAGAATTGACAAATATGGTAAAGGGGAAAAAATTAACATGTAGGAGGCTAAATGCATTATTAACAGACACAGATGGGAAAATTGCACAACCATAATAAATGGGAACAAAACATTTTTTGGATATATAAGTGAAAGGATAGAAATAAAACATAGAATATTTTCTTTCAAGAGGGAGCATACATGGTTATAATGTGTATAAGTAGTCAAAACAGGAAGTTCAGATAAAGGCTAAATTATTTGGCACCTGGAAAGCTTATATAATTCTTATTTCTCTGGGATATGAGGCAAATGCTGAATTTGATGCAACCTAATTTACTATTTTAGAATGAAGACAAAATATGGAAATTATGGAAATGAGAACCATTGTGTACTCTGCAGGATTGGCAAATTTAGTAAAGAAGTGAAAATTGGCATGTAGGAAATATAATCAGTAAGAAGATAGGTATCTGTTCAAGGCTAGCCTGAAGGAGGCTAAATGCATTATTAGCAGAAACAAAGGAGAAAATTGCTCAATTAATAAAAACATTTTCTTGGATATATAAGTGAAAGGAGAAAAATTAAACAAGGAATAGTTTATTTCAAGAGGGAGCATACATGGTTATAATGTCTTCTAATAGGCAAAACAGGAGGTTCATATAAAGACAAAATTATTTGACAGTTGGAAAGTTTATATAATTCTCATTTCTCTGGGTTGTGAGGCAAAGGTTGAATTTAATGTGCAAGTCTTTTTTGCAACCTAATTTACTATGTTACTATGTTAGAATTAAGACAAAAGATGGAAAATATATAAATGAGGATAAAGGGCTAGTTGACTACCTCAATGCCTATTTCTGTTTACAGAGGAAAGTAAAAGGAAGGGACCTTTCTTAGGAAAAAAAGAAATTGAGAGACATGGAATGTATGTATGTTTACAGAGGAAGAAGTTCTACTTCAACTCACTAAGTGCAATATGGGATACACCCAACATTATTAAAATAACTTAGAAGTGTTCTGGCAAAACCTTTATCAGATTTATTAAATCAGTCAATATTGACAGGAGTAATTCCAGAAAGTTGTAAGGTAGCAAATGTAATGCCTCTTTAAGTCTTAGGTCACTACTGGGAAAACTAATGGAATTTACATTAAAGGGAAGATGTTACATATCTGAATTTAAATAGTTTACAAGATCCTAAACTGTGAAGGTTTACAGCAGGGAAATCTTGTCAAACTAACCTCAAATGTTTTGACCGGATAACTAAAATAATAAACCAGGTGGAAGTAGGAACATTAGATAAAGCTTATCTAAATTTCAGTAAGGCATTTGACACTGTCCCCCAAACATTGCAGTGTTTGCATCTGGATGTAAAAATAGTTGAATGGATAAGGTAATACCTGAGTGACAGGAGACAGAGGGATTTTGCTAATGAAGAATATTCAGAGGAAGGTTGTGTTACTAGTGGGGTACCTCAGGGATCTGTACTGGGCACATTCTTTTTATTATTTTTTAGTGATATTGCAAAAGATCTTCAAGGTAAGGTATGTCTGTTTGATAAAAAGATATGCAACAGGGTAGACATTCTTGGGGCAAATGGCAAGATATTTAGGGAAATTAGAAGAATGGATGATAGTGTAGCATCTACAGATTAATGGTGGTAAATGTAAAATAATGTAGTTAGGACAAAAAATACAAAGGCAGAAGTTTTAAGGGTACTGTGCTGTAAGCACAAAAATGTAACCTCTTGCTTGCCAGAGGGAAACCTCCAATGTATTGCTTCTCAGACTCTCTGGCATCTAACAGGTTAAATAATAATTACAACTAAAAGGTTAAATAAACTATTATAATGATCTAGTCAATCCATATAACCTAAATAATACCTAAGGGCGGAGTTCCCATTTTTTGTCCCCCCTGAGTTAGTGACCGGAGCTGCAATGCTCTGAATACACATGGCTAATGTATTATGGACAATCTGTAATTCATAAAGTGCCATTCCTGCTCTTCAGCTATCATTCCTAACTTCAAGTGTACGATAGTGCCATACGATTACTTTTCTGTACTATCTCAAAGCAAGTGAGTTAGTTTGCCTTTAAGAGTTGAACATGAAGACCAAAATTAAAAGTGACATGAAAGATATTCTGTAGAAACAGAGGCTAGAATTCAGATAGATGTCAAACTAATGCATTCAATCAACACACTGTTCTTTGGAAGTAGAAAAGGACAAAAGTAAATAGGCATGGAAATTGAGTTATTTCGCAAACCAAATCTACATTTAAAATAATATCATGGGGAATGGAAAACGAAGTCTGCTGATAAAATATGCTACATACATACCTGCAAATGTCACTTTGCAGAAAGAAGGCAATCTACACAGAGATCCAGGAACTAAACGAGTCTCATAGAGTTGCTGGAGCTAAAATGCATTTTCTTTATACTGTATGCTGGAGTACTTAGTGCTCACTAGTAAATTGACCTGAGGTAAGATTGCTGTTTAATAAATCACTTTATTTGCTACTAGTTTAAAGGCTTGTGTACACTGGCCAAAGTCTAGGTGATGTTAACCCTTTGAGTGCCAGAGGGGTACGCAACGCATTGCTTTGCTATGCGCTGCGTACCACTCTGGCACTCAAAGGGTTAAGGGACCGGTCCTGCTCTGAGTCCTACTGCCGATACAGTCATGCACTGTAGAGACTGTCCGAATGTACAGAACTCCCAGCATTCGGTGTGTTTGGGCAGTCTCTACTGAGCATGACGGCTTCTGACAAACATTCTAGTGAATTATTATATAGGATTCTGAATATGTATAATGCCCACACCTACCTCTTTACTTACTAGATGAACATGTTACATACAATTATATACATTACAAATATAATCACAAAGTCTATTATAGAAGCTACATTCTTGGTCTTGCATTCCTTTGCCTGGGCATTAAGTACAAACAACAGGGCCAAATTATCAAGTTAGCAAAATAAATAAAAAAAAAAAAAAACAGAGTGCTAACTATAATATAGAGGGACATGCAATCTGAAAGATTTAGAGCCCTATGTACAAAAGAAGACTGGATTAAAGGGCAAGTAAACATTTGAATAAATATATATTTTTAGGGTATTTTTTTGCTGTGTAAAAACTGTTCAAACTGTCACAGAAGAGACATAACTGTTACTATCACATTCTGTGAAGAACTGTAGTCAGTGACTTTCTTCTCCCATAGAATTCAACAATAACCAGACGAAATGTAGATGAACTGAAGTTTAACTGTCTGAACACCAGATAGCACTGTTAATGTAAAAAACAACAGTTTAAACTGTAATAACTTTGGAATGATAAACCTTTACCTCAGTGGAAGTACCCTTGTTTTAAATATACATGTTCCTAATAATTGTTTATTCATTTTATAAATGTTGGTTTAAACCAACCACATTTGGGGGCAAATAAAATAATCCCTTTGATTTAAATGGTGATGTAGTGTTAATCCCATGAATGCATAACCTTCAAGGGATTAAAAGTCCCATTTCAAAATATATGATTTTTTTTTTAGGAATCCACATTTCTCCTCTATGGTGCATCTGGTTTGTCCCAGAATGACTCAATTTTACTTTTGAACATAAGGCCCTAAACATATGACAGAGAATAGCTAAAATGAAATTAGTCTGCAAAATGATTTAATGATTATTTTGGTTGGTTAAACACAACATATTTGCTTGGTTATAATGACAGAAACGTGTATCTTTGCAAACAACAAAAAATATTATATATAGTGCAAGTTTAGACTGTGACAGATTGCATATAATGTTTACATAAGCATAATAAAACCATCCATTGGTCTACTAAAACATTCTGTTTTCTCCCCTGTGAACAGTTAACATTTCTATGCTTTCAGAACTTTGTAATGATGTGTGAGCTGGCATGCACAGTTTAAGCAAATGAAAGTACAGAAGTGCTAGCTGCAATAATGCCCTAAAGGTAATGTCTCAGAAGCACTGTAAGAATCTTTATGTAAATTTGCAATTCTTTTGAGGGTATTTGCAGAATTGACGAGTCATTCTTTTACCCAGTTGGTAGAAGATTTACCTCTGTTGCATTGCTTTGCATAGAACTGGTCTCACTATAATACAGTTAATGGGACACCATTAGTGTTGAGCGAGCACCACGATGCTCGGGTGCTCGGGTGCTCTGACCGAGCACCCCCTGAGGCTCGAGTGCTCGGCCGAGCACCCGAGCCCCATTGAATGCAATGGGGCGACACGAGCATTATACCAGGCACCCCCTGCTCTGATGAGGGGAGGGTGCCTGGTCAATGCCCCCCTTCATCTCCGCTATGCCCCCTTCATCTCCGAATGCCCCCTTCAGCTCCGCAATGTCCCCCTTCATCTCCGCTATGCCCCCTTCATCTCCGCTATGCCCCTCTTCCACAATGTCCCCCTTCATCTCCGCTATGCCCCTCTTCCACAATGTCCCCCTTCATCTCCGCTATGCCCCTCTTCCACAATGTCCCCCTTCATCTCCTCTATGGCATAGAGGAGATGAAGGGGGACATTGTGGAAGAGGGGCATAGCGGAGATGAAGGGGGACATTGTGGAAGAGGGGCATAGAGGAGATGAAGGGGGACATTGTGGAAGAGGGGCATAGCGGAGATGAAGGGGGACATTGTGGAAGAGGGGCATAGACTCTATGCCCCTCTTCCACAATGTCCCCCTTCATCTCCGCAATGCCCCCTTCATCTCCGCAATGCCCCCGTACCTCCAGTCCCTGGTGGTCCAGCGGAGCGTCTTCAGATCTGTGCCTCTTCCGGCACAGATCCCCGCCACCCGAACATGGCGGGCGAGCACATGGCGGTACTCGACGAGTACCGCCATGTGCCGAGCAGAGCGATGCTCGAGCCGATCCGAGCATCGGCCGAGCACGCTCGCTCAACACTAGACACCATCACTCCGGTCCCTCATTGATTGTTTGTATGCCATCTCGGCACTCAAATACATCAGTGGTGCAAAATTGTATAAAAACCAGATGCTTTATTGAAGATGATTAAAAAGTCATATCGAGGAAACATAGCACAACCTCCATATCATCTTATGCATTTCACAACATACACCTCTAAGGTGAACCAAACATATTATTGGATAAAAACACTGAAGGGTGTGCACTTGTTAATTGGTCTATCTACAGATCACATCAAGATAAAAGTTTATCAAAACCTCAAAACAGGAAACTAGATTAAATTATTCAAATAATATGACATATCCCATTCACAATTTAAACCTTCTAATAATCTGTTATCCAAAGCAAAAATCCAGAACGCCTCTCTACAATTTATGATACTTATTAAGTCTCCTCCTTTAAGTGGTAAAGCAACCCTCTCAATCTCTTTAAATTGAACCAGAATGAGATTGCCATGGTGTTTGTCCAAGATATATTTAGATACAGCAGATTCCCTGTTGCTAACATGAATCATATGAAGATGTTCACAAAAGTGTTCCTTCAAAGGACAAACTGTTCATCCAACGTATTGAATACTACAACCACCACACGTAAATAAATATATTACTTTCTTCGTGTTGCAATTTATTAAGAATTTCACTTGGTAAACTTTTTTACTGACAGTGAAAACAAAGTTTCAAGTGCTATCTAAATAATTACATTCCATGCAAACATTAAAATCACCACTAAAGCAGCCCTTTTGGGTCAAGTAAACTGATGTTTTTAGCAGAGATATAGCTTTTGCCAACCCCCAGATAAAATAACTGACAATTTATAATCCATTAATAAAATGGTAATACATATTCTATAATACCTCTAATCTGATTAGATTGACTGCTATATGTAATGACAAAATGAGCCCCCTGGTCCTCTTTATTGTACATTTTTTTATGTCTTGTACTGGATTCTGGATATATACCTTATCACTGGTGAGCATTTTGATATTGTCTCTCCTGCCCTTAAGAGTGGTGTATGACTGTATATGTTGGGGTTTTAGAGTGAGTCTATTATCACCTCTGGGCACTATTTTATATATTCCTCCTTGATTGCTGACATATTCATAATCTTCTAGTACTCCTTACATTATAACATGGAGAGAATGCTGGCAACATTCTCCAGTCTGTTGAAGCTATGTCTTTGGCAGATAGTACTTGCACAACTTGTTCCCCATTTCAAATATATTATCAGCTAATATAATGTTTATGGGGTCACTCTTCCCTGAACACACACATAGGTAACATATATGGCAGTTTGGTGTGACATAATGGTTGTGGGCTGAATAGATCCTTTGTCTTGTAATGATGCAATAACTAGAAATACTGTGATGAAAGTGAAACTGGGTAATAATATGGCATAGGGTACAGACTTAAAGGAAGATGGAGTGGTAGTGGGCAGTTATTGAAACTTGCTCAATGCAAAATATTATTGTAATGGCACCCATCCAAAAGCCATCAGTTTTGATGGTGGTAGACAATATAAAGTCCAGGGCCCTCATGTCAGTGATTATGCTTTTTGCCTCTCCTGTACTGTGTCTTGGGCTTGATTTCTGACCACTGGTGGCCTCACAACCTCAGTGGTTCAATCACAGGATACAAGTGGTTGCCCCTACGTGGACAAGAAATAAAATAAAATATTCTAAATTTAGCAGAAAAGAGTGTAACAAAATAATTATGACTCTTTGTCAATTATTGTGTCCTGTGTATAACTATGTTCTAGCGTGTAATCACACAAAAGAGAAGAGATAGGAAATCTCATTAAAAGCACCAGTCTCACTCCTATATAAATGGCATGTGGGATCAAATTGGTGTGAAGTAAATAAGAGAAAAGTTATTAAAAACAATTTAAAATTTAACTTTTATTATCCCTTATGTTAAAAATAAACAATTTTCTAAAACCACTAATGGTCCCAGTACTTACTAATTAACACGTATTTTAGTAAAGTGCTATTATAGATTCTATATTCTTACTAAATTCTCATCTGTAAAACTGGGACCACAGATACTTAAATGATATATTAGATTTCTTTCTTTACCTCTCTTTCTCTTGATTTTTTGGCCTATATCGGTCACATGCCCAGCGGGTCTATTACCCAATGATTTTTGAAGACTTAAGCGCTGGGGTTCTTGGAAGCATTAGCTTCAATTTTTAAGTGATCACCTTTTGCGGCCACCCTCTCTTCTATCTTCACACTATATATAGGTAGGGAGAACTACTGTAGTAAGAGAGGTAGAGTAATATTACTAGATATGAAACACATATGTTAGAGTAATTAGAGCATGAGACGCTGGATTATATATTTGGGTCATGTCTTTATTTAATGTTTATACATAGAAATAGGAAAGTAAGAAAGTGAAACATTGTTATGTTATCGTATGAGACACCATTTATGTTTTACAGATGAGAATTTAGTACGAATATAGAATCTATAATAGCACTTTACTAAAATACGTGTTAATTAGTAAGTACTGGGACCATTAGTGGTTTTAGAAATTTGTTTATTTTATCATAAGGGATAATAAAAGTTAAATTTTAAATTGTTTTTAATAACTTTCCTCTTATTTATTTCACACCAATTTGATCCCACATGTCATTTATATAAGAGTGAGACTGGTGCTTTTAATGAGATTTCCCATCTCTTCCCTTTTGTGTGATTATATATTGTCCATTTATCTCAAGCACAGTCTCCTTATTCTGTGAATAGCCTATAATTACGGAATTCGGTAGTGCATCTAATAACTTGTATTTTCTAGCGTGACATGTTCCATGCAGAAGGATTTTATGTACACCTGAGTTGTTGTTAACCAACCCCCAGCTGATTATGAAAGTGTTAATTTTACTAATGTGATAATCAGTTTCAATAGTGTAATGGAGGTTCCCACACCTTAAAAGATGTCCCCTATTGCTATTACCTTGTGAGGGTATTCTGTGAGAAATGGATGAATGGGGCAAACACTGCTTTTATTTAAAATCACAAGTTAAGATTTATTATAACTTGCTACTGAAGGGAGAGAGCTGTTTACTTGTACTTCTGAACATGGAAGTGGTATGTGAATAGATTGAACATCATCCAACACTGTGACTGAGTTCCGGAGATGGGCTGTGAAATTTGAAACTGTAAGGAGCAGGTGGCCAACTGGCCATATCAGTGAGAGAGAAAGATGAGACACATTCCAGACTGGTACCTAACATAGACCCACAGGAAATTACAGGGAGGTTGCTGACAATACTTTAACAGTTCCTGTGCCACAGCTGACCAGGGTATTAGTTCCAAAAGTGCAGTACCATAACTGAGAAGATGACCCAATCGTTCTGTATATGTAACATTTACATTTTTTATTTCCATTTAATGTATTAGATTATCATATTGTGTATTTTTCTAGGTTTCATCTGATTACTGTTCTGACTAAAACTGAGGTGTGATCAGAACATTCACTGAGAGATGTTCACATATTTTCCTGTCAATACCAAAGACTGACAGGCAAAGCTGTGATCAGCCATAATTTGGTATGGACTGGGAGATCACTAGACAACACAGTTCACCATAAATGGAGGAATCGCCACTGAGATTAGTGATGATGTTACTTGGGGTTCAGTAATTAAAAAAGTATGATAAAGCTGAATAAAAGGAAATAAGACAATATTTGGGTTCATTTCCTTCTTCGACTGTTAGCACTGTGGCTGAAATAGATTAATAAAATGTGTTGGAGAGTGCTATAGCATTCTAGTAATTTAAAGACCCATTTAAATCAATTGGAATTTTTATTTCTTCCATCAGGTGGATTCATCTGCCCCAAAATTGCTGCTCTGTGCATCTTATTTTCAGAGTAGAGAAGCATAATTTAAATATTTTCAAATTGCATAGCATTTGTTTGTTCATGTGCAATATTGTTCTGATGGTATAATGGTTTTCATTTTATTATCATGTGAACAATATCTTTGCACTATCTGTACTGCTCTCCATCTGAATGAAGCTTAGGAAAGAAGCAATCAGAGACTGCAAAGATATACTGTGCCACTATTGTCTGCTTTACCCTCAACAAGTAATTGAACCATTTCATCCTGCACAATTCTGACAGCATCTCTACATGGTGTGTTATGAGAAGTCAAGATCATGATTAATTCTTTTTGCAACACTGTTGAAACATAATCCAAAAATGAAAAAAAAAGTAGTTTGGAAGATATTTACTTTTTATATTCAATAATCATATCAGAAATAGCAATCTATTCCAGCTTGTTAAAAGATCCGAGCACAAAGGACTCTGAGATAAAAAGCCTTTGGGTTATATTCAAAATGAAACCTTCAGCCTTGACCCATATAGATAGCACTGACTGTAGATTAAGTAAAATACAGATAGCTTCAATTTCATGCACTGTTGCATTGCATCTACCATTCAATAGAAAGACACTTATAACAAAATAAGTTTGCTTTGTATTTTGCTTGATTGTACTTGTATTTTAACGTGTTTCAGATTACATTTTGTTTAATCAAGTGGTTATACTTATAAGAATATCATGCTTCTGCATTCCATTGAACAAACAATACTATACCACAGTACTAATGCACTTCTGTGTATGTGTGTTTGTGTGTGTGTGTGGGTGTGTGTGTGTGTGTGTAAATGCCAAGCAAAAAGCCTTTCCTTGTAAAATGTGGCTTATTAAGGGAAGGCAGGTGTAGCTTATTACACAGTCTTCTTATTCCTAAAAAAGATAAAGACTGAACCCAATATAGTTCCTACTAACCACTCTCACTTCTTATTATTGACATTAAAGTATTAACTAGACTTCTTTTTATTATGTTAAATTCAGGAGTAAAATCCCTAATCCATCCAGACCAATGATGATTTATGTCTGTAAATCAACATATATTAATACTAGTATCCTCTTCTCTAACCTTCAGGTCCCTCACTTCAGTTCAGGTACTAAGAGAAGGCCTTTCATTTCTCTGTATACAGCTACTTTATGATTTCCCTGTGGTTGTTGTTTCCACCAACCAATATATCTCCTCTCTTTTCCACCTTTAATGGCATACACACCAGAAGTGCCCCATCCTTATTTGCCCTAGTCATTTACCCCCTTACCTTTCTCCTTCAAGCAGACCCCTATGTCCAGGGCTTGGAGGTCAGTGATTTTGCTTTAACGTTGACTCTGGACACTTGATTTTTTATCTTGCTGACTGTGATCTTTCCCTAACACACTCCTTTGACTTAACTGATACTTCTGGCCTCTTTTCAGGATTCTGCTTTAATCCATGATTGTCCCTATTTGATAAAGAACTATTTATTATACCATGTAATCTGATGTGGACCAACTATTTTGAGTACCCGAGTCACTGCTGATACAAATAATAGATCCTTCTTTACAATAAACTTCTTGCCATTATTTGACTCCCTTAGGTCCAAAGTAAACATCTAGGGCTCCCTTCCCCTAACTACTATGGGCAAAGGTAATGTTGTTAAATTTAAATTCTTGACATAGTTGTTGTATCTTCTTCATAATTCCCCACTCTGGGACCCAAGAAGATATTTATATCCATTAATTCTATACTTAACTGTATAATTTGGGGTAGCAAGATGCTTTATTTAAGTCTTCAGACTCTACAATTGCCTTTGAAAGTTGGTGATCTTGACCTAACTGTTTTCTTTACTTCCTGACAGGATAGCTGACATATGCTAATTGATGGACTTCCTTGCATTTAACTGCTTAACTTCTAGAGGTCTCTCAATTTGTTCTGTGGAGGCCCCCTTGAACCTAGTTTTCTGATGACTCAAGTCCTCTTACAATCTTGATTACCACCATTAGGTACTAGCAGCTGTGTATAAAGTAATATTCCCAGAGGGCAACCTCCTATTGCCCAACTAGCCACTGTGGTTGAACCCTGCTCTTCCAGAGTTCTGAAAGATTCAAGACTTCTAGGTTTGGGTTCATAGGGAATTAAATATCCCTATAATCCCTGTTTTTTCTCTTTTGGCATCCCAATTTAACCTTCCTCTTAATATGTACTTTTGTTACTTTCAGTTTATTCTTCAAAGATCAGGGATGCTCCACTAAGGACTGAGCAACACTCTTTAGAAAAAAATGTTAAGAAGGGAGACTCTAAGGTAGGCACTATCCAAGATTTACTCTTTTCTTATTCTTTACAATTCCCTATGAAGATTGGGAGTCTTTTCAAATGGCAAAGGATATTCCAAATCTCAGCCTGGAGCTCTGGGAGGATGTCCTGCATTCTATACAGGCCTCTGGTGTCTGCCAGGAATTGAATGATGTTACACAGGGTCTACTACATGCCTAAATTACTTTTTAAGATAGGTTGGAGGTCTGAAAACAAAAATAGCAGATGCCATACATGGTCTGGCTTGTTCCTCCACATTATTTGGTCCTGTCAAGTAATCAAAATATTCTGGCCTGAGATACCTACCATCACTAAATGCATGACCTTCTGGTTGTTCTTAGTTGCCTAGTGGAAAATGTGCATCATGTGTATGGAGAAAGGACCCTCCTTAGAACTGAATGAATAAGTTTATTTATCCAGAGCTTTACAATTTAAGAATTCTCCTGTAAATATCCTTAAGGCTATTATCATTAAATGGAAATATCCTCAGCCTCCCACCAGCTCTCAGAGGTTTAAACTAGTTAATGCAGTCATCCCCTTATAAAAGACAACATATATTTATTGAGGGTGCCCTGAAAATTTTGAAAAAAATTGGTCTAAGGGGCTTGATTTCTCTCTTTCCAACACATCCCCATGACTTGTACTTGATTACATGTCAATAATGCCACCCTAAATTTTTCCTCTAAGTTTGATACGGTTGTAGCCTTCCACTGAGCTGGAGCTGATTATCCTGTCATTGGACTGAGCTAGGCACAATCCCTCCCCTGTTTTCTCCCCGTCCGCTTCTCTCTTTTATTCTCTCTTCGAAAGGATAAATAAAAACCTTAATCAACCACATTTTTTTTTTTGCCAGTAACAGAACATCAGGCTATCCACCTTTTCTGTCCCCATCCTATATTATAATTCACTAGGATGTTTGTCAGAAGTCGTCATACACAGTAGAGACTGCTGAGTACAGTGCAGTCATGCGCAGTAGAGACTGCCCGTTCTGCATACATGCTCAATACTGACTGCCTGAACGCTCCACGGCTGATACGGAGTGGGGCACTCCAAATTCAGACTGGAGTCCTCTCTGCACACCTTCCTGGGACCTCTTGGTCCCAGGAAGCTTCACAGAGAGGACTATAGTCTGAATTTGGCGCACCCTGCTCCGTATCAGCAGCGGTGCATTCTGTCAGTCAGTACTGTGCATGACTGCAGTGCTGCCAGTGAGAAGAGAGGCTCCGGCCACCAGCCGAGGTTGCTGGGTGGCACTGTGGCCTGTGTACATGAGCTTTAAAACTAGTTACAAAATAATCAAAATAAATCCTGTAACCCAAGTTTATTTTTCCTTTAAAGAACCATCTTTCCAGTCCCAGCTATGAAGCATATTCTCCTATGAGGCTGAAATATTAAGAATATCTATAGTAATTCTGGAGCAAACCAGCTGCATCATAGGAACAAATAAACATTCCTATTGATGTTCATAGTGCTTGTGAGTTGTGACAGGGTGAGTGCTATCACTTATAACTATGCATATACTGGGTATATTTAACTGCTGCACAGTGCAGCATGGAAAGGGCAAAGCTCCCTGAAGTAGTGCAACAAGGCTGACTTATGCACCTGTTGCTCATTTTATTAATTAATTCATTAATTGTTTCACCAAGAAGAATATATTGAGATTTCCACTATTTTGGAAATATTCTGGAGAGCATTTACAATACAAAGTTACAAATTTATACACAGAAACGAAAACAAAAATAACACAAGGGTATTTATGTACAGTTGCATGTTGTTCTTAAAATCCCTATTTTTAGGGATTTTAAGAACTGTCAGAATGTTTGATTTTTTTTTCAGGTAGCTCATTCCAGGTATTTGGAGCTCTAAAGGAGAAGGCTGACCCACCTCATTCTTGTAATTTGGAACAGCCAGTGAGTTGCTGGCTGTGGATCAGAGGTTAGAGAGCTAGAATGAGCGTGCTGCTCGGCTAATGTGATAACTTTCCATACAAGTGGTCATAAACTAAGCAAGAAAGGTGAAGGGTATGTGTGGATTTTAGTGTTAGCCAACTTAGTTCTTTAAACATATCTCAATGATGGATAACAATTACATTGGATAACAAAGTGGCATAATGATAGTGAATTATGCAGAATATTGAGTTTACAAAGATGGATTTGTAGCACAGAAGCATACACTACATCCCTGTAGCGGATGACTGGCATTAACATTGTTTGTACACTATGAATTCTTATCATGGGGTTTAGACAGGATTTGTTTCTAAATAGAGTGCCTTTTTTAACATAACATTTGGATATTCATTTATCAATATGAAGACCAAATGCAGGGTTGGGATCCAGTTATTTGTAGGAATGAACTGATGCAAAGTTATATTTCTTACAATGACTATTGTGAGTTTTAATTACTTGTGTACCATATACAATTGTGACCATTTTGTCAGTGTTTGTCTTTAATGATCTGTCTTTCAACCTCAAATAAATCCTCCTCTCCAGTTGTGATATATTTAGGTTTTTAGAGCAGATTATGGTGTCATCTGTATACATGTGAACTGAATATGCATCGCAGACTGTGGACAGATAATTTATAAACAGTGGAAATAGATGGGGGGCAAGAATGGAACCTTTGGGAACCTCATATGTAACTTCAAGTGGGAGTGAAATACCACCAATAGACACTTATTTTAATCTATATGATATTTTGGAGCAAAACCAGTTTCGCAAAAAATTATGTAATAATGAATTGTTGAGCATATTTATCAGAATATTATGGTTTACTGTATCAAAGGACATTGTAAAATCTAGTAAAATGCATCCAGTAAGTTTATCATGTTCTGTACCATTCTGGATAGAAGTGAGTGTTCATTTATTTGGAGGAAAATCAGACTGAAAAGAGGTGAAAAAGTTGGAGAGTTGGTAATATGTAGGGGTGCGCAAAAAGAATATTTCCAGCATGACTTTTTGCAAAAAAGCAATAATTTTTCACTTTTTTTTCACAAGTTTTCTCCTTTTTGCCATTGCTAATAATTTTTTGCTTATGTTTCCTATGACATTTCCTACCACTGTATTACTTCTTCCGTGGGCTGAAGCGAAGAAAAAATAGCTGAAAGTCAAAGTTGTGATCCCTACAACAACATATGACTTGAAAAGGTTTGTAGCGGGCTAAGTGTCTTTGTCCTTTGCCCACAATGACTAATGCCTGCTTATGTAACATTGGCATAACCATCCTTGAAAAATAATTGTGGCTTGGAACATTCCAGCCGGGTGCAACACATGACATCAGTTCTTTATAGCCAATGTTTTCAACAAAAGAAAAGGGCAGCATGTCAACCTCAAGTTTACTATTCCATAACTAGAAAGCATCACCTGAATTTGTGGGATGGGCTGCAGGCTTTTATAACTCGACAGCAGCCTCTCCCACTGGGCCTTGATTGTCAGTAAGCTTGTTCATCTGTCAAGCTTACGTCATAACCCAGCAATCCACATCAGCACATGCACACTTGAGACTCTGCTCTCAAAGAAGTTTGTTGGCACTAGTCATCCCTTCGGATGCCCTGTCAGTCTATAAGTAATGCCTTAAATTTTATTTCAATTCCTTTTAAATTATCATTACTCATCATTACTCAGTCATTTCTGCTTGTCATTTTTTACCTTTCTATCAAATGTTACAACTTTTTCAGTTCCTATTGCATCATATTGAGACTTTCCATAGTTACTTAGAAGCTTTATTAATGAAGGTACTGGTATTTCATAGCCCTTCCAGCATTCATATTTTTAGATTATGTCATTATTTATTTTATATGTATTCTTACATTCACTATGTGGGCATTTTCAAGTTTTTGAGGCCCCTCCTGGCATCAGAATAGGATCTGCTTATTATCGTTAGCCAGGTATCTGTTATTGTGAATATAGTGTCTTAATTATTTCCTTTGCCACTATTTCTTCATGTATAGCTACTATCATTTCACTAAATATATTGAGATATTTTCACAGTCTCTGTAGTGCTATCCACTTAAGAAATATGTAACATTACTTTATATAGGAGTCTCGCATGCATATATCACATGGATAATTGGAATGGGACAAAGTTGTCGCCATGTTCCTGTGAGAAATTTCACGAAAACCACGTTGCCATCCACTTTTTCGTGGGAAAATCCGCTTCAAAACTAGAGCTTAAATCTTTCGCCCATTGGCCAAAATCTTTTGCCATTTTATCAATGATTAGAAAGTTTTCATCCATTGATTTACGTTGTTTTTGCACTTCCGCTATAAAAACATGACGTTTTCACTGAAGGCAGACACAATAGAAGCAGCTACAGAGCGAGAAAGACGTGCTGTGCTGTTCTGCTGTGATATTTTGCAAAAATTGAGGCAGGAGAGGCTCATAGTGACTCCTATCACTATGAGCAGGGTAAAAAATAACCAATGGAGGAGCTGGAAGGACCATTATGTGTCCACTGAGTCTGAGGAGGAGGAGGAGGTGACTAGCACTACTGAACCAATGCTGTCCAGTCCCCCTAAATCACCCCAAGGGATCTTCGGGAATTTAATGAGAAGGGAGGGAGAAAAGGGAATGGGACAGAAGGGAGAAAAGGGAAGGGAGGGAGAAAAGGGTAGTACTAGTGAGAGCAGGACAGGTCAGCTGCCTGTGCCTGCTGCCAGATGTGCTGCCCCTGCTGCCAGTGCCACTATTGCTGTACCTGCAGCCACTAGTGTTGTACCTGCTGCCAGACATGCTGCCACTAGTGTTGTACATGCTGTCCCTGCTGCCAGTGCACCTTTGCTGTACCTGCAGCCACTAGTGTTGTACCTGCTGCCAGACGTGCTGCCACTAGTGTTGTACATGCTGCCCCTGCTGCCAGTGCACCTTTGCTGTACCTGCAGCCACTAGTGTTGTACCTGCTGTCAGACGTGCTGCCACTAGTGTTGTACATGCTGTCCCTGCTGCCAGTGCACCTTTGCTGTACCTGCAGCCACTAGTGTTGTACCTGCTGCCAGACGTGCTGCCACTAGTGTTGTACATGCTGCCCCTGCTGCCAGTGCCACCTTTGCTGTACCTGCAGCCACTAGTGTTGTATCTGTTGCCAGACGTGCTGCCCCTGCTGCCAGTGCCACCACTGCTGTACCTACAGCCACTAGTGTTGTTCCTGCTGCTGGACGTGCTGGAACTAGTGTTGTACCTGCTGTCAGACGTGCTGCCACTAGTGTTGTACATGCTGCCCCTGCTGCCAGTGCCACCTTTGCTGTACCTGCAGCCACTAGTGTTGTACCTGCTGTCAGACGTGCTGCCTCTGCTGCCAGTGCCACCACTGCTGTACCTTCAGCCACTAGTGCTGAACCTGCTGCCAGTGCTGCCCCTGCTGCCAGTGCCACCTTTGTTGTACCTACAGCCACTAGTGTTGTACCTGCTGCCACATGTGTTTTCTCTGTTGCCAGTGCAACCACTACTGTACCTGCAGCCACTAGTGCTGAACCTGCTGCCAGTGCTGGATCTGCTGCTAGTGCTGAACCTGCTGCTACCAATACTTTTCCTGCTGCTAGTGTTTCTTGTAGTACTCAGGGAGAGAAGGAGAAAATGATGCCAAGTGTGACAGCAAGGGACCCTAAATCACACTTGCCATTCCCAAGCAGTCCTGCCAGTGCTAGTACTACTGCTACTAAGGTCCAGCAGTTTGTTAGCCTTAGGATTGAAGGAGGGGATAATCAACAATATCCTCATATTACTAGTGACTGTGAGACTGAGGAGGAAGACTCTGCGGCTGAACTTGATGTGGTTGGTGTTAGTAGTAGTAGCAGTAATGGTGACGCAGCCGGAGTGGTAGGGGAAACACTTGAGAGCAGCCAGACTAGCGGTCAAGGGAGCCCACACCATTCGCCTGGCTCTGGCAGTTCCCTTTCCTTCACTACAGTGTCCAAGTTGAACATGATCCTTAAGAGGCCAGAACTGGTGTTGGGTGAGAGCAGGCTCTCCACCACCACCACCAGCAGGTGCACAGATCAGCTGCCTGTACCTGCTGCTACTGCTGTTAGTGCTAGTCTGCCTTCTTCTTCAGGTCAAAAGGAAATGACAAGTGTGACATTAGGGGACCCACTGTCACATTGCTCGTCACCTCCTCCAAGCAGCAGTGAGATGTATGGAATAGAGCAGCAGCAACAACAGCATGTAGGGACTAGTGGTGGTGGTGATGATGATGCTGGAGAAGCTGGGGTAAAAGAGACATTGATGGCCTTTTTATCAGAAACTGAGAAGGAATGGGAGACAGGGATGAGGATGGGCATCACCACCACCACTAGCAATTACATTTTGGAATTAGAGGAATTTGCAACTGCTCTAATTCCTTCTGTTGCTGAGTTGCAAGAGCATCAGGATACTGAGGAGCAGGCTAGTGTGCCACAGACCCTGTGGACACAGTGGGAATGGGGTCAACAAGAGATGTGGGACTAGGACAGGTTCCACTTGCCAGCAGTAGCAATACCCCTGATCCTAGTTGCATTCCTGAATCTGAGGCAGTAGTAGCAACAGCAGCAGCAACATTATCCACTGCCACAGACAATGAAGGGGAACGTGGGGGAAAACAAGAAAGAGGCCATTCTTCTCCATCTGTTTCCTTCCCCAAGAAGTCATCATGGGTGTGGGGCTATTTTTCTGTTGGGGCAGGCACAGTGCAGTCATCAGCAATGGCAATATGCACAATTTGTGACATCAGTGAGAAGAGGAAAGAAGGGAACACACCTTGATACAAGCACCCTGATATTACACATGAAACACAGACACCCTGACATTTACGTCAAACATCTTAAAGACAAACACCCACCACAGAAATCGAACACTGCTGTTGCTGTACCACATGACTCTCCAAAAATGCAACAAGAGGCGAGGTGGAGAACAAAGAGGAAGAAGTATAGAGAAACCCAGGCAGAGACTGGAAGTTCTATGATGAGTGAAACAACTAGCTCGCCATTACCTTCTATGATAACAACTACATCTTCTGCCAATCCACGTCATTCATCGTTACCTCCCCCACCAACTGATAGCCACTCTGTTGATGTTAGGATGTGGCAGTTCGTCTCTACCCATTGCACACTGTGTGGTGCACTGACCACACATGCCAGTGTGGTAGAGGAGCATCTCAATCAGTACATCAAGCGGCATCTGAGGAGATTCCGTCCTGCAGAATATGCTAATATGGTGGCAGGGAGGGTTCATCATTACTATTAAACTGTCACAAAGTTGTCAAGTGTCCTTAGAGGGTCTGGAAAAGGGGTTCAGTGACAGCAGCAGTACTTGGTTTCAGGTGTCATGGTGTTTTGTTGTAGTTGTGCCCCCAGGTGTTATTTAACACACACACACTGTGCACATTGCAGTTGCTGATAAGACCTGCTGTTCCTGCTCTCAAGGGAAAAAATATATTCTAATAACAACACGCCCATGATAATTTTGGAGGAGAGGCAGGTGGAGAACGTGTTCTTTTCTCCACATAGACTGGGGGCTACTTATTGTGCTGCTACTGCCTCAGACGCATCCCTGAAGCTAGTTGTGGGCGGCAAGTGGAACATTCATCATCCATCACCCATGTTACTGCTATTGTTGATCCCATTCCCTTTCAGCGGCCTAATCATCCTGCTGCTTAAACAACTCAGCAGCAGCAGTATGGACAGCAGTTGCAACTCAGGACTCAGGAGGACATTTGATCACTGGGCAACATGACCTTCTGGCATTAGGCCAGTAGGGCATTTTTATTTTTTTCTCAGGGCTTGTGCTTTGGAAAAAAAAATAACTAGTCCTACAAAAAATAAACAATTTTTGGGGGGTTTGTTTCTAACAAGCCTAATTCCTACAAATCATTGTTTCCTTAGGGCTTTTGCCAAACAAGCTTAAGTCCTGCAAATCAATGTTTCTTCAGGGACTGGGCCTCTAATAAGTCTAAGTCCTACAAAGGCCTCTAACAACAAATCTAACAAATCATCCTCTACAAAATACTCTTTCAAGTCAAGTATCAATCCACCCCAGTGGCAGCTTATGTCAGGGGGCTCCTGTCTCTATCACTTTAAATACAAATTTCTTACTTTTATTTATTTATTTTTTATTAACTATCCCCCCAATAGCCGTTAAGAAATGCCCCCAAAACAAATTCCCTGTTCAAATGATTCATTCATTCACCAACACAGGCACCCTCCTCAGACCCCTTTATACCATGTCTTATGGTTTCTATTTTATTTTATTTACAATATATTTTTATTAACTGCTCCTCAGTCCCAGGAAACAACCCCAAAAATCATCCCCTGTTCAACTGATTCTTTCCCCACACCCCACCAACACAGGCACCCTCATGCCCATTTTATACTATGCCTTTGGGAAATAAAATAATATTTGCTATGTGTTCTGTGTGATTTCTATGTTCCCATTGATTTCAATGGAATGAGCTAGGCAAAAAAATCGGAAGAAAGCAGGAAAATCGGCACTTTTCGTGGGAAATTTTCTGCCAAGCGGAAAGTGACATTTTTCGTCAGTTTCAGTTTCAGGCGAAAATTTTCGCCCATCCCTAATGGATATATATTATCGCATGGATATATATTATCACTATTAGTATAGTGGCAGTTGAGTTCTAATATGTAGCCAGAATTTCATATCATTCATTCAGTTTATTTAAGCTTAGCTCCTCAAGAGGCTGAAAGGTTCAATAATTTTCAGACCTTATCTCGTCATAGAGACTGAAGATTACATTATTATTCTGACCTTGTTTCTTTAAAGAGATGGAAGATTCAAGTATTTAACCATTGCTCTTCGTAGAGGCTGAAGGTTCCATTTTTTCAGACCATATTTCTTCATAGATATTGAAGGTTATATTATTTTTTCTTACTTCTTGGCAGAGATTTAAGGTTCCATTTATCTTATCTCTTTATAGAGACCAAAAGTTCAATTATTTTCTGACCTTGTCTATTCATAGAGACTGAATTTTTCTAGATTTCACCATACCTCTTTGAAGAGTCAGTTCTGTATAAATGCTACTTTAAGTTTTGCTGAGGCCAAAGGTTTCATGTTTCTTTTTCCTTCCTCCTAAGGTCTACATCTATTCATATTATTTTTGTAAGCTTCACGATCACAATTTTTATTTAGATTAAGTAGCTATTTCAGGAATAAGCTGATGTGCTTATATCAGGTCTATTATTGCCTTACTGGGTCTCATTAGATGGTAACTAGAATTTTGGAAGGCTTCAGCAATGCGGCATTACATTATTATATTTCCAGTCATCTGGAAGTCACTACTCAGCTGTTACTATATTTATTTCATATCACTACATTTAGGGGTCATCATGGAAGGGCAGGACCATCAAGTTCCATCAGAAGCCAAGGCCTCTGTGGCTGAAACTCCAACCATTCCTATCAATCGTGGTACTACACTTCATGAATGGACAATTCTTAAACTAATGGAGGAATTGTCATGGCATTATATTCCATATCCGGACTCTGCTAGGAAGGTGGAACTTTTTTCTTTCTCTTCCCTACTAACCCTCCCCTTCCTTCCCCGGTTTTCATACACCTAGATCTCCATGATCTCCTTCGGCTAACCAGTTAACACATATTACCGAGCTTCTCACAGACTTGGGATCAGTGATGTCAGACATGCAATCTAGGCTGACCTTCCTCGAGCATTTATCCTCTCCGACTCTCAGGATCACTCCTGAAATTGATACATCTTCTCAGTCAGGTACCTTGTTAACTCATTCTCCTCATATTACTCCAGCACACATGATCCTGCAGCATATCCGGAAAGATGTCCTGGAGGGGAAGGACGTTAACTTGGTATCACTTCTGATTGCTTCTCAGGATTAGCTGAGCAGAGGACTGTCAGCTGTGGGGATGTGTCCGTCACATTAAAATCAAAGGATCCCAGGCTGACTAGGAAGCTCTCTGTGCCAGAGTTTGTCTTGGCATTTAGTATTTTTCGAGACATACTATGTTCTAACTTTCCCATTGCAGAAAGGAGCTGGACCTTTATTTATATTTAATTGTAGATATAGCTTATAAATATGGGGGTACAACTTTTTATGAATACCATCGCTCTTTTTCAGCTAAGGCAGCAGCAAACCTGGCTCAGTTCAATTTTGTGATGGACTGGAGCCAGCTAGATAATTAGCGTTTTGATGACATTTTGCTGACTTGAAAGCCCCGACATGTCCAGCTTGCCAGTCCATCTATCACCTAATTTATACCCTGTTACACTGGCAGAAATAGTTTCAAGCCCGGCCCCTGCTAGGCCTTCAGTCCCAATTCAGGCATCCACTTCTGTCCATTCAGCCCTACCAACTAGAGATAAGTAAAGCAGGCCAATTCATTATATGAGTAGTTTTCCTATATGTAATAATTTTAATTCAAAGGGTTGTTTTTTTAGTGGCTGCAGAATGTTGCATGTTTGTTCTAATTGCCATAATACGAACTCACAAGCAATTTGTCCAAAAGAGTTAAAACTGTTCTGAAGCAAAATGTTTAAAATGGTTTTAGAAATTAAAAATACATATTTTCTATTTCACAGAGAGCTTTTGCTTTTCTAGTTCAAGTTGTTATATATATATTTACAAATATCAACAAATGATTTTGCTGATATCATATTGTTTGCTGCCATTTTAGAGAGGCTCATAACCACAAACAATATCTGAACTGGTTTTCAATTGTCACCTTTATATTAAAAGCACATTTGAACTGTTATTTGGTCAGTATGTGTTTATATTTCTTTTTTCTTCGGTGAACAAGTTTAGACACAGCAAGACCCTTCCAAGTGGCAACTGGGATGGAGTACTACATGCAGAGTTCTAGGAATGGTCTCAGTGAAGCAGTTTGAGTTCTCATTTTTGAGTTATGTTAAACTAGCTGAGATATGGTTCTTAGCTGAACTGTGAAGGATTTCATCCTGTGCCTATCAAAGAGAAAGCAATAGATGGTAGAAGAAGGCAAACATAATTTTAAATCAATAGGGAACTGAATAGGGATGGGCACGAAGCCACGAAAAACTAGCAATTTCCCATAAAAAATACATAACATTTCTGTATTTTTTCACAGACAATACAAGCGAACTTTACTATTTATTGCCAAGAATTCCCACAGCCATGCAGACTCAGTGTGCATGTTTTTATTGCTACCAGTGCAGTTAAACAAGGCTGGGACTCCTGGGAGGTCAGAATTTGTGGTTCTCTGACTATCAGTGAGGTAGGCAATGTTGGGGGGACAGAATGCGTGGTTCTGTGACCACCAGTGTAGTTAGATAAGACTGGTAGCCAGTGCAGTGGGAGATGACTGGGGGTTATGGATGTGCTGTTCTTGAGTGACGGCAGGACAAAGCAAGCAGTTGGTATATGTGATTCTATGGCTACAAGTGCAGTGGGAGGACACAGTTAAAAAAAATAGGAAATCTACGCTTTTCTCTGGAAATTTCCCGTGCAGAAGGAAGTGCTATTTTTTGCCTGTTTTGCTTAAGAGGCAAAAAATTTTGCCCATCCCTTGAACTGAATACAAGACAGATTTTAGTTATGACTATTTGTTAAATTAAAGGAGATATATCACCACTTTAGAAGTTTATCTTAAAAGTTAGGTTTTATAGCGCATATGAGGAATATATATATATATTTTTTTAAATCGCTATTTGGCTGAATTTAATGAGAAAAAATTTCCCTGCATCCCACTTCCGGACAGGCTGCAGTTACCAGCTCAGTAACACAGTATGTCACTCTTCCTCTGCTCCCCTCCCTCCATGCAGTCTCCTCTGATGATGGAGGATTTCTCATTGTAAGCACCAGCTTACAGGCAGAAACCCTCCGTCATCGGAGTATTCCTCATATACACTATATAACCTAACTTTTAAGATAAACTTCTATAGGGGTGATAGATCCCCTTTAAGTACCTCATCACAATTACACTATCAGCTAGATACGATGCAATATTTGATAAATGAAGGCAAACTCCAAATTTTTTCTGTAATGCACTTATGAATTGAATATTTTATCATTTGTCCCCATTTGTAGGTGCTACTATTGTATATAGACTTGAGACAGTATATCTATCACTTTATTATACACTGTGCATATCTCTCTAACAAAATTTAGCAAATACAAAGTCAATTATTACAAGGCACAATGTATTAATTTATAGTGCAAAGATACTCTGGGAGAGTGATGTACTAATAAGTAGTAATTCTGGTAGTAATCAACAGCACTATAAGGGAAAAACAAATTCTTGTATTTATTAAAATATGGCTATAATACCTTGAATGCTAGAGAGGTCTCCAATGCATTGTGAAGGAATGATGCAACTGGTTTGCTCCATAAATATGTCAAATCCTTAAGTTCTGGGTTGTTTTCACCAAGCAGAGTGCTCAAAGTTGTCCATGACAGGTAGTCCATATTCCCTGACTACACTGTAGTGTTCTTCAGTCTCCAACTCTCACTGTGTTTTGATGAGGCTGAAAAAGGACATGTATCCATCAAATTCAGTTATTACCTAACCCTTATTGTTCCAGGAGGAGAAAAAACCTTAATGGAACCATTTCCAATTAAGCCCCAATTGGATAAAATATAAAATCTTCCAGAGTCCAAATTGCAGTCAGATATTTCCCTGAACAACATTCGATCTGTACTGAACCCAACTGTCATAATTCTCAATATTGTTCTGAAATAAAATGGTATTGAATACATTTCTGAAAGCATCTGCAGTATCTGTAAACACAACCCACAGAGGAAAGAATTCCACATCCTCGCTACTCTTACTGTAAAAAAAACCCTCAGCCTTTGTTTTGGTTTCAAAAGCCTTTTCTTCTATTCTTGTTGGAGGACTTTTTGTTTATTTCTTAGCTCTTTGAATAAACATTTCCCCAGGGAGTTATTTAAATTGGCTTCGAACTTGTATTTGGAAATAGTAATCATATCTCTTCTTGCATCTCTTCTTTATTGTAAATAAACAAAATCTGGCTAGTCTCACTTCATAACTAAAATCTTCCAGTCCCTTTATCAGTGTTCTTGCCTATTTTTAATGATATTGTATTTATAAGAAATGGCAACCAAAATAGGATTCATATTCTAGATGAGATCTTGCCAATGATTTATAAAGATGTAGAATTATATTCCCATCCTGTGTATCCATACCCATTTTTATACATGAAAGTGCCCTATTGGCTCTTGCAGAAGCTGAGTGACACTACATACTGATGTCTATTGCCTATTAATACCCTTAGATATTTCTCTAACACGGATTCCCCAAGTCGTTTTCCATTTGGTGTAAATGTAGCTGTAATGGAAGCTAAGGATTTGGGCTTGTCCTTAGCCATTGTTCCAGAGTCCTCTCTCCTTGAAGCAACTACAAGTAGGTAACTGGTCCGGTGAATCTGGATAGCTGGCTGGAACACTGGAACATAGCTTTTCTGAATGGGGGTCAGACAACAGAATGCTTGTTAGTTCAAAACGACTAGCTCTTTATTTTTTCCAACACGGGATGTTTTATACAGAACTTCCAGACACCAGTACAATGGGGATACACATAACTTGCACAAAGGGACAATGGGTAGGTGGAGACAGTTAACTTTTAAAATGGTCCATATAAAATGCTGCATGGCTATCAGCCTCATTAACTATGTTGCCATGTTGAAAATGGCGACATGAGAATCTCGCTCTGCATAAAAGTGTATGGTTCTCATGTTGCCTCTTGAAACATTGCTACCTTCATATTTATGGAGGATCAAGCACATAGTATACGTGGAGCACTGAAAAAGACAAAGTATAAGTAAAATCCGAGTATAAAGAACATATGAAGCACCTCCTGATTACCCCTAACTAAATTATCTAATACAGCTACCCCAAACTACAAAAAAAAAAGAAAAAGGTCTTCACAGAACTTCAGTTCAGCGCTGCCTGGATCTCTCTCCCCACTCCGCTCCACCCTGTCATTGTGCAGGCAAAGAAGGGGAGAGAGAGAAAGAGGGCCTTGCAGAATGATTTAATTTCCGGTTAAATAACTTTGCTCATGGTGCACAATAACAAGCCAGATGGGGGATGGAGAGCCGGGCAGCACTGAACTGAAGTTCTGTGAAGACCTTTTTTTTTTTTTGTAGTTTAGGGTAGCTATATTAGATAATTTACTTTGGGGTAATCAGGAGGTGCTTTATATCTACTTTATACTGGGATTTTGCTTATACTTTGTCTTTTTCTGTGCTCCTTGTATAGTATGTGTGTGATCCTCCACAAATATGAAGGTAGCGATGTTTCAAGAGGCGACATGAGAACCTTACTCTTTTATGCAGCATGCTTTTATGGCGACATGGTTAATGCAGCATTTAGCTGCGGGATATTTTATATGTGCTGTTTTAAAAGGATGCAGTGGGGACATGATATGATGGATACAATAGTGTAGGGGCACATCATACAGTGAATACAATGGAAGGGTAAACATGAACACAAAAGAGCTCTTTCACAGTAAGCACTTGATTTAATCTTTTTGCTCCAAATCCTAACCAATAGAAATCAGTGTGACAATATACAGTGGCCAATTCGGGCTGAGTACATCACACTGGTGTCCCAGCCTATGGGAGAGGGAGGAAGACTGGGGTGACCAATCTGCAGGAAGTCTACCTGTCCCCTACATAACCTGTGTAACCTTTGGGCATACATTATGTAGCTGTGACCAATCAGCAGGTCACCTATATTTCAAAAGGAAGGCGGCATTCTTCTATAGTCCAGCTCCCCACTTCCACTTATGTGAAAACTCAGGCTCTTTTGGGGCTCAAATTCCATAGGCCTGAAAAGGCCTCCAAATAATGGCCTACGGCCCGTTACAGTAGAATGCTTAAATTTATCTATATTAAACCTCATCTGACATTTCCCCACCCCTACACTCAGTGTAACCAAATCTTTATGCAGAGAAAAAAAATCCTGATTTGTATGTATTTCCTTATGCAGTGTCATCAGCAAAGAATGAGACATTACTTTCAATGTCCACTTCGTTTTAACTTTATTTTATTTTGTAGGCATTAAAAAACATGAAGAATGATATAAGTCTCATCTCTCAAACCTTTATGGTTTATGAGATATTCACAAGCAAAGTTTCCCCTCCCTCCCCTTTTACCTAGTGTAAGCCATCTCTTCTCAGATGTGAATCTGGTTGTATGACCAGACAGATAACAGAAGGGGACAATTTTCTTTGTATGAAAACAATGAAAGCCCTTCCCCCCTTGACAAGTTTTTCAGCTTTTTCCCTTATCTTAATTGAAGATTGTCCCTCTCTGCAGTCTACCTGGGCACCTCCCTTTTGATCTGGTTGAACATGGGGGGGATACTTTGCTTGTGAATATATCTTAAACCATAAAGGTTTGAGAGCTAAGACTTATCTCATTCTTCATGTTTTTTTTAATGCCTACAAAATAAAATAAAGTTAAAACGAAGTATTACTATCCCTTTATTAAACAAATTCAAAAGCAATTGGACCATGACTGAACCCTGAAGGCACATAAGATTGAAAACATGGTAGACTCACACATTTGTGCTACAAGTGTTGTTTGTGGAAAAATTAATCAAATCAAATCTTCAAGACACTTGCTATGTCAGGATTAATCTCATGACAAACATTTTAGAGCATATCCATCAAACTAAATAGGTCCAAACCTAGGGCAAAGCAACTGCATCATAGGGTTGAAATGAAAATTCCACAAACAGGACTTTTATCCCGTTTATTAGTAAAAAAAGCAATGTTTTGGACATTACTCTTGTTTTCAAGGGGATAAAAGCGCAATTTAAACTATGAGAATTTCTGTATCCCCATACGGTACAGTTAGTTTGTTTCAGAACTGCACTTCTTGATGAATAAGGACTTTTATCATGCATTAATCTTGGTGCGTATACCAATAGAGCTATTTTCCATCTACTACATTCACTATATCTAGATCGGGCATTTTAAAGGTCATATGGTAAAAGTGAAAAATAGGGCAATTATGTTACTTCATAATGTAAACCACTGTAATGATCATTCAATAGAAAATACTATGCTATGTGGTCTTATATAATATACGTGTTTTAAGTGATGACAATTACCAAGAAATTGAATACATTTTATAAAATACAATATGTTCTGTATTTGTTAAATAGCAACACATATACATATAATTCATTGGCATAGGGAGCAATATACAAAATTTGTATAGTACAGTAGTTATAAAGTCTTAGTTGATATATGTGTAATAATGTCTGTTGCAAAACCACCTTGGCTTTGATTAATAACACATTCAGCAAGAAGACCCTCAAGACACACAGACATACGAACTATACACTCTATAAATCAAGCAATTCATGTTATCATTTTCTTATTGCTTTGATAAAATATTGTCTTTTTGAGAGGTTTTGGAAAAGCACAGATGAAAAACAAGATATGTATTCCATTAACGTGGCGACAGCAGGATTATTTACTACTACTGTATCATATTTCTTCTAGACTCTAAAATGCTGAGAAACAGAGACTCCATGCTGAGAAGAAAATCACACGTCTCATTTGAATGGCTGTACAACTCTGGACTGCGTGGTTGTTCAAAATTATCAACATGGGTGAGTCTAGTCTAGCATAATGATTGTTATCAAGCCTCTTCATATATGAAAAAAATATCTCCTGCTCTGAATCATTTATTGCATACTGTGCAAAAACAACACTGGACCATTACTGAGAGCTAAAGATAGTTTTAATTGCTCACATTCTTACAGATACAGTTTTCTTCTGTATCTTGTAAAAACCCCTTTTTAAAAAATGCTGATGAAACAATTTATTACAAGTGCTTTATAAAGTGCAACACTGAAAGTTGGGTCTCTGCTTGAAAACTTACAATCTAAAGAGAATAAGAGATACATATTGGTGAACATGACAAGTGCAGAATACAGAGCTAAGTTCTGGTCAGGACACGGCAAACATAACTAAATTATAAGTGACGGATGCATGAAGAAAGGCAGTGCCTTCTACCTTGTTGAAGCATTCGTTGTGAAGGTGTGATTTGTAGTGAGACTTGAAGACCACAAGAGAAGTGCAATGGAGCAGGATGGGATGTAGAGCATTCCACATGTAAGGAGCAAAGAGAGAAAAGGGTTTGAAATGAAAGAGAGCTGTGGACACAAAACGAGGTGAGAAAACAATGGCTGATCATAAGGTGAGATTGTGTATAGTGGGAAAAGAGTGGAAATGTAGGAAGGCGTAAAGGAGAGAAGGGTCTTACACACATGGTATGTCACTGACAGCTTCAATTAAAATTGACTTTGAAACTTAATATATAAACAAATGTCCCATAATAATAAAGGAAAACAACTTTGCTAGTGGTCCATCCCCACCAAGACCACACTCCCTCATGAGGATCTCTGTTCTCTCCCATCATTAGTGTATTACTCATGCGCCCATTTTTTTTTATATACCAAACCCCATTTCTGCTATCATCGCTAAGTATCAGGACAGACCTAGTTGGGATTTGTGCCACCCAGCCTCCTGTCCACATGGGGAGAGAGTATGCAGGCCTCTCACAGTCTCTACAACTCCCCATGCTATTTCCCACTGCCACTTAAAACCGCAGTATGTTCAATGAAAGTTTCAATTAAGGAAATGTTGTTCAGCATTAATATTATGAACATATTAAATATTACTTTTACTGCAGGAAAGGCTGTTGCAGTGCCCAATAATGTTCTTTGGGGGAAAAGGAACAGAGGAATGTACATACTCCTCTCCTTTTTTCTTTCCCCTTTCTTTTTCCTATACATAATAATAATAATTTTTTTCTTTGCCTGTTTGATTCTGCACTTTACTTCTCTCTGCCCTAGATAAATTATAAAGCCCCTCACCCTTTCTATCTCTCCATTCCCATTCTAATCCCATACAGTTGGGCCAAAAATAGTGAAAATGGTGCGTGGACCACCTTCCCTCCAGCATGTATCGGTATTATATCAACTTTGTGATATCACCGATTTTTTAACACATCTATGGCTCTGTGGAATTGTCTCTCAACATTTTTACATGTTGGACAAAGAAGCATGACAATGGTATGGGCTACCCTGCAGCAGTCAATTAAGAATACTGCCAGAGTCAAGATTACTGGCTGTCACTTGATGGTGCATGCTACTGTTGCCCACTGGTGGGATGAAAACCCAGTGAGGAGTGACAGTCATATAGTCTGTACTCTACATGCTTGTCCAAATATCTTTTGTAATGTGACTTTTATTTCTGAATGAGGTTTCCATCCCTTTGCCTGCAACACTAACCAAATGCTTGTACAATTCTGGCACAGCCATCCTTGAAATATAACTGTGGCTTGGGATATGCCAGTGGGGTGAGACCCTGACATCAGTTGTTTAAAACCTTAATTTTCTACAAAAGAACAAGGCAACATGTCAACTGCCAACATTTTGTTAACTTTTCCATTCCATAAGCATACTTTGAGTTATATTTGTTCATTAACAACATTACTTGTGAATGAGTTGGGGTGGCAGCATGTGTGGGCACTCTACGGGTGTGACTATGGAAAGTAGCAGATGCCAAGAGTATTACACATTACCCAAAATTCTTGGATGTACCATTGGTGCTGGAAGGAATGCATTGTACCCTATCATTTATATCTATGGAATGCACAAGGACTTTCCCAGAACCTGCCAAAGAGTGACATTCTGAGTTAAGGTAATATATTACTTGACTGCTAATTAAAGCTTCTTCTACCTTGTTCAATTCATTGCATTTACTGAGTGTCATATAATGCAGTCCTAAATAATCTTAGCTTCTGCCTCTGAAGGACACTACAATGATGAACCAGTTGATTGCACTCTGAAATGATTTAATAATTTTTTAAAGAAAACAATAATTTTTTGGATGTTCATGATCCCTGATCTTTATTTTTATTCATCTAACATTAAGGAAAAGTAAAGAACCACTTCTATCATGAATAAGTACAACTAATTCTTGGTTCTACCTATACATTCAAGTGAAATCAGAGAAATTTTTTCTGATCTTAGTAACTATTTTCTTTCCACAATACATTTTCCCTAGTGAATGTGTTTGATGGAAAAATAGAACTTTCTCAATTGCAGGGAGAGGGTTATAATTTACCTGACTCAAGGATGACCAAGGAAGCAGAACTTTGTGTTGTACACAGTATGATCAAGGAGTACAACTGTCAAGAGTGGCCAAGGAGGCTAACCTACCAGCTACATACTACTTGTCATGAATATCAACCCACCTGCAGTAATCAGCATGGCCAAGCAAGATGATTTTCCTGCAGCACCCAGCATTGCCAAGAAGACCGACTAGTATGTAGCACCCTGCATGGCTAAGGAGGCCAGCTCATCTGCAGCACCAGTCATACTAAGATAGTCTGCTATATCATTTGTGGTCAGTGTTTAAACTGGCTCTCCTGAACTCTGTAGGTCGACTGGCAAGTGAGGAAACTGGTACTCTATCCTAAACCCATTATGGTCAGTGATGATGATGCTGACTCTCCTTGCTTCTTGCCTACTAGCCAGAGTATCTAGTATCACCTTGGTACCAAACCTAACTTATTTTGGCCAGAGCCTGAGGAAAGCTAGCTCTGAGCACTGAAGGATATCCTTCCTTGTTTAGAGAAGAATAACCCTGATCCAGCTTTAACTAGTGTGCTACTGGTTAAAGCCATACCAAGGCTGACACCCTATCAGTTGTCCTATGATCAGTCTTGTTGTCCCCACCTCTGTCCATTAAAAAAATATCACCTTGGGCAGTTTGGTCTGCTTGGAAATGGTTTTATGATCGCGGATGATATGTTAAGAACTTTCTTGAGCTGTGACTTGAACTGTCAGCCATGTGCGCTGAAGCTTCTGTTATCCAGTGATATATTGCAGACTTGTAAATATATTTCTATTTATATGGAGCCAACCTGTGCACTTGGCAAATTACAGTTTACACTTAGTATAGAAGGGATATAGTAAGTACAGTGATTAAGTGCTTATACAATCATAATGGGAACATCAGGTGAGTATACAATAGGTTAAAAGGTCACTGCACCATAGAGCTTAGAATCTAAGTAGAATTCAGAATAATTACCACTGTTCTTCCTGGCTGAATTTAGTAATTGTAGCCTCATCTGTCATCTTTTTCCTAACTGTAGATGTTCTCTAGTAGTAATTACCTACAAAAAGTCTAGCTCAGTCATGCCCCATGTAATCCTGACCTTTACCTCACTTCCTGGCTTGACCTCTTGAGGCTTTTGCACAGTGTTCTTGCCAACAATTCTCACATTTTTTGTTTGTTGTTCTGTTGTTTGCGTGTGATGTCTTGTACTTCAGAGGTTCCTAGTCCTGTACCGATTGACAAGTACTGGGCTCCTTATCCTGTCATGTTGTGTTTTTCTGCTGCCTCTCTGCAATCCTGCTTCTCTGCAGTCCTGATTCCCAGCACTGTCCTGTTCTGGCTCCTGAGGTTAGTCTCTTTCTCAAAAAAGACTGAGCACAGCAACAAGACACAAGGTAGTTATATACATTGGCAAGATCTCTCCCAGACAGAAATTTCAAGGCAGACAGGGGTTTCCAGATGCACAGTCCAAGCTCTTTTGAAGAAGCACAAAGAAACAGGCAACATTGAGGACCATGGACACAGTGGTTGGCCAAGGAAACTTGGTGCAGAAGATGAAAAACACATTATGCTTACTTCCCTTCTCAATGTCCAGCAGTGCCACAAGCTCAGAATTGGCAGAAAACAGTGGTACCCAGGAACACACATCTACTGTCTAAGAAGTCTGGTCAGAAGTGGTCTTCATGGAAGACTTGTGGCCAAAAAGCCATACCTACAACTTGGAAACAAGTCCAAGTGACTCAACTGTTCATGAAAATACAGGAACTGGGGTGCAGAAAAATGGCAGCAGGTGCTCTGGACTGATGAGTCAAAATTTTAAATATTTGACTGTAGCTGAATGCAGTTTGTTCACCAAAGGGCTGGAAAGCGGTACAAAAGTGAATACCTGCAGGCAACAGTGAAGCATGGTGGAGGTTCCTTGCAAGTTGAGGCTGTATTTCTATAAATGGAGTTGGGGCTTTGGTCAGAATCAATGGTCTCCTCAATGATGAGAAGTACAGGCAGATACTTATCCATCATGCATGCAGCTCCAGATATCGATAACCATAAATTTTGTAGCCTTTATAAATGTAATCCTTAGTCTAATCTGCTAAACTGTGATCCTGTAGTAAAATTCCCAATCTCTGTGAATCAATTTAGAAACAGATGTGTTAAGTCTATGAGAGGGCCATTCTAGAACTGGAAATAGTTTAAAGGCGGGTAACAGATTAATAAGGGTTACTGAAGACTTCTGTATTAAGCATTTACATGTTATGATAATTTCATAGGCTCTGTTCCTACATGTTATATACTGTATCGGTGATTCTCAACCTGTGCCCTCAGGGCCCACTGACAGGACAGAACTTGAAAATGTTTCTGCTTGTGCACAGATGTGTTAATCAAAATGACTGAGCCTTTGATTCACTCACTTGTACTCAAGCAATGAAATTCCACACATCCTGAAGTGTTGCTGGACCATGAGGGGATTGGCTGAGAACCAATGCTATAGGGTAAACATCACCTCAAAATATATATCTATGTACATCTTGTAACATTTCCTAAGACCTAAGTGATCCTAAACCATTTTAATATATTTAACCCCTTGAGTGCCAGAGGGATATGCAACACATTGCAAAGCAATGCGTTGCATACCCCTCTGGCAATCAAAGGGTTAATGCAAATTTTATTAAAAATAAATATTTGCACATAATTTACATTTTTATCTTGATCATTTTGTCACCATTTGCTGGCAAACTATACATATTCATTATTTTACATTCTCCAGATACTGCTGTATTCTACTTACTGCACAGGATATTACTCTCTATATGTATGAATGTCTAGTTTTCAGGCTTTTAGACAAACACTTGCATGACAGGTATGTGAAAGTGTAGCTTTCACATGTCACAATTTCACAGTTGTAAGGGAAGGCTGCTGTTTATGACAAATGCTTAATATTAAATGTATTATAGTTTTCCATGCTGAAGACTAACTGCCGAAGACTAACTGCTGAAATTTTGACTTGAGTGCTTAATAAATCAACTGTTTGATTTCTCAGTATTTTTGTCTATTCTAAATTTGACACCACTTTCAAAAAAATATATACTTTGATCTATTTCCCCTTTTTGAGTTAGCCAGATGCTAATAATATGGTGAAAATTATACATGAACACAATATTTATTCTGTTAATATTTTGAAGAGTACCCAGGTATACATAAAATATCAAAAATGATTGTCTGTCTGTATTTAACCCTTTGAATGCTAAAAAGATCTCCAACATATTGCATTCAAAGAGTTAAGAAAAAAGCCAACAAATAATTATTTCTTTATTGTTTGGAACATTTGGTAAATTCAATGACGAATCAGTTTTCATTAAAGCCTAAGTTAAAGTTTCACTCAAACATAAAAAGCCTTACAAAATAATTACATGCTTTGAATTTAATTCCACAATCCCATGTCATTTGGTGATAACAAAATACATGATACATCAATGACATCATCTCTGATATACTAATGATATCAAATGACATCACGTATGACTCCTCAGCTGCATCACTGGTGACATCATAAATGACCTTACTAATTCTGCACATCAGCAGGAGCAGCAAAACTACACTACGTTGTTCTAACAGCACTGTATATCCACAGCTCTAGCCTCACCAACAAAACACATCAAGGGCCTGTAACAACACTAAACAAAAAACACAATGCAAAATATATTCCTTATTGTACTGCATATCCTGCTTCTGCATTGATATGTCATAAAACACCACCCTTAGTGTACCTAATCATCCTGTAAGAATACATTCAAAACAGCGCACCACTAAAATTGTAATTTGCTATAAAATATTAATGTTGCATCAAAGCCCAAAACCAGGAAAAATCACAATACAACACTTCAGCTGTCTTTTTGGTAATGGCCTTGCACTAAAACCCCTTTTACTGATACTGCAACACTATACATCTTTACCCTGTGTCAAAGCAGTGCCTATATGAACAGTCAAAATAATTCTCAAATAGTAAAGAAAAACAGTAAGACATGAGTGAAATTTCTCAGTTTACCACTCACGCTACCAAGAAGAACACATGCTTATTTACCAACACTGCAGCTTGTCATCCAGTAGCAAAAGCTACACTAGAATAACTGAGTAAAATATCTACAAATCCAAACTCTGTAAGGGCATTGCACAACATCACTCAGCACTGACACTACAGATAGGGATGGATGAAAATTCCCATTTTTTCGAACAGGAAATTTCACATCTATATTGCAAGTTGCCACTTTTCCCACAAATTCTTACAAAACATTTGCTGAAGAATTTCCACCCCATTGGTTGTTTCAGACAAGAATATCTAAAATAGAGTTTTCTGATGCCCTATACTATTGATATTTGGAGGTGGAATTTCCCTCCACATACAAAATACTCCTTAATTTCTCTCTGGCCTATACTAGAAAAGCCAAGGATTTCCTGCAGTTCATTGTGGGTTTTGTTAATAGAGAGAGGAAGAGGTGTAAAGGTTTTGCAGTAAAAGAAAGCTGTTAATAAAACAATTTGTTATTTTTGAAGTCTGAAGTGTCTACGTTAGTTTCAGGGCAATGAGGGTCATTGAAATTGTGTGAGTTAGTGTCTGGGTGGTGATGAAGGTCAGTGAAGTGTGTAGTGTAGTGAATGTGAGTGTGTTTTTTTAGTTTAAACTTTTTTTTTATAATTTTGTTATAATACTTTTTTATACATTTTTTGTTATAATACTTTTTTATAATACTTATTTTTCTTTATAATACTTTCATATATATATTTTTAAGAGACTTGTGCTCAGTGTCAAGCACAAGCAGTAGGACTTGGAGGAGATGGGGAGGAATTGGGGCATCATCCTCATCAGAATCACTTAGAATGCCTCTGAACTGGGGTGTTCTATCACTTGTGAAGGTGGAAGGATTGTTAGCAGTGGTGCCACTGTTACTGCCACCACCAGCTGCAGCACTTCAGTGAACCCCCAGCCACCAGCACCAGCAATGGTAGTGACTCCAGGTGCACCACCCTTGTCACCAAATAATTTAGATAGTGGTGACAATTATGAATCTGTCACGGTTTGTTAAGACTCTCAGACGCAAAGTTAGGTAAAAACACAACTTTACTGAAAAGTTTAAGACAATCCCATAGGATCTCATACACGTACATACATATATATTGAAATGACAGGAAAAGCAGTAATAATAGCGAATAAGGCTCTACCGGCCCTGCCAATATACCGAGCAAGGCAGCCTGGACAGGCAATGAGAAATAGGTGGCTCTACCGGCCCTGCCAATATACCGGGCAAGGCAGCCTAACGGAATACAAGAAGTATACCGGCTCTACCAGCCCTGCCAATATACCGGGCAAGGCAGCCTAACGGATTACATCTAGATACAGGCTCTACCGGCCCTGCCAATACTGGGTAAGGCAACCCAAGATGATAATGAAAGGAAGGTTCTACCGGCCTTACCAATATACCGGGCAAGGCAGCCTTAACGGAGAGGGTGGCAACCACTGAGGCCTCAGTGACCGTCAGATGACAACAACAGTCACATGGATGACATACAGAGGCTAAATGAGCATAAGTGGCAAGCCAAGGAATCACAGGGAACCACCAGTACCCGCATACTGGGAGCCAACGTAGCTGTCTAGGACTTGACAGCAAAACCAGCACGGAGCAAACCAGTACACGCGTACTGGGGAAACACAGTACCACAGTGAAGAATCAGCCAGGAGGCTGTGGAGCAAACCAGTACCCGCTTACTGGGAATCAATCACCTAGGTACAACGGTAGCCGGATGGCTATGAAGTGAATCAGTACCCGTGTACTAGGAATCGAAATATATTCGAGGCAACAGTAGCCGTGAAGCTGTGGAGCAAACCAGTACCCGTGTACTGGGAACCCAATATAGTATCAAGGCAATGATAGCCGTGAGGCTGTGGAGCGAACCAGTACCCGCGTACTGGGAACCCAATAACATCAAGGCAATGATAGCCATGAGGCTGTGGAGCGAACCAGTACCCGCGTAGTGGGAACCCAATAATATCAAGGCAATGATAGCCATGAGGCTGTGGAGCGAACCAGTACCCGCGTACTGGGAACCCAATCATATCAAGGCAATGATAGCCGTGAAGCAGTGGAGCGAGCCAGTACCCGCGTACTGGGAACAATCACATGGATATAACGGCAGCTGGGTGGCTGTGGAGTGAACCAGTACCCGTGTACTGGGAACAACTAGTTATGAGGCAACAGTAGCCATGAAGCAGTGGAGCGAACCAGTACCCGCGTACTGGGAACCCAAGATAGTATCGAGGCAACCATAGCCATAAGGCTGTAGGGCGAACCAGTACCAGCATACTGGGTAAGCCAGCAAGAGTGGAAATGTCGCCTAGGCGACCAGGGAACAAACACTGACACAGATGAACTGGAAAATGAGCGCTGCAGACAAAACAGGAACCAGCACACCGGCGGTCAACCAGATCAGGAACGGCAGCGGGGACTGGCAGCAGGAAGAAGCAACACCGGGCGACTCCAACCGGATCAGGAACGGAAACAGGAACCGCTGAACAGGAGACTCAGGAACTAGACGATCTCAGGATAGCAGGAACACAGCAATGGCCCATGGAGCTCAGGAACATGATGAAAATACGAGTAGCATAGAGACAACACGAAAGGGCAACCAAAGGGTGCCCAGGCTCAGTCTAAATAGGCAATGTAGGGCGGGCTGAAGGCAGACAGCCAATGGGGAACCCCCTACAGGTAACTGACACAAAAAGGCAGCAATCATGGGCACCGTGATAGAATCCTCTTTCATTGCACTCCAAAGCTTCCTTCACCAGACGAGCATGGACAACATACTACAATTTGCCAGAGAGATTATCTTGCGAGTAGACAACAGAAGGATATAGTTGTCAAGATTTGGCTGAGCTGCTCTAACTCTGCCGATTGATTTTGCTGTCTGAGCTAATCTAGTGCTCTGCTATGCATTACAGCTGCCTTCTTTATCCTGGCTGAATCAGCTGACCTCTCTGTGTTGCTCACCTGACTGCTATCAGTCAACCCTCCCAGGGTATCTAAAGCAGCTTGGCTCACTTCCTGATTGCCCTTGTGTCTGATTCTGGCTGCAAGCATGTTATCTGTGCATGACCTGGCTTCCGCTGACGTCCCTTCTGGCTCCTGACTCCTGGATTGTTCCTGACTTCGTTGATCTCCATATTCCTGACCCCGGCTTTGCTGAGTACCTGTCTTGGTTACTGACCCCGGCTTGTCTTTTGGTTTATGCTTCTGGATCACAATTTTGCTTTGTTTGCTTTTGTTATTTTAATAAAGGTGTTTTACACTTTACATTTTTGTGTCTGACTTGTTCCTGGTCCCGAACAATGGTGGAGGATCTTGTGAGTGGACAGGAAGAAGACATTCAGATTCCTGTGAGGGAGTAGGTTCTGGCTGTGAGTGGGCAGAAAGAGGGGCACGATTATGTTAGTGGTCATGATGCAGAGGGGCAGGTTCTTACAGTGATTGGGCAGGAAGAGGGGCAGGTTCCTATGAGTAAAGAGGAAGGGTGGAAGGCTCCTGTGAGTGAGTATGAAGATGTGGTGTGGTACTGGTGACAACAGCCACAGAGATTGAGGAGGAGTAAGAGAGGCAGAGCCCAATAGTCATCAGAGGATGGGTCAGACTCAGGGTCTGAATTAGGAGTTTCAGCAACATCTCCTCCTCTTGCACTGAAGTCCTGGGTGTGGGAATATATCTCATTGGGGTCTGGAACAGTACAAGAAACTGTAAATGTTTTACATGACCTGTGTGATTGAATGGTAAAGAGGGGAAATCAGGGATCCTACCTTGGCACATCTGCCACTCCCATGCCACTGCTGCTGTTGCTGACCCTGCTAGAACTACTCCTCATCAAAAAACATGGACAAACGAAAACCTCCACTAAGAAGATCAGATTGGTTGGGTAAAAACCCCAATCAGCCATCAGCAATACCTTGTCAGCTTTTGTATCTCCACCACCAGGGGCTCCCCTCCCAAATTCCACACAAGTCCTAAGTGTTCCCACTCAGTCACAAATCCCTCCAACAATTACCCCAATCCAGACAGCAATTCTGTACAGGCATGGATATGGCAATACATGTCCACACATTGCACTCTATGTGGCACAGTGACTACACCTGGTAATGTGTTGGAGACAAACAGGATGCAGGGTGGAGCATTCTGCATAATATAAGCACCTGTTAGCGGGAGGGTGGATTATGTTTACATATTTATTTTTTTAAGTAATTTGATTGAATGCTTACCATTGTGTAGGCTTAAACAAAATATATGTATAGCCTTTAACACTACTTTCTTGTGCCCTCCTAGACCTATCGACAAACAAAATATTATAAAACAGGTACATGAGGCATATATATATCATCATCATCTTCAACAGTTTTTGATCCACTGCAGGTTGAAGGCCCCTCTCAGCAAGCCTCTAACAAGTTCAGTCCTGTGCCTATTGTTTCCACTGGGTACAAAAAAAATTGGTAATTTCATCTATTGACATTGTCATTGTTCTTCTTCTTGTGTGTTTAGTATCAATATGAATCCACTCCAAAATTTGTTTGGTCCACCTACCATCTGGCCTACTTGCTACGCGGTCTTCCCATTTCCATTTCAGGAGCTTTACTGTTTTGATGAGGTCATAGACCTTTGTTGGCTGATATATATATATATATATATATCTCATGTGTGAAGCTTCTGCCAAGTATATATGTAATGATATGATATAAGCAATTAATTTGATAAATGTAAAAAAAGGCACCATTAATGAATATAAAAAAGTTTGTGAAGAGAAAAAAATAAAACCATTGTTTGCAGATGGCACAAATATCCCTAATATGCAAATACTACATATATAGACTGCAAAGATTGGTGAATAACTAAAAAAAAAAAACTAGTGGGTCATAATAATAAACATAAAACATAGTATCATAGCAACATAGTTGATTAGGCTGAAAAAATGCATGCATCCATGCTATAACACCCCTGTTGAGGAAGGGAAAAAAAAACATTTAAAGCTCTTTCCAATAAACCCCCAAGTGGGCAAACAGCTTCTTCCTGATTTTGATAACAACTATAATCAGTGCAAACACATACTTAAAAAGCTAATGTCTCAATTAATTGTAAATGAGTATGATAAACCATAACATAAGAAAAATAAGGAAACAGAAAAAATAAACATAAGAATAAAAAAGTAAAATAAAAATAAGATGGGTGACTCATTCATGACCTGTTATGCAATATAACAGATAACCATAACTCCCATTAGAATACAGAATTAAATTTAAAATTCTGGTGCTAACTTATAGAGCCCTCACTAACCCCGCAACCCCCTATATTTCATCTCTCATTTCCAAATACCCTTCCACTCGCCATCTTTGCTCTGCACATGACCTTCTCCTCTCCACAGCTCTTATCACATCCTCCCACTCCCGCCTACAGGACTTCTCACGTGCTGAACCTGAACTCTGGAACTCCATCCAACGCCCAATCATACTCTCATCCAGCCTTCAAGTCTTCAGATGCTCCCTGAAAACTCACCTCTTTAAGGAAGCCTATCAACTACATCCATAAACTTTCACCAAGAATCACCCCTTGCCTGGACCACTGCTCTCAACTAACTCCCACCCACTGACTGGCAGTTCATGTGGCAGGAGGCACTTACACCCAAAAGCACTTACACCTTCTGTGTTAAACCTACCTTCCTCTAGACTGTAAGCTTTCATGAGCAGGGCCCTCTGATTCTTCTGTTCTCCAGAGTTGATCGTACTATTTAATACCTCTATATGTCTATTCCTAATTGTTGGTGCTATATAAATAAAGAATAATAATGATAATAATAATAACCACAGTTTCAAAAAGAAAATTCCATACATATACATTTAAGACCTAGGGGGAGATGCACTAAGGTTTGATGCTGTGGCAATGTGTGTCTGGCTATGTGAGAGAAGAAAATCAACTTGGTGATGGAAACACAAATTGCCTTATGCATTAAGAATTAGTGATGCAAGGGAAAGGGGGAAAGCTCTCCCAGCCAGTACCTTAGCAAATGCACTGAAGTAGCTTACTATGTTTTTCAAAGCTGGAGGTGTCTATATTTAGTCGAGGAGGTCTGTATTCAGCAAGGTAAATAGGTGCAATTCTGGAGCATATGAATTGCACCATAATTGACAAATATAAATAAAATGGTAATTTCCAACCCTTGCTATACATTGGAAGCCTCTTTAGCATTACAGGGGATTAGCTACTATTTAAATAAATGGATATTTGGTGAATACTAATTCTTCCCCATGATGCAGTTGGGTTGGCCTGGAACTGCACATATTTAGCTTGCTGAATACAACCATTTGTGCGTTAACTATGGATGGGTGAAAATGTTTTACCTCAAAACAAATTTGGCAAAAAAATGACACTTCCCGCTTGGCAAAAAATGTCCCACTTTTTTCACGTAGCTCATTGCATTGAAATCAATGGGAAGACTAAATTTTTCCCCACCACATGGCAGTTTTCTCTTCTTTTCTTGCAGGCATATAAAAGGGTGTCAGGCTCTCACATCATGTAATTTTGTGTTTGTGACAAGAGAAAGCAGCACATTTTTGAACTACAGAAGATAGGCAAATAAAGGGAAATTGAATCTAAGTTTAGGGAGTCTTTTAGGTAGGACATTTGTTCTCTGTATTAGGGGGAGTCTGGGTCCACTCCAGATACCCCAAAATTTGGTGTGACTGATTGGCAAGACACAGACAGCTGGGGTCCAATTTGCTTGCTGATCTAGCTGTAATTGTCTTTGTGCTGGGGAAGTCTGGACAGTGTGATAAGAGAGGGTTGACAACTTAAAAAAAATATAAATAATTAAATATATTAAATGACAGACAGCTGACTGGGAGCTGACATGAGCTGCGCTACTGAGGCAGACTTCATAGACAGTAACTGAGAATTTTGTTGAGGGTTAAGGCAAGACATCACACTTCATCAGTTGTGTACTGTAGCGTAAAAAAACACACAGTAGTTGAGAAATGTTCCGCAAATGCTAAAGGGACAGGGGGAGGGGGAAAGGTGGAACAGTGCAGGGATGTGGGAGTAAAGTGGTAGTTCAAAAACTAACTGCAGCCATGGTTGCTGCAGTGTGTGCATAAATGATGATGATAGTAACATAGTAGCATAGTAACATAGTTGACGAGGCTAAAAATAGTGCAGCCCATGGCAAAACAGCCCTGTTGATCCAGAGAAAAGCCAAAAAAAAAAAAAAGTCCCAAGTGGGTAAAAAAAAATCTATTCCTGACCCAAATGGCAGACAGACAGTTCCCTGGATTGACAACCTATTTGCATTGAAGCCATATATCATAATTGTCAATATTCTTCTGTTCTAGATAGGAATCCATTGCTTTTTTGAAAGCAGTTACAGTATCCGCAAGCACAACATCCAGAGACAAATAATTCCTTAGCTTTACCACCCTTATTGTAAGAACTACCTGCCTTTGTTTTAGTTGAAAGCTCCTTTCGTTTAGTCTTAATGGATGACTTCTCATTCTTAACTCAGCTCTTTGTGTAAATAATTCAATGGATACTTCTTTTTATTGACCTTGAATATATTTTAAATGATACTTATATATCCCCTCTTAGACATCTCTTCTGTAAACAAACCCAGTTTGGCTAGTCTCTCTTTAGAACTCAGATCCACCAATCCCATTATCAGTTGTGTTGCATGTCTCTCCACTTTTTCCAGTACAATAATGTATTTTTTAAGAACTGCTGCCCAAAACTGTACTCCAGATTTCAGTTGAGGCCTAACCAAGGATTTATACAGAGGCAGATTAATATTTGCATTCAGTGTATCTATGCCTCTTTTTATGCAGGCTAGTACACTATTTGCTCTTGCAGCAGCTGAGTGACTCTGCACACAGCTGTGAAGTCTATCTTCTATCAGTACTCCTAAATCTTTCTCTAATGAAGTTTCCCTAAATAGTTTCCTATTTAGTGCATATGTAGCACGTTTGTTTCTGCAGCCCAAATGCATAACCTTACATTTATCTACATTAAATGTCGTCTGCAACTTTTCTGCGCTTTCACTCTAAATCCTACTGCAGAGAATAAAACATCCAGCCCCGTACGTATTTCCTTGTACAGCCTAGTGTCATCAGAAAAGATCAAGATGCTCCTTTCAATTCCCACTTCTAGATTAATCAACAAATTAAAAAGCAATGGTCCCAGTCAAGACTGAATCCTGTGGCACTCCACTTACAACTTTAGACCAATTTTAAAAGGTTCAAGTTACAACAACTCTCTGCCATCTATCATTTAACAAGTTCTCAATTCATGTACAGATATCACCACCCAAACCAAATCCTTTTAATTTATGCAGTAACCTAATGTGAGTGAGGCACCGTATCAAAGGCTTTTGCAAAATCCAAGTATGCTACATCAACAGCAATTCACTTGTCCAAAGTACTACTTACCCTTTTGTAAAATGCAAGTAAGTTAGGCTGACATGAGATATTCTTCATAAAAGCATGCTGGCTCCTACTAATAATACTGTTTTTCTTCACATAGTTCTGAATACTGTCAGTCAGTAGCCCTTCTAATTTCTTAAAGGAATAGTAATACTTCGTTTTAACTGTATTTTATTTTGTAGGCACTAAAAAACATGAAGAATGATAAAAGTCTTCTCTCTCAAACCTTTATGGTTTATGAGATATTCACAAGCAAAGTTTCTCCTCCCTGCCCCTTTTACCTAGTGTAAGCCATCTCTTCTCAGGTGTGAATCTGGTTGTATGACCAGACAGATAACAGAAGTGGACAACTTTCTTTGTATGAAAACAATGAAAGCCCTTCCCCCCTTGACAAGTTTTTCATCTTTTTCCCTTATCTTAATTGAAGATTGTCCCTCTCTGCAGTCTACCTGGGCACCTCCCTTCTGATCTGGTTGAACGGGGGGGGATACTTTGTTTGTGAATATCTCTTAAACCATAAAGGTTTGAGAGATAAGACTTATATCATTCCTCATGTTTTTTTTAATGTCTACAAAATAAAATAAAGTTAAAACGAAGTATTACTATCCCTTTAATGACACAGTGCTTCAAGGACCGGCCAAGTCCCAAACAGCCAACTGAACAGCAATTCCTGCGTTAAAAATTAAGTATATTTCTACAATGTTAAAAACAACTCCATGTTGCAATGTTTAAACAATACTCTCCAAGTATCAATGTACAGATCAGTGCAAAAATCACCTAACGCATTTCATGCTAGTCGCACTTAATCAGACCTATGATTAAGTGTGACTAGCATGAAATGTATTAGACGATTTGTGCACTGATCCATTCTTTGTTACTTGGAGAGTGTTGTTTAAACATTACAACATGGAGTTGATTTTAAAATTGTAAAAATACATTTAATTTTTAACGCAGGAATTTCTGTTCAGTTGGATGTTTGGGACTTGGCCGGTCTGTGAAGCACTCCCTTCCTGTGTCGTCATGTCTATCAGAGCCTGTGGCCAAGGACTGTCGGGAGTAGCTCCGGACAGGCATCGGCCTTTGTGCCTTGATGAGTCTATTGATTTGTTGATCTTTTTAATACTGAGTGAAGAATCACATTAAGGTTATTGGAACAGCTATCAGTAGTGGACTTTTACTTTGATAAATGTTTCTTCTAATTTCTTACCCAAAAGGAAGTCAAGCTCACAGGTCTATAATTTCCTGGGTGGGTCTTCCCCCTTTTTGAACAATGGAACTACATCAGCTTTCCTTCAGTCATAAGGCACACCACCATCACCACCAGCAGCACCAGTACAAAATAATTAAAAAAAATATATAAGAAGAACACAATGAAGACAAGAACGAGTTGCATTCTAGTGTTGATGATGGCATAATGGAGGAATGTGTAGCAGCTGAACAAACTGCTGAATCTGATTTTGAGACAAACAAGCACCAAAACACCTGTTCTCAAATTAGTAGCGAAGTTTGCGAACGTAAAAGTAAAGTAAAAGTAAGACATTGTTTAACACCTGTATAAGCTTAGAGGAATGTAAGGGCAGTTGGCAAGAAGACATAGGAAACATAGGCGAAAAAATTTGTTGGAATTAGCAAAAAAGAGGAAAATTTTGCATTAGCAAAAAGGAGAAAACTTTAGCAAAGTCATGCAACAATTTTTTCTCACTTTTTGCCCAACCCTATGATTAACTACATTTTAAAAGGATAGTAACACTTGATATGTAAAAAATATGTACTGTAGTACTTATTCTCCTGAGTAAAACAAGAGTACTCCCACTTCTGAGAGATGTTTTATTTAGTGGTAATGCTTAATTTTTGAAGGTGCAGTATCTTAACGGCCTGACATGTTGCTAAATTATCCTATGGAAGTTTGTGGTCATCTAAACAAAGCTGTCCTTAGGATGATAGCGCGAAAGCACTACTGTAAAATTTCAGTCCATTCAGATACTGAATCTAAAAAAAATTAAATGGGCAGTTAGATAGCTCAGTTGGTTAATGCACCTGCTGTGGAATTTACTCAAACCTCACGTACTGGACTAGCATGGCAGAATATGATGAAGAGCTCTTCAACCTGCTTTGGACTGATAATTGCTGCAGCTTCACACATATATATATATATAAATTCACTCCCAATGATATCTCACTGTGCCATCAGTCATACATTATTACTTAATCACATAGACACTGATCACTTAACTGGGCATTACTTATTCTAATGTGTCCGGTTTGTGAGGCTTTATTAGCTATATGTGATCTATGTATGTTGCACTATGGGCCAAATGTTCAAGAGAAATGTAGAGGCTTTCTGGGGCAACCATTTACATTATAGTACAGAACTAAAAATTCCCATTGATATAAATGGGAATTTTAGCTCCTTGAATGCGTTGGCAAGCTCGCTAGCATTCAAGGGGTTAAAACCATTAAAATGAATGCAAATGTTTAGTTCTCCACTATAGTGCAAATGGTGTTTCCCAGAATTTCTCTATTATTCTTTTGAGCATAAAGCCCTAAGGATTGTATGTTTAAAAGAAAAGCGGAACATTTCGGGCACAAACCAATTCCATCATAGAAGAAAAATAAATATTTCAAAAAGTGCAATTGATTTAAAGGGACAGTAATGTCCCATAAAAACTTAGTTTTGTAGGGGATGAAAAAATAAGCTTAATGGTGCAAACCATATCTCTCAAACTGCTATGGTTTGAGAGATATAGGAGGCAAATATAGTTGTTGATGCCTTTATTGGCAGATTTAGGATGCAAGCATTCAAGACCTTAGGTCTCTTCCTCAGGCATGTTATACAGATAAATATGAAAACATCTCTTATATACAAGTACACAGTTCATTGTTTAGAATGGAAATCATAGAATACAGTCCAGATCCAGATACTTTGTTTAGTCAAAGGTAAGTTGCAGTCTTCCTCTGAGGCGTTAGACGTATTTATGATGCCATTAGGGTTGTTGAAAAGGTCAATCCACAATGTGATAATGTGACAAAAACTCTCTGTCTTTATTCAAACTATTATGAATAGCATTAAACTTCAAAATTAACATAATCCCCCATACTTTTCTGTCCCTCTGAGTGTGGAACAGTTCCATCAGTACAGGTACTCTTATGTCCCTGACACGGTGTCCATTTTGGCAAAAATTTTCTCCCACTGGTGTCTCTGTCTTTTTGTTGTTGACACTGGATCTGTGGGAACTAAACCTTTTATGCAGTGGTTAACCAGTTTCACCTACATAAAGAGCTGTTGGGCATTTTGCACACATGATGAGGTATATTACATTGGATGATTTGCAGGTGAAGGTACCATTGATCTTATGGTGTAACTTGGTGTGTGTGGTATGGGTACCTTGTCTGTGGTGTAAATGTGTGCACAGGTTTCACACCTCTTTTGTAGACAGGGAGATGTGACATTGTTTGTATTTTTATTCAGTTTACCATCAGTTGTTTTAAATTTGGAGGCTGTCTGAAGGATAGTAAGGGAGGCTGTATGTAATGTTGTCTGAAGTTCTTTTGATATTTTGAGTTGAACTTCAACCTAGGGGTGGTAAGTGACCACCAATGGCACCCGGTTTCCCTTATGTTGTTCTTTGTAGCTGAACAGATTTTTTTCTTGGTATTTGGGTAGCCTTCTGTGACTGTATCTGACTGTCAATAATCCTTTCACTGTAACCCTGTTTTATAAAGTGTCTTCTGAGTTTCTGGAGGTACTTGTCACACTCCATCATGTCAGAACAAATGCGGTTGTATCTGGTGGACTGGCTGTATATGATGGAGTTCTTTATGTGTTTTGGGTGGAAGCTATTGTTTTTCAAGTAGGTTGGTCTGGCCATTGGTTTGCGGCACAGGGATGTGTGGATGGAGTTGCTCTGAATACTGATAGTTGTGTCTAGGAAGTTAATGTTTGTGCGCGAGTCACTGAGTGTTAGGTTAATATTCGGGTGGAATGTATTGTAGTTCTCATGGAATCTGAGAAGTTCCTCTTGACTGGAGGTCCAGATGATAAGAATATCATCTACATAGTAGAGATAGACCAGGGGTATTATCTGGCAGGTGGACAGGTCCTCTTTCAATTTTGCCATAAACAAGTTGGCATATTGTGGTGCCATTCAGGTACCAATTGCAGTCCCCATTATTTGAAGGTAGAAGTCTATCACAGTGCCTGTGATCCTTTCTTTCACTCTCGCTTGTGTTGTATGCTGATTCGCTATACTGGTTTGGCCCGCCCCTGGTGACCTTTTTATGCCTGACCATGACACTTGTCAGGTGCCCTTTCGTGGTGTTTCAGAGCCAGTGTTGCTGTTGCTAAGTTCCTGTGTTCCGGTTTTCCGTGTACCGATCTGGCCTGTCTTGACTACGTTCCTGTGTTCCTGCTCGTGATTGACCCGGCTCGTCTGACTACTCGCTCCGTGATCCGACCCAGCTTGGCTGACGTTCCTGCTGGTGATTGACCCGGCTTGTATGAGTACCCTCTCCGAGATCCGACCCGGCTTGGCTACGTGACCTGTTAACGGACTGTTTCGGTATCCAGCTAGTTCCTGCTCTCCTCTCCAGTCGTCGCTGTGGCGACATTCTGACTCCTGCTACTGCCGCTTGCCTGGCTGATCGCGTGACCTGCTCCTGTCCGGGCTTGCTTGCTCCCAGTGCTGAGTACTACCTGACTGCAGAGTTGTGTTGATACCCTGAGCCTCCGTATCACTTGCAGAACTTACACGCTTCTCAGAGCCTCAGATCCGTAAAAGCTGCATTTAACCCTAGCAGTGCCGCATTACCTTTCGCTAGCCTCTTTCATTGGTATAGAGCCTCTCTCTGGCATTACTTCTGCTGAGCTGGTCGCTTATGCTCTGGTTGGTCGACGGCTCAATACACCATTGCAGAGTAGTGCTGTCGGTAACGGTTCCGGTAGGGCGCTATTAGGCTCTAACGTTGACATTTACACCATTGATGTTGAAGGCACAAGCTATGTACTGAGGGTGCAGGGCTATTGGCTTCTCCGTTGCAGCATATATGGTCCGTTGTTACGCCCGTGGGGACTATTGGCTCAAAAATTCTTGCAGGTTGACTAGGTTATGCCCGTGGGGGCTATTGGCTCATTACCTCCGTTCCGCTGGTCTGCGTCGTACGCCCGTGGGGGCTATTTGCAGCTCTTGCAATTCAGGTCAAACTGTGGTGACGCCCGTGGGGGCTAACTGCTCAAGCACTTGCAGTGTCAGTCGTACCCTTGGTTACGCCCATGGGGGCTATTCTGGATACTGCATTGCTGATATTACCTCTGGTCACGCATGGCCTAGCAGTAGCATCTCTCAGTACTAAGTGTGATTCCAGCTACACTTACTGCTTCCAATTAACACCTTGGGCGTGCCAGACTCCACAACTGAGACTGTTCACTTGTACTTTTAACCCCTCTCGGGGTTTCTCTCATGTGCCTGTCCCGAGACAGTATATGTAATACTCGTATTTCTGTATACTGGGCCTGTGGGGGCATATCTATTATTGTCTTGCTATTATTTTGTGTTGCCTATAGAGGGCGATCATTTGCCTTATTTTTCTTTTTTTAATAAAACTGTGTTTTATCTCACCCCTGGTCTGAGTGTCTTAAAAATACGTTACAAAGTCCTGCCCAAATCTGAAGTAATTGTGGATGAGTATAAACTGTATGAGTTTTGTTACTGGTTCCATGGGTGTGTTTTGTTCCAAATATCCTTGGCATGCTGCTATGCCATCTGTGTGTGGAATGTTGGTGTAGAGGGATTCTACATCCATAGTGGCCAGAATGGTGCTCTCTGGAATGGGGCCCAAGTCAGCTAATTTGCTTAAGAGATCCGTGGTGCCCTAAAGTGTCACGGACTCAATAACGACAAGCGGACCAGTACTGTAGGTAACACACTCTTTATTAAGATATGCACGTACAGAAAGAACGGCAACAACAAGAACACAATACAATATAGCAGACGTAAGGAAGGCTAGTGCTGCTATGAAGGTACCAAGTTGAGCTCCAGAAGACAGGGTGGAGATAAGCTGCCTCAGGTCCGCACCTGAGGATCTACACAGGTCCGCACCAGTACCGACAAAGTTCCTGAGAAAGGCTACAATGCTACAGGTCCGCACCTGAACAGCCAAGGATCCAGAAAAGGCTACTGCACTACAGGTCCTCACTTGAACGCTGCAGTAAATGGACACGGACAAGGAGACATCTGCTACAGCCACCAGGAGTGTCCAACCAGTTATCCACTGGAGCGTTGGTATGCTGGGCGCGCAGTGGACAACCTAAGTTATGCACAAACACTAGCCAACTGCACTGGACACCACGAAAGGGCAAATGAGTTAGTGTCCAGGCAGTTTAAGTACTCTAAGTTCCATCCCGGAAGGTGGAGCACTGTCTCTTTAAGAGCCACACATGTCACTCAAGGAATCCCCAGTGACGCGCACCTGACTCAGTCGGCCAGCAGAGGGAGCCAAAGCAATGCACAGGAACCCACACGCACAGCCCAGGAACAGTATCCAGAACGCCAAGGGGACTGGCTGCCGAACGGAGCACTAGAGCAGCCAGTTCCCTGGTAAAGGTAAGCGTGAACGCTTAGATGAAGGAAGCTGGGGGTTTCAGGGTATTTTCTACCCAGTGTGTACCAATTCCTGAAATTATGTGTCTTCCCGGGTTTCCTTCTTTGGGTATTTTTGGTAGCATGTAGAAGGAGCCTATTTTTGGATCTGCTGGTATTAGGGGCCTTATCTGTTCTCCAGTGTTGGATGGCAGTTCTTTTATGATCCCATTAAGTTGTTTTGTATAATTTTTTAGTGGGATCATCTTGTAATTTCACATAGTATCTTTCATCAGAGAGTTGCCTATTTGCTTCAATTAAGCATTGAAAGTTCCCCCCTCCCGCCCCTTCTCCTGATGTCAGCATCTAGCTGTCAGCAGGAGATCCCGGTCTGGGGATCAGCCTGCGGCTCTGTAGCAGAGGCAAAATCACATTATCGAAAAATAATTACTTCATTGTAAAGGTCTACAAGGCTTAGAGCCCCATATCAATATATCCACTGAGGACGGAGGTTTTTTTTTGTTTTTTTTACTTCAAGTGTCTGTGTCAGCTGTTTAAACAGGCGATAAGGGACTCAAGTTAAAAAAAAAAAAAAAAATAGGTGTTAACTTTCCTGCGATAACTTGAGTCCCTTACCGCCTGTTCTTGGCTAACTTGGACATTTGAATTGCAACTTACGGTGTTTCATCCTTTCAATGGATGAAAACACCTCTTAACTTCAACGCACAACTGCTCTTTTTTTTGCTGGTATTTTTTGACAGCACAGACATTTAAATAGCTTACTGTGCTGGAAAAAATGCCATCAGCAGAAAAAACACCCGTCTCCAACATTTGGATCAAGGCCTTAATTCCTTGAATGCTAAAGAGGTCTAAAAGCTATTGTTTTGCAATCCATTAGACATCTAACTCGCATTCAAGGGGTTAAATCCCCATTTAAAGCAACAGGAATTTTTAGTTCTCCTTTTTGTTGCAGATTGTTTACCCCAGATTTACTTTGCTTTCTTTATGAAATATGGCCCTAAGCATTACATTCTCAGACACTGATCTTGTCTCTGTTCCACTTACAAATCATTAACTGAACAATTGATAAAGTTTCTAAAGCCTTGATATTTATAGAGATCTATGAAATTGTGCAATATTTTGAAGTTAGAATTAGTGGTGGGGTGAAAAGTCAGAAAAATGTCCTACATGACTTTAAAAAAAAAAAAAAAAAAAAAAAATCTTGATTTTTCTCCTTATCACAAATGCAAAAGTTTTCTCCTTTTTCTCCATTGCCAATAATTTTTCGCCTATGACTGCAACGTTTTCCACCGCAATATTACTTCTTCTGAGGGCTGAAGTGGAGAAATAAATAGCTTAAAGTTAAAGCTGTAAGTCCTAAAATAACATATTTTTTAAAAAGTTTGTTAGCAATGCCTTTGTCCTTTGCCCACAATACTAACTTTCTGCTTATGTAATAATGGCACAACCAGGTTTTGACTTCTTTCTCAGAACTTAGTAAATGTGACATGGCAGTACATAGTAGAAGAACTGTGCAACTTTATTGTTTTAATGCCATCACCTGTGGATATGGTGGGGGTGTCATCTCCTACAGCAAGCCCATAGCCATCATACTCCTCTGCAGCAGGAGCCATAGGTGTTATTTGGAATGAATAAACTGTTGACAGTGGCACATTCTCTGACACATTAATAACATTACTACTTCTTTCATCTGCCCTAGACCCCTGGGAACTTTTTGTATTTCTTCTGCTAGTTGTGGCTCCCAATCCAAACTGTGTTTGTGCTTCATGTGGGTTCTCATTGAGGAGGTGTCTATGTATGAGCCTGCTCTCCCCCTGCTCATATGCATTTTGCACAGACAACATATATCAACATGCTTAGCTTTTGGATCCTGAGTGAAGACTCTCCATACTGTGGACTTCATAGACTGTGGGGTTCTTGAGTGGCTGCTACTACTAATGGGGCTAGATGTGCATGAAATTCTACAGCTACTACTACTAGGTGTCAAAGGTGTAGCACTTCCAGCAGCAGCAGAGGCACTCATCATACCTAAGGTTGTGGATGTTAATAACCTGTGTTCTTGTTGTTGTTGCTGGGTACTCAATACAAGTGTGTGTTGTTGAATGAGGGTTGGACTTGAAAGTGGTGACAATACGGACGATGACTGACATGACTATGTATTTTTATTAATCTTTGCTTGTCCAGGGTCAAACCTACCAATTGTTTTCTCAAACAGTTTATAAACAGGCACAGTGCTCTCTACCCTTTTACTCATCTAGTCTTTTAGAGGTGTCAAACAATTTATTTTGACTTTTGTTTTCACAAAATTTGCTTCTACTTTGAGGAAAGTTGTTTTGATGCTTGTTTGTCTCACTGTCAGATGGTTGAGCTGCTACACCGTCCTTCATTATGTCAACAGCAGTACTATAATACTGTCATCTTCAGTGTTTTTAAGTTTTTTTTATAGTACTGACTTTTGGTGGTGGGGGTGGATCTGTTGGTGGGACCTTGACAAGCTGCATCCTCCCTGGGAGAGGGTTCATCATCATCATTTATTGCACACGCTGCAGTCAGTTTTTCAATTACCACTTTTTTTTTTTTTTTTTTGCAGTTGCCCACCCTATCTTATCACTGTACAAAAAAAAAAAACTAAAAAACAAAATCAACAACTTCTTTACCAAGACTTCCCTAGCACAGAGACAAAAACAGAAAGATCATGTGACTTTTGAATCAAACCAGTCGGACAGAACGTTGGGGTATTAAGGGTCAACCTCTTTTGCTCCCCTCTCACACAGTAAGACTCCCCCAGCACAGGGATAACAGTCAGTTTAGGAAGAAGCTTGCATCATGGCCCCTTGTGTCTTGTCAGTCAGACATGCTGAATTTAGAGGTATTTAGAGTCAACCTCCTTTCTCCGTTCTTCTCCCTCAGACTCTACAAATACAGACAACAAACATTATACCTAAAAGACTCCCTAAACTAAATTTCAATTCCCCTTTATTTGCCTATCTTCTCTAGCTCAAAAATGTTCTGCTTTCTCCTTTCAAAAACACAAGATGGCTGTCACGGAGTGACTAGGAAATAACAGCACTGACATGTACAGATGAACTTAAGATAAAACTTTATTGAATACAATAGAACAGCAAAAGATGACACAATGGTGGAAGCAGCAATGACACAGCAGTGGCAGTAATGAGTGACACCAACGTGGCAGCAAGAGTGGCACACCTTCATGAGACCAGGGAGGAACAGTGAACTCACTTCCCTCACCCTTCACTAGGCAGGCGAGCAGTAATGGAAAGGCCCTGAAAAAAACTCTTAAGGCTAGGTAGGAGGACAGTGCAGAGCACTTCCACACACACACACACACACACAGTCTGAGTGGCACACCTTCACGAGACCAGGGAGGAACAGTGGCACACTTCACGAGACCAGGGAGGAACAGTGGCATACTATCGACAAGGTAACCAGCAATGGGGCTAAGTGAGGCAAAACACACACTGGAACGGCCACGGGAGGTCAGTACACGGACTGGCCGACAAGCACTACTTACGGAAGCGAGGCTATGAGGAAGGCACAGGCAGCAAGGATTCCTGATGAGGAATCACAATAGGAGCACAACAGAGGCAATAGTAAGAGGCAGTCAAGGGTCAGAACCGGATCGGGTAGTCAGACGTCACCAGTGGTCGGAGCCGGAATGGGTAGTCAGACGTAGCCAGAGAGTCAGAGCCGGAATGGGTAGTCAGACGTAGCCAGGAGTCAGAGCCGGAACGGGTAGTAAGACGTAGCAGAACTCGTACACAGGAACAGAAATGGACCAACACAGCACAAGGCTCAGGCACACCATGAAAGGGCAAAGGTAATTTGACAGGCTGAGATTTAAAAGGCATAGCAGGTGGGAGGAGAGATGACATCACCAGCATAGTGACCTATAAGAATAGTGACTCAGCTTAGAGCGACAGGCAGTAATAATGTTGCTGAATAGCAAACCAGCATAGAGGCATCATGGGCACCGTGATAATGGCATGCTGTAAGAGCCTGACACCATTTTATATGCCTGCATGTGGTGGGGAGAAATTCACCCTTCCCATTTATTTTAATGTAATGAGATAGACAAAAAAAAAATAAAAAGCAGGAAAATAGCTCTTTTTGCTGGAAATTTTCTTGGGAAGTGCTATTTTTCACCTATTTTGGTTTGAGGTGAAGATTTTTACCAATCCCTAGTTATAACCTGTACATTAAGAAAGCCAAAAAGATTGTGCTTGTAATAGTAGCTTTTTGTAGCGGTATTTTATATGTAAACAAGGACAAAGAAACAGTTGTGACGGAGCACTGCACAAATGGCATCCAAAAGAGTTAAGCACACTTTGCCTCTACCCCCGACCCTGTTCAGCCCAAGTATGGTCAGAGAAGATGGGCAGAGAACTGTAACCCTACAGCGAGACTAACCCAGGCTGGGCACTGGGATGAGAGTCACCCTGTACTCTTTATTTGTGAATTGGTCTGTGACTTAGCCAAAACAGAGGACTTTTGCTCTTTTATTGTATTTTTCAGTACATGGTGTTATGTTGTAATGCTGGTAGATTATGATTAGGTTTAAAATGGGACGTAAATCTTTAACTAACAGATACAAGACAGCAGACATTAAAAACAATAGGGTCTCTTAACGGAGTTCGATGAAGTTTGGAGACACTATTTCATCTACCAGGAGAGGAGAGGGGAAGGAGAGGACGTAAAGATACCATTACTGGGGGTTATCCAGTGCAAGTTCATACACCAAGAGGCTGGATTGCCTCAATAGAAGGTGAGTCTGCAATTTATCCCATTGAACAGTGTTTCCTCACAGTGAAGTAGGTGATCAATTTGAAGAATAAAAAGAAAAGAACCCACCTTGGTGAAGGGGACAAGATAAAAAAGGATGTTTTTTATGTAACAGTCTGCACTTAGTTTCCACCAAAAAAGAAAAAAGAGAGGCGCACACAATCTATTTCATCTACACCTATTAATGACATTTCCTTGATTAATCTGGACATGTCAGTCTGGTGCACATTTCCTGACTGAGTCTTGTTTATGCTTTTGATTAGTTGTCTGTGTTGTTAATCTCCTTAGTCTCTGGGAAGTCTGTAAACACCTGTGTTTTATGTAGAATTATGTTTGACTGTAAGGTGTCACCCTGTCTGCATTTAATTAAATTATCTTCCCAAGCAGAGTTGTTCTAAGAAGATACCCATTGTATTCAATGCAGATCCCCTACTGTTTGTCCCTATAAAAAAAGGCCTGTTGAGCAATAAAGTGTGTCATTTGTCCCAATACTATGTGTCATCTAGTTATTGGGACAGGGAGCTGCAAAAAGCAAATCATCACCTAGAGCACTCCTTGAACTAGGAGAAGGGAGCCCTTGGCGGAGGTACTGAGCTCTCTGGAATGAAGACAATAAGAACAATGGACAGGGACAGTCCATTGAGACAGGCAGGTCAGATATGGAGATGAATGGTGGTCACAATAGCACTGAAATAAGAAAATATCATCAGCAAAACTGAAACATGTGAAAAATAAAAAATGAGGCAAGCATTTTAAAAACTGACAATGTACTGTTATTCAAGAAGTAAAGCTTTTTCTGTTTTTATATTTCTTTTCTGTATGACATCACATTGAAAATGTCTTGCGAGATGTAAAAATTGTAAAGATGTATGGGTCATCATGAACGACTATACACTTTGTACTATAAAGTTTATAGGCCTAAATCTGCAGTCATATAGCATTTTCAGACACAACATAGAAACACACTTACGCAAGATACAAAATCTAACTTTTAGCATCAAGGAACTGTAAAAAAGGGTTCCTCTAATGCAGAGCTAAGTTCAGTCCTCAAGGGCCACCAGCAGGCCAGGATTTAAGGATTTTCCTCCTTAAGCACAGATGAGTAAATCAAAATGAACGAGCCACTGATTAACTCACCTGTGCTTAATCAGGGTAATCATTCAATCCTGGCCTGTTGGTGGCCTTTGAGGACTGAACTTGGACAGCCCTGCTCTATGGTGTCAGAGTATATAAAACAGGTTTTGCATCAGGGAAGGCAAACATTAAAATAATATAGGCAGTACTTGCTAACAATAGTAAAGAACAGATTTCTTCAAAACAAGTTAAAGTAGGTTCAAGGTGAAGTTAGATTCAAACACAGAAAACTGTGCCATATATACTTATTTGAAAGATAGACCAAAAAATTGGCAGGAATCTTCTTCACAAAAGTTTAATCAGCTTCCTTAATGTGAATATCTGCGTCCTTCATTTCAACCTTCAACATGTCTTTCCCAATTATTAAAATTACTCATTTTTAAAGGTTTTTAACCTTATAGTCTTCCAGAGAATTAAGAGGTTACGTGTCCAATGGGCCTTTATTGAATAGGACATCTTTGAATAAATATAGAGATAAGGGAATTATATTATGGGAAGGGTAAAATCAAAAGGCCTTCACAAAAGTGATAGAATTATAGGTTATTGTTTTATGTTTTGATAGATAAGAGAGTCAAGAGTGTACAAAAAAAAGTAGAAATAAAAGTAGGTTTTGGCAAGACATTAGATTAGCTTCTTACCAGATCTGCTATTGTGTCATACTTTCATTTTATTTTCTAACTGTATATGTTGACAATTTACATATATTACATGAAAAATCGTGAACATTTTGCGATGTCTTCTTTTATTTTGCCACTTAATATGATTTCCTTTAAATATCTTCCAGTAATTGCATTTATTTCATTTGCTGCAAAATTATTTAATTTTGTCCTTTACTTTTAAACAAGATATTTTATTTATAATGCAAGAGAGTGGGTTCCTAGGAGGTTGGATTCTACCTGGATGCTATCAATGTGGATAACCTCTTATTTTTATTTGTTTGTGTTATTATTTAACTTAAATAAGTTAAGGGATACTGATTTTCAACTCCTTATCTTTGAGGCCAGAAACCTCATTTTCATGCCTTACCTTCACCACAGAGGCTGAAGGTTTCCTTACCTCTGTCCGAGGCCAAAGGCTCTATTCCTTACCTCTACCTAGAGGACGAAGGAATTTCTTCCACTATGCTATCAGTATTTTCAGTACTGTAACATTTTTATCAGGCTCCTCTCGTAGAGGTAGAAGGACACTATCAGGCTTATCTGACATTTTCATTACCTCATTAGAGGCCGAAGGAAATAGTCAGTATAAGAGGCAGCCTAACTTTTTAAGGATTCACCAGACATCCTTATCTCTACTGAGGTTGAAGGAAGGGTCTAAAAGAACCCACAAATTTACTGCCCCATCCATCTCTTTGGAGGTGCCTATTAAAATTTCCCAACATTATCTTTTCATGCAGGCTGAAGATTGTTGTCCTACCTTACCTCCCCATTCAGAGATTGAAGGTTTTATTTCAAGTTGACCACCTCTCATCAGCACTCAAACCACACCCATCCAACCAAATTCACACATTCTCGACTCCACCCATTCCAAATATTTTCATTGCTCTATACTTCACCATAATCATGTTTCCCAAGATTTCTAATAAGAAAAATAACAGAGTTTAACTCTTCTCACTCTCACATGGAAACCCCCCTCTCCAGCCCCACCACCTACTCCAAGAATAAGGGCTACTGCTGGCTCAAGTCCTCATCAGAGATTGGGCCATCGCCAGACTCATGAAAAAACTGACAAGAGACGGCATCCCATACTCTGCAACTGCAAGAAAGGCTGAACTTTTTCTTACCCTTTTCCCTCCATCCACCACATCGCCACAATGTCCAGCTTCTCCAGACCGTCTTCAACTTTCCCAGATGCACCAGCTTCTCATGAATCTGACCTCAGCTGTCTACGACATCCAGTCCAGATTCTCAAATCTGGAATAACCCATCGCTTCACCAGCTCCAATTCACATGGTTTCACTCCCTAGTCAAGCTACAGGTATTATTCCTAGCACACCATGCATCACAGAAGCTCACATGATCCCCAGTCACATTCGCAATGATAATAGAAGCAAGGACATTAACTTAGTATGCATTCTACTGGCATAATGAGACATTACCGAACAAAAAACAGTTTAATGCGGTGACATTTCCATAACCATGAAATCCAAAGACATCCTCCTATCATGAAAATTAACCATACCAGAATTTGTATTATCATTTAGCATCTACAGGGGTATCATTAGTTCCGCTCACCCACTCAGATGTCAAGAACTGGACTCATACCTGTTTAACATCACAGACCTTGGATACCGCTAGGGCGGTATAGCCTTCTATGACTTTCACTTATTTTCCGCAAAAGCAGCCGCAGCATTGGCACAAACACATTTTTTCATCGACTTGAGCTGTCATTTTGCAAGTATCAAAATGCCCCTCTGTTTTCACTGCCAGTCTGCATCTTAATACATTCAGCTTTTGTCCATCTGCACCCCATCTTTTACCCATACCATTAACACAGCAGCAACCCCACCTCAACAGCCTTTACAATGCAATCCCAATTGACAAAATTGGATGTAGGCATATCAGCAATCTGTAACAATTTTAATGACAAGGATTGTTTTTGCAGAGCCTGCCGACTATTGCATATATGTTCAAATTGTAAAAAGGATCATGCCAAAACTATCTGTTGCAAAATGTTCAATCACGCCTTTTATTTCTTCTTGATCATCACCGATCAAAACAGTTAATTCAGTTTCTCTCACTTGGTTTTTCTGAAGGTTTTCATATTGATCTAGTAGCTTCTAGTAGCTTTTCCATCATTAACCCTAGAATGTGACAATCTTCAGTCTGACATAACAATCCCAGAGAGCGTAGATCTCCTTCTGTCAAACAAATCTAACCTAGGCTTTATCATAGGACCATTTTCTACCCCCCTTCCCAAAATAGTGAGTCACCCCCATTGGCACAGAATAACATTTCCAAAAAAAAAACCAAAAAACTTTCAGCCTCTGGCTGGGTTTCTCTATTCTTCCTCCTCTTTGATCTCTGCCTCGCCTCTATGGTCTTTGGAGAGAGTCAGAGGGTACAGCAATAGTGGTGCCCGATTTCCTTGGTGGGTATTTGGCTTTAATATGTTTCACATAAATGTCAAAGTGTCTGTTTCATGTGTGTTATCAGGGCGGTTGTGCCAAGGTGCGTGCTCTCCTTTCCCCTTTTAAGTGACTTTTCATAAATTGTGCACAGTTTTGGTGTGGATGGCTGCACCGTGCCTGCCCCAAGGGAAAATAGTCCCACACTCAGGAGCTCAGGGGGGAGGGGAAAGGTGAATAGCCTCTTTCTTCTTCTCCTAGATATTCCCCTTCACCTACTGGGGCAGAGGATGTTGCTGCTGCTACTGCCACAGAATCTGCACTGCAACTAGGTTCAGGAGTATTGCTGCTGGCAAGTGGACCCTGTCCTAGTCCCGCATCATTGCACCCCATTCCCACTGTATCCATGCTGGTCTATTTCACACTAGTTTGCTCCTCAGCATCCTGCTGCCCTTAAAACACCTGGCACAACTCTATCCAAATATCATGACGCTTAGAGTACCACCCAATGTGAAACCAAGTACTGCTGCTGTCACTATACCCCCTTGTGCACACCCTGCTAAGGACACATGACAACTTGCAGTCAGTTTAGTAGTAATGATGAACCCTCCCTGCCAACAGCTTAGCTTATTCTGTGGAATGGAATCTCCTCAGATGCTGCTTAGTGTTCTGGTTGTGATTATCCTCCACCACACTGCCATGTGTGGTCAGTGCACCACAGAGTGTGCAATGGGTGGACACAAAGTGCCATATCCTGATGTCTACTGACTGGCTATCAACCGGTGAGGGAGGTAAAGATGAATGACGTGGATTGCCAGAAGATGTAGTTACCCTAAAGCAAGAAGGTGATAGCGAGCCAGAAATTGACATTGGATGCTCTGATCCAGAGTGAACTTTGCCTGGGATTTTGTGAATTAACTAGATTGCAATGCAAAAAATATGATGCAATGGATACATGTATGTTTCAATATTGTGCATCAAATAAATGCATTTATAGTACACCTGGCACATAACAATGAAACCTTAAATATACGCCGAGTTTTGTCTTTTTTTTTTTTTTTTTTTTATATATATTATAGTGGAATATTTTCTTAATGCATGCATTCTCTCCAATTTCTACAGGAACATGGTGGGATGACACACATGATTGGTTAATCAATTTGGAGGGCTACATGTTATTTAGAAAAGATAGGTCAAACAAAAGAGGTGGTGGGGTCTGTCTGTATGTCAAACCAGCATTATTGCCTCATTTGCGGGAAGATATATGTGATGACAGTAGTGAACATGTGGAATCCCTGTGGGTTGAAATAGTCACTGGGGGTAAAATTGCCCAGAAAATATTAGTGGGAATTTGATATAAACCACCAAACATTGGTGACCTTGAAGAATCACAGCTATTAATGCAAATAGAAAAGGCTTCTCAAATAGGGAGAACTATAATTATGGGGGATTTTAATTATCCAGAAATAAACTGGAAAAATGGAAAAGCCAATTCTGCTAAAAGCAGTCAGTTTCTGAACTTGTTGAATGACAATTTTTTGTCTCAACTAGTGCAGACCTCAACCAGAGGGAATGTATGTCTGGCTCTGGTAATAACTGACAATGAAGAACTTATCTCTAACATCCAAGTTAGGGAGCACTTGGGGAACAGTGACCATAACATGGTATCATAAGATTAATTCAAAAAAGCAATTTGGTATGGGTTGCACCAAAACACTGAATTTTAAAAAGGCCAACTTTAGCTGGTTCAATTCATGCCTTGGTCTCATTGACTGGGATAGAATATTTTCAGGAAAAAAACACAGAAGGTAAGTGGAATGCCTTCAAAATAACATTGCAAAAATATACTTATAAATTTATCCCTGTTGGAAACAAATACAAAAGAAGCAAAATTAAAACCAATATGGCTAACCAGTAAAGTAATTAATGAAATAAACAACAAGAAAGCAGCATTTAAACATTATAAAGCTGAGGGATCAGCAGAGGCATTTGCAGAATACAAAAATGCCAACAAAACCTGTAAAAAGGCTATTAAATTAGCTAGACTGGAGAATGAAAAAATATTACTAAGGAGAGCAAGAGCAACCCAAAAAAAATCTTTAAATACATTAATGGCAAAAAATTAAAGTCTGATAATGTTGGGTCCTTGTTATCTAAAACGGGTGAGATGGTCAAGGGGGACAGAGAGAAGACAGATATTTTAAATAATTTATTTTCTTCTGTTTTTACCAAGGAAGACCCAATGGACAAGAATCTATAAACTACTTTTACAGAACAGTCACAGCAAGCATGGGAATGGCTAACACAAGAAAAAGTGTTAAAACAATTGAATGGTGTTAAGGCAGACAAAGCCCCGGGGCCAGATGGTATACACCCACGGGTAAAGAGTAGTGTTGAGCGAGCACCCCGATGCTCGGGTGCTCGGGTGCTCTGACCGAGCACCGCCGGAGGCTCGAGTGCTCGGCCGAGCACCCGAGCCCCATTGAAATGAATGGGGAGACACGAGCATTACACCAGGCACCCCCTGCTCTGATGAGGGGAGGGTGCCTGGTCAATGCCCCCTTCATCTCCACAATGTCCCCCTTCATCTCCGCAATGTCCCCCTTCATCTCCGCAATGCCCCCTTCATCTCCGCAATGTCCCCCTTCCACAATGTCCCCCTTCATCTCCACACTGTCCCCCTTCATCTCCGCAATGCCCCCTTCATCGCCGCAATGTCCCCCTTCCACAATGTCCCCCTTCATCTCCACACTGTCCCCCTTCATCTCCGCAATGCCCCCTTCATCTCCGCAATGCCCCCTTCATCTCCGCAATGTACCCCTTCCACAATGTCCCCCTTCATCTCCACACTGTCCCCCTTCATCTCCGCAATGCCCCCTTCATCTCTGCAATGTCCCCCTTCCACAATGTCCCCCTTCATCTCCACACTGTCCCCCTTCATCTCCGCAATGCCCCCTTCATCTCCGCAATGCCCCCGTACCTCCAATCCCTGGTGGTCCAGCGGAGCGTCTTCAGATCTGTGCCTCCTTCGGCACAGATCCCCGCCACCCGAACATGGCGGGCGAGCACATGGCGGTACTCGATGAGTACCGCCATGTGCTGAGCAGAGCGATGCTCGAGCCGATCCGAGCATCGGCCGAGCATGCTCGCTCAACACTAGTAAAGAGCTAAGTCAGACCGTTATATTTGATTTTCAGGTATGGTGCCCATGGATTGGCGTAAAGCAGATATGGTGCCCATATTTGAAAAGGGATCAAAGTCACAGCCAGGAAACTACAGACCTGTAAGCTTGACATCTGTGGTAGGGAAGCTGTTTGAAGGGTTGCTAAGGGAATGTATTCAAGAATTCAGCTGGAAAAGGAATATCATTAGCAGGAGCCAACATGGCTTTATGAAAGACAGGTCTTGTCAAACTATCTTGATAGCATTTTATGAAAAAGTGATTAAAAATATAGATGCGGGAGCGGTGGTTGATGCCATCTATTTAGACATTACCAAGGCATTTGATACGGTTTCACACGAGGTGACTGGACAAACTGAATTAAATAGGCCTAGGGGAAAACGTGTGTGAGGGGATTAGAAATTGACTGAAAGATAGAATGCAAAGAGTGGTAGTAAATGGCAAGTTCTCCAATTGGATAAACGTAATAAGTGGAGTACCTCAGGGATCTGTCCTGGGTCCTCTTCTTTTTAATTTGTTTATTAATGACCTCCCAGAGGGCATAAGGAGCCATGTATCAGTGTTTGCTGATGACACAAAATTAAGTAAAGTAATAAAGTCTGAACTGGATGTGTCTTCATTACAAGAGGACTTGGACAAATTGAGTAACTAGGCAGGCAAATGGCAAAGGAGATTCAATATAGACAAGTGTAAAATTATGCATTGTGGGTATAATAATAAAAATGCAACATACAGTTTAAATGGTGTTTCTCTGGGGAAATCTACTAATGAAAAGGATTTGGGAGTAATGGTAGACAATAGACTTAGCAGTAGCATGCAGTGTCAGCTGGCAGCTGCAAAGGCCAATAAGATATTGGCATGTATTAAAAGGGGTATTGACTCAAGGGAGGAAGATATTATTATGCCTCTTTACATGTCCATGGTAAGACCCCACCTAGAATATGCTGTTCAGCTCTGGGCGCCCTTTCTGAAAAAGGACATTATGGAACTAGAGAAAGTGCAGAGGAGGGCTACAAAACTAGTAAGGGGAATGTAAAATTTTAGTTATGAAGAAAGGCTAGAAAAGGTAAACTTGTACACACTAGAAAAACAGCATCTTAGAGGGGATATGATAACACTATATAAATATGTTCAGGGCCCATACAAAGGGATCTCCAAAGACCTGTTCATTAACAGAACAGTAAAAAGGACAAGGGGCCACCCGCTTAGACTTGAGGAAAGGAGATTTAATCTACAACAGCGGAAGGGTTTCTTTACTGTAAGGACAATAAAGGTATGGAATTCACTTCCTGAGGAGGTGTTGCTATCGAATGCATTAGAGGCCTTTAAAAAGGACCTGAATACTTATTTAAAAGAGCATAACATAGAGGGCTATGTACGTTAGTACTGGGATTAATATTTAGTTAGGGCTTGTTGATCCAAGGAGAAATCTGATTGCCATTTGGAATCAAGAAGGAATTTTTCCCCCACTCAGGATAGAATTTGAAATTGCTATATTGAGGTTTTTTTTGCCTTCTTTTAGATCAACGATGGTAAACAGGAATAGGAAAAGGGTTGAACTAGATGGACGCAAGTCTTTTTTCAACCTAAATTACTATGTTACTAATCCACCCATATTACTCTATTTTTATCTCACAAGCAAGTCCCCCCCTTCCCATCGCAACAGGAAATAGGCTATCCTCGTAAGATTAGTTCTGTGTCTCAGAATGCCTGACTACAGATAGCATTATAATGGAAGGAGAATCTAACAACTCAAATTTATTACCCCAAGAGCTTCAATCCATATTCCCTAAATATCATTGTCCCTTTGCACATAGTTGAGCCTATAGTATAAAATATGTAGGGTAATCATGTATAAAAAAATCCATCCCATAGCTAATGCTTTCCTTGCCATCACCAACACATTGCATATTAATTGCTTAAAAGGATTGGAACCTAATTCATCAGGAACAATTGGGAATATACCCAGCCACTGATGGAACACCCTATTTATAAGAACTGTCAGGGTGTGGAACACTTTTGTCCAGAAGTCAGCAATTACGGAGCAATACCATATCGGGTACATTAAAGTGCTACCGTCATCCCACACCTGGGACACCAAACATTACCTATATGACACATTTTATACAATCTCTCCATGTGTAGTAGACATGATGAATATCTTTAATTGCAAGAGTTGTTATCTGGTGTGAGTAGATACCCCAAAGGAGTTAGTTTTAATCTTGGCTCATTCCTATTCTTCTAGGTCAACCAGGTCTCACTTCCACTGCTTTCACAGACAGTTCTTTATATAAGGGACGTTTGTGGTAAGGCACTGGTAAAGAAAGGACACTAGTTTACTAGATCATTTTTGAACAGCTATGCTAAGGAGCTTCAATTCTGAGATACTGTGCTGCTGCCCTCCCCACTGCACCTGCAATACATGCCTGACACGCAAGTAGGAGTAAAACAATTTAAGTCTTTACTATTTTTAATAGTTTTTACTATTTATGCTTACAATTTGAATAAATACTCAAAATATCAGTGTTTGTGAAACCAAATTCTATATTTTTTACTTTATTTTGTGAAAACAATTTCTAAAGAGTTGTTTATCTTTTGTTTCATATAATACTTGCGAGAAAAATTACAATTTAGCAAATATAATTATAAATGTGCGTGCAAGTCAAGTAATTCTTTAGGAGTTTTGTGGCTTAAGTATTCAAAACCTTAGAAATGTGTTCTTAATTGGTATTTGATAAAATAGTCATACTGTGTATTAATTAATTAACTGTAAGCCACACCAGGAGGAATAACTTAGTAAAACAGTTTTATTCCTTCTAGATCAGGGCTGGGCAAAATAAGGCCCTCCAGCTGCTACCAGACTATAACTCCCACAGACTACAACAGATTTGCTGGCCTGAATTATGGGACCTGAAATATGGCAGCATCTTAAGGCCTCACTTTGCCCACCAGTATTCTAGATACACATGACGTGCACTCCATTATGACACTTCTACCTACAATTGAAATTGTGCAATCAAAATACATTTATAGTTTATACATTTAAAACACTCATTTTACTTTATAATTCAATTTGTTTCTTTTGCTATACCCTTACTAATGAGATGAAAATTTCTTAAATCATGTTTTTCTTTAAAAATTACACTTTTGAATTTGGTGGCTTGATATTGCTGTCAATGTGAATGTTCATAAACCATCCTAACATGTAAGAAACAGAGATGTTGCTAGTTGGAAAACTAGTGGTTTTCCTTTTAGATATTTTTAATTCTTTTCCAGAACCCTGCTCTCACTCCCATGTCAGATGTTCACTGTAACAGACATTGTGATTTGTGATCAGTAGCCAATACTTAGATTGTTTCAGTACATTGTTTTAATTTACAAAAACATTGTCTTTTGGACTAATATCGGAGGAAGCACTGTGACTGTAGTATATTTGACAATATAGAATAATATGAACATTTCAAATATGCTGTGATGGAGTTCTCAGAATTGGACAAATATTTAGACTTTACTGCACTTCATATTTAGAAGAACTGCAATCTTGTTGTGAACATGAGAGAATCCTTTCAGAATATCTAGGTTGCCCATCTACATTAGCTTTTAAGAAGCCATCATTACATAGATAACTTTCTTTCAATACAGGCGAGTTGATTGCCAAAAGAGTAGGCTGCTCAATGGTGCTCTCAGTCTCTAATGAAGGATAATCATAAAACTCTGAATTGTTTGAGGGACATTCACTGTTCATATACAATGTGAAAGCATTACTGGCTAATGAGAGCTCATTTATAGCTTGACTCTCCAAATATTTGGGACTAGCCTGTCTTATATCTTTGTTTTGGCATACACTCATGTCCACATAAGGCAAACATGGGGAGGAGCAAAGTGGTTTTTCTAGGTCTCTAGAATATTCTAAAACAGAAGAGTGCTTGAAATATTTTATTTCTGTAAATGTAGTAGTTTGAAATTCAGCATGTCCACGACAGATGTTTTCTGTGCCATCTCTTGCCTGGACCTTGTTAATCTCATTTGTGGGTAAATCCTTTTCTGACACACACAATGTTGTCGATATGGAAGATGAACATGTTGGGGAGACCAGTTGTTTAAAGGGACCTAAAAAAATAAATATTCTCATTATAATACTTTTAAATGTGTCAAAGAAAAATGGTAAACTTTCATATTGCTGTTACATTTTCAAACGAATGGTGAAAGAATATGTTCATTTGCACGTATCACTTTTTTTTTTTTACAAGAATTATACAATGGACTTATTTGTAACCTTAGAACAGTATAATAAAGACATGTACACAAGTAAATATAGTATTTCATAAGAATAAAAATATTTAAGATCTAAAGCATGGGAAATTGGATGTTCACTATATCATGGCTTAAAATCTGAAGTCCTTTGCTACTAGCCAGACCTGAAAAGTTACTCGCCACTGCAAGCCATAACATACCCACCAGGGCTGAATTACTACTCTCCAGGGCTAAATTTTCACTCGCCATTGGCTAGTGGTGAGTGGAAATTTTGAGCCCTGCACTATATTAACATTTACTATAAAAGTGTAAAACATAGCAGGTACAGGCACTTTAAATCATAACAATAAATGTGTGGCTGTTAATTGTTTGGGTGCAATGCATTGCAGACACCTCTAGCATTCAAAGGATTCAAAAGAGCATATGAAATTTATTCTATAAAGGTATTCAGTAAACAACAGGACTAAGAACTGTGTAGCTTTTTGGAATTCCAGGAGAAACCTGAAACCCAAAAAAATTAAATCTATTGTTCCTCTGAATAAATAAATGAGGTAATGCAATAAAACAATTCTAAATAAATTAATCAAATATTTCCTCAAAAAAAGGGGATACCTATATATAAATTTGAAGCATTGGACTCAGAATGTGATGAATGGACAAGGCACGAGGGGAAAATTCTGATTTCTTTATTGGTGTTAAAATTTGCTGGTGCTGCAAAAAAAAGGTGCACAATTTTAGAGAAGTAAATTATTAGTCTAAGCAAATTCTTTCACTTTCCATGTTCTCTAAAAGCACTGGAAAAAGAAAACTCAAAGCAAACTGCATATATTTAACAAAATTACATCTCAGATCAAGTATTTATGTTTTTTAATGCTTGTAATAAAATATCTGGAATTAATAACCCTGCTCACAGCCAATAGGATATTAAACATGGAATATTCTTCTACTCTCTCTTTACTCACTCACATGATTAGAGATTGATGTAATAAGATTTACTGGGATTAAGGATGGTTTAAACTCAAAGAGAAAAATGTAAAAAATGCACTTCCTGCCATGCAGGAAAATTCCCACCAAAAAAGTGCCAAAATGCCACTTTTTTGGCCTTTTTCATTGCAATGAAATCAATAATAATGTATCCCCTTTACATGGGAAGAGTTTACACAAATGCCATGCCATTTCAAAAGGGATGTAATTGTCCATCATATTGACAGTCTGTGCTGTTTGTATGCCTGTAAGATGGAAAGAGAAAACAGCTGCATATTAGATTCTGGAGTTTTTTGATTGGAGTGTTGTTCTTGAGCTGGCTGTGACATTACGGAGATTGAATGATAGATATTAAAAAGACAAACAAACAATAGGTCATACATTCAAAATAAGAAATAGACAAGGACTGACACTTGATATATTGTGTTACTGTAATGGACTTTGTGAACATACTACAAGAAGCAAATAACAACTAAGATGTAGGACAGATGACTCCCTGAATAAAGAGCTTTAAGAGGGAGTCCGGACAACTAGACAAGCTAGAGAGAGGGGCTAGAGTGCCTGACCTATGCTCTGCCTGGCCTTGCTGCAGCTCCCCAATCACAGGGCTGTGTAGTACATACAAATGGAGCTATTAAATGCTAACGATGACCCAGAGCACTAGATGGCCACAATGCACCAGCAGCACATAGAAGACAAACAAAATATTTCTTCCCCAGATGAACATTAAATGGCATAGAGATGGAATAGAATGGGGTGATGATGAGGAAGACAATATACAATAGTAAGCAGGTATCGTAGGTGGCATAGATCCTCTTGTGAGTGAGCAGCAGGAGGATATAGTGAAGGAGGGGGAAGGAAAAAGAGGTGTATGTTCCTGTGAGAGGTCAGGTTCTGGATTTGAGAAGGCAAGAAAAGGGGCAAGAACGTGTGAAGTCAGGAGGAAGAGGGGAAGGTTCTGGCTGTGAGTGAGCAGAAAGAGGGTCAGGTTGCCATGAGTGCGCAGGCTCTTGTGAGTGGGCCTGAGGATGTGGTGGTGGGACTGGTGACAGCAGTTGAGAAGGAGAATTATAGAGGCAAAAGCCAATGTTCATCATGTTCTGGGTCAGACTCATGGTCTGCAGCATGTGTTTCAGGTCCAGCATCATCTCCACCTCTTTCTGCACTGAAGTCCTGGTTGTGGGAATATTTCTCCCTGTGGTCTGGAACAGGAAACTGCAAATGCTCAATTCAGCCTTTGTGATCAAAATGTAAAGAGGGGAATTCTGGGATTCCACCTTGGCACATCTGCTTTGTTTGAGCATATGCAGCATAGGCAATGCTGACATGTATGCAAAAAAATTATATTCCGTTGCAGTGCTACTCGTGCTGACCCTGCTAGTACTTTTAATACCCTTGTTTCTACAAAAATGTGGAAACAAGAAAATCAAATTGGCTGCCGAGACCCCACCCCATCAGCAATCCCCTATAAGCCTTTGCAGCCACCAGCACCACCAGCAACTCCTCCCATCCCAACTACCACACTTTTCCAAAGTGTTCCAACTCACACTCCAAAATCCCACCAATGCCAATTCTGTGCAGGCATGAATATGGAAATTCGCATCCACACATGCACCCTATGTGATGCAAAGACAACTCACAGTAATGTGGTGAAGACAAACAGGATGCAGGGTATAACAGAACACCTAAGAACCATGTGTCATGCAGAATGAGCCCCTGTTAGCGGGGAAGGTGAATATTTTTGTTTTATAATTTTTTTGTGTGAATGTGACTGCTGCTGAGCTGAGTTTACTTTATATGTTTATTTGCCACTTCAGATAAAGTTGCTTGGCTTAGTACTGTGTAGGCTATAATATAAACAAAATATATTTCTAGACCTAATTTTAGTAGTGCAATTTTTAGCTGGTTCTGTTATGTTGTGTTATGTTGAGCAAGAATATATAAAATTGTATGAATCCCAGTCACCACTATCATTTGTATACAACAACAAAACATTCCTCTTTCTTGTGCTATCCTATTGTTATCAACAAAAGAAGAAATATAATAAATCCGGTACATATCAAAATGTTTGAAGTGCCCATCAATTATATATGGCATGAGATAATATAAGCAATTAATTTGCTAAATGTAGAAAAAGATACCATTATTGGAAAACAAATATGAAGAGACAAATAAAAACATGGTTTACAGATGGCACATATATCCCTTCATAATCCACAGAGAATGCATATAGAGCCTACATTGATAAGCGAATATCAACTGCAATCAGAAAACACTAGTGGATCATAATAATAACATAGTAACACAGTTGATGATGCTGTAAAAAAGACACCCATTCAAGTTCTGCCCATGCCATATCACCCCTATTGAGCCAGAGGAAAGATAAAAAAAAAATCCCTTAAAGTCATTACAATGAAGTTCCAAGTGGGCCAAAAAAAATCCTTCCCTCACTCCAAATGGCAGATGGATATTTCCTTGGGGATTAACATCTTATCTGCTTTGAACCAGACTGTCATCATAATTCTCACTACAAAGGTATCCATTCATGATAGCAAGTACTTTAACTACACATACTTAAAATGCTCATACTTCAATTAATTGTGAATTATAATTATAAACTATAACATAAGAAAAATAAAGAAAATAAAAACATTTTAAAAAATTAAAAAAGAAAATTAAATATGCATCTCCTCAGTGAACTGTTACTCAGTATTACCACAGTTACATAAAATGAAGTCCATACATGTATCTTTAATACATATAAACTGCTAGTTGTCCATATTGTTTGAACATATATTTTCCTAAAGTGACATGATGGGAATACTAAAGATAGCAATAAAAATGTTTGTGATTATCGTTTTCTTATGACAAGCCAGAGGCCTCACATTTTTTCAGCCTAGCCTTGTTTGAAGCTCACAATCAATTATTTTCAAGTCATGCCTGCTATAATGTTGCTGTAATCCATTTTAACCTTTCCATTATTGCAACATCTTCTGTTAGTGGTTTTCAAGGAACTTTTTATGGGACTTTGATAAACTCCCTCCTGAGGAGAGGATCATCATTATTTATAGCTCATGTTGAGGCAACAAAAGCTGCAGGTTTTGTCCAAACACTTTACTAACACGTCTCTGCACTGCTGCTACTCCTTTTAACCTACCACTAGTAAGTTTGCTGCACATTATTTAAGAGTGAAGTATACAACAGAGTTGTTTTTTTAATTTCATTTTTGGGGTTGTTTTTTTTTTTTTTTTTTTTAATTGTTTTACTAAATGTCCCAATCAGCGTACAGTACACACACAAAAAAAAAAAAACTATGCAACTGCTTCTTCCCCAGACTCTCCTATATAACACCAGATTAGAATGAACTTGGATCATGGCTGTCTGTGTCACCCCAGGCAGTTAAACAAAATGTTGAGGTATTTGGGTAAATCTCCTCTGCTCACTTCTCACACCCCTAAACTTCCATAGCTCAGTAATAACAGCCAGATGAGGATCACAGCTGCCTGTCTCAGGTAACCAACATTTTAGGATATTTTGAGTCAACCTCCTTTCTCCCTTCCCCATCCCTTAGACTCCCCTAACACAGAGAACAAATATCCTGCCTACAAGACTCCCTGAACTACACTACAATTTCAATTTATTTGCCTGTGCTAACTAGTTGCAAAATTGTGCTGCTTTCTTTTTCTTTAAATAACACAGAATGATATGCTGCAGGAAACGGACACCTCTGTTATACTATGCCTGGCAGGCAAAAGTGTGGTCAAGTTAAGGAGGGGTCAGCAACAGGCATTCAATCAGTAGACAAGAGTGTGCCCAAGACTGGTATGGGAAGGTTTAAATAGGCACAACAGAACCAGATGACTGACACAATAGTGTTCGTCAGAATCAGTTGACTGACACATACTCACCCCAACATCCACAAAAACAGGAAGAAACATATACTGAGCAGAAATGGTGCTGTAACAGATGATGTTGTGCACTATATTTTTTAATTGCAAATTGGTGGTGATTATGAAGTTAGCACAGGTCTGTTCTCTACTGCATTGTTACTGGTCAATATTTTATAAATCCCTCTAAGAAGAAAAACAAAAATAAAGGGTTTCTGATTTAAAAAAAAAAAAAAAAAATCTTAACTTTTAAAAGTAGTGAATGATGCTGCGGATGCTTCTTGTGCTGCCCTACTTAATAATGATGGTGATGATGTCGATTTAGAATATGCCACTCCATTTTCCTTCCCTTGTTCTTTAGATACCAATAAAGTAGAGAGGAAGAGCAATGAGGAATTGGGCCAAAAAAATAGATTAAAGAAAAAGGCCCAGTCTTATAACACTTGATAGGAGAAATATACCAGTTTATAAAGAGTTTGAGAGATCGTCTGGAAATTCTGTAAAGTAAGCATGCCTAAAAATATACAATCATCATCTTCAGTGTCACTGCTACAAAGTCCAGCCCCACTCAAGCATATTCACTTTTAATTTCTAAGCAGCAACACTGGTAAGCATTCACAACCCTAGCTATGAGGTGTGTTCCTGATTAAGTGCAAAGTTAAAAGCCAGTGAATCCTATTGCTACTACAGCATGTAGTCCCTATAGCAGGAGTCCTTCAGGTACTCCTCAGTGTGAAATCTCCACTACTGAAATCCTTCCCTTAAACTCCAAAAAATATGCATGTTGCTATCTGTTGTCTATGGATTAAACATGTGAGCAGAGGGAAAGCAAGACCCCACTTACATCCTCATTGCTATCCCACCAAAAACACAACCACTGTTCTGATTGAGACACCTCAGAAGCACCTAATAGCAGCAGTAGTAGCACTCCTAAAAGTTCACTGGGTTGAAGGGCACAGGAGAGTAAGGTTACAGATCTCTCAAAGAGTATGATAACATTTTATCTATTACAAATACCACCCATGTATCCTACTGATGTTTACATATGCCAGGCACAGAGGACACTGACTGAGAGTAAGCATCCAAACAACCAATACCACATCCACCACCATTAGCCACTTTGTTAAAACAAAGCTACATAGTTCTTATTCTACCTACTGCTATGCTACCCTGTAGAGCAAAAATAGCATAAAAAGAAACCAGTTTGCCTGGACTGGTAAACTTGCCAAAATGTTAGCTGTTGACATGCTGTCCTATTCTTTTATTAAGAACTGATAAGTATGTGTTGTACTCCATTAGCATATTCAAAGTCACAGTTTGATTTTTTTTCCAAGGAAGGCTGTGCCAGAGCTGTAAGGCAGGTGGTTAACGTGGTAGACAAAGGATTGGAAAAATCATAGGACAAGAAAGCATGGGTGTCCAGAAGGGGGTGGGCACTTGCCCCCCTATAATTACCCCTTCCATATAAACAAAGGGGCTGGATGGTCTGGCCTGTGAGTCATATTATGGTTTTGACTCCCCCTGGAAACATTTCTACGGACACCCCTGCAAGAAAGCTCACCTGTCACCTCTCTCTGGGTATCTTTTGCATCATTGGACAACACCAGCAGGTCAGGTACTAGTGGTAAAAGCCAGCTACAGAGTAGCCCATACCATCAGCATGCAGAGCTTTGAGATACATATCCAAAAAGCTGTAGATAGGCATAAAGAACTGCAGCAAGTCATAGATAAAGGGCTAGTAACTTTAAGACTTTGGAGGGAGCTTCATTTGGTCAATGGCAGCTAATGCATGACATGTTAACTTCTGAAGCCTTTTGAAGAAGCCACCTTGCTGGTGGCTTTGACTAATATATTTATTACATTCAAAAAAGAAGAGCATGGCCAATCTTCTTAAAATAACAATGAAACAGACTTGAACCAAGTGAATTACATGTTAGCTTGCTTTGAACAGGATACGCTCATTGTGTCCATTAAAAGCTGTAAGAAAAACATTCTAGCTGCATTGCTGTACTCCTTCTTTAAACAGAACATTTCTGAATTTGTACCAAGGTGTGTACAGCAGCAACCTGAGAAATCGGATTCTGTAAAAGCATATAAAAACATTCTTCTATAGAGAGTGGAAGATTGCATTGTGGAGAATGAGAGATAAAAACACTACTAGAAAGCATTATAAGAAGGAAGTAAGCACTTTCTGAAAGATTCTCTGGAAGAATTCTATTCTCTAAGTTAAATATAATCTATAAAAATTAAATATTTACCAACTGCTAATAAACGAACATAAAAATCAAAGGCTCCCTTGGAAATACTAAACAAGAATAATTTTAATGGCCCATGATATTTTAATAGATGTATTAGTGTACAAATTGTTTAAATACATAATATTTAGACAGGATAGTATAACATCAACATTTTTCCTTTTCAAATTATAAATAGTAAATAAATTGAAATTTATAGAGTGGGGCTAAGTGATAAAGAGAGGGTTAATGTTCAAACCCCGAAACAAAATCCACAAGCTTATTTTTAGTATTAACACATTAATTTATTGTTAAATACATTAAGGTGCAAACAGAAAAAGAACACAGACTTCAAAATGCACCTATATTTGTTATAGATCTGTTTGGACCATCTCATGAAAATACATACTATACTTTGTTTCTTGACCCAAAAGCATGTAGTAGGACCTTTTAATAAAATAATTAAAAAGAAAAAAATGTATTGCAAGTTATCATAGCAAATATGTATTCCATTGCACTTTAATTAGTTTGCTACTATTGCAGTACTAGCAAATAAAGATTGACTGCAGTAATGTTGAGAGAGAGAGAGAAAGCTGTTGCTGAAATTTGAGAATACTTACATGAAAATGTAGACAGACAGCAGAAGGGTAGCTGGCATTCTTTGTGGTTACAAGAAGTGAAGGTGTGATTTAACACATTTTGACTGATAGGTGAGTGAGAAACAAGTAGCAGAAGAAAAAAGAGGGGGAGATAAAGAGGTGATAAAGTGGAGAGGACTTCTCCAGTTTATCCCTTCTCTAATTCCTATGCTATTCTATGAAGCCTAAGCACTAGGATTTCTTCAACTTTGTAGATCTTAGTGGATAGGCTTTATAGAATAAGATAGTAACCGGAGAAGTGACAACATTGGAGAAGTCCTCTCCACATCACAGCTTAGTGAATCTCCCAGAGAGCCATGCAGAACTTGCAATTAATAAAAAAATGACTTTCAGCATGTAGCTAGCTAACTGGTAAGAGGGATACTTATTTAAAATGTAACTTTTATAAATGATTATAAAAATGGGCAAAGAAAAAATAAGTTGGTGATATTGGGGCATAATCAGACTTGCCACTTCTGTAAAATAGAATAGATTTGAAAGGAGACTGTGGCATAATACGGCTTGACAGACAAAAATTGCTAAAAAACAAAGATACCTCTTCAGTAAGTAATTAAATAGCGTGTAAACTGTAGCATGGATAGGATAATCCACCAAATCAAATTGAACAGGATATAAATGAAACAGAAAAAGAGCCACTAACAAATAGTACACTTGGATATGGCAAGTATGCTATTTGGAAGAGGAGGAGTGCATGGAAATGTTGGCAGTAGTCACATTATACTACAAAAACCTACTATGGTCATGGTTGCTTTAAGTTATGATTATGCTCTTCCGTGTGAAGAGGCAGAAGTGATAAGAAAAATTCCACAACTTGTAGTAATACTAAATCTAAAGACTCTGAAGACACTAGTATTTTTTCCATAGAGGACTTTGATTTAGCAATGAGACCAAGTTCTGCATCAGGCAGTATAACACCCTGCTCTGCTGCAAACTAGTAGTGAGTTATGTATTAATCACCCTAAGGGGAAAAATAAAAAAGTATTTCAGACTTTAACATATAAAAGTAGTAGTAATAGAGAGTAAGTTTATGGTGCAGTTGATGATCTCATTATTAATTATGACAATACTTTAAAATATATCCATACTATGTACATCCCTTCTTGTTCAGTGACAAAATCACGTAGTATGAACAATGATGTGGCACAAAAATTTGCTGTTACGAAAAGGCTCAGTCTTCCATAGCTGGAAGGAGCAGTATGCCTGTTTCTAAACTCTTTGAGAGATCATCCGAAAGTCTGGACAAGTAAACATGCCTAATATATACAATCTCAGTCATCATCATAGACATCACTGCTTTTAAGTACAACCTCCACCCAGTCATATTAAAGTATACAAATCACCTTGAATTTTCTTTACATATTTGAAAATGTAATTAAAAGCGGCCTATGTCATTTTAACCAACAGATGTATAGTTTAAGAAATATTCACACTTTTATTTCTGGGAAAGGTAAAAGTAAAAATCTCCTGGTACAGCACAGAGCTTCATCTGCATATGAAACTTCACTGAAAACCTTCATTGGCATATGACACATCACTGAAAAGGCTTCATTGCAATATTATACACCACTGAAAAGCTTAATTAGCATATGAAACACACCGGTACCTCACAGGTACCATAATTCGCATAATAGCCGGTATGAATATCTAATTAACTGTACATTTGCTTGTCTTTTGGCTAAAATGACACAAAGGCAGTTTTTAATGCAGTTTTCAAATATGTAAACTTGAAATTAGGTGAAAGGTCCACTTTGATGTTGTTGGCGGTGAAGAGGCAGAAATGTTACCCCTTTTAACACACAAACATATGTTCAGAAAAATAGATTTTATTTAGCACTCCAGTGATTACAGGTAAACACATTTTCTCTGAAACAAGTATGGTCTATGAACAATATTCTTTATATAGTTTATATTTTAGTCAAACTTTATGAAATCAATCTTTGATAAGTCACATCCTTCTTGTTTTAATACAATTTTTGGGAATCTGAATTGTCTTTACCTAGCAAATCACAACAGCTTTTGAATCAGGGCAATCTATCACTTGACAAATACATGCAAATTCATATTTCAGAATTGCAAATATCTGTTCAGGATTAAATGTATGCTAGCTTCTGATAAACAGCATGTGTTTTACATCACCTGTCAGTTTGTTCAAAGTGAAGTAACAGTTCATACCCAGTCTGTCATTGTAATGCTTTTCCTTGATAATTTGCTACATTCTTTTGAAAATATATCACAATTTATAATTGTGGTATGTTTGATAAGCCAATGAAAATAAGTTATTTTTGAAGTTTCATGGAGTAGGCAATCCTGTTCTCAAGTGCAACTACCTGTGCAAATTACATATCTTTGACTGAAAACAGGTGGATCAGTTAGTGCCTTCTTGAATTTAGTTATGCTAACTGTAATTAAACAGGGGTATCCTGAGCATCTGCACTTTTTTGTGGCATTTTAGTCCCAGAGTTGCCTTCCTCTGTACTTTAGTGAATCAAGATTCGTTCTGTTTGTTTTTTGGTTCCACAAACTTGAATAAAATACCTACTGAAAAACAGTGTTGACCCCTAGAAACTAGTTTGCTCAACTCTAAATCATACAGAAAACAGTGGTTCCCAAGCCTTTCCCAGGTACACTTAATAGGCCCAATCTTGAGGATGTCTCTATTTGTGCACAAATGAGTTAAATTACTGTGACTGTTTAACTTGCACAAGCAAGGAAACCCTAAAGACATGACTTGTTAGACAATTCTGAGAAGAAATAAGCTTGCAAAAAAGCTGGGAAAAACTTGGATTTTTTTTTCTCTGAAAATTTTGTGAAAATCCAATTTCCTGCTTTTTCCATGACATTTCCCACACTCTTAAAATCCAGAAAATACAGTTACCTCAAGAACTTTGCCTCTGTTCACGTATGCCTAAGAATGTCTGCTGCTATACAGACACAGTGTGTGTGATTCTATGGCTCCCAGTAGAGTAGGACAATGCTGGGTCTCTTGGAAGGTCAGTATATTTGTTTCTCTGGCTACCCAAGTAACTATGCAAGGCTGGGGGATCAGTAGGTATGGTTATATGGCTACTGTGAAATAAGACTGGGATGATGGACAATAGGAGGCCCTCCAGCTGCTTCCAGACTACAACTCCCATAATTTCCTGCCAGTTGACTAGGAATAATAGTAGTTGTAGTCTGGCAGCAGCAGGAGGGCCTCCTATTGCCCATCCCACTCCAGGCTACAATAGGAAAAGGCTGGGGGCTACCAGTGCATTGGGGAAATGCAGGTGGTCAATATGTACGGTTCTAGGACTACCAATATAGCAGAACAAGGTTGGGGGTGAATGTGTGTGGTTCAATGATTACCAATGCAGTGGGACACAGCTGGGGGTCCAGTATATGTTGCTCTATGTCAACCACAGGATAAAATTGGGGGTCAGGATGTGTGGTTCTATGACTTCCATGGGACAAGGCTAGTGGTTCATCATAATATGTAGCTAACTCTGTAGTTGGACAAAGCTGGCAGGACCAGTATGTATGGTTCTATGGCTAATGTGGTATGTCTGGGATGAGGAGAAACAAGAGGTCCTCCAGCTGCTTTAGGCTATAATTACCATCAATCCCTGACAGCTTGTGGTAGGGAATGATTGGAATATAAATGGTATAAAACAAACCTGTGGAATCTCTGATGTGAGGCTCTCACCAGAATACAACTGTAAACATCTTGTTAGTATACCTTCATTAAGAAGGGATATTGAGGAATGGGTCTGATGACGGACACAACTGTCTCCATCATGAACTGCTATTGGTGGATGAATGATTTGACAAACTTCAGGTCCAGACTAGCTCTGTACTCCCCTGAAGATGTTGGATCCAAGAACAGAGCTTGAATAGATTCTCAATGTCCTCTGTTCCAGTGAGACTTCATCCATAACCATGTTCTGCATCATGTTGCAGAACTTTCTCAGTTCTGAAGCTTCCATCCTATTTAGTGGTATTCTTGAAATGTTGAATATTCTCCTATTTGGAGAAGAGTCGAACTCCAGTGGATACCCTGTTTCCAATAGCTGACAAACCAATGTGTTTGGGTTGGTGTGCTGCTACCAGACTTGAGAAAAAAGTCCCAGCTGACTCCCTACTGGAACAGGAGATAGGCCTGCACTTCTTCGTAGATATTTCTTTAACTGGTTTCTGTGAAGCATATAGAAAAAGAAAAGAAGGTGCTCATATGGTTAAACCTTCTTGGAACTTCTATTAAATAGAGAATGAGATTACTGCACTCACATATACAAGTGGCCACGAGGATAAACAAGTGGGGGATATTACAATGCCCTCCATGCAGATAGATTCCGGATCAGCTGCTCACAGACTATCAACCTTCAAAGAAAAAGGGCAAACATTGGAAAATGAAGACAAGCAGATGGGGGCTCTTTTTATAAACAGGTAAGAACTCTTCAAATAAACACCAAACTTCTACTCACAATTGATGGTCACTCGGTTGTAAGGTATACAACCGGTATGTAGCCACAGGAAGATTTCAACCTGCCCCTGTCCAGGCAATCACTGTGTCATGGTTTTTGTAAAGAACACTCAGACAGTCAGGTAAGGCTAAAAAGCTTTATTAAGAAATAATAAGCAAGTACCCCACTCAGGTCCAGATGAGGTCCGTACCAAGTACCTTCCACATCTGACACGGGTCAGGGTGAGAAAAACACACAGAGAAATAATATGTCAGAACTGTAATAGCTAGGACTAGCAGGCAGGATACAACAGCAAGCAGGAACCAGGAACTCGTCAACAACCCCACTCCGCAATAGGTGGCATAAGCGAAGTGCAGCTGCAGGGCAAACCCCTAGTGGGCTAGGGGAGTATAGGCAACAAAGACTCTGGCAGAGAACTGACCCAGATAGGGTTAACAGAGGCAACACGGACAGGACTCTGCCACGAGAGGACCCTAGCATGCTAGGGTTAACAAGGCAACACCGATAAGGCTTAGGCAGCGGTACAACCCTAGAACGCTAGGGTTAAGGAGGCAACACCGATAAGGCATAGGCAGTGGACAACCCGAGAACGCTAGGGGATACTGAGGCAGCACAGAGGCAACTCTGGCAGTGGCTTGACCCTAGAACGCTAGGGTTAACGGAAGCAGCAGAGATAGAGAGCTGGCAGTGACTTGGCCCTAGCATGCAACGGAAACCAGACACTGGCCGTAACGGGCCCTAGATCACTAGGGTAGGTATAGGCAACTCGGGCAGAAGTCTGGCTTAGACTGGACCCTATATAGCACAGGGTCACCAGAAGCAACACAGACACTGGTGAGTGATTGACCCAAGCAAGCTCAAGATGGCTAAAGGAGCTATGGGACGACCAGCGCTATGGTAAACGCACACTTAATGTAGGCGGACAGTAATCGGTAGCCCTAATGGACCAATGGGACTAACGGCAAGTCCCAGTAGTCAGGGCTGGCGCCACCTATAGGCAAGATAGGCGCTGGACTAGGGCGCACATGCGTGGGGGCGCAGAGGTAGGCAGAGCAGAGCCACACGCATCTCGACGGCTGCTGTGACTGGACTGTGAAAGGTACCGACAGCATTGATGTACCCCACTGTCCAGTACCTGTTGGATGATGTTGCACTGCATCCAATGAGAGAGGAGTGCTCTCTCTCTCATTGGCTGCCTGTGCGTGTGATGCGGCGCTGTTGCGCATCATGGACTGGAGATAGGATCGGAGCAGTGACTACTCAGGAAGTTTGCAGCAGGGGAAGAACTCAGTAAACCCTTTGAGTGTCAGAGGGGTAAGGAACGCATTGCAAAGCAATGCGTTCCTTACCCCTCTGGCACTCAAAGGGTTAAAACTTTTGAATTCCTTCCAATTACGCACTAACAGAGGAGCATGTTGGTGTGCAGTTCTCCTCTGGCTCTCTCCTCAAGACGATTATCTGTTTTGCTGATGCGTGTGCAGCGAGGAGGGCAGAGGAGAGAGAGCAGAAGCATCCAACAGGTAAGTTTAATTCAGTTAACCAACTGCCAACAGGGGACAATTGGGAGGGGTTGGCAGCTTCACCAAGCATTGCAGCATTCTCCTGTTTGTTCCTGAAAGGGAGTACATATACAATACATAGGTGTAATATAATTACTTTGTATGTTAACCTCCTGAGAATCACAGGCATGTGCAAAACATTGCTTCACAGTGTGTTGCAAACCCCTCTGGTTCTCAAGGTGTTAAACAGAAGAATGCTTGCAATTGCCATTAAAGAGTTAATTTCTGGAGGCTCCACGGCACTGATTTATAAGGGATAACAGTAAGCTCACACTTAGCAGATTCTTCTTATCACAAATAGTTTGGTTCTTTTCTCTATGTAGCTGCTGAGATTTATTACATGTTCTGTGTGTGTGTGTGTATATATTGTTACTTTTTGTGCCCTTTCTCCCCTAGTCAAGATTAATTGGGATGGGATACCAAAAAAAGAAAACAGCTAAAACACGCAAAATAGAATAAATCTCTGCGACTGTTGGGAGATGACAGCTTGCTGGGAGTTGACAGCTTGCTGGGAATTACTGAAATTGTGGTCCCACAACAGCTCAATGTCTTGCCTGGTTTCATAAAATTATGTACTGTCCTGCAGGTCTCATGTAATATATTATGCTGGACCCTGTGTTTTAGGTTAGGTTAGATTAGGTACTAGCCCCAAACTTTTGAATGGCAGCCCTGTATACTAATGAGAGAGAAAATGATTGATTTTATGCTTTAAAACAGCCAACATCATAAAATAATAATGTCATGTTAATAATATATACATAAATATCTTTGTACTGAAATTAGGTGAATTAGGTAAATTTATTCCATCGCCTATAAGTAGGGCGGGACATAAAGGGGTGGGACACAGGGGGCGGAGCCAAGGGGCAGCAAAATGAGGTTTTGCCTAGGGTGGCAATAATCCTTGCACCAGCCCTGCCAGTAGTGGTAAGAACAGCAACTCAACCAGGTTGGCACACACGGAGGATACAACCAGTCTAAATGGACAGCCAGTACTAGCCCAGCCAGGTAGGAATACACAGAGTAGTCAGCCAGTCCCAGTAGGTAACGGAATCAGATACGCAGCCAAGCCGGTTCGGTACACATGGGGGATAGTCAGCCAGTCCTGGTCGGTAACGGAATCAGATACTCAGCCAAGCTGGTTTGGTACATAAGGAGTTAGTCAGCCAGTCCTAGGTCAGCAACGGAATCAGAATCAGTAACGTCAGGAACAAAACGTAGTCAGGCGAGCCGTGTCATACACAGGAAACAGGAACAAGAGTTTAAGAAAGCTAGATACGGGTACACCATGAACGGGCACCGGTATAGTGACAGGAGGGTGTATTTGAAGGCAAACCCTGGGAGGAGCAACAGCCCTGAGACAATAAGAATGCAGCCAATGTAAACCAGGAAGTAAGAATGTCGCTCAAGGATCACGGGCACCGTGATACCCTGACACTGCTCCCAACGATTCCAAAAGACTCCTAACTTGATCCAAAAGAAATCCACAGAGAAGCGATAATAAAATGAAATAATCTAATGTATTAACTATTAAAAACAACAAAATCACCAACGGGTTCCTGGATACAGCGATCTATTAATCAGGGTGTCAGACTCTATAGTGAGTCAGCCACCAGAGGGTTCATTCTTATCTAGAATTTTGCTTCTTAATCATACCAATCAAACTAGAGACAATCTAATTAGTGATTGAAATCTCTGGTTTGGAATAAACTCTACTCAGTGTCAGACCTCATGATAAAGGAGACCTATAGTCCAAAAATCTAAATTTACATATACAAAACATATAAAAATTGCCTCTACTTAATCTCACATTAACATACATACAAACATTACAAACTGTAACATTATTTAAATTATACAATTTGTAAAGAAATATATGTTAATATTTATATCAGATCAAATATGAAACATTGGTTCACCACATAACATACTATACAGAATATAATTTGTAACCTCAGATCATAAAATCCTAGCACTCAGGAACAACAGCTTGCAAGTTAAATATCAGATCTACACTAGTGTTGAGCGAGCACCCCGATGCTCGGGTGCTCTGACCGAGCACCCCCTGAGGCTCGAGTGCTCGGCCGAGCACCCGAGCCCCATTGAAATGCATGGGGCGACACGAGCATTACACCAGGCACCCCCTGCTCTGATGAGGGGAGGGTGCCTGGTCAATGCCCCCCTTCATCTCCGCTATGCCCCCTTCATCTCCGCAATGTCCCCCTTCATCTCCGCTATGCCCCCTTCATCTCCGCTATGCCCCTCTTCCACAATGTCCCCCTTCATCTCCGCTATGCCCCTCTTCCACAATGTCCCCCTTCATCTCCTCTATGCCATAGAGGAGATGAAGGGGGACATTGTGGAAGAGGGGCATAGCGGAGATGAAGGGGGACATTGTGGAAGAGGGGCATAGCGGAGATGAAGGGGGACATTGTGGAAGAGGGGCATAGACTCTATGCCCCTCTTCCACAATGTCCCCCTTCATCTCCGCTATGCCCCTCTTCCACAATGTCCCCCTTCATCTCCGCAATGCCCCCTTCATCTCCGCAATGCCCCCGTACCTCCAGTCCCTGGTGGTCCAGCGGAGCGTCTTCAGATCTGTGCCTCTTCCGGCACAGATCCCCGCCACCCGAACATGGCGGGCGAGCACATGGCGGTACTCGACGAGTACCGCCATGTGCCGAGCAGAGCGATGCTCGAGCCGATCCGAGCATCGGCCGAGCACGCTCGCTCAACACTAATCTACACTAAACATTAACCTATCCTATACCAGATATATAATAATACAGGCATCAATTTCTCGAGTATCCAATTCGTGATGGTCAAAAATCAACCTCTTATATACTAAATCCACAATGATGTGAACACCAACTATTTACATCCCCAATCCAAAATGGTTAAAAATTAACCACTTATATATGAACACTTGTTAATCTAATTCTTTTATATTTTTATGTAGTCTTTATATATACTACAACATGGCAGTTGTCAAGGTTTTGCTGAGCTGCTCCCATTCTGCCTGTTGATTCTGCTGTCTGAGCTAATCTAGTGCTCTGCTATCCACTTCTGATGTCTTCTGAGTTTCTGTCTCAGGCTGAATCGGCTGACCTCTCTGATTACTCACCTGACTGTTATCAGCCAACCCTCTCAGGGTATTTGTAGCAGCTTGTCTCACTTCCCCCTTGTCCTTGTGTTTGTTTGCTGACCTGTTGCTACTGTGGATTTTCCTGCTCTCCTGTTTGCTGTGTTCCAGACCCTCGGCTTATTCCAGACTTCGCTGACTTCTGTGCTTCTGACCCTTGGCTTGTTCTGGACATTGCAGACTTCTGGTTTCCTGACTCTGGCTTGGCTGAATAACTGTCTTGGTTCCTGACCCTGGCTTTTCTTTTGGTTTATGCTCTTGGATCATACTTCTGTTTTTGTTGCACTAATAAAGGTGTATTGCATTTTACCTTTTTGTGTCCTGTCTGGTCTCTGGTTCATAACAGTACACAAGGACCATGAACTCAGGAGACGCAGGCAATCCACAAAATATTTTTTTCACTCTGGACCAGGTAGACCAGCACATGGACCAGTTTGCTGCAGCCCTCCAGGTTTTGTTGCTCCGTACTGACCATCTGGTTCCACTGCCTCAGCGATCCTCGGAGCAGGCTGACCCTATAGCTGTTGCCGCTCCCACTCTGGCTACCAATGGTGATTCCAGTGTTGTGAGAGGTATGAGAGGGTCCGTCCCACTTCCCCAGCATGATGGGGGCAACTCTAACCAATGCAATGGTTTTCTAAACAAGGTTGGCATCTATTTGGAGATGGTACCACAGTCCTTCTTGTTTGATAGGAGTAAGGTGGGCCTCGTGATTTCCTTACTCTCTGACAGGGCCTTGGCTTGGGCTACTCCCCTTTGGGAGACACACAAACCTATTGTATACAATTACTGATTTTTTTTTTTTTATATACTGGGCCACTCCACCTCGGCTACCACGCACCTAATGTCCATCCATCAGGGTACTAGTATTGTTTCCGATTATGCCATAGAATTTCGTACCCTGGCAGCCGAGGTTGGTTGGAATAATGAGGCTCTCATGGCTGCTTTCTCCAATGGACTTTTGGATACGGTTAAAGATGAGATTACAGCCCGGGACCTTCCCAGTGATTTAGAGGAACTGGTCTCATATTCGTGAGAAACCTTCCTTTAGGGAGCGCCTTTGGAGGCATCCCATCCGTTTAACTCCGAGCCTTTCGCCCCCACCCGTACCTCCCTCTCCTCCCACACCACCCAGTCTCGAAACCTCAGGTGATGTGGAGTCCATGCAGATTGGGTTCACTCGTCTTTCAGTTGTGGAAAAGGCATTGAGGAGGAGGGAGGGCCTGTGCATTTATTGCAGTAAGGCAGGGCATCTACTGCAAAATTGTCCCACACATCCGGGAAGACCGCACCTAAGGTCTTATAGGGGACAGACCTTGGGTGGCATCTCAGCATCCCTGGATACTCATACTGATAAACCACTAGTCTCGGTAGGGTTTTCTTGGGGCAAAAGTTCCATACTATAACGGTGCCCATGCTTTATTCATCAGACAGTGACATTCTGACTGCTAGTTTGCATTATTGTTTACTGATTGGCTAGTACCTTTTGTCGCCGCCCAGTGATGGCCTTTATATACCCTGTCATTTCCATGGTATAGTGCCCTTTCGTGGTGTATTAGTTCCTGCATTCTGCTCTATTATTGCTGATCGTGTATGACCTGGCCTGCTTGACGACGTTCCTGAGTTTGCTGTTAATCGACTACTTCGTTGCTGACTGTATCCGGCTGAGAACCCACTCCGTTGCTGACCGTATCTGGCTGAGAACCCGCTTCCGTTACCGACTGTATCTGGCTGAGAACCCACTCTGTTGCTGACCTGGTCTGCTGTGAACCCGCTTATGTTTATACTGTGCTGGGCTGAGTATCCGTTCCGTGTCTGACCTTTCCTGGCTACTAGTTACTCTGTGTACTGCCTTGTCTCAGAGTGCCGTGCATTTCCAGCATACCACTTGTGGTCTCCGTTTTGCTCTCATTTTACTTAGGTGGTTGCTGTTACACTAGTCGGTTGCTCCGCATGGCGCTATATCTGTCGACCGCTAGCTAGGCATTCGTGCTATAGTTTCTCTCCATACCACCATTGGCAGAGTGCACAAGCGAAGTACCGGTACAGTGTTATAGCACTGACTGTGTTACTCTGATCTCTCTGTGTCCACCTCTCATACCTCGCTGGGCTCACTCCCTTTGGGAGTTGCAGTATATCAGGGCGTTACCTATTGACCCTTTGCCTACCTGGACGTTCCAGGTAGAGTGTTGCATATTTCCCTCTGCAGGAGCCTCGGGCTCAAGAGCCAGCGTTGCGTTGTACTATCCTCAGTAGAGGGGACATTGGTTGCCTACATCTCTATACTTTCTGTGCTGTGATCCACCCCTAGCGTTCTAGGGTTTTCCCTGGGAGAGTTATCTCGATTTGTTGCCATCCGGTGCCAGGATCAGTGTTGCCTCGATCCTTGGGTTCTGTACCTCCCAGGCATCTGGGGTGTGCCAGTAGTGTTGCCTCGCCTCCTTGGGTTCTGTGCCTTCCAGGCGTCTGGGTTGTGCCAGCAGTGTTGCCTCGCTCCTCTGGGTTGTGCCACTCACTTCCACCTGGACCATCTACCATCAAGGTCCTGTGGTCAGCCTGTCTATGCCAGGACCTCCATTGTCAGAAATTGTCATTATTCTCACATACATCTCCATTACTGGCTTGCTACTATTGTATATACCTGCCTGTATATTTACTTTGTTTGTGTGTGCCCAAAGACCTATGTGTTTTAACTTTGTTTCAATAAAGTTATTTTAACCTTACCAAACTGTTCTGAGTGTTCATCCAAAACCGTGACACATTACTTCACAGGCACTTACTGACTCCAGTGCAGCAGGCCTCTTTGTGGACAGTGGTTTCGCCCAGAAGCACTCCATTTCATTGCAGCTCCTTACCACTCCACTTGCCCTCGAGGCGATAGATGGTAGACCCCTACAGCCACCACAGGTCACCCATGAAACTGCTCCTTTGGCTATGGCTGTGAGGGCTCTCCATCACGGAACCTTGCAATTCCAGGTGATCCGCTCTCCTCACTATCCTGTGATTCTGGGTTATCCATTGTTGTGCAAACACAATCCCATGGTCCATTGAGCAAGGGCTGAAGTCATGGCATGGTCACCCAACTGTTCCAAGATATGCCTAGTAAAAGTGGGGAGGGTGCTAACCACATCCTCAGTCTCTTTGTTGCCCGACGAGTACCAAGAGTTCTGTGATGTATTTGATAAGTTCCGGGCAGGTGAGCTTCCACCTCACTGCCCATACGATTGTACCATTGAACTACAACCGGGTGCCATACCTCCTCGAGGGAGAGTCTACCCGCTTTCTGTCTCGGAGAATAAGGCCATGGAGGAGTATGTTGTGGATGCGCTGTCCCGGGGGTTCATCAGCAAGTCCTCTTCTCCTGCCGGGGCTGGATTCTTCTCTGTGAAGAAAAAGAGTGCTGAACTGAGACACAGTATTGACTACAGGGAGCTCAATCATGTCACAGTTAAGAAAGCCTACCCTATTCCACTGGTTACTGAGATATTCGATCGATTGAAAGGGTCTAAGGTATTCACTCAGCTCTACCAGTGAGGGGCGTATAATTTGATATGGATAAAGGAGGGCCATAAACGGAAAACCTGCATTTAACACCAGGAGCGGGCATTACAGATACCTCGTAATGCACTTTGGTCTCTGCAATGCTCCTGCGGTTTTCCAAGAATTCTTGAATGATGTCCTCCGGGACATGCTCCAACAGTGTGTGGTGGTATACTTAAATGACATTCTGATCCATTCCTCCTCCATGGAAAGCCACCACACAGATATAAACAGAGTCCTTCAAAGATTAAGAGAAAATAACCTATTTTGCAAATTAGAGAAGTGCGAGTTCCACCGCAAACAGGTCACCTTCTTTGGGTACATAATTTCAGAGGTCAGTTTCATTATGGACCCTGAAAAACTCTTAGCTGTTCTCGAGTGGCTGCAACCCGTTGGGTCCCTTCAACATTTCCTCGGGTATAAATGTTATAAACATTTAGTCATCCTGAGTCGGACAATGATGGGAATTGTAGACTGACAGCCGGAGGGTCTCAGTATGCCCATTACTGGACTATAAGCAAGAATTTTCTTCTTTTTCAACATTCTTTCTTTGATACTTATTTTTTCATGATGATAACTTAAAAACCAGAGAGTCAATGTATTGCACCCACCCAGTCTTTAGGTGGTTAAAGGGAAATCACAGCTTTGGAGAACTTGCTAGAGCTTTCAAAATCACCTATATGGTTGTATTAGTCCCTTTTAATTTAGAAAACTAGTTTAAGTTACATAAACTAGTTTAAGTTACATTAACATGTTATGCCAATTAAGACATGCAGTTCTAGTAATTCCTTTCTTAGCCCTAAATTGCCTGAACCTCCCCACTCACTGATATTTATTGCAGTACTAGGGGATGCTGTCAATGCAAGTCTGAGCGAATAGGGGTAGTAATATAGTGCAGCGCATGCCTTAATTAGCATTAACAATAAATCAAAATGACTAAAAAAAACTAAATTACCAAGTAGAAAATGGCTAATAAAAGCATAATTGTGTAAGTGCTTTTAAAATTACTAAAGCTATTTTAGGTGATAGAGTCCCTTTAAATCCTACTTAATAACCAAGACCTGTAACATACTCCTTGTAGCCTGAAGGTTGCCTGTCATTACCAATTTAGGCAAAGGTAAGATATCGAAACTCACATTTAACAAGATTCCACTTTGTCAGTTGAGAATCAGTGACTGAGAATGGGTATAAATGTAACGATAAAGCAAAAATTCTGCCAACATATGTAGAAAAGAAAACATCTTTATATACTAAAAGTTATTGTAAGAGGAGAAAAGCAGATGTCCCTGACACAGCTTTTTTCCTGGTAAAAGTAATGAAAATTAAAAGGAAAGTAAAGCCTGGATTACATTTATATAAGTGTACCATTCTGCTTCTGTCTGAAGAAGAAAAAAAAAATGGCATAAAAAAAACATGACAGTTCTTAATCCAAGGTCACTGTGTAGGAGCTCCTGTTTAACAATTATTTATAAACTAAGGCAATTAAATGCAGATTACATTTAGAGCATCAAGGAACATAATCAAGATAAACTTGTGCAATTCTGGTGCAACTGTACAACGTAGGATAGAGCGGCACTCCGATAGAAACTGAAGGCGTTGGTTAAAATCCAAAAGCTTTATTCATGGTACTTTAAAAAACACAAACGCCTCACATCTGACAGATCTATGAGTAAGCACAGTACATGCGCAAAACACGTAAGATAATGTTAGATACACTGCATTGCTAGTATGTGATATTTGTTCCATCTCTGTCGGATGTGAGGCGTTTGTGTTTTTTAGTACCATGAATAAAGCTTTTGAATTTTATACAACGCTGTCAGTTTCTGTTGGATTGCCGCTCTATCCTACGTTGTACAGTTTACCTATAGGACAGGAGAACCTACATCTGGTGTTGAGCACCTGGTCTGTTATATGGCGGTGAGTCCCTTTAACAATGTTCTTCTATACTGCACTTGGATTCATTTATAGGCATTGTAGCTCCACTCTCCTTTCTAAATTCTGGAGCAAACCAAGTGTGTCACTGGAGGGTAATGAAAAATTCTATAAGTTTAAATGTCATTTTAACCCCACTGGGTGTTGTTCATCAAGCTGAAGAGAAGCAAATCTAGAACAAACCTCTTGTAACACAGAAAGGAAAAGAAAATGCTGCTTCTATTAACCCTCTAAGTGCCAGAAATGTATCCAACACTTTGCAGTGTATTGGATGTCTTTCTGGCACTCAAGACATTAAATGGAGATTTAAACCATAGATGTGTTTCTAACTCATTGCAAAAAATGTGTGTTGGGGACCTCGCTAACATTCAATGGGTTAAAAGCCCTATTTAAATCAATGAAGATCTGGCAAATTTTTATTTTATCCCTATAGTGCACTTGGCTTGCCCAAGACCTGTACCTCTTTAGCTTGTTGAATAAGATCCAAAGTGCTACATGATGTTAGTGCTACATGTAAAAAAACAAAATAGCAAAAATTGTGAAACATATTTCCTTATTTCCTCTGAAGGTGTCATTTTTAGAATAATGTACTTACTTCTACTACTAGTAATGCTATTGACAATAATAATGAAAGTTATTTGCCTATGTAAAACCAATATAGAGAGCAATATTGCTAGTACTGTAATTTACCCTCATTCTGACTGGTTCTTTTCTTTAGAAGCAAATTCTGCACTGAAAGGGTTTACTGCCCTTTCTTAATGACATTTTGGATGGTGGAAATTGCAAGCAGGAAGCATTTAGATTTTTTTTTATACTGCTTCCTGCTTTCAATAATCTTTATTTTCTGATCCTCAGTCAGCTGATTAAAGAGTCCATGTATTTGTGTTCACATTTCACGGCTCCACGCTGTTCGGGGAGTCTGGAATTGGATTTTTTAAAAAAATGCTCCGTGGTCCTTAAGTGACAGCTGGGTGCTTGAGTGGCCAGTCCTTAAGGGGTTAAAACAGCCAACGCAGTAATTAAAATGAAAACAAAACAAAAAAAACCCCACACCTAATTCCCCAGTTGATGTATTGATATGGGGCCCTAAGCCCCATTTCAAAACATCCAAAGTACCTGAAAAAAATGTGGCCAATGTTAGTAGAATTAACCCTATGAGTGCCAGTGGGGTATTGTTCCACCTACTTTGTGGAATGGCAAGGTTGAAAAGATGTTCGTACTGATAGTGTACATGCTGCCGTGTTCTTTTGTAGAAAACCGAGGTTTCCGAGAACTTATGTCATGTGTAACGCCACACTAGCATATCCAAACATGCAGATAATTTTCCAGGACGGTCGTGTCTGGATTGTAAAAGCAGGAGATTAGTGTGGTGGGCAAACGGCTAAAAAAGTGCATATGGCAAGAAAATCCACCTGACAACAGATATGTGGACAAGTGGGCAAAGCACAGATTATATGACTGTGATTGCGCACTGGGTTTCCCTCCCACCACCAACAGTGGGTAACACTAGCTTACAGCTGACAGCCAGTAATCATGCTTCTGGTTCTGGCAGTGTGATTAAAAGTGCTACATGATGTTAATGCTACATGTAAAAAAACAAAATAGCAAAAATTGGGAAACTTATTCCTTATTTCCTTTGAAGGTGTAATTTTTAGAAAAGGTTGAAATTGACTCACCTCAGAAAGTCCATAGATTTGATAAGGCCTTCAATCTTATCAATTTTGAAATTACCTACATCCTCTGTTAATTCACCCTCCTCAGCTGAAGACAAGGCTGAGTCAACGTCAATTAAACTCTATTCTTCTTCCTCTAAAACTCATCTGTATGGGCCTTCGTCTGGATCTGAAGCCCTAGTTCATTTCCTGGCTGATTCCTGCATTGAGGAAAAGGTCTCCTGCACTGGGGAGCGCATCCAGCCCAGGAAGTCCTGAAAATGAACAGGTATGTCAGGCCCAGCTGCTTTTCTGAGACAATCAGAGCATAATTTTGACATTTCAGAAATGGGTAGTCTGGCATCACATCCTGAGCAGCTTTTGGTGTTTTGGGTAGCTTTTTCTTCCTTGGAGGATTCAGCTACAGGTTTAGGTTTGTCAGATTTAGATTCCTTGGGAGTGGACCTAGTAATAGCACTCCTAGGATACATATTCTCAACACTGCACAGCTTACTATATTCACAATCAGCTCTCTAGCAAGATATATATAATGAAGCTGTGACTTACAGTTGCAGACCTCAGCAGAAGGTTGTCCTATATGAACCATCTCATAGACACCTGTTTGGATCTTGCATTTCACCCGTGGAACACACGCCGCTCCACTTCCGGTTCACAACTTCCGGGTGGAGCTGCTTATCCGGAAGACCCGATGCCAGAGTCTGAAACATAGCGAGGCTGCTGGGATGCAGGAAAGGGGCGCTGGGAACCGCTTGAAGCTGCCCAGGAGAGCCCACGTATAGTAACCTGTTTCTTCAGCGAGGCGGTTGAATTTAAGCACTGGCATTGCTGCTTACTGGGGAATATGCAGATGGAGTTTATGTCCAAGTGCATGAAAATATTAATTAAATAAATAAAAGAAATAGGCAATAACATAAGGAAGAGAGGCTCTTGCCTCCGTCCTCCAGCTGGTAGGGCCAAATAAACTGAGGAGGAAGGGTGGAGCAGAGTTTTGTATAGAAAAGTTTATTGGTCCTACCAGCTGAGAGGTGGAGATAAAACCCAGTCTTGCCATGGATTGGACACAGAGGAAAATGTAATTACTTCTACTACTAGTAATACTATTGACAATAATAATGAACGTTATTTGCATATGTGAAACCAATATAGAGAGCAATATTGCTACTACTGTAATGTACCCTCATTCTGACTGGTTCTTTTCTTTAGAAGCAAATTCTGCAATGTAGTAGTGTGGAAGCCTATGTTAAATGAGTGTAAGCCCAAGTTTGCCACTGTAGTATGTAAGTAATAAATTAGAGTAGGCCTCCAATTCCAGAGAGAGTGAGCAAGAGAGAGGGAGAGAAGTGGGAGTGAAAGATAGCGAGTGTGTGGCTTAGAGAATGAGCAAGGGCAAGTGAAACAGAGGAATAAGGCAGAGCGAGGGAGAGAGCAAAAGAGCAAGAGGAAAAATGGAAAAGTATAAGAGCAAGAGTAAGTGAGAAAGATAGTGAGAGAGAGCGAGAATTAGAAAGTGGTAACGTCTGAGAAGTAGAATACACTGCTATACTCTGGAGAACTGGGATACAGAGAATTGGACCAATCTTAGCTGAAGTGATCAGCCATTTAATGTAACGTTCACATAAGGGTGTCCAATTAATTTTTACTGTCCTGAATATTGCATGCATAAGACCATTTTAAACCCTTGGATTCTTACTCTTCAATGCGTTGAAAGCATTTTCGGTATTCAGTGGGCTCATGGATGTAGTGAGTTAAAATAGCTGGACTCAAATTATCTTTAAACATGGATAAAATTGCTCACTAAAAATAAGGTATTTACAAAATATGCCAAGTCCAGTTCTAAGTCAAATAAAAGGGTGACCAACATGATGAAAAAGATATTAGTTCTTCGATAATCAGTGTACACCAAATTTTCCCATTCACCACAATGTACTTAATAACTGTTCTACAACTTTAGAATTCCAGAAACTGCAACTTTTGACTGCACACGATTCTTCATTAATATACACAGACTGTGAGCCAGGCATTCTTGTCCAACATCAATACCTGACCTCACAAATTTTCTTTTGACTGACTGGGCACAAATTCCCACAGACACATTCTGAAATCTCTTCCCAGGAGAGTAGAGGCTGTTATAGCCACAAAGGGGGAGGAGACAACTCTATATTAATGCACATGGTTTTGAAATGGGATGATCAACAAGCTCATATAGGTGGGATGGTCAGGTGTCCACATACTTTTAGTCATAGTATATAAATATTTATATGTGTATATATATATCTACACACACACACAAAGTTGTACACAAAAGTTGTGACACCTCTGGTCAAAGTACATTTGTTTTCTAATTGAAAAGAAGTTAACACAACCTCTGCACCGTACAAACTTAAACTTGACATACTTCTGCAAATTTTAATGCACATTTACTATTTATTTGCTGTGGAATAAAATAAACCTGAAAATGTGTCATGTGAAAAGGTATGGGCACCCTATCAGTCAGTATTTAGTAACACCCCCCTTTAGTAGAAATCACAGACACCTAACAGTTTTTCTAGTCTTGATTTAGGAATTTTTTGCTGCTCTTCTTTACAGTCTAGGGACTGTGAAGGAAGTTCCAAAACCTTAAACTTTCATATCTTTAAGTAGCTCATTGTTGATTTTGAGGTATGGTTTGGATCATTGCCTTGTAATATCCAGTCTCTTTTCTGCTTCAGTTTCTTCACTGATTGAGACATTAGCTTCCAAGATTTGTTGATACTTAGTAGAATCAATTCTTCCCTCTACCCATACAATATTTCCTGCATCACTGGCTGCCACACAATCCCAGATCAGTACACATGTTTAGCAGTAGGCAAGTTTTTCTTTTTTTTTTAAAATGCTTCCCCTACATTTGGTGATTGTAGCCAAAGAGTTACATTTTAACTTTATCAGACCACAGCACTTGGTCCCAAAATGACTGTAGCTTATCTAAGTGTTCTATTGCATATTTCGGAAGTTGACTTTTTTGATATTGCAGATAAGGTTCCTTCTGATAACTCTTGCTTGTACAAACATGATCTGTATGCAACAGTGCATAGTGGACTGGTGCAACACTATTCCTGTGCCAGTGATGAGAGGGTTTCACTTTGCATTGCTGATCTACAAGGGGTTCTATTGCAGATTTTTCTTAGTTTTCCAGATCTGGTATTGACTTTAACAGTTTTCCTTAACCCTTTCAGTGCCAGTGGGGTACACAACATGTTGCTTTACAATGCGTTGTGCACCCCTATGGCATTGAAAGGGTTAATTGCCCTCTCAATGACATTTTGGATGGTGGAAACTGCAAGCAGAAGGCATTTAGATTTTTTTTTTATACTGCTTCTTGCTTTCAATAATCTTTATTTTCTGATCCTCAGTCAGCTGATTAAAGAGTATTTGTGTTCACATTTCACAGTTTTAAAGAGATAGTAATGTTTCACAATGAAAGCAGTCTCAATTAATCTTCATAGTATTTGGGTCATGGAAAGTGTTATTTTAATACTGTCAGAGTTGTCGTTCAAGAGTAATTGAAGCATAAAGTATCCCCCTTCTGCCCATTTTACTGGTGTACCACTGCTCACCTGAGCGCAGCAAGATGGATTGCAGAGAGGGACAATCTTCAGTGAGCATAAGTAAAAACCTGAAAACACTTTCAAGGAGAGAGGGTTTTCCTTATGCTCACAGTAAGAATATTGTCCCTTGCTGTGATCTGTCTGGTCCCAGGACCAGATTCCACATCTGAGGGGAGGTGGCTTAAACTAGGTAAAAGGGATGGGAGGAGGATACTTTATCATTCAATTAATCTTGGACTACAACTCTGACAGTATTGAAATAAAGCTCTCCATGGCCCAAATACTATGATTAATTGGAGCTGGTGTTCTTGAGAAATATTAGTATCCCTTTTAGGGTGGCACCCACTTAGGTATATGTATTTGATAATGTAACATTAAGTCAATTATAGAAGATGACCATTTATATTTTGCTTCTTCAAATACATACTAAATTGAGTTCACTGGGAACCCAACCATGGTTTGAAGCCACATAATAATATAACTGGCAATTTGCATTCCTCTTACTTTGACATGAATGACACAATAAAACAAAAAAAGACCCTGACATTTTGTTAAGAACTTACTTCTTTCATTGGATAAAGTACAATAATTCACATTCAACCTTCCTATTACTGCATTTAAGGAGGGAAGTGAAATGAATGAGTGTCACATCAAAGTTATAGTACAAGCATGTCAAGCAGTGCATATAATATTACAAATAAATCTATTTCAGATATCCAATGTAAACATTAAAGGAGAAGTAAACTTTTTTTTATGAAAACACATTTTACAGAGCATTTCCTGCTGAATAAAACAAGTTCACTCCCATCGCTGTAAGATGTTTTATTAAAATGTATAGCAGATTAAATAATCATGAAGTGAATTTACTGTGTTTACTTCCTGGAAGTTCTAACTGACAGGAAGTGACAGGCAGTTTCTATCACATTATGTGGAGAACTGTATGTCTCTGACTTTTCTGACTTTCCTCTCCAATAGAATCTAACAGGAAATCTAATTAGAATTTGACCAGCTAATGTAAAAAAACATTGGTTTAAACTGTAATAACTCTGGAAATATAAATCTCTTGGCAGTGAGAGTACCCTTATTTTACTCAATAGGAAAATCCCTACAATATATATTTTTTCATAAAAAAAGTTTACTGCTCCTTTAAGAAGTAGAATATTTTTAAACCATCTTTATGACCTCACACACTTTTTAGAACAGATTATTGAATTTACCCCAGCTTGTCCAAAGAACAGCTTCCATTAGAATCCGTTCCAAATCTGTTTTAGGTATTTGCAATGCTTTGGGATATCTCTCTTGCATTCAAGACGTCAGACCTTAAAACAGCTGAGGCAGCAATTAAAACAAAAACAAAATAAAACAAAACAAAAAAACACCTAATGCCCCAGTCAATGTATTGATATGGGGCTCTAAGCCCCATTTCAAAACATCCAAAGTACCTGAAAAAAATGTGGCCAATGTTAGTAGAATTAACCCTATGAGTACCAGTGGGGTATTCTTCCACCTACTCTGTGGAATGGCAAAGTTGCAAATATGTTGGTACTGATTGTGGACATGCTGCCATATTCTTTTGTAGAAAACTGAGGTTTCCAAGAACTTGTGTCATGTGTAGCTCCACACTAGCATATCCCAACATGCAGATAATTTTCCAGGACAACTGTGCCTGGATTATACAAGCAGGTGATTAGTGTGGTGGGCCAAGGGCTGAAAAGTGCATATAGCAAGAAAATCCACCTGACAACAGATATGTGGACAAGTGGGCGGAGCACAGATTACCTGACTGTGAATGCTCCCTGAGTTTCCCTCCCACCACCAACAGTGGGTAACACTATCTTACAGCATCAGGTGACAGCCAGTAATTTATGCTTCTGGTTCTGGCAGTGTGATTAGAAGGTGGCAGCAGCAGCAGGATAGTCCATACCATTGGCACACTACCTTCTGCATGCAGAGTTTTGAGATACAGTCCCACAAAGTCGTAGATGTTTTAAGCTAGATCAGATGATAGAGGAATGGCTTTTACCCCACTCCTTAAAAGCTGGTTTTTGTGTCTGCTGATAACGGCTCCAACATAATTGCTGCTTTGAGAATAGGTGATATGGTGCATGTGTCCTGCTTTGCCCATGTGCTAAACTTAGTGGTGAACAGATTCCTGGCAGAATCTGAGAGCCTCAGAGAGATGCTTTCTATTGCCTGCCCATTTTAGTTGCTCCTACAATTCCGTGCAAGAGAGTAACAACCTGCCACATTACCAGCTACAAATGGAGGTCCCTACCAAGTGGAATTCCATGCTGAACATGCTATGGTATTTGTATGAGCAGAATAAGGCCATTAGCAAATATGCCATGCAAAGATGGAAGGCTTTGGCCAGAGCCTCTTTGTCACCTGGCCAATGGCAACTAATGTGCAATGTATGTGGGCTGCTGACACCCTTTGAAGAGGCAACCTTGCTGGTGAGTCGCACTGGGGCAGGGATTAGTGAAATTCTACCACTGATATTTTTATTGCAGAAAATAAAAGGAGGCGCATGGCTGAGGATTCTTACCGTAATAACACCACAAACATCCACCAGCTGGTAAAGGCCATATTAGAGTGAGAGTCATGATGATCAGCAGCATCTCTCTGAGGAATCGGCTTCTGCCAAGCAATATCGAGATACGACTTCTTGATCGAGTGGAGGATTGCATTGTGGAGGTTGAGAGGGAGAAAGTGAGGGCGCAAAAAACATCTAGGCAGCATAGTGAAAAGGAAGACAGCAAAGCATTTCAACCAGCAGAAGAAGCTACATCATCAACCAGAATATCCCATTCTGAACACAGGGCAATTCATGGGTCTCAGCAGTTGTGGTAAAATTCCAACATTGGTGGTGGTGGCACATCTCTTTGGGACTTGCTCCCAGAGTATGGCTTGGTAACTGATTCACAGGAACACCATGTAGCTACTAGAAGTGGTCCCACTGCAAATGAGAGTCTGTATACTTGCAGGATAGCTGCATTCTAAGCAGAAACAATGACCCGATGGACTACTGGCAAACAAAGCAGTGTGTGTGGCCAGCATTGACATGTACTGCGGTGTAAACCCATCTTTTTCATCCTGAGCTGGTTGTCAGTGCAACTGGTTACAAAGTCACTGACCACAGGGCATGGCTATCAAGCATCATTGGGAGGCTAACATTCTTAAAAATGAACATCTCATACCATCTGAGTATCGGCTAACATAAACCACACATGACAGAGAAAGCCAGGACAAATATATGAACAGCAGCACAGATAAGGAGGAAGAGAAGGGTTGCTACCATCTACCACACTTGGTACCACTGCTATGACCAATAAGTAATGAGTGTCAATAATCTGAGAAGAGATTTGACACAAACATGACAATGGTAAAAACTGCTGTAGGAATATATTATATACACAATAATTAATCACACCATGCCAGTCACCCACCACTATTGCCATACACATCTGCCACATTGCAGGTTGTACATTTTTTTTTTCATCATGTGACATAAGTGTCACTTAAGCAGGAAAGTTAGTGGGCAAAGGACAACGGCAATCTGCATGCCAACACACTTTTCAAGGCATATGTTACTGTAGGACTCACAACTCTGACTTTCAGCTACTTATTTCTCCACTACAGCCCTCAGAAGAAATAACATTGCAGTGGGAAATATTGTACCCATAGGAAATATAGGTGAAAAATAGGCGAAAAAGAAGAAAATATTGCATTGGCGAAAGGGAGAAAACTTTTGCGAAAAAAGAAAAAAAAAAAATCGTCCAGTTTCCATGAAAACTCATGCGGGGAATTTTTCTCACTTTTTGCCCATCTCTACCTATAACTTAAGTATTATTTGGAGGAATACTAAGCAAATTTTCCCATTAACCAGCAACAACTTGATTGATACTCCTTCTCTTTTGAGTTTTAGCACTATTTTCTCCCTGTGATGTGGTTATTCCATATTTTGTGTTTTTGCTATTTAATGTCTTATAACGGTGACTGCTAGTTCTACAGGGTAATCTTTCATTTCACATTTTTTTGGCCCAAGCACTGAGGAAACATTGATGTGTAGGAATTTGGCTTGTTAGCATCACAAGCCCTGAGGAATCATTTATACATTTTTGCACTCAGGCTTGTTGGCATCACAAGCCCCCAGGAATCAGTGATCATTTTTAGTAATCAGGCTTGCTAGCCCTGAGAAAAAAAAATGCCCTACTGGCCTAGTGCAGCAGGTCATGTTATTTTGGTCACTGGTCAATGCCACTGTGTTACTGTGGCATTTGCGACTGCTTTTCTTGCTACTGCTGAGTTGTTTAAAGAGCAGGATGATTAGGCAGCTCCAAGGGAATGGGATGAACAGCAGCAGTGATATGGGTGATGATGATCATGGTTCCACTTGCCACTGCTAGCTACTGGAAATTTTGGTGGGACATTGATAAACTCCATGCACCCTAGGAGGAGATGGATCAGCATCATTTATTGCACAAGCTGTAGCCACCATTGCTGCAGTTTCTGAGCTACCACTTTACTCCCATGTCTCTGCATTGCACCACCTCCCCCTGCCCTTTGTGCTTTTTTGCTGGACTTTCTTCAACTACTGTGTGTGTTTTTACTCTCTACAGTACACAACTGATGTGTGAGATGCCTTGCCGTAGCCCGCAACAAAATTCTGGTCTGCTGTCTGCTTCAGTCACAGAACTGAGGTCAGGCTTCCCACAGTCAGCTGTATGGGTTGGTGAAAGGTCCCGTCGTGCTCCAGAGGAAAAAAATCCATAAAAACCATGTAGTCTGCTTTTTCGCGGGAAAATGCGCTTTAAATACAGAGATTAAATTCTTCACCATTTTCAGCTGTTGGCAAAAAAATTCACCATTTTTTCAATGGCTACAACATTTTTGCCCCTTGATTAATGTGTTTTTTATTTTGTTTTTGCCTTTTCGCTATAAAAATGTTCCTTTTCCAGGAAATGAAACACAACAGAAGAAGCCACATAGAGAGCGAGAGAGATGTACTGTGCTGTTCTGCTGTGAGTTAGTAACAAAAAAGTAGCTCATAATGACTGCTATCATTATGCGCAAGTTTAAGGGTAATAAAAGGAGGATCTGGAAGGACCCTTATGTGTCCAGTGAGTCTGCGGAGGAGGAAGTGACCACTACAGACCAGATGCTGGCCAGTCCCCATAAATCACCCCTAGGGATCTTAGGAAAATTAATCTAAAGGGATAAAGGAGAGGGTAGTAGTGAGAGCAGGACTTGCCATGACTCTCTCCAGTGATGCTCCTGAGGCAGTAGCAGCACTGGCGGTAGGAGTGGCAAGTGGAACCATCATCCATCACTCATTTTTCTGCTGTTAATTCCATTCCCTTTGAACTGCCTAATCATACTGCTGCTGCAGCAAGAACAGCAGTCGCAAATTCCACAATTATATCAAGACCTTTGACAATTGCCAGTGGCAAACTCAACGTGATCTGCTGGCACTAGGCCAATAGGACATTTTTTATTCTCAGTGCTTGTGCTTGAGTCTTACAAATCAATGTTTCCTTAGTGCTTAGACCTCTAACAACAAATCATACACAAAATACTCTATCAAGTCAAGTATCAGTCTACCCCAGTGGCAGCTTACATCAGGGGGTCCCTTTCTCTATCATGTTACGTACAAATTTCTCAATTTATTTTTTTATTCACTATCCCGCCAATACCAGTCAACAACCCCCCCAAAAACAAATTCCCTGTTCAACTGATTCTTTCTCCAGACTCCACCCATCAACACAGGCACCCTCCTCAGACCCCTTTTATACAATGTCTTATGTTTTTTTTTTTATTGTAGTTAGTATTTATTTTTGTATTAACTGCCCCCAATCCCAGTAAACAACCCCCCAAAAACTTTCCCTGTTCAACTGATTCTTTCCCCACACTCCACCAACACAGACATCCTCATACCCCCTTTTTGTACTACACCTTTGGGAAATAAAATAACATGTGCTATGTGTTGTGTGTGAATTCAATGTTCCATTGATTTCAATGGAATGAAGTAAGCAAAAAAAGCAGAAAAACTGCTCTTTTTGTGGTTAAGTATTCATCAAGTGGGAAGTGCCATTATTCGCCGATTATGGTTTGAGGCAAACATTTTCACCTATCCCTGGTCTTACAGTTCATCCACTTAAAGCCAGAATTAGGCAATATTTATATCAGATTCTGCAATAGCAAAACATATGTGAATATCACAGGGGAGACCCCAAATATTGTAGCTTTGAAGACATCAAGAGGTTTAGTTTACCTTGGAGGAGAGGATTATCAGAAGAGAGGCCTATTGGATGTTTCAACTAAAACCAGAGTGCATGGTGTACTTAATTCAGAGTGGGATATCAGTCACATTGTGTGACCTCCACATCTTTTCTTTTTGAATTATGCTTGATATTTTTCTATCCTGTTCATTGTTTTTGTTACACACATAAGCTGATACTTATGTGTTATGGTAAATTTTTGCTTTTTGATTTTCACTTTGAATGTTTTATGGTGGTCTCATTTATGTATTCATTATTTTTTATACAAGTGAACATATGATATACATGTAGCTGTCAGACACCCTATTGTACGGGTTGCTATATGATTGTCCAGAAGCTATCTAGTTACTCATTATTAAATAAATTTTTTCCCTCTTTTTTCAGTATCCACTTATTCATTTCATTGTGAAAAGTCTTTTCACTGATAGTGTTAACCAGCCTCTCTTATGACTTTTTGGATGCTGATGGGCTGGTCCCATGATGCATCACGGTTACAGGTTTCGCCAATCTTTTTGATTTTAATCTATATTTATTGGATGTTACAACATTGCTTATCAGTAAGCACTGGTGAAGTGTGAAATGCGTTAGACCTTAGTTGGTGTTCTTGCTCCAATGTGTCTGTGTTTTGCTCCACCTCTGTAGTAATCTGGTCTTTGTGTTTTTTTACTTCTCAGTAAAGTTTTGCTTTTATCAAGCTGTTGTTTTCTTCAGAGTTTGACTCAGAGTGCCGCCCAATTTTTCATTTTTTATCAGAACATTCAGGCACCCATTTTTCTTCATTTTGACAATGGTGAATCTCCTGATATTTTATTGTAATATATACAGTTTTTTCTACTTGTTGTAGCATTGTAGCACGTATTCCATTCTATGAGGTTGAATTCACTTGTTTTGCCATTAGTGCTCTTCCATGTCCATTTTATCTGGGCCTTTTTCCTTTTTCAGTTCCATATTATCTGGTCGATTTTCACATTTTGCATCGTACCAATTCTTGCATTGAACTCTCTCATTATAAATTTGTAGTGGTAATTTTCCTGTTTGTAGAGACATAATAAATCATCAAAATTCTTCAACTTCATCATCACTGTTGCTACTAGAAGGGGCACAAACTTAATAAATTTGAAAAATATAGCAACTGTTTAGTTTGATAGCACAAGTGTGATAACACAGGAATTTGTTCTTTCTGAAATACTTTCTACTTTTATGACTGAGTCTGTCAGTCTTGTTAATCAAGAATTCAGTTCCTCCACATCATCTATCATTGGTTCCTCTATGGTATAGCCAGTTTTCATCTTTTAATTTGACCAATTCTTTTTTATGACTCAAGTAAGCCGATAATACGTCAATTAATGTTATTTAGTTCTTGTAATAGTTCCTCCTAATGGAACCATACTCAGAGATCAAATGTTAAGCATTCCAATGTCTAAAGACCAAAGGCAGCCTGATATAATTCTTAGCACTCTCTGACAGGTCCTCCCGCTGCTGTAGGAAGTAGCTCCCAAGCCTCCAGAATGGCAGATTTTGGAACAATTTAGTCTGGTGCCTTAGCTTTAATCTGCCCACCTTGGGTGACCCTTCAAGGAGTATATGCTCCCGATGGCATAATTCCTATCTTCACTGATACACGCAAAACTCTCCCTCCACAATAAGGCAACGACCCATGGAAGCGATATTCATATATACACACATACACATTAATCACACCACCATTCACATCTGCCACATTCAGGGTAACTTTTTTTTTTTATTATTATTTTTGTGCATCTCTGAAAATAATGGTTAGCATAGCAGCAGGCTTAAGGAATTATATATATAATATTTTTTTTTTTTTTTTTGCAGGCTTACTAAAAGTTTAACATTGCCCAGGAGTACAGGGATGCAGTATGGGTAACAGGGAGGAAAAATTGGCACTGTATGTGGGCAACATGCTCTTATTTTGGGGGGAATCTGGTAGATTATTGTACAGAGTGTTACACCTTGTCAAGCTTTTTTGGTATGTACCCTGGCTTGAGAGTCAACTGGAATAAGTCTTCAATTCTTAAGGTTGGCACGACTGGTGAAAATGTGATCCTCATAGAAACCCCCATGAGCTGTGAGGACACTATTACCTACTTGGGGATAAGGGTTACAAAATCCTCAGTAAAATTATTGGGAGAGCCAATTTAATCAAAATGATCTTGCTACCTAAGTTCCTCTATGTCTTTCAGGGAGCACATGTATACATACCCAAATTATATTTTATCATCATCGATACATTTCTCACTTATTTCCTGTGGTCAGGAGGGCCCACCAGAATAAAACTGCAATCAAGGTGGGAGGAGAATGTGGGACAGATGAATGACTGGGAATGGAGAGAGGTGAGGTTAAGCCCCAAAACAGTATCAGCGACAGCCAGACATCAATTGCTCTAACTTAAAATTCTGCATCTACACTACAATAAGACTTAAGAGAATGTGCAGGTTGGACAATGACAGATATATAAGATGCAGGACAGTAGGGGCCACATTTATACATCTGATATGGGTCTCTCAAGTATTTCAATGTTACTTGAGAAAAGTGGCGGATGTCATATTAATAGTTGTACAGTGGAGGGCGCATCTCAACCCCAAGATTTGTCTACTGTCTATACTACCAAATCAGTTGCATCAGTTTTCCAATAACACCCTGGTCTGGGAGCTGCTGGTTATGGTGCAGAAGGTGGTGGCACTAGTATGGATGTTAGAGAAATCTCCTGTGACAAACATGTAACAAGTGCCCTGGGAAAGCCGCTAGTACCACAGAGGACGTGAAGATGATACTCCTCCAACAAGGGAGGGTGCCTGTATTGGTGCATGAATGAATCAGTTGAACGGGGAATTTGTTTTACGGGGTTTCTTGACTGGTATTGGGGGAGACCGTTAATAAAAAAAAATAATACATTTGCATGTAAAGTCATAGAGACAGGAACCCCCTGACATAAGCTGCCTCTGGGGTGGACTGATACTTAACTTGATAAAGTATTTTGTAGAGGATGATTTGTTAGATTTGTTGTTAGAGGCCCAAGCCATGAGGAAACATTGATTTGTAGGACTTAGACTTGTTAGAAACAAACCCCCCAAAATTTTTATTTTTTTGTAGGACTATGTTTTTTTTTCCAAAGCACAAGCCCTGAGAAAAAAAAATGCCTAGCGCCAGCAGGTCTTGTTGGCCAGTGGCCACTGTCAAATGTCCTCCTCCTGAGTCTGAGTCCATAAATGTGGAATTTGCAGCTGCTGCTCTTGCTGCTGCTGCTGAGATGTTTAAGCAGCAGGATGAATAGGCAGCTGAAAGGGAATGGGATCAACAATAGCAGTAACATGGGTGATGGATGATGAAAGTTCCACTTGCCATGACTATCTCCAGTGATTCACCCGAGGCAGTAGCAGCACAATAAGTAGCCCCCAGTCTATGTGGAATAAAGAAGTTAGCCAATAATTCTTCTCCACCTGTCCCTCCTCCAAAATCATGGGTGTGTTGTCATTAAAATATAATTTTTTCCCTTGAGATCAGGAACTTTGCCTCTCATTGTCAACTGCAATGTGCACAGTGTGTGTGGTAAATAACATCTTGGGGCACAACTGTATCCAAACACCAAGACACCAGAACCCAAGTACTGCTGCTGTCACTATACCCCTTGTCCAGACCACGCTAAGGACACAGTTTAACAGTAATGATGAACTCTCCCTGCCAGCATCTTAGCATATTCTGTGGGATGGAATCTCCTCAGAAGCCGCTTAATGCCTTGATGCTTATGATTCTCCTGCACCACACTGGTATGTGTGGTCAGTGCACCACACAGTGTGCATTGGGTAGAGACAAACTGCCACATCCTAACATCAACAGAGTGGCTATCATTTGGAGGGGGAGATAACGATGTACAAGGTGGATTTGCAGAAGATGTAGTTACCCTGGAAGGAGATGGCGAGCTAGTTGTTTCACTCATCACCGAACTTCAAGTCTCTGCCTGGGTTGCTCTATTCTTCCTCCTCTTTGATCTCCACCTCTCCTCTTGTTGCCTTTCTGGAGAGTCAGGGGGTGCAGCAACAGCAGTGCTTGATTTCTGTGGTGGGTGTTTGGCTTTAACATGTTTGACATAAATGTCATGGTGTCTGTCTTTCTCTCTTCTCACAGACTTGTCACAAATTGTGCACAGTGCCCTTGGTGATGACAGCACTGTGTCTGCCCCAAGAGAAAACTAGTCCCATACTCATGGCTGCAGGAGGGAGGCAACACATGGAGCAGAATGGCCTCTTTCTTCTTGTCCTCCACATTCTCCTTCACTATCTGTGGCAGCGGATAATGTTGCTGCTGTTGCTGCTGCAGCCTCAGATTCAGCACTGCAACTAGGATCAGGAGTATTGCTACTGCTGGCAAGTGGAACCTGTCCTAGTCCCGTATCACTTGTTGATCCCATTCCCACTGTGTCCACGGTGGCCTGTGGCACACTAGCTTGCTCCACAGCATCCTGTTGCCCTTGTAGCTCAGCAGCAGCAGAAAATAGAGCAGCTGCAAATTCCTTAAATTCCAAAATGTCGCTGCTAGTGGTGGTGGTGATGCCCATCCTCATCCCTGTCTCTCATTCCTTTTTAGTTTCTGATAAAAAGGCCAACAAAGTCTCTTCCACCCCAGCTTCTCCACCATTGTCATATCACCCCCACCACTAGTTCCTACATGCTGCTGCTCTATTACAGCCATCCCACTGCTGCCTGGAGGAGGTGACGAGCAATGTGACAGAGGGCCCCCTAATATCACACTTATTTTTTTTTAAGGCCTGAAGAAGGCAGACTGGCAGCATTAGCAGCAGGCAAATGCAACTGATCTGTGTTCCTGCTGGTTGTGGTGGTATTAATTATGCACCTGTTCTCCCCCAACACCAGTTCTGGCCTCTTCAGGATCATGTTCCAATTGGACACTGTAGTAAAGGGAAGGGGAGGACTCCAAGAGCCAGGGGAATGGTGTGGGCTCCCATGACCGCTAGTCTGGACACTCTGAAATGTTTCCGCAACCACTCCAGCTGCTTCACCATTACTGCTACTACTACCAACACCAACCACATCAAGTTCAGCCACAGAGATTTCCTCCCCAGTCACAAAGTTAATAGTAATATGAGGATATTGTTGTTGATTACCCCCTCCTACACTCCTAAAGCTAACAAGCTGCTGTACCTTAGTAGTAGTAGTAGTACTAGCAATGGCGGGACTGCTTGGGAATGGCAAGTGTGACTTAGGATCCCTACACTTGGCATCATCTTCTCCTCCCCCCCACCCCGAGTACTACAAGACTCACTAGCAGCAGGCAAGGGATTGGTGGTAGCAGGCTCAGCACTGGCAGCAGGTACAGCACAGGTGGCAGCAGGAGAAGCACGTCTAACAGCAGGCACAGCAATTGTGGTAGCAGTAGCATGGGCAGAACATCTGGCAGCAGGTATATCACTAGTGGCAGTAAGGGCAGCAATGGTGGCACTGGCAGAAGGGGCAGCATGTCTTGCAGCAGGCACAGGCAGCTGACCTGTCCTGCTCTCACTAGTACTACCCTTCTATTCTTCCCTTGCCATTAATTACCCTAAAATCCCTAGGGGTGATTTAGGGGAACTGTATAGCATTGGTTCAGTACTACTCACTTCCTCCTCCTCAGACTCAGTGGACACCTAATAAGGGTCCTTCCAGTTCCTCCTTTTACTGCTCACAGTGATAGCAATCACTATGAGCCTCTCCTGCCTCAATTTAACAAACAATTCACAGCAGAACAGGGCAGCATGTCTACCTCACTCTGCAGCTGCTTCTATTGTGTTTCACTTCCGCAAATACATCACCTTTTTATAGCAAAAAGGCGAAAACCATGTAAATCAATGGGTGAAAACTTTCTAGCCAATGAAAAATTGGTGGTGAATTTTGGCCCCTGGCGAGAAACATGGAAATTTTAATTGCAGTGTTAAAAAGCTAATTTTTTATGCGAAAAAGCAGACAATGTGGTTTTTGTGGGATTTCTCACAGGAACACGGCAACAACTTTCACCCATCCCTAGTCCCAGTTTTGCAGTAATGATAGTAATAGAGGAAACGTTTTTGAATTATATTAGTTGCCTTAATGCTATAAACGATTATTGATTGTTCTTGTCCTTGGCAACATATTATATTGGATGATGTCACTTTCTTTGTTTTTAAGTGTTTTCAACTTTAGTCATACAGAGTGGTGTATTTTGTTTATAATTAATAATTTATTTTTTCATTATATTGTTTCCTTTATTTTATTCAGCGCCCCTATATATGGGTTGGTTGGTAAGGCAGTTCCATCTCTAGGTTGCCTCCAGCTGATTTTGTGGCCTCTGTACCGTTATTAAACAGCCCCAAATAATATTTTATTATTCATTTATTGTATTAATTTTCTCTTTTACTTTTTTTATAGGACCAATTTTACAGCATTAACATGCTGGAAATATTACTCAAAAAAACAGACATCAAATGTTAGAATCTATACACACAAATACCTGTCTCTTCCATTTTGCCACATTCATGCAGTTCAGAGGAAAACAGATCATTGGTTGTTTGTTTCTTTACATCAGAAATCCCAGGGTTATTTGACATTGAAATGCAGTCTTTAGCTGAAGAATACAAGGTTAGTTATGAAATTACCATACAACATTAATTTAAAGAAAATGCATAGAAATTGTTCATGATATAGTTACAGATGACAGAAAATAGTGTTTTTAGTAACATAGCAATCTTCCATATGGATAGCTGAGGCCGATGTACCAACAGGAATATACCACAATAAACAAATGAAAACTCCTATTGATTTAAATTGATCCTTTAACCCATTGAGAGGTCTCCAAAGCACTGCTGCATGTGTTGGAGACCTCTCTATCATTCAAGGGGTCAAAATCACCATTCAAATATAGGAATTTGGGGAAATTGAACTTGTTCTGTATGGTGTAGTTTATTTGCCCCAGATTTACGCCACTTTGGTATCCTTTTAAATGGTTGCACACGAAAAAGCATGCAACCTTATAACACATTCACCAAGTCACCTTTGATAAAATGGCGACATGAGAATCGCACTGCTTGACAGCGGAAGATTTTCATGTCACCTACATAAAAGGTCGCATCCCGCTATTGCTGAGCGCTGCCCAAAAAACATAGCATCTTAAACATCAGAGAGCTCAAAGTATAAGCGTCTTTTGCACTAAAAAGGACCTCTCTTACCAGTCTTCACTGAACCACCCACAGATTGCAAATCCTCATTGGAATCATCTGCAATTTTAATGATTGGGTGATCTTCCCCATTGACTGTAATATCAGGACTGACGATGACACACACAGTTCCCTCTCCACTGTGTTCTCCTCACCATCTGAAGAAAGCACTTCAATGAGCGCTGCCCCTGGTCTTCCTCACTTTCATTTTTTCATACTATGACATGACAAGGAGCACGATCAAAGTAAATGTATTATCTGGCTGGAGTGCCTCCGTGTGCTGCAGATAATACTTTTCCTTTGATCGTGCTCCTTGTCAAGTCATAGTATGCAAAATGAAAGTGGGTAAGAGCCGGGGCAGCGCTCAGAGCTCATTGATTGTGCTTAATGTCCATCAAATGCAGGTAAATCCTGGTAAATACATACACTACTATTGGTTAACATGTATGTAACCATTAAAGATATATGTTTCACTAAAACAGCAGCTCCAATTAGTCTTCATAGTATTTGAGCCATAGAAAGTGTTATTTCAATACTGTGGGAGTTGTTGTTCAAGAGTAATTGAATGATAAAGTATTCCCCTCCTGCCCCTTTTACCTAGTGTAAGCCACTCTCCTCAGATGTGGAATCTGGTCCACAGACCAGACAGTTCACAGCAAGGGACAATCTTCTTACTGTGAGAACAATGAGAGCCCTGCCCACATTGACATGCTTTTTCCTTATGTTAATTGAACATTGTGCCTTTCTGCAATCCACTTGGACTCCACCCTGCTGCTCTGAGCTGAACAGTGTTACATCAGTAAAAGCGGCGGGAGGGGGATCATTTAGATCATGGCAACATGGTGAATTGCTTAAAAGGTTGTATGCTCTTAAGGGTGTGACATTTTAAAAGTGAACCCTCCACTTTTACTTTAGGGGTATTTTTTTTAGCGTTAATAAGGCATTTAAAAAAATATATAGATTTTTTTTGCCATTTGGCTTGACCAGTCTCACTTGTAGGACCATTTCACTAATATTTTATTTCCTGGGGTTGACTAAAAAAAAAGTGTATATTTAACACTTTGAAAAGGTCTTTTATTTTGATGACAAAATACAATTCTAAAAGTTACTGACCTCATTTTCTTTTGAAGATAATGCACTCAGTGTATTTTTCTGACTAGCATACGCTAGCGTTCTGTCTAATAGACTGGTGCAAATTAGTTCGGACAAATTCGGAATTCAGACGAATAAGGATCATTCGGGCCGGCCAAAAGGCAAGGGTTGTTCGTAAAAAAAAACAAACCAAACCAAACAAAACAAAAAAACGAATCCGAACAGCCCTGGTCTGAAATTTACAATGAAGTTTGGACAACGGCTTCTCTCACACGTGCTACTTAACTGCCCTCTCTAGTCCAATTAGCTTCTTCGTTTCATGATGGGGGTTGGATGGGGGTTGGACTAATGACACAGACACCCTGTATTTCCTGTTAGTCCATTGTTGGTGCTCAGAGAGAGAAGAAGCAGAGCGAGTGTGTCCAGAAAAGCGATTAGCCAGTCTAGTGCCTTATTATCCGGTCTAGTGCCTTATTAGCCAGTCTAGTGTCAGTCTAGTACCTTATTGCCATTTTCAGGAGCTGTCATTTTTTCAGAGTGACAGTTGTTATGTAGGCAGGCAGGCAGCATTAGGAAGTCAGCTAGCATTAGTGCCTTATTGCTTACTGCAAGTAATTTTTTTTCCTGTTGAAAATAAAAACATTAGAAATTTGTGTTAATAATAAGTTTGAGTGACACAGACAGTGACAGTTGTCGTGTGGCCAGGTTTTAAAAATGTTAAAATTATTATAGTACACTACCTACCTATCAGTAATGGATTTGAGTTCTAGTGAACAACCTGATGTTCCTCGTCCTGGCACCAGCTGCAGTGACCCAGCAACCACCAACACCACCACAGTGCCGTTGCTTTAAAGCAGAGCTAGCAGCAGCAGGTGGCTAAAGAAGAGGACTGTCAATAGTACTAGTACTAGTAGTCAATGTCATAGTCAGGCTCAGCAACAGCACTCCAAACCAAAAAATAGAAATAAGAAGGGAACTGTAGGTCATTCTACCTCTACTAGCAGGTTAGAGAGGTCCAGGTCCTCCTCAGGGACCACAAAGCAGCCGGCATCTGTTTCTCCTCAGCCGTTTCATGATGATCCACCCAGAACCACCTGCACAATGACTAGTGCCACTGCCAGTTTCATCACCACCTCCACTACAGACAGTTCCATAAATCTGGGGACACCTAGCGCGTTTAACACTACTGGTTGGAAACTGCGGCAGTATCAATGTGGGATTTTTATAGCGAACATCTGAGTGTAAGCTGCCCAAACGGAAATCATTGCAGTATTTGGAGAAAATTTCTCCTGCCACCACTGTCACTGCCACCGAGAGCATATCTTCTCCAAAAAAGGTTATTGAGGGAGATAGTTTACTATTTCCCGGGAGCCACCAGACAGAAGAGGAAATTCAGCAGGTGTCCCCAAAATATGCTGCTGATGATTTTTCTTCCTGTCCAAACCTACAAGAGGTAGAAGAAGAATATGAGGGACCAAGGCCTCCTAAGCTTGATTTTTTCCCCTTAGCTTGATTTTTCCCCTGCTGCCCATAGTACTCATCCTGTTTCTCCAGGTACAATTGAGTCTTGTATTGAAAACTCAACACCTTAGTCTCCCAGGCAGGTAGTAGCTGCTAGTGTCTCAGCCACCACTGTTACTTCACTATCCTCCAATCCCAGTCCCAACATCCCTGCTGCCATCTTTAGGTCTAATAGTACCCCTGTAAAGGTACGTAGAACCAAAAAGCATAGTGAGGTTGCTCCCTCGTGTGAAGATCAAGAAAGTGTCACCTCATTTTTTTCTTCTCCACCACCTTCCATTTCAACTGGCAGAGTCATCTGTCACTCCAAAGCTTAGGAGCATTTTGTGACACTTGGCGATGGACGGCTAGAGAAATGTAAATTGTGTGACAGGGAGGTCAGCCATGGGAGGGTGTTGGGTCTAACCACCTCCCCGCATAGCCATTGGGGGTGCTACATTTAATTTGGTGGACGGGAAGCTCTTCCAGCAACTTATGGAGGCTGTTACACTCAGCTATAAAATTCCATTATGCACCACATTTAGTAGAACTATAGTGTCCTAACTGTACCCGTCATGCATTGTGCTTTTGAAGGACCTGCTAGGAAAGGCTGGTGGCCAGTCAGTGCACTTTATCACCAATTCATGGAGTGCTCCGAGTGGCCAGCATGCCTTCCTGTCATTGATGGCGCATTAGTGGCAGCCCAGTGTTTTGCAAGACACATTATTACCGATACCAACAAGTAGTTCAGGTGTAGTAGCCAAGCAGGGGCACCGCTCTTTCCTCCTCCATGCGGAGGTAATGGATCAGCAGCACACCTGAGATAACATTCACAAAGCACTGGAGAACACTGATGTAGTGGGTACAGGAGCAGGCAGGCACACAGGCACAAATGGGGTTTGTGGTTACTTATGGTGGCAGATCTGTGGGTGTGCGCTACTCAGCGCATGAACTGCATCTGGTAGATAAGGCTGCTTTCAAGGATGGCAATAACACTGGAAGGTTGTTAGCACTTCTGAAGTCGTGCAGACAAATTGCTGGCCACTTCCATCGGAGCATCAAAGATAGCAGCTCCTCAGGGAGGAACAGAAAAAGGCAGACCTCCCAGAGCACCGCCTCAAACAAGACGTTGGGACCAGGTGCTAGTGCATATCCTGGAACAGAAAAAGGCTATTCATACAAAGTCATGTCACCATTTCATTGGTAGTAACAGAACACTGGACAAGGCTGACTGGGCCCTGATGGAACAGCAAAGAGAACACTAGCCTGGCTGAAGTTATTCCCCTCTTCACACACCTCTGCTTACAAATTGGCGATTTCCTTGCCCATAGGGAACTCTTGCCTGGTGCAGAGGTAATATAATTCCAGATGTTGCTGCCCTTCTAATGAGGCTGAAAAAGGAACTGACTCAGCACATGGAAAAGCGCATGGACAATTGTCCCGAGTTAATGCTTGTCACAATTTGCGATCTTAGAATCAAAGGCAAGATGGCACTTTGTTCCAATTCCCTCAATGCCTGGAGGGAACAATTGATAGCGAGGGTGTGTATGAGAGGCAAAGAAAAAACAGAATGCAGTCAGGAGGCGGCGAGAGAAGATTCCGCAGATGAGCTGGAGGAGTGTGGTGGTCTTCCAGGCCTATCAGTAGCAGCGCCAGTAGCACTTCATCTTGCTCCAGTAGAGCAGCTACTGCTTTCTATGCTGAGGCAATAAACAGATTATGCTTTGGCCACAAGAAAGAGCTCCCCATAAATAGAAAAAGTGCTGAGTTTGAGGTTACTGCTTACCTTGAGGAACCCTATTTATCCCCAAGTACAGATCCCTTGAGCTTCTGGGATAACAAGAGGGCTGTGTGGCCTACTTTGTCCCTGGGAGCCCAGGAGTTGCTTTCTTGCCCCACCAACCACTTTCCAGAGTGAGAGGGTATTTTCTGTAACAAGAAATATACTTAGCCCCAGCTCTCTCAATTGCTCCCCCAGCTCATGGAGCAAATTACTTTTTTAAAAGTCAACCTGCCAAGATGGGTTACCCTGCTCTCAGGTTCAATGCAGATTAGAAAAAAAAGAAGGACTTCATCTACAATCATCTGGTATTATTGTAGTGGTGACAATTCTGCCTTCTTCAGGATCATGTTCCACATGGACAATGCCATGGAGGGAAGGGGACTTCCTTGACCACTAGTCTGGACATTCTTAATTGCTTCCCCTACTACTCTAACACTAGTCCCACCAGCTGTTTCACCCTCACTTTTACTACTACTACTAAAACCAACCACTTCAATTTCTGCCCCGAGTCTTCCTCCTCACAGTCTCTATTAATAGGAGGATTTTATTATCCCTTCCTTCACTTCTAATGCTAACAAGCTGCTGGACCTGGTACTATCACTGGCGGTACTGCTTGGGGATGGCAAGTGTGACTTAGGGTCCCCTGCTGTCACACTTCGTATCATCAACAAGGGCAGCACATCTGACAGCTGGCACCACACTGGTAGCAGCAGGGGCAGTACTAGCAGCAGGTACAGCACTGGTACTGGCACTGACAAGCAGGGGCAGCGCATCTGGCAGCAGGCACAGCACGTCTGGCAGCAGGCACAGCACGTCTGGCTCTCACTACTGCTAAATCAAAAGTAAGAGAACAGAGGGATGTGGATTACATAAAACTTAGCAAGTCCATTCCTTCCACATACTCCTCCAGAGAGACCAGTTTGGTGGAATTTATTTTGTGCTGGATTGTAGTTATGAAGTAATATAAAACGTAACTTTTGTTAGTAAAGTGATTAAATTAGAATAAAAATATATATTGTGATGAGTGTCTTTCTAATCCCTAATTTCAATAGTAGAGAGGGATAGTTAAATTAAAAATTACCAGAATTAATTATTCTTTAGTAATAATGTAAGGGTTTTGCTTTTATAATCAGTAACCTAGAGCCTGAAATTGACATGTAGTAGATAGAGAGTGTGGATAAATACAGGTAAATATAACTGATATGAACCATCTAAATATCAGATTAGGGTTGGTATCATCCTATATACTGTAGCCACAGGATTATTCATATACAGTGTAGCCATTTAGAATCTAGAAATACACTGTGTATACTTGTTGTAATAGCTCCAGTCTCACTCGTTCAGTAATGAACTGTTTGAATTCTGCATGAATCTCAACTATAAATTACTGCAAATGGTATGCTGTGAGCATATTCTTTTTCAGACAACTAGATATTCTTGATTACATATAGATGTCTGTTCATAGTTTGTTCCCCTCTTTATGTTTGTAGACGTAATCACTGTGAGGGAATGATGCTGCCGTTAAAGCCCACTCTTCGCAATGCTCAGAGCAATCCCCACTGGTTCCCACAGTGCGGAACAATTCTTCTTCTCAAATTTCTATTGATTTTCGAGATACTAGAGTCTGTATACTTTTCTTGGCGATTTGGTTTATGGTTGATAATGTTGCTGGTATTATCACGAGCTGCGATAATAGCCGTTAGTTACTTTGGTAGTTATAGCAAACTGATAGGATTCAAATTCTATTTGTCGCATTCGCCTCCTGTAAAGTTAACAGCAGGAGGGCAGACTTAAACCACCAACACTGTCCTGTGTCGGTACATAAGAGGCAGACTCAGTGAAGGAATAATGCTGCCTTCAAAGCCCACACATCCCTCTAATCAATTAGGCAGCCACAGTTTACTCCGCATCTACTTTCAATGCTGTTGCTACAGTGTTAGTAGTATGGTTGCTAGCTTGTCATGAATAATGGAGGGAAGCTTTAGTAATACTGGCTAAACTAGCCTCTAAGATTGCACATATTAATTCTTTCTAGCTATTGAAGTTTGTTGAATTCAGTTATTATCATGCTTCTTTCAGGATCTTTACAAAGACAATTCAAAGACAATTCAAGAGAAGAATCCTTGAACACCGAGGAACTACTGTGACAAACCAGTAGCAAGATATGTATGGGAACACCATCAAGGAGATATTAAAATGTCCTTCAAAGGAGTAAAACATCTAAATCCCTCTATCAGGAAAGGCAATACAGACAAAAAGTTATTACAACTGGAAGCCTAATGGATCTATAAATTGGGCACAATGTATCCGAAGGGAATTTATGAAGGACTTACCTTTAACCCATTCATTATATATTAAAATACCTTGATATGAAGATCTGATAATAATTAAGAAACAAACTGTACTGTTTATAAATAAAGTAATTAAAATCAAATCAGCTTTGAGGATATCCAAATAACTTATGTACCACTCTTAAGATTTCAACAGCTGGTAAATCATTCCACTTAGTATGACCCAAAATGTTTTCTCAATTATATGAATTTCTCTAGCACAAGTCAGCATGAGATCAAATGACTTGGTTATGAGATAATCCAATTCAGACATTATGTCTATGGCTTATGAAAAATGACATTCATAAAATAATCTGTGTACATCTAAGTAAACAATGTGCTATTTTTAAGACTAAAATAGCCCACAAACCATTCAACTTGTCATAATCTTAATGGTTTTCCCTGTCATTTAATATTTCCCAGTTTCAAGTTAGTATGAGTTTAAATGACTTGTCTTAAAGTTACTAACACAAGAGGAATCAATTTTTATTAATAATGTTTATTTTCATTGACACAATGAAGCAATGATGACATCCTGCCACTAGGATTGCTTATTCGAATGAACATAGGCATTCCCAACTGAGTGACATAGGACATACGTCACCTTAGTTACACCAACGGAATAGAGTTTAAAAAGGACTGTAATTATGGACAACTTCACTATAGCCCCTGACGATGCTGCCATGTGCAGCGAAACGCATTGGCCAATTACCCTTACCCTAATGTTTAAATAAAGATCCTGAAACAATCATGATAACTGAATTCAAAGAACTGCAATAGCTAGAGAGAATTAGAATGTGGAACACTGATCTCGGCAATCTGTGAGGCTAGTTTAGCCTGTATTACTAAAGCTTCTCACTGTTATTCATAATGACAAGATAGCAACAGTACTACTAACACTGTAGAAATAGCAATGAAAGCCGATTCAGAGTAAACTGTGGCAGATTCATTGATTAGAGGGATGTGTGGGCTTTGAAGGCAGCATTATCCCCTCATGGCGTCTGCCTCTTATGTACCGACACGGGACAGTGTTGGTGGTTTAAATCTGCCCTCCTGCTGTTAACTTTACAGGAGGTGAATGCGACTACTACATAGAACTTTAACCCTATCAGTTCACTATAACTAGCAAAGTAATTAACGGCATAATAATAATAATACCAGCAACATTATCAACAGTAAGCCAAGTCACCAAAAAAGTATACAGACTCTAGTATCTCGAAATCCAATAGATATTTGAGAATAATTGCTCCACACTGTGGGAACCAGTGGTGATTTCTCTGAGCATTGAGATGAGTGGGATTTAAACGGCAGCAGCATCCCCTCACAGTTTATATGAATAATCCAGTGGCTACAGCTCAGAGGATGAACCCAACCCTAATCTGATATTTAGATAGTTCATATCCGTTATATTTTCCTGCATTATTCCCTGCACTCTCTACCTACTACATGCCAAATTCATGCTCTAGAGTACGGATAATAATATAAGGGTTTTGCTTTTATAATTACCGTAGAATAATTAATTCCAGTCACTTTTAATTTAACTGTCCATGTACTATTGGAATTAGGAAATAGAAAGACATTCACCATGATATATATTTTTATTCTCAATTAATCACTCTACTAATAAAAGTTAAGTTTTATATTACTTCATAACTACAGTCCAGCATAAAATAAATTCCACCAAACTGGTCTCTCTGGAGGAATATGTGGAAGGAATGGACTTGCTAAGTTTTATGTAATCCACATCCCTCTGTTCTCTTACTTTTGATTTAGCAGTAGTGAGAACCAGACGTGCTGCGCCTGCTGCCAGATGTGCTGTACCTGCTGCCAGATGTGCTGCACCTGCTGTCAGTGCCAGTACCAGTGCTGTTCCTGCTGCTAGTACTGCTCTTGCTGCCACCAGTGCTGTGCCTCCTGTCAGTGTGTCTTGTAATACTCGGGGGGGGGGGGGAGAAGATGATATGAAGTGTGACAGCAGGGGACCCTAAGTCATACTTGCAATCCCCAAGTCTCATGTAATCCACATTCCTCTGTTCTCTTCCTTTTGATTTTGTATTAAACAAAGACATGTGGTGACATCATACAAGACTTCTTTTTTCTTTTAATACATAATCTGCTCTATTGTATTTGATTGTGTATCATATCTCACTACTGCTACCCTTTTGTTCCTCCCTTGACAGCAATTTCCCCAAAAACCCTAGGGGTGATTTAGTGGGACCGGCCAGCATTGCTACTTTAGTGCTCACTTCCTCCTCAGACTCAGAGGACACAATGGTCCTTCCAGTTTCTCCTTTTATTATTTTTAAAACTGCTCATAGCGATAGCAGTCACTATGAACCTTTCCTGCCTCAATTTTGCCTCAAAATCACAGCATGTCTACCTGACTCAGTGACTGCTTCTGTTATGTTTGACTTCCGCAAATATGTCACTTTTTATAGCAAAAAGGTGAAAATCACGTAAATAAATGGGCAGAAACTTTCTAGCCATCGAAAAAATATCTAAATATTTTGGCTAATGGGTGAAAAATTTTAATATTTTAATCTCAATTTTTAAGGTGGATTTTCCCGCGAAAAAGCAGACAAAGTGGTTTTCGTGGAATTTCCCACGGGAAAACAGTGAGAGATTTTGGCCACCCCTACTGACATGGCAATTTCCCTTATTTTCTCACAGGCATAGTATGAAAGCGGTATCACGTTCCCACAACATGCCATTCTGTGTTTGTGAGAGAAAGAGAGGAAGCTAATTTTTGAGCTAAAGTCGACAGTGGAGTTTTTGTTTTGTTCTTTTCTTAATTTTTCTTTTTTTTTGTTATACAGTGATGGGGATAGGAGGGACAAACTGTTAAAAAATAAAATTAAAAAAAAGTTGATACTTGACAGCTGACAGGGACTCTGAAGTGAGATGTGTGACTGAGGCAGATGAGACTGATTGAGTATTTTGTTGAGGACCAAGGAAATACATCACACTCCAGGAGATATATTGTGTACTTTACAGAAAACACACAAACAGCAAATTCACAATGTTCAGGGGGAAGGGAGTAGGAGAAGTGAAGGGACATGTGAACAAAGTGGTAGTCTAAAAACTGACTGCAGCATGTGTAATAAAATGATGGTGATCCCTATCCTCCTAAGGAGGATGCAGTTTGTCAAGGTCCTACCAAAAGGTCCACTACCAACAGTACCAGTAGAAGAACACTGAAGATGACAACGAGTCATTCTAGTGTGGAGGGAAGGTGTAGCAACTCAAGCAACTGATGCATCTGGCAGTGAGACAAATAAGCACCTAAACAACTCCTCAAAATTAACAGCAAACTTTGTGAAAGTAAAAGAAAAAGAAATTGTTTGAACCTCTAATAGCTTAAAGGAATATAAAGAAAGTAGGCAAGAAGCAGTGGGCGATGCAGAGGATGACCTGATGATGACAGATGATGATAATGTAGATCTAGAATATATCCCTCCGGCATCATCATCTTCTTCAGATACAGATGAAAATGAGAGAGAGAGAGATGATGACATGGCTGGAAAATTAACTGAAAGGCAAAGACTCAATCTTCCACCACTTAAAAGGAGCACTGTGCCTGTTTAAAGTATTTGAGAAAACAATTGGAAAGTCTAACTCTGGACAAGTATTGATGCACAAAAATACAAAGTCACCCTATCAGTCATTGTCACAGCTTCCAAGTCCAAGCTCTACTCAGCCACAAACTCTGCTAGTGTTGAGTAACCAGCAGCAAAAATAACACATATTATCAGCATCCACAAATTAAGCTATGATGATTAGTGCCCCTGCTGCTGTTGGAAGTGCAGCACATGTGACACCTAGAAGTAGTAGTAGAATTGCATCAAGATCTAGCCCCAACAGTAGTATTAGGAATCACAAAATCCATGAGGTCACAGTATAGAGACAATTCACTCATGATCCAAATGCTAAGCATGTTGCTATCTGTTGTCTGTGCAAAAAGCACATGAGTGGGGGAAAGCAGGCTCACACCTAGGCATCTCCTCAATGAGTAATGATCTGACTGGAGCGCTCAATGTAAGCTGCCGGAGATGTACCTTACAGAGGAGAAACCCCAAAAAGAAATAGCAGGCTGCTAATTTAATATGTATATGGTACAACAGAGAGCAATACAGTAATACTCACTTGGTAGGCCACAGTGAGCCAGGAGTTAGAGTTCACAGTCTGGAGAATGTAGCTAGCAAGCGGTGGCTGTTCCAAGGAAGCCTGATATCAGGATAACAACAGAGAACTACTCACAGAGTCAGGAATTTGCTTATTTAACCTACCAGCAGTATAGTATGCTGTGTCGAAAACTGTAACAGGAGATAGTCAACAGCATAGAACTCAGCTGGATGGTTGACAATGTCGAATAGGATACACTGGGTACAGGAGACCCCTCGGAGTTGAAGGGACAGTAGTTGACAAGCCAAGTAACAAGCAGGTAAAGAAGGTTCCTGGGATGAGACAGAAGAATAGTCAAACAAGCCAGGGTCAAAACCAGTTGAGCAAAATGGTACAAAAACAGCTGGCAGAAGAGAAGTCATATAAACAGGCCGAGCTCAGAACCAATACAGGAAGTTGAAGCAAAATCGGGACACAAGAGACGTAGTCGAGGAAAGCCGGGTCAAAACATTGGAAACGCTTGGAACAATATGAACACTAAGAACTAGATAACAGGAATGTTTTGGTCTTGACTCAAGAGTGTGGGTGCTTGATATAGGCCCAAAGAATGGCATCACAACAGCAAGGCGGAGACACCAGAAAAAGGAGAAGAAGAATACCTGTAAAAAAGCCTGCAAAACCCAGAGAATGTGACAGTTGCCAGATGAAGCACAACCACAGGTCTAACTGGGAGATGTACCATCAACAGGTCAGAGGTGCCACAACTAGCAGAAGTACTCTTTTTTGGGTACATAATAGAAGTGCTGTTGATGTGTCCAAGAGTGTGCCAAGATTTTCCACTCCTGCTGCAGAGGAGTATGACTAAGTTTGCAGTTGGAGATGACAAGAGTCGTAGAGTGTGTACACATACAGCCACCACCCCCACTACCTCCACAAGACATGTAATTGAAAAAATAGTTACATAGTTCTTCTAATATGTACTGCCATATCAAACTTATGAAGTTCTTGGAAAGAAGTCAAAATCTGCACAAAAATAATGCAAAAGTATGCCGTAGAATAGAAAACTTGCCAAAATGTTGGTGGTTGACAGGCTTTAAAGAACTGATGTCATGTGTTGCACTCTGCTGTAATATCCCAAGTTATCTTTCTAGGATGGTTGTGCCAATGTTACTAAAGGCATATGTTGCTGTACGACTCACAACTTTTTCTTTCAACTATTAATTTCTTAACTTCAGCCCTTAGAAGTAGTAATATTGTGGAAATCTTGCATTCATGGAAAGCAAAGAAGAAATATGGCAAAGTTCCCACAAGAAATGTATTCGCAGTGGCAAAAAAGGAGAACATTTTATGTATTGTCTATTGGTGGCTAATTTCGCAAAAAAGTGGTAATTTATTTTTTTTTTTACGAAAAGTTCTGCGGGAAATTTCTCTGATTTTTCACCCATCCATAATTGTGACAGAAAATGCAATATTTAATAATGGTACTTTATGTATTAAAGGGATAGTAATGATTCACAATAAAACAGTTCCAATTAATCTTCATAGTATTTTGGTAGTGAAGAGTGTTATTTCAATACTGTCAGAGTTGTAGTTCAAGAGTAATTGAATGATAAAGTATTCCCCTCCAGCCCCTTTTACTGGTGTAACACTGCTCACCTCAGAGCAACAAAACTGTCCAGCTGGATTGCAGGTATGGACAATCTTCAGTAAGCATAAGGAAAAACCTGTCAAGGGGGGCAGTGTACAGTAAGAAGATTGTCCCTTGCTGTGAGCTGTCCGGATAAGAGACCAGATTCCAATTCTGAGGGGAGGTGGCTTACACTAGGTAAAAGGGGGACACTTTATCATTCAATTATTATTGAACTACAACTCTGACAGTATTGAAATAACACTCTTTATGGCCCAAATACTTTGAAGATTAATTGGAACTACTGTTTTTGTGAAACATTACTATCCCTTTAAACTGCTGGATATTATGTATAACATTGATATGGATTGTACATTGAATTCATGTATAAAAGGAAAATAACCAAAAACTTTTAATCATGGTAACTATAGGCTACTGGAAAAATATATTTTATGGAGTCAGTTCCTGTACTATTAAAATGTGCATTCTTTTGATATTTTCTGAATGGCAGCACAGATTAAAAAAAACACATGAATATAAGCAAATGAAAGAGGAGATGATATTGTTTAAGCTCTCTCAAACATCTAACATCTGTAATTTCCTTTCATGTTCTTTGTTAATGACAGAATATTTCATATTCATCAACAGGTGCTAGAAAAAAAAAAATCAAACAAACTGAAAACTACTACTATATTATAAAATAATAAATTAAAAAGATTGCAATAGTTTGTCCCTTCAATATGCCCCATCTGGACGTAACCAGCCCTTTTTCATCAAATTGCTGTGTATATATATATATATATATATATATATATATATATATATATATATATATATACACACATACACATACAATCTCATTTAAATCTCAATACATATTCAACCAGACAATTTTTTAACCCAGCTGCTCAAAATTAGTTTTCGTAATATACATATGGCAACTGAAAAAAACATTTATTTGAGGCAACAAAAGGGATTGGTTAAACTTTACTTCCTATGCAGTTAATATTTTCAGCTGCTTATTTGCCCTTCGAGAATATTTTATAGCATATCCATTTAACATGCTTCTTTTATGCATTTACAGATGTATTAAATGTTATTGAACCCTCTGGTACATTATATACTTAAAGCACCAGCAGGTGTAGTCTGAATTTGCAGTTCATGAGGTTCTTGTAAAATTGGGTATGTGGCATTATGCAGTGGTTTCCAATGCTATAGTCAGTGGTGCCTAACTGGCCAGATATTTAGAATTTCCTTGTTTGTTCATGCTGAATTAGTTAATGACTATCAGGTAGCAGAAGTAGACAAAACCCACACATGACAGGGAAAATCAGGCTACGTGTATTACTAAGAGCAGCACAGAAGATGAGGAGGAGGGATGTGAAGGGTTGCTACCATCTACCACTGTGGGATCACTGCTATGAACACTGATTAATGTGTCAGTCTGAGAAGATCGATAACTTACAGTAGAAACAAACATGATAATTTGGGCTAGTAGAAAGGCCATGTGTTTCCGTTAAAAAAAATCCATGAAAACCATGTGGTTGTCTGCTTTTGTGGGAGAAAATCAGCTTTAAAGAAAGCCCTTAAAATGTCTGCCATTTTCACCATTGTTTCTCTATTTTTTCAATGGCTACACACTTTTTACCCAAAAGGAACAGTAACAGGAAGTGAAACACACTATAAGAAGCTAGAGAGAGAGAGGGGGTGCTAGACTATTGTGCTGTAATTTAGTTAGTGAAATTGAGGCAGGAGAAGCTCATAGTGTTCACTATGAACACCTGGAATACAAAGTAAAGGATTAGCTGGAAGGACTGTTATGTGATCAATGAGTCTGAGGAAGTAACCACTACCCCAGACCCAATGATGGCCAGTCCCCCTTCAACACACCTAGGGATCTTGCTGAAAATAGTAAAACAGGCAGAAGAGTAACAGTGTGAGTAGAAGAGGTCAGCTACCCATGCCTGCTGCTAGTGCTGCCAATGTGCCTTGTGAGTCTAAGAAGGGGGGAGGAGGAGATGATGGCTAATGTAACAGCAGGGCACCCTAAGTGGGGGTGGGCAAAAGGATGTGATGTGTTCCAGTGAAAAAAATCCATGAAAACCACTTTATTGTCTGCTTTTTTGTGGGAAAATCTGCTTTAAAAACAGTAATTGAAATTTGCCCACTGGCAAAAATTCTTCTCCATTTTTTCAGTGGCTAGAAAGTTTCCACCTGTTTATTAACGTGTTTATCACCTTTTCCCTATAAAAACATGAAGTTTTCCAGGAAGTGAAACACATTAGAAACAGCTACAGAGTGAGACAGATGTGCTTTGCTGTACTGCTGTGATCTTTATAGCAAAATTGAGGCAGGAGAGGCTCGTAATGACTGTTATGAAATGGAAGGACTCTTATGTATCCACCGAGTCAGAGGAGGAAGTGACCACTACAGACCTAATTGCTGGCCAGTCCCCCTAAATCACCTCTATGGATCTTGGGGAAAATTAATATCAAGGGAGGAAGATGGTAGTAGTGTGAGCAGTACAGGTCAGCTGCCTGTGCCTGCTGCCAGACATGCTGCCCCTGCTGCCACCGGTGCTGATACTGCTGCCAGCACTGAACCTTCTGTATGTGTGTCTTGTAATTCTCAAGACACAACAGAGGACCCTAAGTCACACTTGCCATCCCCAAGCAGTCCTGCCAGTGGCAGTACTACTACTACTACTACTACTTAGAAGGTTCAGCAGCTTATAAGTGTTAGGAGTGAAGGAGGGGGTGATCATCATATTACTAGTGATTGTGAGGAGGAGGAAGAAGACTCAAGGGCTGAAAGTGATGTGGCTGGTGTTAGTGGTAGTACTAGTAATATTGATGGTGAATCAGCTTGTGGGGCTACTGTTAGGGAAGTGGTAGGGGAAGCAATTGAGAACATCCAGACTAGCAGTCAAGGGAGCCCACACCATTCCCTTGATCATGGGAGTCCCCTTCCCCTATTGACATTGCCAGATGGAACATGATTCTGAAGAAGAAACAATTGTTACCTAGTAGCAATAATACCACCACCACCAGGAGCACATATCAGCTGCCTGTGTCTGCTTCTAGTGCTGCCAGTCTGCCTTCTTCATGTCATCAAGAAAAGGCAAGTGTGACATTAGGGGACCCCTCTTTGAGATGTCTGTAATAGAGCAGCAGCATAGAGGGACTGGTGGTGGTGGTGGTGATGATGATCATGATGGAGAAGCTGGGATAGAAGAGACATTGATGGTCTTTTTAGCTCAAACTGAGAAGGAATGGGAGATAGGGATGGGGATGGGTATCACCACCTCCATTAGAAGTTAGCTTTTGGAATTTGTGGAATTTGCAACTGATCTAATTCCTGCTGCTACTCAGTTGCAAGGGCAGTAGGATACTAAGAAGCAGGATAGTGTACCACAGACCACCATGGACACAGTGAAAATGGGGTCAACAAGTGATGTGAGATTACTAGGACAGGTTCCACTTGCCAGCAGCAGCAATACTCCTGGTCTTAACTGAAGTGCAGATTCTGAGGCAGTCACAGCAACAGCAGCAAAATCATCTTCTGCCCCAGCCAGTGAAAAGGAATGTGGAGGAGAAGAAGAGAGAGGCCATTATATACCACCTTTTTCCTCCCCCCTGAAGTCATGGGTGTGGGACTGTTTTTCTCTTGGGGCAGGCACAGTGCAGTCATCAATAACAGTGCTGTGCACCATTTGTGACAAGTCCGTGAGAATAGGAAAGGAGGGAACATACCTTGGCACAACTGCCCTGATAACACACGTGAAACACAGACACCATGACATTTATATGAAACATGTTAAAGCCAAACACCAACCACAGAAATAGAGCACCACTGTTGCTGTACCCACTGGCTCTCCAGAAAGAGAACAAGAGGGGAGGCTGAGCTCAAAGGGGAAGAAGAATAGAGAAACCCAGGCAGAGGCTGGGAGTTTGAAGACAAGTAAAACAACTAGCTCTCCATCACCTTCTCGCAATAAGGTAGCTACATCTTCTTCCAACCTACCTCGTTCATCGTTTCCTCCCCGCCAAATGATAGCCACTCTGTAGATGTTTGGATTTTGCAATTCGTGTCCACCCATTGGCACACTGTGTGGTGCACTGAACACACATTACAATAATGTGGAGGAGAAGCAAGGCATCAAACGGCACCTGAGGAGAATCCATCCAGCAGAATATGCAAATCTGGTGGCGGGGGGGGGGGTCATCATTACTATTAAATGGTCAGCAAGTTGTCATGTGTCATTAGTAGGGTCTGGACAAGAGGCATAGTGACAGCAGCAGTACTTAGTTTCTGGTGTCATGGTGTTTGGATAGAGTTGTGACAGGTGTTATTTACTGCACACACCATGCACATTTTAGCTGCTGATGAAAGGCACAGTTCATGGTTTCAAGGGAAAATTTTCTATTCTAGTGACACACCCATGATTTTGGAGGAGGGGCAAGTGGAGAATTATTGGCCAACCTCTTCTTTTCTCCACATATACCTGAAGTTGTGGGGGCTAGTTGTGGTGCTGCTACTGCCTCAAGCACATTACTGGAACTAATATTGGCAAGTAGAACCATGATCATCATAACCCATATCACTGCTGTTGCTGATCTCATTAACTTTGAGCTGCCTAATCATCCTGCTGTTTAAACAACTTAGCAGCAGCAAGAACCGCTCTCGCAAGTTCAGCAGGCATTTGACAATGACCAGTGGCCAACACAACATGACCTGCTGGTACTAGACCAGTAGGGCATTTTTTTGTCTCAGGGCTTGCACTTTAAAATACAAAAAAAACATAGGCCTACAAAAAAAAAAAAAACCTATTAGAAATCAATGTTTCATTAGAGATTGTGCCAAACAAGTCTAAGTCCTATGTGGGCTCCTGCGTGGGATCCCTTGACCACTAGTCTGAATGCTCTCAATTGCTTCCACTTCCCTAACACTAATCCCACCGGCTGCTTCACTATTACTGCTACTACTACTAACACAAACCACATCAAGTTCAGCCACAGAGTGTTCCTCCTTACAGTCACTAGTAATATGAGGATATTGATTAGCCCCTCCTTCACTCCTAACACTAACCACATGCAGGACCTTCTTAGTACTAGCACTGGAGGGACTGCTTGGGGATGGAAAGTGTGACTTAGAGTCCCCTGCTGTCATACTTGGCATCATCTTCTACTCCCCTCTCCTGATTATTACAAGACACTAACAGCAGCTTCAGCACTGATGGCAGCAGCTTCAGCACTGGCAGCAGACACAACACTGGTTTCAAGAGTTGCAGGAATGGTGGTAGCAGGGGCAACATGTCTAGCAGCAGGAGCAGGCAGCTGACCTATCCTGCTCTCAGAGTCACTAGTACTACCCTTTTCTCCCTCCCTTCCCATTAAATATCCCAAGATCCCTAGGGGTGATTTTTAGGGGGACCGGGTAGCACTGGTTCAGTAGTGTCCACTTCCTCTTCCTCCACAGACTCAGTGGGCACATAAGAGCCCTTTCAGTTCCTCCATTTAATATGTTTAAACCTGCTCATAGTGATAGCAGTCACTATGAGCCTCTCCTGCCTCAATTTGGGAAAAAAGATCACAGCAGAATAGTACAGTGGGGTGGGCGAAATCTCTCGGCGTGTTCCCACGAGAACTTCTGCGAAAACCACGTTGTTGTCTGCTTTTTCATGGGAAAATCCACTTTTAATTCAGCAATTACATTTTTCACATTTTTCGCCCATTGGCCAAAATTGTTCACCATTTTTTTTTTTTTAATGGCTAGAAAGTTTCCGCCCATTGATTTACATGGTTTTCGCTTTTTCGCTATAAAAATGTGACGTATTTGCGGAAGCGAAATACATTAGAAGTGGCTACAGAGTGAGGTAGACGTGTTGTGTTGCTCTGCTATGATTTTCAGGCAAAATTGAGGCAGGAGAGGCTCATAGTGATAGCAGTCAGGTTAAAAATAATCAAAGGAGGAACTGGAAGGACCCTTATGTGTCCACTGAATCTGAGGAGGAGGAGGAAGTGCGCACAACTGAACCAATGCTGTCCAGTCCCCCTAAATCACCCCTAGGGATCTTGGGGATTTTAATGGGAAGAGAGGGAGAAAAGGGAATGGGAAGGGACAGAGAAAAGGATATTATTAGTTAGAGCAGGACAGGTCAGCTACCTGCGCCTGCTGCTAGACATGCTGCCCCTGCTGCCACTAGTGCTGTGCCTGCTGTTAGACATAATGCCCCTGTTGCAAACAGTTCTGAGCCTGCTGCCGGTGCTGAACCTACTGCCACTAGTGCTGTGTCTGCTGTTAGACATGCTGTTGCAACCTGTGCTGTGCCTGCTGCCAGTGCTGAACCTGCTGCCACCAATACTGTGCCTGCTGTCAGACGTGCTGCCCCTGTTGCAACCAGTGCTGTGCCTGCTGCTAGTGCTGAACCTGTTTCTACCAGTACTGTGCCTGCTGTCAGAAGTTCTGTCCCTGCTGCCACTAGTGCTGTGCTTGCTGCCACCAGTGCTGAAGCTGCTGCCTCCAGTGCTGAACCTGCTACTAATGTGTCTAACTCGGTGGGGTGGGGGAAGGAGTAGATGATGCCAAGTTTGAAAGCAGGGGACTCTAAGTCACACCTTCCATCCCCAAGCAGTCCCGCCAGTACTAGTACTAAGAATGTCCAGCAGTTTGTTAGGGGTAAGAGCAATACATATTGCACTAGGGAGCACCCTTCTTTTTCTTCTCGTTTTCTTTTAAAAATAAAAAAAAATAAAATAAAAAAAAAGCCAATGATACAGTTCAATCTTATAAGCTAGTTTAGCGGACTTGAAAGTGGCACTGTATACTGCTATCTGTTTAAACCATTTACTGAAAATTGATGTAGTGAGACTTCTCCCTTTTCACTTTCATACCTGGGTAACAACAGACTTGATATGATCCATAATCCACAGGTGACATTTTGTCAGCTATCTCATTCACTGTACCAAAACAGCTTATATCTGCAATTTCTGCCTTACTATTGTTGTTGTTTTGTAAATAAAGTTATAACATACTTAATATAAAGTATTGTTACAAAGAAAAAAATACCCTATTTAATGACCACTACAAGAGAAAAACTACAAAAAAAACTAGCCTAATAAAATCCTGAGAAAATTGAACAAGTGTAATCATTGAGATTAATTGGATAAAGTACAGTACTGACAGAGATTGATGACCTGCTGTCATATGGCACTTTCGAAACCAGCTCCTCCACTATTTCGGCACTTTTGAAAATATTTAGTCTTCAATAACAGAACAGCAACTTCACAGTCTTGGAAAATTGTGGAGATGTCAGACTAATCACAAGAGCTTAAAATAACGATCATACTGAAAAAAATGTATGTGTCTATACTTTGATAGTGAGAAATCCCCTTTTGAATAACTTTAAAGGAAGTATAATGGGCTACGCATATTTAACACGAGTTTGGTGACAATTTAAAAATGTTAATAATGTCAAACATTAAGTAAACCATAGCAATTTTGGAGCAAACTAACTTAAAATAGGGAACAAATAAAAATATAAATTGATTTAAACGAGTCATTTAATCTCCTGAATGCTGGAAATGTCCCAAATGTATTGTAATGCAATGGGGTTATAGCCACATTTAAATCAATCTAAATATTTTTTCAAAGTTAATCAACACACATATATAATATATGCTCTACACAGGGTACACATTGGGTAATTTGTATAGTTCAGTGCAGGACTGCTATTTGTTTTTGCTTTAGGTTTTTACCTAGTTTGGGGACTTGGAGAATCCCATCATCCCTTGCTATGCTCCATGTCTTATTTACCTCGGTTCTTATTTCTGTATAGATATGTATGTATACATTAGTGTGTTTATTATAGTGTACTAGTGCCGTGAGTTTATTTTTTTCCTTTGCTTCACAACTATTTTCTTTTTGTCATTCTAACTGCTTTTAACCAGATTTCATTTTATCATAGTTGATGCTATAGAATGAAATGCATTTAAAGCACAATTGTTTGTTATTGTAAAAGAGCTTTATAAAAGTCATAGTATGTGGTTTTTTTATTATGCTTGCTTTGTCTTCGTCTTCTTGTAATCATGGTAATATACAGGCCTCACGTAGTTTATAGTGATGAGTGGAAGAATTACTCCAGTCCTTTTAGGTCTCCTCCATCCACTCACTACACATGATTCCTGTTAGAAAGCAGGTCACTCTTACAAGGAGGATTTAGATATTTTATTTATTTATGAGTAATGTTTAGGTGATTTTAAAATCAATGTGTTTCCTTATAAGATTGTTCATCATAGGAAATATCTAGGAGAGATGGTAATATATAGATATAACTCACTTAAGGAAAGGCAAGTGAACATAAACATAATTTTGGTCAAACTATGCAACAAAATCCTAATCCAAGGCAATCACAATATACATAGTTTGCATGGCTCTAGTTCTTAATACAACATCCTCAGAATGCTTAAAAGTTAGCTTAGAATTTTATAATAAGCCCTTGAGGACCATACCAACATTTATAATTAGCACCCTTTTGTTCATCCATGCCACCATCTATAAATGTCAGTGGCCCTTTAAACACACTGTGATAACTAACAGCAGTTGGAGTAATCAAACCAGCTGTATGCCCCTGTCCATGATGTGAGCCAAATATGTCCCCTAAACATGTGAATTAAAGCAAACTTATTCTGATTCAGTAGATCATAATGAGGGAATAGGGTGTGTGCAGTCAGCAATGCTGGTGCTCTCCTACACACATACACAATTATTTGAACAAAGGATCCTGGCTCACCCTCTTACAGCTCCTGAGAAGCATTCTATAGTGTGGTCTGCACTTTGTTTTGCAGATCAATCCAAAATATCAGAAGAAAATATTATCTCTGTCCAAATTCATCAGGAATCAACAAATGAGAGACAGGTAGAGGATGGTATAGCTTAAGGGAAGAAAAGAGGACAGTTGTATGTGTGAGAGCAGAGTTTGACCAAGTGAGAAAAGAAGAAGGTGGAGCAGCATATGGGAGAGGAAGGCAGATGTCCTTAAATTTGCCAAGGGAAGGAACAGTTGATAATGGGGCCAGGAATGCAAGATGTAGAAGGATGGGGAGAGCGTGGGGGAATCTAGTGAACTGTGGGTACATTTGAAGAGGTTCCCAACCTTGCTGAGACAAGTGTTTTAAATAAGAGCATGTATTTGTAAGGGAACCTGCTTTTTTATTTCTTTACATCACATAAATGCTTTTCTAGCTCATTAGTTATATAATAAAATACAAAACAACACTGAAAACGCTGCTCTGCAAGACTATTTGAATGAAAAATACTATTTTCGTCTATTTCCTTTGAAAAAGTTTATTTGTCAATATTTAACACTGTCTGCAGGAAACATTTAATGTTGAGAAGTATTTTGGAAAAAGAAAAGGAAAAACCCGAGTAGAACAGTTCTCCAAAAGCACATTCAATAGGTTATACGTTTCAGTCCTTAATAGTGTGAAACAGATTCTACCTAGAGCAACCGAGGGAGAGGATGACTGTTGTCATATTTGTCTGTGGACGAAATTAGGGATATACAAGATAAGATATCAATAAACATTTAGGATCAGGGGTGTAAAAGTTCAGTCATTAAGAGCTGAAAATAAGACAGCATTTAAGGATTTCCTTGACTACAAACATGTTTAGTCAATCCAAATTAATAAATCACTGATTAACTTCCCTGTGCCTAATCAGGGATATCCTTTAATTATGACAGGCTTGTAGCCCTTGAGGACTTAACTTTGACACCACTGGAAGCTCTCAGCGCCTCTTACTTTTTCATTTTAATATGGTGCTTGGATAGTACTTTAGAATATGAGGACACTTCATAAATAAATGATAGTATTTTGCAACATTGTAATGGCTTTTATCATCATAAAAATAGAATACATTGTGTGCCTAGAATTATAAACAAAGGCATTCTTATTGGCATTATATAAACACCACAACAAATGCAGACAGTGGCAGTTTTATTTTAGATTTGAATACATTTCTAAAGGTTTCTTAATCTATACTTGATGCGCGCAAATAGGAAGAGTGAGATATAAATTAAAAATCCTATGGTTACATTGACCAGAAAATCAATATTACAAATCCACTGTAATAGCATGGATGATGACATTGCACAACTGTAAAAGTAAATCAATGCTTTGAATATGTAACCATTAATGCTTTAAAGTACCTGCATGTTATCAATTACTGCACCACTCAAAATACTGCAGAACAGGACCTGAAATAAGTGGATTTTTGTGAATCTTCACATGTAGCTTTCTAGATTAGCAGTATGATTTCAGAAGCTAATTTCATGTAAAGATAGCACTTATGAACTTCATCTTGTCACAGAATTTTGCTCCCTGCATGATCTACAGATAATTTGTTAACTGAAGCAGAAAATATATGGCTTTGCAATATTTCAGCAATTTCACGCTACTAACTTCACAAATGAATGTTGAGAGTAGTGATTAGATTTAAGGCTATATGCAAATGGTAATGGCCTGGGTTTTAGCTCTTCCTTGTGTTCTGTGCATAGGTGTCCTGACAGTGTTCTTTGTCAATTACAAAGTATAACAAAGGGAACTGAAGGGGGGGGGGGTCAAAATCAAAAATTAACATCCACATAGGTATTTGTTTGCTTGTCATTAACAATTCGTCTACAACATACATAATGTATTTTTAAAGTGGACCTCTCACCTGAATTTGTTTTGTTTTACAGGAGATTCAGATCTGCCTATATGCCATACTAATTATTTTTCCATAAGATAAATAGATTTGCACAATTAACCTTTAAGTTTCAATGGCACTGTGTAGTGCTTTATGCCAGTTACCAGAACAGTATGCAAATTATTTCTGTTTAAGGCCAGACTTTTTATTTTATTAGAAAAGGCCCCAGTGTGTATCTCTGTATGATGGGACTCTGGGGGCAGTCTGGGTGAGAAGGGAGGAAGGAGGTTGACCCTAAATACCCCAAAATTCAGTGTGACTAACTGGCAATACACAGGCATCTGGGTTCCAATTTGCTCACTGATCTTGCTGTTATTATCTATGCGTTGGACACATCTGGGGGTGCGAGAAGGGTGCAAAGGAAGTTGACACCAAATACCCCAACATTCTGTATGACTGATTTGAAAGACACAGGCAGCTGTGGCCCAAGCAATTTCCTTCCTGATGTTGCTTTTATTATCACTGTGTTGGAAGTGTCTGGGGGTGTGAGAAGGGAGTAAAAGAGGTTGATACCAAATGCCCCAACATTCGGTAGGATTGCCATGATTTGAAAGATACAGGCAGCTGCAGCCCAAGTTATTTACTTAGTGATCTTTCTGTTATTGTCTCTGTACAGGGGAAGTGTGCAGAAATAAGTTGTTGATTTTTTTATAATTTGATAGATAGACAAGATTAAGAATTTTGTTGAGGGACAAGGCAAGACATCACATGCTATCATTTGCATTGTGTACTGTAGAGTAAAAACACATATACAGTAGTAATGTCCAGAAAAGGCACAGTGGGCAGGGGGAGGGGGAACTATGGAGCAGTGCAGGGACAAAGTTTTTGAACTACCACTTTACTCCTAACTGAAGGAATGGTTGCTGCAGAGTATGCAATAAATGATAATGATCCCTCTCCTCCTGGGGAGGATGCAGTTTGTCAAAGTCCCACCAAAAGTTCCACCACCAGCTCCAGTACAAAAAAAAAAACATATAAGAAGAATACGGAAGAGCTTGAGTCACTTTCTAGTGTTGATGATGACAATCGCATAATGGAGGAAGGTGTAGCAGCTGAAACTGCTGCTGCATCTGACTGTGAGACAAACAAACACCAAAACATCTGTTCTCAAAGTAGCAGCTGATTTTTTAAAGTAAAAGTAAATTTCTTGACACATCTAAAACCTTACAGTAATAGAAGGGTAGTGGTGGGCAAGACGCAGAGGGCAATGCTGATGATGACCCAATGATGACTGATGATGAAGATCTAGAATATCTCTCTCCAGAATTCTCCTCTTCAGAATCAGATGAAGTTGAGTGACAGATTATAACATGGCCAGAAAATTAGCTGAAAGAAGAATGAGCCTTTGTCTTCCACTGAAAAGGAGCACAGTGCCTGTCTGCAAATGGTTTGAGAAAACCACTGGAAACGCTGACCCTGGACAAGCAAAGATGACAAAAAGTACACAGTTATCCTGTCAGTCATCATCAGCATCATTGCCACTTCCAAGTTCAAGACCCACTCAGCCACACCCACTTGTGTTGAATAACCAGCAGCAACACCACTAAAACAGGTTATTAACATCCACAACCTTAGCTATGATGAGTTCCTCTGTTGCTGCTTCTGGATGTGCTGCTCCTTTGATACCTAGTAGTAGTAGCAGCAGTAGAATTGCACCAACATCTAGCCCCCATAGTAGCCACTCAGGAACCCCGCAGTCCATGAAGACCATAGTATTTAGATAATTCACTCAGGATCCAAAAAGCTAAGCATGTTGCTATCCGTTGTCTGTACTAAAATCACACCTAGGCACCTCCTCTGAGATCCCACCTGAAACACAACCACATGTCTCACTGGGAAACACACTATTAGCAAGTCAGAGGTGAAACAGCTAGCAGAAGCAACAGAAGCACTCTAAAAATTTCCAAGGGCTCTGGGGCAGATCAGAGAAGTAGGGATGTTGTTTATGTGTCACAGAGTGTGCCACTGTGAACAGTTAGTTAATGTCAAATAACATCTATGGTTCCTGCTGCAGAGGAGTATGAAGACTCCGGGTTTCTTTTCTGTAAGAGATGGTAAGAGTCATAAACTGCCCTCACATGCTACCTCTACCACCTACTCTAGTCATGCTGTTAAAGCAAGAACGTTACCGGGCTCTTCTGCCATGTCCTGCCAACCCACACTGAGTTCCTGGGAAGGAGTCAAGAACTTCACAAAAACAATCCCAAAGAACACATGTGGAATGGCAAGGTTGTCAAGATGTTGACAGTGGACATGCTGTGGTATTCTTTTGTAGAAAGCTGAAGTTTCAGAGTACTGAAGTCATGTGTTGCTTCACACTGGCATATCCCAAGCAGTTATTTTTCCTGGATGGCTGTGCCTGACTTGTACAAGCAGGTGCTTATTGTGGAGGGCAAAGGGCCAGAAAATGAGTACAGCAAGAAAATCTACCTGACATCGGAAATGTGGAAAGAGGAAAGAGCACAGTGAGTACACCATGCAAAAATGAAAGGCTTTAGAGGAAGCCTCTTTGTCACCTGGCCATTGGCAACTAATGTGCAATGTAAGTGAGCTTCTGAAACCCTTTGAGGTGGTAATCATGCTATTAAGTAGGGATGGGTGAAAATTTTCACCTCAAACTAAAATTGGTGAAAAATGGCACTTTCCGATTGGTGAAAGATTTCCCGTGAAAAGTGCCATTCTCATGCTTTTTCACGCATTATTTGCCCAGCTTACAGTAAAACATATTTCTCTTCCATTCAAAAGTTTTCTACAGCCATATAAAAGGGTGTCAGGCTCTCACAGCATGCTATTCTGTTTTTGTGAGAGGAGAAAGCAGCATGTTTTTGATGTAGGCAGAAGATAGGCAAAAAGGGGAATGGAGGCTTAGTTTAGGGAGTCTTTTAGTTAGGACATTTGTTCTCTGAATTAGGGGAGTCCAAGGGCACTCTGGTGTAGAAGGGAGGAAGGAGGTTGACCCCAAATACCCCAAAATTCAGTGTGTTTGACTAGCAAGACACAGGCAGCTGGGGTCCAATTTGCTTGTTGATTTTGCATTTATTGTCTCTGTGCTGGGGAAGTCTGGGGAAAGAAGATGTTTATTTTGTTTTTAGTTATAATTTTTTTTGGACTGACTGAGATAAGATACAGTGGAGAACTTAAAAATAACTAAATAAAAATAAAAAATACATAAATAAACAGCTGACTGGGGGCTCTGTGACTGAGACAGACTGGATAGACTGCAGACAATATATAAAAAAATAATTGTTTAGGGCCAAGGCAAGACATCCCACTCCATCAGTTTTGTACTGTAGAGAGTAAAAACACACACAGTAGTTGAGTAATGTCTAGAAAATGCACAAGCGGGATGGGGAAAGGTGAAACAGTTCAGGGACGTGAGAGCAAAGTGGTAGTACAAAAACTGACTGCAGCAATGGATGCTGCAGCACGTGCAATAAATGATGAGGATCCCTTTCCTCCCTCAGATGATTGCAGTTTGTCAAAGCCCCACCAATCACACCACGACAGTCCCCCACCACTACCATACACATCTGCCACATTGTAGGTTGTACTTCTTTTTTTTAATCACTTGACATGAATATGTGCCAATGTTACTTATGCAGGAAGTACGTGTTGTGGGCAACGGACAAATGCATTCTGCATTCTAACACATTTTTCAAAGTATATATTTATGTAGGAATCCCAACTTTGACTTCCACCTACCGACCCAGATTGGCTGATGTTCCTGCTCTGTGTACCGACCTGGCCTGGCTGACGTTCCTGCTCTGTGTACCGATCCAGATTGGCTGAAACTCCTGCCCTATGCATCACTCAGGCCTGGTTCACTACTCCTTACGGTGGTCCGGTTTGGGGTTGCATTCCGGTGCTCTCTCTGTCTCAGACAGACCCTCTGGTTGCCTTGGTTACTGCTCTGGCAGTTCAGTTACTGTGACCCGGTCACCCTATTCTGCCTCGAGTTCCCACACACCAGTGTAGGGGATTATACTGGTTGCAACACGGCACGCTTGACCTGTTTTACTGCTTTCAAGCTGAGGTTGGTTTACTCCTGGGCTCCTCAGTCTGTCTACTATCTGGTAGTCATTCTCAGGTCTGAGTGTTCATTAACCCCTTGCGGGTTGGTACCATTGCACTTGGGTCACAATCTATTGCAGTCTCGGTTTGCCGTTACACTGCACCTCCGGTTGCAGTCATCCTCCATTGTTCCGGTAGTCAGTCACATATCCAGGGCCTCGCTTACTCCTTTGTGGCTGCAGTCTCTATTGTGTCACTCTCTGCGTAGTGAGTGTCCTGTGGGCATTCTGCTATTAGGGCCTATCCGCTACTCCTGGCCTAATAGCACCATTCTTCCATTGTCTCACTGATTCACACGAACTGTAACCTGACCTGTGTCAATATTATATTTTGCTATACATATGTACTGGACCCATGTGGGTTATTGATTTCACTATAACCTGTCCTGTGTCAGTATTATATCTGTACTTATATGCTGGACCCGCGAGGGTTATTCTAATTCTGTATGGTTTAAATAAAACTGTGTTTTTACCAAACCTTCCGTCTCTGAGTGTACATAAACCCGTTACAGGCTTTGATGACTATAGCATCCCAATGTTGCACTTTTGTTAACACAGATTTTTATTTTTATGTTAAATTTGATTTGTACATATGATCTGGCAGATTCATGATCTCATTCATGACTACAAAAAAGTAAATTTGTACATTAGGACACATCTGTCTGAAAGGGACATATTTAGATTTTGCTCTCCGATATTTATGAGGTGCTTGAGTAGTATTTATATTAGTTACATTCATATAAGTTGAATTCATCACACTACATGGATTCACTGAGTGGTTTGTAAAATTGTTTGGCTAAGAGTCATTTTCACCCAAAAAGGTGTAGATCCTTAAAGAATTTGAACTTGTCAATCTTAGAGCTAGGGAGGAAGAATGTCCTTTGGACAATACTTTCAAATGTGTGGGAGTAAGTATATGTCCTGAAAAATTAATTATCTGGAGATTCTGCTCTCCTGTATATGAGAGGTCCCGACTCAAAATCTCTCCCCTCTGGTGGACATATGATTGAGATAGCCCCTCTGCATCTGAATACACTGGTAAGTGTTGTCTGATCATTTTCCTCTTACCCACTCTGTTTATCTTATGTTTCGCTCCCTTAGGGACAGGCATTCATCCTCAAATGGGATGATAAAAAAGGGTTTGGGATAGTATTAACAGCTGCAGTTTGCCCAGCTGATGCTGTACTTCCAGATTCAGCACTGCCAGTTTCAGTTTTGTTTTCAGATTCAGATGCTCATATTCCTTCTTTAATGGTAGGGGTGGAATTATTTCTACGTATGCTCCTTGGTAATTTATACAGACTTTCATGTTTGAAATCAGCCAGGTCTCCAATACATTTTTTCTTTTTCCTGTTATTTGTGTCTCCAGAGTATCAATTTCTAGGTTGATGTTATCTATATCGGATTAAGAAGATTCAATAAGCTCAAAGGTCTTTTTCAATTTCTCCTCAATTTCTATTATGTTTATTTTTCAATATTTTCAATAATCTCATTTTTGTATTCTTGAAGAGTACTTATGAATGTAGTTGAACACTTGTTACGGGTTTCTTCCACCTTTTGTTTATAGTGTGTTTCATTAAACTTAAAACATGGGAAAATGTATCTCTTAACCCTCTGGTGATAAGTTTTTGATCAATGTATTTCTCATACATTACTTTATTCCGCCAGGTGCTATCTGATATTCTCTCCAACAATTTGGGATAAATGTTGGACTCAGAATTGGTCTGAATTGGTTGATCTGACAAAAAAAAAATCTTATTTGCCTGTGTGACCCATTTCTCCTTTCTATTTAAATTTGTATTGGTACTCATATTTTGAGGTGGATGGTGGGGGAACAAGAGCTCATTTTTTTAATATGGTATCATTATAGTGACAATATTTTCTTCTTATGGCAAAGGTCTGAGACACTCCTTAAGGATTTCATTTCAAACATAAACCTTAATAATAATTTAAATTTAAAATTAACTATGGAGTATAACCCCTGTAGGATTAAGTTCCTTGATATCACCATTTCCCAACAGGAGGATGGAAACCTGGGAAGAGACTTGTTTCTATAAGAAACAGCCAGACACTGTTAGCATCCTACATTATTCGAGCTACCATCTTCCCAGTGTAAAAAAAGAATATCCCCGTCAGAGAATTCCTGCTCCTCAGGAGAAATTGCTCCGACACAAATATCTTAAAAAAACAAAAAAACAAACAAAAAAAAAAACAAAAACAGAAAAATTTACTACAAGATTACTACCGAGAGGCTATTCAAAGAGAAAACTGAAGGCAGCATATCGGAAAGCTTTAAATAAACAGAAAGCAGAACTACTCCAAGTGTAAACTAAAGAAAATGATTATCAGATCCGTTTCATTACTAAATGCAATGCTCTAAAGAAATGGAACAAATAATAAACAAACACCTTCCGATTCTTTTACAAGATTTATGTTTGAAAGAAATAATAGGGAATAAAATGTGGACATGTTACTGCAAAGCCCCTAATCGGAGCAGTTGCTTAGTATGGAGTCCTTTTCAATCATCCAATCAGAGAATCTTATCCACACATGGATCCCACGCATGCGGCAGGTGCAAAATCTGTCCCTATATGAGAAAGCATACAGAAATAAAAAAAGACAGGTTTGGCAAAGTGCATAATATTTTAGATGTCATCACCTGTGCGACAAAGGGAATAATTTACTATGTGGATTGCCCTTGTAGATGAATATACTTTGGCATGACCAAACGCATGCTGAAACAGTGAATTCTAGAACATCTTGGGAATATTTCCCATGCTCGTTCACATATCCAGGAATTCAGAGCCTTAACTAATGTGGCTAGACATTACTTTAATAACCACAATTGCTCCCCAAATGGAATATCTGTCTGGGGTCTGCAAAAATTCACGTTGGGCATCAGGGGTGGTGATTTAGAAACCAAGCTTTTACAAGTTGAAAATAAGTGGATTTCAGAGGCATAACTAGAAATCACCAGGCCCTAGTGCGAAAATTGCCATGGGCCCCTCCAACCTCACACCCACCTATATCACTGTCCCCCATGCCCCCTCTTGTATATCACTGCCCCCTCCTGTATACATTACTGCCCCCCAAACCCTCTCCCATACATCACTGCCCCCATGCCCTCTCCCATAATAAATATGCTTGGCTACCTTTTTGTTAAATGATCTGGTGATTATTCTGCTTGCCAGGGTTTTCAACCAGGATCTTCAGCAGATATTGGGGCAGGCATGTCTTAAATAACTGAAAGGGGTAAGCAAAATATTATTGAGTGACCTGGCACTCAAAGGGTTATCATAGCCCTGTCTCCTATAGAAGGTCTTCACTCCCTATGCACACTGCCTTGAAACGTGCATTCATTCATCACAGTGCCCCCTCTGGCGGAGGCCCACAGAGCAGACAATACGATGAATGCTAAACAGGGCTCCGCTAACCCTTTGAGTGCCAGGTCACTCAATAATAGTTTGCTTACCCTTATCAGTCATAAGACTTGTCTGCCCCAATATCTCAGGAAGATACGGTCTTAAGATCCTGGCAAGCAGAATAATCAACGGATCATTTAAAAAACAGGTAGCCAAGCATATTTATTATTAAGCTCAGTCAGGCTGCATTTGTAGGGTTGACTGGGCAGTTGGGCCCCCTGCAGTGACGGGCATGGTCGCGACCGTGGTTGTTAGGCCACTGCCAACTCTGAAGAATCAATGGAAAAATGTGCATCAGCCAAAAGCTCTCTCCGAGAGCTCTTAGTGTGAAATGTTTCCAAAAAATTATGAATTCATCCAGTAGAATTGTTCTTTCTAAGGTTACAGCTTAAGCCAAGTTGGCAATTTCCCAATAGCTCTCCCCCAGGGCCCAGAGTGTATAACAGTGCTACAAGAATTATTCTAAATGTAGTAAGGAAAGGTAGCTACCCAAAGAGAAATATATACACATACATACATACACACATACTCACTCAGCCATATGTACATGTTCGTGCTTATCCAGAGCTGCTAAATCAGGCCTTGAAGAACAATTAACATAAACCACATTTGAGAAATCACTGCTTGAACACATACACACAGAAGAGAAGCAACACTTCTCCCCATACATTCCTGGCATAAAAAGCACAGGTAAGGGAACATTTAGGAAGCACCACTGACCACAATATGGTGTCCCTTGCTATTTACCATGAAAAACCTATTAATACGGGTTTAGCCAACTTTAAAAAGGCAAGTTTTACAACGCTAAAAGCAATATTAAATGACATACATGGGATGTAAACATTCAAAGAAAAAAATGCACAAGAAAGATGGCATTTGTTTAAAATCCTTTTAGATAAATATATGCATCAATATATGTCATTGGGAATATATACAAAAGGAGCAAATTGAGACCAAGTGGTTTAATAATGAGATTTTCAGGGAAATGAGAAATAACAAGGGTCAGATGCATTATTTTAAAGAAATATAAAGTATGTAATAGATTCTGCAAAAAAGCAATTAGTCTAGCTAAAATTGAAAATGAGAAAATGATTATAAAAGAGCTAGAAATATACTATAAAAAAAATTTCACGAGTGTATCAATGACAAATGGATTACGGTTTAAATTGGTCCTTTTAAAGCTGAGCCAGATGAATAAATTAGTAAGGGTGAGGCTATGGTTGACAACTTAAACACATTCTTTTCACAATTTCATATCAATTACTCTGCTGTAGGTAAAATGTAAATAAATGTTTTTTTTGAGCTACAAATGCAAGTGACCCCTTCCTGAAATTGAAATTTTGTATACTTTTCAAAAAAAAAAAATATATATATATATATAATCTGTTTATTTTGTATTTATTTTGTACCAGAAATGCAGAATGGTAAATATATATATATATATTTTCCTAGAGTATTCACTGTAAACTTAGTTGGTGCCAAATCAGAACACAAACACAGAAAACACTTAGTGTCTGGGGAACCAGGAACAATAAGGAGGAGAAAAAGTGGAGAATGACTAGAAGCAAAGAAATATAGGAGGAGGTAGATGTCTTCTGTGAGGAGAAAGACTGCAGTGTTTGCATGGTCTACCTAGGGATTGAAACTGGTGGAGTAGAAATAGGGGTTGGCGAAAAGTGAGAAACATTTCCCACATTACTTTTCATGAAAAACATATAAGTTTTTGCTTTTTTCATGAAGTTTTTCTTTTGGCCTATGCAACATTTTTCTCCTTTTTGCCAATTCCAACAAATTTTTCACCTATGTTTCCTATTGTGCAATATTTTCAATACTATAGTACTTCTTCTGAGGGCTGCAGTGGAGAAATAAGTAACTGAATGTTGTGAGTCCTACACCAACATATGTGTTCCTCCTTAAGGGACATTGGCACATATTCATGATGATGTCAATAGATTAAAAAAAAAAAAAAAAGTATAACCTATAATGCTGCAGATGTGCATAGTAATGGTGGTGGGGACTGGAGTAGTGCGATTGATGTGTGTATATTATATTATATATATATATATATATATATATATATATATATACACATATACATATACACACACACACACTACTGTGGAAAAGTCTTAGGCAGGTGGGATAAAATGTTGTAAAGTAAGAATGCTTTCAAAAATACATGTTAATAGTTTATTTTGATGAATTAACAAAATGCAAAGTGAGTGAACAGAACAAAAAATATAAATCAAAATCAATATTTGGTGTGACCATCCTTTGCCTCCGAAACAGCATCAATTCATCTAGGTACACTTGCACACAGTTTTTTAAGGAACTTCTTGGAGAACTAGTCACAGTCCTTCTGCGGATTTAGGCAGCCTCAGTTGCTTCTCTCTCTTCATGTAATGCCAGATAGACTCTATGATTTTGAGATAATGGCTCTATCAGGACCATACCATCACTTCCTGGACTACTTGTTCTACGCTGATGATAGTTCTTAATGACTTTAGCTGTATATTTGGGGTCATTGTCATGCTGTAGAATAAATTTGGGGCCAATCAGATGCCTGTACTTTTCAGCATTGAGGATGTCATTAATTCTGCAACTCCATTTGCATAAATGAAGCCCCAAACTTGCAAGGAACCTCCACCATGATTCACTGTTGCCTGCAAACACTCATTCTTCTCCTTACCAATCTAAAGCCCTTTGGTGAACAAACTGCTTTCTGCTAAAGTCAAATATTTCAGATTTTGACTCATCAGTCTAGAGTACCTTCTGCCATTTTTCTGCACCCCAGTTCCTGTGTTTTTGTGAATAGTTGTCGATTGGCCTTGTTTCCATGTTGGAGGTATGGCTTTCTCGCCATGAAGACCACTTCTGATCAGACTTCTCTGGACAATTTTATTCCTCCTACACAGCTGTTTCAGTTAATGATAGTGTTTCAACCTACATATTAAATTGATCATCATTAGCACCTGTTTGGTATAATTGTTTAATCATACACCTGACTATATGCATTAAAAAATCCCAGACTTTGTGCAAGTGTACCTAGAAAAATGTATGCTATTTTGAAGGCAAAGGTTGATCACACCAAATATTCATTTGATTTAGATTTTTCTTCTGTTCACTGACTTTGCATTTTGTTAATTGATAAAAATGAAAGTAATTAATGCCTGGAAAAGTAGTGGTACTAGTAAGTAAAAAAACTACAGTTCTGTTTACATCTATTTTATCACCAACCAAGGGGTAAAAACCTTCTAGCCACTATTTTGCTAATGGGCTAAAACAGCAAAGATTTTAATAGCTGTGTTTAAAGTGGATTTCCCTGTGGACAAATTGGACCTTTCGCCCACCCCTAGTCAGGGGAATGTTGTGGGCTCTCTTGACCGCTAGTCTGGCTGCTACTCATCACTTCCCCTACCACTACAGCATCATCTGGAGGATCTACTGTGTTAACGCTATTCCCACCAGCTACTTCACCATCACTATTACTAACACCAATCACATCAATTTCAGTCTTGGAGTCTTCGTCACTACTATTATCACCCTGTCACTCACTCCTAACACTCCGAGTCTGTAGCTGCTATATCTTAGTAGTAGAATTAATGGTGGGACTGCTTGGGGATGGCAAGTGTCACTTAGTGTCCCTTGCTGTCACACTTATCTCCTGCTCACCCCCCACCCCTCCTGAGAGTCTCAAATCACCCTGGCAGGCCCATAACTGGCAGCAGTTAAAGAAGCTGGCCTGTCCTGTTCACACTAATACTACCCTCTTCTTCCTCTGCCAGTAACACACATTTCTTCAAGATCCCTAGGGGGACTGGCCATCATTGAGTCTGGGGAATCAGGGCATCTAGACCCTTTAATGCTGGTAGTGCTCACATCATCCTCCTCCAACTAACTGGACTCATAATGGTATACAAAGAAAATGAGGAGCTGGAAGCACCATCTGCTCATAGTGATAGCACTCAAAATGACCCTCTACTTCCTCACTTTTCCACAATTTTGCAAAGCACAATAGCCTAGTACCCTCTCTCTCTCAATAGCTGCTTGTATTGTGTTTCACTTCCTGGAAAATGTCATGTTTTTATAGCAAAAAGGTGAAAACATGTAATTGAAAGGGTGAAAAGTTTGTAGCCATTGAAAAAAAAATAGCAAAACAATTTTGGCAATGGGCAAAAACAGCAAAGATTTCATTATCATTATTTAAAGCAGAATTTCCAGTGAAAAAGTGGATAACCTCAGGGTTTACGTGGATTTTTTCAGCAGAACATGACAAGACTTTTTGTACACCCCTACTTAAGACAATATCTGAGAAGAAAGTTATAACAAAAATGATCAACAAAAACACACTTTTATATCATTTTATCCAAACAGTCCAAGGATAAAATCATCACAAACTTTATTGTTGATCAAAGATACAATACCTTGTAATTCAATAGACCTGTGAACAACCAAGTGGAGATATTTCAAGTCTCCCCAAGATCCCTAGGGGAGATATAGGGGGACTGGCAATAATTTGCTTTGGCTATCAGGGCATCCAGACCCTTTAATGTTGGTAGTGGTCACTTCCTCCTCCACAGATTCACTCTATACATAACAGCCCTGCCATCTCCTCCCATTCACTGGATGCATAACAGCCCTTCCATCTCCTCCTTTTATTAGTACTCCAGGTGTTCACATTGATGGCAAACACTATGACCCTCTGCTACCTCAATTTTTCACAACTTTGCACAGCCTAGCACCCTCTCTTTCTGTAGCTGCTTGTATTGTGTTTGACATCCTGGAAATGTCATGTTTTTATAGCGCAAAATTTGTAAGTAAAAGGTGTGAAAAATTTGTAGCCATTGAAAAAACTGCTTCTTTTAAAGCGGATTTTCCCACGATACAGCAGACAACCATATGGTTTTAGTGGATTTTTTTGCAGGAACATGATGGGACCTTTCTCCCATCCCAAAGTAGAAGACAATACAAGTTTTGTTAAATCATATAGATTGTCTTCCATGACTTGCTTCTGTCACATAGAATATAAACCGAGATAAATAAATGCCTCCAATACTTACCTGTTGGACCATTTATAGTAAAAGTAAATAAGCAAATTTTAATAGCTTTCAAAGAGCATGTAGCACACTTTGGAAGCATAATAGATAAAACAACCAGGATGGGAAAAACACAGATTTGCAGAGTCAGATTGAAGAAAAAGTTTATCAAAGTTAAAATTAGACTAAATATTTTATGTAATGGTATTTCAGATGGCATTCCGAAAACCCATAAAAAACGAACAACTATTAAACATAGAATAGACAACAATTTTCTTATAGTGGTGACTCCTACAAAGTGCCTGTATTTATACTAAATATACTGTTCAGTGCTCTGACCCATGAAGTTTGCACTTTTTAAATAAAACTTGAAATGACACATTGATACAGTACAATAGCCAAGACAGATTGATTGTAGAAACACTTGCACAGAAAATCTAATCTTTGATTTAATTTTCAATATTCATTGTCTCTCAACTACTGTTTGTCACTGCAGAAATGGGGCTGTCATTGTTTCTCTTCAGAACACTGAATGTAATCAACGATACACAGAAGTTGCATCAGAAATCTCATTTAGAAACCTATGCACTCAAGCGAATAATTGAAAAAATAAGATTTACACTTGGGCTAGCACAGTGTAAAAATATGATGCTCCAAAAAACATGCTCATCCCCCAAATCAAAATGAGAAGTTTTCATTTAATGCCAGATACAAAAGTATTTATATAACTTAGTGGCATACTGATTAAGGTGCAGCAGCAGTGCAGAGAGGAGTTGGAAACCAGTGTGTAACATGTCTAGATTCAGAAACATTTGATGTGCATGCATCTTATGGATATAGAAATTCCAATCATAATATCATACATAGTAAAATATTTGCTGTAGCTGAAAATATACATGCATCCATCAAGTCCAGCCCATGCCAAATTACCCCTGTTGATCCATAGGAAGGCAAAAAACCCCAGTAATTGAAGCCATTGCCAATTAAGCCCCAAGTTCCTTCCATATTGACTCCAAATGGCAGTCGTATATTACCACAGATCAACATCTTATCTGCTTTGAAGCAAACCATCATATTTGCAATATTATTCTGTGCTAGATAGGTATCCATACTTTTTTTTTTTTTTTAAAGCAGCAACGTCAAGCGCTGCATCTCAAGGCAAACAATTCCATAATTTACTGCCCTTACTGTAAAAGATCTCTGCTTTTGTTTTAGTCAAAAGCGCATTTCCTCTAGTTTTAATGGGTGACCTCTTGTTCTTAGATCAGTTCTTTGTGTAAATAGTTAATTGGATATTTATTTGTATTGACCTCAAATTTATTAAATTAGATGTCTCTTCTCTAATTTAAACAAACCCAGTTTCTATTTATAACTCAGATCCTCCAATCCCTTAATCAGTTTTGTTGCACATCTCTTCACTTGTTCTAGTTCGACAATATATTTAAGGACTGGTGCCCAAAACTGTACTCTATATTTTAGATGAAGTCTTACCAAGGATTTATATAGAGGTAGAATTATACTTGCATCCCATGTATCTATACCCCTTTTATGCAGGATAGTACCTTATTTGCTCTTGAAGTAGCTGAGTGACTCTGCACACTGCTATGAAGCCATTCGTCTATCAGTACTCCTAAATATTTCTCCAATGAGGATTCCCAAAGTAGTTTTACATTTAGTATATATTAGAATGTTTGTTTCTACAGCCCAAATGCATAACATTACATTTATGTACATCAAGTGTCATCGCCCACTCAGTTCATCTAAATCCTTCTGCAGAGAAAAAACATGCTGTTCTGTATGAATTGCCTTACATAGCGTATTATCATCAGCAGAGATTGAAACATTACTTTCATTTCTCACTTCATGAATAAACAAATTAAAATGCATTGGACCCAGGACTGAACCATGGGGCACCCTACTTACAACTTTAGAACAACTTGAAAAGGTTATGTTTACAACAATGTCATCAGTGAAGCAGTTCTCGATCCATGCACATGTATCACCTCCCAAGCCAAAGTCTTAATTCATGCAGTAACCTGTTGTGTGTCAGTTCTACCAACACACATTAAGTATGAACATATTACACAGGACTTTTAGAAAAATGTTGTTATGTCATGGTATTAAAGGAGTATTAAGTTTTTAAGAAGTTAAACGTTTTAGGACCAGGAGTGTGCAGTACATTGCAAAGTTGTATTGCATACTCCTCTAGTAATACTTCGTTTTAACTTTATTTTATTTTGTAGGCATTAAAAAAACATGAAGAATGATATAAGTCTTATCTCTCAAACCTTTATGGTTTATGAGATATTCACAAGCAAAGTTTCCCCCTCCCTCCCGCCCCTTTCACCTAGTGTAAGCAATCTCTTCTCAGATGTGGTATGCAGTCTATAGACCAGACAGATAACAGAAGGGGACACTCTTATTCCTATGAAAACAATGAAATCCCAGCCCCCCTTGACAAGCTTTTCAGGTTTTTCCCTTATCTTAATTGAAGATTGTCCCTCTCTGCAGTCTACCTGGGCACCTCCCTTCTGCTCTAGCTGAACAGTGTGACATCAGTAAAAGGGGCGGGAGGGGGACACTTTGTCATTGAATTACTCTGGAACTACAACTCCAAAGTCCAAATACTATGATGATTAATTAGAGCTGCTTTTATTATGAAACATTACTATCCCTTTAAAGGTTTAAATGAGATTTCTAAAATCAAACCTTTCATCAGTTTTCACTTGAAGTGGCAGTTTCCATAAATGCATTAATAACTGTTTGGATAGCATTGAATATTAGTAATTTTTACTTCACAAAACATATGACTACTCCTTTTTATAATTTTTATAATGTCAACATCTATAAATGTTATTTTACCTAGTTTATCTTAAATCTACTGGTGGGTGAAAAGTGAGAAAAATTTCCTGCTTGACTTCTAGAAAAAAGGAAACATACAATTTTTCTCTTTTTTTGCAAAATGTTTTCTCTAATGCACAATTTTCCTCCTTTTTTGCCTATTCCAGCAAATTTTGTCACCTATTTCACACATTTTTCTCCTATTCAACACATTTTTCACCTATACAAACAAATTTTGTGCCTATGTTTCCTATAGTGCAACATTTCCCAGCACAATATTACATCTTCTGAGGGCTGTAGAGAAAAATAAGTAGCTGAAAGTCAAAGTTGTGTGAGTCCCACAACAACATATACCTTGAAAAATTTGATAGCATGCAGAGTGCATTTGTCCTTTGCCCACAACACTCACTTCCTGCTTAAGTAACAACCTAATGTACAACCTACAATGTGGCAGATGTTTACGGTAGTGGTAGGTGAGGGTCTGGCATGATGTGATTGGTGGGACCTTGACAAACTTCATCCACCCCAGGAGGAGAGGTATCATCATGATTTATTGCGCATGTTGCGACAACCATTGGAGTACCACTTTACTCCCATATCCCTGCACCGCTCCACCTTTCCCCCTACCCCTTGTGCATTTGCTGGTTTTTACTCAACTTGTGTGTGTGTTTTTATTGTCTACATCAAACAACTGATAGATTGTGATGTCTTGCCTTAGCCCTCAACAAAATTCTCAATGTCGTTTGCGGTCTATCAAGTCTGCCTCAATCACAGAACTCGCATCAGGCTCCCAGTCAGCTGTCTGTCACCTAATATATTTATTTGTTTCATTATTTATGTATTAATTTTTAAAATGTTTATTATTATTTTATTCTTTTATTTATTTATTTTTTAAGTTGTCCACCTTATCTTTTCACCACAAAAATAATGATAACAAAAAAAAAAAAAAAATCAACAACTTGTTTCCCCAGACTTCCCCAGCACAGACACAATAAAAACAAAACTCGACAAGCAAATTGGACCCTAGATGCCTGTATCGTGCCAGTCAGACACACTGAATTTTGTGGTATTTGGAGTCAACCGCCTTCCTTCTCCCCTAATTCAGAGAACAAATGTGCTACCTAAAAGACTCAATAAACTAAGCTTCCATTTCCCTTTATTTGCCTATCTTCTCTAGATCAAAAGTCACAATTGGGTACAGATAGTAAGTAGTGTAGAGCATGTAAGCTCCAGAGTCCAACATGTTCTCCCATGTATTATACACACATTAACACAGTAACATAGTAATTTAGGTTGAAAAAAAAGACTTGCGTCCATCTAGTTCAACCCTTTTCCTATTCCTGTTTACCATCATTGATCCAAAAGAAGGCAAAAAACCCTCAATACAGCAATGTCAAATTCTGCCCTGAATGGGGGGAAAATTCTTCTTGATTCCAAATGGCAATCAGATTTCTCCTTGGATCAACAAGCCCTAACTAAATATTAATCTCAATATGAATGTAAATAGCCCTCTATGTTCTGTTCTTTTAAATAAATATCCATGCCCTTTTTAAAGGTATCTAATGTATTCAATAGCACCACCTCCTCAGGCAGTGAATTCCATACCTTTATTTTCCTTACTGTAAAGAAACCCTTTTGTAGATGAAATTTCCTTTCCTCAAGTCTAAGCGGGTGGCCCCTTGTCCTTTTTACTGTTCTGTTAATGAACAGGTCTTTGGAAAGCCCTTTGTATGGGCCCTGAACATATTTATATAGTGTTATCATATCCCCTCTAAGACACCGTTTTTCTAGTGTGTACAAGTTTAACTTTTTTAGCCTTTCTTCATAACAAACTTTCCATTCCCCTTACTAGTTTTGTAGCCCTTCTCTGTACTCTCTCTAGTCCCATAATGTCTTTTTTCAGAAAGGGTGCCCAGAATTGAACAGCATATTCTTTGCAGCTGCCAGCTGGCATAGCATGCTACTGCTAAGTCTATTGTCTACCATTACTCCCAAATCCTTTTCATTAGTAGATTTCTCCAGAGAAACACCATTAAAACTATACGTTGCATTTTTATTATTATACCCAAAATGCATAACTTTACACTTGTCTGTGTTGAATCTCATTGACCATTTGCCTGCCCAGTTACTCAATTTGTCCGAATCCTGTTGTAATGAAGACACATCCAGTTCAGACTTTATTACCTTACTTAATTTTGTGTCATCGGCAAACACTGATACATGGCTCCCTATGCCCTCTGGGAGGTTATTAATAAACAAATTAAAAAGAGGACACACAGGACAGATCCCTGAGGTACTCCACTTATCACGTTTATCCAATTGGAGAACTTAGCATGCAAAGAGTGGTAGTAAATGCCATCTTTCAGCCAATTTCCAATCTACACACAAACTTTTTCCCCTAGGCCTATTTCATTCAATTTGTACAGTAACCTCTTGTGTGGAACCATATCAGATGCCTTGGCAAAGTCTAAATAGATCACATCACCCGCACTCCTGCATCTATATTATTACTCACTTTTTCATAAAATGCTATCAAGTTAGTTTGACAAGACCTGTTAGAGTAGCAAGAGCAGCAAGGGCAATGTATAAAGTTTGATATAGAGGTGGGTGACTGTGGGATAACAGCTGCAGAAAGTATAAGTGGAAGTGGCCCTGTGGGGTAGGGATGGGTGAATATTTTCACCTCAAACCAAAATCGGCAAGTGTCGTTTCTTTGAATTTATTGCCAAGTTCATTGCATTGAAATCAATGGGAACATTGAATTTACACACAACACAAAGCCAATTTTATTTTATTTCACAAATGCATAGTATAAAAAGGGTATGACGGTGCTTATGTTGATGAACTGTGGGGAAACAATCAGTTGAACAGGAATTTTTTTGGGGGGGTTGTTGACTGGGATTGGGGAGACAGTTAAAACAATTAAATTAAAAAAATAAGATATGGTATAAAATGGGTCTGAGAAAGGTGCCTGTGTTGGTGGGTGGAGTCTGGGGAAAGAATCAGTTGAACAGGGAATTTGTTTTTTTTGGGGGGGTTGTTTACTGGTATTGGGGGGGACAGTTAAAAAATAAAAAATAAAATAAGACATTGGTATGTAACATGGCAGATTGATACTTGACAGGATAGACTATTTTGTAGTGGATGATTTGCAGGACTTGTTGTTAAGTGACCAAGCCCAGAGGAAATATTCATTTGCAGGATTTTGGCTTTTAAAGTCACAAACCCTGAAGAATCCAAGATATTTTTTTTTTATCAATTTGGCTCTGAGGAATCACAGATAATTATCATCAATTTGGCTTGTTAGCATCACAAGCCCTGAGGAATAAGTGCACCTGCTGTTCTTGCTGCTGCTGAGTTCTTTAAGCAGAAGGATAATTAGACAGCTCAAGGAGACTTAAATCAACAAAAGCAGTAACAAGGGTGATGAATTATCGAGGTTCCACTTGCCACTACTAACTCCAGTGATGTGCCTGAGGCAGTAGCAGCACCATAACTAGCCCCCACCACTTCAGGTATGTGTGAAGAAAAGAAGTTGGCCAATAATGCTTCTCCACCTACCTCTTATCCAAAATCATGTGGCTAGCACACCACACAGTGTGAAATGGGTGGACACTAAATGCTACATCCTAACATCTAATGAATGGCTATCAGGTGGTGGGGAAGGCCAGGATGAAAGAGGCACACCACCAGAAGATGTAGCAACAGGATCTTCCCGTGCCTGGAACTTAGAACAAGAAGGTGATTGCGAGCCAGGTGTTTCACTCACCATCAAACTTTCAGGTTCTGGCTAGGTTTCTCTATTCTTCCTCCTCACCACTGGTTGCCTTTGGGGAGAGGCAAGGGGTACAGCAACAGTGGTGCCAGATTTCTTTGGTGGGGGTTTGGCTTTAACATGTTTCATACAAATGTCATGGTGTGTGTGATGAGGGCAGTTGTGCCAAGGTGCATTCCCTCCTTTCTTCTTTCACTGATTTTTCACAAATTGTGCACAGTACCATCACTGCTGACTGCACTGTACCTGCCCCAAGAAAAATAGTCCTACACCTTAGACTTCAGTGGGAGGGGAAAGATAGAGAAGAATTACTTTTCTTTTTCTCCTCTACTTTCCCTTTCACTGGCTTTGGCAGAGGATGATGTTGCTGCTACTGCCTGAGAAACACCACTGCAACTAGGACCAGGAGTATTGCTGCTGGCAAGTGGGATATGTCCTAGTCTCTCATTACTTGTTGACCCCATTCCCACTGTGTCCACGGTGGTCTGTGGTGCACTAGCCTGCTCCTCAGCATCCTGCTGACCTTGCAACTCAGCAGTGGCAATAATTAGAGTAGTTGCATCTCCGCAAATTCCAAAAGCTCATTGCTATTGGTGATGTCCATCTTCATCCTGTCTCCCATTCTTTCTCAGTTTGGGCTAAAATGGCCATCCATGTCTCTTCCACCCCAGCTTCTCCATCATCATTCATCACCACCACCACCAGTCCCTCCGTGCTGCTGCTGCTGCTCTATTACAGACATCTCACTGGTTGGAGGAGGTGATGAGAAATGTGACAGGGCAGCATGTTGACCGCCAACGTTTTGGCCGTTTTACTATTCCATAGACACTATGCCATCAACACTGGGATGTAACTCATTGCGTCATCTTCAGTGCTTTAAGATGGTTTAGTAATAATACTGGAGCTGGTGGTGGTGATGATGGTTTTGACATCAAACTCAGAAAGAGGGATCACCATAATTTATTGCACACACTGCAGCAATCATGGATGCTGTCAGTTCTTGGACAACCACTTTACTAAAATGTCCCTGCACTGCTCCAAATCCTTTCACTGTCCCCCTACCCCTTGTATGATTGGAGGACATTACTGAACTGTGTTTTTATGTATTTATGTATTTTAGCTAACTGTTCCCCTTTCCTGATCACTGTTAAACAATAAAAAAATCCCCTATATAACCATCAGATCAGGAAGAAACTTGGATTATGTTTTACTGTGTCTTCCCAGTAAGTCACACAGAATGTTTGGGTAATTCTCCTCTGCTCCCTCCTCACACCCCCAGACTCCCCTGATACAGTGATAACAGCCAGATAAAAAAAGGAACTTTGACAACAGCTGCCCGTGTGTACACGTCATACAAAATTTGCTTTGCTCCCTTTTCAAACCCATGAACTCCCACAAGACAAAACTAATTGCCACATCAGGAGGAAACTTGGAACACGTCTGCCTGTGTCTTCCCAACCAGTTACACCCAAATTTTGGGGTATGTGGAGTCAAACTCCTTTTTCCCTTCTTGTCTCAGAGACTTCCCTAATAGAGAGAACAAATTTCCTGCCTACAGGACTACCAAAACTAAGCTTAAACTCCACTTTATTATCCTGTTTTCTCTGTATCAGAAATGTGCTGCTTTCCTTTACTCCCACAAACACAGAATGACATTCTGTGACAAACAAACAATACAGTGCCCCATAGCCATAGCCAATGCATTTAACAGCTACTTTTTTGGATATGCCACCACCCTGATTAAACAAAACAAATGTAACTCTGAAGTTCTGCCATGTACAGAACAGTCACTGACACCTGTTGCCTGGTTCAACAGTGCAAATGAATTCAATTTCATGCCAGTCAATGAAAGTGAAATATACGATCACCTCCTCAACCCAAAACTGAAATCACAAATCGAGCCCTGACCAAACTACCAGCAATTTTATTAAAGCTCAGTGCCATGGTCACAGCCCAATAGATAGAATCTTTAATTAATGCCTCTCTGACATCAGGGTACATGCCCAAATCCTGGAAGGTGGCTACAGTTGTGCCTATCCACAAAAGTGGGGAGAAAAATGTAGTATCAAATTACAGACCAATATCGCTCCTCCCCACTTTATCTAAAATCCTAGAGAAATTTGTACACGTGTAACTATATAAATATTACCAACAGACCAGTTTCTTCACCCCTCTTCAATCAGGCTTTCGACCAAATCACTCAACAGTCACGTCTCTTCTAAAAGTAACCAATGATATCCAGACTGGCATGGAAAATGGTGAACTCACTGGAGCAATTTTCCTAGCTTTTGCTAAGGCCTTTGACTATAACATTCTTATAAGCAAACTCCAAAACTCAGGATTGGGTAATAATTCTCTAGACTGGTTCCAATCCTATTTATCAGATAGAATGCAGTATGTGTCAGCTGCTGACAAGGACTCCCTTCCACTCAAGGTAACAAGTGGAGCTCCCCAAGGCTCCATTCTTGGCCCTTTTCTATTTTCTCTTTTTATAAATGATCTGCCCACAGTTTCCAAATCATCTTCAGTACATATGTATGCAGATGACATCATAATCTATGGTAAAAATTCAAGCATATCACAACTTGAAACCGTATTACAACAAGATTTCTGTGAAGTTGAAAGATGGATAACAAAAACTTTTCTTAAAAGCAGACAAAACCGTCACAATGATATCTGGCACAAAGCACAAACTGTATAATCTCGACAATATCCACCTATCCATTGTAACAGAGTCTAATCGTAAATTGGCCCCAGTATACTCCTACAAATATCTTGGTATGTAGTTTGACCCTAACCTCTCTTTTGGTCATCATATTGACAAAATTAACCTCCAAACTTTATTCCAAAATAAGTACTAATTTTAGAAACAAATCATGTTTAAGTACCCTGGTGAGAAAACTTATTGTACAACAAATGTTGCTGCCAGTCAGACTATGGTGACGTAGTATATGCTCCAGCGCCAGAAATCCATCTTGGTAAACTTGACACTCTATATAATTAATTAAGCCGTTTTATCCTCCAATGTACACTACCCATCATTGTGACATGCTTAAAGAACTAAAATTGGCTAACATTCAAATCTAGACATAGTCTTCACCTTTCTTGCTTAGTACACAACCACTTCTCTGGAAAACTACCAGACTACCTGAGCAGTATGCTCACTCCTGCTCTCCATGCTAACTATAACCTTCGCTCCACTACTAACAACTCACTGCGTATACCACAATACAAGAAAGAAGCTGGAAGATCTGCCTTCTTGTTCAGAGCTCCAAAAACCTGGAACAATCTGCTGGAAATAATCACATCTGCTTCCAGTCTAAAACCCTTAAAAGCAAATGCTTCTTTATATCTAAAAACAGTGTATAATTGTATATAATTTCAATATTTAATAAGTTTCTCTTTTAAGGCAAAAACTTTCATCCATCCCTACAGGTCACATAGCAAGAAGACCTAATGGTAGATAGGCCAAATTAATTTTGGAATGGATTCCACTGGATACTAAATGCCCAAGAAGAATTCCAAAGATAAGGGGCTAGATTCTATTACAGGTGCTAATTTTATCAATGTTTTTATCTCCAGTTTTCCCCTTAGACGTCAATAGGAAAATGTTTGCTAAAACAGGTGTTTACATTTAGCACCTGCAACAGAATCTAGTCCAAGATGGGTAGATGAAATTACCAAATTTGTTGGTAGACATTGGCAACAAAAGGCACAGGGCCAAAGTTGCTGGAGGCATGCTGAGTAGGCCTTCATTCTGCAGTGGATCAACAATGTCTGTTAATGATGATTAGGGATGGGGGAAAATTTCCGCCTCAAACTGAATTCGGTGAAAAATGGCACTTTCCGCTTGGGAAAAAATTTCCAGCGAAAAGTGCCAATTTTCCATTTTTTTTCGCCTAGCTCATTCCATTGAAATCAATGGGAACATTGGAGTTACACACAACATAATATTTATTTTATTTTATTTCCCAAAGGCATTGTATAAAAGGGGCATGAGGGTGCTTGTGTTGGTGGGGTGTGGGGAAAGAATCAGTTGAACAGAGGATGATTTTTGGGGGGTTGTTTACTGGGATTGGGGGGCAGTTAATAAAAAATAAATCCTAAATAAAATAAAATAGAAACCATGAGACATGGTATAAAGGGGTCTGAGGAGGGTGCCTGTGTTGGTGAATGAATTAATCATTTGAACAGGGAATTTGTTTTGGGGGGTTTCTTGACTGCTATTGGGGGGACAGTAAAAAAAAAAAAGTGATAGAGACAGGAACCCCCCCGACATAAGCTGCCACTGGGGTGGATTTTACTTGACTTGATAGAATATTTTGTAGAGGATGATTTGTTGTTAGAGGCATATGTAGGACTATGTTTTTTTAATTTATTGTTTTTTTTATTTTTCAAAGCACAAGCCCTGCGAAAAAATAAAAATGCCCCATTGGTCTAGTGCCAGAAGGTCATGTTGGCCAGTAGCCACTAGCCATTGTCAAGTGTCCTCCTGAGTCCTGAGTTGCAACTGCTATTTGTACTGCTGCTGCTGAGTTGTTTAAGCAGAAGGATGATTAGGCAGCTGAAAGGGAATGGGATCAACAATAGCAGTAACATGGAAGATGGATTATGAAGGTTCCACTTGCCACTAATGTTGAGCGAGCGTGCTCGGCCGATGCTCGGATCGGCTCGAGCATCGCTCTGCTCGGCACATGGCGGTACTCGTACGAGTACCGCCATGTGCTCGCCCGACATGTTCGGGTTGCGGGGATCTGTGCCGGAAGAGGCACAGATCCGAAGACGCTCCGCTGGACCACCAGGGAATGGAGGTACAGGGGCATTGCGGAGATGAAGGGGGCATAGCGGAGATGAAGGGGGACATTGTGGAAGAGGGGCATAGACTCTATGCCCCTCTTCCACAATGTCCCCCTTCATCTCCGCTATGCCCGTCTGTCACAATGTGCCCCTTCATCTCCGCTATGCCCCTCTTCCACAATGTCCCCCTTCATCTCCTCTATGCCATAGAGGAGATGAAGGGGGACATTGTGGAAGAGGGGCATAGCGGAGATGAAGGGGGACATTGTGGAAGAGGGGCATAGAGTCTATGCCCCTCTTCCACAATGTCCCCCTTCATCTCCGCTATGCCCCTCTTCCACAATGTCCCCCTTCATCTCCTCTATGGCATAGAGGAGATGAAGGGGGACATTGTGGAAGAGGGGCATAGCGGAGATGAAGGGGGACATTGACCAGGCACCCTCCGCTCATCAGAGCAGGGGGTGCCTGGTTTGATGCTCGAGTGCTCCCATTCATTTGAATGGGGCTCGGGTGCTCGGCCGAGCACTCGAGCAGCAGGGGGTGCTCGGTCAGAGCACCCGAGCACCCGAGCATCGCGGTGCTCGCTCAACACTACTTGCCACAAATGGCTCCAGTGATGCGCCTGAGGCAGTGGCAGCAGAATAAGTAGCCACCAGTATATGTGGAGAAAAGAAGAAGTTGGCTATTAAATCGTCTCCACCTGCCCCTCCTCCAAAACCATCATGGGTGTGTTATTAGAATATATTTTTCCCATGAGAACAGGAACAATGGGTCTCATCAGTAACTGCACTGTGCATAGTGTGTGTGGTAAATAACATCTGGGGGCACAACTGTATCCAAACACCATGACACCGAAAACCAAGTACTGCTGCTGTCACTGTGCCCATTTTCCAGATCCGCTAAGGACACATGACAACTTGCTGACAATTTAATAGTAATGATGAACCCTCCCTGCCACCATCTTAGCTTATTCTGCAGGATGGAATCTCCTCAGATGCCGCTTGATGCACTGATTGCATGCTACCACACTGGCATGTGTGTCAGTGCACCACACAGTGTGCAATAGGTAGAGATGAACTGCCACATCCTAACATCTACAGTGTGGCTATCATTTGGTGAGGGAGGTAATGAACGAGGTGGATTGGCAGAAGATGCAATTACCTTAGAAGGTTTTGGCAAGCTAGTTCTTTCACTAGTCCTGGAACTTCCAGTCTCTGTCTGGGTTGTTCTATTCCTCCTCCACTTTGATTTCCTCCTCACCTCTTGTTGCCTTTCTGTAGAGTCAGGGACAGCAAAAGCGGTGCTTGATTTCTGTGGTGGGTGTTTGTCTTTAACATGTTTGACGTAAATGTCATGATGTCTGTGTTTCATGTGTGATATCACGGCACTTGTGCCAAGGTGTGTTCCCTGTTTTCACTGACTTGTCACAAATTGTGCACAGTGCCATTGCAGATGACTGCACTGTGCCTGCCCCAACAGAAAAATAGTCCCACACCCATTATGACCTCAAGGGGAAGGGAACAGATGGAGAAGAATGGTCTCTCTTCTTGTCTTCCACATTCCCCTTCATTGTTTGTGGCAGCGGATAATGTTGCTGCTGTTGCTGCTACTGGCTCAGATCCAGCACTGCAAATAGGATCATGAGTATTGCTACTGCTGGCAAGTGGAACCTGTCCTAGTCCCGCATCACTTGTTGACCCCATTACCACTGTGTCCACGGTGGTCTGTGGCACGGTAGCTTGCTCCTCAGCATCCTGCTGCCCTTGCTTCTCAGCATCAGAAGCAAAGTATTGGTGGAAGCAGGTTCAGCACTGGCAGCAGGTTCAGCACTAGTGACTTTAGGAACAGCAATGGTGGCACTGGCACCAGGGGCAGCACATCTGGCAACAGGTACAACACTAGTGGCTGCAGGTACAGCAATGGTGGCACTGGTGGCAGGTGCAGCACATCTGGTAGCAGGTACAACACTAGTAGCTGCAGGTACAGCAAAAGGTGGCACTGGCAGCATGTACAACACTAGTGCCAGCACGTCTGGCAGCAGGTACAACACTAGTGGCAGCATGTCTGGCAGTAGGTACAACACTAGTGGCTGCAGGAACAGCAATGGTGGCACTGTCGGCAGGGGCAGAACGTCTGGCATCAGATACAACACTAGTGGCTGCAAGTACAGCAATGGTGGCACTGGCAGCAGGGGCAGCATGTACAACACTAGTGTCAGCATGGGCAGCACATCTGGAAACAGGTACAACACTAGTGGCAGCATGTTCGGCAGCAGGTACAACACTAGTGGGTGTGGGTACAGCAATGGTGGCACTGGCAGTAGGGGCAGCATGTCTTGCAGCAGGCACAGGCAGCTGACCTGTCCTGCTCTCAGCAGTACTACCCTTTTCTCCCTCCCTTCCCATTCCCTTTTCTGCCTCCCTTCTCATTAAATTCCCCAAGATCCCTTGGGGTGAATTAGGGGGACTGGACAGCATTGGTTCAGTACTGCTGGTCACTTCCTCCTCAGACTTCGTGGACACATAATAAGGGTCCTTCCAGTTCCTCTTTTTTGCTGCTTATAGTGAACGGAGTCATTATGAGACTCCCCTTCCTCAATTTTTGCAAAATATCACAGCAGAACAGCACAGCACATCTATTTCACTCTATAGTTGCCTCTATTGTGTCTGCCTTCAGTGAGAACGCCATATTTTTATAGTGGAAGTGCGAAAACAACGTAAATCAATGGGTGGAAACTTTCTAGCCATTGAAAAAATGGCAAAATATTTTGGGCAATGGCCGAAAGATGAGAAAATTTTAACCTCTAGTTTTAAAGCAGATTTTCCTGCGAAAAAGCGGATAACTACGTGGTTTTTGAAAAACTTCTCGCGGGAACATGGCGACAACTTTTTGTCCATCCCTAATGATGATTTTTTTATATTATATTATACACACACACACACACACACACACACACACATTTTTCCTCTGTTTTTGTCCATTAGTTGATTTCAGTTTACAATTTAGGACGGACATCCCTCTTGTTTGTTAGGTTAAGGTATGAATTTAATACATCATTGTATACCCAGACTCACAACTGCAATGCAAAAATCACAAATAGATATTCTGGACTGATATATAAAGGTACATTTCTAAACAAAAGTCTTCTGTTAAATTAAGATACACTGCTTTAAGCAAAACTGCTATTTATTAATAAAAATATATAAACAATTTTAACATGCAGAAACATTTCTAAATCTGAACATCTTTATATTCATTCATGAGCTTACTCACCTATCTCTAGCTCAATTATCAACTCCAAGTCTTTAAGAACCTGTGTAATGCTTATCTAAAAATGATAAAACAGAAGACTTGTAATATGAAAGTTGCATATGATGATGATACTGCAGTTTTTTTCACTGTACCACAGAAAGAGTATACAGCAAGCTATAAAGAATAAACACATAAGCCTATACTTGCCTGAAAAGAGAGAGCATATTAGCATGACAATCACATGATTCAGATGTACTAGCAAGACAACTTTTTGTTTTTAGTTTTATCTTGTTCGGATAAGCAACTTACATTGTCTTGCATGTGGTTTTATTTCTAATTTTATTTCCATATAGGTCACAAAATGGCTAAATCTGTATTTTTCATTTTTATTCAAACTATTTTAATTATTTACAATGTTATTGATAACTCCTTGACTCAAAGGCAATGCATTAGCAAAGTGGTACATATCGTTCTACGGCCATTTAATTATGGGAGTTTCCATTATACAGCTACAGAGCACGCAGGTTTCACCTCATGTGAGGTGGGGGAACGGAAGCCTGAAAGAATATAGGATTGAATGGGGATATGCTTACATACTTTGCATTCATTTCACAGTCTCGCAATACACACAAGTAAGTTAATGTATGAAACACATTGGAAAAAGTGGAGCAACTCACAAAAACTTTGCAGAAAAAAAAAACAAGAAAATGAAAGTGGGTGAAGAGGATATCCTTTTAAGTTCCAGAGAGTTTTTCAACTCATTAAGGCTAATTTAATAAGAGCTGGAGCAATGCTAAAGCAATTTCATCAAAGGGGACAAATAAAAATTCCTATTGATTTAAAGGTGATGCAGTGCATTGGAGCTTTCAAGATTAGAATACATTGCCATTGATTGATTGATTTATTTTTTATTATTATTTATTTATTTATTTTTTTTTTACAGATTTTCTCACTCAGCTTTCTTTATATGACAAAACCATAAGTCATAAATTTAACAACTGAAATGGACTTAAATCATACTAGAAATACAGTGTAAATGTATTAAGTAGGATAAAGATGGTGTTATGATTACATGAATTCTCCTGTGTGAAGAATTCTCCAATTTCTAAGTTACTCAATGAAGCCTATGTATAAGGGGCTTGATTCGATGATCTGCATGTGCTGTCACTGAGAAGTCATTCCACAGCCACACAAAAATCTCAGCAAAAGACAGTTCAAACACCAAATGCAAAAATGAAAAAGGTCACACCTTGCCTCTGATAGCTAGATATAGGTCAGTGCCTCAGGGTGTAGGCAAATAGAGTCAAAATCACAGAGAGAAGAACATACACAACAGCAAGGCATAGTAGAGTCTGGAAGAGTGTGTCACAATATGAAGAACACAACACAGTTTTGTTTTGGTTTTTTTTTTTTTTTTTTTTTTTTTACATACCACAGACATAGCATTGACTATCACAACCCTTTCCTTGCAAACAGAACAATGTTATCTACAATGTCAGTGTCAAGTATGAGTGACTGTTAGACCAAGTGAGAATGAGTGTCAGTGGAGTGTGCTAGAGGCAGCTGTAGCAGAGGGAGTGACATAATGCACTGAATGAGATTGAATTTGATTTATGCAAGCCATTGCGTATGAATGGTGTGCAAGTGATTGAAGAAGAGTAAGTAGGGATGGATGGTGGGACTGGTTGGGAAAGTGGGCAAAGTAGTATAACTACAGGGAGGGGAGTAGAAGGGTCCTGGTCAGGTAGGCAGGAAAAGAAGGGAAGAGTGGCTCACTGGGAGAGGGAGTAGGGAAGAAGGCAGGAGAGTTGTGCAAGTCACGCAAGAGGGTGGGAAGAAGGTGCCAGTGGGATTTAGAAATGAGTCTGGGGGGGGGGCAAATACACAGTCATAGGCAGAACAGGGAAGACTTCACTTCCAGAGTTCCAGCGAGCAGACATGCCAGAAGAGGAGGTGGAAGAGAAGGAGTAGCATGATGTGGCTCATGCTGACAGGCCGAGGGGACCAAAAGTTTCCTATTCTTTACATTCTGCAGCATGAGGACATCCTGCTCAAGGATGAAAGGGGCAAAGGTGAGCCCGGCCAAAAAAAAGAGAGCATGTTAACTGGAGGTTGTTGACAGTGTATCTGCTGTCTACAGGAGGCCATCAAGAAGTGCTTGGCCTACTACAAGAGTGGTGAAGACACTAAAATGGCAGAACAGGCTAGGCACATGAGGAAAATGGACAGAGGAACCCCAGCCCATATTACCTTTGATGGATAGGAGGACATGCTATGCCAGAGGCCTGGTGAGGTTAAAGAAAGTTCAGTCTTCTTACAATTGGGTGTTGCAATATCATTGTCAGGATCACATGTTTTTCTCAAAGGGACTCCAAAAACTAAAAACATTGAAGATTTGGAAAGTGTTTCCAAAACCACCTATATGTGCTCTTACTCATATTGAAGGGGGGAAATCATTCTGTGTATTCATTCATAATCGATAAGCACAATTAAGATATGACCTGCAGTCACTCCTGTCTTAGTATTATATTAGCTTCCCCAATCCCTACTTACTGACACTGCTCAGGAATGCATTACCTCATTCGGTGCAAGGGGAGGTGAGAAAGGTCCGGTGAGTGGGGAAGGTAATATAGGGCTTTAAACAAAGTGTCTGCACAACATCACTTAAATCTATACATCCAAAATACCATTGTTAACCAAAAATGTCAATTACAACACCCCCAGAACATTGGAGAGTCCCCTTCTTTTTGATTGCTTGGTGGAAGGGAAAGATACACATCAGGGTCATCCTTGCCATTGTGTTGAGGACTTTAGTTATGTCCTGGATCATGTGGAATGGAATACCCCAAACACTATGCCCTCATTGGATTGGAAGGCACCAGATGCCATGAAATGTATAGCACATATGATTTGCAGCCCAGTGATGGCAGATGTTAACACATAGCGGTCTCTCACTTCATTTTCTTTCATGCCAAACAGTCATATATACCCTGGCTCTTGCCCTTTCCTAACCTCACAGCTTGATTTCTGCCTTGAGCTGTCACCTGTGGCTGCTAGATGGGTGGAGCTACCATCTTAGGTGGCACAGGAGCACAGGAGTAGTTAAGTCAAAACCTGAAGCAGAGATAACAAATCACAGATTGCACAAACATATGACATGCCAACAAAAGGTAACATGTTGAGCTTTTCATATAAACTTAATGCTGTGATGTGGTGTAGGATAAGGTAGCTTACCAGCAGGTTACAGGTCCTCACCAAGCCCAGGATATCAAGCTGGAAATATCTTGGTGCATAGACTCCATAGAGTAACTTAGGAATTGAAGAGTTTATGAAACTTGAGAGTTTCTCAAATTTATCACACCTTATTGCATAACCCACTCCCAGATGGTACTCCATTCCAGCAGGTTTTTAATTAGTAAAGTAATAAAATGTATTTGAATTAAGGAAATGTACATTTCGAACCTCTTCTTCTGAAACAGAGCCAGATGTTGCACTTTCTTGTTCTCTGTTGGAAAAATAAACTTTAATTAATAATATTAAGGAGTATTCTAACAGCTAATTCCTGGAGACATTAAAAAGCTTCCTAACTCACAGCAAAATATTCACGCACTACTTTATAGGAGGAAATGCACGTCATCACAACTAATATATTGATATCATTTTGTCATAATAAAATAGTAATTTGGGGATTTATTTTTTTTTTTTTATAAACAAACAAAAAACCAGCACTTCTACATTCTAAATGTGAAAAGTTTGCCCTGTATTGAGGATATATAATACTATATTGATAAATATGGGGGTTTAGTCGCTAAAATTTTGGCCAAAAGAGAGGGTTAAGCTTACCACCCCGTCCAGTTACCGCATAACAGTAAGTCCTACTCTAATACTCCTAGAAAGCCTATCTAGGTATGAAAACAACTCTAAAATATAATTTATATATTAATTATTTTGAAGACAAAGAAAAATATTTTTTCTAAAATATCTGTAAATTTTAATGTATGCAATTAAAAACATATGGCAAAGGGATTAAAAGCCCAACTGGGCAACCAATGCTATTATCCTACCTCTATAGAAATCCTTGGTTAGGCCTCATCTAGAATATGGAGTACAATTTCAGACAACAGTTCTTAAAAAAGAGATTGTTGAACTGGAATAAGTGCAGAGATGTGCAACAAAATTGATTAAGGGATTGTAGGAACTGTGTTTTAAAAAGAGACTAGCCAAACTGGGTTTGTTTACATTAGAAAAGAGACATCTAAGGGGGGGGGGGTAGGATTATCATTTACAAATACTTTCAAGGTCAATGCAAAGAACTATCCAATGATGAATTATTTATGCAAAGAGCTGAGCTAAGAACGAGAGGTCATCCATTAATACTAGAGGAAAGTTGATTTTGACAAACAAAACCAGGGATTTTTTACAGTAAGGGCAGTAAAGCTATGGAATTCTTTGCCTCGGAATGTAGTACTTACAGATAATGTAACTGCTTTCAAAAAAGCAACGGATGCCTATCTAGCACAGAACAATATTGAAAATTATGACAGATGGCTTCAATGCAGATAGGTTGTTGATCCAGGGAACTATCTGACTGCCATTTGGAGTCAGGAAGGAATTTTTTACCCGACTGGGGCTAAACTGGAAATGTTTGTTTTTTTGCCTTCCTCTAGATCAGCAGAGGTGTTTTGGCATGGGCTGGATCCATGTCAGAAATAGCAGCTGCCTCTGTTTACATATCTATAACTGAAGAAACAGTGCCCGTCAGAGTGTCTCCATTAGTGAGTAAAGCTGGCAAAGATTTAGCTCTCAGGATAAAGTAAATTAACCCCTTAAGGACCATTGACGTGCCAGGACTCTCACGGTGGTCCGGCACTTAAGGACCAGTGACGGTCCTGGCTCATCATGGAGTTCAGGGCTCCCGGTGTGGCGGCACGCCACTCGGAAGCCCTGAAGAGGAAGTGGGAAAAAAAAAAAAAAAACTGTGGTCCTCAAGTGCCGGTCACGCATGCATGCGCCAGTCCTTAAGGGGTTAATGTTAGGACTGGTCTATAATGGGGTACCTTGGCATGGTGGTAAGCTTAGCATACTATGGACATATTATCTGACAAAAGCCTCATCTTTAATATAGTGGTGATTTGCAAGCAATATGATGCAGAGTAAAGGGTTAATAATAATGATGAAATATGGGTGTGCTTTTAGCTAATTTGGTCAATACTGGCTGCATTCCAGCAATTTTAAATATGTTCTTTTTCTTTGGTTGTGCATACCAAAACCTGGACTGGAAATATACTTTTGGAAGCTGACCAGCTTCTATTAGTTTATGGACCCCTCCCACCACCACCAGGTGTAATGTTAATGTTCGTTAGGACACTATATAAGTAAATTAATGTTAGTAAATGAGTAAAGCAGGAGAGATTAAGCTCATAGGACAAAACATATTAAGCTTAGGACTTGCCTGTAATGGGATACCTTGACATGGTGGCAAGCTTACCATACTATGGCCATATTATGTGAATAAAAACCTCAGTTTTAATATATTGCTAATATGCATGCAATATGCAACACAGTAAAGGATTAATACTCCATAGATATGGATTTGCATCAATGTTAATACATACCAGAAATTAAACATTTTAATATCAATAATTGGAGAAAAGTTATTGTATGAGATAGTTATTGTAATTTCCATAAGGTAGATTTTTCTTAATTAGAAGCCCTTTTTATGTCAAACACATATTGTTCCTCCATTCTAAATCATATGCCATTGGAAATTAGATGATGTGTAAACAATTCAATATTTTACCAAGATAATAAGTGCACATTTCATTAAAAACAGATCTCCAAATGCAACAGATATATTTAGAACAAACCTACAGTAGATATACACTTGACCTTTATTTCAGCATATCTAGGTCTCTTTAAAGGGATAGTAATGCTTCACAACAAAAGCAGCTCCAATTAATCTACATAGTATTTGGTGCATGGAGTGTGTTATTTCAATACTGTCAGAGTTGTAGTTCAAAAGTAATTGAATGATAAAATATCCTCCTCCCACCCATTTTCCTGATGTAACACTGCTCACCTCGGAGCAGCAAGACTGTCTGGATGGATCACAGAGAGGGACAATCGTCAGTGAGAATAAGGAAAAACCTGTCAAGGGGTCAGGGTTTTCTTTATTCTCACATTAAGAAGATTGTCCCTTGCTGCGACCTGTCTGGTCAAGAGACCAGATTCCACATCTGAGGGGAGGTGGCTTACACTAGGTAAAAGGGACAGGAGGCGGATACATAATCATTCAATTACTCTTGAACTACAACTCTGACAGTATTGAAATAACACTCTCCATGACCCAAATACTATGAAGATTAATTGGAGCTGCTGTTTTTGTGAAACATTACTATCCCTTTAATTCAAACCATAGCAGATGAAAGTAAAAGAAAAAAATTGCATAGGACATCGTAGCCTGTAATGATGCAATGGAATGACTGTCATTAAATTGCAAGATAAGGTTCAGAAAAGCGTTAACTTATCTTAAAATTGATAACTAGAACACTGATGATAGGATAGGATGTGACTTAAAGCTAATTTATGGGTCTGAGTCTGAAACATATTCCTTTCACCATTTGTCAACCCTGCAATTGATTTTAATTATCACTTTGCAAAAGATCATATTGGCATGAGGGTTAAAGATTACAATGAAATCAACCAACAACTCAACATCTAATGACACACAGCTGCAAGATAACAGAAAAATATGTATAATTAAGTTTTTTTATTTTGCTTTAACAAGTAGTGGGAGCATTAGCGTAAAAGATTATTTTTAACAGAAGCCTAAATGGTCTGTTAAAGATCAAGTATAAAATACAGTTTAACAAATACACAGAAAGCTGTGTAGGGCTGGCATATGTTTCTAAGAGGAAAACAAAGATAAAAATCAACCATGTTTATTCACATTATGGATTAAGGCAGTTGTTCGATGATCAGGACAAGTCCAATTATTATTTGAGTTTGAGATTTGTATAAAGCAGACTGCTTCAAAAAGACCCACCAGACATCTGGGATGTTGTCTAGGTTTTTAAGTTTTAAAGGGATAGTAATACTTAAAATGTAAAAAAAAATATGTTGTAGGGTTTATCCCCCTGAGTAAAACAAGAGTACTCCCACTGCTGAAAGGTGTTTCATTCAAAAGTTATTAATTTTGAAAGTTGAATTTTTTAGGTGCAATATCACAGTGGCCTGAAATTGTACAGTGGCGCTGTTGCTACACCATCCTATGGAGATTTATGGTCAATTGACCAGAGCTGTCCATAGGATGGTGTAGCAACAGCGCCACTGTACAATTTCAGGCCACTGTGATATTGCACCTAAAAAATTCAACTTTGAAAATTAATACATTTTGAATGAAACACCTTTCAGCAGTGGGAGTACTCTTGTTTTACTCAGGGGGATAAACCCTACAACATATTTTTTTTTACATTTTAAGTATTACTATCCCTTTAAGTGCCCACATGATAATCAGAAAATAAGAGCAGGTTTGCATACCCACAAAAGTAATTTAAAATAGGTTAATGTTCAAGTCATTGCTGGTGCATGTTACTATTACTGTGGGTTAATTCTGAATCAATTTGGGCAGAACCACAATTTGATATAAAAAAATTGATCACTGAATTAATTATTGACAGTTTTGGTGATAGCTATTCACTGGCATGTATTATTTTTACAATACCTAGTAAAAAGTTCAATAATTGTATTAATATACATGGATATTTTTGCAGCTTTTTCCAGTGAATAAAGGAAGATATAGCCACTGCTGCGAGATGCCTCATTCAAAATTTATTAATTGAACAAACTTAGAATTTTGTTAGAAAGGGAGGTTGATGTGTCAAATTGAATGGAGCAGTTCTGGAGCAAACCATCTGTACCACAGGTAACAAATAAAAATGCCCATTTTTATATAAAAAGCACCAGGTCCTGATGGTATACATCCAAGGGTTCTTCAGGAACTTAGTGCAGTGTTAGCAAAACCCCTATATTTACTCTTTAAAGATTCTATTACCACAGGATCAGTGCCACAGGATTGGCGAAGAGCTAACATAGTGCCTCTATTTAAGAAGGGAACTAAAACAGAACCTGGGAATTATAGACCAGTGAGTTTGACCTTTGTATTGGGAAAACTGCTAGAAGGGATAATAAGGGACTATATTCAGGATTACAACAAAAAAAATAAAATCGTTAGCACGAATCAACATGGTTTTATGAAGAATAGATCATGCCAAACTAATCTTTTCAGCTTCTATGAGGAAGCAAGCAGCAATTTTGACAATGGCAAGGCAGTTGATGTAGTATATCTAGACTTTGCAAAGGCATTTGATACAGTGCCACACAGAAGACTGGTGTATAAAATAAGGAAATTGAGGCTAGGAGATAACCTTTGCAATTGGATACAAAACTGGTTGAAGGATAGGGAACAGTGTTTGGCTGTAAATGGGAAATACTCCAATACAGTTAAAGTGGAGAGTGGAGTACCTCAGGGTTCAGTATTAGGTCCGTTGCTTTATTTTTATAAATGACCTAGAAATAGATATAGAAAGCAAAATATCAATATTTGCAGATGATACTAAATTATGCAAGGTCATTAATTCAGAACAGGATATTTTCTCTCTACAGAGGGACTTGCATACAATGTCAGATTGGGCAAACATATGGAATATGAAGTTTAATGTGGGAAAGTGTAAAGCCATGCATTTGGGAGGAAACAATCCCAAGGCTACTTATGAACTTAATGGAATCATTTAGGGGACTCATTGCTAGAGAAAGACCTGGGTATCCTTGTCAACTACAAACTTGGAAACAGTGACCAGTGTCAAACAGCAGTAGCAAAGGCAAACAAAATCCTGTCTTGCTGTCACAGTAGCGGCGGCTGCCGAGCCGACCGCTACCTTACCTGCTGGTTCGCCAGCTTTTGCTTCTGCAGCGTGCGGTCCGTTCCTTCCTGCAGCCTGCCGCAGCCTCTTCCGGCGGGCTCTCAGTGTGCCTTGGCGCGCGTCCAGCTAGACGCGTGTCTGTATTTAAAGAGACAGGCACACCTTTTTTGTCTCCTCCTCTTCCTGGGGGCTGCTCCTTATAAACCACTGGACACTACTCTCAGTTGCCCTTTCGTGGTGTCCAGTGAGGTTGTAGTACTGACTATCTGTTCTGGTTATGACCATTGGCTTGTTCTGACTATCCGCTCTGTGAATGATTTTGGCTTGTCTGACAACCATTCTGGTGCATAATCTGCGGCTCTGGTAGACTACCCTCTTTGTGTATGACCCGGGCCTGGCTGACTATCCGTTCTGGTGCTGACGTTTGGCTTTACCTGATTTCCCGTTCTGTGCGTTACGCTGGTTGGTCCCGTTACCCCTGGGATCAGACCTATAGCTCATTTCTTGTATATCGCTATCTACCTTGGTTGGCCTGCGGTTGTCAACTGCGCAACCAGCATACAAACGCTCCAGGGGATAGCCGTTGGGCACCTTGGTAGCTCTAGTGACCTCTCGATCCTGGTTTCTGGTAGTACAGGTGCGGACCTGTCGGGCGTTTTCTATCTTTGTGGTACAGGTGCGGACCTGTCGGGCGATTCCTACCTTGGTTGTACAGGTGCGGACCTGTTGGGCGTTCCTACCTTGGTTAGAACAGGTGCGGACCTGTCGGGCGTTTCACACAGTTGGCCGGGAAATTGCGGACCGGTAGTGGATCTCCGGTGCGGACCTGAGTCAAGTCCTTCCTTGCTATCTTTGGGGCTCAGTTCCTTGTCTTCGGAAGAACAGTATTGCTGCCAACCGTGTTGCATTGTACTTTTCTGTACTTTTGCCTGTGTGTGTGTTTCTTAATAAACTCTGGTGAAATAGTACCGACTCCAGTATCGTTATTACTGCCGTGACACTTGCATAAAAAGAGGTATCGAAGCAAAAGTGGATAATATTATTTTGCCATTATACAAATCATTGGTAAGACCTCACATTGAGTATGCAGTGCAATTTTGGGCACCGGTTCTGAAAAAGGATATACTAGAACTAGAGAGGGTACAGTGGAGAGCAACAAAATGAATGAAGGGAATGGAGGACTTGACATATGAGGAACGACTAAACAAACTTGATTTACTCTAGAGAAAAGACTACTAAGAGGAGACCTTATCACATTGTACAAGTATATGAGAGGTCAGTACAAGGATTGCTGCAGTGAGCTATTTATTCCAAGGCCTGATCAGGTGACCAGGGGACACCCCTTGAGATCAGAGGAAAGGAGGATTACACTTCAGCAGAGGAAAGGTTTTTTTTTACCGTAAGGTCTGTTAAATTGTGGAATTCATTGCCCTGGGAGGTGGTTATGGCAAATACAATGGATACATTTAAGAGAAGATTAGATACATTTCTTTCAAATAGGAACATACAGAGTTATACTGTTTATCAGTTGGCTGATCAGGAAGGTGTGATAAAGACTAATTTAATTGGTAGCAGGAAAGCTATAAAATTCTCAGTTACTGGGGTATGAGGAGAAGGTTGAACTTGATGGACTTGTGTATTTATTCGGCCTAATTTACTATGTTACTATAAGTAGGGGTTTTAATCCAATAAATGCTAGAAAGATTTCCAATACAATGCTGAACAAGTTGATTTTGAAGTGATTCTTTGGAGCTGTTGCAGCAAAATTAATGGCATCAGGTGCTCTGGACTGATGAGTCAAAATGTGAAATATTTGACTGTTGCAGAAGGCAGTTTGTTCGACGAAGGCTGGAGAGAAGTACAAGGAGGAGTGTCTGCAGGCAATAGTGAGGCATGGTGGAGGTTACTTGCATTTCTGCAAATGCAGTTGGGGATTTGGTCATAATTAATGGTCTTCTCAATGCTGAGAATTACAGAAAGATACTTGTCTATCATGCAGTACCATTAGGGAGGTATCTGATTGGCCCCAGATTTATTCTGCAGCATGACAGTGACCCTAAACATACAGCCAAAAATTATTAAGGACTATCTTCAGAGCACAGAAGAGCAATGTGTTCTAGAAGCGATGGTATGACCCCCACAGAGCCCTGATTTCAACATAATCAAGTGTTTCTGGAATTATAAGAAGAATAAATCCACAGAGGAACTGTGGTTAGTTCTCCACGATGTTTGAAACAACCTACCTTTTGAGTTCCTTAAACTGTTTGCAAGTATAACTAAAAAAACTGATGCTGTTTTGAAGGCAAAGGGTGGTCACGCCAAATATTGATTTAGATTTTTCTTCTGTTCACTATAATTTTGTTAATTGATAAACTATTAACATGTCTATTTTTAAAAGCATTCTTACTTTACAGCATTTTTTCAAACCCGCCTAAAACTTCTGCACATTATTGTATACTATATGTACACATATATACATACACCATATATAATCACTGCCATGGGCCAATGCCTTCTCATGGCGGGAGTGAACTATGCCATTGGGAGCATATACTCCTGGGTGACCCACCCAAGGTGGAACGATCAAAGCTAAGACCCCAGACTAAATAGATCCAAAATCTAAAATTGATCCATGGCTTCACAATAAAAACAATGGCCCTCATTCCTTGGAGGCTCACAAGTTACTTGTTACAGCAGAGGGAAAACCAACTTGGTGACAGAGGGCACAAAGAATCACTGGGTTCTATCAGGTTGCCTTTTTTCTTTAGACATTGGAACACCTAACATTCAGTCTATCAGTACAGTTTTACAATTAGCGGAACTAGTACAAGAACTGAATAACATCAGTTAGGACATAATCAGTTTATGGAAGACTCGTAAAAAAGACAAGGATTTAGTCAAATTTGAAGATGGAAAGTGGCTATACTATAAAGGAACCAATAATGGATGTGGATGAATCAGTTTTGTGATTAGCAAAGACTTTGTAATAAAAGTATTTCTGGAAGAATTTCTTCCTTTGCTATTCAAACTAAACATGCACTATGATCTTAAAATCATTCAAGTTTATGTCCCTATAAGTAGCCACAGTGATGATGAAGTTGAAGAGTTTTATGATAAATTACTAAACATGTACACACTGGACAATTACCACTACAAATATATAATGGAAGATTTAAATGTGATCATTAGTAAGATCCAAAACGGTGAAAAAACTATTGGGGTACAGGGAACTGGAAAAAGAGACAATCAAGACAACCAACTGATCAAGTGCACAGAAGAACAAAATTTGCACATCATGAATTTATTCTACAATAAAAAGGCACAGATAAAATGGACATGGAAAAGCTGTAATTTAATACAACTTCACACTTGCAAATAATAAAGTGATATACACTGACTGCTCAGTCTTAAATCATTTTAACTTTGGAATTGACCATTGTCTAGTGAGAGCAAAAATCATACCGACTGCAAGAAAGAGAAAAAAATTATCAGGTCAGCAAACATGAAGATTGGCAGTAGCCAGCTAATGAAAAACCATAAGATTTCTGAATGAGCACTGTCTAATCAATTTAGTATGCTACAAAACCTTCCAGACACAGACATTCCAACCTGCAATGAAAAACTTATTGAGACAGTCGTAGACATTGCCATTCCCTTGCACTGTAAAACAAGAAAAATCAACCTGAATAGCAAAAGAAACCTTTGCCATGATGAAAAAAATGGCAATAAATGAAGCAAAAAGTTTAGAAACAAGGTAGAATATGTAGAAATGTTCAAGACCATAAGGAAGAGCATAAAAAAAACACAGAAGTTCAATTTTAAACTCATCAAAAGGACAGTGGAAGAAAATCAAGGGCTGAAGAAAGCAAAAAAGAAACATGACCACACATAGAAGCCAAATGCTTACATTAAAGGTTGAAGATGGTACAACAGCAAAACCGCAACAAACACTAAAAAGAGTGGAATAATTTTATTTAAATATTTATAAAGATGGAGGACAACAAGTGAATGCAGAGCAAGAGGCTGAAGCTTTGCAAGACATTTGGGTAGAAGAAGAAAAACCTTCAATAAAATCCATGAAAAAATGCATACTACTTGGCAAAGCGTCTGAAACATGGAAAAATGCAGACGTCATCCTACTGCATAAAAAAAAAAAAAAAGGTGTTAAGGTGGGTCTAATTAACTACCAACCAATAAGCATATTGCCAGTCATCCACAAGGTTTTCACAAAGGTACTGTCAAGAACAATGGACTATCTAACATGGCACAACCTAAGGAACAAGAAGGCTTCAAGAATGTTTTCAGAACAACGGACCAGACCCAGACAGTTATAGAGTGGCATAATGAATACAACCTTCCATTATGCATAGCCTTCATTGATTACAAAAAGGCCTTTGATGCAGTGAATAAGCAAGCAATAATTGATGCCCTGATTAATCAAGGAATAGTTAGAGATTACATCAATATCCTCCAATCAATTTATGAAAATGCAACTGCATCAATACAGGTCAACAATGATAAAGTCCAGATCAACACAGAAAAATGCATCCAATAAGGAGACACAATCTCCTCAAAACTAACGTTTGCCTGTTAAGAAGAAAGTTTTCACAAACTAAACAATATCATACTCTTTGCCAGTAGTCTTGGAGAACTGCAAGAATGCATTTATGAGCTACAACAGGAAAAGAAAAAGTATGGTCTGAAGTTGCATATCAACAAAATGCAAGTCATGTTTAACAAATTTTCCATACCAATGAAAATCACAGTAGATGGACAAGAACTAGAAGAAGTTGACAAGTATGTTTACCTTGGACAGGAAATTTCAACAGATGGAAATCAAGTGAAGAAAAAATTGGGATGTCAAGGATGTCAAGCATTTGGAAACCTTAGTTGTACCGTCTTTAAGAAAAATGTACCAATCTGCCTTGACCAATGGGTTCTCCAAGTCCTTCCATTTGGCTGTTTATTTAACATGGACACTGAATGCCAAAGCCATACAAAAACTTAACCCCTTAATGACCCATGACGGACCTGGACCGTCATGGGTTGCTATCCACTTAAGGACCCATGATGGACCAGGTCCGTCATGGCTTAAATGATAGCCGTGTGCCTCCGTGCACGCTGCTATCATTAATTCCAGGCTGATACCGAGTGCTCCGAGACTGGGGCGTTCAATCTCAGCCCTTCTTGCCTTTGCTGGTTCATGCGATCGCCGTACCAGCGATCACATGTACCGGCATTCTGACAAACAGTGTCTAGTCTGACTCCGAGTGTCTAGTCTACTTCTGTCTCCCTTACTATCAAAGTAAGGGTGAGAGAAGTAGAGAGGAGACACCTAGTGGCAAAATAAAATACAGCAGCTAGGGGTATTAACCCCTTCACTGCTGGTTCAGGCGGCTTGCTAAATGTAGGTCAATTTTTGACCTGCAAGTATTTACTTTAAAAAAAAAAAAAAAAAAAAAAAAAAAAAAGTAAACAAAAAAAAAAAAAAAAGTGTATTTAAAAAAAAAACATAATTAAACAATATTGCAAGTATGATTGTTGTGGAGCCATGTAATACACTTATATACACCACCAAATGTCAGGGATAAAAAATGTGTCAAAATAGGGTGGGAAAAAGGGACATGGGGATTTTCACCCAGGGGGGACAGTGGCCACTTTAAACTGTGCATTTTGTAGGTATGACTGACCGGTCATACTTTTAATGCAGTCTCCATAAAAAATTAACTAACTATTTGTGACCAATGGATCCCAAGAGAAAAATCAAAAATGGTGTTTTTTTTTTACTAATTGTTCCAGTCCTTAAGGGAAAACGACCTCAGATTTTCCTGGTCCTTAAGGGGTTAAAGTTACACAAAGAAGTATGGAGCAACGAATTCTAAACATAACAATAAACATGTGCATGGATTAGTCATTAAACGAAAGTCTATGATATCATTGAAAGAGTAAATCACCTGAAATGGAAAATGTCAGGCCACATAGCAAGGAGAACTGATGGTATATGGAAAAGATTTTGGAATGGATTCAACTCAATACTAAATGTCCAAGAAGAAGACCAAAGAGGATGGGTAGATGAAATTAACATTTGTTGGTACACAGTGGTAACAAAAGGCACAGGCCGAAGTTGTTGGATAGTTGCTGATGCTGAATAGACTTTCATCCTGCAGTGAATTTGTACTGAAACTGCTCCTGAAGCCTGCTTGTTCTTTAGATTGTGCCAAGTAAAGCATTGTGTCCATTCTTCTTTATAGTACCTTTTATCTTGCTATATTACTAGTTTGCCTATTTCAGGTGGAAATTGTGGCATATTTCAAACAAAAATTTGCAACAGGGAAACTAAAATACATATCAGTATTTTAGAAACTCTTGCCATGTGAATGTAAAGTATATAAGAGACTAAAGTGAGTTCCTTATGACTCCTAGGAGAGAAAAGTTAACTCACCAGCTTCCAAACAGGAGCTATTTGTAGTCATTAAGAATTGGTGTGGTGAAAATGTTAATAAATGAAACAGTGGGGAAAATCAATTAAAATGTTATATTCAACATCTTGGTGGTACTATAATGTACGTCCTATTTATGTTTCATAATTACAAGTCAGATACATGAAGGTTTAAATCATTTGCAAACAAGCTATGCACAACTCCTCAGGCATTCAAAGCATTTGAGTTAAATGGTTAAATGCATGGTTAAACCATGGAGTGTCAGATAAGTGGTTCTGTCTGAAGGTACAATTTGATAATGAGTGGGAGGTTATTTCAATCTCACCAACAATGAGGGCAGGTATTTCCTATGCTAAACAGCTTACTTTCTCATATACAAACAGCTACTTTTTAACTTTGCATGATTTTTTAATGGAGCGTGGGTAAACCTGACATTTTTTTGTCAAGAGGTTTTAAAATTATCTAAATTATTATTAAAGTGACAGTTCAACTTTAAGATAGTAGCATTTAATACGTAAAAAAAAAATTATATATATATATATATATATATATATATATATATATATATATATATATATATATATATATAAAGAATAAGCCTCATTGCATAATTTATGGTACCTCACACACAGAACATAATTTATGTCTCCTCAGAAAACAAACACACATTGAACAGAATGCCTCATTACATAATTTATGTCTCATTAGGAGACAACTCCCATTGGGTGATTCAGTGGAGACATTACTGCTCCCATTGGATGATTCAATGGGGGCGTGTTTATCATACAGGGAGTTGGCCCGCCCCCTCCAGCCCTCCCACCACTATCCAACTGACAAAAAAATATATAGCTGCCACTTTCTCCTGAAGTAGGGGATATCAATAACTTCTCCTGGTCCACACACACACACTCACTCAGGATCATGACCCAAACAAACACACTGTGTCACCTCCCACAGATAACTGTAACCCTCCATACACACCGTGTCACCTCCCACAGATAATTGTAACCCTCTATACACTCTGTTTCACTTTCCACAGATAACTGTAACCCTCCATACACACTCTGTATCACCTCCCACAGATAATTGTATCCCTCCATACACTTTGTTTCAGTACGAGGGTGTAATGTTTCCATAAAATACAAACTCAGGGATAAACTTAATAGCAACTCTTTTATTTAACCCTTTCAGTGCCAGAGGGGTACGCAACGCATTGCTTTGCAATGCGTTGCGTACCCCTCTGGCACTCAAAGGGTTAACTATTTTCATCTCTTCAGTCACATCACTGTCTGTTTTCAAATGTCACTCCTCCACTTCCTGCTTCCTGATTCCCGCCCTTTCTCCTTAAAGGGAGAGAGATGCTTTGCTGTATGTTACAGAGGGCAAGCCTCAAACACCACTTTCTATTTGATCCCTCAGCATATTGCTACGTTGCCTCAACTGAAGAGCCACTGTATGTTATATTGCTATGTTACCTCAGCTTAAATAAGGAGTTACTGTTCCCATTGGGTGATTCAATGGAGGAGTGATTTAAATCATTCAGGGAGTTAGCCTGCCCCCACTATCCAGCCTGCCCACCACTATCCAAGTGACTGAAAAAACAAAATGGCTGCCACTCGCTCCTACACCACAGACTCACACACAAGCTACACACACACACAAAAGCCACACACACAAAAGCCACACACAGAGTCCCCAGGGGTCTCTCCACCAACCTGAGGCACACAATGAGCTGATCCAACAAAGAGAGGCGGGATCGGCTCCAGTGTACCTTCATTTCTGGTATCAGCAACACAACAATGCTTTCGGCTCCTGGTGCACAATGTGCTTCTGCTGCAGGAAGCCCAGCTGCTTCATGTAGCTCGGAGGCAGGCAGGCCCAGTACCAAATCCTTCATGGTCCCCCTTCATGAAGCACAACACTCCATCCCGCAGCAGCCCGGTCATGCAGTCCTTCAAGGAGCTCTCTACAAGCAGCAGCTGGATGTGGCTATTACCCGTGGCTGAGGGGCTGGAGACAGACCATGATGGGGCCACTCTATAGTACACACTCTTACACACAAGCTTCTTCAATGCCGCTCTCTGCCCGCTGTCACACACCTGCATTGTGTTAGTACCCTGGCACAAAAAATATACATGCCACACTATAGCTGCTCCAACACCACACACCATCCCTGCTCCAACCACACACACCATTCCTCCTCAGTTCCCGCTCTCGGTGCCCGGGCTGTGTCCCTTGTAACGCTCTTGGCTAAGGCCTGGGGCAGGAGGTGTCTTCCTGGGCAGGGAGCCGGGCCGGCAGTTGTCTGGCAGCCTCTGAGTGTGCATGTACAGAGTCCACTTCAGGGACTATGGACTCCATGACTCTCGCTACATACTGGGACAGCTGGTTAACCCTTTCAGTGCCAGAGGATTAAGCAACACAATGAGCAATACCTTGCCTACCCCTCTGGCACTTACAGGACCGTAATAATATCTGTATATGTGTGTGTGTGTGTTTACGCATGTATGTAAATGTGTATGTATGATCAATGCCTGTATATGTCACTGTATCTGTGTGTGTCTATGTATGTGTGCAATATGATTCTTTCTGCTTCACACAGTACACAAAAACATCAGTCAATACAGCTAAATGAAATGTACAATACAAACAAACACAAAAAAATCTTACAAAACACCTTCAACATGCCACCTACAACATTTCAAATAAAAAATGCTACATAACACATACCCTACTACAAGGACTGGAAACGCCGTCACATATTGCTAGTATATATATATTTTTTTTTTTTTTTTATTTATTTGTAGGGGGGCTTATCCTCCTTTGCAAAACAAGGGTATTCTGACTCCTAGGAGATGTTTTATTCAATAGTTATAGTAGCTCAAATTTAAATTATTTTAAGTGCAGTGTCTGAATGGCCTGAAATGTTCCAATTGCCATGTTGCTATACCATCCTATGGAGTTTTATGGTCCACTGACCAGAGCTGTCCATGGGATTGTGTAGCAACAGCTCCACTGTAAACTTTCAGGCCATTCAGATACGACACCTAAAAAATTTCAACTCCGAGCCACAATAATGGGAGTACCCTTGTTTTACTCAGGAGGATAAACCCTACAATATACAATGTTTTGTATATGTTACATTTTATTACCCCTTTAAGGTGCAGTTCTGGAAGCTAAATATGTGCAGTTCTACCACATGTACCATAGGTGACACATTAAAATTGATTTTAATTGGGGTTTTATAATTTTTACTGCTAGAGTGGTCCCCATCTCATTGCTTCTCAATGGTTAAAATATCTATTTAAAGCAATGGTAATTCTGAGACTTGTTAGTTGGTTCTTATGGTGCAGTTGGAGACATTTAGAATCTCAGCCTTGTTCCTTCATTGTCATTTTCTAATATAAACATTTTGCAATAGATAACCCCAAGATGTAGTCAGCAAGTTTCCTTTTTAGTTATTGAACTTTATACAAATATACTTTTCATACTTTTGTGCTATTATTCAATATCATTAATTCACAATACAAAGGAAATCATTACCTTTTTAATGATTCAGATGGAGGTCTAGTCACTGCAAACATCATTTCAAGTATTTTAAGACTTCTGACCCTTGTATTTGATAACCATGACATTCTTCCTGAACTCATAAGCCCTATGTATAAAGAAACAGAAAACAAAATAAATGACCAACATTTCATAATAAACATTCAGTACAGCTAATATGCTTATAAGAAACATTATTATTTGTTTAGCAACACTGTGAAACAACATATATCACATTCTAATACTTCATAATGTTTACTTTTTCACTGATGAAGAGTGACATCCAACTTTAAACTAAGCCTTTGAGCTTCAGAGTGCATAATGCATTCAAAGGGTTGAAGAAGAATTTAGTTTGTTTTTTTTATAAAGCTAATTAAAATTTGTTTATATGTTTTGCTAACCATGTTTTCTGCTCAATATGCTATTAAATTATTTGAGGCAAAGTTGCCACTTGCTCTGCTATTAAAAAGAGCATGGACTTCTATATTCATTCATAGAGCAGTGTGTGGTAATAATGGCCTAGTGCAAAAGCTAATTAGCAAGACTTGTAACCAAAAATAATGGCTTACTTCTCACATACTATTTATATTACAAGCAAATTACAAACCACAAAGATGTATTTATCCATAACTTCAATTTTTTTTTTTTTTTTTTTTTGGAGTTAAGCCATGTTGATCTGATAAGAAGCGTCTATTGATTTGCATAGAGATCATTGTTTATTTATCACAGGTAATGAGGGAAATTCTGTACAATTTGAGCAATAACTGTATAGCAAGCATGCATCTTATAGTGACAGGTCTTCTTTAATGGGATATTAAATATATATTTATTTATTTATATGGCGCCACACAGTGTACGCAGTACCTTACAATAGACACATACATACAGATGATGCATGGAAAGCACCCACTCCATACTAAACATGTTGCCCAGGTGCACAGTCCCTTAATATGAAAAATATATATATTAATCTCAAGATGATTTATAGGTTGGATCATGGTTAAAACCAGTCTAACCTTGCAACTGTGGTAGATTGTATCAATACAGCATATAGCTCCTCCTCATTGTTGCTGTTAACAGTACATGTGCGGTAGGTTTCCCTGTCATGTTTGGTTTTGTCCACTTAATCAGATGGTATTAGATGCAGGTTTATTTTTTAGAAATTCTAGTCTCCCAACACTGCTGCTTAATAGCAGTGTCCTACAGTAATTTACAATAAAACAAGCTGCGCTGAAAACCTGCTCAGACTGCACAGTTACTGGAGAGAACTAAGGGTTTCCATGACATACACATCAGTGCTCACCACATACACGGTTTTGTTTGCCAATAGTCCATTATCATTATTATTCTTTATTTATATAGCACCAACTTTATTCCCTGCTCATGAGAGCTTACAATCTAGAGGAATGTAGGTGGGATACAGAAGGAGTAAGTGCTATGGGGTAAGTGCCTCAGTGGGGCCATTGTTTAGGCCTAGTACATAGTTATCCTGCACATATGTTTTAACCATCTCCCATGTAGTAGGACCACTCCTATGAGCTCTATGGTGTTTGTGTTTATCAGTTACCAATACATACGTGACTTGCAAGTCACATAGATATGAGCCGCTTACACCACAGATATTAGATTTCCATCCTTGAGACATATTAATTACTTTCTGTGATGATGAGGAGGTGTTTAAAAAAAATGTGATGCTGCTGTGGCTGATGGTATAAACACTTTCTTTCTTCTTTTCACTTTGCCTTCTACTATTTTTCAGCCTTACTTTTCTCCCTCTCTCTCATCCTACACAGTAGGGATGGGCAATGTTTTTGCCTCAAAAGAGAAACAGTGACATTTTTTTCTGCTCTTTTTTTTCACGGAAGACCGAATTTCAGCCCACCAGTGGCAAGTTTCCCTTATTTTCACACAGGCATAGTATAAAAAGAGGGTCTACTGTCGAGAATAACCTAATGACTGGTGATGATGGGGATGATGTAGAGCTAGAATAGATCCCTCTGGCAACCTCCCTTTCTTCAGATTCAGATGAAGTTGAGAGTGAAATAAATGATTATATGGCCAGAAAGTTAGATGAAAGGCAAAGGCTCAATCTTCCAGCACTGAAAAGGGACACTGTGCCTGTCTAAAGTTGTTTGAGAAAACAGTAAGGAAGTCTTCCACGGACAAACAAAGATGCCAATAAAATACTCAGGTCATTGTGCCAGTTGTCATCAATTTCATCACCAGTCAGCCACGCACTAGTGTTGAGTAACCAGCAGCAACAATACACAGATCATTAACATTTACAACTTTAGCTATGAGCAATGCCTCTACTGCTGGTGGAAATAGGAATGGGAGAAAATTTTTGCCTCAAAGTCATTGAATAATGGCACTTCCCACTTGGCAAATAATTTCCCGTGAAAAGAGCAGCTTTTCCGCTTTTTTCGCCTAGCTCATTGCATTGAAATAAATGAGAACACTGAATTTAAACACAATACATAGCAAATATTTTATTTGCAATGGCATATTATAAAGAGGGTATGAGTGTGCCTGCATTGGTGGAGTGTGGGGGAAACAATCGGTTGAACAAGGAATTTTTTGGTGGCTTTTGGTGACTGGGATTGGGGGGGGGACAGTTAATAAAAAATAAACACAAAAAAAAAAACAACTACACATAAGGCATGGTATAAAAGGAGTCTGTGGAGGTTGCCTGTGTTGGTGGGTGGAGTCTGGGGAAAGAATCAGTTGAACAGGGAATTAGTTTTGGTGGGTTTGTTGACTGGTCTTGGGGGACAGTTAATACAAAAATAAATAAATAAAATAAAAAGCACAAGCCCTGAGAAAAAATTGGTCTAGTGACAGAAGGTCATGTCATATTGGCCACTGGCCACTGGCCATTATCAAATGCCCTGATGTAGATGCAGAATTTGTGACTGCTGTTCTTGGTACTGCTGCTGAGCTGTTTATCCCGCAGGATGATTAGGTATCAGCTCTGCTTCTCTAGTTACCAATTCTGGCTGTTTCAGAATCATATTCCATGTGGACTGAGAAAAGGGGACTCCTAGGTTCATAGGAATGTGGGTTTTCTTGACCACTAGTTTGGCCTCTCTGTATTACTTCCCTGCCACTCCCCTAACTCTAATCACACCAGCTACTTCACCATCATTATTACTACCACTAACAAAAACCACATCAATTTCAGTCCCAGAGTCGGTCTTCTTCATCACTAATAATATGATCACCCCCTCCATCACTCCTAACGCTTTGTACAAGCTGCTGTACCTTCTTTTAGTAATAATAGTGATGGGACTGCTTGGGGATGGCAAATGTAGCTTAGGGTGCCCTGCTGTTACACTTTTTTTGCCGATGAGAGAAAACTGTAAAGATTTTAATCACTTTATTTAAAGTGGATTTTCCTACAAAAAAAAAAAAAAAAAAAAAAAAAAAAAGGATAACCAAATTGCTTTTGCAGATTTTTTTCATGGGAACACGGTGGGACCTTTCGCCCATCCCTAGTTGGAAATGCAGCACCTGTGACACATAGTAGTAGTAGAATTGATTCAACATCTATTTCTAATAGTAGTAGCATCGCCTCAAGAACTACTCAGTGAATGAAACTCACAGTATGGAGATACACTACTCACAATACGAAAGGTAAGCATGTTGCTATCTGTTGTCTGTGTAAAACGCCCGCTAGCAGGGGTAAAGCATGCTAAATCCTAGGCACCTCCACACTGAGATCCCACCTGTAGCCCAACCACAGGTCTGAGTGGGAGACACACCATCAACAGGTCAAATGTGCCACAACTAGCAGCAGCAAAATCACTCCTGGAAGTTCCTGGGGCTCTGGAGTATATATGTAGTGATGTTGACTGTCAGAGAGTACATTAGGAGTTTGTTCATTTGATATAACATCTAAGGCTCCTGCTACATAGGAGAATGACTTTGTTTACGGTAGGATATAGCAAGAGACAGACTGCCCATGCATGCTTCTTACACCTCCTGTTGATCAAGCAATCAAGTTACAGGGTTCTACTGTCATGTACTGCCAACCACACTTACAGAGTTCTTGGGAAGAAGTCAAAACTTCACAAACACAATTCCAAAGTACTCCTGTGAAATGACAAGATTGCCAAGATGTTGGTAGTGGACATGGTCCTGTATTCTTTTTTGAAAACAGGGGATTTAGTATAGCTATCCACTTGCTGGCATATCCTAAGCCTCAGTTATTTTTCCAGGATGGCTGTGTCAAAATTGGCAAAGCAGATGGTTGATGTGGTGGGAAAAGTGTTGGAAAACTCATTCTGCATGCAAATCCACCTGACAACAGATATGTGAACAAGAGGGCAGTGCACAGTTTACATGACTGACTGCTCACTCAGAAAGACTTCAAAACAACTAAGCCCCAATTTGAGGGTGACCAAGTATTAATAATGGTATGTCCATAGAAACAGTACCCTTAAGGTGCTGGTGCACAAACCACCCACTCCCCTGCACCAAGGAGGACACAGGCATATGTAGAAAGCTGACATCATATATTGGCACACAGTCCCAAATCCCCGCACCTCAAGATAGGGTGGTAGCAAAGACTCCAGCTTCCTGGCTGGTGAAAGGAAGAAGAAAGGCTGCCAAGGAGAGGAGGTATAGTAAACACAGGCTGGACAACGCCTCCAGTTCCTGTGTTATTCTATAGAGCCTAAGCATGAAGATCACCAAAGTTAGAGAGATCTTAGTGCTTTGGTTCTACAGAATAGCATAGGAACTAGAGAAGTGACATCAAACATATCACTTCTTTATCACACCTTATTGCATTCCCCCCCCCCCCCCCCGAAGTCACTTGCTTGGCTAAACTCGAACATCAAATCAGTTACACCACTATTTGTGGATACTATTTTATATTTTTTAGGCATCTAAAGATGATTACCTTTCCAGTTCTTTATTTAAGATGCCTAAAACATACTTACATTTTAGGAGAGATCACATAAATGCCTATATATTTTATGCCTTTAAATAGCTTAACTTTTAAATGCAGGAACAATATGAAAAATTATATTTAAGATATAGACATCATATTAATTTCTAGATTAATGGCCACTTTCATGTGTATGAAAGTGTAAAGTAATGTCTAAAAAATGTCAAAAAGGCCAAAATTTCCTTATTAGAATAGTTCCGAAAATGGATAGGATTTGACAACTATTTTTTTAAGTTAATTTTTAGTCACCATGTTAACATGAAGGGCAGTATAAGGAACTAGCAGTGTTCATGAATAGATTAACTGAAAACAAATGTGAGAAAATATATCTTAATACAAGGACTGAAAACATTTTAGGTAAAGTTTTGAAGGGCTTAGTCAAAGATAAAATAGAAGGACATAGCACAGTAATAATCACCTTTTAACCAATTATATTATTCTAGAAGACAGGATTGCTACTTAGAAGAAACCTTCTAAATTCTTACACTTATTTCATTATGTAGCATTACTTATGCATAATCTGAGACTTACAGTGAAGAGATCATATTAAGTTGTAAGATTAATATCATGTACTGTCATGTTCTGTTTGCTGATTAAAATGATTACAGTGTCCACAGCTTGATATATCTGCTGACAATGGTTTTGTCCAGGCCAAAACCAAAATGAGCAGAGCCACCACCTCCAACATCCGTAGACCCGGGTTTGAACCCGGACATTAAAATTAGTTCACATAAAAGTTGTGACTTAATCTAGACCAACAATCTCCAGAGTGAAAATTAGCTGAGGGTACGTTTTCAATACTTTAAATTTAAATAGGCAATGAGTGAAGTTTTGTCCATCACCAATGCCTACAAAACAGATGTTTCCATTTCTTCTAGGGCCATCTAAAAATCTGTTCAGTGTCTGTTATCCTATGATTAAAACCAGTAACATGTTTAAAGATACATCAGACCTTTGGTTCTATTGAATGTAGCCTATGATTCTCTTTGCACTTATTAATTAATGTGATTTTCAGTGAAATATTTATTTTGATTCATATCCTGTTGTAGTTAGAAGTGCTGAAGGTTTTCATTCTCGTCTCATTTTTGCTCTCTGTATAATTAAATGTGATATTTAAAGTTGTTAAGGTGAAGACAATACATACCAATTCAAGCTGTAACATTACTACATGCTGACATGCTCTATTTGATTTCTTATAAAAAAAAAAAGGCGATTACATTATTCATGTTCAACAAATAGCTCTCACTAAAATTAAGAGCAGATTTATTGTTTAAAATGTGTCTTTGAATTAAAGGCAATACATTAAATAAGTTGCATATAGAAGTACCTGGATTCATTTTAATATGATGGTTTCTTCTTCAGAATTACCATCATAAAGTATAATAGCATGCCTACAAAAACTGTTTAGTGTGCATTTTTTTCAATTCCCTTGCATTCTCACATGGTAAGTCAATAACTGAAGCCATCAGAAAAGGTATTAAAAGGATTAGTCAATCACAGGCATTTCACATATGAAAGTGAGACCACTGGGCTTTATGTATCAATACAAAGTGGAGCAATTCTGGGGGATATCAGCAACACCAAAGAGTACAAAAAAAATTCCTCCCAAAACTGGACTTTTATTCACTTGAATGGTATTGGTGGCCTCGAACACATTCCTTTTCAATATGCTGGAGACCTCGATTTTTTTGTCTCCTCTGATGCAGTTGGTTTGCCTCAGAATTTTATGCCTTTTCCTTTATTCACAAGTTACAAACTCTCGGAAAATAAAGATAAAATACTTTTGTATATAAATTGGGTGCCTCAGCTATTTATAACAGCCACTGACAAAACTGTTTCACTGGCAAAACATGTACAGTGGGTGGATTTGATATGGAAAGGAGAAACTAATAGCTCTATAATAATCAGTACTCAAGTCACGGTTTTAGTCTACAACAAAGAACCAAGTTTGATTGTACTACAGTTAGAATATGGAGCCCCTGAGACTGAGGGGAAGTGAGAGATTTTGCATTGTACTAAAAATCAGGGTTAAGTGATGCGAGAAAGTAAAAATGTTTTTCTGCAGGAATATATATATACTTAAAACTGAAAATTTCCCATTTTTTCCATGAAAAATTCCCGCCCATAAAATAATATATAACATTGGTACCTTTTCACCACTGCCAATATATTTCCTTTGAGAACATTGCCACTTTTTCTTTTATGTTTTCAATGGCTGCAAGATTTCTTCATACAATGATACTGCTGCTGAGGGCTGAAGTGGAGAAATCAACAGCTGAAAGTAAAAGTTGAGAGCAGGCAGAGTTCTACAGCAATATACATCTTGAAAAATTGTTAGTGTTATGGGCATAGGGGCTCCTCATGCTAACAACTAGCTTGGACAACTCTGGAACAGCCATAGTTGAAAAATAACTGTGGTTTGAGATACTACAGCAGGGCACAACATATTATATCAGTTTCATAAAACTTCTGTTTTCATCAAAACAAAAAAGAGAGGCATGTCAACTACCACAACTACCAACCTTTGACAACTTTGCAAATGCACAAGCATGCTTTTGAATTATTTTTGTCAAGCTCTTGACTACTACCTAAGAACACAGCAAGTGCGGGTTGGCCGTACAAAGTTGAAGGACCGATTAACATTATTGGTTTAAGAATATAACTTGTGGCAGTGGAGGTGCTGGTGGTGACAGGTAGGAATGGGTGAAAATGTTTGCCTCAAATCAAACATTGTCTAATAATGGCACTTCCCGCTTGGCGGATATTTTCCCGGTGAAAACTGCAGTTATTAGTTGTTGTTTTTTTAGCCTGCTCATTCCAGAAATCAATGGGAACATTGAGTTTACACACAACACAGAACAAATGTTATGTTGGTGGAGTGTGGAGAAAGAATCAGTTGAACAGGGAATTTTTTTGGGGGGTGGGTTGTTTAGTTTACTGGTATTGGGGGGACAGTTAATAAAAGAATTAAAACTAAATACAATTAAAATAAACCTATAAGACATGGTATAAAAGGGGTCTGAGGAGGGTGCCTGTGTTGATGGGTGGAGTCTGGGGAAAGAATCCATTGAACAGGGAATTTGTTTTGGCTGTGGTTTGTTGACTGGTATTGAGGGGACAGTTAATAAAAAAAATAACTAAATAAAATAAAAAATGGGTACATAACTTGACAGTGACCTCCTGAAGTAAGCTGTGACTGGAGTAGATCGATACTTGACTGGCTAGAGTATTTTGCAGAGGAAGATTTGTAGGAATTAGACTTGGGTTAAGCCCAAGCGCTGAGGAAACACTGATATGTAGGACTTAGGCATATTACTAATGACACAAGCCCTGAGGAAACATTGAATTGTTGTAGGAAATAAGACTTGTGTTAGGCCCAAGCCCCAAGAAAACACTGATTTGTAGGACTTAGGCTTGTTAGAAACAAGCCCAAAAAATTGTTTTTTTTTTTAATTTTTATTTTTATTATTTTTTTTTTTTTTAAGAACAGGCTCTGAGGGAAAAAAAAATGCACTACTGGCTAGTGCCAGCAGGTTATGTTGTGTTGGCCAGTGGCCCCTGTACATTGTCAAATGCCCTGATGTAATTGTGGAATTTGAAACTGATGTTCTTGCTGCTGTTGTTGCAGAGTTGTTTAAACAGCAGGATGATTAGGAAGCTCAAAGGGCATGGGACCAACAACAGCAGCATTGGTGATCAACGTTCCACTTGCCACAACTAGCTCCAGTGAGACGCCTGAGGAAGTAGCAGCACCATAACCAGCCCCCTACACTTCAGGTATTTTGTAGAAAAGAAGAAGTTGGCGTTTAATGCCTCTCCACCTGCCCCTCCTCCAAAATCATTGGGTTGTTAGAATAGACATATTTCCCTTGAGAGCAGAAACTGTGCCTCTCACATCAGCAACTGCAAGTGCACAGTGTGTGTGTGTGTGGTAAATAAGGGGACTGAGAACAATGTGTACATCTGCACTCACATCAAACACCTGGTACAACTCTATCCAAACACCATGACACTAAGGATCCCCAATGTTAAACCCCACACCAGAAACCAAGTACTGCTGCTGTCACTATGCCCTTTGTCCACTCCCCTCTAAGGACACAACTTGCAGACAGTTTAATAATAATGATGAATCCTCTCTGCTACCAGCTTAATATTTTCCATGGGATGGAATCTTCTCAGATGCAGCTATATGCCCTGGTAGAGATTATCCTCCACCGCACTTCCATGTGTGGTCAGCGCACCACACAGTGTGCAATGGGTGAACACAAACCACCACATGATGGCATCTACAGAATGGCTACTATCAACTTGGTGGGGAGAGAACAATGAATGAGGTGGTTTGGCAGAAAATGTAGTTACCCTAGAGCAAGATGGTAATGGCTAGCGTCTATGTTTCATGTGTGTTATCAGGGTGGTTGTGCCAAGGTGCGTTCCCCTCCTTTCCTCTTCTCATTGACTTGTCACAAATTATGCACAGTGCCATTGTTGATGACTGCACTGTGCCTGCCCCAAGAGAAAAGGAGTCCCAACCCATGACTTCAGGGGAAAGGTGGAGAAGAATAGCCTCTTCTTCTCCCCCACATAGCCCCTTTACTGGCTGAGGCAGAGAATGATGTTGCTGCAATAGCACTGCAACAAAGACCAGGAGTATTGCTGCTGCTCGCAAGTGGAACCTGTCCTTTTTCTGCATCACTTGTTGAACCCCTGTTCCCACTGTGACCACGGTGGTCTATGGCACACTAGCCTACTGCTCAGCATCCTGCTGCCCTTGCAACTCGGCAGCAGTAGGAATTATAGCAGTTGCAAACTCCCCAAATTCCAAAATCTCACTGCTGCTGCTGGTGCCAATCCCTGTCTCCTATTCCTTCTCATTTTAGGCTAAAAAAGCCATCATTGTCTCTTCCACTCAGCTTCTCCATCATCACCACCCCCAGTCCCTCTGTGCTGCTGCTGTTGCTCCTGCACTACAGGCATCTCATTGGTTGGAGGAGGTGATGAGAAATTTTATAGCGGGTACCATAATTTCACTTGCCATTTCTTGTGAACTGAATAAGGCAGACTGTAAGCATTAGCAGCATAGGCAGCTGATCTGTGATCCTGGTGGTGGTGGTATTATTGCTGCTAGGCAACATTTCTGCCTTCTTCAGGATCATGTTCCACCTGGACAATGTCGTGGGGAAGGGGCATCATATGGTCAGGGGAATGGTGTGGACTCCCTTGACCACTAGTCTGGACACTCTGAATTGCTTCCCCTACCACTTCCCTAGCACTAGTCCCACTAGCTGCTTCACCATCACTGTTACTACTACTACTAACACAAACCATATAAATTTCAGTCTCTGATCCAGCTGAGTCTTCCTCCTAACTAATAATATTATGATCACCCCATCCCTCACTTCTAACACTCTGTACAAGCTGCTGCACCTTCTTAGTAGTAGCACTAGTGGAGCGACTGCTTGGGGATGGCAAGTGTGACTTTGGGTCCCCTGCTGTCACACTTGGCATCATCTTCTCCTCCCCCCCTCCTGAAAATTAGAAGACACACTGGCAGCAGGTTCAGCACTAGCAGCAGGGGTAGCACTGGCAACAGGCACAGGGAGCTGACTTGTTCTGCTCACACTACTACCCACTTCTTCCTCCCATGAGATAAATTTCCCCAAGATCCCTTGGGCTGATTTAGGGGGACTGGCTTTGATTTAGCAATGGGTCTGGGGAATCAGGGCATGCAGAACCCTTCAATGATGGTAGTGGTAGGTTCCTTCTCCTCATCAGACTACTGGACACATAAGGGTCCTTCCAGCTCCTCCTTTTATTGTTAGTAAAACTGGTTATGAAGATATTTATAGAAAAATTGATAGTGACTATCACAGCACAACAGCCTAGCACATCTCTCTTGCTCTGTAGATACTTGTGTTTTGCGTCATGGAAAATTACACTTTTTATAGTTAAAAGGTGAAAAACACATTAATAAATGGGTGAAAACTTTCTAGCCATTGAAAAAATAGCAACTTTTTTTTACCAATGGCACAAACAGCAAAGATTTTAAATCACTTTATTTAAAGTGGATTTTCCCATGAATAAGCTGACAACCATGTGGTTTTCGTGGATTTTTTGTAGGAACAGGACAGGACCTTTTGCCCACTTCTAATAATAATGGAACATTACAGATTCAACTTACATCCGTACTTACAACGAATATCCACAAGAGTCTCCCTGATTGTAGGGGACTAGAGTTGGGGTACTCAACCTTAGTTCTCATTATGGACTTTAAACAGAAAAGGATTTTCCAGTTTGAAGTTAATTTGTAGCTCAGTCAATTTGATCAACTACCCCTGTGTTTAAGCTAGGAATTCCTCAAATCTGGACCTGTTTGTAGTTCCTGAGGACTAGTTTTGCGAATCACTCTACTATAGTCACCTCTTCAAAGGAAGAATACAAATGACTACTTCTAGCAGTTTAAATACTGATCAAACTATATATTCTTTTGTTCCTGACATCCCCTTCAGTATCAGATACCAGACTATATTACTCTGGAGGCATTTATGAATGTAGTCCAATACCAAAGTCCATGCTTTATCTAAGATTTTTAAGGAGTGCCATCATGAGATAATTAGGTACTGGCTAAGTAGGTTAATCCCCCAGGTCTCATGCAGAAAGCCACTGATCTTGATGCCAGCTTGATGTATGTCATGGTGTCAACCTTCCTGCAAAATTAATGAATAATGCATTAGTTTGTCCCAAGGTCCAGAATGTTTCTGAACCTAGTGACTCCCCTGAGTGCAATAATGTGGTCTTCAGAAAATGTTGGTGTAACAAGACTGGAAACAGGAATTTATTTTTTAGTAGAATGCTGTAAAGTTCAAATATGTATTATTATGTGTTTGTACTTTAAACTTTTTTTTTAACAAGACAACTATATGTGGAAGGAATTTTTATACTAAAAGCAAACTGCATTTCAATAAAAAAAAATGTAAGTAATATGGACTTCATCCATCACTCCAAAATATCAAGTATCCATTTAAAATCCCTTTTAAACAAAAAATACAGCATAATTTATTAAGAACCTTTCATTGTTACGCACACACGCACACACACAAACTCTAAACAAATAGGAAACACAAAAATGCATTGGTGACTTCAACATTCTAGAGATCTAAATCCCTTCATGAGATCTGTTTATTTTCTACAGTGCACATGAAATTAAACAGAATAGTTCAATTTTTCACTTTATATATACAAGTTGAAAGGCATGGGCCACAGTTCCATCTCTGTAGGCATGAGCAGTAGAGAGTGGCTACGCCGAGGCAGATACAGAGCGAAGCACTCCGAATTCAAACCAGAGTCCTCTCTTTGCGGTCTGAATTTGGAGAACTCTGCTCAGTAACAGCCATGGGGCGGGCAGTCGGTACTGTGCATTACTAAAGTGCGCGCAGCCATCTCTACTGTGCATGACGATTATATAGGATTGTTGACCATTTTAAGAGACTCTGATAAAGAGAAAGTAAAAAAAATCCCCCCTCACATTTTACCCTTGTGTTCTAGTAATTGGGTTAAATACCTTATTAAGGTATTTAACTATTTGTAACCATATGTGTGCCAAACGGGTGTCAAACACATTAAGAAACCAGCATTGGACACCCTCTGGCACTTGACCCTTTGAGTGCCAGAGTGGTAAGCGACACATTACAAAGCAATGTATTGCTTACCCCTCTGACACTCAAAGGGTTCAAGTTTTGCAGGAGATTTATTTCTGGAAATAATTATATATTTTAAATAGACAAAGTGTTGACTGAAACTAACATCTCCTAATAAACCTCCATATACTTAAAAAAAATATGTTCAGGGAATAGTAATGGTTCCTATAATTTTTGCCCTTGTGCCTTTATTCAGCAGTCCTGATGATTTACTAATCATATTTATTTTTAAACTGAACCAGGTATAAACATACTAAACCCTTTAAGTAACAGAGGTGTATACAAAGTGATATGTTGCACAACCCTCTGGTATTTAAAGGATTAAGATTACCATACGCAGTGATCAGGGTTTGAGGTTCTATGATCCTTTTAGCACTGCTCATGTCCGAATCCATGGACATTTAGGACTGAATGAAAATGTCCTTTCTTGAACAAAGAAGCATTAGAAAAATTAATAGAGGCCATTTGAATTTTCTAGGGATAGTAACATAGTAACATAGTAAATTAGGTTGAAAACAGACACAAGTCCATCAAGTTCAACCTTCGCTTCATACCTCAGTAACTGAGAATTTTATAGCTTTCCTGCTACCAATTAAATTAGTCTTTATCAGACCTTCCTGATCAGCCTACTGATAAACAGTATAACTCTGTATGTTCCCTTTTGAAAGAAATGTATCTAATCTTCTCTTAAATGTATCCATTGTATCTGCCATAACTACCTCCCTGGGCAATGAATTCCACAATTTGACAGACCTTACCGTAAAAAAACCCTTCCTCTGCTGAAGTTTAAACCTCCTTTCCTCTAATCTCAAGGGGTGTCCCCTGGTCACCTGAGCAGGCCTTGGAATAAATAGCTCACCGCAGAGATCCTTGTATTGACCTCTCATATACTTGTACAATATGATTAGGTCTCCTCTTAGTCGTCTTTTCTCTAGAGTAAATAAACCAAGTTTGTTTAGTTGTTCCTCATATGTCAAGTCCTCCATTCCCTTAATTAATTTTGTTGCTCTCCGCTGTACCCTCTCTAGTTCTAGTATATCCTTTTCAGAACCGGTGCCCAAAATTGCACTGCATACTCAAGGTGAGGTCTTACCAATGATCTGTATAATGGCAAAATAATGTTATCCACTCTTGCTTCAATACCTCTTTTTATGCAAGACAGGACTTTGTTTGCCTTTGCTACTGCTGTTTGACACTGGTCACTGTTTCCAAGTTTGTAGTTGACAAGGATACCCAGGTCTTTTTCTAGCAATGAGTCACCTAAAATTATTCCATTAAGTTAAGTAGCCTTGGGATTGTTTCCTCCCAAATGCATGACTTTACACTTCCTCACATTAAACTTCATATTCCACATGTTTGCCCAATCTGACATTGTATGTAAGTCCCTCTGTAGAGAGAAAATATCCTGTTCTGAATTAATGACTTTGCATAATTTAGTATCATCTGCAAATATTGATATTTTGCTTTCTATATCTATTTCCAGGTCATTTATAAACATGTTAAAAAGCAGCGGACCCAATACTGAACCCTGAGGTACTCCACTCTCCACTTTAACTATACTGGAGAATTTTCCATTTACAACCACACACTGTTCCCTATCCTTCAGGTGAATGAGGGTTATTATTTTACGAGTTATTTGTCTTTAAAACCATAATATTCTCAATCTAAAATATAATATATTTAGAAAAAAAAACCTTGGCACTTCAAAGATTTATTTATACTTTAATAAACATTGGTTACATCTGCAAGTTGCCAGTTATCATTTAACATGCAGAAACATATAATAATTCACTAGGAAGTTTGTCATGATGCAGTCATGCACAGTAGATACTGCCCATGTTCGGGCAGGCTCTACTGTGCATGATAGCATCAGGTGAGTGAGACGACACAAGACGGCATTGTGTGGAGCAGTGAGATAGCGCTGGGGCCTCTTAACCTTCTGAGTACCAGAAAGGTACGCAAGGCATTGCAAAGCAATGTGTTACGTACCCCTCTGGCACTCAAAGGGTTAACATTGTCTGGACCTTGACTCGTGTACATGGGCTTTTACGCTAGTAGTAATATAGTTGATGAGGCTGAAATAAGACATGCATCCATCAAGTTCTGCCCATGCCAAATTAACCAAGAGGAAAACAAAAAAAAAAAACCCACATTGAAGCCATTTCCAAAAAAGCCCCAAGTGGCTAAAAATAAAAAAAAATTCCTTCCCGACACCAAATGGCAGCCCCATATTTCCCTGGATCATGCTTTGAAACTAAATGTCATAATTCTTAATATTGTTCTGTGCTAGATACGTATCCAGTTACAGCATGTGCAAGCATAGCATCCCGAGGCAAAGGATTCTTTATCTTTACTGTAAAAATATCCCTGCCTTTGTTTTAGGCAAAAGCACCTTTCCTCTAGTCTTAATTGATGAACTCTTGTTTTTTGCTCAGCTCTTTGCATAAATAGTTTCTTGGGGAGCTCACTAAAGAAAAACTACCAAGAAAGTATCAACCTCTCAACACTTTCATTATGTTGAAACAAAGAAACGGAGGGATATTTCATAAAATCAATCCAAGTTTTCTGTGAAGATATTATTGACATCATTAATAGAACAACTGTCAACTGGATAATCTATCTGAATTTATATCTAAATAGCACAATCAAACTTTATCTGGGGTGATGGAGAGGGAGTCCCCAAAACTATGTATTTTATATATCTTTGATTAGGGAATGTCTCATTATGGCAAGGAAGGTGGTGGCTAGGTGTTGGATGTCTAGTGGCTATGTGTTGAAAAGATAAAAGTACAGAATTTGTTTTCTAGTTCGATGTGGTGACATACTCCCTAGTAACAATTACTATTAGGTAAAGTGAACCACAGTCTAAAGAACTCAGTAGGGAAAAAATAAGTCATCTGTGTAAATCACCAACCCCGTACTACTAGGGGGCAAAAAGTGTAAAAAAATTTCCCACTAAATATTTTGTGAAAATGTGCCGATTTTTCTCTTTTCCCGTGAAAAATTTCACCTGTCTATGCAAAAATGTTTTTTGCCTATTTTAACAAATTTTCCGCCTATGTTAACACATTTTTCGCCTATATTTCCTATAGGTACTACATTTCTCACTTCTTCTGAGGGCTGACGTTTAGAAATAAGTGTTCTTATATGGTTCTATATTTCTACTGGCACAGGTGGTGGTGGGGTACCTAGTTTTGCTGGGACCTTGACAACTGCATCCTTCCTTGGAGTAAAGGGATCACCATCATTGATTGCACACCCTGCAACAATCATTGCTGCAGTAGGTTTTTGGACTACTACTTTACTCTCACATCCCTACACTGCTCCACCTCTCCCCTTCCCCTTGTGCGTTTGCTGGACATTCTGCAACTACACTGTTTTTTTACTGTACAGTGCACAACACAATTGATGGAGTTGTATGATGCCTTGCCTAAGCCCAGTCAGCTGTCTGTCACCTAAGATATTTAGTTTTTTATTTTTTTATTTTATTTATTTTAAGTTGTCCACCCTGTTGTGTTATCACAGTCTGTCCAAAAAAAATATAACTGAAAAAGAAAATCAACAATATCTTTCCCCAGACCCAGTACAGGGACAATAACAGCAAGATCAGCAAGCAAATAGGTTGCCTGTGCCTTGCCTGTCAGTCACATGGAATTTTGGAGTATTTGGGGGACAACCTCCTTTCTCTTTCCTTATCCCCTAGAGTGTCCCCAGATTCCCCTAATACAGATAACAAATGTCCTACCTAAATGATTTCCTAAACCAAGCTTTAATTCCCCTTTTTTTGCCTATCTCCTCTAGCTAAAAAACATGCTGCTCTTGCCTCTAACAAACACAGAATGGCTGCTGGGAGATCCTGACAGCCTTTTATATGGCTGTAGAAAACTTGTGTGTGGTGTAGAAATATTTTTCTTCCCATTGATTTCAATGGGCAGAAAAAAGCAAAAAAAAACTGCACTTTTCCCAGGAAATTTTTCGCCAAGCGGAAAGTGCCATTATTCGCCAATTTCAGCTTGAGGCGATGATTTTCATCCATCCCTATGTACTACATTAAAAAAGAACAAATTATGGAGTCTGAATTTTGTAAAGAACCTCTATACATTTGTATGGCTACAGCACAAACATAAATAGTAAAAAGCTTGAAGAAATACATTGGGCTATATGCTAAAACACGAAGAGAAGCAATCTGGGAAAATCAGTTATACATTTGATCAAATACAATCAATCAAAATTATCATTGATGGTGACTTTTTAACACCTTAAATGCTAGAGACTTCTCCAAAGCTTTGCTTCACCATGCATTGCAGGATCTTCTAATAGTCATGGGGTAAAAGTCATATTTATGTCAATGGAAAATGTATTTTTTTCTATGGTATGTACAGGAATTGCTCCATATTCTTCATATATATTTCCCCAATATATTGTTTAATATCTTGTATGTGAGAGGTGTACAAAACCAAATACACTACTTTTAAATTTGTTGGAGACCTCTATAGTATCATTAAACAAAAACTGGGGTGCTACAGTCAGTTAAGAAGTTGGCTAGTGCACATCTCCATTTTTGTAGGGCGCAGGATTCACAATTTGCCAATAGATCTGGGATATACACATTACTACAAACACACTGATCAGAGATACTCAACTGAGAATGAGCCTGTCGTAGTATTGAGCAGGCTGTGTAGGGATGGTGTAATACCCAGGGTGCAGTGGCTTTTAGGTCACTAGTGCCTTACACAGAGGGGAAATATCCAAAAGCACATCATACTGGTCCTACCAGAAGGGCAGTCCAGCCATGAAGTGCCAGGCAATTCTCCTCTGAACAAGAAAAGCAGCCAACCCCAGACATATGTTTCAGCCTTGTTGGGCCTCATCAGTGATTTTTTTCTCTCTGTGAAAGGCATTAAAGGGATAGTATTACTTCAAAATTACTATACCTCATATTGTAGCCCTTAATAAACGGAGTTAAATGACACCAGCGGCATCTCTCAAACCTTTATGGTTGAAGAGATAGCCGCTTTCAAAGTTTCCTCTCCCCTGCTGTCAGCGTTCTGCTGCCAGCAGGGGAATCCGATCCCGGGACAGGCAGAGGCTCTTAAACAGAGCCGATATCTCGTTATGGAAGGAAAAAGGATTCATTGAAACAGTCTTCTACGTGTGCTTGGTAACCAAGCACACGTAGAAGACTGTTTCGATTAATCATTTTTCCTTCCATAACGAGATATCGGCTCTGCTGAAGAGCCTCCACTTGATTCAGAGACCGGATTCTCCTGCTGGCAGCAGAACACTGACAGCAGGGGAGAGGAAACTTTGAAAGCGGCTATCTCTTAAAACATAAAGGTTTGAGAGATGCCGCTGGTGTCATTTAACTCCGTTTATTAAGGACTATAATATGAGGGATAGTAATTTTGAAGTAATACTATCCCTTTAATGAGCTTAAAAAGACTGCAACCTGGATAGGACACCATTCCTATAGAGCTTGCTCATGTCTAGGGCAGGCTCAGTCCTAGTGGAATGTCTCTGACTTGTATTTTTGCATATGCAAATTACCTCTGGGATTGGTCACCCTAAGGGTAATCTAGACGTGGACCCCTTGCTCACAGTGCCTAGAGAGATCAGCTATATCTCACTGATGAGGTCCAACAAGGCTGAAACGTGTATCTGGTGTTGGCGGTTTCTCTTCTACAGAGAGGAATTCCCTGGTACTTTGTGGCTGGACTGCCATTTTGGCAGGATCAGTATGATGGGATTTAGGATAATTTCTCTTTCTGTGAAAGGCACTAGTGAGCTAAGAGACATTGCACCCTGGGTAGGACATCATTCCTATAGCGCCTGCTAAATTCTAGGGCAGGCTTGCTCCTAGTTGAGCATCTCTGACTAGTTCTTTTGTATATACACATTACTATATATCCCAAAGCATAAGTGTTGTCTCCATCAAGGAGGATCTAATTTTAGATTGAAACACCAATAATTGATTGACGAGTGTCTCCTACGTAAAATACCAAAAGCTAAAAGGAATCTCTACTTGCTACCATCCCAACCATTCAAACAACAAGGTGGGGGTGGATTACCAAAATGTAATGACGCTAAACCAATCTCATTATTGGGGGTGGTTGAAAGGTAGGGAAAATTCCCTGCAAGATTTTTGCAAAAGTTTTCTCCCTTTCACCAATAGAAAATTTTCCTCCTTTTCGTCTGTTTTACCAAATTATTCACCTATATTTCTTATGGGTACTACATTTCCCACTGCAATATGGCTTCTTCTGAGGGCTGTAGTGGATAAATAAGTAAATGAAAGTCAAAAGTTGTGAGACCTACAGGAACATATGCCTTGAAAAATGCGTTAGCATGCGGAGTGCATTTTCCTTTGCCCACAACACTTACTTCCTTCTTAAGTGACACTGGCACATATTAATAATGATATCAAGAGATTAAAAAATATATATAAATCCTACAGTGTGGCAGATGTATATTGTAGTGGTGGTGGTAGGGGACTGGCTGGTATGGGAGTGTGATTTCTATATGTGTATAGTTTTTACCATGGTCATGATTATGTTAAATCAATATCCTCCTTCTCAGATTATTGACACACAATACTTTTCAGTAGACTTGTGCACGGCAAAAATTTTGGTAAAATTCGATTTTGGGCAATTTTTTTTTTTTTTTTTTAAATTCGGAGTATCCGAATTTTGGACTGGACCTGTTCGACTCGGATGAAATGCTAGTCTGAATTATTCAGCCTAATTAAAAAAAAAAATTAAATATTCAATTAAAAATTAAACAAAAATAAAAAAAATACATTAAACTAAATTAATAATAATATTACATCTCTAATGAGACAGGAAGGGGTATTTTATAAACCCCTACACACATATATGTATATGTCACATCAAATTAAAGCTCTTTCTTCCCTTTAAAAAATGGTATACAATATGTGCTTGTGCAATAAATGAGAAAGATAGGAATTATGGTTGAACACACACATAGCAAAAATGCCAGAAATGCTTGTGTCGTTATGTGGTTAATATCTGCACTGTAAAGCACCTGTTTTACCAGATCTATTTTTAGCAGTATGTAGCAACATTGTAATAGTTTCAGGCAGGAAAGCCGTGCCCTCTATTTTTAGTAGCATGCAGCAACATTCTAATGGTTTCAGGTGGGAAAGTGCTATACGAATTTCCGAAATTTACACCAAAATTTTGGACTAGGTCCATTTCAGATTCTGATTTTTTTTTTGTGGGAGAACCTTGGCTTTCGGAAGGTCCGAATGATGCAGAATTTGCCTTATTCGTCAGAATTCTGAAATTAGCCGAACCGAATCTCACAAGTCTACTTTTCAGTCATAGCAGTGGTCCCAAGTGGGGTAGATGGTGGCAACCCTTGTTCACATCCCTCCTCTACCTCCTCATCTGTGTTGCTGTTAATATATTTGTCCTGGTGTGTCTGTCATGTGTGGTTTCTGCTGATACTCAGATGGTATGAGATGTTGGTTCATTTAAGAATGTTAGTCTCTCAACATTGCTGCTTGATAGCTGTGTCCTGACGCATTGAAAATGTAACCAGCTGCACTGAAAACCCTTTCAGACTCAACACTTCCAGGACGACTAAGAATTTCCAATGCAGTACATGTCAATGCTGGCCACACACATTGCTTTAATTGCCAGTAGTCCATGGGGTCATTATGCCTAGAATTTAGCTATACTGCAAGTATGCAGAAACCATCTGACATGCAGTGGGACCACTTCTAGTAGCTACATGGTGTTCCTGTGTGTCAGTTACTAACCCATACCCAGGGAGCAAGTCACAAAGAGATGTGCCACCCCTGACCCCCACTAACTGAGTTGATTTGGATGCAAGCTTTCAATTCTTAAGAATGAAGGCTGAATGTACAGTACATGACTTTAAAACTTATACAAATAGTTTTAACATCAACCCCTTGACTGCCAGTGAGGCATCCCCCACACTACAGATTGGATACCTCTGTGTAAAACAAGGGTCAAATACCAGTAGCAGAATATGTATACTCAGTGTAGGCGTAAATTAAACTCTAGCCTCTAACAGCTTAATGAAGTAGATTAGAAAATGTAAACAAGATTAATTACCTTTTCAGTAGCTCCAGTGAAATTGACCAGAGAAACATTAGAAAGTATATGGGTTAACCCTACAAACACCAGAAGGGTGCTCAACCCATCACTTACATTGATATGTGCAGCCCCCTAGCATCCAAAGGGATAATGTGGCATAAGATCCTTGTCACAGTTCAAGCCACAGTTCAGAGTGTTAAACTCAGTTTATACCTCCAGATCTTTCAGGGTCTTAAAATTTCTGAGCTCTTTAATGCTGTGATCCATTCTGTTAAAATGCTGATCAGCAGGAGTGCCTCCTTAGTTGTTCACACTGGACTCATGATAATTCATCCTTTTTCTCAGGGCCTGTCCTATCTCACCTATATATAGTCCTGTTTGGGGACCTTTCACACACATGATAAAGTAAACAACATTAGATGAGTCACAGGAGAATTTGCCCTTGATATTGTGGTATCATGGGGAATGTGATATGGGCACCTTATCTGTGCTACATATGTGTGCACAGGTTCCACATGTCCTTTTTAGACAGGGAGAAGTACCATTTTCAGCTGCATTCATGCGTAAGCCAATTAAGTTATTTCAGTCCTCAAAGGCCACCAGCAGGCCAGTATTTAAGGATTTCTCTGATTAAGCACAGGTGAGTTAGTCAGTGGCTCTTTTTTTTGATTAACTTAACTGTACTTAAATCAGGGGAATCTTTAAAGCCTAGCCTATTGGTGGCCCTGGAGGAACGATTTTTACCCCTCACATGGTAAGTTTCCCTTCTTTTACAGCAGGCAGCCTGTGTTTGTGAGAGAGCAGCTAATTTTTGAGCTAGAGAAAATAAGAAAATAAATTGGAGTTGAAGCTTAGTTTAGAGAGTCTTTTAGGTAGGACATTTGTTCTCTGTATTAGGGGAATCTGGTGGAACATTGGTGGAGGAGAAAGGAGGTTTACCCCAAAACCCCAAAATTTGGTGTGACTGACTGGCAAGACACTATTATGTGTGAGCCAAGCTCCTTCCTGCTCTGGCTGTTATTATCTCTCTGCTGGGGGATTCTGTGGGTGTGAGTGACCCCAAATTACCCAACATTGTCTGATATGAAAGACACAGGATGCTGTGGTCTAATTTCCTTGCTGATCTTGCTGTTATTATCTCTCTGTTGGAAATGTCTGGATGTGTGAGTCCGAAGAGAGCAAAGGTGGTGGTCTTGCTGCTAGGCAACAATGCTGCCTTCTTCAGCATCACGTTCCATCTGAACAATGCCATGGAGGGGGAAAGACTCCCTGGGTCAGGGGAATGATGTGGGGTCCCTTGACCACTAGTCTGGATGTTCTGTATTATTTGCTTTACCACTCCCCTAATGGGAGTCCCACCTGCTGCTTCACCACCATGTTAATACTACTAACACCAACCACACCAATTTCAGTCCCCGAGTCTTCCTCCTCACTAGTAATATGATCACCCCCCCTTTATTCCTAACACTCTGTACAAGCTGCTGCACCTTCCTAGTGGTAGTACTAGTAGCTGGACTGTTGTCACGGTGAGCAATACAAAAGAAGAAGGTCAGACACAGGTAAATTGAGATAACACCACGTTTATTGATAATACACAAATAATAAGCAACTCCCCATCTTAGCCCCAGATACTGGTGAGTGGACACACCCCACAGTCCACTACCCAGACTGTTCACTGGCCAGAGGCCTGCACTACTCTGAGTGAGATAACGAAATGAAGAACCTCACCTATGGCTCTATCTACCTGGTAAGGACCAAGCGCCCAGAGGTGCATGCGTACTACGCACGGTACTTAGATGCAGACAGTGGTAATCGGAGCGGGGACAGCACAAGCCACGGAGCGAGTAGACAGCCAGAGCTGTGATGTCTGCTCCATAAGCCGGAGCGGTAGTGAGAGGAGCGGTGGCTGGTTGCCTGGCAACCGGCCAGCAGTGTGGAAGGTGGCAGTGAGAGGAAACCGGAAGCGCGTCTGGGTGCGCGCACGCAGTGCAGAGCGGGCCGTGAGACTGGGCGATCACGCTCTGACGCGCTCACAGAATACGGCGGATCACTGGCTCTCATTGATATCTACCCACTATACCTGTTAAATAAAAGGAGTGTGCCAGTTGCCACTCCGTTACTGGCTCCCTGGCTCAAGTGTGGTCTGTACAACGGAACATAACAAGAGCCACAGGTAAAACAAACTGGTGTGGTTAGTCAGACAAGCCAGGGTTATACACAGAGAGCGTAGTCAGCCAGAGCCACAGGTCAGAACCGATGTGGGTAGACAGACAATCCGGAGTCAACAAGGAGCAGAATCGGAAGCCAGGCAAGGGTCACAACGAGACTGAGCAAATGTAACGAGTACTAACAGGACCATGTAAGGGCAACTAACACTAGGCCCAGGGAAGTTTAAGTAGGCACACTCTAAGGCGGGAATCATTTAAGCAAATCAAATCAGTACGTATAAACAAGCTCAACATCACAGCAATGCGTGCCTGCACCCGTGACCACCAGATGGAGAGGAGTGGAAGCACAAGGATAACTGGCAGCACGGATGCCAAGGTACTATCACTGTGCTCGTGATTGCCCTCCGGGAGCGCTGTTGTACTATCACTTCTTGAGTGTTGCGCTTATGCGCATTCGCTATTCTTATAGGCCTGTGGTAAATGCCAGAGTTAGTCTCCGACTACTTGCTAAGCCTTATAGTCCTCATTCTGCCAGTACTCCTTTGCCCTTTCATGGTGTACCTGTGAGCTAGCTTTTGTGGTTATTTTCTATGCTCTGATCTGTGTATGACCTCTGGCTACAGCTATGTTCGATCCCTGACTTGTTGCCCTCTGCTCCTGTCTGACCCTTGGCTCCATCCGACTACCTGCTCTGTGCGGACCCTGGCTCCAGTTGACTATCCAATACAGTACTGGCCTTGGCTTGGCTGACTAACTGCTCTGTGCCGACTCTGGCTCCGGCTGACTATCCGATATGTTTCTGACTCTTGGCCTGACCGACTCCGCTTCTACGATAACCCGGGCTCTAGCTGACCTCTCTGGTACAAGCTGTGCTCAGTAGCCTCCCCCTCTGGCTATCCTATACTGCTCGATAACGATGGTTAGTGCCTTTGGGTGCACCCTGGTGTACTAGGGATTTGAGTCACCGTTGCCCTGAACTAGTAGCTACTGCTATCCTTTCTACCTTCCCATTCCGTAGTCAGATTGGGATCAGTTCCTGTTCCATCAGTGGATCGTGTGCCATCTCCACACCTGGTCCTGTGAGGGTTGGGGAAGTGCTTGTGCACGGTCTCCCCACCTGGTCTTGTGAGGGTTGTGGAAGTGCTTGTGCACTGTCCACACCTGCTCCTGCGAGAGTTGGGGAAGTGCTTTTCGTATTTATTTTTTGATTTTAATAAGTGTCAGTGTCGTTATTCCATAGTCACTCCGTGACAGGTACACTGTGACTGTCTACATGCTCTGTGTATGACCCAGGCTTGCCTGACCATTGGCCCTGGCTACTACCCACTCAGTGTAGCTTATAGTTGCCTTTCCTGAGGACTTGGTTACTTTTGCTCCTTTTAGTCCTCAGTTTGCCTGACCAGTGGTCCTGGCTCCTACTCGCTCATCATAGTCTCCGGTTGCCTGACCAGTGGCCTGGTTACTCTTACTCTGTGTAGTCCCAGGCTTGTCTGACCTGTGACTTTGGCTGCCTACTCTCTCCCTCCCTACAATACCTGCTTGCCTGACCTGTAGTCTCGCTGTCTCCTAGCTCTGGTCTGCTCTTGCTCTCTGTTGCCTCAGCTCATAGACCAAGTTGTGACTTATACATATTCTACCTTTCTTCTGTTGTCTCACTTGAGCCGCCTTCCTAGTTTTGAGATTTTGAGTAATGCAGTGCACAGCACAGAGTGCAGCTCTGGAGGGACCTTCAGTCCTATTTGCATATGTCTGGGGTTCTGTGTGGGCGCTATTATTATTGAGGTTATAATAAATAAAGGTGGTTATATTTTATCTTTGTGTCTGTCCTTCTTTGCCTGATTACGGTGACAGTAAGGGCCATGTCTAATGAAGGTACAGGCAGTCCGCTTAATCAGAGTATCCTGTCTAGGATGGATTCTCAAGACAAGAAAATTGACCAATTGCCTTTTGCTACGCATACACTTAAATCGCACGGCTTACCTAGACCACTTTGCTCTGCAACCAGTGGCGTCCCCAGCACCTGCACTGGTTGTGGCTACTACCTCTGAAGCTGGCATAAGTATAGGGTTGTCTGGCTCTGCTCATCTACCCCAAAGATATGATAGATGTGTAGGGGATCCTCAATCAGCTGGGAATTTTTTTGGAGATGGTACCACACACATTCCCTACTGAGCAATGTAAGGCAGGATTCCTGATCTCCCTCCTATCTGGCAAGGCATTGTCCTGGGCCAATCCACTATGAGAGATAGAAAAACCCATAGTCCACAATTTCACGGAATTTGTGGCCTCCCTTCGGAGAGTTTTTGATGTTCCTGGTCATGCAACCTTCATTGCCAAATGACTCATGACAATATGGCAGGGCGCACATACAGTAGCAGACTACGCTATTGAGTTCCGTACTCTGGCAGCGGAGGTAGGATGGAACAATGAAGCCTTTGTTGCTGCCTTCTCCCAGGGCTTGTGTGACACAATTAAAGATGAGAAGGCAGCCCGAGACCTGCCTGGTGATCTGGAGGAGCTGATCTCAGTCACCATCTTGATTGATATACAAATTTGTAAAAGGCCTTTGTTTAAGGAACAAGGGTGTAAGACCTTGCCTCAGTTGGCACTTAGTTTCTTACGCCCACCCGGTCCTCCCCTCACCTCCCACGCCTTCTAATTCCGACCCTGCCAGGGAGGAACCTATGCAGCTAGGCTTCACGTGCCTTTCGGAGTACGAGGGGGCTCGCACAGGAGGCGGGGCCTTTGCTTATACTGTGAAGAGCCGGGTCATGTGTTGCGTGCTTGCCCTGTACGGCCGGAAAAATGTTTGCACCTAGGGTCTAGTGGGGGACTGACCCTGGGTGGCATTTCACGCAGTCCCCAGAGAGAATTCTGGACAAACCTATTCTCGAAGTTGAACTATCTTGGCCTGAGTCTTCGGTGGTGGCTCCAGAACTACTGGACTCAGGGGCAGCTGGGTTTTTCATTGATGCAGACTTCGCAGTCAAACACTCTATTCCTTTGCTGCCTCACTCTGCTCCGTTGTCTATTGAGGCTATTGATGGTAGACCCCTACAGCCAGCACACGTTACTCATGATACTCACCCCTTGTCTAATGGTAGGGGCACTCCATGTGGAGATACAACAGTTCCAGGAGATACATTCTCCCAATCATGCCATCATTCTGGATTTTCTCTGGTTGCAGACTTACAACCCTAGAATTGACTGGCAGATCTGTGATATCCTGTCATAGTCACCTCTATGTAATAAATCTTGCCTCCAGCAGCCTACTATAATATTGTGTACCTCTACCTCATTACCTACTGAGTACCAGTCCTACAAAGAGGTATTTAATAAGGTAGAGGCCAGAATATTGCCGCAACACAGGCAGTATGATTGTACTGTTGATCTGGTACTGGGGGCCAGACCCTCTAGGGGCCAAATTTATTCCTTGTCGGTGGAGAAGAACAAGGCCATGGAGGATTATGTGGAGGATGCTCTAGCCAGAGGCATTATCCACAAGTCTTCCTCCCGTGATGGCGTAGGCTTTCATTAAGAAGAAGGATGGGGAAGTTAGACCATGTATTGATTTCAGGGGCCTAAATAAGCAGATGATAAAGATAGAAAGCTTTTCCAATTCCATTGATCATGGACCTATTCGATCGTATCAAAGGCTCAACTGTTTTCACGAAACTGTACTTGAGGGCGGCATACAATTTGGTCAGAATAAGAGGGCAATGAATGGAAGACCGCGTTTTAACATCAGGTGTGGGCACTAGGAGTATTTGGTAATGCCTTTTGAATTGTACAATGCCCTGCTGTTTTCCAGGAGTTCATTAATGACATTTTAAGAGATCTACTTCAGAGCTGCGTTGTAGTATATTTGGATGATGTACTCATTCATTCTCCCACCTTGGAGGCACATACAGCAGATGTTATCTCTTAGCAGCTGTAGAACCCGTGCTACAAGTTGTTCTGCAAACTTGAGAAGTGGGAATTCCACAAATCCCAGATGACCTTTTTGGGATATGGGATTTCATCCACTGGCCTGGCTGTGGATCTGCAAAAACTGTCTGCTGTCTTGCAGTGGCCACTTCCCGTAGGGCTATGATCCATACAGAGGTTCCTGGGCTTCACCAATTATTATAGGAAGTTCATACTAAACTTTTCCTCAGTCGTGAAACTCACAGATATGACTCAGAAGGGTGTAAATCCTTCAGTCTGGGCACCTGAAGTGCTTCAGGCCTTTCAGGACTTGAAGTCTGCATTTGCGAAGGCCCCAATATTGTCCCACCCGAATCCCACCATACCATTTACCCTGGAGGTGGATGCCTCGGAATCTGGTGTAGGCACTTTGCTGTCCCAGCACGCGGGCCCTGGGAGACCATTGCTGCCTTGTGTTTTTTTTCTTGAAGAAACTGTCAAAGACAGAGTGTATATGATGTGGGTGACTGTGAATTACTCACTATCTTCCTGGCCTTGAAAGAATGGCCTTATCTGTTGGAGGGTACGACTGTTCCAATCCAGATACTGACCAATCACAAAAACCTCACATATTTGTCGGATGCCAAGAGGTTGTCTTCACGTCAGGCCAGATGGGCCTTATTCCTTTTGAGGTTTAATTTTGTAATTTCTTACCTGCCTGGCACCAAAAATATTAGAGAGGATGCTCTCTCTTGACATTTTGGGGCTATGTCCCAGAAGGAGTCTCCTCCGGTGCCTATTATTCCTCCTAACCGCATCCTGGATATGGTAAATACCAGTATTACATATCCGCTGGGCAAGGAGATTTTGGCTGCTCAAGATTCCGCCCTGGCAGAGAGGCCTAATGGGAAATGTTTTGTGCCCAAATTCAGATTACTAGAGACGTACCATTGCTCTAAGGCTGCAGAACATGTTCGTAGAGACCAGCTGATATGGTCTATGACCAGATTCTTTTGGTGGCCCAGCTTGAGGGCAGATTGCTCTGCATTTGTTGCTACATGTTCCTCTTGTGCGCAGACCAAGATTCTTAGACACCTGCCGGTTGGCCTTCTGCAGCCCATCCCTAATGGGGACTGTCCATGGTCTCACTTGTCAATAGACTTTATAGTACAGTTGCCTGTCTTGGAGGGTTACATGGTCATCCTCATGATTGCAGACATTTTCCAAGATGGCCCATTTTGTGCCACTGAAGGCACTCTCCTCCTCCAAGGAGCTGACAGAGATCTTTGCGAAGGAGGTGGTTCGTATCCATGGTATACCCAAAGTGGTGGTCTTGGATCGTGGAAGCCAGTTTGTGTCAGGTTTCTGGAGAGCCTTTTGTGCTCAGATGGGGATTCAGCTCTCATTCTCCTCCGCTTATCATCCACAGTCTAATGGTGCTGCAGAGAGGTCTAATCAAGCGCTGGAACACTTTCTTCATTGTTTCATTTCTAACAATCATGACAACTGGGCGAACCCATTACCGTGGGAGGAGCTGGCCAGTAATCGTGCAGTCAATTCCTCCTCTCGGAACTCACCCTTTCGGATTAATTATGGGTTCTAACCTTCTTTTGAGGCTCAGAATATTCCTGCTTGGGAGGAGCACTTGAGGGCACTCCGCTCCACATGTGCACGGGTTCAGAGATCCCTGTAGAGTTCCACATTGCACTATAAGAGACAAGCTGACTGTAGACTGCTACCGGCTCTATTGTTCCAGGTGGGGGAGAGAGTATGGCTGTCCTCACACAATGTGCATCTCCAGGTGCCTTGTAAAAAGCTGGATCCCTGATTTGTGGGCCCCTTTTGGGTTCTCAGCAGGATTAACCCTGTAACCTATGCCCTTGAACTTCCTGCTAATATGCGCATCTGTCACGGTTTATTAAGACTCTCAGACGTAAGTTTAGGTAAAAACACAACTTTATTGAAAAGTTTAAGATAATCCCATAGAGTTTCATACACATACAAATAATACATAGAACAGGCAGGTAATATATGACAATAGTAATACAGGTTCTACCGGCCTTACCAATATACCGGGCAAGGCAACCTGGACGAGAATGTAATAGGTGGCTCTACCGGCCTTGCCAATATACCGGGCAAGGCAGCTCAATGGAATACCAATGTAATAGGCTCTACCGGCCTTGCCAATACCGGGTAAGGCAACCTCAAGTTGTAGTAATGAAAGGTTCTACCGGCCTTACCAATATACTGGGCAAGGTAGCCTGACAGAATGCCAATGAGTAGGCTCTACCGGCCTTGCCAATACCGGGTAAGGCAACCTTGAGATGGAATAATAAAAGGTTCTACCGGCCTTACCAATATACCGGGCAAGGCAGCCCAAGGGAAGGTGACACCTACAATTACCTTGGTGACTGTCAGATGGTAATGACAGTATAGATGAAGATAGAAGCTACCAGGTCAGTGGTTTCACAAATAGTCTGAAACTCAGTACCCGTGTACTGTAAGAATAAGTATCTGTCTAGGACTGGACAGCGCACTGATAACCATCAAGTGCATGAGCAAAGAGACAAAGGAGTAAACCAGCACCCTCACGTTGGGAAACATCAAGCAGGATATTGAGTAAACCCACAGGTCATGGAGCGAACCAACGCCCGCGTGCTGGTAACCAACAGACAGCTAAATATTGCCACAAGGCAGTGGAGCAAACCAGCGACCGCACACTGGAAGGAACAGACTGGTAATAGCCCAGCCGCAAGGCCTGGGGAGCAAACCAGCGTCAGCACGCTGGGAACCAACAGTACAGCGTATAAGGCCACAAGGCCTAGGAGCAAACCAGTGTCCGCACACTGGAACCAATGGCTGTAAGGTGTAGCCGCAAGGCTAGTGGAGCAAACCAGCGTCCGCATGCTGGGAACCAATAGTGCTGCATATCGGGCCGTAAGGCCAAGGAGCAAACCAATGTCCACACACTGGAACCAACAGGCTGTGAAGTGTAGCTGCAAGGCTAGTGGAGCAAACCAGCGTCCGCACACTGGAAACCAATAGTGCTGCGTATCGGGCCGTAAGGCCAAGGAGCAAACCAGTGTCCACACACTGGAACCAACAGGCTGTAAAGTGTAGCCGCAAGGCTAGTGGAGCGAACCAGCATTCGCACGCTAGAAACCAACAGAAGGAATGTCGCCAACGCGACCAAGGAACAGTGTCGCCACGGATGCAGGGACTGGAAACAGGACGAACAGGAACCAGCAGAGATGGTTAACCGGATCAGGAACAGCAATGAAGACTGGCAGCAGGAACAGCAATCTCTGATGATCACAGCCGGAACCGGTACTGGAACCGACACAGCAGGCAGGATACTCAGGAACACAGCAACAGGCCCAAATAGCTACAGTAGCAAGCTGGAAGTGGATGCTGTCAGAGACACCACGAAAGGGCAACCAGAGGGTGCCCAGACTGAGTTTAAAAAGGCAATGTGAGGTGGGCTGAAGGCAGCCAGCCAATGGCAGCCTCCTACAGGTAATAGACACAAGAATGCAGCAATCATGGGCACTGTGATAGCATCTCCAATGCTTTCCATGTGTCGCTACTGAAATCACTGGTCTGTAACAGGTATACTACTGCTCCTGTCTCTACCAGGACTGTCCAAGTGGGGGACCATAAGGTACAAAGCATTTTGGACACTTGCAGGGTCAGAGGCCAGGTACAATATCTGGTGCATTGGAAAGGTTATGGACCAGAGTAGCATTCCTGGGTTGGTAAGAGAGATCTACATGCACCAGCCCTCCTCTGTGAAATCCACTCTCGCACCGCTTCTAGTGCTGGTCTTCTTCCACAGGGGAGAGGTTGTAAGTGTTGGGTACTATCACAGTCTCCCTTAGAGGCTAAGTTTTCCTGCGATTCCTACCTCTGTATTGCTGCAGGCCGGCATAACTTCTGACCACTTCCTCATTGCTGACATCAGGTAACTGGCACTAGCATGGACACCTGTTTATGGGCCTATTCTGGGTGGCCTAATTGGGTCCCGCCTCCTTCTGCTTCTTTATAGGAGCCTGTGAGTCATTGTCCTTACGTGGTGTTCCTGCTCATTACTCTTGCTCTCCATTGTGACCCGTGTTTGCCTGAGAATCTCACTCTGTGTATGACCACGGCTTGTCGGACTACCCACATCGGTTCTGACCTGTGGCTCTGGCTGACTACTCGCTCTGTGTATGACCCCGGCTTGTCTGACCATTGGCCCTGGCTACTACCCACTCAGTGTAGCCTACAGTTGCCTTTTCTATGGGCCTGGTTACTTTTAATCCTTGTAGTCCTCGGTTTGCCTGACCAGTGGCCCTGGCTCCTACTCACTCAGTGTAGTCTCCGGTTGCCTGACCAGTGGACTGGTTACTCTTGCTCAGTGTAGTCCCCTGCTTATCTGACCTTTGACTTTGGCTGCCTACTCGCTCCTTACACTACCTGCTTGCCTGACCTGTAGTCTTCATGTCTCCTGGCTCTGGTCTGCTCTTGCTCTCGGTTGCCTCCATTTGCAGACCAAGTGGTTACTTACACATATTCTACCTTTCTTATGTTGTCCCACTTGAGCCACCTCCCTAGTCTCGAGATCTTGAGTAACGCAGTGCACAGCACAGTGTGCATCTGCGAAGGGACCTTAGGTCCTACTTGCTTAATGTCATGGATTGTTAAGACTCTCAGACGCAGAGTTAGGTAAAAACACAAACTTTATTGAAAAGTTAATGCAGCCCCGTAGGGTATCATACACGTACACATATCTTTATTAGACAGGAATAAAATACATATAATAGCAATATTGGCTCTACCGGCCCTGCCAATATACCGGGCAGGGCAGCCAAAGGATTGGAACTTGTGAGGTGAGGCTCTACCGGCCTTGTCAATATACCGGGCAAGGCAGCCACTAGACAGGAGATAAGACTGGCTTTACCGGCCTTGCCAATACCGAGTAAGGCAACCCAAGGAAACAGGACAGGTTCTACTGGCCCTACCATATACCGGGCAAGGCAGCCCATAAACAGGAGGTAATGGCAACCACTCGCCTAAGTGATTGGAAGGTGGAACAACAGTCACTATGATGAAAATGAGGCTAAGTCAGTAAGTAGGTCGCCAGCAGCAGAGATAGTAATGGATGTGGAGCTCACCAGTGCTCTCACAGATGGAACACTAAAACACTATAGTAGCAACCGAGTGTGCATGGAGCGAACCAGTACCCAGTACGTGGAACGCAAACAATACTGCAAGGCAGCCGGGAGGCTTGAGGAGTGAACCAGTGCCCTGTACATGGAACGCTATCAATACTGAGACAGCCGGGTGGCTTGAGGAGCAAACCAGTACCCTGTACGTGGAATGCTATCAATACTGAGACAGCCGGATGGCTTGAGGAGCGAACCAGTGCCCTGTACGTGGAACGCTATCAATACTGAGACAGCCGAGTGGCTTGAGGAGCGAACCAGTACCCTGTACGTGGAACGCTAACGTACTAAGACAGCCAGGTGGCTAAAGGAGTGAATCAGTACCCTGTACGTGGAAAGCTATCAATACTGAGGCAGCCGGGTGGCTAGAGGAGCGAACCAGTACCCTGTAAGTGGAACGCTAACGTACTAAGACAGCCAGGTGCTAAAGGAGCGAACCAGTACCCTGTACCTGGAACGCTAACAATACTGAGACAGCCGGGTGGCTGTCAAGCAACCAGTACCCGCATACTGAATAACCGGCAAGATAGAAAAGTCACCAAGGCGACTCGGGAACATCAGATGATTGAAGACGAACTGGAACGGAACCAGCAGATGGAAGCAGGAACCAGCATGCAGAGGATCAACTGGAATCAGGAACGACAGCAGAGACTGGCAGCAGGAAGCGAAGGCTCAACCGGATCAGAGGGAGGCAGGAACTACTCGACTGGAAACACTGGAACAGGTTGAACACAGGTTGCAGGAACACAGCAGAGGCCCAGGGTACTCAGAAACAAGGTGTACACTCGAACAGCATAGAGACAACACGAAAGGGCAACCAAAGGGTGCCCAGGCTAGGTTTAAATAGGCAATACAGGGCGGGCTGAAGGCAGCCAGCCAATGGAGAGCCCCCTACTGGTGATAGACACGGGCACCGTGATACTTATGTCTGGGGTTCTGTGTGGGCTCTACCATTATTGCTCTTATAATAAAGACAGGTGATTATATTTTATCTTTGTGTCTGTCCTTCTTTGCCTGATCAACGTGACAGAAGTTTGAGGACATAGACTACAGGGTTCACTCTACGAAGAAACCTAAAAGGGCCAACAAAATGAGGAGACATTTTCCTACAGGGCACCTGAAGGTTAAGGATACAGGAAGATAGCCACACTCTCTCCCCCACCTGGAAAACCGGAGCTGGTAACAGTCTATGGTCTGCGTGTCTCTTATAGCGTTGCGTGGACCTTTGCAGGGATCTCTGAACCCATACCGAAGTGGAGCGGAGGGCCCGCAAATGCTCATCCAGAGCTGGAATGTTCTGTTCCTCAAAAGTCTCGGGGAGAAGCGAAGGCTGGAACCTATAATTTATCAGAAACAGGGAGTTCTGAGAGGAGAAATTCATGGCACAATCCTGTCATGCTCTGCCCACGGTAACAAGTTCGCCAAGTTATCATGATGGTCCAAAATAAAGCAATGAAGGAACTGTTCCAACGCTTGATTAGACCTCTCAGCAGCACTGTTAGACTGGGGATGGTAAGCGGAGGAGAACGAGAGTTGAACGGCCATCTGTCCGCAGAAAGACCTCCAAAAACAAGACACAAACTGGCTCCAGTGATCTGAGACCACCAATTTGGGTATACCGTGGAGACACACTACTTCTCTGACAAAGATCTTGGCCAACTCCCTCATGGAGGGGAGTCCCTTAAGAGCTACGAAATGAGCCATCTTGTAAAATCAATCCACAATCATAAGGATGACCGTGTAGCCCTCTGAAACTGGCAGTTCCACCATAAAATCAATGGATAAGTGAGACCAAGGACATTCCCCACTAGGAATGCGTTGAAGGAGCACCAGCGGAAGGTTTCTGGGGGTCCTAGTCTGCACACACGTGGAACAGGCGGACACAAATGCAGAACAGTCTGCTCTCAGGCTAGGCAACCAGAAGAGTCTAGGCATGGACCATATGAGTTGGTCTCTACCAATGTGGCCAGCTGCCCTTGAGGAATGATAAGTCTCCAATAATTTTGTGTGCAGAGACTCTGGCACAAAACATCACCCTCTGGGCTTGTCAACAGGTGCGGAGGCCTGAACAGCCAATATTTCCTCTCCCAAAGGAGAGGTAATACTCGTGCGTAAAGTAGCCAATATCAGATCGGAGGGAATGATAGGAGTCGGAGGACACTCCTCCTCGGAATCTGCCCAGAAGTGCCGGGAAAGGGTGTCTTTAATATTCTTAGTACCAGGGAGGTAAGAAAGCACACAGTTGAATCCCTACAGGAACAAGGCCCATCTGGCCTGTCATGGAGACAACCTCTTGACCTCAGACAGATATGTGAGACTCTTGTGATTTATCAGAATACCTCCGTTCTCTCAGGCCAAGAATAATGGCGAGAAGTTCACAATCGCCCACATCATACAGATTCTTTGTTTTAGACAATATCATAGAAAAAAACCCACGTGAAGTAATGCCTTACCGGGAGCTGAGCACTGGGACAGAAGGGCGCCTACTCCAGACTCTGACGCATCCACTTCCAGGGTAAAGGGTAGGGTGGGATTTGGATGGGATATAATAGGAGCCTTGTCAAAGGCAGACTTCAAATTCTCGAAGGCTTGAAGGGCACTGGGTGACCAGTCCGAAGGATTCTCTCCCTTCTGAGTCATATCCGTGCTTTGACCACAGTAGAGAGGTTTCGTATAAACCTCCTGTAGTAATTCATGAAACCCAGGAACCTCTGCATGGATTTCAACCCCTTCGGAAGTGGCCATTGCAAGCCTGTCCTGCTCATTCTACAACCCTCTTCTTCCCTTGACCAAAATTTCCCTAAGATCCCTAGGGGTGATGTAGGGGGACTGACAAACATTGAGTCTTTAGAACCAGGGCATCCAGACCCTTTTATATTGGTGGTAGTGCTCACTTCCTCCTCAGACTCACTGGATGCATAATGGTCCTTCCATGTCCTCCTTTTATTGTTATTAAACTTGCTCATAGTGATAGCAGTCACTGTGAGCCTCTCCTTCCTCAGTTTTGCTATTAATTCACAGCACAACAGCCTAGCACATCTCTCCTACTGTGCAGCTGCTTGTATTGTGTTTGTCTTCCTGGAAAATGCTATGTTTTTATAGAGGATTTTCCAGCAAAAGAGTGGAAAACCAGGTGGTTTTTGACAATTGTTTCGTGGGAACAAAATGGGACTATTTGCCCACCCCTAGTCCCAATACTATATCACTGCTGGTTGGATCCAGTCCCATGGTAGCCACAGGGGTCTGTGGCACACTAGCCTGCTCATCATCATCCTGCTGCTGTGACAGACATACGCTGATGATTTAACAGCAGGAATTACAGCAGCAGCAGCAAAGACCAGAATGTCAGTAGTGCTGGTGAGCCTGTCCACAATTGCATATTTTTCTCTCACTCCAAATCAATTTCTGCAAAAAAACACACTCATACTCTCTTCCACACCAACTTCTAAACTACCCTCACTCATCACCACCACCAGTCTCATACTGTTTTATGGGACTGTTTGTGGGTGACAAGTGACAAATGTTACAGATAGCCCTCTACTATCACTCTTACCATCACACCAGAAGGCAGTACACTGGAAGCAGCAACAGCAGCTTACCTGTTATCTGGTGATGCCTTCATTAATATACTTCTGGTGCTGCTGAATTCCTCTATTTCAGCAGCATCCCACCAGCTTCTCTTCCTGCTCATTGTGTTAGCTAGAACTCAAAACAACTTTTTTTTTCTCCCTCTGTGCTAGGTTTTTATAGTATTGAGGTGGGAAATGTTACTAGCATTGAAAACATAGGTAGAAACTGTTTTTCACAAACATTTTTTGTGGGAACAAAAAAATAAAAAAAACTTTACACCTTTCCTTACTCAATCTACCACTACCATTCTCTTATGTTTCTTTAGATTATCACTAGACCAAACAGATGCATTGTTGCTTCACCATCTGTGAGCAACAAATAAACAAATATTCAATACTTTATCTCTCTTACATCTAGTCATCTAAAACAAGTTAACCTTTAGGGAATAAGAAAAAATATGTCCCTAAACAGAGAACCACCTTTTCCGGTGTAAACCATGGTGATATTTCAAAATAAATATGTTATTCCTTTAGACATGGAAAAGACTTATGGTAGACAATAGATTTTTCATTGCTGGATAGGAAATCATAATCCACTTGCAAGTCACCTTTAGTTGTATTGATTTGGAACCATTATCACTTCTACAAATGAAACTTACACTTTAATCATGAAATACAGATAACCCAGTTCTATAATCCTTTGTAATACTGGATATTCTTAAAGGGATAGTAATGTTTCATAATAAAAGCAGCTCCAGTTAATCTTCATAGTATTTGGACTATGGGGAGTGTTGTAGCTCAAGAGTAATTGAATGATAAATTATCCCCCTCCCGCCCCTTTTATTGATGTAACTGCTCAGCTCAGAGCAGCAGGGTGGTGTCCAGGTGGATTGCAGAGAGGCACAATCTTCAAATAAGTGAAAAACCTGTCAATGGGGGCAGGGATTTCATTGTTCTTATAGTAAGAAGATTGTCCCTTGCTGTGATCTGTCTGGTCAAGTGACCAGATTCCACATCTGAGGGGAGGTGGCTTACACTAGGTAAAAGGGGAGGTAGGGGATACTTTATCATTCAATTACTCTTGAACTACAACTCTGACAGTAACTATATAGCACTCTCCATGGCCCATATACTGTGACAATTAATTGGAGCTGCTTTTATTATGAAACATTACTATCACTTTAACTCTGTATGAACCATTATGCATTTGATAAAAAGTGTGATTCTTGATAGTGAGATGCTTTTTATTGCATACATTTTTTGTTACAGTTTTATGCTCCCAAACTATATTATATACACACACATACATCACACTTTTCATTTTACATTTTGAATATTGATCCTGACTGTAATCTCAACTTAAGGTTTATCTTCCTATCCTGGACACAACAAGAGTAATTTCACTGCTGAGAGGCATTTTATTCAAATTATAGCAGCTCTAACACAATCTCTCAATGCCCTGAAATATTACAGTGGCACTGTTGGTGCACACTCCTATGGAAGTTTATTGTCATTTGACCAGACCTTTCCAGATGATTTAGCAACAGCACCACTGTAAAATGTCAGACCATTGAGATACTGCACCTAAAGAAAACCTAACGTTTGAGCTGCTATAACTTATTAATAAAACACGTGTCAGCAGTGGGAGTACCATTGTTGTGCTGAGGAGGATAAACCTTACAATATAAATGTTACTATTTATTAACCCTTTGAGTGCCAGAGTGGTATGGAATGCATTGCTTTACAATGCATTCATACCACTTTGGCACTCAAAAGGTTAAGGTATCGTCCTGCTAATGCCAGTGAACAAATCACTGGTATATTAATCTTTGTTAAAAAAAAAAAGCAAGTTTAATTAACTTGCATGCAAAAAAATGAAGCAGCTTTTGGTATTTACAATTAAGATTCACTGTGACTTTGAAAACAGTTAAAACAATTAACACAAAATACTTAATTTGTTAAAAAACAAACAAACAAACAAACATACAAAAAGCATACTATGTTGCACCAACCTCCTCTTTTTTCTTGTTCGAAAGCATACTGCAATAGGTCGGTGGCACTGGAATATTGTAGGTAGCGCTTAGATTTAAGTTCTTCAAACCATTCACCTGTTAATAGTTTTAGGCATCCAGGATCAAAATTATTTTTCTTTATCTTCCTAAAACAAAGATTTCAAATGTTGGTAAAATAAACAGTTTTGCTGTATAACAAATTATGAGATTGCATAACCTTCTGATGTGCATATTCAGAGCAAGGCATGACCTTACGACTCAAACAGGAATTCTCACTAGAAATCCCTTTTCACTAACCTCTTTCATGAGATGGAAAGAAGTGTGGGTATGTGTGATGATGTGCTGGTACACCATGATGGATCTGGGGGAACATTTGAAAAGTGGTGCAGGAATGTTTGGTTGCAGAGGAGGCACATTGGAATGGGTGCAAATCATGGTGCCAGAAGGTCTTACAATGGGCTTGACCACCTCTAGGTAAGTTTTGTGTGCATTTCCTCCAGCTGGAAATTTTCATAAAGAAAAGGAGAATTATAGCTCCCTTTTCTAAGGAATTCCTGCAATGAGGAAATTCATCCCTCTGCACATCTATAATAATCTCTACATGGAACATTTGCCAGGGATTGATACATTCAGGCTTTTTGCATTTCTATGAAGCACAGTATTTTAGCAAATTGGCAGATAAACTATAGATTTCTAACATAGTTTGAAAATGATGTTGCTTTTAACTCACAAAATGAAGGATTTTGATAAGTGCTTGCTCTCAGTTCCCAAAATGTATGACTTCTCATACAGTTGACATAGTTTTTCCAAAACAATTCTTAGAAATTGAAAAACAGAATAAACAGTTAAATAATGCTTTGGCTATGCTATTCCCACATTCTTGAACTTCCCAAAAATATTATATATTATAGTATAGTATTTCAGAGCATATTTGTCATAGAAAGGGTTTAATCCAATTATTTGGGGTAAAACATGAGACAGCACAAAATTGTCTACCAGCTGACAAAAACAAATGTCTAAGTCAGTATCCAATTATCGTACCAGCTGAAACCACAAAGGAAGTGAATCCACAGAAAAAGATTTTTGGTCAAATGTTCATTTTATGTGTTAAGTACCCAAAACACTCTAAATAGAGTAAATAATGGGAACATTAAAGGAAAAAAAGCTAACGATTGATGCCTGACACACTGTCAAGCACCAACTGTTAGCTCAAACACACAGTCACCCCCTCCCTAACACTAACAGAGGTATCTCTGGCACTCAAAGGGTTAAATGCATGCCATTCTTATTGCCAATTAAAGGCCTTCCTTGACTACAAAATATCCCCACTGCAGCTGCCTCCACTGGCAGTGGCAGGAATGCACATTATCACTGCCTACACACCTTCCGGGCCATTGACCGAAAGAGGGAATTTTGAACACAGGCTAGCTTTTTATATGGCCAGTCTCTTATCAAAATGGATTCCAGCCTACAATTGGCTGGGATATCAGCTCCTAGTGGGCGGATGAAGAAAAACCACTAGAAGCTGATTGGCTGGGAGGTGCATAAGCACATATCCCAGCAAATTGTAGGCTGGAATCCATTTTGAACCGAGACTAGCCATATAAAATTTTTCTCAAAGCATATGCACCACTATAATCATATCCAATGAATGCGCTTACTCATGATCAAGAAAAAAAATCCAGCCTCTGTTCAAAATTCTCTCAATGGACTTGAACTCAGGCAACAGCCTGGAAGGTATGGGGGGAGGGTTGTGTTAGTGTGCAGTCCTGTCGCCACCAGTGGTGGCAGCAGGGACATTTTGTAGCCAAGGAAGGCCTTTTATTAATTAATAATAAGAATGGAATACTATTTTCTTAAACCAGAATGACAACATCTTCATTTTATCATATATGGCAGGCTGTATTTAACCTTTTGAGTACATGACTGGTAACTCTCCAGCACTCAATGGGTTAACTCACACACATCTTTGGGGCATTTTTTTAATTTTAAAACATCTTGCATTTACATTTTGCTCTATTTCAACTACAGACTGGACAGAAGAAAAAAGATTATAGAAACCAGAACAGAGAAGATTGAATAAGAAGATAACAGTAGCTGACCATGGTGCTGAAGACTCAGCTGGACACCAGGATTACTGTTAAGTGTTTCTTTTCAGGAGCTGTTTTTTTTAACTTAGTAGGATTAACCCTGTGAGAACCAGTGTGGGGTAAACATATCCCACTGTCACTCATAGGATTAATTCTACTAAAATTTCACACACTTTGGGAGTGCTTTTGATGTGTTTATATGGGGCTTAGGGCCCCATATCAATACATCCACTAGTGACTTAGGTTTTTTTTATGCTTTCTTGCAAGGTCAATTCCTGGGTCTACACTTTAGAGATGCATTAAGAGAGTCTGACCTAAAAAAGTGGGTGCAGATTTTCACCCATTAAAGTGGGTATTTCAGTGTTTTGTTGTGTGTCAAAGGACTCAAACAGTCGTATAATTAGCCACCAATGTGGTTTTATTTTATCCAGTATTTCTTCATACCACGGTTAATTGCATTGCTTACCGTGCTTGAAGAAATGCTGTCAGCTTTTTTTTGGTGTCGGAGGCCTTAGAGAGGAGCAAGACTTCCATTTTTTCTTCTTGCAGGAAATTTCACAGAAATAAAAGCTGATTTCCCACAAAAGTTCCTGCACATTTCAAAATACATAAACTGTTCTTTTTCACTACGTGCAAAACATTTTCCAAGAGAATGTTATTTTTCCCTTTGCCAAATAATTCACTCAGCTACGCAGATCAGTGTGTCTGGTTATATGGCTACAGTGCAGTTGGACAGAGCTAGGACTTCTGGGAGGCCAGCATTTGTGAAGTGGACAAAGCTGGGAGGTCAGAATGTGTGGTTCTATGGCATCAAAGGCTGGGATAGTATACAATGAAAGGCCTTCCCATTGCTTCCAGACTACAACGCTCATCATACCCGGTGGGAAATTATGTAGTCTAGCAGCAGCTGGAGGATCTCACATTTCCCATCTTGCTCCAGGCTACCATGGGATAAGGCTGGGGGCAAGGTCAGTATGTGTGGTTCTATGACTGCTGGTGCAGTGGAACAAAAGTTGGGTGTCTAATATGTATGGTTTTATGGCTACCAGTGCAGTGGGACAAAGCTGGGGGGTCAGTACATGTTTTTCTATGGCTACAGTGTGACAAGGCTTGGGGTCATTGCCATTTTCCCCACTTCTTTTTGGAATTAAACATTTCTATTCCTAGTCACAGTTGCATTTGCAGTTTGCATACTGTCCTATCATGCCTGTCTCTTGCAGGATTTGTGACAAAAGATATTCTGGTTGTGAAGTCTGAGTCAGCAGTTTTCTGGTGGCAGCATTATTCTACGTTCTAACAAATTTTTAGAACCCTCCCTTCCACCAGATTGGAGGATCAGGACATATGCCTCTGTTGGAAATGTATTTAGTCCAGCCCTCCCATGAACTCTGCTCTCTTTTCTTGGATTGTACCTGACACCTGATTCCATGACTGCTCCTTAATTTGAGGTGAAGGCTCTTGAGTGGACATGTCAACTTGGGTATTGTCATTTATCAACATGTATAAACAATATTTGAAGACACATACAATTATAAGTTCACCCAATGAAAGGGGCTACACTGAGTAAAGTAGAAGATCCAGGCAGAGTGACAATAGAGGAGAAGACAAAAAAAATGGACAGTATGAGAAAAAGGAGAATAGCCATGAAGCAGCTTGATTGTGAAAAACATTGTGGACAATCTGAGCAAGAAGAGAATTGTTAACTATAGCAAAGTAGTAGATATCTAGTAGTGTGAGCACAGAGAAGTCACCTTTGGATTTTGCAGTTTAGAGAGCATTAGCCACTTAACAGAGTGCTGTCTCAGCTGTGTCAACACCAGAATCCAGATTGCGAAGGGTATGAAAGGATTGTTAGAGTCAAGGAATTTGTTTACTTGAGAGAAGACAAAGCATTCTAAGGCGTTTTGAAGTATGGGGTAGGAGGGAGACAGGTTGATAGTTAGAGACATTGGAGGGGTTAAGGTTAGTCTTGGGTAGGGGTCTTCAGGGAACCAAATAAGACCCCAAACAATTATTGAGCCAATTATCTAATTCTTTTCACATACAGATTTCAGATATCAATTATAAAACAAGACTGTCCACTAAAATTAGTCATGATTCATGACTTATGAGGACCATCAGGCTTCCTAGTAAGGTCTTCTTAGTCCTCACAAATACACCTCTCCATGATGCTCATTCATTCAGTTAAGAAATACATCATCTGATTTAGTAATAAAGTTTCAGCTCTAGTCACAGTAATATTCACCGTGTAAGATCTTTTAAATAAAAATTTGGTCTGCACTATGTTCTGTGATGTTCACAAAGAGAGGCAGTGCCTTGATAAACCTAATTGGAATATATGAGAAAAGAATGTTGTCCTTATGCAGATAATTGGGGGTGGACAAAAAAAAGTGAGAAAAATTTACTGCATGACTTTTCACATAAAACTGACAAATTGTCTCTACTTTTAGCTAATGTTTTTTTCATTTTCTCCAGTGCCAAATTGTCCTTCTTTTTACCTATTCCAGCAAATGTTTATCCTATTTCAACATATTTTTCTCCAGTTTCACCACATTTTTCACCTAAGTTTCCTATAGTGCAATATTACAATATTTTTTCTTCTGATGGCTATAATGTTGAAATAAGTAGCTGAATGCCAAAGCTGTGAGTCCTTCAGCAACAGGCACCTTGAAAAATGTGTTAGCATGCAGAGTGCATTTGTCCTTTTCCCACTACACTAACGTCTTGCTTAAGGTACACTGGCACATATTCATGATGATGTCAAGCGATAAAAAAGAAAAAATAAGTAAAGGACAACCTACAATGTGACAGATGTGTATGGTGGTGGTGGTGGGGGACTGGCATGGTGTGATTGGTGGGGCCTTGATAAACTGCATCCACCCCAGGAGGAGAGGGATCATCATCATTTATTGCACGCTCTAGCAACCATCAAGCAGTCAGTTTTTGAACTACCACATCCCTGAACTACTCCACCTTTCCACCTCCCCTTGTGCGTTTGCTGTACATTACTCAACTACTGTGTGTGTTGTTACTCTCTACAGTACACAACTGATGAAGTGTGAGGTCTTACCTTAGGCCAAAGTAAAATTCACAATGTCGTCTCCTGTCTATCTAGTCTGCCACAGTCACAGAGCTCACATCAGGCTTCCAGTCAGCTGTCTGCACCTCATATATTTGTTTATGTATTTTATTTTGTATTATTATTTTTATTTTGTACATCCGATCACAGTCAGTCCAAACAATTATAAATAAAAAACAAAAAATTAACAAACTTCTTTCCCCAGACTTCCCCAAGAACAGAGACAATAATAGCAAAATCAGTAAACAAATTGGACAGCTGTCTGTGTCTTGCCATTCAGTCAAACCAAATTCTGGGGTATTTGGGGTCAACCTCCTTCCTCCCTTCTTCTCCCCTAGAGTTTCCCCCAGACTCACCTAATACAGAGAACAAATGTCCTACCCAAAAGACTCACTAAACTAAGCTTCAAGCGGTCTTTATTTTCCTGTCTTCTGTACCTCAAAAATGTGCAGTTTTCTCCTCTGACAAACACAGAATGGCATGCTGCAAGAGCCTGACACCCTTTTATATGGCTGTTGAAAAGTAGAAAAAAAAAAAAAACTTTCATGTGATGGGGAAAATGTTTTCTTCCGACTCATTTCCATGCAATGACCTAGGCGAAAAAAGCAGGAAAATGGTACTTTTTGATGGAAATTATTCCCCAAGCGGGAAGTACCATTTTTCATCAGTTTTGGTTTGAGGAGCCCATCCCTAATAATAACGAATAATAGTAATATCTGTTTTTAAACTAAATTGTACACTGCAATCCTTATTTCTTGTGGAGAGAAGAGTGGAGAGGCAGGGAAGGGAGCAGGTCTAAGATTATAAAGGATCCCAAATCGCTGTACAGAAGCTTATTATTAAAGGTAGAAGGATAATCCTAAGGATGGGTGAAAGTTTTCGCCTTAAAAGAGAAACAGAAGAAAAATGGCACTTTTTGGTGAGCAGTAAATTTTTCATTAAAAGTGCAGTTCCCTCCCACACACTTCGCTCACTGCAAATAAATCAATGGGAAGGCTGAATTTGTCCCACCACGTGGCAGGTTTTCCTTCTTTTCCCACTGACATATTATAAAAGGGTATGAGGTTCTCACAGCCTGCCATACTGCGTTTATGAGAGGAAGAGAATGCAGCAAATTTTTGAGCTATAGAAGACAGGTCAATAAAGTAGAGTTGAAGCTTGGTTGTAGGCAGGAAGTATGTTTCCTGTATTAGGGGAGACTGGGAGACAAGAAGGGAGAAAGGAGGTTGACCTCAAACGCCGTAAAATTTGGTGTGACTGACTGGGAAGACACAGACAGCTATGTTCCAAGTTTCTTTCTGATCTGGCTATTCTTTGTCCTATGGGAGACTAGGGATGTGAGAAGGGAGCAAAATTTAGCATGACAGTAGACACAACCATCTGTGACCCAAGTTCCTTCCTAATCTGGATGTTAGACGTTATCTCAATGTCAGGGGAGTCTAGGGTGTGAGAAGGAAGCAAAAGGTGAATTACCCCAAATACCCCAAAATTCTGTGTGTGACTGGGAACACTCAGGCAGAGGGGATCCAAGTCCCATCCCGATCTGCATGTTGGCTCTATGCTTGGAAAATCTGGGGAAAGAAGCAATTGAACAGGGAGTATGGATTTTTTTTTATTGTTTTTTATTGACAGGTGACAGAGACAGGGACCTAGACAAGAGCAGAGACTCAGGCAGACTGATACTAAGGACAAAGTATTTTGTAGAGGGCCAAGGCAAGACATCAAACACAATTAGATCTGTTGTGTACTTTCCAGTAAAAACACACACAGAGTAATGTCCAGGAAATGCACAAAGAGTAGAGGGGGTGAAAGGATTAGATGCACTGCAAGGACATGCGAGTTAAGTGGCAGTCCAAAAACTGACTGCAGCCATGGTTGCTGTAGTGCGTGCAATAAATGATGGCGATACCTCTCCTCCTGATGATTATGCAGTTTGTCAAAGTCCCACCAGCACCATTGCTATTAACAATGTAAAAGCACTGAAGACAACAACGAGTTGCAATCCAGTGTTGATGGCATAGCTCAATAAAGCGTAGCAGCTCAACCAACTGCTGGATCTGACAGCAAGTCAAACAAGCACAAAAACACCTGTCCTGAAACTAGTAGCCAATGTTGTTAATATCTCTCAAAGGGGAAAAGTAAAGAGAAATTGTTTGAGATCTAAGTGCCTAGAGGAATATAAGTAGTTGGGAAGAAGTGACAGGCAGTGCTGAAGATGATCTAATTACTATTGATGTAGATCTAGAATAGATCATACCATTCTCCTCTTCTTCAGATACAGATGAAGTGGAGTGTTGGAGAGAAGATGGCATGGCTAGAAGGTTAGCTGAAAGGCAAAGGCTAAATCTTCTATTACTGAAGGAGCATAATTTCTGTCTGTTTGAGAAAATAATTGGAAAGTCTGACCCTGGACAAACAAAGATGCCAAAAGTTACACAGCCAGCCTTTTAGTCGTCATCATCATCAGCATAAGCAATTCCCCCCCCCCCACACACACACTACTGGTATTGATTAACCAGCAACACTGATCATCAACATCCACATCCTTCGTTACGATGAGTGCCTCTGTTGCTCTTGGACATGCAGCATGTGTGACACTTACTAGTAGTACATCTACAGCAACATCTTTCCTATCATGGTGCCCGTGCTCCCCTTGCTATTTTCTGTCAGTCTACACTGTGCCTTGCTCCCATTGGCTGGTCTATGTTTGTTCCGCCCAGTGTGGCCTTTATATACTGGGCTCTGCATCATGGTGCCCGTGATTCTGTGTCGACATACTTACTTCCGGGTTTGTGCCTGGCTGCTTCTTATTGGTGCTAGCTGGCTAGCCCCTCCCAGGGCTAGCCTTTATATACGCCCTCCTGTCATTAGGCCGGTGCCCTTTCTTGGGGTTTCTGACCTTAAGTTATTCTATGGTCCTGTTCCGTGTTTAATCCGGTTTTCGTCTGACCTCGTTCCTGTGCTGCTCTCTGTGTACCGATTCAGGCTTTGGCTGACTACCGCTCTCTGTGTACTGATTCTGGCTGTGGCTCACTACCGCTCTCTGATACTGATCCAGGCATTGTCTGACTTACGCTATTTGTGTTGCCCGCTATTGTCAGATTTGTTGCCCCGGTTTCGCTACGCCTGTGTATCAGTACGGCCTCCGCTACGTACATTCAGTCTGTACTATCCAGTCACTAAGCGGTTTACGTTGCCTATCCATTATATGCCAAGCCTGTGATTCTCTGTGGCCTCCGTTACGTACACCCAGTCAGTGCTATCCAGTCACTAAGCGGTTAACGTTGCCTATCCATTATACACCCAGCCTGTGATTCTCTGTGGCCTCAGTTACGTACACCCAGTCAGTGCTATCCAGTCACTAGCGGTTACGTTGCCAGCCTATTACTTCCCATCAGCCAGTATCACGGTAGAGCCGCCCAAGTCCTTGTTGCAGCAGATTACAGGCTGCCTTACCCGGTATTTGGTAAGGCCGGTAGAGCCTCCTCAGTTCCTTGTTGCACCAGATACAGGCTGCCTTACCTGGTTTTCTGTAAGGCTGGTAGAGCCTCCCAAGTCTTTGTTGCACCAGATTACAGGCTGCCTTACCCGGTATTCGGTAAGGCCGGTAGAGCCTCCTCAGTTCCTTGTTGCACCAGATACAGGCTGCCTTACCTGGTATTCTGTAAGGCTGGTAGAGCCTCCCAAGTCTTTGTTGCACCAGATTACAGGCTGCCTTACCCGGTAAGGCCGGTAGAGCCTCCTCAGTTCCTTGTTGCACCAGATACAGGCTGCCTTACCCAGTATTCGGTAAGGCCGGTAAAGCCTCCTGTATTATACTGCTATTTGTATGCCCTGTCCTGTGTCAAACTTGCTTACTGCTGTTGTAAAGTTTGGACCCGTGAGTGGCCTTGTTGTACTTTATATTGTCTAATAAAGCTTTTTAACCTACCCAACTGTCTGAGTGTACAATAAAACCGTGACACTCTGGCACCCCTCCGGTGCCCTTTCGTGGTGTTCCTGTACCAGTGCTGGTTTCTGCTCAGTGATTCCCAGTGTACCGACTTGGCCTGTCTGACTACTCTGCATCTCGTCTCCTACCTGTGCACTGACCCGGATTGCCTGACCATTCTTCTGCGCCTGCTCCTGTGTACCGACCCGGCTTGGCTGACGCTCTTGTTCCTGTGTACCGACCCAGCTTGGCTGATGCTCCTTCTCCGTGATTTGACCCAGCTTGGTTGACGTTCCTGCTCTGGTTGCCTCTGTGTCGCCTTGGCGACATTTCTATCCATCAGGCATTTGTGTCTCCGTTACTGCTCCTGCAGTGTGCACGTGGCCTAGTCTCCATTACTGCTACGGCAGTGTGCCTTTGGCCTTGTCTCCGTTACTGCTCCTGCAGAGCGCAAGTGGCCTAGTTTCCGTTACTGCTACAGCAGTGTGCCATTGGTTTTGTCTCCTTTACTGCTCCGGCAGATTGCAAGTGGTCTGATCTCTGTTACTGCTATGGCAGTGTCATATGTTGCTCAATTCCTGATATTACTCTGGCAGTTCACGTTTGTTCTGCTAACCTATTTCTGGGCGTTACGTATCCTTAAGATCTCTATATGGAATGAGCTCCTTCACAGACCTCTCTTCACATGGAACTGTTTACACTCATTGAAGACCATTAACCTATGCAGTACCTTTCTCCTGGGAATTCAACGTATTCTGCCTGACCTGTGTCAGTATATGCTATTATGGACTGTATGGTTATACTGGACCTGTGTAGGCATATGTATATGTAACCTGTCGTGTGTATTATTCTGCTTAAATACTACAGGACCTGTGAGGGTTATTATATTACTGTGATTTCAATAAAACTGTGTTTTATCCTACACCTCTGTGTCTGTGTGTCAAACAAACCGTTACAGTACGAAAGGGCTATGACCTCAGACAGTAAAGGCGATGGAAATACACAGAACATCCTCTGGAGGATGGATGTACATGAGCAGCATTTGGACCAGTTGGCACTGGCCATGCAAACTATTCTTGAGCGCACGGTGCATCTCGATAAACCAGTTCAGAATCCGGTGGTCTCCCCAGTTTCGACACCGGAGAGTCAATCCTTGACAGCTGTTGCTCCACTACCACTCAGATACGATGGCGAACCCACCCTGTGCAGAGGGTTTATTAATCAATTGGAGATATTTCTGGAACTAACCCCTCACTATTTTCCTAATGACCGCAGTAGGGTCGGGTTCATGATATCACTATTGACGGGCAGAGCCTTGGCGTGGGCCAATCCTTTGTGGGAGAATGCTAAACCTTGTACCAGGAACTTCAGGGACATTTCGGAGAGTATTTGAAGTTCCTGGTAGAGCCGCCTCTGCTTCCAAACAATTGATGGAGATACAACAGGGCAATCGAACTGTGGGCGACTATGCCATAGAATTCTGTACATTGGCAGCTGAAGTAGGTTGGAACAATGAGGCGCTGGTGGCAGCCTTTGCTCAAGGACTTGCTGACCATATTAAGGATGAAACGGCAGCTAGAGAAGTGCCTAGTGATTTGGACGAATACATTGATTACGCCATTCTAATTGATTCTCGTATTCGTGAGACACTTATGGCTAAAGACCATAGGCTATGGCCTAGAAACAGTGGGAAAAACAGCTTTTTGTTCCCACCCATGCCTCCCAAACATAAACAGGAGTCCTGTGAACCAATGCAACTAGGGTTCACCAAACTAACTAAGGAAGAACGGGCACACCGTAGGAGGCAGGGGTTATGTCTGTACTGTGGAAAAGCTGGGAACCTATTACGTACCTATCCTGTACGTCCGGGAAACTAACGCACCTAGGGTACCTTGGGGGACAGGCCCTAGGTGGTGTTCAGCAATCCCTAGACCCAATTATGCAGAAACCCACGATCCAGGTGGTATTTTTATGGGCAGAACACTCAGTGGAGGTTCTGGCCCTGATTGATTCCGGCGAGGCTGGTTACTTCATGGACAGTTCATTTGCTGCATTACATAAGATTCCGTTGGTCAGGAGGGAATCTCCCTTTGCCATCAATGGCCTCAATGGCTGACCGTTAGAACCAGCTCAGATAACTATGGAAACTATTCCGCTGTTTATGACTATTGGGACCCTCCACACGGAGGAACACGATTTCAGATAATCCATTCTCCTCATCATGCAGTCATTCTGGGGTTCCCATGGTTACATTTGCATAATTCCCAGTTTGACTGGCAGAGTTGTGAGATAACGTCTTGGTCCGAGTGCTCTATGGAGCATTGTGTGACTCATCCAGTTAAGATTTTGTGTACCTCTCCCTCCATGCCAGTCGAATACCACCAATTCAGTTATGTTTTTAGTAAGGGAGAGGCTAGCACATTGCTCCAACATAGGGCATACGATTGCGTCATTGATTTGCCCCCTGGGGTTGTGCCTCCTAGGGGCCGCACGTACCCGCTGTCGTGCGAGGAAAATCTGGCCATGGAGGAATACATTAACGATGCCCTTAAAAGAGGGGATTATTAGGAAGTCTACCTTTTTTTTGTAAAAAAGAAGACTGGCAAGTTAAGGCCTTGTATCGATTACAGGGGATTAAATAAACTTATGTCCAAGAATGCCTACCCCATACCACTCATTACTGAACTATTTGACAGGTTAAAAGGTTTTTCCATTTTTAAGAAATTAGATCTACAAGCTGTCTATAACCTGATCAGAATAAGAGCTGGGGATGAGTGGAAAACGGCATTTAATACCAGATCTGGGCATTATAAATACCTAGTTATGTCATTTGGCCTCTGTAACGCACCCACTGTATTTCAAGAATTTATTAACAATATCCTCCATGATATGCTACAGTCCTGTGTAGTAGTCTACCTTAATGACATACTCATACACTCAGCTAATCTGTCCCAACACATCAAGGATGTGTCAGAGGTCTTGCTTCGTTTACGCAAGAATAAACTATTCTGTAAAATGGAGAAGTGCAAGTTTCACAGGTCCAAAGTGCCTTTTTTGGGATTTGTGATCTCTAAGGATGGTAATGCTAAGGACCAGGAGAAACTCGCAGCAGTCTTGCAATGGCCACGACCCAAAGGGTTAAAAGCGATTCAGCATTTTCTTGGGTTTGCCAATTATTACAGGAAGTTTATCCAAAACTTTTCCACTATTGTTAAACCTCTATCTGACCTTACGCACAAGGGTGTTAATCCATCACAATGGTCTGATGCAGCTGATCATGCTTTTGGGACATTAAAATCCGCTTTCGCATCCACTCCTGTACTGTCCCACCCCAAAAAAAAAAAAAAATGTCTACTGCACAGAGTCACTATGAAATTGGTGACAGAGAACTCCTGGCTATCGTTCTCGCCTTGAAAGATTAGCGTCACCTGCTGGAAGGTACCAGAACTGCTGTATTAATGCTAACTGACCACAAAAATCTGACTTCTCTCGGAAGCTAAAAGATTGTCCTCTCGTCAGGCTAGATGGGCCCTGTTTCTCTCTCATTTCAACTTTGTATTATCCTACTTGCCGGGCTCCAAGAATGTTAGGGCTGATGCCCTGTCTAGACAATTTGGGCCAGAGATGGAGAAGGATGAGGTCCCAGTACCCATCATTCAGCCTGGTCGCATCCTGGCCACCCTACGTACTAGTATCACTTCACCACTGGGGGAGGAGATTCTGGCTATGACACCCCCAGAAACCCCAGTGGGCAAGTGCTTTGTGGATGAGCCATTTTGTACCAGTTTTCTCGAAACATACCACTCTTCTAAAGGCTGCTGGGCATACTGGGAGGGATCAAATAATATGGTCTCTCTCACAAGTATTTTGGTGGCCTTCCCTACGGGTCGACTGCTCTGCATATACTGCAGCCTGTACCACCTGTGCTCATGCCAAGACCCCTAGACACCTCCCAGTGGGCTTACTCCAACCAGTACCTATATCACGGTGCCCGTGATTCGTGCTATCCAGTGTCTATCACTTGCAGGAGGATCCCCACTGGCTGTCTGCTTTCAGCCCGCCTCACATTGCCTTTTTAAACTCAGTCTGGGCACACTTTGGCTGCCCTTTCGTGGTGTCTCTGACAGCATCTTTTCTGTCCTGCCTGCCATGCTGATTGGGCCTGAGTACCAGAGTTCCAGTGTTTGAGTTCCTGAGTTCCTGAGTCTACCTGTTCCTGTGTACCTGCCTGCTTGTCGTTCCAGTCGGTTCCGGTTGTTCCCAGTGATTGCTGATGTTCCGGTCGCCTGTCAGTTCAGCGGTGCTCATTCCGATTGATCCTCTGCCTGGTCTCAGTGGTTCCCTGTCTGCGGTCGCTGAGGCGACATTGCTCATTTACTCCGGCGATATTACTACAGTTGGTCCCAGCGTGCGGACGCTGGTTTACTCCATTAAACCTGGTGGCGCATACTACTGTTGGTTCCAGCGTGCGGACGCTGGTTTACTCCAGCATATCTGGTGGCTTATACTACTGTTGGTTCCAGCGTGCGGGAGCTGGTTTACTCCATTAAACCTGGTGGCTTATACTACTGTCGGTTCCAGCGTGCGGACGCTGGTTTACGCCATTAAACCTGTTGGCTTATACCATCATTGGTTCCAGCGTGCGGACGCTGGTTTACTCCATTAAACCTTGTGGCCTAGACTACTGTTGGTTCCAGCGTGTGGGCGCTGGTTTACTCCATTAAACCTTGTGGCCATTACTACTGTTGGTTTACTCCAGTACACCTTGAGGTTCACAGTTCTGTCAGTTGGCCCCAGCGTGTGGACGCTGGTTTACAGTCTCCTGGTATGTGTTTCCCATCCAGTCTGCTTAAAAATCTTGTGCTGTAACCCAACTGTTTATTAACTATACAGTCTCCTGGTATGTACTAATCTACCCTTCACCTGGAACTCCAATCTCATCCAGTCTCCCTCTACCATTTAACCCCTTGTTGTATGTACTAATCTAAATTAGCCATTTTGACCCCCTGTTCCAGCCTCCATATTGCCTTCCTCCCCCATTCCTCTCCTATATCTCTCTGTGTCTGTTTCTTATCAGAGATTTAATGGTGTCACACCTGAACGCACTCAGAGCTCTCCCATCCCAAAACAATTTGTAATTTGGAAATCCCTCAGTCAGTCATTCAGTGTTCTTAGGGACTCCAGTTAGTATATATTCAGGCCCAGTTAGGGGTGGCATTTGCCAGGGGTAGCAGTTGGCACCTTTATCCATGTACATCTTTATCTAAGTACTGAGAGTTAGGCTAGAGAGTTGGACAAGAGAGAGACAGCTGCTGCAACTACTTAAAGCCAAGAAGCAAGTAAACAGGCTGAATTCAGAATGAAGAAACAGTCATTTTCACCAAGCACTGACATTTGCTTCCTCTACTGAAACTACTGACCACCTGATGCAAGAAACCAGGATTTCCAGTCACCATTAACCATTACAACTTCTGCCTCTCCTGATCATCATTGGACTACTTAATTTAACCCTGCACTGATTCCTACCCTCACCAAGTACTTTGCAGTTCTGCTACTGACTTTCCTCACCATCCCTGGCACCTATATCCTCTGCTCCGTGGATTGACCCTTGACTGCCAAGTCATCTGACTGTTGCACATCTCTACTGCCCCATTCATTAACCCAACTATGGGCAAATTAACTCCTTGTTTTGTCATCGCCATTCTCACCTGCATAAGACTCTCCTCCTCCTGTGTCCACATTAAGTGTCACGTCATTCACATTGCACCCTCAATTCTTCACTCACCACTTCTCTGCTCCCATGAACTTTTTTCATTCCTCCGCTCCCTATCACCACCATCTCCTTCTACCCCTGCAAAAAAGCCCCACTGCTTCAAATCTCACTCTCACCTTATGTCCCTGTCCCTTCTCCTCCTACTTGCTGCAGGTGACATCTCACCTAACCCAGGCCCCCCTTCCATTCTCTCTTGGACCACAGAACCCACTCACACACGCAACACTCACAATCTAATAACCGTACCCCGTCACCTAACTTCCTCCCCCCCCTTTTGTTTTGGTCTCTGGAATGCCCGCTCTGTGTGTAACAAACTAACAGCTGTTCATGATCTGTTCATTTCTCATTCCCTAAACCTCCTTGCCATCACTGAAACTTGGCTCACATCATCAGACACTGCCTCCACTGCCGCACTCTCATATGGAGGCCTTCAATTCACACACACACCGAGGCCTGGCAACAGGCAGGGAGGGGGAGTAGGCATCCTGCTGCCCCCTAACCATATATTTCAGGTACTCCCCACTGTTCCCTCTCTTTCCTTCCCTACATTTGAAGCTCACACACTTCGCCTCTTCTCTCCCCTCCCCCTGCGTGTCGCTGTCATATACAGGCCACCTGGTCCCACTGCACAATTCCTTGATCACTTCACCTCCTGGCTCCCTCACTTCATGTCCTCTGATGTCCCTACTCTCATCATGGGTGACTTCAACATCCCTATAGATAATCACAACACCCCCCCTGCCCTCAGACTCCTCTCCTTAACAACCTCCTTAGGCTTATCGCAGTGGACCAGCTCTCCCACACACAGTGATGGTCACTCCCTCGACTTGATCTTCACTAACCTCTGCTCGGTCTCCAACTTCTCTAATGTCCCCTTTCCCCTCTCTGACCACCACCTCCTCACCGGTAACCTCATCATACCACGCAAACCCATCACCCCCGCCACAATCAAGCGCATGCGGAGAAATCTACATTCTCTTGATAAGCAACAATTTTCCACCTCCCTGCAGCCTATCCTCAACCCCATCCTCACACTTACTTGCCCAGACAAAACTACTGCTCTCTACAACAGCACTCTCACTTCAGCCCTTGACATCGCTGCACCTGCAACTCCACGCCACCCACGCACAACCCCACTACAACCCTGGCACACAAGACTAACGCGATACCTCCAAAGGTGCTCACGCACTGCTGAAAGGCACTGGAGGAAATCGCGCTCCACAGCCGACTTCACACACTACAAATTCATTCTCCGTTCGTATAGCTCTGCCCTCTCCCTGGCTAAACAGTCATTCTTCTCCTCTCTAATTTCTAATCTTTCCTCCAACCCCAAACGCCTTTTCTCAACCTTCACATCTCTTCTAAACCCACCAACACAAACACCTTCCACTAACTTCTCTGCCCAAGATCTCGCCAACCACTTCAAGAACAAGATTGAATCTATCAGACATGACATTTCATCACTACCACCCCCACCCAGCCAGCCCAGCCCTGTCGCCTCTCCCACATACACACTAAGCTCCTTCCCACCTGTCACTGAGGATGAAGTCTCCCTTCTCCTCACTCGCTCAAACCTAACCACATGCCCTCTCGACCCAATCCCATCTCAGCTCACCCAAGAACTCTCCCCTCTACTAACTCCAATCCTTACTCACTTATTCAACCTCTCTTTGTCAACCGGCACCTTCCCATCCTCTTTCAAACATGCACTAATCACTCCCATCCTAAAAAAACCCTCCCTGGACCCAAACTCATTGTCAAATTACCGGCCAATTTCCCTACTCCTGTTTGCCTCCAAGCTTCTCGAGCGCCTTGCATATAACCGGCTCACTAAATTCCTCTGCTCCCATTCCCTGCTAGATCCCTTGCAATCCGGATTCCGCCCTCATCACTCCACTGAGACTGCCCTCACTAAAGTGGCCAATGACTTGCTCTCAGCCAAGTCTAAAGGCCACTACTCCCTACTCATTCTTTTGGACCTGTCAGCCGCATTTGACACAGTCGATCACCCACTCCTCCTCCAAGCCCTCCACTCCCTAGGCCTCTGCGACACTGCACTCTCCTGGTTTTCATCTTATCTCTGCAACCGCTCCTTCAATGTTTCATACTCCGGCTCCACTTCCCCACCCCTCCCACTGTCTGTTGGTGTGCCCCAAGGATCAGTACTGGGACCCTTGCTCTTCCCAATCTACACTGCTTCCCTTGGAAAACTAATAAACTCCTTTGGGTTTCACCATCATCTCTATGCTGACGACACCCAAATATATCTTTCCTCCCCAGACCTCTCTCCTTCCCTCCTGTCCAGAGTGTCTGACTGTCTGTCTGCTGTGTCTTCCTGGATGTCCTCCCATCAACTCAAACTTAACCTTAGCAAAACTGAACTAATTCTCTTCCCTCCATCTACAACCAGCCTTATCCCAAACATTACCCTCACCGTTAACAACACTTCCATCACACCAACCCGTACAGCACGCTGCCTGGGGGTCACATTTGACTCTGCCCTATCCTTCATTCCTCACATCCAGTCAATCTCCAACTCATGCCGCCTCCACCTCCGCAACATCTCTAGAATCCGACCCTTTCTCACAGAAGACACTACCAAAATTCTAATCCAAACACTCATCATGTCCCGTCTTGACTACTGTAACTCTTTACTAATTGGCCTGCCTCTCACCCGACTAACCCCGCTACAGTCCATAATGAACTCTGCTGCAAGACTAATCTACCTCACTCATCGCTTCTCTAACACCACACCCCTCTGTCAGTCCCTACACTGGCTCCCGTTAGCATACAGAGTAAAATTCAAAACTCTGGTGCTAACTTATAGAGCCCTCACTAACACTGCACCCCCCTATATTTCATCTCTCATTTCCAAATACACTCCCGCCCGCCATCTTCGCTCTGCACATGACCTTCTGCTCTCCACAGCTCTTATCACATCCTCCCACTCCCGCCTACAGGACTTCTCCCGTGCTGCACCTGAGCTGTGGAATTCCCTCCCCCGCCCCATCAGACTCTCCCCCAGCCTTCAAATCTTCAGACGCTCCCTGAAGACTCACCTCTTCAGGGAGGCCTATCAACTGCCTCCATAAACATCATCACCAAGATTCACCCCTTGCACGGACTACTGCACTCAATGGCACTTCTCACTCCCACCCACTGACTGGCAGTTCATGTGGCAGGAGGCACTTAAACACAATAGCACTTACTCCTTCTGTATCAAACCTACCTTCCTCTAGACTGTAAGCTCTCACGAGCAGGGCCCTCTGATCCTCCTGTTCTACACATCTGATTGTACTATTTAATACCTCTGTATGTCTATTCCCCAATTGTACAGCGCTGCGGAATTAGTTGGCGCTATATAAATAAAGAATAATAATAATAATACTCCCTGACTGTAGTCAGGTACTGTGAGGTCCGAGTTGCTGTCTAGTCCCATTTGCAGTTGTCTTGTAGTTCTCTGGCATGAGACTTCTGCTTGAGTGAGACCGCTTGTCATAGTTCCTACCTTATCCATCCTACTGTCATTGTCACCTGACAGTCAGTTGGTTTCTGGATGGTCTCCTCTCTTGGGCTGCCCTGCCCGGTATTGGTCAGGCTGGTAGAACCTATTCACGTTGCCATCCTTAGGTTGCCTTACCCGGTATTGGCAGGGCCGGAAGAGCCTACTCATAGTATTCCCTCAGGCTGCCTTGCCCGGTATTGGTAAGGCTGGTAGAACCGATACATTACCATCTCACGGTTGCCTTACCCGGTATTGGCAAGGCCGGTAGAGCCTGCTACTGTTATTTCGTTGGAGTCACCTGGGTTGCCTTGCCCGGTATTATTGGCAAGGCTGGTAGAACCTATTCATATGGTCATTGCTTATTTGTATTGTTTGTATGTGTATGATAACTTTATTGAAAAGTTAAGGCAATACCATAGGGTTATGTTTTTACCTAAACCTTAAGTCTGAGAGTCTTAACTAACCGTGACAACCTAATGGCGAGTGTCCTTGGTCCTATGTATCCATTGATTTCCTGGGAGAACTGCCAGTGTCTATGGGTTACTCTATTCTTACGGTGGTTGATAGATTCTCTAAAATGGCTCATTTCGTGTCTCTTCCTGGCCTCTCCTCTGCTCAGGAGTTGGCAGTTATCTTTGCTAAAGAGGTGTTCCGGTTGCATGGAGTACAAAGAGTTCTGGTGTCAGACTGTGGGAGCCAATTTGTATCCAGATTTTGGAGAGCATTTTGTAACCAGATGGGCATTCAACTGTCCTTTTCTTCTGCCTACCATCCCCAGACCAATGGAGCCGCCGAGTGTGCCAATCAGGGATTGGAGCAGTTCCTCCGCTGTTTTGTTACCAATCATCATGATAATTGGGCAGACCTGTTGCCTTGGGCAGAATCGTCCAGGATCTCCTTGTTTCTCATCAACTACGGGTTCCAGCCATGTTTGGTCCCGGACTCATTCCAGTCGCAACAGATTCCAGCTCTGGACGAGCACATTGAGCAGCTCCGCTCCACTTGGGCACAGGTTCAGAGGGCCCTCAGTCAGTCGCTCCAGCGTCATCAGCGCCACGCTAACCGTAGACGGCTGCCATCGGTCTCCTTTCAGGTTGGGGACAGGGTATGGCTCTCCTCCAGAAACTTTAATTTGCAAGTTCCATCTAATAAGTTGGCTGTCCGGTTCATTGGTCCCTTCAGGGTGATCCGTAAAATTAACCCTGTTTCATATGCCTTGGATCTCCCAGGATCTATGCGCATTCACAATGTGTTCCATGTATTCCTGCTGAAACCTCTGGTATGCAACCTCTACACTACCACTCCTGTGGTTCCTGGACCGGTGGAGGTTCAGGGTCAAGAGGAGTACGAGGTCCAAAGCATAATTGATTCACGCAGATTTAGAAAATTGCAATATTTGGTCCATTGGAAGGGCTATGGCCCTGAGGAACGTTCCTGGGTGGATCAGAATGACCTTCATGCTGCTAGATTACTGCACAAATTTCCACTCTAAATATCTTCAGAAACCAGGTTCCTCTTCCAGGAGAGGGGGTCTTTGAGAGGGGGGTACTATCACTGTGCCCGTGCTCCCTTTTCTATTTTCTGTCAGTCTACACTGTGCCTTGCTCCCATTGGCTGGTCTGTGTTTGTCCCGCCCAGTGTGGCCTTTATATACTGGGCTCTGGCACCCCTCCGGTGCCCTTTCATGGTGTTCCTGTACCAGCGCTTGTTTCTGCTCAGTGATTCCCAGTGTACAGACTTGGCCTGTCTGACTACTCTGCATCTCATCTCCTGCCTATGCACTGACCTGGATTGCCTGACCATTGTTCTGCGCCTGCTCCTGTGTACCGACCCAGCTTGGCTGATGTTCCTGTTCCTGTGTATTGACCCAGCTTGGTTGACATTCCTGCTCTGGCTGCCTCTGTGTTGCCTTGGAGACATTTCTATCCATCAGGCAATTGGGTCTCCGTTACTGCTCCTGCAGAGCGTAAGTGACCTAGTTTCCGTTACTGCTACGGCAGTGTGCCATTGGCCTTGCCTCCGTTACTGCTCCTGCGGAGTGCAAGTGTCTGTCTCCGTTACTGCTACGGCAGTGTGCCATTGGCCTTGCCTCCGTTACTGCTCCTGCGGAGTGCAAGTGTCTGTCTCCGTTACTGCTACTGCAGTGTGCCATTGGCCTTGTCTCCATTACTGCTCCTGCAGTGTGCAAGTGGCCTGTCTCCGTTACTGCTACAGCAGTGTGTCGTTGGCCTTGTCTCTGTTACTGCTCCTGCAGTGTGCCATTGGTTTTGTCTCCGTTACTGCTCCAACAGATTGCAAGTGGTCTGATCTCTGTTACTGCTATGGCAGTGTCCCAAGTATTAGTAGCAGCCCCTCAGGAACCTCACAGTCTAGGAAGGTCACAGAATGGAGATACTTCATTCATGAGCCAAAAGCTAAGCATGTTGCTATCTATTGTCTGTTTTAGAAGCATGTGAGCAGAGGCAAAGCAGGCTCACACCTAGGCAGCTCCTCAATGAGATCCCACCTGAAGTATAACCACAGATCTGACTAGTTGACACACCATCAACATGTCAGAGGTGTCATAACCAATAAACAGCAGAAGGACTCCTAAAAGTTGCTGTGGCTCTGGGGTACATAATAGAAGTGCTGTTGATGTGTTAGAATTTGACAAGATTTTCTTCTGCAGAGGAAAAGCACTAAGTTTGTTTTTGGAGATAAGAGTTATAAAGTGCCAACACATATAGCCACCACCCCCACCACCTGCACAAGTCTTGTTGTTCAAGAAGTAAAGTAATATACCATTCTACCACCATCCCACACATACTAACTTCTTAGAAAGAAGTCAAAACCTGTACAAAAATAATGCAAAAGTACACCTATGAAATAGTAAACTTGGCAAAATATTGTCGGTTGACATGCTGCCCTTTATTCTTCCTTTTGTTGAAAACAGAGGCTTTAAATAACTGATGTCATGTCTTGCACCCTGCTGGAATATCGCAAGCCACAGTTATTTCTTCTGTGTATCCAAGGCATTAAGGAATGGGAACGTCTCCGCCCTCCAGCTGGGTAGGACAAACGGAAGATTCAAAAGGCGTCACCAGAAGGCTTCCTCCAGTTTCTTTTGTCCTACCCAGCTGGCTGGACGTTGTTTGCTATCGCTCCTGGCCGCCATGAGTGCCGCCCTTGCACAGTTCCTTACCCCGTTACCTGCACCTCCGCTGCGGTTGCCGACGGAGGCAGGCTTGGCACATACTTCGGATGTCTGGGGCGCCTTCAGGAGCACTGCGGCTCATCTTTTCCCCGTCCCTGTTCCTCCGCTGTGTTTGCCGAAGGAGGCAAGCTCTGCATCTCTCGCCCGTGTAGGGCGTCCTCATCGGCACTACGGCGCACGGCGCCTTTTTAAGCCAGCCCTGCGCGCTCTTCTGTATCCGACTCTTCCGGGGGAAGTTCTCTGGGTGCGTTCCAGCTTGAAACGCATAGCCTCGGACGGCGCATGCGCAAGGGGGATCCAGCCGGACAGATCATGGAGTTCGCTTTGGTGCCCTATTTAAAAGGCTCCAGGTAAGCTTTTCACCCTTTCAGTCTTAATTTTGTTGGGTGCTAGCCACCTTGCTTCTGTTTACCATGTCTACTCCTGTTAAATCCTCCTCTAAAGAGAAATCCTCTGCTGAGACTTCCACCAAGGAAGAGAAATCTAGCCAAAAAACTAAACAATGTGCTGGCTGTGATTCCAAGCTTCAAGTCTCTGATTCCTCTAAGCTATGTGCCGATTGTTTAAAGAAAGCAGCATGTAATGAGTTCCCTTCCCAGTTCCAGGACTTCTTGTCCTGGATGAAAACATCAATGCAGGAGACATTTAAGGCAATGCAGGGAGAACCTGCCCCCAAAAAACAACGCAGAGACCTGGGGGAGGGGACCTCATCCATGCAGCATGGCGAAGAAGATGATTATGAATCGCCAATGGATGATCAAGGCTCTGATTCTGGTTCAGAAGAAGGAGAGATAACAGAAGAAACTGGAGTCTTTAATTCTGACCGCATTGATTCCTTTGTTAAGCTTATTAGGAAAACCTTAGGCCTCTCTGAAACACAACAGGATATGGATATCATGGATACTGCCTTTCTGGGGAAAAAGGAATCCGCTCCAGTTTTTCCAGTACATCAATCCATTTCAGATTTAATAACGGCAGAATGGAAATTGGGGGACAGAAGGTCAGCGGTTCCTAGAAGATTTAAAAGGATGTTCCCTTTTAATGAAAAGGACGTACAGCAATGGTATGCTTCTCCTAAAGTGGATGCTCCAATTGCACACCTCGCCAAACAAACTCTTCTTCCTTTAGAAGATGGCACCTCCCTTTGCGATCCAATGGAGAGGAAAATGGACGGTGCGCTCAAAAAGCAATTTTCGGTCATAGGAGAAAATTTGAAAGCAGCTACAGCCATGGCATGTGTATCCAGGGTAATGCGCATTTGGCTCACAGAACTAGAAGATAAAATTGAATTGAATGTTTCCAGATCCAAACTTTTAAAAGAGGTGGCTACCATCAAGGAAGCTACAAATTATTCCTGTGATGCCTCTCTGGATATCATTCGTCTTCTGGCCAGATCTTCGGCTCTCTATATCCACACGCAGATCTCTATGGCTTAAACCCTGGAAAGCGGATACTACCTCAAAAAGTAAACTTATTGCGCTTCCCTTCAAGGGATCCTCCCTCTTCGGCGAACATCTTGACGAAATTATCAAGAAGGCCTCAGGTGGGAAGAGCCCTTTCTTACCACAAGAAAGAAAACGCAGAACATCTCCATCCTTTCCAGTCTCTAGATTCAGATCTCAACCCTTTCGGGACAACAGACGTCGAGATTCCAACCGTATTGGTGACTACAGAGGAAGACCTTCCCAGAGAGGGGGTGCAAGATGGGAATACGTCAAAAAGCCCCAATTCAAGAGAGAAAACCAATGATTTCCGACGGGCCCCAGCCCAGATCCCGGTGGGGGGCAGACAGGGATCTTTTCTTCCGATCTGGAAGTCCCAGGTACATCCGGATGCCTGGGTCTCCCAGATCATGGAACTGGGGTATCCGCTAGAGTTTCTGTCTGTCCCTCATTCATCACACTTCATCAGGTCCAGAGTTCCAACCAATCTGTACAAGAGGCAAGCACTCTGGGACTCAATCAATTCATTACTAAAACAAGCTGTTATAGAAGAAGTCCCGGACCAGTACAGAGGTTCGGGAATTTATTCACCCTTCTTTCTTGTCCCGAAACCGTCAAATCTTTACAGGCCAATCTTGGACCTCAATTCAATCAATGTCCTTCTCAAACAGGCACACTTCAAGATGGAGTCCACGGAATCAGTAATCCAGTCGCTATCTCCAGGGATGTTCCTTAAATCTATCGATCTCAAGGATGCATATTATCACATCCCAATTCATCCTGCACACAGGAGATTCCTCAGGTTTGCAGTCCTTCAACAGCATTACCAATTTGCAGCCCTCCCGTTTGGCCTGTCGTCCGCTCCGAGGGTGTTTACCAAGGTCTTAGCCCCAGTATTAGCATGCTTAAGACGACAAGGGATCAACATCCTGGCCTATCTAGACGACCTCCTGATAATGGCTCCATCTTTCGAAGTAGCCCTGTCTCAGACCCATCTAGTCCTGCAATTCCTTCAGGAAACAGGATGGATAATCAACTACAAAAAGTCAGTTATATCCTTAACAGAAGATGATCTTCCTGGGTCTGCAAATCAACACAAAGGACTCTTTGGTTCGTCTATATGTAGACAGAATCACCAAGCTTCAGAGGAAAACAGCAATTTTTCTGAGCAAAATGCACCACTCTGCCAAAGACTTCCAGGAACTTCTGGGCCTAATGTCATCAGCAACCCAGATTGTCCCCTGGGCAAAACTACATCTACGTTGTCTGCAATACAACTTTTTGAAATACTGGAAAGGAGACCATGGGAATCCTCTTCAACGGATTCCCCTATCCTCCAAAGCAAGGTTGAGCCTAAAATGGTGGCTAAACTTAAGGAATCTTCAAAAAGGAAGGTCTCTACTAGCACAAAACTGGAAAATTGTATACACAGACGCCAGTCTTTCCGGTTGGGGAGGAAACTGGAACCACAAGACGGTCCAAGGGAAATGGAAAGCAGTGGAAAGTTCCCTTCATATAAACATCCTGGAAATGAGAGCAATAAGAAAAACACTCCTTCACTTCAGACAACACCTAAATGGGTCAAATGTCCTTGTTCGAACAGACAATGTCCCAACAGCTATGTACTTAAAAAATCTGGGGGGGAACAAGGAGCCCAATGCTAAACAAGGAAGCAAGAAGTCTTCTTACGTGGGCCAAAAAGCACCTAACAAGGATCTCAGCAGCCCACATCTCCGGTAAAAGCAATCTGGAGGCAGACTTTCTCAGCCGTCACACTCTGGATCAGGGAGAATGGTCTCTGAATCCAGTAGTATACAGTCAACTCACAGCCAGATGGGGTCATCCAGACGTCGACCTCATGGCATCAAGGTTAAACAAAAAGAGCAACCTCTTCTTCTCCAGGTGGCAGGATCCTCTCTCCATGGGTCAGGATGCTCTAACCTTTCCATGGCACTTCCATCTAGTCTACATCTTCCCTTCAACACCCCTCCTCATGCAAGTAGTAAAGAAGATCCGCTCAGACAAGGTGGAAGCCATCTTGATCGCCCCATTTTGGCCTCGGAGAATCTGGTTCTCCCACTTGATCCAGATGTCAATAGAGGATCCCTGGGAACTTCCAATGAAGAAGGATCTCCTAATGCAGGGTCCTGTCTTCCACGACAACCTCTAACGGCTTGGAGTCTGAGCGGGAATCTTTAAGGAATAGGGGATTATCAGACTCAGTTATTGACACCATCCTTCAGGGAAGGAAACCTTCCACAACAAAAATCTACTACAGAATCTGGTCCGTCTTTGCTAAATGGTGTAATTAGAGAAACTTAACCATTGAAGAGCTGAATGAAGCCACTATTTTGAATTTTCTCCAAGAAGGTTTCCAGACGGGCCTTCGCCCAGCGCTCTCTGCAATTTTGGCCAAACCTTTGGCTGAACATGACCTCGTAAAACGTTTTACTAAATCCATTGTCAAATCCAGGCCTACCTTCAGAGAACTAGTAGCCCCTTGGGACTTAAACCTGGTCCTTAACCAGCTTTCAAACTCCCACTCTTTTGAACCTATTGACAGTATTTCCATGCATCGGCTAACACTGAAAACTGTTTTTCTCACGGCAATAACTTCAGCCAGAAGGGTAAATGAGCTCCAAGCTCTCTCTTCAAAACCCCCATTTTTATCTATTCATTCAGATAAAATAGTCTTCAGGGTTAAACCATCCTTTCGCCCTAAGGTGGTCTCGGACTTCCACATCAATCAAAATATTATTCTACCATCTTTCTGTAGTAACCCTCAGAATTCAAAAGAATCCTTCTTCATAATTTATACTTGGTCCGTTGTGTCTCAACCTATCTCAACAGAACCATGGAATTTAGAGCAGCAGAAACTTTGTTTATATATTTTCAAGGCAGGCTCAAAGGTAAAGCGGCCTCAAAACCATCAATTTCCAATTGGATTAAGGAATGTATTCAGATATGCTATTCAGAATCTGGTCTTTCAGCACCCACCAATATTAAGGCGCATTCTACCAGAGCAATAGCTACTTCCTGGGCTACACAAGCTCAGGCTACTCCCTTAGATATATGTTAAGCAGCCACCTGGTCTTCTATTTCCACCTTCATGAAGCATTATCAACTGGACTTGCAAGCATCTGCAGATGCCAGCTTTGGCAGAAAAGTCCTGGAGGCAGTGGTGAAACACTAAAACATAAGTCCCTCCCTATGCTTGTTGGATACTGCTTTGAAGTCCCATTCCTTAATGCCTTGGATACACAGAAGAAACATATAAATTTACTTACCGATATTTAGTTTTCTTCTGTGTAACTCCAAGGCATTCCCACCCTACTAATATTCTTTTCTTAGTATTTTTATAGCTTTGCCAAAAGGAAACTGGAGGAAGCCTTCTGGTGACGCCTTTTAAATCTTCCGGTTTGTCCTACCCAGCTGGAGGGCGGAGACGTTCCCATTCCTTAATGCCTTGGAGTTACACAGAAGAAAACTAAATATCGGTAAGTAAATTTATATGTTTTTCAAGGATGGTTGCGCCAGCATTACGTAAGCAGGAAGTGTTAGTGTTGTTGACAAAAGCACACATCCTGCTTAAAATGTTTTCAAGGAATATGTTGCTGTAAGACTCTTGTAGGGTTCTTTTAGTAGATTAGCACTACAAGCCACACTTATATGGTTATACTGTTATATAGACTTGACATTATTATATATTATGCATCTATTTGATTTGGATGTATATATTATGTTTTGATGGCAGTACTGTCAATTCTAATGTTTATTCACCTTGCACCAGGAAATTAACTTAATTAGTTGATTACCCTTACTTAATTACATCTGTTTTGGGCACCAAAATGCCGAGTGGAGAGCTTTATAAGGGGGATCTTTTTCTTTGCTGTGTATATCCTGATGAAGGCTTCTTGTATTGCATCCAAAACGTTGATTGAATAAATGCCTTTGTTATCACATATCTTCTGTGTCCTAAAATATTTTGCGTATGCAATAGCACCCAGGCGGATGTCTCCAGTACACAAGTTCTTCTCCTTCTGGCAAATATTATATATTATATATATATATATATATATATATATATATATATATATATATATATATATATATATAACCATTAAGTCAGTGGAAATATCTTAAATGGACAACTCAGTGCCATGTCAAGCACATTCACCAAGCACCAAGTCACCATGTTTTTCCATTCTTTAGACATCTTCCTTAAAGGGATAGTAATACTTGAAAATAAGTTAATTTTATTTTGTAGCCCTTAAAAAAACATGAAAAATGATATAAGTCTTATCTCCCAAACCTTTATGGTTTGGGAGATATTCAGAAGCAAAGTTTCACCTGGAGTGATGTCATTACTCCACCCCTCAGATTTGGAATCCGGTCACTTGACCGGTTGTGCCTCTCCAGAAGTGCTGAGATCATGATCTTTAAAAAGAATTTCTTAATTGGAATTGTCTACAAAGTGTGCTTTCAAGCCAGGCACACTTTGTAGACCGTTCCAATGAAGTAGTTCTTTTCAAAGATCGTGATCTCGGCACTGCTAAAGAGCTGCCTGTTGCTCTGTGGACTGAATTCCAAATCTGTCCACTAGATGGCAGACTTGCCTGAAACAGCCAGGAAAAGAGAACTTTTCTTTATTATACATGTGAATATCTCCAAAACCATAAAGGTTTGGGAGATAAGACTTATATCATTTTTCATGTTTTTTTAAGGGCTACAAAATAAAATCAACTTATTTTCAAGTATTACTATCCCTTTAAAGAAGATTACATTTTCCTGTCACAGAAAACTGTAAAAATTAATTCCAATAGCTTAGAAGAAATATGCCCCCCCCAAGAAAAAAACAAAAAAAAACCCCACCTTTTCCTCAATGTTGTTGTTTAGGACTGAAAAAGTGCAATAGTTCAAATCATCCCTTTTCATAGTAAGACTATATGTGTATTTTGTATGTAATAAGCTTGTAGAGAAGAGAGAATAAGCAAATCTAAGATTTTAAAATGCTTCCCTGTTTTTCTTCCTAGGAATAAAAGCTTACCTTGATTACGTCTGTGGAAAGTTATTTTTAAGAGAGAGGAGATTGCAAAAGATACATTTAGCGTTTGCTGCAGTACAGTTTAATTGGACACGGTTCTCGCTTTTGAATTATTTGCATGGAACTATTAAAGAATAATTGAAATTAATATGCTTCTATATAAATTCTGTGGTTCTAAAAATAATTATTGACTTCAACAGCATAGAACATCTTATTAGAGTTAGATATTTATATTTACATTTTCATAATAAAATTAATTTCCCATAACTAAAAATTAGCTTTCAAAGATGGCCTTGTAGAAAACAAACCAACAAGCAATTATTTATTTATTTTTTTTTAGATGCACTGTAACAAATCATCAACCATGAAAAAAAACAAGTATTCCCCCAACACTGAAAATTTACTTAAAACATTGTTATGCGACATGTGTGCGTTCTTTAAGGCGGTGCTGAATTACTTCCTATATTTGTAAATGAAAGCAGTATAACAAAGACAGAAGTGTTTCAACTAATAAACTCACATTTTGGTCTAATTTAATGTGCACTTAAACATGCAATATCAGTGTTCCAGTAGTTTACAGATGCAATGAGTTGTACATCCTTCTGGCATTTAAAGGTTAAGTTACTTGCCCACTAACTACAGTGTTCCCATAATCACCGTTCATTGGTAGCCTAAAAAGGAGTCTTTGTAGTCTGTGTTATGGAACAGTTTATTATCAATAGAATGTGTTAAAATGTGTTAAGACTAAAATTGATGTGGTTTTGAATGGCAAGCAATTTTGAACAAATTTTGGCCAGAAAGACCACCACTGCAAAACAAGTCAAGTCTGGTGTCTTGTCAGCCTTTCTTCATGCAACAGACTTATTCCTGTGTGCCCACTTGTCCCTGTCACAAACAACAATTCATGTGTTTTCTGCAGTATGAATTGCACAGTTTTACATATGAATAATTTCTTAATTTAACCAATGTAACTTTTTCCTGGGATCTGGTACAAAATGCTGAAAAGTGTTATTGTTACCGTGAAGTTTGCACATTTCCAGGATATATTATTGTTCCTGGGCATATGCCTATGGTTCCCTGAAACAATGTAACACTACAGGGGCCCCCTCTAGCAAATTGGAGGGCCAGTAAGAAGATGTGATCAGCCTGGTATGGAGATATTGTCAATGCCACCCAATAGTTTTCTGTGAGGAATTAAACATATCACATGCACTCTGAATTGTTCATATTTACAATTACTGGCTTTGGCGCTCTGAGCAGTAACGATGTAATGCTGTGGCTAGGCTTTCATTATGCTTGTATAAAGACAGGGACCATGTCACAGCCTGTTGTTGAAGTACTTTCTCAGTCTGTGCCTGTGTGTTGGGCATATGCTCAGGCAGTGATCAGATACCCCATGTTTCAATCTGTATTGAGACCCTTGTTGTACTGTTTTCTTAACCCAATCCTGAATTTCTACAGCCAACTTCAAACTCACAGGGTCTTCTGCCACTTTATGGAGCTAAATCTCAAAATAAAATACAATACAAACACCGAGTAAATGGGGGGGGGGGTTATGAGCATTATTAAATGCGACACAGGTTCACAATGAACTAATCACTATGAAGTAGCCCAGGTTTGTATTTTCCATTCAGGGATCTGTATAGTGTATTTTCATTGTGTGTTGCCCTTCGTACATACACAAAGGTCAATAATTTGCACATATACCAATCTAATATTGTATTTAATTACTTCAGTTTGTTTTTTTCTATGTTATCAGTGGCATAACGAGTTTTGATCTTCAAAGGGAGGACTTGATCAGAACAGTTTATGCATGGATAATTTTACAATGTCCCTTAACAGCAGGAACTGTGCCTCTCACATCAGCAACTGCAATGTGCAAAGTGTGTGTGTGGTAAATAGGGGGAGGACTTGGAACAGTGGGTACATTGGCACTCACATGAAACACCTGGCACAACTCTATCAAACCACCATGACACTTAAGGTCCCAAATGTGGAATCCTCCCCACCAGAAACCAAGTGCTGCTGCTGTCACTATGCCACTTGTCCACTCTCCGCTAAGGACATGGCAACTTGTTGACAGTTTAATAGTAATGATGAACCCTCCCTACCAGCAGCTTAGCATTTTCTGTGGGATGGAATCTCAACAGATGAAGCTTTAAGCCCTAGTTACAATTATCCTCCACCACACTGCCATGTCTGGTCAGTGCACCACAGTGTGCAATGGGTCGACACAAACTGCCACATCCTGACATCTACAGAATGGCTATCACTTGGTGGATTGGCAGAAGAGTTAGTTATCCTAGAGCAAGGTGTTGATAGTGAGCCTGGTGTTTCCCTTGCCATTGAACTTACAGCCTCTGGCTGGGATTCTCTATTCTTCCCTCCTCTTTGATCACCGCCTCGCCTCTTATTGCCTTTGGGGAGAGTCAGGTGGTACAGCAACAGTGGTGCCCAATTTCTGTGGTGGGTGTTTGGCTTTAACATGTTTCACATAAATGTCATGGTGTGTGTTATCTGGGCAGTTTTGCCAAGGCAATTCCCTCCTTTCGCCTTTTCACTGACTTGTCACAAATTATGTACAGTGGTGTTCCCGATGACTGCACTGTGTCTGCCCCAAGAGTAAAATAGTCCCACAACCATGAATTCAGGTGGGAATGGAAAGATGGAGAAGAATGGCCTTTAGCCTCTTCTCCTCCTCCACATTCCCCTTCACTGCCTGGAGCAGAGGATGATGTTGGTGCTGTTCCTGCAACAGCTTCAGAATCAGCACTGCATCTAGGACCAGGAGTATTGCTGCTGTCAAGTGGAACCCATCCCAGTCACACATTACTTGTTGACCCCATTCCCACTGTGTCCACAGTGGTCTGTGGCACACTAGCCTGTTCCTCACCTTCAGCAGGTTTTAAAGCAGTAGCAAACTCCACAAATTCCAAAAGCTCACTGCTGGTGGTGGTAGTGATACCCATCCCCATCATGGTCTCTCATTCCTTCTAAGTTTAGGTGAAAAAGGCCATCTCTTCCACTCCAACTTCTCCACCATCCTCATCACCACCACAAGTCCCTCCCTGCTGCTCCACCAGTTGGAGGAGGTGATGAGAAATGTGATAGAGGGTTCCGTAATATCACACTTGCCATTTCTGGTTGACCTGAAGAAAGCAGACTGGCAGCATGAACAGCAGGCATGGACAGATGATCTGTGCCCTGGTGGTGATTATATTATTGCTGCTAAGCAATTCTGCATTCTTCAGGATCACATTCCATCTAGATAATGCCATGGGGGGGGGAGGACCCTCCCAGGGTTAGGGGAATGGTGTGGACTCCCTTGACTGCTCTGAATTACGTCCCCTACCTCTCCCCTTACTCTAATCCCACCAGCTGCTTCACCATCACTGTTACTACTACTAACACCAACCACATTCATTTCAGTGCCTGAGTCTTCCTCCTCACTACGAATAGGATGATCACCACCTCATTTACTCCATCCGAACACTCTGTACACGCTGCTGGACCTTCTTAGTAGTAGCAATAGCACTGTCAGGACTGCTTGGGTATAGCAAGTGTGACTTAGGGTCCCCTGCTGTCAAGCTGGTCATCTCTTCCACCCAGAGATTTAAAAGACACACTTGCAGCAGGTTCAGCAATGACAGTAGGTGAAGCTGACCTGTCCTGCTCACACTACTACCCTCTTTTTCCTCTAGAAGTGATTTAGGGGGACTGGCCAGCATTGGGTCTATGGAACCAGGGCATCCAACCCTTTCATGTTGGTGGTAGTGGTCACTTCCTCCTCAAACTAACTGGACGCATTATAGTCCTTCCAAGTCCTCCTTTTATTGTTATTAAAATTGCACATAGTGATAGCAGTCAATGTTGCTATTGATTCACAGCACAACAACATCTTGCTCTGCATCTACTTGTATTGCGTTTCACGTCCTGAAGACTGCATATTTTTATAACGAAAAGGCAAAAGTCACATTAATAAAAACGGGCAAAAGGGGGGGCATGGTCTCGCTGCCAACTCAAATGGCCTTATAACCAGCAAGCTCCTGACTTCAGGACTATTCTTTTGCAATTACCAAGCTGACACAACCCTTTATGTGCTCTTGAACACTCTCAAGCTTAACACGTACGGACGATGGTCTTTGGGAAACCTTTTAAAAAAATCCAAACTCTTTGAATAAGTTTTCTCACACAAGAAAACTACTCAACTAGAGCTAAAGGAATGCTAGCTGGAGGACCGGATAAACTCTGTTCAGCATGAGATGCTGATACTACCACTCACCCCACTGCAATCAAGCGATATGTTGACAACCCCACCTCAAGAAGACACTAAAACACAGTCTACTAAAAGGGATATTTCAAACCTTCTCTCTGATTTGAAGGCCTTTCTCAATGAAGAAATTCTTGAGGTTTATTGAGATCTAACACAAATTGATGGGAGAGCTGAGGCCTTGGAGGAGAATGGGGTGCATCTCTCCGCTCACCAATTTGAATCATCCAAATCATTTGCATTGTTGCAGAGCCAGCACACTGATCTGTGGCTCAAAGTTGACGACATGGACAACCGCGACCAATGAAATAACCTACTCCTTAGGGGCATCTCTGAGAAGGTTCATACTTTTTGCTTGCCTGCCTTTTTGCAACACCTTTTCGTACACTGTTCAAGGGCACCGGCGGATAGAGTATTCCAAATAGACTGAACTCATTGGGCTTTCCGCCCCCAAGGGACCTCCAATGGAATCCCTTAGAGATGTAATTCTCAGCGGCCAAGCCTTCCCAGACAGGGATGAAGTTTATTAGGAAGCCAGAGGCACCTCCACTGTTTGAGGGACACACGGTCTCAATATTCCAGGATCTCTCATCTACCACGATTCAGTGGAGACGGGACTTAAAACGTATTACTATGGAACTCAAGGATCGATAGCTCAAATATAGGTGGGGATTTCTGATGTTGCTCTTGGTTCCCCTGGATGGCACTACCCACATTTTATACTATTAAGGAGATGGCCGGGCTTTCCTGACAGCCATCAACCTCCAGATTCCTGATGATACTCTAACCACCTTGGATGGATGATGAAGCAATGGCCATGGACTGTGGTCCCCAGAGCTCTCCGTGGAAACCTGCACCAAAGAACAGGAAGGCCGCCAAAGGGATCCAGTTATCCCCTGCTCCAACAGTGGGGTCTATTGCTGTAGGTTGACTCTCCTATTGCCAGTCTACTGAACCTCATCTCCTCCTTTGGGCTATGAAAATCCCATTGTGCAAGAAGACTACTCACCACTGTTTACCTACGGGTTTGGACTCTGACTGCCCTTGACCCACTGGGTCTCTTGGTTGCAGTTATACTCAACCCTGTTTATTGTTATATATGCATTTGTACCACATTGTTTGAGGGGACGTCTATTGGTCTCTTTCCTATCAATCCACTGGCAGCCTACCTGTCTTCTCGGGGAGACTGCGGGGTGAGAGGTAGAGGAGAGTCCAATGATTGATTCTTAGCTAATTTTAATTTCTAGTTATTATTGAGTGAGGCCCCCGGCTTGACTGTATGCGATTGGGGAAACATCCTTCTCGGGACGGGCATATCTCCATTGCCCCCTCATTTGGGGGAGCTCGGCAGTGGACCTGGTGATCGGTCTCTACCGCACCTCTCCGTTGGCTGACCTGCAAACCCGGTTGGTCTAGAGCACATTCAAAGGGGTCTCTGAACAGCCCACTGCAGCCTTCTCTTGACTGTTCTATAGGATATTCATAATCTAGACCCCTTCTTCGCTTTGTTACAAGTACCCTTCACACCCATAAACTGCTTGAGGCTTTGCCACGCAGATCTCAAAGATTTTACTTTTTACTCACACCTCCACAGCCTTTACTCCCACATTGATTTCTTCTTTATTCCCCATTACCACTTACATTTTGTAGACTTGACGGTGATTACAAACATCACGTGGTCTGACCATGCCCCTGTCCAGATGGAATTATGCATGCCTAAAAGGTACCCTTGCGCCTTCTGTCTGGTGGTTGGACGAATCCCTTCTACAGAAACGGGATGCAGTGGACCACATCAATACATTCCTAGATCAATTCACCAGAGAGAATGTTGATGGGGTCACGTCTCCCCTTTCCATTTGGGCAGCACACAAAATGTGTCCTTAGAGGAGAATTCATTAAAATGGCATCAACCCAGAAAAAGAAGCGTATGGCGCAGGTTCAACAACTTCTGGCCGATATTGCTCAACTGGAATCCCAACATAAAAGTGCAGGTAATGAACAAGATTTGCTTTAACTTATGACTCCGGTCACAACTCACATTGCTACTTAACCTTTGAATGGAACATCTCTTTTTTTAAAACCATAGGTGTTTTTTTTAAACATGGCAATAGAGTCGGCTCATTATTGGCTCACCAGTTTTGATCAAAATACGCATCCCACTACGTGCAGTCCATTTGCACCCCTTCCAACTCCCTGGTGTAGGACAAATCATTGATTGCGTCAGTTTTCCTTAACTATTAAGCATCACTTTACAACCTGAAAGATACGACATCCCCCTGATACACACCAGACTTGAAATTTAGCATTTCCTCCTACCTTCATTCTGCCCATCTCCGTCAATTGTCCACTACAGCCTATGAAGCTCTAGACTCCCCTATCTAGCACCTGGAAATACGTAAGGCCATAGTGGCTTTGCCCTCTGGGAAAAGCCCTGGTCCAAATGGACTCTCTCACCTCTATTACAAACCCTTCCAAGCTAGGTTGATTCCACTACTGAGGCATTCGAGGCCTTACCTAACGATATTGAATCTCCTCCATTTCTAGCAGAGGCTCACATTACGATACTCCCCAAACTGTGCAAATACCTGCAGTGCAGTGACAGTTATAGGCTAATATACTTGTTTAATCTGAATATTAAATTATACACCAAGATACTGGCAGAACACATTAACCCTTTGCGTGCCTGAGGGGTACGCAACGCATTGTAAAGCAATGCATTGCATCCCCCTCTGGCACTCAAAGGGCTAAACCCTTGTTTAATTGACATCTTTAGATCATACTGACCAAGCTGGCTTTATACTTGGTAGGGAAGCATGTGACAGTACCCATAAGTTAGTGTATAATATTCAACATCTCCAAGAGCAAAACACCCCATCCGTATTCCTCTCAACTGACGCTGAGAAGGCGTTTGATAGGATTGACTGGCTTTTTCTCCAATGCTCCTTGGGTTTGGTCCATCCTTTATTCAATCGGTTGTCCCTTTCTATAAGAATCCAAACGCCTGTGTGCGAGTAAATGGTCACTTATCTCACAGTTTTAGAATATCCAACGGTACTAGACAAGGGTGTCCGCTTTCCCCTCTCCTACTTGTGCTAATTATGGAACCTCTGGCCCAACACATACGTTTAAGCGACCACATCAAAAGGTGTAAAAAAAGAAAAAATGGGTTCATTAGAATGCAAACTAGCTACATTTGCTGACGATGTACTCATCACAGTCACAGAACCGTAAGATTCTCTAAGGGCTGTTCTTGCCTGAATCTTGGTCTATCTCCCTCTCACTTGAAGGCCCTCCATTTGCAGACCCCTTTCCACTGGTCGAATTCTTCTATTAAATACCTGGGTGTTAATCTGTCCTCTTCCTTTCGGTCTCTCTTCCATCACAACTTATAGGCCTGTGGTAATTGCCTGAGGGCAATCACGGGCACCGTGATAATCAGGTACATCACATCAGGGACAAAGCTTCCTTGTTGGGGTATGTTTATACATAAGTAGGTCTATAGTGTATGTACAAAAAATTGTCCAAGAATTAACAAAAAATGCAGTCAATAGCAATCCTGTTCCTGAAGACAGCTAGTTGATGTGACAGGTTGCCCAAGGTTGGAAAAACATGGGCCACTAGTTGGTCAAATGAGAGTTCAGTGCAACAGTTGTAAGCAAGGAGAACATCAATACACACAGTGCATAGAAAGCAATGAAGAATAGGGCATCACAGCTGAAAAACTCACTTATATCAGTTCAAATAAAGCAGCTGCATTGGATATAAGAACACTGACATGGAATACAGGTGCAAAAGGTTGCTTTGTGTGATGAATTTGAGTACCAGCTATTACACACTAGCAGCAGGGCCTGAGTATGGCACCAGCTGTATGAATGAATGGGCCTGTTATGCCATATAGGAATACTGTAGGCTAGGGTGGTGTTTGATGGTGTGCATTGTCATGACACAGCGCTAAACCTTCTATACCAGCAGAGAATCAGAATCCAAAAGCCTTTCTGAATATTTCTGCTGAACAGGTGCATCCCATAATGCTCAGCTGCACTAGATGCAGCGGTAACTTACAAAATAAGCATATTCCAGGCCACAAGGAACAGATTGTTACGAGAGGAGGAATGCAGAATTACAATACAATATTGTGAAATCACCCACTATCAAGTCAACAAAGAATCTTTGGGATGATGTATAATGGGTTGCTTTCATCAAATATCCACCTCCATCAAATGTGAAGCAACAGTAATTAAGTCTCCCTGGGTCAGCATCCCTCTGAAGTCTATAACCCACTGTCTCTGAGCTGTTATAATGGACAAATGCTATTTGGCTGGCGTACCTAGTAAACACAAAAAACAAAACAAAAAAAACCCTCAGCGTAGATAAGAGAATGGTCATTCATAGATTTAAATCTTGGTGATCAATTTTGGATCCATAGTTGAACTGCAGCTCATCTCTACTCATTATTAGCTAGTATCTGATTTATTGTCTGTATTATTCACCCTAAATCTTGTTTATTAGTATTCATAAAGGTCAATATATGCAGACATACTGTTTGACATCCTCTCTCTCTCCTGGCTCAGTTTAAAAAAAAAAAAAAAAAAAAAAAAAGTGAGGAAGATTTCACAACAAAACATTTCCTAATCTAATCTGTGATATTATTGATATTTGAGGTTTAAAAGGTTTATAGCATATTAAGGATTCAGGTGTGTGCGCTGAACGAGAAAAAGAAAGGAAAGTGTGTGTTTATGTGTGTCAAACCATTTCTCCTATTTTTTCTCCTATTTATAGCAATATACGGTTAAAGAAGGAAATAGTTTATCAAAGACCATAGGCTGATATAATGGCTATTTGCATGTACTTTTAGATTTATAAAACATATTGCTTATACGCTCTCCTCACAAGATAGATCATGAATGAAATGGTCTTGGTTTCCTAATTATAAGAAAAAATGTCCTACCCATGGTTATTACTAAATGATCATGATTAAAAAGACTCAGCGTCAACATGGCTACATATAATAGTCAACTTTAAGCAGGGTGAGATGGTCCATTGTGCTGGTATATTTTCCCTATGAGTCAGTACAAATATTTCCTGGATCAACATTATATTTTCTTGGAAACCAACTTTCATAATTCTTAATACTGTTCATCATTAAAAAAAAGTATCCACTACCATTTTGAAAGTATCTGCAAATAGTTTCCTGAAAACAAAGAATTCTACAACTTTACTGACCTTGTGGTAAAAAATATATCCTCTTTGTGTTAGTCAAAAGTCCCTTTCCTCTAGTCTTAATGGGTGGCCTCTTGTTTTTTGTTTGTAGTTCCTTACAGAGTTATTTATATTGACCTCAAAATTATAATGATATCCCTTCTTAGAAAAAACTCTAAACAAACCCATTTAGTAGAGTCTCTTTTAAAAAGTCAGCAGATCCTCAAATACCATTACTAGTTTTGCTGCACATCTCTGTATTTTCCCAGTTCATTAATGTCTTCTTTAAAACACTGTAATGTGTTGATGCATTGTGTTACATATTCTTACCCAAATACTGCCAACAGATGTAATTGGATATTTCCTGTTATTGACTGCCATGTGTGTTTCATTATGCTGATTTATATATTTTCTGATTCTGTCAAACAAAGGAAGAATTTGTGGCAATAAGATCACATTCTTAAGCTACGCTGTATCTATAATCAGCTATGTTGTTATGGATAAAATTCAAAGATCCGCCTTGGAGGAAAAAATTATGTCTATGGTGTTTCACCTCAGAAACACATCACTTTCATCTTTGTGACTAGGGATGGATGAACATTTTTGCCTCAAATCAAAATAGGTGAAAAAAATGGCACTTCCTGCCTCATGGAAAATTTCTTATGAAAAGTGCTGTTTTTCCTCTTTTTTGCCTAACTCATTGCATTGAAATCAATGGGAAGACTGAATTTACACATAACACACAGCAAATTTTATTTTATTTCCCACAGGTACAGTACAAATTGGTTCTGATGGTGCCTTTGTTGGTGGAATCTGGAGAAAGAATCATTTGAACAGGGAATTGTGTGTGTGTGGGGGGGGGTTGTTGACTGGGATAGTTAATTAAAAAAAATATGTATGCAACGTGACACAGAGGGCCCCCTTCCCCCAACGTAAGCTGTGATTGGGGCAGACAGACCTGACAGGATAGAGTATTTTGTAGACGACAATTTGTAGGACCTAGACTTGTCATAGGCCCAAGCCCTGAGGAAACATTGATTTGTGGGAATATGGGCTGCTTGAGACACACGCCCTGAGGAATCAGTGATTTGTAGGACTAAGGCTTGTCGAAATAAGCCCCTGTAAAGGCTTTTTTTTTTTTTTTTTTTTTTTTTAATATCCCTCTGTGGTATATTTAAAGGGATAATAATACTTCGTTTTATCTTTATTTTATTTTGTAGGCATTAAAAAAACATGAAGAACGATATAAGTCTTATCTCTCAAACCTTTATGGTTTAAGAGATATTCACAAGCAAAGTATCCCCCCCCATTCAGCCAAATCAGAAGGGAGGTGCCCAGGTAGACTGCAGAGAGGGACAATCTTCAATTAAGATAAGGGAAAACCTGAAAAACTTGTCAAGGGGGGGAAGGGCTTTCATTCTTTTCATACAAAGAAGATTGTCCCCTTCTGTTATCGGTCTGGTCTTACAACCAGATTCACATGTGAGAAGGGATGGCTTACACTAGGAAAAAGGGGCAGGAGGGGGAAACTTTGCTTGTGAATATCTCTTAAACCATAAAGGTTTGAGAGATAAGACATATCATTCTTCATGTTTTTTTATTGCCTACAAACTAAAATAAAGTTAAAATGAAGTATTACTATCCCTTTAAAGATCAAGCCTTGGGGAAAAAAAAAATTCCCTACTGACCTAGGGCGAGCAGGTCATGTTATGGTGGCCAGTGGCCACTGCCAAATGTCACGGTGTCATTGCAGCACTTGTAACTGCTGTTTTTGCTGTTGCTGTGGAGTTGTTTAAGCAGCAGGATGATTAAACAGCTCCAAGAGAATGGGATCAACAGCAGTAGTGATATAGGTGATGATGAGCACACTTGCCAGTAGCTCCAGTGATAAGCTTGAGGCAGTAGCAGCACCACAACTAGCCCCCATCACTTCAGTATATGTGAAGAATAGGTGGTAAATAATTATGCTTCTCCTCCTACGATTTCTCCAAAATCATGGGTGTGTTGGAATACTCATTTTTCCCATGATATTACAGCAGGAAGAAACTGTGCCTTCAGCAACTGCAATGTGCCATCACGGTGCCCGTGATTTTTACTGTCAGTCTCTGTGTGTTGCGTTCCCATTGGCTGAGCTTGGTTAGGGCCGCCAAGTATGGACTTTTTATACTGGGCCTCTGGCACCTGTTGGGTGCCCTTTTGTGGTGTTCCTGTGCCAGTGCTACTGTGTTACGTTGTTGCTGTGTTCCGGTGTCCCTGTGTACCGACTTGGCCTGTCTGACTACTCCGCTTCTGGTTCCTGCTCCGTGATTCGACCCGGCCTGGCTGATGTTCCTGCTCCGTGACCTGACCCGGCTTGTCTGACGTTCCTGCTCCGCGATTCGACCCGGCCTGGCTGACGTTCCTGCTCTGCAACCTGACCCGGCTTGGCTGACGTTTCTGTGCCGAGATCCGGCCCAGCTATCCAACTCCTGCTCATTGTGTCCCCTGGGCGACATTCTGACTTCTGCTTAGTCTGGCCCTGACAGACAGAGAATCACTGTTGCCTCAGTTACTGCTGAGCCTCCAGTAACTCTTGCAGTGCTGTTGTTGCCTCCATTACTGCGAGCCTTCCGTTTATTCCTGCAGAGCTATTGTTGCCTCCGACTACTGCTCCGGCAGTGTGCCCGTGGTTGCGTTCCATTCAGCTCTTGCAGAATACGGTTATCTACGTTACTACACCGGCAGGGTGCCATTGGCTCATTTCCATTTGCTCTCACAGAGTACTGTTGCCTCCGTAACGGCACCGGTCGGGTGCCATTGGCTCAAGTTAACCAGCTCTTGCAGAGTACTATTGCCTCCGTTACTGCACCGGTCGGGTGCCATTGGCTCAAGTCCGTTCAGCTCTAGGAGAGTATTGTGGCCTCCATTACTGCTATGGCAGAGGGTATAAGTTTCAGCTCTGCTTTGCAGATCTAGGTGCTTGTCTCCATTCTCACACCACAGTCTCCTGATAGCCGTTTACCATCATACTGGGCGTTTCCAAACACACCACATCAGAGACTGATTATATCATTGGACTTTAACCCATGCTGTGCTGAGGTTGCCTTGTTATGCCTGACGTGTGACAGTATTTGTACCATCCTATTCATTGTATACTGAGCCTGTGTGGGCATGTGTCTATGACCTACATTTTCCTGTCAATTTCACTGTGATACGCTATAGCCCGCTAAGGGTATTTTCATTGTGTCTTTAAAATAAAACTGTGTTTTATTCTAACCTACTGTGTCTGAGTGTCGTACAAACCGTTACATGTGCACAGTGTGTTTAGGAAATAGGGGAAGGACTGGGAACAAAGGACACATCGGAACTCACATCAAACAACTAGCACAATCAAAAGCAAAACACCTTGAGGCCTGGGCCTGCAATGTCAAATCAGTTATCCCCTCAGAAAGTACTGCTGTTGTTATTATAGAAACATAGAAACATAGAAGATTGACGGCAGAAAAAGACCACCTGGTCCATCTAGTCTGCCCTTTAGTATTCCTTTATTGTTATCTTAGGATAGATACATGTTTATCCCAGGCATGTTTAAACTGTGTTACTGTGGATTTATCAACCACCTCTGCTGGAAGTTTGTTCCAAGTTTCTACTACTTGTTCCAAGTTTCTACTACTATTATGTCCCTTACCCGCACCAGTAAAGGAACATGGCAATTTGCAGTCTTAATAATAATTACGAAACCTCCCTGCCACCAGCTTAGCTTATTCTGTGGGATGGAATCTCCTCAGATTCTGCTTGATTCCATGCCTGCAATTATACTCTATCATATTGCAATGTGTGGTCAGAGCACCACACAATATACAATGGGTGGGCACTAATTGCCACATCCAGAATCACATAATATTTTATATTCTTTATTGGCATATTTATGTTAAAATGAATGATGCAAAAGACTAAGCACTTCTTAGTTTTAAATGGGGTGTATAACCTATTGAATTACATAAATGGGGGTTTTGTATGTACCCTATATTGGTTTGTCCTAGAACTGATCTTTTATACAGAAGCCCCTCATGTTCCACTTTATTCTCGGCAGCGGTTTTAGTTTTTATTTGACATAGAGAAACGTAATTTGTTTAAATTGGAATGTTCACTTATGTTACGCTTACTAAAAAAGTCTAGAAAAGAGCACTTTATATTTACACAATGCTTTGTCCTGTTCCATTTTATACACGTAATTTCATCTGATGCCTAAAAACAGCCACACTCTTCAGTAGCTGCTGCTACTTGATGTGGTGGTAATATTACTTTTTATATGGCATGGGAACATTTGTTCTCTATAATAAGACTTTTATTGAAAGGTATTTAACAATAGAGCTCTGTCTATCTTTCCATTAGAAAAGTGATTATGATTTTATTATCTTGAATTACCAGCCATTATCATCTGCTAATAACACACACAGATTTTTTTTTTTTTCTTTTTTTAGAAATTGTCCTTCAGTATCATAATGCAATATGAATAGCTGTGCTCTATATTAAATTTACTTTATTGAGCCCAAATACATTTTAGTTATATTAGTGGCATTTATTTGGATTTAGTATCGTTTACTAGTTGATCTTACTAAACCTAAAATGCTGATCAGATCAGATTTTTCAGTTCTATCCATAGACTTTTACAGTATATATCAGGTTGATAAGGAGCAGTGATGTATCAGCCACAATATATTTCACTTCAACCTCAGTCCTAGATTCCCAATGCAAATGGTGGCAGTTAGTCTGTTCAACCTATATTTTATTTTGATTCTGCATATTCTAAATTGCAGTCTCTAGAATTTCCTAGAAAGTCCAGAATCCTATTTCATGCCTTCCTCATACACATTGCTTGGTCTTTAATAAGCATGCATTAGAGCAGCATACAGGAACATTTTATACATCCCCATCTCATGCAAGACTGCAGCTCATTTAACAATGCTAGATAGCTATACACCAGTAGTTCAGGAATATTTATTATCTTATGATAATAAGATGCTCAACTAGAAACTAACCTGCTATAGAATTTAGATGGGTTTATAGGATGTATACCCTACCCAGGGTGAAATCTTTTTTTTTAGCTCAGGAGTGCCTTTCACAGAGATAAAATATCATCATACGGATCCTGCAAAATAAATTGTGGCCAGGCTCATAATGTGATTGATGCACATTCTCAAAATAGCGCATATTACTATAGGTAGAGTTATAGGATATGGCAGGCTGGTATCTACTAAAGATTGATGAGATTGCCTGAGGTGTTGGAGATCTCATCTCACACTCATTAAGGTTCATTACACTTGGACATGCTCTCACAGATCCAAACATAAACAAGGCTGGTATGGCAGCAGTGTCACTGGAAGGTATATACACTCTCTCTCTAGGACATTTTTAGTATTCAGTGGGTTACAAAAAACATTTAAAGCAACAGGACTTTTCATTTTATACCACTGTTGCTGTTGGCCAGAACTGCACCATTTTATGAGAAGTGGTGCAATTATAGAGTAAACCAGAAGTTCCAATGTGTAGGGGTGGGCAAAAGCTCTTTCTGTGTTCCCACGAGAAATCCTGCAACAACCACGTTGTTGTCCACATAAAATGCCTCTATTGGTACTGACCTTGGCCTTTTTATTTGAATTCTCTTCTGCATGCTGATTTTGTACCATTTTGCTCAACTGGTTTTGAACCTGGCATGTTTGACTATTCTACTGTCTCAGGCAGGGGCGGATTGTAGAGGAATCCCAGCCCACTAGCTGCACCGACATCCCTATCCACACCCTCTTGTAGTCCCTGTGTGGCATGGAAGAGTAGGCGCCAGGATATTATGTCATATCCTGGCACTCTGCATTAACCCTTTGAGAGCCAGAGGGGTACGCAATGCATTGCAAAGCAATGGGGGCAGCCACCGCTTTCTAGCTAAGCTCTTCAACCTGTGAGTTCTAGCCTCTGACTCACTGAGGTCTACCAAGTAAGGATCATTGTATTGCTCTCTGTTATCTGTACATATACATATTAAACAGCAGTCTGTTATTCCTTTGTAGGGTTTCTCCTATGCAAAGTACATCTCAGGTAGCTTACATAGGGCTGTCCTGGTCAGATCATCACAGCTATCTAGCAGTTTTTCTGGCCCTTACTTTCTCCTTCTCATCCTTCACAATGCACCCCTCCACTTGATCAATAAATATACCTTTATTATTACTTGACAGAATAGGATTTCTCAGGGAGATGCTGTGGATCATGACTCCTTGTTGTGATAAAGTGATGATACTTTGGCAGAAATAGAGAAATTGTTTGTTTAAAGTGGGGGTCTAGCGATGAGAGAGAGCGAGCGATAGAGAGAGCGAGAGAGAGCAAGCGCAATAGAGAGCGCGATAGCGCAAGAGAGAGCGCAATAGAGAGAGCGCAATAGAGAGAGCGCAATAGAGAGCGTGAGCAAGAGAGAACGAGCGAGAGCGCGATAGCGAGAGAGAGCGATAGCGAGAGAGAGCGATAGCGAGAGAGAGCGATAGCGAGAGAGAGCGATAGCGAGAGAGAGCGATAGCGAGAGAGAGCGATAGCGAGAGAGAGCGATAGCGAGAGAGCGATAGCGAGAGAGAGCGATAGCAAGAGAGAGAGCGATAGCGAGAGAGAGAGCGATAGCGAGAGAGAGAGCGATAGCGAGAGAGAGCGATAGCGAGAGAGCGATAGCGAGAGAGCGATAGCGAGAGAGAGCGATAGCGAGAGAGCGATAGCGAGAGAGAGCGATAGCGAGAGAGCGATAGCGAGAGAGCGATAGCGAGAGAGAGCGATAGCGAGAGAGAGAGCGATAGCGAGAGAGAGAGCGATAGCGAGAGAGAGAGCGATAGCGCGCACGATAGAGAGAGAGAGCGCGCGATAGAGAGAGAGCGCGCGATAGAGAGAGAGCGCGCGATAGAGAGAGAGCGCGCGATAGAGAGAGAGCGCGCGATAGAGAGAGAGAGCGCGCGCGATAGAGAGAGAGAGCGCGCGATAGAGAGAGAGCGCGCGATAGAGAGAGAGAGCGCGCGATAGAGAGAGAGAGAGAGATAGCGAGAGAGAGCGTGCTAGAGAGCGAGCAAGAGAGAACGAGCGATAGAGAGAGAGAGCGCGCACTAGCGAGAGAGAGAGAGATAGCGAGAGAGAGCGCGATAGAGAGCGAGCAAGAGAGAACGAGCGATAGAGAGAGAGAGAGCGCGAGCAAGAGAGAACGAGCGATAGAGAGAGAGAGCGAGCAAGAGAGAACGAGCGATAGAGAGAGAGCGTGAGCAAGAGAGAACGAGCGATAGAGAGAGAGCGAGAGCAAGAGAGAACGAGCGATAGAGAGAGAGCGAGAGCAAGAGAGAACGAGCGATAGAGTGAGAGAGAGAGAGAGCACGATAGAGAGAGAACAAGCGATAGAGAGCGCGCTCGATAGAGAGTGCGATAGAGAGAGCGAAAAAGCGATAGAGAGAGCGAGTGCAATAGAGAGAGCGCGATAGAGAGCGAGAGAGCGCGATAGAGAGAGCGAGCGCGATAGAGAGAGCGAGCGCGCGCGATAGAGAGAGAGCGCGCGCGATAGAGAGAGAGAGCGCGCGCGATAGAGAGAGAGAGCGCGCGCGATAGAGAGAGAGAGCGCGCGCGATAGAGAGAGAGAGCGCGCGATAGAGAGAGAGAGCGCGCGCGATAGAGAGAGAGAGCGCGCGCGATAGAGAGAGAGAGCGCGCGCGATAGAGAGAGAGAGCGCGCGCGATAGAGAGAGAGAGCGCGCACGATAGAGAGAGAGAGCGCGCGATAGAGAGAGAGAGCGCGCGCGATAGAGAGAGAGAGAGCGCGCGATAGAGAGAGCGAGCGCGCGCGATAGAGAGAGAGAGCGCGATAGAGAGAGAGAGCGCGATAGAGAGAGAGAGAGCGCGATAGAGAGAGAGAGAGCGCGATAGAGAGAGAGAGAGCGCGATAGAGAGAGAGAGAGCGCGATAGAGAGAGAGAGAGCGCGATAGAGAGAGAGCGCGATAGAGAGAGAGCGCGATAGAGAGAGAGCGCGATAGAGAGAGAGAGCGCGATAGAGAGAATGCGCGATAGAGAGAGAGCGCGATAGAGAGAGAGAGCGCGATAGAGAGAGAGCGAGCGCGATAGAGAGAGAGCGAGCGCGATAGAGAGAGAGCGAGCGCGATAGAGAGAGAGAGAGAGCGAGAGCGATAGCGATAGAGAGAGAGCGAGAGCGAGAGCGATAGCGATAGCGATAGAGAGAGAGCGAGAGCGATAGAGAGAGAGCGAGAGATCACCACAATGATCACAGATTGTCAACTAGCAGCAGGCACAGGCAGCCAGTCTTTTTCTTCAGCTTAACAAGAGATGGCAGGTGTGACAGTAGGGGACCCTTTGTCACATTTCTCATCACCACCTCCAACCAGCAAGATGTCTATAATAGAGAAGCAGCAGCAAGGAGGGACTGTTGTAGTGATGATGATGGTAGAGAAGCTGGGGTGGAAGAGACATTAATAGCCTTGTTTAGCCCAAACCAAAAAGAAATGGGAGACAGGGATGGGCATCACCACCATCACCAACTGTGAGCTTTTGGAATTTGTGGTGTTTGCTACTGCTGCAGTTCCTGCTGCTTAGTTGCATTGGCAGCAGGATGCTGAGGAACAGGCTAGTGTGCCATGGACCACCGTTGACACAGGTGGAATGGGGTCAATAAGTGATGCAGGACTAGGATAGGTTCCACTTGCCAGCATCAACACTGCTGCTCCAATTTTCTGTGCCGATTCTGAGGCAGAAGCAGCAACATCATCCTCTGCCCCAGCCAGTGAAGGGGAATGTGGAGAAGAAGAGAGGCAATTTTCCACCTTTCCCTTCTTTCTGAAGTCCTGAGTGTGGGACTACTAAACTGGTTTGCCATCACCTTCTTTCTCTAGGGTCCCGGCGCAGGAAAATCACGTAACTACATCTTCTGGTGATCCAACTTGTTCATCTTTACCTCCCTCCACTACCTGGTAGCCATTTAGTAGATGTCAGGATGCAGCAGTTCATGTCCACCCATTGCACATTATGTGGTGCATTGACCTTACATGGCAGTGTGGTGGATAATTGCAAGCAGGGCATCAAGCAGGATCAGAGGATATTCTGTCCCTCAGAGTACACTAAGCTGGTAGCAGGGAGTGTTCATCATTACTATTAAAACTACAAGTTGTCACGTGTCCTTAGTGGAGGTTGGACAAAGGGGCTATCACGGCGTCTGATCTGGGTGACATTCTGTCCATCTCGCTGATTCTGCTCTCCTATTGGCTGTCCGGTGCTGCTCCTCCTAGTGACAGCCTTTTTATACCCCAGGCTGTCACTCTGCTAGTGCCCTTTCGTGGTATACCTGATGCCTGGCGCTAGCTGTCGTTGTTCTGTATGACCCCGGACTGCCTGACCACGCTATTGTCTCGTTCCTGATTCTGTGTACCGATTCGGTTGGCTGACATTCCTGCTTCCTGTTCTAACCCAGCCCGGCTGACGTTCCTGCTCAGTGTACAGACCCGATGAGATTGACGACCCAGCTCTGTGTACCGACCCGGTGCGTCTGAGGATCCTGCTCCGTGCACCGACTTGGCCTAGCTGATGTTCCTGATCTCTCTACCAACTCATCTTGGCGTGGTTCCTGTTCTGCCGTTCCAGTTGGCTGATCAGTATTACTACTGCATGCCCACCAGTTGGGCACCATTCCTGTGTACTGGTCCTAGTAGCTGTGTTCAGAGTCTCTCTGCTTCCACTCCGTGTTGCACTCGCTTAGTCTGTGTTGGTTTAGTAGTGCGCCTCCGGTGATTTCCGTTGTACAGACCATAGCGCCATTAACCCCTTCGGGGGAAAGGGCCTAGCTTATCACTACCATATTGGGTTCCGTTGAGCTGCGTTGTTTGGGCTATTGTATCTCGTTGACGAGTAGGGTGCTTCCGGTTGCCATCCATATATACCATTGCCCATTAACCCTTTCAGGTAGTATGTGCACGAGGTGCTGGGTTACTCCGGTAGGGCCTCCGTATAAGCATGAGTTCTGACCATGCCGTTAGTCGTTGGTGGGCGTCCACCATTGGTCACATTTACAGGCGTCCAGAGCCTGAGTTTGCAGTTCCGTTCCTGTTGCCTCCTATTACCATCAGGTGACATTTAGCCTGTATTGCGCTACGACCAGCACTGCACTGGTTAAATGTGTTTCATACACTATCTGCTTCATTTACCTGATCTGTGTCAGTATTGTGTGTTCACTTTACTGGACCAGTGCGGGTTAACCATTTGTAACCTGTCAGTTTGTGCTATACTGGACCCATGAGGGTTACATTGTTCATTGTGTGTCTCAATAAAGCTGTGTTTTTGCCTATACCTCTGTGTCAGAGTGTATGGAACCGTAACAGGGGCATAGTGACAGCAGCAGTACATGGTTTCTGGTGGGATGATTTCACATTGGGGACCCTAAGCATCATGGTGTTTGGATGGATTTGTGCCATGTGTTTGATGTAAGTGCAGATGTGCCCATTGTTCCCGATCCTTCCCTTATTTAACACACACTGCAGTTGCTGGAGTGGCACAGTTCCTGCTCTCAAGGGAAAAAATTATATTCAAGTAACACCACCCATTATTTTGGAGGAGGGGCAGGTGGAGAAGCACAGTAGATCCTCCTACTAATGGTAACACTAGTCCCACCAGCTGCTTCACCATCACTACTAACACCAACCACATTAATTTCAGTTCCTGAGTCCTCACTAATAGTATGATCACCCCCTCCCTCACTCCTAACACTCTGAGTCTATAGCTGCTGGGCTTCCTTAGTACTAGCAGCAGTGGCAGGACTGCTTTGGGATGGCATTCTCATTCTCCCCCATTGAGGTGGCACTAGGTGTGAGCCTGCTTTCCCCTTGATCCTGTGTTTTTTACACAAACATATCAACATCCTTAGCTTTTGTATCATAAGCGAAGTATCTCCATACTGTGGATTTCATGGACCAAGGGGGTCCCTGAGGCGCAGTGCCTAGTGCTACTACCAGGGCTATAGGTTGATGCAATTCTACTACATGTGAAAGGTGCTGCACTTCCAACAGCAGCAGAGGCACCCATCAACAAGGGCTGTAGAATAGATGTTGATAACCTGTGTTGTTGCTGTTGGTTACTCAACGCTAATGTGTGTGGCCGAGTGGAGGTTGGACCTGAAAATGGTGATGCTGCTGACTGACAGGATGACTATTTTTGGCATCTTTGTTTGTCCATGGTCAGACTTTCTAATTGTTTTATCAGTTTATAGACAAGCACAATGCTCCTTTTCAGTGATGGAAGATTTAGCCTTTGCCTTTCAGCTAATGTTTTGGCCATGTTATTATCTCTCTCACTCTCAACTTCATCTGAAGAAGAGGAGGATGCTGGTGGGATTTATTCATGTACTTTTACTCACCATGCTCCTGTAGGAGCACGGTGAGTAATACCGGGCACTGAAGTTGATCGCTCCAAGACCGGAGCGATCTCTTTCAGTCCCCCGTTCGGCGTGCCACCCCATGTGATCAGTCACGTGGGACGTCACATCAAAGTCTCCTATGTGGTCCTTAAAGAACCGTATACCCCGGGACCGCTGGTCCTTAAGGGGTTAAGGAACTTAGGCCTCAATCCAAATGTTGGAGATGGATGTTTTTTCTGCAGATGGCATTCTTTCCAGCACAGTAAGCTATTCAAATGTCTGTGCTGCCAAAAAATACCAGGAAAAAAAAAAAAAAAGAGCCCTTGTGAGTTAAGAAGTGTTTCCATCCATTGAAAAGGATGAAGACACCATAAATTGCAATTCAAATGTCTGAGTTAGCCAAGAACAGACAATAAGGGACTCAAGTTATCACAGGAAAGTTTTTTTTTTTTTTTTTTTTTTTTTTTTTTTTTTAAACTTGAGTCCCTTATTGTCTGTTTAAAAGGATAGTAAACTCGAGAAAAAAAGTATAGGCATATTGATAGGTACAATTAAAAAATACTTACTGCCCTCATTCCCATCTCTCAAACCTTTATGGTTTGAGAGATATAATAAAATAAAGGTCTCCTCTCCCTCCTACTTTTCATGTGTCCACTGTATAGCAGATGTCATGAGTTCCAGCTTCCGGGACCAGACAGCGGCTCTTCAGGAGCGCTGTCATCGAGATATATAACTATACTTTATCGGTATGGTCTACAACGTGTGCCTGGCTTGCAAACACACATTGTAGACCATTCCGATTAAGTAATTATAGTTAGAAATACTGATGTCAGCACTACTGAAGAGCCGGGCGACCGGATTCTGCCTCTTACAGCTTTACAGCTTGTCAGGCAGAAAGGGGAGGGAAAGGAGACCTTTATTTTATTATATCTCTCAAACCATAACAGTTTGAGAGATGGGAATGAGGGCAGTAAGTGTTTTTTAATTGTACCTATCAATTTGCCTATACTTTTTTTCTCAAGTTTACTATCCCTTTAAACAGCCGACACAGACACTTGAAGTTAAAAAAAAAAACAAACCTCAGTGGATGTATTGATATGGAGCTCTAAGCCAAAGTATACTTAAAAAAAAAAAAAAAAAAAAAAAGTGTCAGACATTAGTAGAATTAACCCCATAAGTGCCAGTGGGTTTTTACCCTGCTGGCATTCATAGGGTTAACCCGACTTTAATAAAAAAAAAAAAAAAAAAAAAAAAAACAAGACATTATTGAAATGGAAAAAGTGCAGAGACGTGCAACAAAACTGATAAAGGGATTGGAGAATCTGGAGTTATAAAAAGACTAGCCAAACTGGGTTAGTTTACATTCGAGAAGAGATGCCTAAGGGGTGATATGATTAACATTTACAAATATATCCAATTATTTACTCAAAGAGCTTAGCTACGAAAAAAAGGTCATCTGTTAAGACTAGAGGAAAGGCATTTCTGACAAACAAAAACAGGGATGTTTTACAGTAAGGGAGGTAAAGCTATGGAATTCTTTGCATCAGGATGTTGTGCCTGCAGATAATGTAATTGTTTTGAAAAAAGTATTTGATACCTATCTAGCACAGAACAATATTGATAATTGTGACAGTTGACTTCAGATCATCAGTCAAAGGTCATCCCATTCCTCAGCATCTCCTGCCACTTCTTCCCACTACTTTTATATTCCTTTAAGACTTTTTGAAGTCTTAAACAATTAATTTTTACTTTTCCCCTTAGAGGAATTTCCAGCACATTCTCCACTACTGTGAGGACTGATGTTTTTACTCCCACTATCAGTCACAGCAGTTGGTTGAACTTCCTCCTTTATGCCAACACTAGAATGCAACTCATAATCTTCAGTGTTCTTACATTGTTTATTAATATCACTCCTGTTGGTTGTGCTACTTTTTATGTCACTTTCACTAACAACTTTTTCAGAATGAGAAGAATCAACCAGGGCTAACAGTTTCTGGACTATCACTTTATTAACATGTCCCTGCACTGCTATTACTCCTTTTGCCATACCGCTATCATAACATTTCCTGGACATTATTAAACAATAAAGTACACAATACAACTGTGTGATGGCTTGCCCTTTACAAAAGTATGTGCCTCTTCTACTATTTGTCTGCCTTAGTCACAGCAGGTTCCCTATCACCTATCAAATTATATTTCTGATATTTTTGGGTGGTTTTTTTTGGTTTGGTTTTTTTTAATTAACTGTCTCTAGTAGTGTCAGAAAAAAAAAAAAAAGAACAATCAACTGGTAGGAACTTGGATCAAAGCTGTCTGTCTTCTCAGCCACGCAAAACTTTAGGGTTAATCTAATTTGCTCCTCTCTCATGCCCCCAAACTCCCAGTCAGGACAAAGGAACTTGGATCATAACTACCTGTCTCTTACTAGCAAATACATAAATTACATGCTGCAGGACACCGACAACCTTGTTATATTATTCCTGCACCAAAAGAAAGGAAACTTGCCATATGATGGAGGAATTCAGTTTTACCATTGATTTTAATGCAGTGAGCTATGTGGGTACACAAGTCCTCTGTCACACTTTTTAAATGAATGTTTGTCCATTGTTTTTAATTGCATACACAGGGACCCTCACACATTTAACAAAATAAGAGGAAAAGGGGTCCCCCTCCAACGTGTAATCTATAATTTTCTAAAAACATTTCCATGTTTTTTGTTGGATTGCAAAACCCCCATCATCTTAAGTCAGCCAAAAGCTGTTTGGAAATTATGGGAATTGTAGTTTCCCTCTGAATCATTCGCTCCCACACTATTAAATATTAGTCTGGATATATCTGAGAACCAACAGCCTGGGCTCAACCATTAGAGTGGTGTAAAACATTGCACTTTACTGGCACTTAGATGACTGTGCATTTACCTCTTTTGAGCATCTCATTTTGACAGACTTGGATGAACTAAGTTTTTCTAAAACAGTGACAGTAATGCAGATGCAGGGTTTCTCAGCATTAATTCTCATCAGCAACCACCAACACTGCAAGTTTTCAAGATATTATTCACTTTTGTTTTATTTTAACTTTTTATTGAGATTCATAAGTAATACAAAAGAAGTAAGAATATATAACAATGTACTTAATACAATGTAAAGGACATTAGTGTGAGGATAGTCCACTTACAGATCTGATTATCATAGAAGATAATATAAAAGATATGGTCACATGACCATAGCAGTAGAATAATCAACAAGATTTACAAAACAAATATATGGAAGTATACATACTAAGAGACATAGGCGTGAAGAAAAACGGTGTTCATTTTTAGGGTAGGATCAAACTGGTAGACTGTGTCGAGAACAACTAGTTTAAAAAAACAAAAAAAAAACTATATGGACTAGTATGTGTAATGCAGTCGAACGAGTTGGGCAGTCTCAACAGAAAACATTTGCATAGGTGGACTAAGTATTGATAGTATATTAGGTATACCAGAGTAGACAGAAGGGAGGAAAGAGCAGTAGCAAAGGGGAGATATATACAAGAGGGTGGAAAGAGAGAGAGTGAGAAGAGAGGGGAGAAGTGCGGTGAAGGGGGACCCAGCGAACTAGAGAGCCGAACCCAGAAAAGAAGCCGACCATAATATCTTGGTAGAAAAACGTTATGCCTAGGATATCATAACAGTGCTCAACACCAAGGGAAGAGACTAGAATATGTCCCCCGAGATATACAGAACAGAGGTTATTAAGTAAATTTTAATTAGATGTCAGCTATTGACCCCCAAGTTCGATTGAATTGCTCCATGATATTATGTGCTATTGTGTAACATCTCTCCAGTCGAAATAGGGAATCTACTCTCTGAGGAAACGTGGAACAGACCATAAACCTGCGCAGTGATTAGTGTGCCTTGTATTGGGCATATATAATAACACTGTGAAAAAAATTAGGCATTTGTGCCAACTTTTTTGGCCCAAAAAAGAGGGGGTCAGCTCACCAACCACGCCAAGGTTCCTCATTAGTGGTAAGTCCCTACTCTCAACACTTAGTCCCTATCTAGATAAATAAAACAAAAATAAAAATTTAAAAGTACTGCCTGACGAGAGGTTATAATAATACGTTGGAGGGGGACCCCTTTTCCTCTTATTTTGTTAAATGTGTGAGGGTCCCTGTGTATGCAATTAAAAACAGTGGACAAACATTAATTTAAAAAAGTGTGACAGAGGACTTGTGTACCTGCATTGGGGGGGGGGGGGGGGGAGATCACCACACAAGAACTGGAACTCAGACAGCCCTTATAGGTAACCACCCCCACAGGTCACATGTGGAATAATCAGTTGGAAACTACAGAATGTTAAAAAAACCAAATTAACCTCTTAGGTCCTGAAATTAAGAAAATAGAATGGACAGTAAGAAGCTGCTAAAGAAAGCAATGGAGATAGAATAGAAACAAACAAAGAGGACAGCTTTCAGCGCTAACTCACCTAAGTGTGTATATATATATATATTATATATATGTGTGTGTGTGTGTGTAATACCTTATCATTTTGAAATGTCCATTAAAGGGTGTTTAAAGATAACTGAAGTGTGCAGCAAGGAATAACAGGGTTTTCCAATCCCCCAAACAAGTGCAAATGTGGAACAGACCATAAACCTGCGCTCCTCCAGTATACTAATGATTAGTGTGCCCTGTATTGGGCATATATAATAACACTGAAAAAATGAGGCATTTGTGCCAACTACACAACTCCTCTTTCACACTTTTTTTTTAAATTAATGTTTGTCCATTGTTTTTAATTGCATACACAGGGACCCTCACACATTTAACAAAATAAGAGGAAAAGGGGACCCCCCACCTCCAACGCGTTATTATAACATCTCATCAGGGAGTACTTTTAAATTCTATTTTTGTTTTATTTTTCTAGATAGGGACTAAGTGTTGAGAGTAGGGACTTACCACTAATGAGGAACCTTGGCGTGGTTGGTGAGCTTACCCCCTCTTTTTTGGGCCAAAAAAGTTGGCACAAATGCCTCATTTTTTCACAGTGTTATTATATATGCCCAATATAGGTGTATCCAGAGGTAGAGACAGAACATGTTCCCACAGAGTCAAAAAATATGGTTTAGGAAGTGAGGTGGCATCATTAAGGATATTGTAGGTAAATCGACAGAGGGCGTCTTACAGTATTCTGGGAGGTTAGCAGGTATTCGAACTTGGTGAGATCTCTCACCCCCTCATGGTCTCTGGAATATTGTTGTAACCAATTCCGAATTTGAAAGCAAGCCCACCAAGGAATCCGGTGTTGGTTTAAACGGGCCTGAAGTACCTCTCTTGTTAGGGGTTGTGGTAAGGTTAGAAGGGACCCCAGGGTGGTTAGACCAAATGCTTCACAGGTTTGAATCACAGATGGCCTAATACCTGCTGGGAAATCAGGATTTCCCACAATAGATATCAGAGGGGAGAGGAAAATAGACAGCAGATTGGGGGGTGTCAGTAGAGTAGCAGAGAGACAATATATGACCCAGGACCGGGTAAGTCTGACAAGCGGATGGTATAACAGAATTACTCATCCACAGGAGCTGTAGTGGGTCGAGCTGGGCAATGGCTACATCTATGATTTCAACCCACCATTTCCTACTTGCCTGAGGAAAGTCAAACAACTTGGAGATAGCCGAAGCACAGTAGTATTTATGAAAGTCCGGAAGACCTAAGCCACCCTGTGCTATGGGTCTAGTTAAGATAGAGTTATTATTCACCCTTTTAACAAGCAGGGATAAGTGGCTCAGTCTTTTCATTGTTTCATCTGTACTTAATCAGGGATATCTTTAAAACCTGACCTGTTGGTGTGCCTTGTACATTGGAATGAGAATTACTGTTAGATGATGTAATACGATCTATAGCTATTTTAGGTCAACTGTATTATAGGGGACAAATACAACTCCAAAATTATCTGAATGGACATTTTAACCCTGTGAATGCTAGAAATATCTGCAGTGCATTACATTCAAAAGGTTAATAACCCATTTCACAAATGTGGAGATGTCTGACTTCTATGGTGCAGCTGGATTTCTCCAGAATGGTTTCAGTTCTCAGTTTATTTGTCTACCTCACAGACAACCATTGATAGTTATCAGTGAAAGACCCAGTTTGTGGGCAGAAAGGAAACAGCTATATCAAGGATTGGATAACATTATTGCATACATGTTATGTAGTTTGATGACCCCTTAAGTGAGGGTGTATTTTACTTTAAATAAAATAGTCTTCACTTAAAATGAAAGGTAAACTGAGGAGTATGTATATAAACTGCTAATGGGATCCAATAACTTAATATGACCATATCACCCCTTTTAATAGGGTTGGGCAACTGTTCCATTTTGCTACTTTTTCAGTGGAAATTCCTGTGCAGTAAACCAGCATAAATATACACCTTTCTTCCAACCCAAATATATTTTCAAAAAGGACAAGGTCATTTTCTTTAAATAGAAGAAGACTATACACTTAGAGACTTAAGAAAAGTTAATTAAGCAGAACAGCACAGAAGTTGGCACAATTCTGATATGTGTATTTTTGTTTCCTCGATTTAAATGAATATGTGGTCACCTTAGTGAGTACTACTCTCAGCTCCTTTCACTCATTACCATAAACAAAATTATGCAAAGGTTTTCTATATAAGTCAATCAACAAGTTTAGATTTAGGGATCCAAAGTAAAAGAATGATTATTATATTGTTTTAGCTTGTTTCAGTTTTAGGTGTTCGTGTTCCTATAAGGGTAGCTTTTAGCACCTTGAATCCTACATATGTCCCCAATGGATTACAAAGAAATGCATTAGACCCCTTTACCATTTAAATCAATAGAAATTTTTGTTTGTCATTTTGGCTAGGCTGACCAGACTTCCCATTTACTCGGGGACGCATATGAAAATGCATACTGAAGGACTGCTTTGATTTCAGTGAAGCACAGAAAAATGGCTATTTCCTATGTGTCCCCGGTTAAAGGGGATATCTGGTCAGCCTAATTTTGGCTTGTCCCAGAAGAACTCCAGTTTTTATTACATTACAGATGGTTTGTCTTAAAATTGCTCTAGTTTTCATTTACATACATTTTTCAGTTGTATGGTATTGTGTTGTGTTTAGCATTATGCATAAGGTGACCAGATATCCCTTTGAATGCAGAACACTAATGAAAATGTCATTCTGAAGCACTGCACAGGAACAATGCAACCTGCAGTGTATATTTTTCATAAGCAACCTGCTTGTAAAAAGATATTGGTCACTTTCTTTAATAAACCAAAATAATCTAGTAACTAAAGTAGATTTTGTCAATATATCAGTTATATGTCACTGTAGCTTGCTCACACAAATTCAAGTAGTATTGAACGTAAGTGCACCTGCATGAAATATCAGCAATTAAACACTGGATACATAAATGAATAATATGTATGTACCGAATTCTCTTCTCTTCAGATTTCTTCAGTTTAGAGTCTCTGTTCAGTACATTTTTAATGACTGCCTGCTCTTCACTTGTCAGAAAACTCAGATCTATTAACCTTGCTGTCTCCATGACCAGTGACTGCCAGTTTGTTCTCCAGAAAGATATTTCCAGCTAAGCTTTGTAGTAATCAACCAGTGTTCATGATCCACTTGTCTAAATTACCACAGCTGACCTTTCTGACTGCTTCTTGCATGTGTTTTCACATCAACTGATCATTCTAAGCCCAAATGGAAGTATTTGCTTACTATACACAGGCCTGTTAAAACCATGTAGAATTAAACATGTTAAGTAAGAAAAAACAGATTAACTGGAGTTACAAGGTTTTTCTGTTACTTTCTTTTTCAGCTTTGATGTGAAATTTGGGTTATAGTTGGGGGACCAGACCTCACCTTTAACCGGGGACACATATGAAAAATGCATACTGCAGGGTTGCTTTGATTTCAGTGAAGTAGTGAAATATGCCTATTTCCTATGTGTCCCCAGTTAAAGGTGAGATCTGGTCAGCCTAGGTTATAGGAGCATTATAAAACTGCAAAAAAGGCAAGCAATTTACGGATTTTAATGATCTGGGACATCATGCTTGATATCATGGGCCATAATCAGGAAGCTAAAGGTGAGCAATTTTGGAACAAATCAACTACTCCATAGGGGATAAGTAAAAATTCCCCAAAGCTTAAATGGAATTTTTAACTTCTTGAATGCTATAGGGTTCTTAATTACGTTACAAAGAAACACATTGAAGACTTGCTTTCAACGGGATTAAAGCCTAATTTAAAACAGTAAATGTTTTAATTGCCCCCTATGAAATAGTTGCTTTCCTCTAGGGGTGGGTGAAAGGTCCTGTCATGTTCCTGCTTAACCCTTTGAGTGCCAGAGGGGTACGCAATGCATTATGTACCTGTCTGGCACTCAAAGTGTTAAAAATATGGGAAAACCACATTGTTGTCCGCTTTTTCACTGGAAAATAGAATTTAAATACAGTGACTAAAATCTTAGCTGTTTTTGCTCATTGTCAAAAAATGTTGCCATTTTTTCAATGGCTAGAAAGCTTTCGCCCCTTGATTAAAGTGTTTTTCACCTTTTTGCTATAAAAATGTGCCATTTACCAGGAAGTGAAACTTAACAGCAGCTACAGAGCAAGAGAGAGGTGCTGTGCTGTTCTGCTGAGTTAGTAGCAAAACTGAGGCAGGACTACTATCACTATGACCAAGTTTAAGAATAATAAAAGGAGGAGCTGGAATTACCCTTTTGCTTCCAGAAAGTGACCACTACAGACCCAGTGGTGAAATTAATCTCAAGGGAGGCAGAAGAGGGTAGTAGTGAGAGCAGGACAGGTCAGCTGTCTGTGCCTGCTGCCAGACATGCTGCGTCTTCTGCTAGTGCTGCCCCTGTTGCCACCAGTATTGTGTCAGCTCCTAGTGCTGCCCTCTGCCACCAGTGCTGTGCTTGCTGCCAACGTGTCTTGTTATTCTAAGGAAGGGAGGAATGAGGAGATTACACAAAGTGTGGCAGCAAGGGACCCTAAATCTCACTTACCATCCCTAAGTAGTCTCAACAGTGACAGTACTACTACTAAGAAGGTCCAGTAGCTTGTTAGTGTTAGGAGTGAAAGAGGGGGTGATCGTCGTATTACTAGTGACTGTGAGGAGGAAGAATCAGGGACTGAAATTGATGTGGCTGGTGTTAGTGGTAGTAACAGTGATGGTGGAGCAGCTAGTGAGATTAGTGGTAGGGGAAGCAATGCAGAGCATCCAGACTAGCAGTCAAGGTAGACTACACCATTGTCCTGACCCTGGGAGTCCCCTTCCCCTCTCAGCATTGTCCAGGTGGAACAGGATCCTGAAGAAGGCAGAATTGTTGCCTAACAATAATAATACGACCACCACCAGGAGTACAGATCACCTGCCTTTGCCTGTTGCTAGTGCTTCCCGTCTGCCTTCTTCAGGTCACCAGAAAATGGCAAGTGTGACATTAGGGAACCCTCTGTCACATTTCTCATTCTCTCCTCCAACCTGTGAGATGTCTGTAATAGAGCAGCAGCAACACGGAGGGGCTGGTTGTGAAGACGATGGTGGAGAAGCTGGGGTGGAAGAGAAAATTGATGCTTTTTTTTAGCCCAAACTGAGAAGGAATGGGTGACAGGTAGACTTGTGCAAGGCAAAAGTTTTTGGTAAAATTCGATTTCGGACAATTTTTTTTTTCCCCATTTGTAGGATCCGAATTTTGGACCGGACCTGTTTGACTCGGACAAAATTGGACAATAGTCTGGAGCCGGATTTTAAAAAAATGATGAGACAGGAAAGGGTATTTTATAAACCCCTACACACTTTTATATATGTATATGTCACATCAACTTAAAGCCCTTTCTGCCCTTTAAAAAATGGTATATATGTGTTTGTGCAATAAACGAGAAAGATAGGAATTGAACACACACATAGCAAAAATGCCAAAATTGCTTGTGTCCTCATGTGGTTAATATCTGTACCTTTCATGAACTGTAAAGCGCCTGTTCTAGCGCCAGCTCTATTTTTAGCAGCATGTAGCAACATTTTCATAGTTTCAGGTGGGAAAGTGCCATCCGAATGTCCGAAATTTACACTGAAATTTCGGACTAGGTCCGTTTCGGATTCTGATTTTTTTTTTTGTGGGCCGACCTTGGCTTTCGGAAGATCCAAATGATTCTGAATACACCCTATTCATCTGAATTCCGAAATTAGCCAAAGAGAATCGCACAAGTCTAGTGACAGGGTATCACGGTTCCCGTGATTGCTGCAGTCTCATGTCAGTTACCTGCAGGGGGCTCTCCATTGGCTGCTTCCCTTACACCCGCCTTAGACTGCCTATTTAAACCAAGCTTGGGCACCCAATTCATTGGCCCATATAGGGTGACTCGCAAAATTAACCCTGTCTCGTATGCTTTGGACAACCATGCGTATTCATAACGTATTTCATATCTCCCTCCTCAAGCCTCTTGTCTGTAACCGTTATACTACTAACCCTGTGGTGCCAGGGCCTATAGAGGTTGAAGGTCAGGAGGAGTATGAAGTTCATAGTGTCATTGATTCCCGCAGACTTAGAGGAAAGGTGCAGTATTTGGTGCATTGGAAGGGATATGGTCCTGAAGAAAGATCATGGGTTGATAGTAAGGACCTTCATGCTCCCAAATTACTGCAAATTTTCAACTCTAAGTACCCTCAGAAACCAAGACCCACTTCTAGGAGAGAGGGTCTTTGAGAATGGGTGTAACGGTTTTTCAGACACTCAGACAGAGGATTAAAATAAAACACAGTTTTATTAGAAAACAAAAAGCAATAACAAGATTGCCCTCTACAGGCAGTACTGTGAATAGCAGAATATAGGCTACATAGACCTTCTCAGGACCAGGATATAGAAACAGGGATAATACATATACTGTCACAGAATAGTCAAAACAGCAACTGGCAATGAATAGTTAAGTACAAAGAATAATCAGTCTGAAATGTTTTGTTAGGCACGCCCTAGGTGATAGGAGGCAGCAATAGGTGCTAGATCACACAACACCTTAAGTCCATATATGTACAGAACTGCTGGATAGAGCTGAATCAGAGACTGAAGCTGCAGGGTAGCTGTTTGATAGCCCCCACGGGCGTATAACGGAGACCAACAGTATTGGGATCGCTTGAGCCAATAGCCCCCACGGGCGTAACGGAGACCAACAGTATCAGGATTGCTTGAGCCAATAGCCCCCACGGGCGTATAACGGAGGATGCTGTACTGCAAGAGCGTGAGCCAAATAGCCCCTTGGGCTTGTAACGGAGGCCAACAGTATCATGATAGCTTGAGTCAATAGCCCCCACGGGCTTAATACTTAATACAATGCCCCAGAGAAATGGAAGGCTCAGCTCAGGAGACACGGCTCAGCAGGAGTTAATGCAGCAATCTCGAAAGGCTCAGACACACACGCTGCAGCAATCAGAATGTCGCCGAGGCGACAACAGGAGCTGTAGACTGGAACAGTAGTAAGCAGGAACAGGTCCAGGAGCAGGAAGTCAGCCAGGCCGGGTCAGATCACGGAGGAGATTCGCAGACAAGCCAGATCAGCAACGAGCAGGAACGTCAGCCAGGCCGGGTCAGATCACGGAGGAGATTCGCAGACAAGCCAGATCAGCAACGGGCAGGAACGTCAGTCAGGCTGGGTCGGATCACGGTACAGGAACACAGGAGCGTAGTCAGTACAGGCCAAATCGGTACACAGGAGATCAGGAACACTGGAACACAGCAACACTGGCTCTGGAACACCACGAAAGGGCACCTGACAGGTGCCAATGGCCAGAATAAAAAGGTCACCAGGGGCGGGCCAAACAAGCTCAACCAATAAGGGAGCAGCACAAGTGAGAGTGACAGAGAGATCACGGGAACCGTGATAGTCCCCTACTATCACACTTTACATCTCTAACACTAGCAGGTAAAGGCACTTGATCTGTGCTCAAGGTGGAATTACTGCTGCTAGCAGCCAGTTCTGCCTTCCTCAGTTCAAGATTCAGAGGCACAATTCTTGGGGAAAGTGAACCACAGTGTCAGGGGGATGTTGTGGGCTCCCTTAACTGTTAGTCTGGCTGTTCCACATCACTTCCCCTTCCACCTCAACATCAGCAGTAGGCTCTATTGTGGTCTCACTAGTCCCACAAACTGCTTGACTAACAGTAACAGTTTCTCACTCTTCATCATTATCACCCCTTTCCTCACTCCCAACACTGAGTCTCTAGCTGCTGTATCATGGAAGTAGTAGGACTGCTTGGGGATGGCAAGTGTAACTTAGGGTCCCATGTTGTCACACTTGCCATCATCTCAAGGCACTAGCAGCAATAGAAGCAGGCACAGGTAGCTAACATGCCCTGCTCCCACTGCTAAAAACTTCTTCTTGTGCCTGTGCAACTATTTTCCCTAAGATCCCAAGGCACGATTTATGGGGACAAGCCATCATTGGATCTGGGGAATCAGGGCCTCCATCCAGACCATTCAATGCTAGTAGTGGTCACTTTCTCCTCTTCCTCTGCCTCACTGGATGCATCATGGTCCTTCCAGCTACTCCGTGTTTTGCCATCCAGGTGCTCATAGTGATAGCACAAATTATGAGCCTCTGCAGCATTGACTTTTTAAAATTTAGCATTGCAAATAGGCTATCACACTCTCTCTCTCTCACTGCTTGTATTGTGGGTCACTTCTTAGAAACATCACAATTTTGGTGTGAAAACACAAAGTACATGTAAGTAAAGGGGCAAAAGGTTTGTAGCCATTGTTGCAACAGGTGAAAATGGCAAAGATTTTAAGGGCTTTATTTAAAGCGGGTTTTCTCTTGAAAAAGCTGACAACCCCATGGTTTTCATGGATTTTTTCTCAGGAACACAACGGGGTCTTTTGCCCACACCTAGACACTATGAATGAGCTCTAAGGCACATGTGCTACAGGAATAGATAGTCCAAGGAGAAAGAACCAGAAGAACAGCCAGGGGGCAGATATATCCTGAACAAGGTTAAGAGGAATATGTTCTCAAAAAATAAGGGCATTAAATGTTTTAGTAAGGAGGGGAACAAAATAAGCTGCAAGACACTTGAAGGACCTGGGATCCAGAGAGGGCATTTAAGAGGTGGCTAGAAAGATAGTAATAGAGACATTTCCTTTTCTGTGACAGTAGTGAATTGGGAATCAATGTCACAGTAGGAGTATAGATGGTTGTAAAATGTCCTATTTTCTTCTTCCCTGGAATTCTGCCAGAAAAAAACACGTTTATCTTTTTCATGAAAATTGAAGTGAATTAGAATATGCATTAAAATTTCCACCTTTTTGTTAACACCAATGAAATTTACATGAAAACTTTGCAATATTTGCCTATGCTTTGTATGACAAAGAGAATTCCATCTTCAGCTGTAGAAGAGCCCAGAACTTTCCAACATGCTGTATGGTTTGCGTACCCTGTATACTATCTGTGTACTTTGAATACAATTACTCTATTACTCTAAATAGTAATAGTATTGATTTTTAAATTATATAATAAACAACATTCACAGATGTTATATAATTATAATAAACATCATTCAACAATATGAAGATAATGAAATAATGCAATGTTGAGTTTAATATTATGGATTGTGATGATAAGTGTATATTAATAACAAAAAAGGTTGATATTGGTCCTCTTAAGATTGAGACAGGTGAATTGAATTGTGAGGATACTGTTATGGCTGACACCCTAAATACATTGTTTGCTTCAGTATATTCAAAGGGAGCAGCAATGATAAGCTATGGGCAAACAGACAAAACCACAGAATTTCCTCCATCATGTATATGGCTTACCTGAGGAAAAGGTCCAAAAGAGACTGGAAAGGGTTATGGTGAATAAAGCATCTGGACCAGAAGGGTACTTAAGGAACTTAGTTAGTAATAGCAAGACCATTATACTTAATATTAATTGATTTAATTTCATCAGACATTGTGCCCTGTGATTGGAAGAAAGCTGATGTAGTTCCATTGTTTAAAAAGGAAGTAAGATCCAAACCATAGTGGGTAAAATACTAGAAGGGTTACAACTGACAGTAATCAGAACTATGTGAAGACAAACAATATTATTAGTAGGAATCAGCATGGTTTCATGAAGAATAAATCATGTCAGACTAATTTACTTGCATTTTATGAAATAGTAAGTAGTAATTTGGACAGGGAGATTGCTGTAGATGTAGTATACTTGGATTTTGAAAAAGCCTTTGATACAGTGCCACACAGCAGGTTACTGCATAAATTAAAAGGCTTCAGTTTGGAGGGTGTTAGCTGTACATGGATGGAGAACTAGTTAAATGATAGATGCCAGAGAGTTGTTGTAAATGGAAACTTTTCAAATTGGTCTAAAGTTATAAGTGGGGTTCCGCAGGGTTCAGTCCTGGACCCAATGTTTTTTAATTTGTTTATTAATGATCTAGAAGTGGGAATTGGAAGTAGCATCTCAATCTTTTCTCTTTAGAAGGATTTAGATAAACTGAGTGAATGGGCAGAAAAGTGGAAGATGACATTTAATATAGATAAATGTAAGGTTATGCATTTGGGCTGCAACAAACTTGCTACATGTACTCTAAATGGGAAACAACTTGGGGAATCCTCATTAGAGAAAGACTTAGGAGTACTGATAGACAATAGACTTCACAGCAGTGTGCAGAGTCTCTGAGCTGCTGCAAGAGTAAATAGGGTACTAGCCTGAATAAAAAGAGTTGTAAATGCAAGGGATGCTATATTATCCTACCTCTGTATAAATCCTTGATTAGGCCTCATCTAGAATATGGAGTACAATTTTGGGCGCCAGTTCTTAAAAAAGACATTGTTGAACTGGAAAAGGTGCAGAGGCGTGTAACAAAATTGATATAGGGCTTGGAGGATCTGAGTTATAAAGAGAGACTAGTCAAACTGGATTTGTTTACATTAGAGTAGAGACGTCTAAGGGGTGATATGATTACCATTTACAAATGCATTCAAGGTCAATACAGAGAAGTAGCCAATTAATTATTTATGCAAAGAGCTGAACTAAGAACAAGAGGTCATCCATTAAGACTAGAGGAAAGGAGCTTTTGAGTAAAACAAAGGCAGAGATTCTTTACAGTAAGGGCTGTAAAGCTATGGAATTCTTTGCCTCGGGGTGTGGTACTTGCAGATAATGCTTTCAAAAGAGCAATGGATGCCTATCTAGCAGTATTGAAAGTTATGACAGATGGCTTCAAAGCAGATAGGATGTTGATCCAGGGAACTATCTGACTGCCATTTGGAGTCAGGAAGGAATTTTTTTACACACTTTGGGCTAAATTGGAAATGGCTCCAGAGGGCTTTTTTTTGCCTTCCTCTGGATAAACAGGGGTGTTTTTGTTATGGGCTGGACTTGATGGATGGATGTCTTTTTTTCGACCTCAACTATGTTACTATGATAATAAAGAGAAAGTAATGTTAGATATATTATACTATATGCAATATGTATGATTCCAATATTGTGTTGAATTGTTTGTCAATCATTCATCAATTACCATAGCACATCCAAGCTGTTGTAGATGGTGGCAAATATTCAAATTCCTCTTGCTCAGTGCTCTTAATACCAATAGTTGTATCATATCCTTCTCTGTCTTTTGGGTTTTTTCCCCACTCCTGATACATACTCGCACTCCTTACATGAAGCAACTCCAGCTCCCTCTGTTTGACTGCCTGTCTGTCTAAACTAGCTAGATGTTTTTAGCCTTTTGTCCACTAGACTGCCCACTACTTTGTACAACTTCAAGAAAAATAACTGTGGCTTGGGATATGCCAGTGGGTTGCAATACATGACGTCATTTTTTTAATACCACTCTTCTCAACAAATGAATAGGTCAGTATGTCAACTGCTAACATTTTGTCTTCTTTGTCATCCAACTGGAGCAGTTTTGGGATTATGTGCAATTTTTGTCTTCTTTTTATGAGCTCTGTAATTATAAGTTGACTGCATACAGAAGAAAAACAGTTGTGGAAGTGTTGATGATGGTAGTGGCAGCAGGCACTTATGACTTTTGTCAACTGCTGTTACTAACTCTGAGTCAGTACTATGCACTTGCATAAATAAATGAAATGTTGGTGTTACCTGAAGATAATGGGGGTTATGCACAGTTTCACCTTAGACCCAAGGTACATCTCTAGCTTTCCCAGTAGGTAGATACTATACTCTAGGAGGTTATCCTGGGTATGGGCCTTCTCCTCTGTTCGGCACTAATCTGCGACCAGCAACTCTAATTCGACTTACATCTCAGCAAAACGTCATAGGGGTAGTCAACGCAAGCCAGCTCTGCTCCCCATCCAGTGCACCCAAGCTCCTAGCCTACTGGGATAAACTTCCAGCGTTCTACGTAGACCCAAGTAGTGTTTGCTTACATATACCAGCACCATTCTCCATCCCACGCACCCAAGCTTCTAGCCTACCAGGGTAATGTTCTTGACAACTCCTTGTTCTCAGTCTCTGTTCCTGCTATCCAGTGCATTTTTCTTTTGGGAATTCCTTTTCCATATTTATAGCTATCTACTCATACTCTGCTGAGTTCTACTACAGTGCTGGATATCAGATAGCTTACATCTATTCCTTCCAGCTTACAGGTAGTATCTGTCAGTGTCACATCACTAAGCCTCAGAATGATGACTGCATTGTCATTAACGTGAACACTTTTTGGGTGGTGTTTTAACTCTCCTTTCTTCTCACCCATACCCAGAAAACAACTGTGAATGTCTCTCAAAAACCTCTGCAAGCAAATAGCTGTTTTGTTTTGGAATAAGTTACCAGAAATCTCTATACTCCTTTCTCTCTCTCTCCCAAACACAGACTGACAACCTGCAGGATGCTGAAACCTTTTTATGCTAGCATTGCAGGAGTATTCACTGGATTAGTTCTACCATTGATTTGATACAAATCATTGGCAAAAAAAGTGTAAAAGCTGCACTTTTCATGAAATATCTCTTGCTCAGCGATCTTCCTTTTTCGTTGTTGTTTTTTTTGTAGGTCCATCCCTACTCTACATTTACCACTTGTCCCTGAAAGTGATATAGAACACCAATCTTGTCTCCTCCTCACTATTAAGGTAAACATACACAATACCAGAGCACAGTTTCTTATTACTCTAGATGTTATACATCGAGATTGGGCTTCGTTTTATCTAGGAAATGGATTATAGAACTTATAGGAAGCAATCTTTCTGTGATGGACCGCTCTCTCCTCCTCCGCAGGCACCTAATACATCCTATACACCTGTCTTCCCAATACTATCAGCTATCTCAGGGCTGTCAAAGTTCAGTCCTCAAGAGCCAGCAACAGGCCAGGATTTAAGGATTTCCCTGATTTAAGCACATGTGAGTTAATCAGTGGCTTATTCTGACTGATTCACCTTTACTTAAGCAGGGAAATCCTTAAATCCTAGCCTGCTGGTGGCCCTTGTGGATTGAACTTGGACAGCTGAGCTAGTCCAAACTGGCCTTCCTCTCACTCGACTAACCCCACTACAGTCCAGAATGAACTCTACTGCAAGACTAATCTACTTCACACATTGCTTCTCTAGCACCACTTCCCTTTGCCAGTCCCTATACTGGCTCCCATTTGCATATATAATTAAATTCAGAATTTTGGTGCTAACTTACAGAATCCTTACTAACTCTGCATTTACCTATATTTCATCTCTAATTTCCAAATGCACTCCCACTCACCATCTTCTCTCTGCAAAGGACCTTCTCCTCTCTACAGCTCTTATTACATCCTCCCACTCCTGCCTACATGACTTCTCCCATGCTGCACCTGAGCTTGTAATTCCCTTCCCCATCCCATCAGACTCCCCCAGCTTTCAGATCTTCAGATGTTCCCTGAAAACTCACCTCTTCAGGTAAGCCTATCAACTACATCCATAACCATTATGAGTTCACGGTCATTCCCTTCTAATATCACCTACATCCCAATGATAGTAACATAGTAAATTAGGTTGAATAAAGACACAAGTCCATCAAGTTCAACCTTTGCCTCATACCCTAGTGACATGAGAACTGTATAGCTATCCTGCTACCAAATAAGTTAGTCTTTTTCAGACCTTCCTATTCTGCCTACTAATAAACAGTATAACCCTGCATGTTCCCTTTTGAAAGAAATGTATCTAATCTTCTCTTGAATGTATCCATTGTATCTGCCATAATCACCTCATTGGGCAAATAATTCCACAATTTAACAGACCTTACTGTAAAAAACTCCTTCCTCTGCTGAAGTTTAAACCTCCTTTCCTCTAATCTCAAGGGGTGTCCCCTGGTCACCGGATCAGGTCTTGGAATAAATAGCTCACCGCAGAGATCCTTGTATTGACCTTTCATATATTTGTACAATGTGATAAGGTCTTCTCTTAGTCGTCTTTTTTCTAGCGTAAATAAACCAAGTTTGTCTAGTCGTTCCTCATACGTCAAGTCCTCCATTCCCTTAATTAATTTTGTTGCTCTTCGCTGTACCCTCTCCAGTATATCCTTTTTCAGAACTGGTGCCCAAAACTACACTGCATACTCAAGGTGAGGTCTTACCAGAGATTTGTACAATGGCAAAATTATGTTATCCACTCTTGCTTCAATACCTCTTTTTATGCAAGACAGGATTTTATTTGCCTTTGCTACTGCTGTTTGACACTTGTCACTGTTTCCAAGTTTGTGGTTGACAAGGATACCCAGGTCTTTCTCTAGCAATGAGTCCCCTAAAATGATTCCATTAAGTTCATAAGTAGCCTTGGGATTATTTCCTCCCAAATGCATGACTTTACACTTCCCCACATTAAAAATCATATTCCATTTGTTTGCCCAGTCTTCCATTTTATATAAATCCCTCTGTAGAAAGCAACTATCCTGTTCTGAATTAATTACCCTGCATAATTTAATGTCATCTGCAAATATTCATATTTTGCTTTCTATATCTATTTCTAGGTCATTTATAAACATGTTAAAAAGCAGCGGACCTAATACTGATCCCTGAGGTACTCCACTATCCACTTTAACGGTATTGGAGAATTGTCCATTTACAACCACATACTGTTCCCTACCCTTCAACCAGTTTTGTATCCAATTACAAAGGTCATCTCTTAGCCCTGATTTCCTTATTTTATACCCCAGCTTTCTGTGTGGCACTGTATCAAATGCCTTTGCAAAGTCTAGATATACTACATCAACTGCCTTGCCATTATCCAGGTTGCTGCTTACTTCCTCATAAAAGCTGAAAAGGTTAGTTTGGCATGATCTATTCTTCATAAATCCATGTTGATTCCTGCTAATTATCTTATTTTTTATGTTGTAATCCTGAATATAGTTCCTTATTATCCCTTCTAGCAGTTTTCCCACTACAGAGGTAAAACTCACAGGTCTATAATTTCCAGGTTCTGTTTTAGTCCCCTTCTTAAATAGAGGCACTACATTGGCTGTTCGCAAATCTGGTGGCACTGATCCTGTGGTGAGAGAATGTTTAAAGAGTAAATATAGGGGTTTTACTAGCACTGCACTGAGTTCTTTAAGAACCCTTGGATGTATACCATCAGGATCCAGTGCTTTGTCAGTCTTAATTTTGTTCAGTTTACCCATGACATCTTCTTGAGTTAACCCAATAAGGGCCACACTCGCAATTCCCCCCTTTTCCCCTCCAGCCACCAACCATTCCAATACCTTCCCCCAACCTCCGCCCCCCACCATTTTTGTTTCCCCAAAATAAACACACTGACAACAAAATAAGGTGGCAAATTGTGAGGTCACAGCTTTATTCAATTTGTGATATTAACCTATTTATAGGACCCCAGGGGTACCCTCCCCCCTCCTACGTGGCACCCCCAGGACTCCTAATATCGTGGGTCACGGCTGCACCCTGCCTGCGGCCATGGGAGGTAAGGGCCGAGACCTTTCAGGCAAACCACTGCCTCCCCACCTTTGGTCCCTCTCCATGGCTGCCACCAAACCATACCAGGGGAGGCAATCAAGGCCCAAATGTCAATCCACCATGACAATACCTACATGCCTCCCCTCCTCCACAGTGCTTGATGGCAATCGCCCGCCCTTCCTGCAGGCTGACCTGGCTGCACAGCACAAGTCTGCCCACCCACTGTTACCGATTGGCTATGCTGCACTGCTGGGGCCCTGTAAGCGCCACACCCACAAAGGACCCAACATTTTTTCTACTGCTGACTTCCACCACCACTTGCTTGGCCTAAGCTGGACCTCTTCAATGGCGCAGCTACTGCACCTAGATGACCTGAAAAGAAGCACAACCAACAGGGAGGGATCTGAATTTTAAGAATGTTCAGTATCCTTCCAACTTAAATAGTTTGAATGCTTTTTTTTCCTTTGCCATTTCCTCCTTTAGATATGTAGTTAACCACACTGGCTGTGACTTGCTTATTTTGCATTTGTTCCCCATTGGTATATACTGTTGGGTACATTTCCGAAACCTAAATTTGAATTCTGACCATTTAACCTCAGTATTTTTGTCTTTAAATAATGTATCCCAGTCTATGTGTTGCATTGAAGCCCTTAACAATTTGAAGTTAGCTTTTTTAAAATTAATATTTTTGGTTGAACCTATACAGTTTTTTGCTTTGCCAGACTGATCTCAAATGTAATCATGTTGTGATCACTGTTTCCCAAATGTTCACTTACCTTAATATTGGATACCATTTCTGTGTTATTCATTATCACTAGGTCCAATATATTGTTATTTCTTGTCGGCACTTCCATCATTTGTGACACGTAGCTTTAACGAAGTATGCTCACAAACCTGCAATCTGACAGGTCTCATTTTTCCAGTTGATATATGGATAATTAAAATCTCCTATAATTATAGTATGCCCAAGCTGGGCAGTTTTCCTTATTTGCAATAGCAGTTGGGCCTCAACATTGTCATCAATATTTGGTGGTTTGTAGCATATACCCACCAACACCTTTTTTTAACCTTTTACACCACATTTAGTCTCAATTTCTACCTAAAAGGACTCCACATTTTGGTCAGTTTCCTCACTAATATCAACCCTCAAAACTGGATTTAGCTTTGGTTTCAAATATAAGCACACACCTCCCCCTTTACTATTAATCCTGTCTCTCCTAAACAGGGAATAGCCCTCTATATTTACAGCCCAATCATGTGTATCGTTCCACCATTTTTCTGTTATACGAATTATGTCCAATTGCTCATTAACCACCAGCTATTCTAGTTCTCCTATTTTAGCTACCATACTTCTTGCATTTGCTAGCATACAATTAATGTTGAAGTCTTTACATATATCACTCCCTACAAGCCTTTTATTTACTAGGAGTTCTTCCCTATTTAATACATTTATCCCCACCCTTTCTCCACCCCCTGATCATTTACTTGGACCCATTTCCTATCTGCTCTATGTACCCAATTTTTGCTATCTATACCCTCCTCCCCTTTCCTAGTTTAAAAGCTCCTCCAAGCTTCTTAGCATTCTCTCCCCTAGCACAGAGACTCTTCTACCATTTAGGTGCAATCCATCACTTCCATATAGATTGTACCAACAGCAAAGTCAGCCCAATGCTCTAAAAACACACAACCTCCTTCCTACACCAATTCCTGAGCCATGCATTAAGCTCCCTGGGCTCCCTCTGCCTACCTGCACTGGTGCATGGCACAGGTAGTATTTCAGAAAATACTACCTTAGAGGTCCTTGCCTTGAGCTTGCATCCTAAATCCCTTGAATCATTCTTTAGTAACCTCCATCTTCCTCCTAATTTGTCATTGGTACCAATATCATGACTTCATTTTTCATAGTCTTCTCTTGCAAACAGAACCACCGCTTCTCTGGATCACTACACTCAATAGCAATTCTTTCTCTTACCCACTGACAATTAGTTAATGTGGCAGGAGGCACTTACACCCCATAGCACTTAATACTTCTGCGTCCAGCCTACCTTCCTCTAGATTGTAAGCTCTCATGAGCAGGGCCCTCTGTTCCTTTTGTGTTCCATGTTCCATTTGTAATATTTGATATCTCTGTATGTCTATTCCCTATTGTACAGAGCTGAGGAATAAATTGGTGCTATGTAAATAAAAAATAAAATAATAATAATAGTATAGGGAAGACAGGTGTTCTGTGTAGGCTGGCTTAAACCTTAATCTTAACTAGTAATTCTTGGGTGTGACATAACTGCTTCAGTTACAGAACTCAGGACTATGGATAGGCAAAATGTTTCATCTCAAAACGGGCAAAAGAGGGCACTTCTTACCATGCAGGAAATTCATGAAAAATTCCAATGTCCAACATTTTCTGCCTTGATTTTTGCATTTAAATAAATGGTAAGAAGGAACCTCTCTATACACCCCCCCCCCGTATGGAGAATTTCCCTTCAATGCACCCAAGTCAGTATAAAAGGAGTGTAAGGTTAAAGGGATAGTAATACTTAAAATGTAAAAAAATATATATTGTAGGGTTTATCCCCCTGAGAAAAACAAGGCTACTCCCACTGCTGAAAGGTGTTTTATTCAAAAGTTATTACAGTTGAAGTTTTTAGGTGCAATATAACAGTGGTCTGAAATTGTACAGTGATGCTCTTGCTATACCATCCTATGTACAGCTCTAGTGTGCACCTAAAAACTTCAACTGTAATAACTTTTGAATGAAACACCTTTCGGCAGTGGGAGTAGCCTTGTTTTACTCACGAGAATAAACCTTACAACATATATTTTTTTACATTTTATGTGTTAGTATCCCTTTAACACAACTTGCCATTCTCTGTTTGTGATGGAAAGAGAAAGCAGCACAATTTGCAAGCTAGAGGAGCTAGGCACAAATAGGAGAGATGGATTTTAGTATTGAGATTTTTGTTGGCAGAAAATTTGTTCTCTGTGTGTGTGGAGTCTGGGTACTCTGGGAAAGTGTGAAGGGAAATGTACCACAAAAAAAAAATAACGTATGACATTTTGGAGACTTCTAAAAGCCTACAAGAATATGAAAGTATTGAGCAGGATACATAAGTTAAGAGAGATGATTAGATGGCCATTAAACTAGATTAAAGGAAAAAGGCTCCATCTTCCACCCCTGCAAAGAAGCAATATGCTGGCTTATAAACTCTTGAGAGAACAATTGGAAAGTCCAACTCTGGACAAGTAAGATGCCTAAAATATACAATCATCCTATCAGATATCATTGTCACTGCTTCCAAGTCCAACCCCACCCAGCCATGAGCACTATTGTTGAATAATAAACAACACAGGTCACTAATATCCACAACCCTAACTATGACCAGTGCTTCTGCAACATTTTGAATGTGAATTGACACCTACTGCTAGTACAATTGCAACATTTAGCTCTGGTACTTGTAGTAGTCCCTCAGTCTACGATGTCTATGGTATGGAGACACTTCAATCACAATCCAAAATCTAAACATATTGCTAACTGCAGTCACTGTAAATAACATGTGAGCAGGATCACACCTAGGCACATCCTCACTAAGATCCCATCTGAAGCACAGTTACAGTTCTGTACACGCCACCAACATTTCAGAGAGATCCTGACTAGCAGCAGTAGAAGTATTCCTGAAAGATACCAGGGCCCTGGGTTACACCTGTAGATATGCAATAACACCCATGGCTTTGCTGTTGTTCTTGAGATGCAAAACACAGGTGATATATGTTATAGGAGATGGCAAGAGTCATAGGGTGCCTAAACAGTACCACTGCAATCAACACTACAAGCCATTTTGTTAAAACCAAAAGTTGCAGAGTTCTTCCACTATATACTGCCACCTCACACTTACTGAGTTCATAGGAAGGAGTTAAGATTTAGAAAATGTTGGTGGTTGATCTTATTGTTTATTCTTTTGTGGAAAATCAAGGTTTTAAAGTACCAATGTCCTGTGTTTACCCTGCTGGCATATCCCAAGCCACAGATTTTTTTCAAGGATTTTTGCAACGTTAGCTGCAACTTTCATGAAAGGTGCTTGTTTCAGATGCAGCAGTTGTTTGAGTTGCTACACCTTCTTCCACTATGCCATCAACACTAGAATGCAACTTGTTGTCGTCTTCAGTGTTTTTAGATATTTTATTAATAGTACTGGTGCTAGTGGTGTTGGAACATTTGGTGGGACTTTGACAAACGGCCTCCTCGGGAGGAGAGGGATTACCATCATTTATTGCACAGGCTGCAGCAACAATGGCTGCAGTCAGTTTTGGACTACCATTTTACTTACACATCCCTGTACTGCTCATACTACTTTCACCCTTTCTCTACCCCTTGTTCATTAGTTGGACATTACTTAACTATGGTATGTGTTTTTACATTGAAGTACAAAATAGAACTGATTGTATGTGATGTCTTGCCCTCTGTTTCATCTAGTATCCATCTGCCTCAGTCTCAGCTCACATCAGGGTCCCTGTTTCTGTCTCCTTTCAAAATGTTTTTTATTATTTGTTTTATTATCTGTCCCCCTGTACCTATCATTTTCAAAAAAACAAAAACAAATAAAACATACTTCCTGTTTACCTGCTTCATTACCCTGACTCCACCAACAGAAATAACAGCCAGATGAGAAAAGAACTTTGATCATGACTGCCTCTGTATTCCAGGTCAGTTATACTGAATTTTGGGGGTGTATGGAGTAAATTTCCTTTGATCCCTTTTCACATCTCCAGCCTCCCAATGCACAGAGATAACAGCCAGATGAGGAAGAAACTTGGGCCATGGCTGTCTATATCTTCCCATTGACTTGGGCCTCAATTCAATTAGGTACGAAGGCAAAAAAAACATCCAAAGGCAGTTTTCTAAGCACGGTAAGCAGTTCAATTATATGTCTTAACAACAGCTAACAGCAGTTTTAAAAACACAACATGCCATAAAATATCATCCATTGAGGACAATGCAACAGTCTTCCTCAGAGCCATTCAATTGTGTGTGGTAGTGCTAACAGACGATAAATTGAAACATATAGACCGTGGCCGTACACCACACAATGGATACTAAAAACCACTGTAGAGAAAAAGAAAACATACAAACAGCAGCTCACACAACACACAGCACATAACAAAAGCGACCAGTAGCAAAATTAACCCATGCAAAGCCAAGAAAACACAACAGCTATGCCCATTCCCTACCAGCAATTTCCTGACAAACAACAATAACCCAGCAACCCCACAGGAACAATGGCTTCGCAAAGCATCACAACATACTCTGAAATGGGGATTAACGTACAACAGGCACACCTGTCAAACCCCAAAGCAAACCAAGATCTTCACCAAAGCAACATCAACAGCCAATGGAGACAAACATGCATCTCACAATGTCACACACACACCTGACAGGTAAACAGCAGTTACAACAAATTACACAAACAACCACAGATACACTGGGAAACACTTACCTGGACAACACACACCCTCCCATTGGTCACTCCTGACCATGTGACCGCTCCTGGACAACACCCCACCACTGTCTTAGAGGGACAGCTCAGCTTTCACAGATGTGGTGTGTTTACACTGAGACCACTCAGACAGAGAGAGATTACTATGTTTACATGCTTATATCTGCGAAGACAGTGAAGACGAAGATAAGCAAGGGCTAGGGATCACCATCTTCCCCCAAGAACACCTGTTCAATAGCCATCATCTGTTGCAAGTCATGATGCTCTGACTGAAGAGCCACACAGAAGCCCATCCCCACCTGGAAGACAACTCCTGCCACCAGCACCACAGCTGGCACAACAGGATGTCCCACAACTCCCACAGCTGCTGCATGGACCTGTGGACCCACACAGGGATGACAGAAACCAGCAAGGCCCAAGATATACCACACAAGGGTCATGCTCCTTGGAAGTCATAGACCACTACAGGTTGACGTTGCAAAGCTACGATGCAAAGCTAATCGTCGTCTACGATTAGCATGCCGCTGATGTCACTGGAACGACTGACTAAGAGTCTTCTGACCCTGTGCCCATGTGGAGCGAAGTTGTGCCATATGCTCATCCAGGGCAGGAATCTGTTGTGACTGAAATGAGTCTGGGAGCAGGCGCGGCTGGAACCCATAGTTAATAAGGAACGGAGAGCTCCCAGACGATGAGTTAACTGCACAATTCCTGGCAAACTCTGCCCATGGCAACAGGTCGGCCCAATTGTCATGATGATCAGTAACAAAGCAGCGCAAGAACTGCTCCAGTCCCTGAATGGCACGCTCAGTGGCTCCGTTGGTCTAGGGATGGTAGGCGGAGGAGAAGGACAATTGGATGCCCATCTGACCACAAAATGCCCTCCAAAACCTGGACACAAACTGGCTCCCACGGTCGGAGACAATCACTCTGGGTACCTCGTGTAAGCGGAATAACTCCCTGGCAAAGACTCCAGCCAATTCCTGAGCCGATGGAAGACCATTGAGAGGCACGAAATGAGCCATTTTAGAGAACCGATCGACCACCATAAGGATAAACGTATACCCCCTAGAGACTGGTAACTCTCCCAAAAAGTTGATAGATATGTGAGACCATGGACGTTCGCCATTAGGCACTGGTTGAAGTAGGCCCACTGGGAGATGTCTGGGGGTCTTGGTACGGGCACAGGTCGTACAGGCGGCAGTAAAATCGGAGCAATCGGCTCTAAGGGTAGGCCACCAAAACAACTGCGAAAGAGACCATATGAGTTGATCCCTCCCAATGTGCCCAGTCGCCTTAGATGAGTGGTACGTCTCCAATAGATGGGTACGAAACGGCTCTTCCACAAAACATTTGCCAACTGGGGTCTCAGGTGGAGCCCTAGATTGAGAAGCCAAGATTTCCTCCTCCAGTGGTGAGGTTATGCAAGTACGGATATTGGCCGGTATACGATCTGGCTGAATGATAGATACAGGGTCTTCCTCCCTCTCAGAGTCCAAAGCAAACTGTCTGGACAGAGCGTCTGCCCTAACATTCTTAGAGCCCGGAAGGTAGGACACTACAAAATTAAACCGGGACAAAAAGAGCGCCCACCTAGCTTAGCCTCAGAGAGGTATGTCAAATTCTTGTGATCAGTAAGGATTAATACCGGGTTCTTAGTATCTTGCAATAGGTGGCGCCACTCCTTAAGTGCCAAAATAATGGCCAACAGCTCCCTGTCGCCAATCTCAGTGACTCTGTGCACTGGAAAGTTTTTTAGAGAAGAACCCACAGGGTCTCAAAGTGGCACCTCCCACAGGGCGCTGGAAGAGCACTGCCCCCACCCCAACCTCCGAGGTGTCAACTTCCAGGGTAAATGGCAGGGAGGGATTAGGGTGGGACAGCACCAGAGTGGATGCAAAGGAGCTTTCAAGGACTCAAATGCATTTTCAGCTGCCTCAGAGCACTGAGAGGGAGTAGCCCCCTTATGTGTCAAGTCAGACAAAGGTTTCACTATCGTAGAAAAGTTCTGGATGAACTTCCTATAGTAGTTGGCAAAGCCCAAGAACCGCTGAATAGCTTTTAACCGCTTAGGGCGAGGCCACTGCAAGACTGCTTCCAACTTAGACTGGTCCATCGCGATGCCATCCTTAGAGATTTCGAACCCCATAAATGGTACTTGAGACGTATGAAATTAGCATTTTTCTAATTTACAGTACAGTTTATTCTTGCGAAGTCGGAGTAAGACTTCAGAAACATCCTTAACATGCTGTGTGACATTGGCAGAGTGAATCAATATATCGTCGAGATATACCACCACACAGGATTGGAGAAAGTAGCGCAGGATGTCATTAATAAACTCCTGGAATATGGCAGGTGCATTACATAGGCCAAATGGCATCACCAGATATTCATAGTGCCCTGTTCTGGTATTAAATGCCATCTTCCACTCATCTCCAGCCTTAATTCTGATTTGTTGTAGGCTGCCCACAAATCAAGTTTAGTAAAGATGGAAGAGCCCTTCAACCTGTCAAATAATTCAGTAATGAGTGGAATAGGGTAGGCATTCTTAGGCATCAGTTTATTCAGGCCCGGTAGTCAATACAAGGTCTCAGTTCGCCATTTTTCTTTTTTACAAAGAAGAATCCGGCACCAGCCGGAGAGGTAGACTTGCGAATGATACCTCTACTGAGAGCGTCCTCAATGTACTCCTCCATTGCCCTGGTCTCATCACAAGACAGTGGATAGGTGCGACCCCTAGGGGGAACCACACCCGAGGGCAGATCAATAGCGCAATCATAAGGTCTATGCTCAGGCAATGTGCTGGCCTCTCCCTTGCTGAATACATCACTGAATTCCCCATATTCCGCTGGCACAGAGGGATAGGTACATAAAATCTTAATCGGGTGTGATAGACATTTTCTAGCACAATATTCAGACCAAGAATTAACCTCACATCTCTGCCAATCAAACTGAGGGTTATGTAGAAGTAGCCAGGGATACCCTAGAATGACAGCGTGGTGAGGAGAATGGATTATTTGGAAGCGTACCTCCTCTTTGTGGAGAGCCCCCACTGACATTGTAATAGGAATCGTTTCCATAGTGATAAATGTAGGTTCCAGAGGTCTGCCATCAATGGCTTCAATCGCTAAGGGAGATTCCCTTTGACATAACGGAATGCTGTGCAATTCAGCAAAGGATTGATCCATGAAGTACCCGGCTGCACCAGAATCTACTAGTGCCAAGACCTCCACGAGACCGTCTGCCCAAGAGAACACCACCTGAATGGTGGGTTTCAGTGTATTAGAATCCAGGGACTGCTGTACACCACCTAGGGCCTGTCCCCCAAGGTAACCTAGGTGCGTCCATTTCCCAGCCTTACCGGACAAGTGTGTAAAATATGCCCAGGTTTGCCACAGTACAAGCAAAGGCCTTGCTTCCTATGGTAGGCCCTCTCCTCCTTAGTCAGTCTGGTGAACCCAAGCTGCATTGGTTCTCCAGCTTCGGGTAGGCGTTCAGGAGGAATGGGTGGAGAGGGTGGGTTAAGAAAACTGCCATGGCCCTGGTTTCTGGATCTCGCCCTTTTTGCCAACTGTCTCTCACGAATGCGGAAGTCAATGAGCATGACATAGTCAATGTACTCATCCAAATCCCCAGGTACATCTCTAGCAGCTATTTAGTCCTTAATGGATTCGAATAGGCCCTGGGAGAAGGCTGCAACTAATGCCTCATTATTCCATCCCACCTCTGCTGCCAAAGTCCAAAATTCAATAGCATAATAGCCCAGAGTACGCTCTCCCTGTTGTATCTCCATTAACCTCTTGGCAGCAGATGCAGTCCTGCCAGGAACCTCAAACACTCTGCGGAACTTTCTTACAAACTCATTAAAGTTCAGAGTGCAGGGTTTGGCATTCTCCCACAAGGGATTCGCCCAAGCCAGAGCCTTGCCCGTCAATAGTGATATCATAAATCCAACCTTAATCCGATCGTTAGGAAATGCCTGGGGTGTCAACTCCAAAAAAAATCTCCAACTGATTAATAAAGCCCCTGCATTGTGAAGGTTCGCCACCATATTTCAAGGGTAACGGCACCACCGCCGTTAAACCTCTAGTTACAGTAGGAGGAGCTACAGGCAGATTATCCGGTGTCGGAGCTGGGGGAACCACCGGATTCTGATTCGGCTTGTCAAGGTGTACCGTACGCTCAAGTAAGGTTTCTAATGCCAGTGTCAAATGGTCTAGGCGCTGCTCGTGGACATCCATCCTCCAGTGGATGTTTTGGGTGTTAGTTTCACCTTTGCTGTCTGAGGTCATGGCCCTTTCGTACTGTAATGGTTTTTAAAGACACTCAGACCAGGGGTGAGAAAAACACAGTTTTATTAAAAGAAAAATAAGGCAAACGATCGCCCTCTACAGGCAACACAAAATAATAGCAAGATAATAACAGATATGCCCCCACAGCCCCAGTATACAGAAAAAGAGTATCACATATACTGTCTCAGGACAGGCACGCCCAAGGTGTTAATTGGGAGAAGTAAGTGTAGCTGGAATCACACTTATAGTACTGAGAGAGGTCGCTGCTAGGCCTTGTATGACCAGAGGTGTTATCAGCAGAACAGTACCTAGAATAGCCCCCATGGGCATAACCAAGGGTACCACTGACTCTGTAAGTGCTTGAGTAGTTAGCCCCCACGGGAATCACCACAGTATAACCTGAACTGCAAGAGCTGCTAATAGCCCCCACAGGCGTACAATGGAGACCAACGGAAGAGAGGTTGTGAGCCAATAGCCCCCACGGGCATATACCTAAGTCAACCTGCAAGAGCTTTGAGCCAGTAGCCCCCCACGGGCTTAACAACGGACCACCATATGCTGCAACAGAGAAGCCAATAGCCCTTCACCCTTAGCTTATAGTAGCTTGTGCCTTCAGCCCCAGTGGTGTTAATGTATGAGTCTGAGCCAAATAGCGCCCTACCGGAATCGTTACCGATAGCACTACTCTGCAATGGTGTAATGAGCCGCTGACCAACCAGAGCATAAGCGGCTGACTCAGCAGATGTAATGCAAGAGGCAGACTCTACACCCGTGAAAGAGGCTTAGCGAAAGGTAATGCGGCACAGCTAGGGATAAAATGCAGCTTTTACAGATTGGAGGTTCAGAGGAGTATGTTAGCTCTGCAAGTGATACGGAGGCTCAGGACAGTAACACAGCTCTGCAATCAATAATACTCAGCATTGGGAGTGAGCAAGACCGGACAGGAGCAGGTCACACGATCAACCAGGCAAGCGGCAGTGGCGGAAGTCAGAATGTCGCTACAGCAACAACCGGAGAGGAGAGCAGGAACTAGTTGGTCACCGGAGCAGTCCGTTAACTGGTCACGTAGCAGGAAGTCAGCCAAGCCGGGTCGGATCACGAAGAGGGTACTCATACAAGCTGGGTCAATCACGAACAGGAACATCAGCCAAGCTGGGTCGGATCACTGAGCGGGTTCTCCGACAAGCCTGGTCAATCACGAGGAGGAACACAGGAACGTAGTCAAGACGGGCCAATTCGGGACACGGGAAACCAGAACACAGGAACTCAGCAACAGCAACACTGGCTCTGAAACACCATGAAAGGGCCCCTGACAAGTGTCACTGTCAGGCATAAAAAGGTCACCAGGGGCGGGCCAAACCAGCATAGCGAATCAGCATATACCACAAGCGAGAGTGACAGAGAGGATCACAGGCACTGTGATAAAAGCATTATCAACCTATATGAGGTGATCAAAGATGACACTGACACCCATTTACAGCACCAACCATGCACTGTCCAGATTATATAAACTGATGTGTTCCATCCACAGAAGGCTATGTATCTGAAATGACCTAGGCCACATGTTCAGGGGTACAGTCTCAGGTGTTGTCAGCCCTCAAGAGGAAGGACAGGACCTGCATCCAGTTTCCCACCACCAACATGGAGTGGACATGTGTCAAACAGGGCTTTTACACAAGGGGAGGAATGTCCACGATCCTGGGTGCAATAGACCACACGTGTGCGAATAAGAGCTCTGGTGCAAGAGGGGCATCTATACATCAACAGGAAGAATTTCCATTCCATCAACATACAGATGGTGCAGGATGCCACAATGAAGATAACCCACATCTGTGCCTCCTATCCCAGCAACTGTCATGACTCCTGCATTCTTGGACACTCCAACATCCACAGGGATTTTGAGAATGGTACCTATACTGGAGAATGGCTTTTGGGTAAGCCAACAAATCAAACATCAAACCACCACAAATGCCATAGAGCACACCTTTGGCCTGCTCAAATCCCGATTCTGTTGTTAGGGGGAGCTTTGCAATATGCAGATACCCGGAATACCTGAAAAAATGGAAATTCATGTGATATAATCCTGGCATGTGCAATATTCCACAATCCTTCAGATATGACAAGGTACGTCAAGGATATCATCCATCACCCTGGGAACAAAGGTACACCAGTGTTCATCATATTCCTTAGTTGAAATGACAGAAAACAACATTTACTGCGTTAAACATAGCCATCACAATCTAGAACACTTGGAGTAAAAGAAGGATATCAAAGCAATGATGTGCAATGCATTGAATACCACTCCGGCATTCCAGGTGTTAAAGGGGTATTGTAGTTAGTCTTAGAACAATACTTGTGCAAAGCCCAATGTAGCAGGATGGATGTACTGTCTTAATATTGGCTACAGCATCGGAGTAACTATATAGGAGTCAGGTTGCAAGGCCCACTATGTAATATATTTTTTGGATGTCAGTTTAGTTGGTAATATTGATACAGGAGAGGTTTATGTGGATGTCCCTTGGGTCCAGCACCTGTTGATGTTGGAGCAATTTATTAGACACTGATTCATGGCCTACAAGACCAGTGGTTAGTGACATTTTCCCTATTTTGCACACACTTGGTTAATACCAGTAAACAGCGGTACTTATATTTCCATATCTTGAGCAGTTTGAAGTGTGTTTTTTTTTTGCAAGCCCCACTATGCTGATGTGTGTGTGTGTGTGTGTGTGTGTGTGTGTGTGTGTGTGTGTGTGAGAGCGAGAGTGTGTGTGTGTGTGTGAGACACAATGATATTATCAGGCCAACACCCTCTGTTTCATGGGGCTTGGTTCATATGCTAATAATGTGTTGGTTCATTGTCACAGTCACACATACATATGGCTGGTTGGCATACCCTGGTTGCTAACCTTATGGGTTTCACAGGGGTAGACAGTCCATTGCAGATACACGTTTGGCTAACAGCTCTATTACCAGTGGATGGAACTATATATGGACAGTCTGGCACCTAATATGTTAAGAGGTAGGTGTCAGTTGTTCAAGATAAACTCACTTTATGGCCAAACAACACCTTCATGTTGTTTTGCTTTCCTAGGTGGACTGTGAGTTGAAATTGGACAGCAGTTTATGTGATGTGTGTTTATCTATGACCAAACACCTTATAACCATGTTAATAGTGCAGGAGTTGTGTTCACTGCATTGCTTTGCTTTGCAATGCACTGGAGATATCTTGCACTGGAGACATCTTGGCCACTCAACCTGCTGGGAACCAAAAACATTCAAAGACATGAATGAGATGAATAAGTGCCGTTGGAAGGGGCTGCAGTGATAGAAGCCCTTACGCTCTATCTTGTGACTCTTGTAGGTTTCGGGGTTTCTTTTGGGGTCACACTGGAGGGGGAGCAGCTGTTGACCCCACTGTGGATGCCTGTGCCCTCTCCATCCACAGGTTCTCCCTGTTATTCATCTTGCGCATCTCCACCAGAATTTGCTTGAACATGTCCAGCATCCCAGTTCTAAATTGCCACCTCTCATTTGCGAGGATTCCTTGCTGGGATTCAGTAGCTTGGAGGGTAGCTGTGTTGCGCTGCACATTCTGCTGCAACCTCTTCAAGTACCTCATGGATCTCCTGTGTTTCTGGTGGTGGTGGTGATGGCGAATTGTGCTGAGGGGCAAGTGTGAGGGGGCCAGCATGCATGGACTGCAGGGATGATTCTTCCCACCAAATATATGGACTTCTCACTCCTCTGTGATGTGTCTCCACCTGGCTGGATCTGTTGCAGGAGTGTGATGTTCTGTTGAGGACACTGTGGCTCAGAAATTAGACCCAAGTGTTCATAGTCCAGTGACCAAGGGTCATACCATGGTCATTGGTATCTAGATCCTTGCCAGCTGGGTGTGGGGTCACATATGGGCTCCTGCTGAGGCTGCATCCATGTGGGTGGCTGTGGTCTGGTACCGGGGCCATATGACACATAATGTGGTGTGGTCATCATGCTTGGCATCCAGTGCCTTCCCGGTAGTGGTGGCGTTAGTGGGGCTATCCAATAATGGCCCTCAGAGGTCAAAGGCATCCACCTCCCAGTAGGCATCCAGTCAGTGGCAGTGGTAGCTGGCAGTCTGTACTCTGGGGGGTGGGTTGGCTCTTGTAGCCCATACTCTGTGGTGGGTGGTGGTGGTGGTGGAGGTGAAGTGGTCATTGGTCTCTCTCCTGGCCCCTCAGGGGCTGTGTCATTGAGGGATAAACCACAGGGGTCCTCCTCACCCTGTGCTGCAGGCATGTATGTTGTGTGAGGAAATTATATGATGTAATTAGTAATCTAAGCTATGACAGGAGGGCTGCCAGACTATGACATATGAACTCTTGAGTGGCAGGATGGTATTTTTTGCATTGCTTTGTAATCCTGACACACACTGATTTCTGAGCTTGAAAAGATCCTGTACATTGATTGCATGTACAATACAGAACCCATCAATGCAACATTGAAAAAACAATGACAAACAAGTAGAAACATTGTCAGCAAACCAAACAGGCAAAACAAGCACACAAACAAACATAGCCCAAGGAACACAACAACACAAGCAACTGGAGGACATATCTAACACACACCAGGAGAGCCATAACAAACACACCTCCAACATGGCAAAGAATGGGGAGGGCAAAGAATACCACTCTCTTCATGATATATCTGATAACAAAAGCAGAACTGTCACAGTATTCCATTTACAACACATAGGCATGGAATACAATACCACTAAGGCATGAAAATGCACCAATTCTGCTCCTTGCCATCCCCACTCCTCAGGATACATGTGATACCCAAGGCTCAACCATGCCATGTTGGATGTTTCCCTTGTGGACCTATGCTATGTAACCCTGTTGCATTAAGTTCCTTAGTTGTTATCCCTCTGGACACTCAAGGAGTTAGGTGCTGTCCTCTCTGTTGCTTCATGTAAGACATTGTGGTAAACACATTCATTATTTGTATGAAACATGATGGTGGGCATTGATTGTGTGCACTGAGTTTATCAACACAGCAACTAGGTGGTTAAATGTGGATTTGGACAGGATTTAACCTGCTTAGCCCTTCCCATGTGTTCTGGGATTGACTGGTATTGTGTACTTATTTGAACCCCCCCTCAGAACTGTGTTGGTGAACTTGTGGGAAGGCATGCTCACCATGTGTTATACTGTCATTTTATTGGGCTGTACTAGGTATGAGGGTTTGTGTGTTGTGTTATTGATGAACCACTTGCAATCACCCCAGCTCTTCTTTATGGAGTCAATGGACCTGTTGCAGCCGGAGTTGACCTTGCTTAGGATCTGTCTCCATGTGGCCTCCTTCTTTGCACCCAAACCACTGACTTGCTCCTTAGTGTACAGAATGTTCTCTCTCTCCGGGATACTCTTTACGAGGACCCTGTTATCTTTGAAAGTGTATTTTTGGGTCCTGAAGCCTCTCTGCATCAACACCACCCTGGGATATGTCTGACCTGTGGCTTTCAGTCCCTGTCCCTGGCTGTATGGAGTGCTCCTGACAAATACCCAATGTCAGTTCTATCCCTGTTCTCTGTGTACCTCTGTTACCTCAGGTACCCCTCCGCTCAGCCTCTCCCACTCCTACCCTGACCAAGGATGCCCTGCTGAGCTTCCTCCTCTCCTTCTACTCACCCCATCCCTCTCTCCTGCAGTCCTCTCCCTGCCTTCTCTCACCCACTCACACCCAGGCACTCACACAGGCTTTGTCACACTCACTCTATGTCACTCCCTTGCACTCACTGAATCATATCAAAAATAAAAGATAAGATATCTGTGTATAGAAAATGTACAGAAAATGTGCAAAGGTGTATTATGTTCACTATAGATGTAACAGCTCACTCCGCACCCAACTTTTTCTACCTTGCTCCAATGTATGCTGCCCTCTCTCTCTCTCTCTTGTGCTATCACTAACCTCCGCACCTGGGTCCTGTGATCTAGCTCGCAAAAACTTGAAACACAGACAAGCATGTCTGTAATTTTGGGTATATATAGGTATATTTGAGTGTATTTTATACTTTGTGTTTTGCCACACCATGAGGTCAGAAAAAGGTGCGACAGAGGATTTGAATGTACGTTAATTTTTCAGACTTACTCTTGTTAGCCATTCTGGTAGACCAAGAATTGAACACTATGTAAATCAGGTTTAGCTAACGGTCATTGAACTTTTTTGCCTTAACACTTTTTTTACTGGACACAATTGAATCGAGACCTAAGTGTGATCCCATATCCAGAAATCATCTGTTATCTTTTTCTGTATTAAAGAAGCAGTGGAGCACTTTTGACAAATGCTGTAAATTTGAGCTATGATAATATTAATGTGGAAATGTCATGTGAAAGATGACAATATAAGGTTATACATATCATCACAAATTAGAACAGCCAGTCACAATGGATTACAAATGAAAATTTCTCTTAGAAAGGGCATACTGATGTAAAAGTTTATTTGATTTCACTAGGCTCCAGGGTAAGCTTTAATCTGCATTTATATAGAAAAATCCAGAATTAATTTATGACCCTAATGCCTGTTGCCTTTTATACAAGCTTTTTCATGCATAACATTTCCATGTATTTTTTTGTCATTCATGTATTAACATCTGAAGTGTGAATGTGTAGGCATATTGAGTATTCAGATTTGCTCGCTTCTCATTCTCAAGTGTCCCAAACAGTGCAAATATTTAATATGTCATTGCATGAGTAGAGGAATGTTAATATGTTGCTCATTCATTAGACTATAGGTTAACATGTTTATTATAAAAACAATACAATGAATCATCACATGCATTTATATATTTATGTTGGATATTTTTATTTACTATAATGTCAAATTTGCAGACTCTTCCCATTCCCCTCTTCATTAGGGATGGGCGAAGGTTTTCACCTCAAAAGAGAAACAGGAGAAAAAAAAATAATTTTTCCCACAGCAGGATATATTTTACAAATAGAGCAGATTTTCCAGTTTTTGTTCACCTAGCTCATTACATTGAAATCAAGGGAAAGGCAGAATTTCTCCACACCACATGGCTAGTTTTCTCTTCTTTTCCCACAGGCATATAAAAGGGTGTCAGATTCTCACAGCATGTCATTCTGTATTTGTGAGAGGAAGAGAGAGCAGCACATTTTTGAGCTTTAGAAGTGGAGTTGAAGCTTCGTTTAGGGAGTCCTGCAGACAGGAAACCTGTTCACTGTATTATGGAAGTCTGGGGACTCTGGTGGAGAAAGAAGTTTGACCCCCAAATACCCCAAAATTTAGTGTGACTGACTGGGAAGACACATGCAGCCATGTTCCAAGTTTCTTCCTGATCTGACTGTTATCTCTGTCCTATGGGAGTCTGGAGTGTGAGAAGGGAGCAAAGGAGTTTTACCCCAAATTTCCCAACATTTTGTTTGTATGAGTAAAAATAGGTAGCTGTGATCCAACTTTGTGGTGGTAATGCCCATCCTCATCCCTGTCTCCAATTCCTTCTCAGTTTCTGCTAAAAAGGCCATCAATGTCTCTTACACCCCAACTTCTCCAGCATCATCATTACCACTCCCACTAGTCCGTACGTGTTGCTGCTATATTCCAGACATCTCACTGCTGCTTGGAGGAGGTGAAGAGCAATGTGACAGAGGGTCCCCTAATGTCAAACTTGGCATTTCCTTTTGACCTGATGAAGAAGGTAGACTATCTCTAGCAGCAGTAGCAGCAAGCACAGGCATCAGATCTGTGCTACTGCTGGTAGTGGTATTAAGTGTGTGCCTGCTCTCCCCCAACAACCGGTCTGGCATCTTAGTCTTCAGGATCCTGTTACACTTGGACACATTAGTAAAGGGGAGGTGAGGACTCCCAGGTTCAGAGGAATGGTGTGGGCTCCCTTGACCGCTAGTCTGCTTGTCACTTCCTCCTCTTGCTCTGCATCAGACTCAGTGGACACATAATAAGGGTCCTTCCAGTTCCTCCTTTTGCTGCTCATAGTGATAGCAGTCACTATGAGCCTCTCCTGTCTCAATTTTGCCAAAATATCACAGCAGAACAGCACAGCATGTCTATCTCTCTCTGTAGCTGCTTCTATTGTGTCTGCCTTCCGCAAATACATCACGTTTTTATAGTGGAAATGCGAAAACAACGTAAATCAATGGGCGGAAACTTCTAGCCACTAAAAAAAATGACTAAAAGTTTTGTCCATTGGGCCAAAAATTTTAAAATTTTAATTGCTAGTTTTAAAGCGGATATTACCACAAAAAAGTGGACAACAACGTGGTTTTTGCTGAATTTCTTGCGGGAACACGGAGACAACTTTCGCCTATGCCTATTACTTATCTGGCTGTTATATTTCTCCTAGGGGAATGTGTGGTTGTGAGAAGGGAGCAAAGGAGATTTACAGCAAATACACCAACATTTTGTGTGACCAAGTAAACACAGGCAGCTGTGATCCAAGTTCTTCCCTGATCTTGCTGCTCTGTGCTAGGGCAATCTAAATACCCCAAAATTCTGAGTGACTTACTGGGAAGACACAGTCAGCCATGATCCAAGTTTCTTCCTGATCTGGCTGTTATATACACTACTGTGCAAAGGCAGATGTGAAAAAATACTGTAAAGTAAGAATACTTTCAAAGATAGCCATTTAAATAGTTTATTGTTATCAATTTACAAAATGATAGTGAGTGAACAGAATAGAAAATCAAATCAATATTTGGTGTGACCACCCTTTGTCTTCAAAACAGAATCAATTCTTCTAGGTACACTTGCGCATAGTTTGTTAAGTTACTCAGCAGCAGGTAAGTTGTTCCTTGGAGAACTGACCACAGACTTAGGATTTAGGCAGCCTTAGTTGTTTCTCTCTCTCTCTTCATGTAATCCCAGATAGACTCAATGATGGTGAGATCAGGTTTCTCTGGGGCCATACCATCACTTCCAGGACTCCTTTTTCTTCTTTACACTAAAGATAGTTCTTAATTACTTTGGCTGTATGTTTGGGGTCATTGTCATGCTGCAGAATACATTTGGGGTCAATCATATGCCTCCCTGATGGTATTGCATGATCTGCTTGTACTGTCTCAGCATTGAGGAGACCACTAATTCTGACCAAATCTCCAACTCCATTTGCAGAAATGCAGCTCCAAACTTACAAGGAACCTCCACCATGCTACACTGTTGCCTGCAGACACTCATCCTTGTACTGCTCTCTAGCCTTCGGTGAACAAACTACCTTCTGCTATAGCCAAATATTTAAAATTTTGACTCATCAGTCCAGATCACCTGCTGCCATTTTTCTGCACCCCAGTTATGTGTTTTTGTGCATTGTTGAGTCACTTGGCCTTGTTTATTCCTTGGAGGTATGGCTTTTTGGTCTCAAGTGTTCCATGAAGACCACTTCTAGCCAGACTTCTCTGGACAGTAGGTGGGTGTACCAGGAAACCACTATTTTTTCTACCAATTCTGAGATTATGGCACTGCTGGACATCTTCTGATTGTGAAGGGAAGTAATCATGATGTGTCTAAGTTTCCATGTCAGACCACTGTGTCTACGGTCCTCGACGTTGCCCATTTCTTTATACTTCTTCAAAAGAGCATGGGCAACACATCTGGAAACCCCTGTCTGCCTTGAAATTTCTGCCTGGAATAGACCTTGTTAATGCAGAAGAACTACATTGCATCTTGTTGCTGTGCTCAGTCTTTCCATGGTGTGTTACTTTTGACAGTAAACTGTCTTCAGCAACCTCAACCTGTTAGCAGAGTTTGGCTGTTCCTCACTCAGTTTTATTCCTCCTACACAGCTGTTTCTGTATCAGTTAATGATTGTGTTTCAACCCACGTATTAAATTGATAATTAGCACCTGACTATATGCCTACAAAATCCCAGACTTTGTGCAAGTGTACCTTGAAGAATTGATGGTGTTGAGGGTGGTCACATCAATATTGATTGGATTTAGATTTTTCTTCTGTTCACTCTTTATCATTTTGTTAATTGATAAAAAAACTATTAACATGCCTATTTTTTAAATCACTCTTACTTTACAACAATTTTTCACACCTGCCTTGGACTGTTACACAGTTCTGTATGTCCTAGGGAAGTCTGGGGAAAGAACCAGTTGAACAGTCAGTGTGTGTTTTTTTTGACAGTTATAGGGATGGAGAGACAATCAATTAAAATAAATAAATAAATAAATAAATACATAAATAACATAAAACAATGATAGGTGACTGAAACAGGAACCCTGATGTGAGCTGTGACAGTCAGGGGAAATGAGCAGTTTAAGAGGGTGAAAGGATTAGGAGCAGTGCAGAGACATGAGAGTAAAGTAGTAGTCCAAAAACTGACTGCAGCCATGGTTGCTGCAGAATGTGTAATAAATGATTGTGATTCCCCTCTGCCCAGGGAGGATGCAATTTGTTAAAGTCCCACCAAAAGCAGTCTATTAATAAACCATCTAAAAGCACTGAAGACAATAACGAGTTGCATTCCAGTGTTGATGGCATAGTGCAAGATGTAGGAGCTCAACCAGCTGCTGCATCTGACACTATCACGGTGCCTGTGCTATTGCTGGCGACATTCTGTCAGTTTTACTTCCTGATGCCTCTTATTGATTGGTGTGGCTTTGCTCCACCCAGTGTTTGTCCTTAAATACTGGGTCCTGTCACTTCTCCGGTGCCCTTTCGTGGTTTTTCCGTTGCCAGAGCTTGTTCCAGTAATTTGTGTGATCTCTGTGTATGACCCGGACTGCCTGACTACTCTGCTGTATACATTCCTGCTCTGTGTACCGACCCGAATTGGCTGACGTTCCTGCTCTGTGTACCGACCCAGCCTGGTTGATGTTCTGCTTTGTGTACTGACTTGGATTGGCTGACGTTCCTATCTGGCAGTCGACTCTAGGTCTGAGTGTTCGTTAACCCCTTTGGGGTTGGTGCCATATTCCATCAGGTCACAGTCATTGCAGTCTCAGTTGGGTGTTCCTCAGTGCCTGCAGTTGCAGTCCTCCGTTACTGCTACGGCAGCCTACCACTTGTCCTGGGCCTTCGTTTACTCCTGTGGCATTACTCGCTATTATGTCACTCTCTGCATAGTGAGTGTCTTGTGGGCCTCGTGCTATTAGGGCCTGTCAGTCTTCCTGGCCTAATAGTAATCATTTCACTGCTGCTCGTTTGGGAATCACACGAACTGTACCTGACCTGTGTCAGTATTTTATTATTGCTGTTTTATATATATATATATATATATATATATATATATATATATATATATATATATACACATATATATATATATATATATATATATATATATATATATATATATATATAGATATATATACTAGACCCATGTGGGTATTGATTACTGTAACCTGACCTGTGTCAGTACTATATTGTGTACATATATAACTGGACCCGCGAGGGTTTTATTCTTATTCTGTGTTTTTTCAATAAAACTATGTTTTATCTAAACCTACTGTGTCTGAGTGTCCATAAAACCGTTACAGACAATGAGACAAACAAACGTGAAAACACCTGTCCTGAAAGTAGTAGCGAATGTTGAGAAAATCCCTCCAAGGGAAAAGTAAAAGTAAATTGTTTGAGACCTCTAAATGCCTAGATGAATATAAAATAGTGCCTAATTACTGACAATGATGATGTAGATCTGGAATATATCCCTCCAGCATCATGCTTTTCTTCAAACAGGTGAAGTTCAGAGTGAGAGAGATGATGACATGACCAGAAAGTTAGCTGAAAGATAAAGGCTCAATCTTCCACCACTGAAAAAGAGCAATTTTTCTGTCTATAAAGTGTTAGAGAAAAAAATTGGAAAAATTTTATCATGGACAAGCAAAGAAGGCAAAAATACACAGTAATCCTATCAGTCTCATCAGCATCATAACTGCTTCTAAGTCCCCCCCCCACACACACTAATAATGTTGAGTAACCAGCAATAACACAAGTTACTAACATTCACTTTGATGAGGGTCTCTGCTGCTGCTGGAAGAGCAGCAGCTGTGACACCTAGTAGTAGTACAATTTCAGCAACAACAGGCCCCAGCAGAAGTAGTAGCAGCTTCTCAGGAACCCCACAGTGTATGAAGTTGACTGTATGGAGAAAATTCACTCAGAGATCCAAAATCTAAGCATGTTGCTAGTTGTTGTCTGTTTAAGAAACAAGTGAGCAGGGGGAAAGCAGTTTTACTCCTGTGTACCTCCTTGATAAGTTCTCACTTGAAGCACAAGCAGAGGTCTGACAGGGAGACACACCATCAACAGGTCAGTGCCTGGTGCCACAACTAGCAGCAGCAGTAGAAGTACTCCTAAAGCTAAAGTTCTCGGGGCTCTGGGGTTCATTATAGAAGTGTTGTTTATGTGTCAGAGTGTGCCAAGATTTTTCTGCTCCTGCTTCAGGGGAGTGTGACTCCTACACACACCACCACCACCACACCACGACCTTCACAAGTCATGTCAATAAAGTTATAGTTCTACTATGTACTACCATCCCACGTTTCTTAAGTTCTTAGATAGGGATGGGAGTATATTTTCAGCAAAAACCAAAATAGGTGAAAAATGAACACGTGGTTCTTACTGATTTTTTTTTTTTGTGGGAAAATGGCTGAACCTTTCACCCACCCCTTGTGTAGATGGGTCCATTGTTCCCAGTCCTTCCCCTATTTCTGACACACATTGTGTACATTGAAGTTGCTGATGAAAGGCACAGTTCCTTTCTGCTCTCAAGGGAAAAATGTATATTCTAACAACACACCCATGATTTTGGAGGAGGAGAAGTATTACTGGCCAACTTCTTTTCTCCACCTATACCTGAAGTGGTGGGGGCTAGTTGAGGTTCTGCTACTGCTTCATGTGCATCACTGGTGCTAGTGACAAGTGGAACCGTGATCATCATCTCGCTGAAGGACGATTAGGCAGCTCCAAGAGAATGTTGTTGTTGATCCCATTCTCTTGGAGCTGCCTAATCATCCTTCAGCAAGAACATCAGTCGCAAATGCCTCAGTGACACCATGGCATTTGCAACTGGCCACCATAACATGACCTGCTGGCACTAGGCCAGTAAGGCATGTTTATTTCTTTTTCTCATGGCTTGTTCTTTATATAAACCAGAGTCCTACAAAAAAATAATTTTTGGAGGCTTGTGACTAACAAGCATACAACCTACAAATCACTGTTTTCCTCAGGGCTTGTGCCTCTAACAATCGTGAGTCCAAAAACTCATCACTTATTACTCAGGACGTGCATCTAAAAAGCCAAAGTCCTCCAAATAATTTTTTCCTTAGGGGTTTGGCCTAATAAAACTAAGTCCTAGAAATCAATGTTTCCTCAGGGCTTAGGCCAAACAAGTATAAGTCCTATAAATCAACGATTCCTTATGGCTTGTGCCAAACAAATATAAGTCCTACAAATCAATGTTTCCTCAGGGGCCTCTAACAACAAACCTAACAAATCATCCTCTACAAAATACTCTATCAAGTCAAGTCTCAGTCTCACCCAGTGGCAGCTTATGCCAGGGGGTTCCTGTCTCTATCACTTTACAAATGTCTTATTTTTTTAATTAACTGTATCCCTAATAGCTGTCAAGAGACCCCCCAAAACAAATTCCTGTTCAACTGATTAATTCCTCAGAATTCACCCACCAACACAGGCACCCTCCTCAGACCACTTTTATACTATTCTTTATTCGGGGTTTAATTGTATTTAGGATTTATTTTTTATTAACTGCCCCCAATCCCAGTAAAGAAACCCCAGCCAAAACAAACATCCCCTATTCAATGGATTCTTTCTCCACACCCAACCAACACAGGCACCCTCATGCCCCTTTCATACTATGCCTTTGGGAAATAAAATAATATTTGTTATGTTTTGTGTGTAAATTCAATGTTCCCTTTGATTTCAATGGAATTAACTTTTTGAGGGAAATTATTTGCCAAAAGGTAAGTGCCATTATTCTCCGATTTCAGCTTGAGATTAACATTTTCACCCATCCCTAATCTGCACTCACATCAAACAACTGGCACAATTGAAAGCAAACACCTTGATGCTTCGGTCCACGATGTCAAATCAATTAACCCCCAGAAACAAAGTATTGCTGCTCTCTCTATGCCTCTTGTCCGCTCCCCGCTAAGGACATATGACAATTGCAGTCTCAGTAACAATGATGAATCCTCCTGCCACCAGCTTACCATATTCTGCGATTATACTTTTGCCATGTGTGTTTAGCGCAGTAGGTGGTCACAAACTGCCGCATTCTTGCATCTACAGAATTGCTATCAGCTGGTGGTGGAGGTAATGATGTGTTGCTCGACTATCTGTGCTCGGAGCATTTATCCCAGATTAGCCCAGAAGTCCGCGTCATGTGCACGTGATGTTTTTTGATGGAGCCTATATCTGGGTGCTCAATGCAAGTCTCGGCTCATTCTCATGGTGTTTCCAGTGTGGTCTATTTCCTTTTCCTAGTTATTCAGTGTTCTGTATGCAGCCAGTGTATGACCCTTTGCCTGCCTTGACTATTCTCAGGCCTACTGAATCTGTTCCATTTCGTGCTCAGCCTGTGTATTTCTCATTGCATGCCTTGACCATTCTCTCTGCTGTTTTTGTGCCCAGTATCTGCATGTTTCCAGCAGTCAGAGTCAGTTATCTTCTCCTATTGGACTTAACCTCCACTGGGCTTCTCATCTGGACAGGTCAGTGTTCTTCCTTGTAAGGGGGACGTCCTATACATTATTTATTTGTCCTACTACATTGTCAAAGGAGAGTTATGCTATTGTAGCCTACAAACCCTAGCTACGTACCCTAATTAGGGTTCCATAGACTTCACTCTCCCCTACAGGAGAGGAGGTGATGCCTGTGAGGGGTCCATCCAGGGCTCACTTACAGCTCCTCTGAGGTTTGTTCTGGCCTTGCAGATGGCACCTTTAGTTGGCCCTAGTTGCTCCCAAGCACTCCCTCTTCAGTACCTCTCTAGTGTTTGTGACATGATGACAGAGGTGGATCACAACAAGATGTTGCTATGTCTTCCTGCACCCAGACCCTAGAACAAGAAGCTGATGGTGAGCCTGAAGGTATCTGTATTTCATGTGTATTATCAGGGCAATCATGCCAAGGTGTTTTCCTCCTTTACTCTTTTCACTGATTTCTCACAGATAGTGAACAGTGCCTTCGCTGATGACTGCAATGTTCCTGCTCCAAGAGAAAAATAGTCCCATAGCTCATGGGGAGGGGATAGGTGGAGAAGAATGGCGTCTTTCCTTTTCTCCTTCACAATCACTAGCTGGGACAAAGGATGCTGCTGCTGCTGCCTGAGAATCAGCACTACAACTAGGACCAGGATTATTTCTGGTAAGTGGAACCTTTCCTAGTACCGCATCACAAATACTTCTGGATCCCATTCCCACAGAGGCCACAGTGGTCTGCAGCACAATGTCCTGCTCCTCATCAGCCTTCTACCCTTTCAACTCAGCAGTAGCAGCAGCAAACTCCACAATCTCACTGCTGGTAGTGGTGATGATTCCCAGTTCCTATTTTGCATATCTGACTCCCATTCATTATCACTTTCTGCTAAAAAGGCCATTAACATATCTTCCACACCAGCTGCTCCACCATCACACTCATTGCCACCATCACCAGTCCCTTGCTTCTGCTGCTGTTGCTGCTCTGTGAGAGTCTCAATGGTTGGTAATGATGTTGGAGTTTGACATGCTGCTCTTTTCTTTTGTTGAAAACATAGGCTTTAATGAACTGATGTTATGTCATGCATCCTGCTGGAATATTAAAAGCCACAGTTAATTTTCAAGGATGGTTGTTCTAATAGTTTTAAGCAGAAGGTTAGTGTAGTGGACAAAGGAAAAGGCACTGAGCCTGCTAACAATGTTTTCAAGGCATATGTTGCTGTAAGACACAACTTTTACTTTCGGCTATTTATTTCTCTATTTCAACACTCAGAAGAAGTAATATTGCAGTGGGAAATCTTGCAGTCATAGAAAACATAAGTGAAACATGTCAAAGTTCTCAAAGGAAATCTATTGGCAGTGGCAAAAAGAGAACTGTTTATGTATTGTCTATGGGCTAGAAGTTTTTTCGTTAAAATTCCTGCAGGAAATTTCTCTGTCTTTTTCTCCCATCCGTGCTGTCCACTACTGCAAATCATTTTAAATAATGGTTCACTTATTTGCTAGCTAAACAATGCTTCCACCTCCCTCCCAACATCCCATCTGCCACAAAATGACTGTCAATGATGGCATTTGAGTTATAGTCATTGTATTTTATATACTGCATTTTTAATTACAAGTAGAGAATAGTCAGAGCATGTCTACTTCTGTGTCAACAAACTCCAGTGCCTACACATATCCATAACCACACAACCCAGTGCTTGCACCCATCTGCATTTATAGTACAATTCCCATGGGAATCTGTACATGAAGACATGCCAGTGTCCTCACACCAATGTCCAAATATCTCAGTGTATCTGCATATACTCATCTCTGCCCATGCATCTACCTTTGTGCCCAAACACCTCTACTCACACACACTTATGCCTGCACACAGCCATGTGCAAACAAATTATTCAGTGCCTACACACATATATGCTTGTACATTCTCCTGTGATAGAACATCTAACACCAACCCTAGTATGCACCCTAATTTTTGCACACAAGCCAGTATCTGCAAACTGTTGTGCAAACATACATGCATCCACACACCTGTGCCAGAACATACATGCCTTTGTCAATGGATATACCTTTGTTCCCACTTACCATGTCCTCCACCTCTTGATCAAGAAAGCTGACCCTATGGTTCTCCGCCTGTTGTTTGAATTAATTTCTCTTCATCCTCAGCCAACTGTTTATCAGGCACACCTGATACAAATATTAGTCCAGTGGCACCTGGAGAACAACATGTAGCACAACTGTACCCTAAGTAACACACTCTGACAAGGCAAAGATATACCCCTCCCTTACCAATCATGGGATTGCCATTGAGATTGAGCAATTACTATCAATATAAATCCCCATGTTCCCTTACTGACTTCATAAGAAACCAATGTGGGGATGAAGTGATATCAATGTGCAGTATGCAGAAAGTTAACAACCATGTTTTTTACTTGATATTTCATATACAGGGCCTTTTAAGACCTTTTGAGGCACCAGGAAGAATTGTGCAAAGAGGCTACAGATATACATTTATTTTTTGGATATTCTTAATCCATTAGATACAATGTGATGGAGATATTTCTAAACCCAATGATTAAAATGGAGGTTGTACTTAGGCTTGAATATTCATAAAGTAAACAGTCACAGTGGAACATTGTGCACCAACGATAGCCACACCCCCTCCCCAACCATCTGACTACATGATTAAATTGGTACCTTGCAGAAAACCTGTGACACGTAGAAGCCAAAGATCACCAGCCTGAGCCTGTGGATGTTTTTTTGTGTCTATTATAAGTGTGAAATCAGGTGCACCTATGCCACACTTGTCACCATCAAGAGAATATGAAGAGACTGGTGTTGGTGATGACTCTGAGGCTGAAGAAGATAGTATAAGAGTTTTTGTTGGTGCAAACCAATGAAGTGTGGAAAAAATAATATGGAAATGGCAACGTGTATATTTCACCACCACTAGCAGTAGCATTATGGGGTTTGCTAATTTATTCCTGCTGTTCGGTCATCTTCATTTGATCATCATAATATAGTTAAAAGGTTGCACCATGTTAGCCATAGAAAATGCAGGAGATTTGTAGAGTAAAAATGATATTTTTATTGTCAAACTGAGTATATTTAGAATGCAAGCTTTCAAGACAACTTAGGTCTCTTCATCAGGCATGTTTAGAATGAAGGTTGAATACAAAATACCTGATACCTTATACATTCATGCAAACTGTTTTTAAATTTAAATCCCACCATTGCCTACATAGCTGGCCAAGTAGTACAAGCTGTGTTTCCCTTTTGATGTGTGTGTAAGCAGTTTGTGACTGCAGCCAAAGTTGCCTAATTATATGAAATATATGTTAACCCTTCAAGTGCCAGAGCAGTGCACAATCACTTTGCATGACTGCATTACACCTTGCATTACAAACCCAAAGAGCCCTGAATGTTTATTGAGTGGAATAATGTGACAAATTCCTTGTTGTGGGTTCAGGCCATAGTTCAGAGTGTTAAACATGATCATTAATTTATTCTCCCAGATCTTTCTGTCTCTCTGTGTCTAAATATTCTCTATCAATAGAGATACCTCAAGATCTTTAATGCTTTTACCAGTTTTGCAAAAATGTTGACCCACTGGGGTGTCGTTTTTCTTGTTCACACTGCAAATATGAGAATCCATCCATTTTCTTAAAGGAGCAGAAAACTTATTTTATAAAAAATATATATTGTAGGGATTTTCCTATTGAGTAAAATAAGGGTACTCCCACTGCCGAGAGATTTATATTTCCAGAGTTATTACAGTTTAAACCCATGTTTTTTTTTTACATTAGTAGTGCCCTCTAGTGGTCAAATTCTAATTAGATTTCCTGTTAGATTCTAATGGAGAGGAAAGTCAGAAAAGTCAGAGACTTACAGTTCTCTATAGAATGCCTGTCACTTCCTGTCAGTTACAACTTCCAGGAAGTAAACACCGTAAATTCACTTCATGATTATTTAAACTGCTATAAATTTTGAATAAAACATCTGACAGCAATGGGAGTGACCTTGTCTTATTCAGCAGGAAATGCTCTGTAAAATATATGTTTTCATAAAAAAAGTTTGCTGCTCCGTTAAAGTTTTTCCTGTCTCACCTACATATAGGTCCTGTGTTGGACATGTCACACACATGATGAAGTAAATAACATTTGATGATCTGCAGAAGAATTTTCCCTTGATGTTGTGGTTTTTTGGGGGAAATGTGGTATGGTCTCATTATCTGTGGTTAATGTGTGTGCACAGTTTCCTTTTCCCTTATGGATGAAATACTCTACAGCAATATCCCACATCTGACTACACAAAAGAGCTTAAAAAAATCATGAAAGGGTTCTCTACTAATTCTAGAGACCACCTAGAGGTAGGGATGGGTGAGAGTCAGAGAAATTTCCCACAAGAAATATCACAAAAAAACAAACAAACAATTTCCCTGTGAGTTCTACAACATATGCCTTGAAAAAATGCTTGCAGGCTAAGTGCTTGTGTCCTTTACCCACAACACTAATTTCCTGCTTGAGTAACCTTGGCAAAACTATACTTGTAAAATATCTGTGGGATATTCAAAGAAGCGTCCAGCTCTGTATCAGCTGTGGTGTGGGCAGTCTCTACTGCGCATGACCGCCCCGCAACCGGGTGGCATTGGCACTGTGGCCCGTGTAACGGGCTGTTCAACTAATATCAATATACAAAAATATGCAACCTGATAAAAAATTATATAAAATTCCTTTTTTATTGGACAATCAACTATACTAACAAGCTTTTTAGAGTGATGTGTATTAAAAGCCATTCTAAAGAAAAGCTTAAAATGTATAAGAAATAAACCACCTAAAGTTCTTATCAGAGGAATGCAGAGGGAGGTGGGGGTATGAGTGACAGAGAGCGAGACAGAGCCATAGTGCATAGATATAAATATAAAATAATATAAGACAGATGGGCAAACATGCACCAGAACAAAATAAATACAAGGAAATATTATGTAAAAATATAGTAATGTGCTGGGAATCGAAAGTCCTTATTTAGTCCCGTGTATATGGTATTGAAAAAAATTGATCATCTTATTTTCAAATGTCTTTCTCTCCTCATTTTTGAAGTTTCCTCTGACTATTTAGATTTTTAAGATTATGGATGGAGAGGTTTCGCTGGGCAAAAGATGACCAACTGGGGTATGTTTCTGTGTTTTATGGTATTTCTCAACAGATTTTCTGTGTTCATTCATCCTTAGAGAGTGTTATGCATTGGGCCTGTATTACATCCAGATTCATATTCAGTGCATTGTATCATATATCCAACATTTTTCTGATGTACATGAATATAATCCTTTAATATTATATATCTTGTTGTTGTTTTGTACAATATTGATTTCAGCATGATTTGTTGCATGGTTTGGTCCCATTATCAGTGTTTGTCCATTCATTAGTCAGTTTCATATTGATCACATTTTCAGATTCAGTGGTTGTCTGAATGCCAAAGGTTGGGGACTTATGTCTTTTAACACTACATAATCTTTTAACAGAGGCTGTAGCTCTTTTATGATGTTGCGTATTTCTTCTAGTATGGGTTCGTATATAGTCACTAGTGGTATACATGTAGAGACATTTTTCTCTCTTGTTTTGTAACAGGTGTTCATGTGGTGTTCTCAATGCAGATGCTATTTTTTTGTGATATCATTGTTTAGAGCCTTTTTTTAAATGATTCAAACAATGTTTTTAGATGATTATTGTGGATGTTGGCATATGTGGTGGTATCTGATAGGTTGGTTATGAATAATGCCTTGTTTAGTGTGAGCTGGGTGAAAGCTGGATTTGTAAATATAACTGCAGCTGTCTATGGGTTTTCTGTATACAGATGAGTGTATTTTGCCATTGGTGAGAGTTATGTTTGTGTCCAGGAAATGTAGGCTTTCCGCAGATAACTCTGTTTTAAGTTTAATGGATAAATGAAATTCATAGAAGGATTTGTGAAACTTTTTGAGTAATTCTCTTCTGGATTTCTCACACATTATCAAGATTTTAAATATTTCCTTCTATTTATTTTGTTCTGGTAGATGTTTACCTATCTTTTTCAAATTTTTTTTTATTTATAACTATGTACTATGGTCCTCTCTCTCTATCTCTCTCTCTTTTTCCCACCTCCCCTTGCATTCCTCTGTTAGGAATGGGTGATTTATTACTTATAAGTTTTAAGCTTTGCTTTAGAATGTCTTTTAATACACGTTGCTTTTTTTAAAGCCAGTATGCTCTCAAAAGCATGTCTGTATATTTTAATGTTAGTCCAATAAAAAAGGCATTATTCCATACTGCAATACTTGTTCATTTGGCTTCTACACCACTGAACTAACATGTTTAACCTAAATTATATAAATATATAGCAATGGATATATACAATGGCACACCACTATTAAATCAAATATTGCTATAGATGAGGTGCACGTCCCATAGAAAATACATAACGTATACTCAGCCTGGGCTGCAGTGGAGAAACGGCACACTCTGGAAATGTAAAAGTAAAAAAAATGTTTAATCAAGCATTCAGTTCCATATTCCCAAATGTTTTCGGTCCTTAAAAAGGACCTTCATCAGGGTAACCAGAGCTATACAAAACCACCCTATAAATAATATAAACTAAAACCCAACCACCTACCAATCACATGATGGAAACCCGACTCACCCCCTCTGTGTGGCAGCCACACCAGAGACCGGAACATGATGCAGCACATAGGGGTGGGCCAGCACGCTCCACCCGAGAGCAGGTAAAAAATAAACATAAACACAAAATAATGAAATCACAGACATACTCGAAAAATGAAAAAAAGAAAAAGAAGAATAGAAGAAAAATAAACAGATCTGACTGCCCAAATCGAGACTAAGCTAGTCAAAACATATACAATCTGATTCAGAATAAAGAATCGGACGGTGTGACCGGAGCCAGTCACCTAACAACAGAAGATGCTAGCGTGGACTCTAACAAATCAGAACACAACCACAAGTGTGTCGGAGTCCACACTAGCATCTTCCAATGCTAGGTGACTGGCTCCGGTCACGCCGTCCGATTCTTTATTCTGAATCAGATCATATATGTTTTGACTAGCTTAGTCTCGATTTGGGCAGTCAGATCTGTTTATTTTTCTTCTTTCTTTTTTTCTTTTTCTTTTTTTCATTTTTCGAGTATGTCTGTGATTTCATTATTTTGTGTTTATATTTATTTTTTACCAGCTCTCGGGTGGAGCGTGCTAGCCCGCCCCTACGTGCTGCGTCATGTTCCGGTCTCCAATGTGGCTGCCACACGTGGGAGGGCGTCTATCACACGATCTGGTAGATGATTGGGTTTTAGTTTATTATTTATAGGGTAGTCTTGTATTGCTCTGGTTACCCTGATGAAGGTCCTTTTTAAGGACCGAAAACGTTTGGGAATATGGAACTGAATGCTTGATTAAACATTTTTTTACTTCCATCCATTTCCAGAGTGTGCCGTTTCTCCACTGCAGCCCAGGCTGAGTATACCTTATGTATTTTCTATGGGACGTGCACCTCATCTATAAAAATATTTGATTTAATAGTGGTGTACCATTGTATATATCCATTGCTATCATAATTATCTATGACAATTGAGCACCCTCCTGGATATGTAATACACAAATTTATACACTTTTCAATTTTATATACGATACCAGGGGAACCTGTGATTTTTATGTGTGTTCCATGTTTTGCCACTTATGGATAGCCAACCAAGTGGGGCATTTACTTTAGGAGACATTAAATTGTGTACAACTGAACAAGGTCATACACTTTTTCAGGATGGTCTGATTACTACATGCATGGAGTAACTCATCCATTATTATAAAGAAAAGCTTATTCTCAGAGGTTTCAGACTTAAAAACCAACCTACTATTGGATGGGGCAATCCTGAATTTTGTGAAAAATGGTGTAATATTTTAACTAAATGCTCCTTAGATTTAATGCTTTTGGTTATTGGTCAATCAGCAAAGGAAATTGAAAGAACTAAATTGGAAATAGCTGATATTCAAACTAAACATAAAGAGTCCTTCAACAAAAAGAAAACTGGTGATTTAATTGCTAAATTTGATGTTGCATTGAGTAAATATAAAGATTCTTTAGCCACTTCCAAAAAAGAGAAACTTAAAGCAGTTCAGTCAAACCATAAGGATCTTAGGGTTTACCCATGGCTCTTGGGCCTGACTGAACGTAGGTCTCTGAATAGAAGTCGTCGAACAAAAGGGTATAAAACTGGTGGTGATACACAGAGTGAAGCCGAATCAGCCCAACAATCTGAATTATCAGATAGTGCCACAGAAGGGAGTTTTTTAGGACAGCATCAGAGACGAGGCAGAAACAAACAGTATAAAGAAAAATCAGGAGAGGAGGGAGGAAACAGCGGACCTGTTCCCATGGTTCTGTGCCAAAGGGTGAAATAGTGTGTATAATCTATCTAAGAGATTTCTTAACCCTATAGAAATGTATGTTCTAAGTAAGGGACTAAGTTATGTTCCCACTACCAAACAAGATGTGTTCAATTGGGAGACTGACCTGGTTACTTTACATAGACAATTGAAATTGAAGAACCATTTTTATAACAGCCCTTCTATTTTAACCTCTAACCCTTTTAAAAAAATGTAGCAATTTTGATCCAAATTGTGGTAATGAATATGTTAATACCTTCATGGGTTTGGTTGCTAAGGATACCAGATATCTGATACAGAACACCCCCACTAGTTATTACAATTTGACAAAAAAATAATTTAATGCTATTCATAATTTAGCTAATGATAAGACAATCATTATAAGGCAGGCAGACAAAGGGGGTGGGATAGTGCTTCTAGATTATGAATATTATAGAGACAAGGCTTTATCTCAGCTCTCTGACACTCAGTACTATAAAAAGTTAGAACGTAATCCTACTCTGCATATAAAAAAAGAAATAGACAGCGTTATCAATCTAGGATTTAATAACTGCTGGATTGATAATGACACAAAAGAATTCCTCATGCAGAGTTATCCAAAAATTCCAGTGTTTTATACAATCCATAAGGTACATAAATCGCTTGACCATCCCCCTGGTAGACCGATAATCTCGGCTAGGGACTCTTTATGTCAACCTATTTCTCAATTCATTGATTTTTATCGTCAGGAGTATGTGACTAGATTATGTAGTTATGTGAAGGACTATTCTGATTTCATCAATAAATTATCTCAAAGTGTCTCAGATAGTGCTCAGCTGGTGACATTGGATGTGTCCAGTTTGTACACTAATATTCCCCATTGTCTGGGTAAAGAGACCGTTAGATCAGTTCTTGAGTGTGATGCGGCAAATGCAGGACCGCCAATCGATTACATGATTTTACTCATTGATCTAGTGTTAATTAAAAATTATTTCAAATTTGAGAATTCCTTTCTAGTGTGGGATGCTCAGTCTTTACGTGCATTTGTTGAATAGCTTAATAACATAGAATCAACTATCCAGTTCACACTTTCATTTGACTCCAAAGAAATTAATTTCTTGGATATGACTATTTATGTTGTAGGAGGTCAACTTAATACTAAGATTCCTACAAAAAGCACAGACCAAAACACCCTCCTACATGCAGGTAGTCACCATCCAATACTGCTTAAAAAAGGTCTTCCTTATTCGCAGATGGTAAGAGTAGTTCGTACTACTTCTGATTTTAATTTGCGGTTTCTAGAACTGACCAGAATGGCCGAGAAATTCATTGATAGAGGGTATGACCTCGTTGTGCAGGAGGCTGTTGACAGAGCCAAATCACTTGACAGAGACTTGTTACTGTTGCCTGAGAAATTTGATGACCAGAAGCAGGACAGATTATGTATCCAAACCACTTTTTTGACTTCCTCTAAGAAAATTAGGGAGACGGTTTTGAGGTATTGGCCCATCTTAGAGGGTTACCCTAAGTTGGGCAAATACTTTTCAAAGCCACCGTTTTTTTGTTTCCATAGAAACAGAAATTTGAGGGATTATCTTGTGCAAGCTGATCCCATTAATAAATATGATGGCAGTGGAGGATGGCTGAAATGTCCTGTGGGTGTACATAGGTGTAGAGGCTGTAGTAATAGTGGTAATATTATTACTGGAAAAATATACTATGACCCACATTCTTCAAAAATTTACAAAATTAAAGATTACATGGATTGTGAGACTAAATATGTTGTATATATCATAATTTATACATGTGGATTGTATTATGTGGGAAAGACTATCACTACCCTGAATCAGAGGATCAATAACCACAAAAGTTCCATCAGGAAAGCCCTGGATGGGAATTTGGGATTGACTGAGATAGCACGTCAACTAGTTGCTAGACATTTTTCAGAGATGAGACATAAAGTGTCTGAGTTGAAATTTATGCCGATTGTCCTTGTTCAACCACATAATATAGGGGGAAAAAGGCATCAACGTTTGCTTCAATGGAAGTGAGGATGAGCTACAAATTAAACACCTTGTACCCCAATGGCCTGAATTATGGACTTCAGTTGAGTTCTTTTTTATAGCATGGATGACCCCCCTTGATGGATGTCATGGACATTGGATCTGGTATGATTGAGAAGCTCTAACGGGTCCCAAATCTGGATCTCACATTTTTTTATGTGGATTAGTTGGTGAGAGCTTACTTTGTGCAAGTATTAATTGGGCACATTTGGCTATGTTATGCAATGCGTTGATGGTAAGCCTATACTTGCTTGCACCATTAATGAGAGCAGCCCTTATTGTTGTTGGATGCTCTCTATCGAAGATGAGGTAATTCCTCAATTGTATGGCATTGGCCTGGGGTATCTGCGAGAGTCAAGATATATGTGACTTAGTTTCCTCTTACTGGTGGATTGTTTCAGCTGAAGCCTATATACTATATCTGGAACTTTCTTGTGATAATCTCGGTTATGAATTGGATATATTTATATATCAGAACTAATCTTCCCTCTTTACTTGGAATGTTCCTTGGAATACCTTTGAAATGTTCCTGGGTCATGTACTAGATGTCTATTTGCAGGAATACAATGCACATTTATTATACAAAATGCCAAAATGTGCATCCTTTATGGGACTATTTGACTATTTTCATTCATCAAAGTATCTCTCTATCGTATTTTCAAATACTTGCAACACTTATGTGGTCAGTAGTCCGCTGCTATCTGTGTTTTGTGAGGGTTGCTTTCAGCCTGCATCCCTCGTGTTCATGTATTTTTAGGTACTTGTGGTTGTGTTGCTGTGCGTCGGAGTCCACACTAGCATCTTCTGTTGCTAGGTGACTGGCTCCGGTCACGCAGTCCGATTCTTTATTCTGAATCAATTCGTATATATTTTGACTAGCTTAATCTCGATTTGGGCAGTCAGATCTGTTTATTTTTCTTCTTTTTTTTTTCTTTTTTTCATTTTTTGAGTATGTCTGTGATTTCATTATTTTGTGTTTTTTTTTTTTACCGGCTCTCAGGTGGAGCGTGCTGGTCCGCCCCTACGTGCTGCATCATGTTCTCGTCTCCAGTGTGGCTGCCGCGCGCGGGGGGGTGAGTTGGGCATCCATCACGTGATTAGTAGGTGGTTGGTATCACGGTCCCCGTGATCCTTCCTGTCACTCTCAACTGTGCTGCTCCCGGATTGGTTGAGCTGTGTTGGCCCGCCCCTGGTTATCCGTTTTAATCCGGCCACTGGCACCTGTCACGTGCCCTTTCGTGGTGTTTCCGAGCCAGCGTTGCTGTTGCAGTATTCTAGTATCCTGATCTACCGTGTACCGACTAGGCTTGTCCGACGACGTTCCTGTGTTCCTGTTCTGTCATTGACCCGGCCTGGCTGACTTCCTGCGTGTTCCTGATCCGGCTTGTCTGCGAATCTCCTATGGCATCTGACCCGGCCTGGCTGACGATCCTTCTCCGTTACCGACCCGGCTTCTCTGAGAATCTCCTGTGTATCCTGACCCGGCCTGGCTGACTACTGAACACTCATTGCGCTGTTCCTGCTATCCTGACGGACGATTCCCGTTGTCGCCTTGGCGACATTCTGATACTGCATAGTGTGTCTGAGCCTCCGCTTATCCGTTGCTGAGCCGTTGCTGAGCCTTCCATTATCTGCCTTTCGTGTGCTGAGTCCAGACCTTACTGTGCTGTGTCGTTTTCTGCACTTGAGACACTGGTGTTGTTCATCCGATTACTGCTACTCTTCCACCTATTGCCTCAGCCTGTTTCATTGTTTCTGGGAGCCGTCCGCTTGTGGGCCTCAGTAGTCGGCGGCTCTCCGTGACAGAGCAGCGGTTCCGTTATGCCCGTTGGCTGTTGGCAAGCAGTACCCAGTGGTCTCCGTTACGCCTGTGGAGGGCTATCGACACAAGCAATCACGATTCTGGTGGTCTCCGGTTATGCCCGTGGGGGCTATTGACTCAAGCAATCACAATACTGTAGTCTCCGGTTACGCCCATGGGGGCTATTGGCTCAAGCAATTACGATATTAGTAGTCTCCAGTTACGCCCGTGGGGGCTGTTGGCTCAAGCAATCACCATACTGGTAGTCTCCGGTTACGCCTGTGGGGGCTATTGGCTCACGTAATCACAACACTAGTAGTCTCCGGTTACGCCCGTGGGGGCTATTGGCTCACGTAATCACAATACTAGTCATCTCCGGTTACACCCGTGGGGGCTATCTCCTTATCACTTGCAGTTACCGTTCAGTCAGAACTTTATGCTACACCTCCACACAGTGAATGGACTTGGGTGCTATCTTACAGCACATATCGCTATCTGCAGCACCAAGGGCGTGCCTAACACCACACTTGAGACTGATAACCAGTACTATTAACCTCTTGTGTCCTGTTTTGTGCTTCTATACTTTGTGTAGTATTACCTGTTGCACCAGGTATCTCTGCCTGTATTCTGCTTATGCCAGTACCGCCCCAGTGGTGACCTTGTCATTCATTTTGCTTTAATAAAACTCTATTTGTTTTATGTACCACTGTCTGAGTGTCTGAAAACCGTAACAGTACGAAAGGGCCATGACCTCAGATAGCAAGGGAGATACTGGTACCCAGAATATCCATTGGAGAATGGATGTTCACAAGCAGCGCCTCGACCAGTTGGCACTGGCCCTGCAGACATTACTCGAGAGAACGATACACCTAGACAAACCTAATCAGAATCCGGTGGTCACCCCCAGTCTTGACACCGGGAAATCTGCCTGTTGTCCCAACTACTCAGTCCAGAGGGTTCACGGCGGCGCCGCCGTTACCGTTAAGATATGATGGCGAACCTAACCAATGCAGAGGCTTTGTCAACCGACTGGAGATATTCTTTGAGCTCACGCCTCAGGCATTTCCCAATGATCGAAGCAAGGTTGGGTTCATGATTTCCCTATTAACTGGCAAGGCGTTATCCTGGGCAAATCCTCTCTGGGAGAATGCCAAACCTTGCACTCTGAATTTTAGGGAGTTTGTAAGACAATTCCACAGAGTGTTTGAGGTACCTGGTAGAGCCGCTTCTGCTGCCAAGATGTTATTGGAGGTACAACAGGGAGATCGCACCTTGGACGACTACGCTATCGAATTTCGAACCTTGGCAGCAGAGGTGGGCTGGAATAACGAGGCATTAGTCGTGGCTTTTGCCCAGGGCCTGTCAGAATCCATTAAGGATGAAATTGCCGCCAGAGATGTGCCTACTGATCTTGATGAATACATTGATTACGTCATGCTTATTGACTCCCGCATTCGCGAGAGGTGGATGGCTAAGAGGGCGAAATCCAGGAATTTTGGGCATGTCAGTCTTGTGAACCCACCCTCACCACCCCTTCCTCCTGAACGTACTGCAGAGGGAGGGGAGCCTATGCAGCTCGGGTTCACCAGACTAACGAAGGAGGAGAGGGCGCACCGTAAAAGAATGGGCCTATGCCTATACTGTGGTAAAGCTGGGCACCAGTTACACACCTGTCCGGTTCGGCCGGGAAACGAACGCACCTAGGGTACCTTGGGGGACAGGCCCTAGGTGGCGTACAACAGTCCCTGGATACTAGTACACAGAGACCCACCATCCAGGTGGCATTTACGTGGTCAGAGTCCTCTGTGTCAGTTCTAGCTCTGGTACACTCCGGGGCAGCCGGTTATTTCATGGATTGCTCCTTTGCTGAGTTGCATAAGATTACGGTGGTCAAAAGGGAGTCCCCTCTGGCTATTGAAGCCATCGATGGCAGGCCATTAGAACCTGCACTTATCACTATGGAGACTACCCCTATTACTATGGCGATTGGGGCCCTCCACAAGGAGGAAGTGCAATTTCAAATAATTAACTCGCCTCATCAGGGCAGCATGGTGGCTCAGTGGTTAGCACTGTTGCCTTGCAGTGCTGGGGTCCTGGGTTCAAATCCCACCAAGGACAACATCTGCAATGAGTTTGTATGTTCTCACCGTGTTTGCGTGGGTTTCCTCCGGGTACTCCGGTTTCCTCCCACACTCCAAAAAAACATACTGATAGATGAATTTAGATTGTGAGCCCCAATGGGGACAGGGACCAATATGAGTGTAAAGCGCTGCGTAATCTGTGTGCGCTATATAAATAAAGGAATTATTATTATTATTATTATCATGCAGTCATTCTGGGGTTCCCATGGTTATCGTTACACAAACCCCAATTTGACTGGAAAAGATGTGAAGTATTGTCTTGGTCGGAATATTGTGCGGATAACTGTCTCTCACACCCTGTCAGGTTATTGTGTACCTCTCCCTCTGTGCCAGCTGAATACCAGGAATTCAGTGATGTATTCAGTAAGGGGGAGGCTGGCGCCCTGCCTCAACACAGACCTTATGATTGTGCCATTGATCTGGCCCCGGGCACGGTGCCTCCCAGGGGACGCACTTATCCGTTATCAGTAGAGGAGAAAAGGGCTATGGAGGAATATATTGAGGACGCCCTTAAGAGAGGGATTATCCGCAAATCTACCTCACCGGCGGTTGCCGGGTTTTTTTTCGTAAAAAAGAAAAATGGCGAGCTCAGACCTTGTATTGACTACAGGGGTCTAAATAAATTAATGTCCAGAAGTGCCTACCCCATTCCACTCATTACCAAGTTATTCGACAGGTTAAAGGGCTCTTCCATCTTTACTAAATTCGATCTCCGGGCTGCTTACAACCTGATCAGAATTAAGGCTGGAGATGAGTGGAAGACGGCATTTAATACCAGATCTGGGCATTACGAATACCTGGTAATGCCATTCGGCCTATGTAATGCTCCTGCGGTATTTCAGGAGCTTATTAATTACATCCTTCGGGACATGCTTCAGTCCTGTGTTGTGGTATATCTTGATGACATATTGATTCACTCTAACAATCTTACCCAACACATCAAGGATGTCTCTGAGGTTTTGACTCGACTACGCAAAAAATAAATTGTTTTGTAAACTTGAGAAGTGCGAATTTCACAGATCCCAAGTACCTTTCCTGGGATTCGTGATCTCTAAAGATGGCATTGCCATGGACCAAGAGAAGTTGGCAGCAGTCCTACAATGGCCTCGTCCCAAAGGGTTAAAAGCTATTCAGCGCTTTCTGGGCTTTGCCAACTATTATAGGAAATTTATTCAAAACTTTTCCACGATTGTGAAACCATTGTCTGATTTAACTCATAAGGGCGCTACTCCTTCTCAATGGTCTGAGGCAGCTGAGAACGCGTTTGAGACACTGAAATCTGCATTTGCTGCTGCTCCAGTGCTGTCCCACCCTAACCCAGCCCTGCCGTTTACCCTTGAAGTTGATGCCTCTGAGGTTGGGGTCGGAGCAGTACTCTCCCAACGCCCGGTGGGACGTGGTACATTAAAACCTTGTGGGTTCTTTTCAAAGAAACTGTCCAGCGCCCAAAGCCATTATGAGATTGTTGACAGTGAACTCTTGGCTATCATTCTGGCACTCAAGGAGTGGCGCCACCTATTGGAAGGTACTAAGACACCAGTACTAATTCTGACGGACCACAAGAATTTGACATATCTCTCGGAGGCTAAGAGACTCTCCTCACGTCAGGCCAGATGGGCGCTCTTTTTGTCCCGGTTCAATTTTGTGGTCTCTTACCCGCCAGGTTCCAAGAATGTCAGGGCAGATGCCTTGTCCAGACAGTTTGTGTCAGACATTGAGAAGGAGGAGGAACCAGTACCCATCATTCAGCCAGACCGTATTCTGGCTACTATTCGCACTAGTATCACTTCGCCACTGGGGGAAGAAATTTTGGCCTCTCAGGCTAGGGCTCCTCCAGAAACCCCAGTTGGCAAGTGCTTTTTCGATGAGCCATTACGTACCCGTCTATTAGAAACCTACCACTCATCTAAGGCGGCTGGGCACATTGGGAGGGATCAGCTATGTTGGTCTCTATCCCAGTTGTTTTGGTGGCCTTCCCTTAGGGCTGATTGCTCCGCTTTTACTGCAGCCTGTGCCACCTGTGCTCGTGCCATGACACCCAGGCATCTTCCAGTAGGTTTGCTTCAACCAGTACCTAATGGCGACCGCCCATGGTCCCATATTTCCATTGACTTTCTGGGAGAATTGCCAGCATCCAGGGGGTACACATTTATCCTTATGGTGGTTGATAGGTTCTCTAAAATGGCTAATTTTGTGCCCCTTCCTGGTCTTCCATCGGCTCAGGAATTGGCGGTTGTATTTGCCAAAGAAGTGTTTCGGTTGCACGGGGTGCCTAGAGTGGTGGTGTCTGACCGTGGTAGTCAGTTTGTATCCAGATTTTGGAGGGCATTTTGTGGGCAGATGAGCATCCAGTTGTCGTTTTCTTCCGCATATCACCCCCAGACTAATGGAGCCGCTGAGCATGCCAATCAAGGACTGGAACAGTTCTTGCGCTGTTTTGTAACCGATCATCATGACAATTGGGCCGACCTGTTGCCATGGGCGGAGTTTGCCAGGAATTGTGCAGTTAATTAATTGTCCGGTAGTACCCCTTTTCTCATTAACTATGGGTTCCAGCCCTGTCTACTCCCAGACTCATTCCAGGCACAACAAATCCCAGCTCTGGATGAGCATATTGAGCAGCTCCGTTCCACTTGGGCACAGGTGCAGAGGACCCTCAGCCAGTCATTTCAGCGCTACCAGAAGCATGCCAATGGTAGACGGCTGCCAGTGGTTTCCTTCCAGGTGGGGGATAGAGTATGGCTTTCCTCCAGAAATCTCAAGTTACGGGTGCCCTCCAATAAACTGGCACTTCGGTTCATTGGCCCATTTAAAGTCATCCGCAAGGTTAATCCAGTCTCGTATGCATTGGAACTTCCAGTGTCTATGCACATACATAATGTGTTCCATGTATCTCTTTTAAAACCATTGGTTTGCAACCGTTACACTACCACTCCAGTGATTCCTGGGCCGGTGGACGTTCAAGGCCAGGAGGAATATGAGGTTCAGAGTATCATTGATTCTAGGAGATTTAGGGGGAAGTTGCAATATTTGGTCCACTGGAAGGGATATGGCCCTGAAGAACGGTCCTGGGTAGATCAGAGGGACCTACACGTGCCCAGGCTGTTGCGCAACTTCCACTCTAAATACCCTCAGAAACCTAGACCTCTGGCAGGGAGAGGGGGTCTTTGAGAGGGGGGTACTATCACGGTCCCAGTGATCCTTCCTGTCACTCTCAACTGTGCTGCTCCCGGATTGGTTGAGCTGTGTTGGCCCACCCCTGGTTATCCGTTTTAATCCGGCCACTGGCACCTGTCAGGTGCCCTTTCATGGTGTTTCCGAGCCAGCATTGCTGTTGCAGTATTCTAGTATCCTGATCTACCGTGTACCGACTAGGCTTGTCCGATGAAGTTCCTGTGTTCCTGTTCCGTGACTGACCCGGCCTGGCTGACTTCCTGCGTGTTCCTGATCTGGCTTGTCTGCGAATCTTCTACGGCATCTGACCCGGCCTGGCTGACGATCCTTCTCCATTACCGACCCGGCTTCTCTGAGAATCTCCTGTGTATCCTGACCCGGCCTGGCTGACTACTGAACACTCATTGCGCTGTTCCTGCTATCCTGACGGACGATTCCCGTTGTCGCCTCGGCGACATTCTGATACTGCATAGTGTGTCTGAGCCTCCGCTTATCCGTTGCTGAGCCGTTGCTGAGCCTTCCATTATCTGCCTTTCGTGTGCTGAGTCCAGACCTTACTGTGCTGTGTCGTTTTCTGCGCTTGAGACACTGGTGTTGTTCATCCGATTACTGCTACTCTTCCACCTATCGCCTCAGCCTGTTTCTCTGTTTCTGTGAGCTGGCCGCTTGTGGGCCTCAGTAGTCGGCGGCTCTCCGTGACAGAGCAGCGGTTCCGTTACGCCCGTTGGCTGTTGGCAAGCAGTACCCAGTGGTCTCCATTACGCCCGTGAAGGGCTATCGACACAAGCAATCACGATTCTGGTGGTCTCCGGTTACGCCCGTGGGGGCTATTGACTCAAGCAATCACAATACTGTAGTCTCCGGTTACACCCGTGGGGGCTATTGGCTCAAGCAATTATGATTTTAGTAGTCTCTGGTTACGCCCGTGGGGGCTGTTGGCTCAAGCAATCACCATACTGGTAGTCTCCGGTTACGGCCGTGGGGGCTATTGGCTCATGCAACCACAATACTAGTAGTCTCCGGTTACGCCCGTGGGGGCTATCTCCTTATCACTTGCAGTTACCGTTCAGTCAGAACTTTATGCTACACCTCCACACAGTGAATGGACTTGGGTGCTATCTTACAGCACATATCGCTATCTGCAGCACCAAGGGCGTGCCTAACACCACACTTGAGACTGATAACCAGTACTATTAACCTCTTGTGTCCTGTTTTGTGCTTCTATACTTTGTGTAGTATTACCTGTTGCACCAGGTATCTCTGCCTGTATTCTGCTTATGCCAGTACCGCCCCAGTGGTGACCTTGTCATTCATTTTGCTTTAATAAAACTCTATTTGTTTTATGTACCACTGTCTGAGTGTCTGAAAACCGTAACAGTTGGGTTTTAGTTTATATTATTTATAGGGTAGTTTTGTATTGCTCTGGGTACCCTGACCGAAAACATTTGGGAATATGGAACTGAATGCTTGATTAAACATTTTTTTACTTTTACGTTTCCAGAGTGTGCCGTTTCTCCACTGCAGCCCAGGCTGAGTATACCTTATATATCTATGTGTATATATATATAATATATATATATATACATATACATATATATATATATATATAATGGAAGCAAGGCAATGGCACTCCTAAAAAATATAATTGAAAGAACATGTGTATCTCAGAGGGTGCTCGTCCCATAAAAAACAAAGTGTACTCAGCCTAAGCCGAAGCAGCGAAACGGCACACCAGCAGTAAAGGAAAAGTAAAGAAGTTTAATCACATCACTGTATCCATAAGTCCAAATGTTTTCGGTCCCCTCACAGGCCATGATGAAGGTCGCTGCTTCGGCTTAGGCTGAGTACACTTATATAATATACAGTACCATGAAAACGTCATAGGCAGATGTGAAAAAATGATGTAAAGTGCATTAAACTGTCTTCAACAGCCTCACTTTGTTAGCAGAGTTTGGCTGTTCATCACCCAGTTTTTTCCTCCTACACAGCTATTTCTGTTTCAGTTAATAATTGTGTTTCAACTCACATATTAAATTGATGATCATTAGCACCTGTTTGGTATAATTGTTTAATCATACACCTGACTATATGCCTACAAAATCCCTGAATTTGTGCAAGTGTACCTAGAAGTATTGATTCTGTTTTGAAGTCAAAGGGTGGTCACAACAAATATTAATTGGATTTAGATTTTTCTTCTGTTCACTCCTTATGCATTTGGTTAATTGGTAAAAACAAAGTATTAGCATGGCTATTTTTGAGAGCATTCATACTTTACAGCATTTTTGCACATGTGCTTAAGACTTTTGCACAGTACTGTATACCATAATAAATATTTATTTTTGTTTACCTGTTACACCATTTTGGAGGATTTATTTCATAATCTCACTTCAAAAAACTTAACCACTTGGATGCCAGGGTAATTTCCAGTTTAGAAGTGAACAGGACCAAAAAAGATGAGAAGACAGCAACAATGGTATAAGGCATGCTAAAAGTAATAGAAATTATAAGCCACACATGGTATTCCTTCCATATTATTTCAATTAAACATTTGCAAAGTATTTTTATGAAATAAACCATACACAAGATAAATGTATTTAAGTTATTAAATCAAGTAAAAATTATAATATTTCCAACTACCACTGTATGTTTAAAGTCATTAGACAGAAATATGTATTCTGGATATCATGGCGTGTTCTAAAATTGAATTTCAGTGAACATTGCACACATAGGAATTTTATTTCTTCTTGAAATGGTCACATTGCAGATTAACTGCTTACAAGTGACTAAAAGGTATAATAAAAGTATTTTTGCTTTCTTTCTAAATAATGGTAATTAGCATTTTTGTTATATTGGAGAAATGCATAAAATGTCTTGCAGTATGGTGGAGAACACTATTTCATTCCAATCCTACCTGATAAAATAGAATGTTTTTTCCATTCAGATTTAGTGATTTAACTGCTTCTGTCAAACATTGTACAAAACAGTACAACTGATATTGTTTACTAACCTAATACAAAAAACAAAACAAAAAAATAACATCTCCTAATTGCAGATCTTTGATTATTATGCATTGAACATCACTGTGCAGAAGATATTTTTCAAACTGCTGTGGTAAAAAAGTGATTTGCTTGGGGTTTACAATCTGCCATTGCTCAAGCTTTGAGCCACAAGCAATTTATCAAAAATGCATAATGCAAACGAGTTCTGACATTTCCCAGTTCATCAGCATGCAAAATATGTAATGTTTGTGCATCATAGACGCAACATAATTCTTTTTTCTCACTCAGCCATACTTATTCTGCTGTAGCTGTTCTTTAATATATATTTTTTTCTATTTGTACACCAACTTTATATCATCCTTGTTGCAATTTTCCCCATAAGCAATATTATTCACAAGCTTAGCATATCAGAAAGTAACATGACCCTAGTTTCTACATTTTTTTATGTAAAATCAAAAGCAAATTACTCACATGCCTATTACATAAAAAGTTATATTACAATAACAAACTTAATCATTGCTGAGTTGGTCCAGAAGAAAAATTTTAGTTGGCTTACACCTTTTAAAGAATAAGTGAAACGTAACCTTTAAGGACCAAAGAGTGTGCAATGCATTGATTTGAAAAATATTGCACACCCCTATGATCTTTATTGTTTTAAAAATTAAAAACGGTTTGATCATTCTGATTAGCCTCTACTCCCAGCCAGAATCCATATATCATTCTTATAACAAGTTCCACCACGACCAATAAAATTAATAAACCATCTAAGAGTTAGAACACTGAAGAGAACAACAAATGACATTCTAGTGATGTCATAATGGAAAAAAGTTTAGCAGTTCAACCAACTGCTGCATCTGACACTAACAAAAACAAGTACAACACCTGTCGTGAAAGAGGTAGCTAATGTTGTGAAAATTTTTCTAAAGGGGAAAAAGAAAAAATAAATTGTCTGAGACTTCAAAAAGCCTAGAGGAATATAAAAGTAGTGGGGAAGAAGTGTCAGGTTTTGTTGAGTATGACCTAATTACTGATAATGATGTTGCTATAGAAAATATCTCTCCAGCATAATCTTCTTCTTCAGATGTAGATGAAGCTGAGAGTCAGAGAGATTATGACATGGCCAGAAAAGTATCTGGAAGGCAAAGGCTCATTCTTCAACCACTGAAAAGAGCACTGTGTCTGTTTATAAACTGTTTGAAAAATCAATTGGAAAACCTGACTCTTCCAAAAAATACACAATCATCCTGTCAGTCATGATTAGGGTCATTTCCACTTCAAAGTTCAACCCCCTACTTAGCCACATATACTGAGTTGAGTAAACAGCAGCAGGTAGGTTATCAACATCCACAACCTTAGTGATGGTGAGTTCATCTGCTTCTTTTGGAAGTGCAGCACTTTGACATGTTGTAGTACAATTACAGCAACATGTAGCCAGAGCAGTAGAAGTAACCTTCAGGAACCCCTTAGACTGTGAAATCTACAGTATGGAAATACTTCACTAATGTAAAGGTAAACATATTACTATCTTATCACGGTGCCCGTGATTTGGCCTGCTTACTGGGTTACCTGTTATGTCCCCAATGGTGGACGAGCAGCTGCATTACTGGTCGATGTCATCTGATTGCTGGCCTCTCTGTTGCGGGCGCCCGTCACTGGTGTTTCTGTGCTCAAATGGGAATTCAATTGGCATTCTCCTCCGCTTACCACCCTCAATCTAACGGTGCTGCAGAAAGGTCAAACCAAGTCCTAGAACAGTTCCTCCACTGCTATATCACTGACCACCATGATAATTGGGCTACTCTGTTACCTTGGGTGGAGTTCTTTCTGAGACCTTCCAAGCAAAAGGGATTCCAGCTCTTGACGAGTATTTGAGGGCACTCCGTTCCTCTTGGGTTCGGGTGCAGCATACCCTACGTGGTTCCGTGCAGCGACAAAAAAGGCAGGCTGACCATAGGTGGCTGCCGGCACCTACCTTTCAGGTAGGAGACAGAGTGTAGTTGTCTTCCCATAACTTGCACCTCCGGGTTCCTTGCAACAATTTGGCTCCTCGATTCATTGGTCCTTTCTGTGTGTTGCGCAAAATTAACCCGGTGGCTTATGCATTGGAGCTCCCTGCCAATATGGGCATTCATAATGTCTTTCATGTTTCTCTGTTAAAGCCCTTGGTCTGCAACCGGTATACCTCAGCTCCTGTCCGTCCTGCTCCCATGAGAGTTGCAGATCATGAGGAGTATGAAGTTCAAAATATTTTGGACTCCCGTTGGTTCGAGGGTGCCAACAGTACTTTATTCATTGGACGGGATATGGTCCAGAGGAGCACTCCTGAATTCTAGCTGATGATGATCACGCATCTGTCTTGGTACTCAGATTTCATGCTCGCTTTCCTGACAGACCCCGGCCGGCTCCGTGATGGGGGGCCTTTAAGGGGGGTTTCTGTCACAGCTTACCTTGGTTTCAGTGGCCGTTCATGCCGCACGGATGACGCAGGAAGATGGTAGAGGTTGGACGCATCAGAGCAAGATGCATCATCTGCAGGAGCTAGGCTTCAGAGTATAGCAGGCCTCTGTTTTATGCCATGCTTCCTGTAGTCTTCTCCTACCTACTTCCTTCCTCTCAGCCTGCTCCTCCTACCTACTTCCTGGGGAGGGGTTTAAAGGGCAGTCTGAGTCCTGAATCAGTTGCCCTTGCATTGTTGTACAAAGCAGTTCTTTGTCCTTGGGCTCTGTGTATGACCTGGCTTGTCTGACCATCCAATCTGATGCTGACCTGTGGCTCTGTCTGACTATTCTCCTGCCTTATCCTTATAGTGGACACCCAATCTGGTGCAGACCTGTGACTCTGGCTGACTACCTGAACTGTGTATGACCTGGCTTGTCTGACTACCCTCTCTGGTGCTAACCTGTGGCTCTGTCTGACTATTCTCTTGTTATTCCCCTGTAGCTAGCAGACACCCAATTTGTTGCGGACCTGGGGCTCTAGTAGACTAGCTATTTACTGACTGCAGGCATGGGACAAGCTTCCTCTGCTACATTGCTGATTGCAGGCGGGAGTAAGGTAGCTCCTCACTACATCGGATCAAGATCCTGTGTTCCAGTTACTGGTCCTGGTTCTAGCAGAGACTACCAGTGGCTGAGGCCTAGTCTCCAGCAGTGCGGCCAATCTGGGCAGCCTACTATTTCTGATAGCAGTGATTGCTGGCTTAGGACCCGCTTCTTGCTCTTGCTATATTGCTATTGTCTACTACCTTATTTATACTTTATGAAATTGCATTTTACTATACTGTACTGACTCTAGAGTATGTCTGGGGACCCATGACAATGGTGGACACTTCCAATGGTAAAATTATTTAAGACTGAGAAGTCAGTGAATATAGTTTTATTATTTGCAAGTTTAAAGTCAATGTTACTTGAATTAACATTAGGGCTTTTCCATGTCCAGCTTCCCTGGGACTTTTTCCTGTACAATGAATTCATGTTGTCCAAATGTTCTACTTCTACAAATTCAATCAGTTGTTTGCCTCTATCATATCTCTTCTCAGTCCCATGTTGTCCGATAGATTTTTCACCATTTTGGATCATACCAATTATCACACTGAAATCTCCCATTACAAATTTGCAGCAGTAATTTTTCTGTTTGTAGAGACGTAATAAATCATCATAAAATTATTCAACTTCATCATCATTGTGGCTACTTGTAGTGGCATAAACTTGAATGATTTGAAGAACAGAGCTAATGTTTAGTTTCTTTTTTAAGAGTCTCACATAAGCTGATAATGTATCAACTTATATTATTTAATTCTTGTACTAGTTCCCCTAAGTGTGAAACCGTACTCATAGATCGAATGTTAAGCTTTCCAGTGTCAAAAGACCAAAGGTAGCCTGATGATAGAACCTGATAATTCTTAGCACTCTCTATCACTGAGCTTATCTTCCTACTGCTTTAAGAAGTAGCTTGCAAGCCTCTGGAGAATGAGGGCCATTGTTTTTGTTGGGAAGGCAAGTGAATAAGGCATGGAGCATAGAAAGGGATATGGATTTCACACTAGAAAATATCTACCTCTTTATCCTTCTTTCTAAACAGTAAATATGTTTAAGTAGGTGCTTAACTACTATACTGCATGAATATTTAAATATTAACATACACATTGCTATTATATTCCCAGGACAATATAACTATTCTAAAGCAGTTTTCATAAATTAATATAAATTCAACCCTTTGAGCACCAGAGGAGTATCTAATCCATTGCTTCATAATGGGTTTGACAACCCTAACACTCAATGGGTTAAAGAAATTGTATGAAATGTTTTTGTTACTATATGGAATATTTCCTAAAATAACTTGCAGTTGTCTACAAAAAGGCATTTATATATCTGCAATGAGGTTTATACTGGCATCTGGGAAGAAGTGTAAATACTGCATGTGAGAAATCTATCAATCTTTGCTTTAAAATTAATATTAAATCAGTTTCCCAAAGGTGAAAAGTTCTGCCTCTTAAAATTTTACTCTAGAGCAAAGTTGGGGTAAATCAAAATCTAACAGATAAAAAAAATGGAAATATATGAACTCTGTTTTAATAAATTTAGGAAGACTTTGCATAATATTATTAATTAAATAATACTATGAATATTTTATGCAAAGCATCTGCTCCAGCAAGCACATGGGAGTAAAAATTAATCTAGCTTTCTTATTCCATGTTGAAACCTTCTGATTTATTTTTTTGTTTTATTAATTATTTTGATGGTTTATTTTGAACATTTAACCTCAATAAAAATACTATACTGTTTTTCTTTGTAAAATTAAAAATTTAGTCATAAACTACTATTTCAATGATTATGCTTTTATTCCTAGCATTAAGAATACATTAAGGTATACAATTAATTTACAACTATAACTAAAACTTAATTATATAGCAATATTAAATATTATAGAGCTGAGGGCTCTTCAACTAAACTACCATAAAACCAGGATGATCTAATATTAAAAAAACTAATGACTGGGACTTGAAAGTGCACAAGTAAATTCTGGAAAATTACATTGTTAGGCAAAAAAATTAGATCCCTGGTACAACTTCTAAATTAAAACCAAGTAACTTTGCATGAAATATGTTCACTGATCATTATGCTAGTGGAGATAATGCATTATTATTTCAGGATTCAAATCTGGGTCTAGAAAACAGAAAAAACAGAACACCAAGATATCTAAGTCTAGTATAATTAAACAATTATTTATTCAATATAAATGATAAAATAACAACACTAAACACAGTTTATATAAATAAATATAAACTGTAAAAACTACTTGAAAAATGGTAAAATAATACTAGTCTCTTGAATTATTTACAAAACTATAGTGGTGAATACTGAATATTTAAAAAGTTTTAAAGTATATAAAAATGGGGGGATCTAGAAACATAGGAATAAAATACTGAAGGTAAGTATTTCTCTTGGTAGGAAGTTGGCTAAGTAGATAGAGGATAGGCAAATCAGTATCCTGGCTCATCAGTGGTTCTTTGGACAGGCTATGATAGTGGTGGGCTATAACTTCAGCGGGGCAGGGGTATGTGCTGCCAAATTATTAATCCCACTCCCCCCAAGATGAAATAATTACTGGATTGGTTTTTGTTTACTACACATAAAAGCAATGTTCACATATTGCATTCACATGCTTTCAATATCATATCGTTAGCAAGGGGATCATCCTTCTCAAGTAGTGGTTAACCTACTGGCATCAATGCTCACAGAATCTTTTTTTCAAAGTCCATATGCGGACATATCCAGTGTACCACCTGCAACCACACAAAGACAAAGCAATAAACATTCATCTCACATAACACAGGAGACACATTTAATCCTGTGAGTGCCAGAAGGGTACGCAATGCATACTTAAATAGTTAAAATCAATCAATGTATTAACTGTGCAACAGAATACATAGTCTCCCTACTATAGTGTAAATGTGGTATGTGGCATGTTGGCCACACAATTAAATGCTTGAAAGAACGGATTCTGCCTCCTGGGGTGGCGGAGGTACTCACACAACCATGGAATGGAATGTGGGTCTGGGATAAGTTGGGAGGCGTGGGGAAATGGGAATGTTCATAGGTAGGGAGGGAGGGGAGTTTTATTGGGTAGGGAGGGAAGTTGGGTCAGGTTGACTATGTTTCTGTATTTTAAAAACTGAACTGGCTGTATTCATAGGATTGTGGGTTGAATCCTGTTTATGATCCAAAGTCAATACATTCTGTACTGTACCTTGTGACTATGTGCTTGTGTCTTGCCTGTTCTTAATAAAACAATTAAAGAAAATAAAAAGCTTGAAGGAACAATTCCTGGAACACTGCAATGACATCCTGAAATGAAATAAGAAACATGTGGTCTCAAGACACAGCAAAAAAAGCCCACTTTTTTAAGGCGTCTTGGATAAGTTATATAACAGATATTGAACAGATCCTACTGACCACTAGGGTGGAAATAGGTTCCAAAGACTAGCAAAAGAAGAAAGTTTCTGGACTTTTAAGTTGAACACAATGGAACCGGAGAAACTGAATACAACTCTAGATCTGGGGTGCCTATAATCCATGTGCAAGAACCATGTCTATATTACCTGTGTATTCTCTCAGACAAGTACACTATGATGTATTCAATGGTGATGAGAGTTCCCATCCACATAATATAAAAACCTCAAAATTCCCACCTTGCAGCATGAGGAAATTAGAGAGAGAGATAGAGACAGAATGAGAAAATGTAAAACTATAATATGTTGGTTTAGTTTGAACATTGCACAATGTGAGCAGGTGGAGAAGCTGGTGGGCTGATGCTGCTGCTGAATAAGAGGTGGATGACTCCAGAAGCAGTAGTAGTGGAGGAAACCCATTTCAATCTGCCAAAGTGAATCCCAGGCCAAAACATTTTCTGGATACTAGAACAACAGCAGCACAGTTCAGCTATAAACACTTCTGCTGCTGTCATTATGCCTTCTGACGGGATGACAAATGTGACACCAGGGTACCATCTATCACATTTGTCATCACCAATAGTACTACAGAGTAGTGATATACTGGTGGTGGTGGTGACGAGTGTGAGGGTTGTGAAGCTGATGGTGTTGAAGAGACTATTAGAGCATTTTAGGCAGGAAGTTGGAGAATTAGATATATTTGGGAATGGACATCACCACCACCAACAGGAATGGCAATCTGGCATTTGTTGCTAGTGTAATACCTGCTGCTGAGAATACAGAGATAAATAAACATCTGACACAGCAGCAGAATGAGCAGGCTAGTTTGTCAGTGTCTAAATTGGCTACCATGGAATTGGGTAGTAGCAGCAGTGATATCAGGCTAGGACAGGTTGATGTGGTTCCACTACCACTACTCCTAATCATAGCAGTAGTGCATTAGCAGCAGCAGCAGCACCTGCTTTAGCCATTGCCAGGTGTATCTGGAAAAGGTAGCCATTCTAAAATCATTGGTGTGGCAATATTTTTTCCTTGGGGTAGTCACAGTACAGTTATTAACAACTGCACTGTGAAAAGTGTGCAAGGAGGGGCCACACCTTTGGGAACAATGGAGACTATATGGGAGTCTGATGGAGAAAGAAGATTTACCTACTCCCACCCAAAACTTGTTTGACCAAGAAAAAAATGGACAGGTGATCCAAATGCCTTCTTGAGCAAGCTGAGCCTTTATAACTGATTGACAGAATACTTTGCAAGCTTACACCAAGGAGAAAGAGTAGTACTATTGCTACTGACTTATTTGACATCCAAAAAGAGGGACCAACATATTGACTAAGGTCTATACTCATCCTATACATTCAAAATTAAGACTGAGGGGACACTGGGGGAAAGATAAAGCAGCTGCCACTAGCTAAAGGGCGATAGACAGGTGAAGGGGGTAAAATGAGTTACACTTGCATGGAGGGTGAGTATTGTTTTTTGTGTGTAGACAGTAACAGATTGGAACAGTTTACAAAAAAATTTAAAAAACGAAACAAAAGAAAGTGATAGGGGACAGAGAAAGCCAGGGTGTCGGGACTCTGATGGGAGCTGTGACTGAGGCCAACTGTAACAGATAATAGAGACAGGATGTTCACAATACAGTATTTTGCGAAAGGCAAGCTATCACAAGCAAACAATTATGTTGTGTATTTAATGATGATAGAATTCACATTGATTTAATTATGCCTGACAAATGTGATTGGGGCAGGGATAGAGGGAAAGGAGTAGGATTAGTGTACAGAGTGGAATTTGTTGTTGAAGTTAATTTAAAAAATCCCAAAACTGACTGCAGCTGTGATTGCTGCATCTGGTATAATACATTTTGATGATCCTTGTCTTCATGGCAAGGCTGTTTGTGAAAGTGACACAAAAGGTTCCACCACCACCAGTAATATTAATAAATTATTTAGTGATACTGAACATGACAATGAGTTGCATTCTATTGATGATGGCATAGTGGATGAGGGGGTAACAGTTCAATCAACTGCTGCTCACATGTTTCTTACACACACAGCAGATAGCAAAATGTTTAGAATGTGGATCATGAGTTACGTGTCTCCATACTATAGACTTCATAGACTGAGGGGTTCCTGAGGGGCTACTGCTATTGGGGCTAGATGTTGAAATTGTACTACTAGCTGTCAAAGGTGCTACATTTCCAGCAACAGCAGACATACTAATCATAGCTAGGGTTTATGGATGTTGACAACCTGTTTTGCTGATTACTCAACAATAGTGTGAGTGGGTGGTGGTTTTACTTGGATGCTTTGACAATGCTGATGATGAGTAACAGGATGACTGTGCATATTTAGACATCTTTACTTGTCCAGGGTCAATCAATTCATCAGGCAGTTTGTAAACCGGCATAGTGCTCCTTTTTAGTTGTGGAAAATTGAGCCTTTTCTTGTCAGCTAATTTGTCATCTTTCTCACTTCCAGCTTTATCTGTATCAGAATAAGAGTAGGATGCTGGAAGGATATATTATATATTATCAATAATTAGATCATCATCAGCAGCAGCATCACCCACTACTTCTTCCCCACTATTTTTATATTCCTCTTGGCTTTTTGAAATCTCAGACAGTTTCTGTTTACTTTTTCCCTTAGCATTTTTTACTTTTTTTTTCTACTGTGCCAGGTATTAGTGCACAAGTTGGGAACAGTGGTACAGAGTGAAATGGGAAAGAAGAAGAGGCTCGTGGTGGGAATAAGGGGGTGGGGGTATGGGGACATCACAGTGGGTTAATTTTCAAAGGGTTGTAATGCATGTAAAGTACATGAAATAGAGCGCTTAGCACAATAGGTTGGCAAGAATGGGCAGAGTGAGGGACTATGGGGAAGTATAGGCCCGGACATAATTCCACAGAGGGAAGGAGGCAGGAGAAGGAAGAAGGAGGGAGTGGGGGAAAGGAAGGGGAAAAGGGAAAGTGGTGGGGAAGCAAGGCGCAGTGGGACATTGCACCAAGAGCTATCATAGTGATTTATGCTGGAGGTAGCTGACTTGATTGTAAGTATCTCTCCCAAGGCCTCCATAGCAGCCTGAACTCATTCTGAGTACTGGTAGTTTAGCATGCAAATCCTGCTGGGAGTGGTAAAACTGCATTCAGCATAACAAAGTCTATAGAGTTGGAGGAATGGGGGATTTCCATTTCAAATGGATAAGAGATTTGGCAACATTCTTAAGTTGCATAAATAGTTTTCTCAATGGAGGTTTCCTCTGAAGTTCAGTTGGTAGGTCATAGGCAAACAGATACCTCATGGGATCAGAGGGTATGGATAACCCCAACATTTTGGAGATATTGGACAATACGTTGCCCCAGAAGGCAGGTAGTGTAGGGCAATCCCTCCATATGTGTAACATGGAGCCTGTAGTGGCTCTGCACCTCCATCATGAATTGTGTTCAGATTTGGGTACATAGCATGAAACACCTGTGGAGTTCTATATCATCTTGTGAAGAGCTTGCAGTTGCATTCCTTGGTGATTACATCTTTGTTGGAGTGCAAGAGCCTATTCAGGATCTGGTGCCAGTGAGACAGAGGGAGTATGACCTTCAACTCCAACTCCCAATGCGGTATAAGATTAGATTTGAGTGGCGGTAGGTGTAGTAGGAAAAATGTATACCAAAATACCAAGGGGAGTCCGGTCTTCCCGTTGTCCAAGATAGTAAGTTCAAACTGAGATTGTGTCAAAGAGAATTTAACAAAAAGCTGGGAAAAAGTCATTCTTAACATTACTTTCAATGCAATGAGAAAGGCAGAAAAAACGCAGGAAGTCACCACTTTTCGTACTAAATTTCCAGCTCAGCAGGAATTTCTTTCCTGTTTCAGAGTCAAAAAAATTTGCTGATCCCTAATGGCTTGGGTCCCGCTCATTGAAAGCTGTTTTTAGTGCCATAAACATGATGTTTTCCAGGAAGCAAAACAAAATACAGCAGTACAGAGAGAGAAAGGGTGCTAGGCTGTTGTGCTGTGAGTTTTATAGTAAAATTGAGGCAGGAGAGGCTCATAGTGAGTGCGGGGAAAAGAGAAAAGAAGGCGCTTCTGGTGCGATATTGTTAAAGTGGACACATGTAAACCTACCCTTCACCGGTGTAAGAAAATTATTCGCAAATAGGGATGGGCGAAAAATTTGGCCTCAAACAGAAATAGGCGAATAATAGCACTCCCCACTTTATGAATAATTTCACTTTTTTTGCCTAGCTCATTCCATTGAAATCAATGGGAACATTGAATTCACGCACAACATATAGCAAAAATTGTTTTATTTCCCAAAGAAATAGTATAAAAGAGGCATGAGGGTTCCTGTATTGGTGGGGTATGGGGAAAGAATCAGTTGAACAGGAAATGTTTTTTTGGGGTTTGTTTACTGGGATTCAGGGCAGTTAATAAAAAATTAATTCTAAATATAATTAAAAAAAAAACGTAAGATGTGGTATAAAAGGGGTCTGAGGAGGGTGCCTGTGTTGGTGGGTGGAGTCTGAGGAATGAATCAGTTGAACAGGGAATTTGTTTTGGGGGGTTCTTGACTGGTATTGAGGGGACAATTGTGCACAGTGCCACTGGTGATGTCTGCACTGTGCCTGCCCCAACAGAAAAACAGTCCCACACCCATGACTTCAAGGGATAGGGCCTCTTTCTTCTTCTCCTCCTCCACATTCCCCTTCACTGTCTGTGCTGACAGTGGATGATGTTGCTGCTGTTGCTGCTACAGACTCAGATTCAGCACTGCATCTAGGACCAGGAGTATTGCTTCTGCTGGTAAGTGGAACCTGTCCTAGTCCCACATAACTTGTTGACCCCATTCCCACTGAGTCCACGATAGTCTGTGGCACACTAGCTTGCTCGTCAGCATCCTGCTGCCCTTGCAACTCAGCAGCAGCAGGAATTAGAGCAGTTGAAAATTCCTCAAATTCCAAAATCTCACTGCTAGTTGTGGTGGTGATGCCCATCCTCATCCCTGTCTCCAATTCCTTCTCATTTTTTACTAAAATGGCCATCAATGTCTCTTCTACCCCAGTTTCTCCACTATCATCATCACCACTACCACTAGTCCCTACTTCTGGCCTCTTCAGGATCATGTACCACTTGGACACTGCAATGAAGGAAAGGGGAGGAGGACTCACAAAGCCAGAGGAATGGTGTGGGCTCCCATGACCACTAGTCTGGATGCTTTCAAATGTTTCCCCTACCACCCCCCTAACACTAGTACTGCTAACACAAACCAAATCAAGTTCAGCCGCAGATTCTTCCTCCTCACAGTCACTAGTAATGTCAACACTGGCTGCAGACACAGCACTGGTGGCACCTGCAACAAGGCAGCATGTCTAACAGCACACACAGTATTGGTGGCAGCAGGTTCAGCACTGACAGCAGGCACAGCACTGGTTGCAACAGGGGCAGCACATCCAACAGCAGGCACAGTACTAGTGGCAGCAGGGGCAGTAATGGTGGCAGCAGGGGCAGCACATCTAGCAGCAGGCACAAGCAGCTGACCTGTCCTGCTCTCACTAGAATTGCCCTTTTATCCTTCCCTTCCAATTCCCTTTTCTCCCTCCCTTCCTATTCCATTTTCTTGGGGTGATTTAGGGGGACTGGACAGCATTGTTTTAGTAGTGCTCACTTCCTCCTCCTCCTCAGACACAAGAGTTCTTCCAGTTCCACCTTTTAATATTTTTAAATCTGCTCATAGTGATAGCTGTCACTATGAGACTCTCCTGCCTCAATTTTTCCTCAATATCACAGCAGAACAGCACAGCACATCTAGCTCTCTGTAGCTGCTTCTTTTGTGTTTGACTTCCGCAAATAAGTCACGTTTTTACAGTGAAAAAGCGAAAACCACAAAAATCAATGGGTGGAAACTTTTTAGCCATTGAAAAAATGGCTAACAATTTTGGCCAATGGGCAAAAAATACTAACATTTTAATCACTAGTTTTAAAGTGGATTTTCCCTAGTAAAAGTGGACAACAACATGGTTTTCGCTGAATTTCTCATGGGAACACGACTAGAGCTTTTGCCCACCCCTACAAATAATCAAATAAGTGTGAATAAAACCAGAGGATCTCTTATTGAAACTGTGTAATGTACTGCCAGGGCCTTTCTGGCTTGCCACTAGAGATGTATCTTTCAAAATCAGAAAACTATTTGGGATTAACCTGATATGTGTCCCATATATGTGAATTCTAAGGTTGACCTCACTATAGGCAGTGAAACGCACATATATCTTGGCTGATGTTATTGATAATTTGTCACTCAACAGATTAAGACATTATTTTTGATTAACCCTTTATGTGACTCATATGTAGCAATTCAACCTAATCAAAGTCATTACAAGATTGATAGTTACAATTGGGTGTACTCAAAAATTTTACTTTGGGATCAAACTTATTAGTTAAACCTTCAACAAAATTTGCGGAGATATTGCATAACTCAATACATCAATGTCCTGAAATAAAAGGCACTGTGTCTTTGATAATTGTGTGGGTCTAAATATGACTCCAAAACACAATACGACAATCGATTTACATATAACTTTGCGCAATTGTACCATATATGCAATCAGTCTTTCACTACACTGATCATAAAAAATCTATGATGGTTAATGATCTTATATTCCAAGACTCACCCAGTTTGCCTTAAAGGAGCAGTAAACTTTTTTTATGAAAAAATATATATTGTAGGGATTTTCCTATTGAGTAAGATAAGGTTACTCCCACTGCTGAGAATTTGTTATTTCCAGAGTTATTACAGTTTAAACCCATGTTTTTACATTAGCAGTGCCCTCTAGTGGTCAAATTCTAATTAGTTTTCCTGTTAGATTCTAAAGGAGAGAAAAGTCAGAAAAGTCAGAGACATACAGTTCTCCATAGAATGTGATAGAAACTGCTTGTCACTTCCTTTCAGTTAGAACTATCAGGAAGTAAACACAGTAAATTCACTTCCTGGTTATTTAAACTGCTATACATTTTGAATAAAACATCTGACAGCGATGGGAGTGGCCTTGTTTTATTCAGCATGAAATGCTCTATAAAATATGTGTTTTCATAAATAAAAGTTTACTGCTTCTTTAAATGATGGATTGAAACAGAGTACAAGTCCCTGCTCTTATCTACCAGGACTTAACCGGCTTGCTTATTATAAATTCACTACAGATTGCTCTTAAAAAGTCACATTCATACCATCTGCGTCTTGCTGCTCCAATCACTAAATGATGGCGGATTATCTTGCATGCCAGAATCTATCTGGATTGCTTAGTTTTGACTAAACTGTAGTCCCTTATTAATTGCAAGGGCTACTTTGGCTTGCCATCCATAAATGATAAGTGTCTCCTACAGAGCTTATTATAGATGAAAGTGTCAAACTGTACGCAATGTATAACTCCCTGTTCTTATATGCCGGGGCTTATCTGGCTTGCCTTACACTATGAATGTCCCCTACTAAACCTATTCTACGCAGAGGTTTCTTTCTTAAGGCTGAACTCCAGTCCTTATCTATCACCGAGGCTTCTCCGGCTTGTCATGAATTTCAATTAAGAGAATCTCAATAAAAGTAAAATAGCAAAGACATGCTTCTATCAAACTGCATGATGCAAGATTCACATTGTTACTTCTTCTTTGAGGCAGAACAAAAGGAAGCCTCATTTACCGATAATTTTTAAACCTTAAACTCCACCCATTAAGGGAGGAGAAGATGACATCATAATATTGTTCCATCAAGCAGAAGAATACCTACATGAATTGTTAACCCTATCAGATTTTGTGGGAGGTTTAACTAATAAGTTTGATCCCAAAGTAACATTTTGGGTATACCCAATTGTAACTATCAATCATACATATGACTGTGACTAGTTTGAATTGCTACATATGAGTCACATAAATGTGTCTTTATCGGTTGAGTGGCAAATTATCAATAACGTCAGCTAAGATACGTGTATTTTCACTGACTATAGTCAGGTCAAGCTTAGAATCCTCACATACGGGTCACATATCGAGTTAAGCCCGAATACTTCTGTGATTTTGAAAAATACGGCAGTACGTTACATAGTTTCAATAAGAGAGTCTCTGTTTTATGTTTAATTCACACTTATTTGATAATTTGACACTTTTTAAAGGGAAATCTAATAAAAAGTATGTTTTATTAATTCCTCTTTGCTATGATCCATGGTGTTTGAATACCTAGGTGCTCATTTATTTATGGGAAGAGTGCTAGTACTACAGGCTTAACTTTATGTTCTTTTTAGCCTACTCCACAGTACGCAACACATTAACAAAATTATCATTGTCGTCTGCTGTCTATTAAGTTGGCCTGTCACACAGTTTGCTTCAGGCTCCCAGTTAGTTATCTGCCTTCACCTAATATATGTATGTATTTATTTATTTTCCATTTGTCCACCTTTTCTTCTCATATTGTGTCAAAAAAAAAAAAAAAAATTGACAACTTCTTTCCCTCAAACACAAAGACAATAACAGTAAGATCAGCAAGGAAATAGTTTGGATCACGGCTGCATGTGTTTCCCAAATCAGACAAAGAGTTGAGCTATTTAGGGTCAACCTCATTTTGCTTCCTTCTCACACCCCCAGACACGTCCAACACAGAGATAATAATAACAGAAAAATCAGCAAGGATCCCAGCTGCCTGTGTCTTACCAGTTTAAGCGTTCTCTTACCTTGGAGCCGACCGCCAGACCCAGTGGGAGGCCGGTCTCGGCGTCCTCGTGGGTTAGCCGTGTCTGTTGGGAGTACCGGTGCACCCTGGTGTTTGTCCGGGCGACCGGCCTCCTTGCTGCTCCCCCTGGTGGCTCCAGACTCATCTAGTTCGGGCATGCATCACAGGGATTCCCTGGTAATGTCGTGACCTGGTTCTTTAAAGGGGGTGGAGAAATTAGTAGCAATTAGTAGATAAACTGCCTGAACACCACTTCACTAGCTCATCTTGAAAAAGCCCCGTATTAGGGGGCGAAACGCGTTGATGATGAAGAATTTGTTGCTACTTATTATATAGAGGGCTATGTGTACATGGGAAGGAAGTTTTGTCCAGCATATATTACAGTGCGGTGGATTTCAGCAGTTACGATCACGTGAAGCAAGTATGGACACATGACATGGTTTGGAGATGTTTGGGATTATACTGCTTCAGCCGAGACCGGAGTAGATGCTGAAGAGACCGGGTGTGGACCTTACCAGTCATTGATCGGGATTAAGAACACACCTAGTGATGAGGTGGATTGTTGAGAGTGTCCCCCGTGTTATGTATTATCTGTGCGTCTGAGATCTCCGATGTGAGAATATGTGGAATTTCATGGCTGATTTTTTTGTCCGACTACTCTCCATATATTTGCTGCTTCTCTGCCTGTGTTAGGTGTACGTTATCCATTACTGCTGACTTTTATCATCCGCATAGATGTATATGCTATTGGTTGGATTTACACTGCTGCTGTATGGAAGATAACAACTGCTGCTTTTTGCATGGCTGCTACTAACTTTATGCTTGTAAGCTTTTTTATTATTTTTTTTATTGCTGGGCTTATACACTCCCTCCAATTGTGGACTGGCTCTCTTCTTTTTTGTAGCATTTTTTATGAGGGTTTTGATGATGTATTATATAGGGGGGAATGGTGGAGGTAGCCTCCTTCTTTTGGGAGTCTCACAAGTCATTTGACATTTGTATGACATATGATTTATATTTATGTATACTATTTACATTTTTTCTCTAATAAAGTTGGAGAAGTATGAGTGCCGATATATGATCTCTGTTTTGTTTATTTTTGTTTAGGATATATATTTTGATCATACAGGCACCCTGTGTGTGTTTGCACACGGTTTTACTTCCCAGGTATATTTACTCTAGTGCTCATCTATTATAATTATTATAGTACTTTAATTTGTCTTCTCTAAGTTTAGACCTTTTTTATTTTGTCAGGAAAAAAATGATGTTAATCAGATAAAAAAAGTGATGTTAAAACGAATATTTTTTCTGAAAATACCTTGCAATATGATGGTAGATTAAACCACGCCCACTTTTAAGATGGCTTTTTCCCCTTTAACGGAGATGGCGGAATTGGATGCAAAAAAATTACGGAAACATGTCTGAGAATTGATGGACCATGGAGTAAGAACTTTTTTATTCTAATTACAGACAGTTTCAGTTACTACCACTTTCCGAACATCTCACCCTTAGAGTTGGAGCAAGATGTTCCATGGGGGTGGAGGGGGGGCTATACACACACATATAATTCCCACCCTGGTTGCTCAAAAAGTTTATCCCTGTAATAGGATTTCTTATGCAAGGAAGGAGACATATATTTACTTCTTGTTACAAAAGAAAGTCACAGAACAGTCTGTTTCTGTGGAACATACAGTTACCAGATTACATGATTAATTATTTTAGTTTATCTCATTTGTTCATATGACAACAATACATGACAGGCAGCTTTATAAATCAGAGACATAATTTTTCATCTTAGGACAACTCATGGGGCTCATTAGTCATATTTCTTAGGGTACCACCTATTTTATCAATATCAATCAGTCTTTGTTTCAGCACATTATATTTTCTAAAATGACAAGATCTGTTTCTTTATGTTTAATACAGAGGCAGTTCTTGTTTGTGTTCCATGAATTATTGTAGTAAAGGGATGGCATACATTTGTTGTAATTAAGGTTTTAAAAGCCCAATTTAAATCACCTGGAATTTTCATTAATCCACTATGATGCAGGCCCGTTGCAAAATTATACCTCTTTACACCTCTTATACAATCGTCCTCATTATTAGAGGTTTGACCTTCAGGGGTGAAGATGGCAACTGGAAATTCCACCTATGCATCCCTCCATCGTGATGTTATTGAGTTGATTGAGAGAGGAATCCTGGAAATGTTGTTTTCTCTTTTGTTATCACATGTTTCTGAAGACTCCCCCTATTCCTCATCAGAGTGGTAACATCTTCACTGAAAGTGCATTCGTCCTGCTAAATTGTCTTCCTGCCAAGACTGTCCATCCATACATTGAGGTGACTATACAAAACCCATTCGATTCCAAATCAAAGACAGGAATCCATTTTTGAGGCCATATGTTTGCCTAACATCAATTTACTAAACTAAGTACACACAAAAATCATCCCTTTAATCTATTGCACCAAGGGAAAACAAGGGGACAGTATGTGTAGGGATGGGTGAAAATTTTCGCCTCAAACTTAAATCTGCAAATAATGGCACTTTCCGCTTGGTGAATAATTTCCCGTGAAAAGTGCAGTTTTTCTACTTTCCCCTGCCTTTTCCGCCCATTGAAATCAATGGGAAGAAAAATATTTCTCCAGCACACTAAAATTTTCTACAGTCATATAAAAGGCCACAACCATTCCGTGTTTGTGAGAGGCGAGAGCAGCATGTTATTGAGCTAGAGGAGATAGGCAAATGAAGGGGAATTGAAGCTTAGTTTAGGGAGTCATTTAGGTAGGACATTTGTTCTCTGTATTAGGGGAGTCTGGGGGAACTCTAGGGGATAAGAAGAGAGGAAGGAGATTGACCCCCCATATACAACAAAATTCCATGTTACTGACTGGCAAGACACAGGCAGCTAGGGACCTATTTGCTTGCTGATCTTGCTGTTATTGTCTCTGTGCTGGGTGGGGAAGTCTGGGGAAAGATGTTGTTTATTTTGTTTTTCAGTTATAATTTTTTTTTTGGACAGACTGTGATAAGACAACAGGGTGGATAACATAAAAAAAAAATAAAAATAAAATAAAAAAGAATAAAAAACTAAATATCTTAGGTGACAGTGACAGACAGCTGTCTGGGCTTAGGCAAGGCATTATACAGCTGCATCAGTTGTGTTGTGTACCATACAGTAAAAAAACAGTGTAGTTGCGTAATGTCCAGCAAACGCACAAGGGGAAGGGAGAGGAGTGGAGCAGTGCAGGGACGTGAAAGAAAAGTAGTAGTTCACAAACTGACTGCAGCAATGGTTACTGCAGCGTGTGCAATCAATGATGATGATCCCTATACTCCAAAGGGAGGATGCAGTTTGTCAAGGTCCCAGCAAAACTAGTTCCAGCACCACCAGTGGCAGTAGAAATAAAGAACCATATAAGAAGAACACTGAAGATGACAACAAGTTGCATTCAAGTGTTGATGATGCTGGCAATAGAATAATACAGGATGTTGTAGCAGCTGAACCACCGGCTGCATCAGATAGTGAGACAAACAAGCACCAAAACACCCATAGTAGGGAACTTTGTTACAGTAAAATTAAAAATAAATTGTTTGAGACCTCCAAAAGCTTAGTGGAATATAAGGTTAGTGGGTAAGAACTGTCAGATGATTCTGATGCTGCTGAGGATGACCTAATGAGGACTGTTGATGATGCAGATCTAGAATATATCGGTCCAGCATCCTTCTCTTGTTCAGATGAAGTTGAGAGTGAGGATGTTGACAGGGCTATAAGGTTAGCAGAAAGTGAAAGGCTGAATCTTCCACCACTTTTAAGGAGCACTGTGCTTATCTATAAACTGTTTGAGAAAGCCATTGGAAAGTCTGACACTGGACAAGCACAGATGTCAAAAAGCACGCAATCACCCTATCAGTCATCATCAGCATCATCGACTCTTCAAAGTCCAAGTCCCACTCAGCCACACACACCTGTTTTGAGTACCCAGCAACAGCAACACAGGTTAACATCCACAGTGTTAGATATGACGAGTACCTCTGGTGCTGCTGCTGTATGTGCTGCACCTTTGACACCTAGTAGTAGTGGCAGTAGAATTACATCAACATCTAGCTCCAGTAGTAGTAGTAGTAGCAGAAACCACACATGACAGACAAAGCCAGGACAAATATATTAACAGCAGCACAGATGAGAAGGTGGAGGATGGCTGTGAAGAAGGGCTGCTACCATCTACCCCACTTGGGACCACTGCTATGACCAATAAGTAATGTGTGTCAATAACCTGAGAAGGAGGATAGAGTATGACAATGGTAAAAATACGTACGCAAATCACAACATGCCAGTCCTCCACCACCACCATTACAATACATATCTGCCACTTTGTAGGTTGTACTTTATTTTTTTATTACTTGATATCATAATAAATATGTGCCAGTGTCACTTAAGCAATAAAGTGTTGTGGGCAAAGGACAAGTGCATTCTGCATGTTAACACATTTTTCAAGCATATTTTGCTGTAGGACTCACAACTTTGACTTTCAGCCACTTATTTCTAAACTTCAGCCCTCAGAAGAAGTAATATTACAGTGGGAAATGTAGTACCTATAGGAAATATAGGTGAAAAAATGTGTTAAAATAGGCGAAAAATGTGTTAACATAGGCGGAAAATTTGTTAAATTAGGAGAAAAGGAGGACATTTTTGCATAGATGGAAAGGCAAACTTTTTGCAGGAAAAGTGAAAAATCAGCACAATTTCGCAAAAAGTCACGCGGGAAACTTTTCATACTTTTCGCCCAGTCCTAAGCATGTGAACATTTTGGAGCAGTCCTTTCATATACACATTGCTTAGATCAATGAATTAAGTACAGTGTAGGGAAAACAACATTAGTGTACTCCAGTTTCCTATGGATTTGGCATGCAGGGCTTTTTGACATTAAAGTCCAATAATGGCAGGGTGTGTTTGTTGGTTTGAAATACAGTAATCATAAGCTTTAGTGCATACCCTTGAGTCCAGTCAATGGATAATGCTAGGGTAGCTGCACTAGTGAATTCTGCCATTAAAGTCCAATACTATCAGGTTGTGCATACTGGTTTGAACTACAGTGATCATATACTGTTGTGTCTACCCTTGAGTGCAGCCACCGGATTTATGCCAGGGTGGCTGCACTGTTGAATTTGTACATTCACCCCACTGCATTTCACTCTAATGTTGATTGCTGACAAGTGACAAGGTCTGCAGATTGGATACAGCTCAAATACAAGTATTTTTATCTACTTGAAGCAGAACCTCACTTCTTGTGCCTCCTTACATGGAGAGGTAGTTGACTACCTTAGTATTATCTGACAGATCTGACCTACACAGCTTAACCATTTATGAGGGAAGCTGATTCCTTCAACATCCTCCATAGTGTTATAAGGGGTGGGCGAAACTTGTCGCTGTGTTCCCGTGGGAAATTTAGTGAAAACCACATTGTTATCTGCTTTTTTGCAGGAAAATCTGCTTTAAAACTAGCCATTTTTTCAATGACTAGAAAGTTTATAGCCATTGATATACGTTGTTTTCACTCTTCGCTATAAAAAGGTGACGTTTTTGCTGAAGGCAGACACAATAAAAGCAGCTACAGAGCGAGTAGACGTGCTGTGCTGTTCTGCTGTGATAGTTTGCAAAAATTGAGGCTGGAAAGGCACATAGTGACTGCTATGAGATATAAGGACCCTTATGTATCCACCGAGTCTGAGGAGGAGGAGGAGGAGGAAGTGACTAGCAGTACTGAACCAATGCTGTCCAGTCTCCCCAAATCACTCCAAGGGATCTTGGGGAATTTAAAGGGTAGGGAGGGAGAAAGGGAATGGGGAGGGAGGGAGAAAAGGGTAGTACTAGTGAGAACAGGACAGGTCAGCTGCCTGTGCTTGCTGCAAGATGTGCTGCCCCTGCTGCCAGTTCCACCATTGCTGTACTTGCAGCCACTAGTGTTGTACCTGCTGCCAGATGTGCTTCCCCAGCTGCCACTAGTGCTGAACCTGCTGCCAGTGCTGAACTTGCTGCCACCAATACTTTGCCTGCTGCTATTGTTTCTTGTAGTACTCGGGGGGGAGAAAATTATACCAAGTGTGATAGCAGGGGACCCTCTGTCACATTGCTCGTCACCTCCTCCAAGCAGCAGTGAGATGTCTGGAATAAAGCAGCATCATGTAGGGACTAGTGGTGGTGGTGTTGGAGAAGTTGGGGTGGAAGAGAAATTGATGAGCTTTTTATCAGAAAGTGAGAAGGAATGGGAGACAGGGATGAGGATGGGCATCCCCACCACCACTAGCAATCAGCTTTTGGAATTTGTGGAAATTGCAACTGGTCTAATTGCTGCTGAGATGAAAGGGCAGCAGGGTGCTGAGGAGCAGCAGAGTGTGCCCCAGACCTCCGTGGGAATGGGGTCAACAAGTACTGCGGGACAAGGACAGGTTCCACTTGCCAGCACCAGCAATACTCCTGGTCCTAGTTGCAGTGATACATCTGAGGCAGTAGCAGCAACACTATATGCTGCCATAAAAAGTGAAGGGGAATGTGAAGAAGAAGAAGAAAAAGGCCATTCTTCTCCACCTGTTCCCTATCCCTCCCCCCAGAAGTCATGGGTGTGGGACTATTATTCACTTCCAGAAGGCACAGCGCAGTCATCATCAACAACGGTTCAGTGCAAAATTTGTGACAAGTTAGTGAGAAGGGGAAAGGAGGGAGCACACCTTGGTACAACCTCGCTGATAACACACATGAAATGCAGACACCATGACATTTATGTCAAACATTTTAAAGCCAAACACCCATTACAGAAATCTAGCACCACTGTTTCTGTACCCCCTGACTCTCCAGAAAGGTGGAGATCAAAGAGGAGGAAGAGTAAAGAAACTCAGACAGACAATGGAAGTTCCATGACGAGCGAAACAACTAGCTCACCATCAACATCACCTTCTTCCTCTAGGGTAACAAGTACATCTCCTGCCAATCCACCTCATTCATTGTTACCTCCCCTGCCAAATGACAGCCAGTCTTTTGATGTCAGGAAATGGCAGTTCGTCTCTACCCATTGCACACTGTGTGGTGCACTGACCACTCATGTCAGTGTGGTGGAGGAGAATCGATATCAGGCCATCAAGCGGCATCTGAGGAGATTCCATTCCACAGAATATGCTAAGATAGAGGCAGGGAGGGTTCATCATTACTATTAAACTGTCAGCAAGTTGTCCTGTGTCCTTAGTGGGGTCTGGACAAGGGGTACAGTGACAGCGGCAGTACTTAGTTTTGGGTGTCATGTTTTTTGGATACAGTTGTGCTCCCAGTTGTTATTTACCACACACATACTGTGCACATTGCAGTTGCTAAGGAGACCAACTGATCTTGCTCTCAAGGGAAAAAATATATTCTATTAACAACACATCCATGATGATTTTGGAGGAGGGGCAGGTGGAGTAGATTGAATGGTCAACTTTTCTTTTCTCCACAAATACTGGGGGCTACTTATGCTGCTGCTACTGCCTCAGGTGCATCACTGGAGCCAGTTGTGGCAAATGGAACCATCATCATCCATCTTCCATGTTACTGCTATTGTTGATCCCATTTCCTTTCAGCTGCCTAATCATCCTGCTGCTTAAACAATTCAGCAGCAGCTGTACGAACAGCAGTTGCAACTCAGCAGGACAGTGGCCACTGGCCAACATGACCTGCTGGCATTAGGCCAGTAGGGCATTTTTATTTTTTTTCTCAGGGCTTGTGTTTAAAAATAAATAAATAAATAAATATAAACTAGTCATACAAAAAAATAAACAATTTTTGGAGAGTTTGTTTCTAACAAGCCTAAGTCCTACAAATCAAAGTTTCATTAGGGCTTGTGCCAAACAAGCTTAAGTCCTACAAATCAATGTTTCTTCAGGGCTTGGGCCTCTAATAAGTCTAAGTCCTACAAAGGCCTCTAACAACAAATCAGACAAATCATCCTCTACAAAATACTCTATCAATTAAAGTATCAGTCCACCCCAGTGGCAGCTTATGTCAGGGGGTTCCTGTCTATGTCACTTTAAATACGAATGTCTTATTTTATTGATTTATTTTTTAATTAACTGTTCCCCCAATAGCAGTCAAGAAACCCCCCCAAAACAAATTCCCTGTTCAAATGATTCATTCATTCACCAACACAGGCACCCTCCTCAGACCCCTTTATACCATGTCTTAGGTTTTTACTTTATTTTATTTTATTTAGGATTTCTTTTTTATTAAGTGCCCCCCAATCCCATTAAACAATCCCCCAAAAATCATCCCTGTTCAACTGATTCATTCCCCACACCCCACCAACACAGGCACCCTCATGCCCCTTTTATACTGTGCCTTTGGCAATAAAATATTATTTGTAATGTGTTGTGTGTAACTTCTATGCTCCCATTGATTCAATGGGTGGAAAAAGCAGAAAAAAGCAGAAGACTGGCACTTTTCGCAGGAAATTTTTTGCCAATCGGAAAGTGCCATTTTTTACAGATTTCAGTTTGAGGCGGAAAGTTTTGGCCATCCCTACTGATTATTACCCATTCTTAAATGCATAGATAGTGACGACTTTCCATTTCTTGTAATCAGGTGTTAAAAGCCCAATTTAAATCAGCTGGAATTTTCATTTATCCACTATGGTAAAGTTGGTATCTTACAGAATTACACCTCTTTACACTCCTATACAAATTACTCTTAAAGTTCTCAACTGAAGGACTGATTATTACCCATGCTTAAATAAATATATAGTGATGACTTTGTAGGATGATTGGACAGCAAGAATAGAGAAATGTTGATCTATGTTCTTGCCGGCTTATTGAGCTATCTTATTGAGCCCCTTTTTCCTAATGTAAGCCATCTCTTCTCAGATGTGAATCTGGTTGTAAGACCAGACAGATAACAGCAGGGGACAATCTTCTTTGTATGAAAACAATGAAAGCCCTTCCTCCCTTGAGGAGTTTTTCAGCTTTTTCCCTTATCTTAATTGAAGATTGTCCCTCTCTGCAGTCTACCTGGACACCTCCTTTCTGATATGGTTGAACAGGAAGGGGATACTTTGCTTGTGAATATCTCTTAAACCATTAAGGTTTGAGAGATAAGACTTATATCGTTCTTCATGTTTTTTTAATGCCTACAAAATAAAATAAAGATAAAACGAAGTATTACTATCCCTTTAAACTACCTATGTATAATGTTAACCAAAAGTCCAGGAGATGTATCATTAAGGAGATATTCACTTTTTTATTTCTTGGGAAGTGAAAGTGAGCATTTCCTACTACATCAGCATATGAAACATCACTGAAAACATCATTAGCATATGACTCACAAATGAAAAGCATAATTAGAATATGAAGCATTATCGGTACTGCATGGGTACCACAGTTAGCATATATTAGCATATGGTAACAAGTGTGAATATCTCCTTAACAGCACATTTTCTGGTATTTTCGCTAACATGACACAGACAGTTTTTAATGCAGTATTCAGATATGCAAATATGAAATAAGATAAAAGTTCAACTTTATGGGACTTTGACTAGGACCTCTTTGAACCCGGAGTTAATGCATGTGGTAAAGTTCCACATTAACATAGAAACACACCCCATGAATACATTAACTCATTAAGTGCCAGAGCGGTACTCAATGTTGCATACCCCTCCGGCACTCAAAAGGTTAATGGTTCATTATCCTGCATTTCCATATGGAAATGACTCAATATGTTGCATTTCTAAATGGAAATAGGCCATTGTCAATGTGATAAGTGAAAATTCATAAACCTGTCGAAGGCATGTCTGATGTCGATGTGGGCAGGATTTTGTTGGATTGATGGAGATATATCGAAGACTCTTTAGTGCATACTGTCAATGTGCCTTAAATACTTCTCTGACAGGACATCAACATTATGAGTAGGTATGGGAAAACACTTTCACCTTAAACCAAAATCAGAGAAAAATGGCACTTCCTGCTTGGCAAATAGTTTCCTGTGAACAGTGCCATTTTTTCCTGCTTGAAATCAATGGGAAGAAAAAAAATTTCCCACCACAGGTTTTCTCTACTTCTCTACAGGCATATAAAAGGGTGTCAGGCTCTCAAAGTCAAGCACTAGGTTTTGAGCTAGAGAAGATAGGCAAACAGAATCTTTTAGGTAGGACGTTTGTTCTCATTATAAGGGGAGTCTGGGGTAACTCTGGGGAAGAAGAAGGGAGGAAGGATGTTGACCTCAAATACCCCAAAATTAGATGTGACTGGCAAGACACAGGCAGCTGTGGTCCAGTTTGCTTGCTGATTGTGCTATTATTGTCTCAGTGTTGAGAAAGTCTGGGGAAAGAAGTTGTTGATTTTGTTTTTAAGTTGCTGTTTTTTTGGACTGACTGTGATAAGATAGGGTGGACATCTTAAAAAAATAATAAAAATAAAATAAAAATTGAATACAGAAATAATTAAACAAATAAATATATTAGGTGACAGACAGCTGACTGGGAGCCTGATGTGAGCTCTGTGGCTGAGGCAGACTAGATAGACAGCAGATGACACTGCAAATTTTGATGAGGGATAAGGCAAGACATCTCACTCCATCAGGTGTGTACTGTAGAGAGTAAATGCACACACAGTAGTTGAGTAATGTCCAGCAAACTCACAAGGGGGATGGGGAAAGGTGGAGCAGTGCAGGGACATAGGAGTAAAATGGTTGTTCAAAAACTGACTGCAGCAATGGTTGCTGCAGCATGTGCAATAAATAATGATGATCCCTCTCCTCCCAGGGTGCATACAGTTTGTCAAAGTCCCACCAATCACACCACAAAAGTCCCCCATCACTAACATACACATTTGCCACATTGTAGGTTGTACTTTATGTTTTCTTGACATTATCATGAATATGTGCCAGTGCAAGTTAGTGTTATGGGCAAATGGCAAATGCAGTCTGCATGCTAACACATTTTTCAAGGTATATGTAGCTGCATGACTCACAGCTTTGACTCTTGCCCTCAAAAGAAGTAATATTGTGCTTGGAAATGTTGTACTATAGGAAACATAGGAGAAAAATATGTTAGAATAGGAGAAAAATGTGTTGGAATAGGCTAAACAATTTCTAGAATAGGCGAAAAGGAGGAACATTTTGCATTAGTGAAAAGGAGAAAACTTTCAGGAAAAAAGAGAAAAGTTATCAGTTTTTTGCAAAGTCATGCAGGAAATTTTTCTCACTGTTCACCCAACCCTAATTATTAGCCAACTTTGAACTTACTGTATCTCCCTCATAGTATTTTTATTTTTATGCTCATTTTGATATGCCTGTCCAAGTATAGGAGGTGGGAAGGGGTGAAGCAAGAATTGTCACACCTAAATGAAATTGTTTTGAAAGATAAAAGTAATGTTACAAATAGATACATTTATCTCTTCCCTCCTATAGTCACTCCTTACCTCTTTGTTTACTTGTCTGTTATCTTTCAGTGGTTGTGATGGACATCTCCTCCTTTCCTGTCCACCTCTCCTGTCTAACTCTCTTTTCCAACTCTTAGATACTTAGAAAAAAAGGTATACTTTATTGAAGTGCATGGCAAGAAATTTTGTTTTGTTGAAATATTTGAGCAAAAAATGTAAACAGGTTTGTGGAAAACAAACTTTGCTCTATTTATATTTGTTTAGTCAGCATTTTGTTCAAAGTTTTCATTGCCAGATGAAATTCATTCAGCAAGGGCTGGACTGACATTTGAACAAGAGTCATTCAAATAAATTACATAAAACTTTGCCATCCATTCCTTCTGGGTTTCCATCAGGGTACATGCACAAATAATACAAATAAATATAAATTATAAGGACTTGAATTTTTATTTTATTTATTTTAGAATTTGCTTATGTTTACAATGAGTGCATCTAAAGAGCATGCCCATGAGCAGGGCACCCTCCCCCCAAAAAATAAATAAAACATGTTCTGATCTCTGAGAGAAAGGAAGGCAGCAGCATCTTTGACCTGATATACGGTTTAGGAGGAGGTGACAAAGACAATAGAAATTTGCCTTGCTCTACCACCACTACCACCAGCATCATCATTAGAACAATTTGTACAAACACATACAGCAGCATTGTATATGAGCTAAAAAAAGTCTGTAGAAGGAAGTACAGGTGTCTGGGTCTAAAAAAGAATGGCCATCAAAATAACATATACTTGACTTTGAGAGAAAAGATGGAAGCAGCATCATCTTTGAATTTGTTATATAACAATATAACAACAGTATAATATGGGAGTTAGGAGGTGATAGAAATCAGAGTTTTCAGTGTAGTGCCACCAGCATTAGACCAACCTGGACAGACACATACAGCAGCAGCATGGTATATAGGGTAGAAAATTAAATATATTGCGGACGTGCATATGGCTGTGTTGAGCAACAGAAAGCCCCCACAAAATAACATAAACTCATTTCTGAGAGAAAGAAGGGAGCAACAGCTGTCATGTTCCTTTCCACTGCTCACCGCTATGGCCAGACTGCCTGTGGCATCTCCCATCTCTTTGCTGCACCCTCTTCCTTGTTGTTACCAAATGCATCATATCTGGCACAAACCTCCGGTTTGACCCTTCTTATGCTGCTCACCTTTCCCTATAGCATTTGTTCCTTGTATCGCTAGCTGCTATATTATTGTTGTTCCTGACCTTGGCCTGTTCAGGGATTCTCCCTCTGCCTGCCAGTTCTGCTCTACTGATCTTTTTGCTGACCCTTGGCCTGTCCCTGGATTCCTCTCTCTGCTTGACAGTTCTGTCTGTCTGATATCTGTTTCTGATTCTTGGCATTTCTGCGGACTTTGCTCTGGCCTGTAGCTTGTATGTCTATCTCTGGCTGCTGACCTCCAGCCTATCTAGCACTTCCTAATCAGCTTATCTTGTTTTCTTCCTACAGAGTGTCCAGTTCTCTTCCTTTGGTATCCTGCTGCTCCTCCCAGTATCTTACCTGCTCCACTGAGTACTCTGCCTTCTCTACTGTAGTTTTGTTTGCTGGACCTATTCCAGGTGATTCCTCTTACCTTGTTCTATTTATTTATTGTAAAGTCTCTCCCTGGGGCTGGTGGTGTTAGTCCTCACTGTGGTATGTTATCCTAGACCTTCTTCAGCTCAGCTGAATGGTCTTATCTGGCTTCATGGTCAGCATCTTTCCATGGCCCAAGCCGCAGCACAACACACCGCAGGGGGCCTGCATTCACCAGCTATGACATCTAGCATCGCACTCTAGCCTTCACTCTACCAGCCCTTGTTGGAGGAGTCACATATTCGTGACCTCTCTACTTCCACATTACTACTACTCCCTCTGTGTTCTCACATACTTTGTGAGAACAGCAGCATCTGTGACTGTGTTACATGCATGACATGGGCTTCAGGAGGTGATGGAAGAAGGGAGCCTTGACATAGCAGGACCACCATCAGCACATGCCCAGTGCCTACTTGTGTGCAGTTGTGCACTATTGTTTAAAAAGAAATATAATTTGTTAATTTTAAATTAAATTAACGCACCCTGGAATAATAGGAGTAGGGGCTGGAGACAGCAGTGGAGTCTGGATGGAATGTGAAGGTGTGTTCCTGATTTTAAAATTAAATGAACACACACAGTATTAACAATATCAGCCATAGTTACTTGGGACAGCAGTGGAGTCTGGATGGAACCCACCTCTATTTGTGTGCAGTTAAGTTTGAACAGTAAAATGTATTTGTTTTTCTTTTTAAACATTATATTAACACAGAGTCTGGAATAACAGACATAGTTGTTGGTAGGTAGGTAGGTTAGCAAAATATAATTTGGCTAACTTACCTACCTAACTATTATATTTATTAGCTAACCTATTAGTTATTAGTAGTAGCTAACCTCTGGCTGCAGCTAAACTAGTAGTACTACAGCCTCACTAAAACTCTAAAAGAATATAAATGTAAAAAATGACTTATTTCTTCCAACAATGCAGGGAGATGATGATCACAAGCCTGTGACACACCGTTTCTTATCTGGCTGCTAAATTGCAAGTAAGGAAAACAAGCTACATAAGCTGCATCCAAATAACATGAGTTTGAGGGGTCATCTCTTTGGAGATCATGATTGTCCAGACTATAAAATACATCACAGATAAAGGAGATTTGTGAACTGTTGTAACAATCAATTACAACTTTACCCAAAGTGACTGTCCCTCCAATCCCTTCCAGGATATTCTGTGTATCATCACTTCTTCTCTCTACCTTCCTACACACAGTCTCTTCCCTCAGTGAAAGGGCATGAATGAATAATGAAATAATTAATTGGCTTCTAAGAAAACTATGAAATTGCCTTTAGATATTCTTTCACGTTGTTCACCTTCTACTTAGTATGAGGTTTTAATCCGAATCTCAGGACACACATGATTTTATGTTAAATTCTAATTCTTTATGAAAAGAATGCACAAGTCTGGTATACTTCGGAAAAATGAGACTGCTATAGGGTAACCCTGCTAAAGCTACTCTTTATGTTGTATATAAACTCCTGTATAGGTTACCAAAGTCAGTGTATATGTGGTTCTTTTGCTACCGATGAACAGTAAAAAGAGACACAGTTGTCAGAGAGTATTTATGTGTCACTGTACCTAACAGTGGACAGTGGTATAAGGCTGGATTGATAAACAGTGTACATGCGGTTCTGTGACTACCAAAGAACAAGGTGGAGGTGTCAGAGTGTGTGTTTAGTTTCCAGGTACCAGTGAAGAGTAGAACAAGGATGGGAAAACATACAGTATAAATGTGGTTATGTGTTGACAAGTAGAACATGGATGATTGTCAGAAATATTTTCGAGCTACTAGTTGTAAAAGCCTGGGATGTAGACAACATATGAATGAATCTGTGGCTATCAGTGGAATAAGGCAGCAGTGTTAGTGTATATATGTTTCTGTTACTAACAATGGGCAAAACACGAAATAATGTGTTAGGCTGTCGAGCATAGATTTTGTTGGAGAGCTGTTTCAAGTTTTTCACTCATCTTATGATTTTTTCCATTAATTAGCATGTATCAATTTATATTTTTAATACTTTCTTCTTTTTATCTGTTTAAATTATTCTATTCTTAATTTCTTCTCTTGGAATCAATATAAATTAATTTGAAACATAAACAGAGAAACTGTGTCAGTACTGACAAGTTGACTCTTCTTTAATAATTTTTTTATTATTATTTTTCAGTAAATGTTGATTCAAAGAAAAGTATACTGTATGAGTATTTTTCATCCTTAGCATGTCATGTCATAATATTTTCATTTCTCTAGAGGAAAAATAAATATAATGTAAAAACATATATTGAAAACCTATCTGACTGATAAAATTGAGGTGCCAAATTTCTTATGACATTATTCTTATGTAAACAGGGCAATTTATGTTAGAATGTGATTTGCAGTGGCCAATGGCAATAAACTGTCATGCAAGATTACTGTTTTGTTACTAGCATTTCATAAGTTATTTGTTTTTCTCAATGTCCCCAGATCTTATCTAAGTTATTCAGATAATGTCCTTCTTAGGTATTTACTATCGACAAGTAGAAGGTGTTGAGATGTTTTCTATTTTTATTTACACAACACATGTATTTTAGCATACAGTTTAATATTTTTTTTATAATACAATGATTGCATATATTTACATAAATATTTGATATCTGCACCAAAAACCTGATTGGTACTCCAAAAATTGTTCAGGTTTTAGTATATACTAGGGGCTTGATACTATTACCTCCGGTAAAACTGGTGTTAATAGTAAAAACAGACCACCTGATAAACCCACACATGTACCACAGCTATTCTATAGCTGGCGAGGTAAATGTAACAAGGAGCATTGGTGGCCAAAATGAATGCTCATTGTTATTTTTTGTTACCAAAATTTGTGCTAAATAGATTGAATTGTGGGAACATCAAAGGAAAAAAGCCAACTCTCGTTTGAGCAGAAAACAGTCAGTAATATAACACTTACCTGTCAACCACTGTAATTTTTTTCTTGTTTCATCTTCCTCTTCTTTCTTCTTGTCTTCTCTTCTTTCTTCATTCATGTTTAAAAAAAATTCTGTTAGTGCTGTCTGTCACTTAAAATAAAAAAATTAAGCCCCCCAAAGATGCAACTGTAAACCCTTTGGGCACCGGATGGGTATCCCTCTGGCGATCAAAGTGTTAAAATAGGTGACATCTTAGTTTTCACTTTAAAGAAAAATGTAATGTTTTCCCATTTCCCATTAATATTACTTGTGACCAAAATCTCCACCCCCACTTTGCCTCCACCGCTGCTGAATCCACTGGTGGCAAAAGGAATTTGGACTGGCGTAAACCCCCCTGCCCACCTTTTGTGGCGTTGCCCAAGTCAGGCTGCTGGGATTTATATGCCAGTTTCAGTTCAAAATAAATTGGCAGCCTCCAATTAGTGGGAAGTGCTTACACGGTGTGTGTGGGGGGTTTCACCAGTCCAAATGCCTTCCACTGCCAGAGGAGACAGTGGCGGCGGAGGCAAAGGGGGGAAATACTGCCCACATGTAATATTAATGGGAACATTTTAAAAACATTTCATTTTTCTTCAAAGCAGACATGAAGATGCTACCTATTTTAACCCTTTGAGTGCCTGAGGGCTACTCCTCCGGCACTCAAAGGGTTATTGATTGCATCTTTGTGAGGGCTTCATTTTTTTATTTTAAGTGACAGACAGCACTAAAGGAATTTTTTTAAACATGAATGAAAAAAGAAGAGAAGAAAGAACAAAGAAAAGAATACAAAGGAAAGAAGAAGAAGGTGGCCGCCACCCTGCTGGACATCAGGATTACTGGTAAGTTTTTATTTGACATGTGTGAACTGGTTTTAGATTAACCCTATGAGTGCCAGTTGGGTATGCAATGCAATATACAGAGTTGCATACCCCACTGGCAATCATAGGGTTAACCTTTTTCTATTTTTCAACCAGATTTCCAACTACCAGTGGTTTTTACCGTGTGTTAGTGACTCTGTGTATCCTTTTCATGGTACAGGATTTACGCCATGAAAACTGCATCCTTTAACATGTGGCAAAGTCACCGCATGTAATAGAATAGCAAAGTCTGTTTTTTCTTAACATGATGTCCAATGGGTGAAAATTTGGCATCCAGTGGGCATTTTTGTGCAGCAGTGGTTGTTAACAGAACAATTTATAGAATTGTAAACTGTGCTGTCAAAACTAGGGGTAGGCAAAAGTTGTTGCCGTGTTACCGCTGAAAATATTGTGAAAACCATGTTGTTATCTGCTTTTTTGTGAGAAAATCCACTTTAAAACTAGCGGTAAAAATGTTTGCTTTTTTTTCACCCATTGGCCAAAATTTTTCACCATTATTTCAATGACTAGAAGTTTCCACCCAATGATTTACGTTGTTTTGACACTTATAAAAACATGACATTTTCGCTGAAGGCAAACACAATAAAAGTAGCCAAGGAGAGAGATAAACATGCTGTTCTCTTGAGATATTTTGCAAAAAGTGAGGCAGGAGAGGCTCATAGTAACTCACTATGAGCAGGGTAAAAAATAACCAATGGAGGAGCTGGAAGGACCATTATGTGTCCACTGAGTCTGAGGAGGAACGGACCACTACTGTACCAATGCTGTCCAGTCCCCCTAAATCACCCCAAGGGATCTTGGGGAATTTAATTGGAAGGGAGAAAAGGGAATGGGAAGGAAGTGAGAAAAAGGAATGGGAAGGGAGGGAGAAAAGGGTAGTACTAGTGAGAGCAGGACAGGTCAGCTGCCTGTGACTGCTGCAAGACGTGCTGCCCCTGCTACCAGTGCTACGATTGCTGTACCTGCAGCCACTAGTGTTGTACCTGCTGTCAGATGTGCTGCCACTAGTGTTGAACCTGCTGCCAGTGCTGAACCTTCTGCCAGTGCTAAACTTGCTGCCAGTGCTGAACCTGCTGCCACCAATACTTTGCCTACTGCTAGTGTTTCTTGTAGTACTCGGGGGGGGGGGGATTATGCCATGTGTGAAAGCAGGGGACCCTCTGTCATATTGCTCGTCACCTCCTCCAAGCAGCAGTGAGATGTGTGGAATAGAGCAGCAGCACATAGGGAATAGTGGTGGTGGTGATGTTGGAGAAGCTGGGGTGGAAGAGACATTGATGGCCTTTTTAGCAGAAAGTGAGAAGGAATGGGAGACACAGATGAGGATGGGCATCACCACCACCAATAGCAGTCAGCTTTTTAAATTAGTGGAAATTGCAACTGATCTAACTTCTGCTGCTGCTGAGATGAAAGGGCAGCAGGGTGCTGAGGAGCATGATATTGTGTCACAGACCACCGTAGACATAGTGAGAATGGGGTCAACAAGTAATGCGGGACTAGGACAGGTTCCATTTGCCAGCAGTAGCAATACTCCTCCTGATCCTAGTTGCAGTGCCAAATCTGAGGCAGTAGCAGCAACTGCAGCAACATTATCCGCCACAGAAAGTGAAGGGGAATGTGGAGGACAAGGAGAAAGAGGCCATTCTTCTCCACCTGTTCCCTTTCCCTCCCCCCAGATGTCATGGGTTTGGAACTATTATTCTCTTCCGGCAGGCACAGTGAATTCATCATCAAAAATGGTATAGTGCAAAATTTGTGACAAGTTAGTGAGAAGGGAAAAGGAGGGAACACATCTTGGCACAACCTCCTTAATAACACATATGAAACACAGAACCCATGACATATAATCCAAACATGTTAAAGCCAAACACCTGTTACAGAAATCTAGCACTGCTGTTACTGTGCCCCCTGACTCTCCAGAAAGGTGGAAATCAAAGAGGAGGAACAATAAAGAAATCCAGACAGACACTGGAAGTTCGATGATGAGCAAAACAACTAGCTCACCATCAACATCACCTTCTTCCTCTAGGGTAACAAGTACATCTCCTGCCAATCCACCTCATTCATCGTTACCTCCCCCGCCAAATTATAGCCACTTGTTAATGTTAGGATATGGCAGTTCATCTCTACCCACTGCACATTGTGTGGTGCACTGACCACACATTCCAGTGTGGTGGAGGAGAATCCATACCAGGTCATCAGGTTGCATATGAGGAGATTCCATACCACAAAATATGCTAGGATTCTGGCAGGGAGGGTCCATCATTACTATTAAACTGTCAGCAAGTTGTCATGTGTCCTTAGCGGGGTCTGGATGAGGGGTACAGTGACAGAGGCAGTACTTGGTTTCGGGTGTCATGGTGATTGGATACAGTTGTGCCCCCAGATGTTATTTACCACACACATACTGTGCACACTGCAGATGCTGAGGAGACCCACTGATCCTGCTCTCAAGGGAAAAAATATATTCTAACACACCCATGATGATTTTGGAGGAGGGGAAGGTGGAGAAGATTTAATGGCCAACTTGTTATTTTCTCCACAAATACTGGGGGCTACTTATTCTGCTGCTATTGCCTCAGGCACATCACTGGAGCCAGTTGTGGCAAATGGAACCTTCATCATCCATCTTCCATGTTACTGCTATTGTTGATCCCATTTCCTTTCAGCTGCCTAATCATCCTGCTGCTGGTGAGATACCTCAGTGGTGAGATAGCTCAGTGGTAAAGTCCCTGACTATGGGGCCTATTCCAACCACAAGGTTGCAGGTTTGAATCCCAGGAGGGTCAACTCAACCTTTCATCCTTCCGAGGTCGATAAATGAGTACCATTAATTGGGTAATAATAACATCTATTATTTCAGCTGCCGATTTGGTTAATTCCGAGAGCGTGCGCTGAAAGCGCTTTGAGTCCCACTGGGAGAAAGGCGCTATATAAATACTAGTTATTATTATTATTATTATAATCAACTCAGCAGCAGCAGTATGAACAGCAGTTGAAACTCAGGAGGACATTTTGACAGTGGCTACTGGCCAACATGACATGCTGGCATTAGGCCAGTAGGGCATGTTTTTTGAAAAAAATAAATAAATAAAAGAAAAAAATCTAGTCCTACAAAAAAGTAAACAACTTTTTGGGGTGTTTGTTTCTAACAAGCCTAAGTCCTACAAATCAATGTTTCTTCAGGGCTTGGGCATCTAGTAAGTCTAAGTCCTACAAAGGCCTCTAACAACAAATCATCCTCTACAAAATACTCTATCAAGTCAAGAATCTGTCCACCCCAGTGGCAGCTTATGTCAGGGGGTTCCTGTCTCTGTCACTTTAAATACGAATGTCTTATTTTATTTTACTGATTTATTTTTTATTAACTGTCCCCCCAATAGCAGTCAAGAAAGCCCCCCAAAACAAATTCCCTGTTCAAATGATTCATTCATTCACCAACACAGGCACCCTCCTCAGACCCCTTTATACCATGTCTTAGGTTTTTACTTTATTTTATTTAGGGTTTCTTTTTTATTAAGTGCCCCCAATCCCAGTAAACAACCCCCCAAAAATGATCCCCTGTTCAACTGATTCCTTCCCCACACCACACCAACACGGGCACCCTCATGCCCCTTTTATACTGTGCCTTTGGGAAATAAAATATTATTTATTTTTATTTTATTATTGGCACTTTTCGTGGGAAATTTTTTTGCCAAGCGGAAAGTGCCATTTTTTGCTGATTTCAGTTTGAGGTGGAAAGTTTCGCCTATCCCTAGTCAAAACCACCATGGCTTGTTTTGAAAAGTAATGGGACTAATCGCATCAAGCCCTACGACTGTAGTTTGAGTTTTGTCACTTCTTTCTACATATTGTTGCTGGAGGCACGGGAAGCAAGTTACCCTGCACCTCATTGTTTACCTATGTAGATGAGGTGAGAAACATTTGAATTTCATCATCTGTAGATTTCCTTGGTTGGGTCCACTTTTACTTCAGTGTATTCAGGTGAAGATTATAGACAGTACAGGACTAAACAAATATTACTTGGAAACCAAGACAAAACAAGAAGCAGAAAACCATATAAGTACAAAAACTGAAAAAATATATTAGAGCACTCACTGTTAAAATTCTGGGAAGGGAAGAGTTAAAATATATATATCATGTAAATCAGATATAAATCAGATATAAATCAGAGGGACAACAATATACACAGATTCGATATAACTCAACTTGTCATACATATAATATTAAAAATATGAAACAAAGGGAATGAGAAAGAGGAGAGGAATATAAAGTCCGTTGTAAATCCTTGTCCAAATAATGAATCAAGGGAATAGTGGTGAATGAAATGGAGATCTAATCCTGGAAGTGGAATATTAGTATGTAATGAATGGAGATGAAGTTAGTAAATTAAATTAGTTCCCGTCACTCTGTGCAGCTGTCTGTTGCTCGGAGTCCTCTCGAGCGGGTACATGAAACAGAAAAAACAAAAGAGAGAGACAGCGCACCAGAGATCTAAGTGCAGTAAGTCTGATAATGGAAAAACACAACAAATGTGTACATAAATAAAACTAAATTTATTGTAACAATAATCAGGTAAAAGATCTCTAAGTAGATCGAATCATAAGATTCGTGCAGATATTCCCTCTATGTGTTAAGTGTGTTTTACCTGACACTTCATATTAATACAGGTTCCGTTTTTTGTTACTAAGGGGGAGTATGATTGCTCTTGTTTATAACTTTAGCCCTGTTCGCTACTCCATATCCCAATATTAGGAGGAACATTGTTCCCCCTTAACTCTATAGGATGTCCCATATGGAGTGTTTGCTGATTCGATTTGATACAATGTTGCATGGAATATTGACTGTACAGTAACGTGAGGTGTGGTACTTTATTTCGAATTCTCAAGAAATATTTGTATACACATCTCGCTTTACCAATGTGCCAAATATAAGCCTGTTTGTGAATGAGCCGGCTCAGATTGCTTATTGCGACGGAGCGGGTCCCGGCACGAGTCGGCAGTGAATAACTACAAAATTTTTAGCAATCATTGTCCACCTCTGAATAATGTCTGTTAACTATATAGGTTTTATACTCCCATTAGTATTCTCCATTATAAATATTATTATATAATTACACTTTTATTATCATTACTTTTTCATTTGCACCTTAACTAGGGAGTTCATGACTCTAGATGACCCCGAACCTTATTGGACATTCACTATTCAAAAGCCGCCCGCTATTTCGACGGCTCATTGAGTTTGATTTTTTTACTCAAATACAAATTCAAATTTTTATTCAAGTTTTTATTCCTGAGGAAGGAGCACAAAGGCTCCGAAACGCGTTGAATTTTACACTTGAAAGTATTTTTTGTATCATCAAAGGATAACTCTTTTTGGACTATCACGGACGGGAAAGAAGAAGCAGATCCCGTGGACCAGCCGTACACCACATCTGACCTATGCATACACCAGAGTGACAAGCGGCTCAGAGATAGACCACAGGAACAAGCCCAACGGAGAAAGGACTTCCCTAAACCCGATACGCTAGATCACAAGAAGGTTTCTGGTGAGCAGACTGTATGAACTATACTGTATATATTATTTTATATGCTTCAATATCAAGTATATATTTGGTGAGCATTCATTTAGAGGGGGGAGATTTGCAACGCTTCCCCTGTCACTATTGTCTTCAACAAATCCACTTATTTATGAACTCTGCCTCTCCAGGACTTTCCTCTATACAGAGCTTGTGAATTCTGCTCCATCAGTATACCCTCCGTTTATTAGTCTTTGAGTCTTACGATTCGATCTACTTAGAGATCTTTTACCTGATTATTGTTACAATAAATTTAGTTTTATTTATGTACACATTTGTTGTGTATCTCCATTATCAGACTTACTGCACTTAGATCTCTGGTGTGCTGTCTCTCTCTTTTGTTTTTTCAAAAACCATATAAGAACTGACAAAACCTCTACAAACAAATTATGTAGAAAGGAAGTGAGTTTATAAACGACAAGACTTATCCAGGAATGACTGTAGTTAAAACAGTTATAGATGACAGCTACAAATAGCTAACAGGCAACAATCAAGTGTACAGTCATACCACTACAACCAGAACACTTGAAATAGAATGGAAAATGCATTGAAGCCTCATGTAGATTAGAGTCACAGACTCAAAGAGTGGGCACTTTTTTCCAAGAAAATTGCACATTTTCTGCTTTTGTCATCTATATATTGCATTGATGTCAATGGTAGAACTAATTTTCCCTCCAAAGGCTGTGAGTATTTCTGTGGTTCTAGTGTAAAAGGGTGTTGGCTTCTCTCAGATGTGTCAGTCTTTGCTTGGGCAGGAGAGAGAAAGACCAATGAAGTGAGCTTTATTTGTGGAGGTGTGGATAGTTGTTTTCTGGGTGTAGTTGAGAAGAAGGAAGTGTTTACCACCCCAAAAGAAGTGTTTGAGTGCATGACAATCAAACTTTTATCAAATCCTTTTCCCTTGTAGCTCCTTATCGGTTCACTTTTGAAATGTCGCAATTGAAGCAAGTTGCTGTGATTAAAAGGGTGACATGAGAATCTTGCCTGGCATATAAGCGTGAGATTCTCATGTCGCCGCATGAAAGGTCGCTGCATGGCATGGTTTGTTAGCACTACAACTCCCATAATCCTTACCCATCTTCACTGCCAGCTATCAAAAACATACACACAGATAAAACATGTTGCACACGTTGCACATTACATACTGTAGACTTGTACATCCTGGCTAATTCCGTCAATATTCTGGCAACTGGGGACAGTTAGACAACCTGAGTGCCATGCATTGCAATGTGCTGGTGACCCAGTAGACTCGTCTCACTCAAATAGTTTCTGTAAGAAGCGACTATTTTCATCTCCCCAGACATCTTTCGTATCTCTCTTTGAATCATGACCCTCAATGATAATGTAAAACTACAAAGATTTGAGTGAGACAAGTCTCTCGGGTCACCAGCACATAGCAATACATGGCACTCAGGTTTTCTAACTCTTCCCAGTTGCCAAAATAGTGACAGACTTAGCCAGGATGTACAAGTCTACAATATGTAATGTGTAACGTGTAACATGTTTTATCTGTGCGTATCTTTTTGATTGCGGGCAGTGAAGATGGGTAAAGATTAAGGGAGTTGTAGTGCTATCAAACCATGCCATGCAAAGGCCTTTCATGAGAATCTTGTGCTTATATGCAGGGCAAGATTCTCATGTCGCCCTTTTAATCACATTGACTTGCTTAATGTGGCATGTAGCAGCACAATATTTCAAATGCAAGGTTTTAAAAGGATACCCTACTTATCAATGGAAGGCTCTGCTTTCCAGACTGCGCCACTTCACTTCTCTTGAGGTCTTCAAGTCTTGTTTAAAATTACAAACTGCAAAGAAAAACTCAATGCGCAACACCAAAGTGTACAAAAAATAAATCACCACCAATAATTAAAATAAATTAGAAGAAAATAGACTAGGCAGCAATGGAATATATACTAACAATGCCACTTTATGTGTTATAATTACAAAAATATTTATATTTCTTGTTTAAAATTACACCTGCTGAACAAGGCTTCAACAAGGTAGAAGGCACTGACTTCATACATCCAAGGCTCTTATAATTTACTTATGTATGCTCCCCTATCCTGACCTGAATTTGAGTACTGTATTCCACACTTAACCCTTATGTTTGCTGTATGTATGTATGTCTCACTCAACCACTTTAGATTGTAAGCTTTCAAGCAGGGAAACCCTTAAATTGTGAAAACCCTTAAATTGTAAAGCACTGTGTAAACTTGTAGCACTATATAAATAAAAATATTAATTAATTCACTCAATCATGCAGCCAGCCCGAGGATGAGTGGTGCAAGAGTACTGACAGATATCAAACAGTAGATCTGTGCATACTGTGATTTCTAGTGACTAGGGGTGGGCAAAAAGACAGAGAAATTTCCTGCAGGACTTTTCATGAAAAAACAATTTCCCACGTTTTTTACAAAACTTCCCTGCCATAGAAAATACAAAAAATGTTCTCCTTTTCACCACTGTCTATAAATTTCCAGTGAAAACTTTGCCATATTTTGTTTTCTATGACGGCAAGATTTCCCACTGCAATATTACTTCTTCTGAGGGCTGAAGTGGAGAAATAAATAGCGGAGAGTAAAGGTTATGAGTACTACAACCATATGTAAATTGAAACATTTGTAAGAAGACTAAATGTTATTGTCCTTTGCCTGCAACACTAACGGCCTGCTTAAATAACATTCGCACAACGATCCTTTGGCTTGGGATAGTCCAGCAAGGAGCAACAAGTGACATTAGTACTTTAAAGAAATATAGGAGGAAAATAATACCTGCAGATAACTCTATATTCCAGTAGTAATTGCCTTATTATGGGATAGAAACAAAGTATATGGGAATAAAGAACCTAAAGTGGATGTGTATATGTCAGGGAGTATAGAATGAATAGCAAACTGTAAATAAATGTGTACAGGGAGTAATATGAGTATAGCTGGTGTTCTCAGAAGCACCCTGCTTGAGGCAGACCCAGTCTTTGTATTGTATTTTGCTGCTGCTGGTCCCGAATGCTCAGATCCCTGAGAGAGACAATGGAATATGTAGACAGTAGAGTGTGGGTCGGCGCAACCAAAAAAGAGAAACAGAGTAATAGAGTACTAAGTGTAGTATTCTAATCAAAATCCAATGTGAATACAATATTCAAATCGCTAATCTGCAATATACAGTGGTCTATAGTTTAGTGGTAAATTGAGGTAACATATAAATACAAAAGTAAAAAGAGGTCTATGATAGCTAGTGCTCTACATATACTGTGTGGAAGTGGAATAACCAAAAGTACAGTATCAAACAGTGGGGAAAAAATAGAAAGGGATGTGCCCTTTCTTAAAGGAAATAGATAGGTAACTAAATATCAATATGTCAAAACACAGTCCGCCAAAGAAACAGAGTAACCTATGGTACAGATGTACCCTTACTTGAAAGTATCTTTGGATAGGGCCCGTAGCAGGATGAAGATGTACATCTGGTCCAGAATCAGGAGTCCTCTGGTGTCCTCAGCCCTACATACCTAGTGGTTCCCTCTGATCTGCGTCCATCTAGACCCGGTAGACTGTGCTTAGTGATGTGCAACGTGCAGTTCTTAAAGTTCAAGTATATATCCAAATAGATTGTCCTCCATGTTTCTCTTCAATTGAGAAACGTGAGAGTAATAGTGTCTCATATGCCGGAGTCCTCCATCATGCCGCAGTTGCCATATTTTGATGCTTCGAAATGCGGTGGAGTCTCTGGAATCTTGTATTGCTCATAAATGTGGCACTCGATCTGAAATAATTGTCAGTATGGTCATTGTTATATTTTCGCGATCTTGTCAGCACTTGTTTCAGGGTGCTGGATGATGGGATAAAAGGTTTCTTGTGGTGGTGAATAACCATATAATATCCAACACATTTCTCAAGGATCAAAAAAAAAAATGTCTACATTAGTACTTTAAAGCCTCTGTTTTCAACAAAAGAAAAGGACTGTCAACTGCTAACATTTTGGAGCTTTTATTATTCTATAGGTGTAGTTTTGCATTATTTATATGCAGATTTTTATTTCTTTATAAGAACTTGATGTCGGAAGTAGAAGAACTGTGTAACTTAATTGCTTTAATAACAGAATTTGCTGTGGTGATATGTATTGACATTCTATGATCTTGTCATCTCCAAAAACAAACTTAGAGTCATATTCCTCTTCATCAGGAGAAGAAAATCTTGGCACACTGGTGGACACATCAACAGTACTTTTGTTATGTACCCATAGCCTTGGGAATGCTGCTGCTAGTTGTGGCACCTCTGATGGTGTGTCTCCCAGTCAGACTTGTAGTTGTGCTTCATGGTGGAACTTACTGAGGAGGATCCTAAGTGTCAGCCTGCTTTCCCCTGCTCACTAGCTTCTTACACAGACAACAGAGAGCAACATGTTTAGCTTTTGGATGCTGAGTGAAGTATCTCTATACTGTGGACTTCACAGACTATGGAATTCCTGAGAGGCTGCTACTACTACTACTACCACTACTGGGGCTGGATGTTGCTAAAATTGTACTACTACTAGATATCACAGGTGCTGCACGTCTAAGAGCAGCAGAGGCTGTGGATTCTGATAACCTGTATTGTTGCTGGCTATTGAACACTGTTAGTGTGTGGGTACATGACTGAATGGGACTTGGACTTGGAAGATATCCTTTTGAAATGTCACCTTCTATTTGGTGAACATCTAAAGGGCAACATCATAATGTCACTTGCAGCAAAAGGCCGACACCAGAATGTCACCCACTTAAGGGCCGACATGCTCCTTAGCCATGTAAAACCGTATTCCAAACTAGGTGGTGTCTTTCTGTATTGACACTAAGTATCTCAATGCCTTGTAGTCTGATATCCCTCATGGCATTCTAGTCTAGCTGTTTAGTCAGTATAGACACAAACTCAGACAGGCTAGAGATATCTACTGACTAAACAACAAACTTAGAATGTGGTTTTATATAGTGAGGGATATCAGACTACATCATATTGAGATACTTAGTATCAATACAGATGGACACAAGGTGGTACGGATTGGCCTCGCAAACTGATTACACAGCTAGCTTACAATGCGCTTTTACATAGCAAAGGAGTAGATTGACCCTTAAGCGTGAAAAATCAGAATGTCACCCTTTTGATGCAGGTGACATTTCAATAGTCAAAAAAAATAAAAAAGAAAGAAAATGACCCAAACAGCACCAACACCCCCTCTCAGTCCCAGGTGAACTGTCAAACCATGAAAATCAGCATGTACTGAAAAAGGGAGAAATAACGGGAAAAAAAAGAAAAACTTAATAAAACCTAACTTTTATTATATACACATAAAACTAGGAATTAATTCCCAAATATATAAAAGAATATACGTGCAAATTTATTAAGCTCAATATCACAGCAGTCAGACTAAACATTAAATGTTTAATATGTCTCAAACACTTCCACTATAAGACATGTCCCATATATATCTAACGTCATTTAAAACATGAATAATAATTAATCCCACTTGTGTGTAGGATATATCTTCATGCCTCTATATGGTCAGTATAGCATTAAATAATCATATATAACAGCAGCTACCCATTCGGGTTTTCTTCAAAAGATTGATTCAATAATATCATATATATCAGAGGTAGACAATACTCGGAAGGGTAAGGTGTATATTATAACAACGTTCACCTTTCTCCACTCTCCCCATATCACATCCATACATATATATTGCAGCAAACAGATTATATAGGTTATTGGACAGATAATCAGATAAAGTGTAATAAATTCTGTTCATCCAAATAACCACTAGAATTGCCTATCCTTATATATCTTAATAAGGAGGGGCAATGTTCAGGAGGGGACTGTGTATAATAAGGGATTACTCAAGCATTCGTAACACCCTCCACCATCCCCCTCCCTATGCCACCCCCACTCGCATATGTGTCCATGTTGGACTATAAGATATATAGGCAATACACTGTCGACTGATGTTATCAATCCAAATGGATACAATGACCCATTCGCTGCCAGAAACCCAATAGTAATATACACTGCTGTCTATTCACTATAAATAATACCAAGGCTAACTGACCATAAATACCTAATGGCTGAGACTAAAGCTAAACCGCCGGACACTTCATGGTGCCCAGTGATGCACTCAGCGGGGAGCATCGGTCAAGCCGCCATCAAAAAAGTGTGGCAGCCACTAAAGTACCGGCTTATATCCCAGAAAAAACGGAGTGAAAAACGCATAAAGAAAATAAGGCTCTCTGCTGCTAAACAAACATAGATGAGCTAGTATAATCTCCAAGTGTCAAAGACATAACATGTTCCTGACGTACGTTTCGCAACTAATAGCTTTATCAAAGGACACCGGCCGCTTTGACTCGGACGGTAAAATATCTTCATCCCCTCCCCCTATTTGGAATCACTAGTTCTAATCGGATCTTTCATGTGTCCATCTCATCAAAAACCTACTCCTTCTTAATGATCACATTGATAACATAAATAAACATAATTGTATCAAATTCATTTGTTTGATCCAAAACAAAAAGGATATATGAGATCCTTGTATGTACATCGATCTCACAATCTATTATATAGCATCAGAATCTAAACGGATCATATATTTATATAAAACAAGACATGCTTAACATAAGAACGGAATTGTATCATAATCTGTTATACAGTATCTGTGCCAAAAGAAATCATATATGCCCACAGAAATAATTCCGATATGTAAACAGGATAATACATTTATTATGTTCATAACCTAAAAAGGTTAAAATATCGATCTCAGTCCATAAAGCTCATTTGCATACCACAAAACTAACTACATATACAACTATACATGGGAATTTCAATATATTAAATTTATAAGATATTCACCATCCATAGATTAATAGAATCATATACTTTCAATAACTCTAATATCCGTTAGATGTGAGCTGATAACGGCATTCCCTCATTTAAACCATCAGGTAATAGGCTATTTAACTGAAATATCCATTTGTTTTCTAACTGTAACAACCGTCTTTCATAGTCTCCCTTTCGTATACCAAGAGAGACCTTTTCCAAAACAATTACTTTTAACTCCTTAATTTTACTGTCATGAATTTCTAAAAAATGTCTAGCGACACTAGTTAATTTCTTTTTCTTATCCAAGTCTTTCTTTGCCCTAAGGATATTACAAATATATATATCTCTTATAATATCTCTTAGTTTACGAGAAGTCATGCCCACATAAACTTTCTGGCATGTACATTTAATTGCATACACCACATTTTGAGAATGACAGTTGGCATAATGGTTAAATTGATACTTATGCCCAAATCTGTCAATGACAAATTTGTCATCTCCAATATGTGGACATATATTGTAATTCCCACAGCCATATGTACCTTTTAAATAATTAGATTTAAGTTTTTTACTTATAAAATGACTTTTGGTGAGTCTATCCTTCAAATTAGGAGCTCTCCTACTAGTCATCTGTACCCTATCTTGCAGCACCTTTTTTAAATCCTGATCTGTTAGCAATATCTGCCAATGTCTATTAAATATCTTTCTAAGATCTTCCCATTGGTTATTATATGTACTAATGAACCTAATGTTCCTTTCCCCTTCATTTTTTGTATCTTGTCTTGCAAGAGGGCATGTCTGGGGGTACTATTAGCACGCATTTCTGCTCGTTTGATTATATTGTTACCATATCCCCTCTCTCTAAATCTTTGTTTCAATTCCTGGGCACAATAACGATACTGAGAATCATTTGAGCAATTTCTGCGTAATCTTAGGAATTCGTCGGTAGGTACTGAATTTATGACGGATCTTGGGTGGAAACTATCCCTATGTAGGATAGTATTAGTGGCCGTGGGTTTCCTATATAAATCAGTATCAATGAAGCTCTTCTTATTTTTGGGGATTGTTAAATCCAAGAAATTAATCTTATTATAACTATACTCCAAAGTTAATCTTAGATTTTGTTTGTTATCGTTTAGTCTAGATACATATTCTTTGATTTTATCCTCACTATCATCCCAAAGTATCAACAGGTCATCAATGTATCTATACCAAATCAGAGCATGATGGCTCCATTCTGATAAACAATCTCCAAAAACTACTTCATGTTCCCAATAGCCAAGATATAAATTGGCATACGTAGGGGCACACGCCGCCCCCATTGCAGTGCCCCTAACCTGTAAATAAAAATGATCATGGAACACAAAGTAGTTATGTGTTAAAACAAACTTTAATAACCGTAAGATAAACCTCCTTAATTCAGGGCTCACTGTATCATCCCTGTTCAAAAAGAAGTCAACTGCCCTTAGACTTTCCTTATGTCCTATGAATGTATACAGTGACTCCACGTCGCAAGTAACAAGCAGCGTGGAGTCATCATCCGGAAGATGATCCAATTTTTTCAATACATCACCCGTATCCTTGACATAAGAAGGAAGTTCCAAAACATATTTCCTTAACTTATAGTCAAGGAATTGGGACGCTTTTTCACACAGGCTGCCCATTCCAGACACAATGGGTCTGCCTGGTGGATTAAGCAGACTCTTGTGTACTTTGGGCAGCATATATAAAGTAGGAATCACTGGATTAGTTATCATCAAAAATTTACTCTTATTCCGGCTTATGATGTTATTATTGGAGGCTTCCAAAACAATCTCACCATAAGTCTTAAGGAAGTCATCAGTTGGATCAGAGAATAATCTCTTATAACAATTTGTATCATTGAGTTGTTTATTGGATTCAGTCATATATAAGTTTTTTTGCCATAAGACCACATTTCCACCTTTATCAGATGGTTTCGCAATAGTATCTTCCCACCCAGCTATTTCATTAATAGCATACTGTTCTTCCTTCCTCAAATTATAAGGACCCTTTTTGCATGTAAGTGTTATTACATCTCTCATTACTAATTCAGCAAAAATGTTAACAGATGGACATACATTAACTGATGGGGTAAATAATGATTTAGCTTTTAACTTAAAATTCTCATTTGGCATATTCTCTCTCATCAAATCCAAAAGATCTTCTAATATAGGTTCATTTGGACTATTGATCGGGGTATTAGTATATAGTTGTTCAGAAACACATCTCATATCCATACATCCTATTCGATTACCTTGTTCATTATCTGTGTTATTAAAATATTTATAGAACAACATTTTCCTACAGAACAAGAATAAATCTTTATAGACTTCAAATTTATTCAATATATGTGTCGGCGAGAAGGATAGTCCTTTATTAAGGACCATCAAGTGTATAGGGGTAAGTTGGTGTTCCGTTAAATTAATGACAGTCAGTGGGCTCTCCCCATCTGCTGGCCCCTCTGACTGTCTTGTCGGTACCCCAATACTGATCTGTCTCTCAGATCTCTTCCTCCCACCCCTTCTGATCTTTCTCCCATGTTTCGATACTTTCTGCGACCTCGACCCCGCCTTGCGCGTTGTCCCAAAAAAACAGAATTGGGCAATGTATAGGTTTGTGATCCCTGAGAGGTCTCAGAATTAGTATTTTCAATGTCTGAATATTCTGACTCTGATTGATCAGTTTCTGTCATATTTGATCTAATATCAGTTCTTGACACATTTTTCCATATATAAATGTTACCTTGTTCGTAATCTTTCATGTCTCTAAGGAACTTATTCCTCTTTTTCTCCAAAACTCGTTTCTCAAAGGTATCTATTTCCATATTGAGTTTATCAATCTTACTTTGTACATCCATTTCATTTATAGCCATCAATTTTACCTCAATATCAACAAGTTGCTTAGAATATTTCTCTTTATTAGCCGTTTCATGATCCGATAATATTAACATAAGTTCCCTAGAGCATTTATTCAGTGCATCTTCCCATCTTTTATTTAGAATCTCATTATCAAAATTGACAGATGGCATCAATTTAATCCTCAATCCCCTCGGAATGACATCCTTAGCTAAGTATTTATCATAAGATGATTTATTCCACCATGCCCTCATCAATTTCATATTTATTTTTTTATACTCCATCAGTATGTCCTTGAAACTAGTGTTTTGACCATTAGATATATTTCCTGTCACGTCAAATATATAATCAGCTTGAGCAGCCGATTTATCCTGTCTATTAGTAAAACTGAGTACACTTAGATTAGCCATCCTGTTATTTCAAGGTGTGCTCTTCACTTATATGAGATATCCCTACAGACAGGGACTAAAATATTATATAAAAAGACAAAAGTGTGGCACTACCTATACTTAAGTATCTTGAGAGGAGTCACTAAGACTAAGTGATGTGCTAAGTCACATTACATAGAATAATCAAAAAAAATAAAAAAGAAAGAAAATGACTCAAACACCACCAACACCCCCTCTCAGTCCCAGGTGAACTGTCAAACCATGAAAATCCGCATGTACTGAAAAAGGGAGAAATAACGGGAAAAAAAAGAAAAACTTCATAAAACCTTACTTTTATTATATACGCATAAAACTAGGAATTAATTCCCAAATATATAAAAGAATATATGTGCAAATTTATTAAAGTGTATATTAAGCTCAATATCACAGCAGTCATCCTAAACATTAAATGTTTAATATGTCTCAAACACTTCCACTATAAGACATGTCCCATATATATCTAACATGCCATTTAAAACATGAATAATAATTAATCCCACTTGTGTGTAGGATATATCTTCATCCTTCTATATGGTCAGTATAGCATTAAGTAATCATATATAACAGCAGCTACCCATTCGGGTTTTCTTCAATAGATCGATTCAATAATATCATATATATCAGAGGTAGACAATACTCGGAAGGGTAAGGTGTATATTATAACAACGTTCACCTTTCTCCACTTTCCCCATGTCACATCCATACATATATATTGCAGCAAACAGATTAATATAGGTTATTGGACAGATAATCAGGTAAGTCGTAATAATAATTAAGATATATAAGGATAGGCAATTCTAGTGGTTATTTGGATGAACAGAATTTATTACGACTTACCTGATCTTAAACCTTTGAGTGCCAGAGAGGTACACAATGCATGCAAAGCAATGCTTTGCATACCCCTCTGGCACTCAAAGGGTTAATACCTAAATATTGAAACCCAGAATTATTCTTATCATACTGATATTTCATCTGAATATCTTCCATTTCAACTGGAGTCATTATTAAACATGGCTATCGTTTTCTTCAAATTTAGTTTCTAATTCGACAGTTTACTATATGGGTGTCAAGGTTTTGCTGAGCAGCTCTATTCTGCCTATTGATTCTGATGTCTGAGCTAATCTAGTGCTCTGCTATCCACTGCTACTGTCTTCTGAGTTTCTGGCTCAGGCTGATCAGCTGACCTCTCTGATTGCTCACCTGACTGTTATCAGCCAACCCTCCCAGAGTATTTAAAGCAGCTTGGCTCACTTCCCTATTGTCCTTGTGTTTGTTTGCTGACCTGTTGCTGCTGGCTGCTGTGGATTTTCCTGCATTCCTGTTTGCTGTGTTCCAGACCCTTGGCTTGTTCCAGACTTTGCTGACTTCTGTGCTTCTGACCTCTGGTTTGTTCCTGACATCGTGGACTTCTGTGCTCTGGACTCCAGCTTGGCTGATAACCTGTCCTGGTTCCTGACCCTGGCTTGTCATTTGGTTTATGCTCTTGATTACCTTTCTGTGTCCTGTCTGGTTCCTGGTCCATAACAATTGGCCTATATCTTGAATCAAATGAACCAAAAAATTCCCAGGTTCCGTCACAGTGATGAGGATGTCATCTGCATACATCAAAATTTTTAGCGGCCCATCTACCGTTGGAAACCCTTTTATCTCCTTATTTGCTGTTATTCTTATAACTAAAATCTTTGCCTATAATATGAACAAGGTAGGGGACAAGGGACAACCTTGTCGCGTCCCATTCTTTAGCCTAAACCATTCTGCACTAATGTTTGGACCAATAGTTCTCGCTGTAGGCGATGCATATAGGGAATTAATTGCCTCATATATCCAGCCATCCAGTCCATAAGCTCTTAAAGACTGGTTCATAAAGCCCCAACTGACCCTGTCGAAGGCTTTCTCAGCATCCAACGACAGGGTCAGTAGGGGCATCTTTCTCTTTCTATCAATATCTAACATATCTATCAGTCTCCTTATATTGTTACTTGCCTCCCATCCTGGAACAAATCCAACAAATCACTGTGGATCAGGTCTGGGAGAACACTCTTCAGCCTTTCCCCCAGAACTGATGCGAAGATCTTCACATCCACATTTAACAGTGATATTGATCTGTAATTCTATACCACTATTGGGTTCTTACCTAGCATTAATATTGGCAAAATGTTGGCTCTCTGGGCCCGGCGTTTTATTTTGAGCTAACTTATCTATTATAATCTGTATCTCTGTATCCGTTATCTTCCTATTTAAATATTCTCTCTGCTGTGGAGTCACTGTTGGTATATCCATATTTGACAAATAATTTAATATCTCTGGACCTGAGTTTGAGGAGGGCAAATTATATAGATCTTCGTAAAACCTATTAAATACCCCCCCCAATCTCTTTAGGAGACCTATAGACCTTACCTTCCTGTATTAACTTATCCACCCTATTCAAAGCCCTCTTTTTTTTTTTTTTTTTTTTTTTTTTTACTGGTTGGTCATAGTTTTATCCACTCTGTTTTGCATGGAATAATATTTCATTTTTAATATATCCATATTCCTTTGTACTTTTTTTTATGACTCTCCCTTGAATAACCTCTCTCAGCCTATCGATTTCCTTTTGTGAGTTTTTACAACCCTCTATTTTATTATCTCTTATCAACTTAAATAACTTACTATATAAATCGATCAATGGAGAGCCTCTTTTCGTATTTATTCTCATAAGTTTAATACAAAGTCCTCTCATCACAGCTTTATAAGCACACAATAATGTTATGGTATCCATCTCCTCAGTTACATTCTCCTTAAAAAGACATCTTATACAAATAATCCACACTATCAGTGTTCTGTAAAATATAATCGTCTATACACCAATTATTTCTTCCCTGCAATACCCGGGTCTGCTTCAACTCCATATCATGATCTGACAGAATACATGGTTTTATTTCTATCTTGTGTATTTTATCTATTAACTTAGGATCACTGAGAATCATATCAATCCTGGAGTGTGTGGAGTGAGCATATGAAAAGAACGTAAAATCTTTTGTAAATGGATTTCCCAGTCTCCACATATCGTACAATTTAAATTCTTTAATCAATGTATTCCTTGCAACTGCTTGTTTAGTTGTTCTATTATCCGCTTTCTTATATTTCACATTTCTCTTATCTAACACCACATCTGATACACCGTTAAAGTCCCCTGCAACTATCAAGGTTCCTTCGGCTATTTTTTTTTACTTTCTCTAGTATCTTACTTAAGAGTCTTACTGTGTAAACATTTGGCAGATACACATTTACTAAAGTATAAGGTTCACCAATTATAGTACACGCCACTTTTGTATATCGACCTTCTTCATCTAATTCTTGATATTTGATGTCAATACCGAATGATTTCTCAAAGAAAATCCCCACCCCTTTTCTCCGAGGACAGTGCGGATTGTACCACTATTGGGTAATTTTTCCCCCACCATCTATTTTTATCCATCTGTATCCTATGTGTCTCCTGAATCATATCTATTTGTATTTGCTCTTTCCTTAAGAAATCGTTGAAAGCCCTTTTTTTTTGGGGGGGGGTGAATTAAGGCCCCGCACAGTTAGAGATGCAACCTTTATCATCTTCCTTCACCTGTCCCCTATATAACTTCCATTTGAGCCTTTTCCCCGCTGGTTGCCCTGAATCTAGACGTCTCCTACCATTTGCTATACCACACACACATATAACAATATTTATAAAAACAAACACAAACCCTCCTCCCCTGGTCTGTCGAGGGGTCCAGGAGTCACCCCCCTCTCTCCCTCCTGGACTCCAACTCCAGTGAATTCTCAGTTCATCAAAGCAGGGAGAATTGCATGGCCCCATAATTCATTCCCTATCCCCAGGAGTCAATTTTAATTTAGCCCTTATTTCCGAGGCAGTGCTGCTAAAATATTGAGGACACCTCAAGGTCTTTCTCCCCAACTGGGGGGACTCCTACCCTGCCTCAAACTACTAATCAAACCTTCCCTAATACCTCCTGTGAAGGTCAAATGCTGTGCGGCGGTACCAACCACTGCTCTCCACAGGGGGAATTCCCAGTCATCTGACTGAGCTCCACCCCAGGCCTAAACAGCAGCAACCCCCACTCACCACCTCCAAGCACCCATTCCCCCAAAAGAGAAGAGGAGAAAAAAAAAACACAACTTACTTAAATCCACCCATGTGAACCCACATTACTTATAATACTACCCCACACAAGGTCGCCTACAACTATACTACCCCCAATAATCTCCCTTCCCATAAACTCCTATATTATACTTTCTACACCACTATATTATCATCCTAAACTAATTTAACTTCAGTGCACTGAAAACCTACCACTTCACACACTACAATGTGCTACCATATTTAACATGATCCCTTCTCAAAAAATACAAAATTAAGCAACCCCATGAACTCATACTACTTTTACTTCTACCTCACACCAACACTACCCAAAAAATAGTGCTACCCCGTTATCCTGATAACCTCCCACTTTACCACTATAGTGAACAAAATATCCTCAGCTAAATCCACACTCCATGTCGTGTTTCACAAAAAAAATTAGTGTATTACATCCTATTACCTCAATTCAACTTAATCATAAATCTATCTATACATACTATCTCTTCTTTCCCTTACACATATCCCCTCCCCTTCTTTCCCTTTCTTTCTCTCCTCCTTTCCTTCCTTCCTATCCCCTTTCTCTTCCCACTTCTTCATTCTTCATTCTCTACTGTCTTTCCTTCCTGCTACCTACTTCCAGTTCTTCTCTTTTATCCTTACCCACCCATTCATCCTTTCCTTTTAACTCCTTCTATTTATTTTCCTCTTCCCTTTCCTTTCCCTACCTACTCTTCACTTCTTCCTCATTTCCTTTCCCCTATCCTCTCCTTTTTTCATCTCCCTCTCTCCCCTTTTTCCTTCTTAGAGATTAACTCCTTATATACCAAACATCCTCAGAGGGCATTACCAAACATCTCAATGATACAGCTATACCTTCAAAACACAAAAATAATAATATATCAGCGGAGCTATAATTTTGGAACTGTCCTATTGGGACACAAGGGGCAAACAAGAAACTACCACTATCCACTTACCCATGTAGGGCCCCAACCCCACCCAGGACAAGATTAATTACAATGTTACATTGTCTGTAAGATGTATCTCATGTATGCTATGAGCCTGTGCTGTGAAAAAATGTATCATAAAGTTTAGCAATTTAGCTGCCTTCTGTTCATGTATTTTGCTCATTTGCCTACCGTTCACTGCTCATCTGAACACTATGCAGTTGAGATGGGGTGGTTCACTTGTTCCACAGACAACTAAATAACAGCATTGGTCAGTTGAAATGATACAGGACAATATCAGAATGTACTTTTATGATGTTTTTTGTGATAATGGTTAAGTAACATATGCTACATCTGTAAATGCATCTGAAGAAGACTTTCAAGGAAGGCATAATGATGTATAAACCTTCCAAGGCATATAAAGCATTTCACTCTCACTAAATACCCAATGCAAGTGTATTTATGCAAACTGCATAAATTACACAGTATTACATATAATTATATATCTATTTGTGTGTTTAAGTAGTGACAAATTACAGTTTTACAAAGAGACTCCCATTATAAACAAACCATAATTATGATGCAGTTCCTGTGTGTCAATTTAGTCACAGTCAGTGGTCTTTCTAACAGCTGCATCCTGGGCACTGTCATCAAAGAATGTTCTGCCATTAAGATTGACAATCTTCCTTTTTAGATTCTTGCTAACATTTGTAAAGACACTTGATAATGAAGAACATGTAAAATATTAGCAATATTAATACATTTTTGTTGTGTTCTATTTGTAAAAAAAAAATAGTCACTCAATGTATTTCCAAACAAAATGTCATAGATTTATCAAAAAAAATTCAAAAGATGTAAGATCTTTTTTATGATGATTAGAGAAGTTGTATTTTTTCTTTAATAACAGACCCCCTTTAACCTTTTGAATGCCAGAAGGGTTTTCTTGATGCTTGAGAAATGTAGACTTAAATTTCTATGTACAGTATAATTCTAGATATTTTATTTTGAAGAGTGTGTCAGTGTATGCTGTGTCATTATACATTGTCACTTGGTAGTTCAGACTGCAATGTTGATGTTTATAGGAATCAGTACACCCCTTCTCAGTTCATAACCCCTTCCAAAGTTACTGTAATTTAGCAATTTTTGAAGCAAAAATATTTATAGCCCATATACAAAATGGTTCTTAATTACTCTTTCCTTGGATCATTTTCTGTAGCTGATGATGATCTAAAAGTCTTGGTGCCTTAGTGTACACACTGGGGCTACTAGAACTGAAATGATGCTAACTGCCTTCAAACCAAATGTATCACCTTGTGTGGTTCCAGAGGTGTAATCCACTGATTGCTATCAGATTGTTGAACAAGTGTAGGGAATGTGTAGTGTGTCAAAGATATGGCGGTTCCTCCATGGTAACACATGCAATGAATGGAAAGGCATTGTCGTGCTACAGTAGAATGTCAGGAACATTAGAAAGAAACAATCTAATGATGGGGTTCAGCATACCAGAGGTGTGTGAGGTGCCTGAATGTGTAGTTGGGTGTGTGTCTGCAATGTCTGCAATCCATCATCATTCTGGGATCTGGTCCATTATTTTATTGTATAATACATGCTTCAGCATAGCATATTGTTGCTGATTATCATTCCTCCAGAGCATTGTCGGGCTATTATGACATCCTACACAATACTGGAATGTATCACTGAAGAGCATGAATTACCATTGGCATCAAGATTGTCACCATTCTTGGCAATGGGTTCACAATAACAGTAGAGATAGACTTTGACATGGTTGTCCCACACAGAGACCAATTGTTGTGAAATGAAAGTTAAATGGTTTGTATTGACACAGAAGGACTAGTGGCTCTCTTGAGGTAATATTTGAGTATTTTTGCTTTTCCCAAAGGGGTCCCTCAGTGCCATTTTCTGTAGCTGATGATCCACACGAGTTGTAATCTGTAATTGTTAGTCAGTACCTGGCTGTTGAAAGGCATTGCTGCACCATTCTGTCATAATGGCTAACCCATATGGCAATGTCTAGCATGGAAAATTCAGCCCGCTGCAGTTCAATAAGGCTGTGCTTCTCATGTTTGTCAGCTGACATATTCTTGATGTCATAAAGCATCCTACAGTCTTAAATTCAATATTAAATGTATTTTACAGCTATCAGCCAGTCTGGCCAGTTGACTAAACTATACCCATCCAAACCTATTATGAATGTGACCCACTGACATGGGCAGTCTTTTGCATAAGATTTGCATAGCTCTACATCTCCTCTGTTTTCTAATGTTTTGGTATTAAGACATATACTGTAGTTATAAACATCAGATATTTTCAAATCATAAAATATGTCAAACTATGTGTTAATGTGTTATTAAAACAAACTATGATTTTACTTGGATCCGATGGGGGGGCCTGATGAGGCCCTGCCTTAAACTTTTTTTTTTTTTCATTTTTGTTTTGAAAAATTAAAACAAGTACTGTCTGCATATTCCAAGTGTGGAGAAACAAGAGGTTAACCCGTGGTTATATTCCCCTACAGGACTACTTGGACTTGGCAATATAGACATCCTGAAGCACCAGAAGGACTTGGGGGTAACTATGCTGTTAACCCCTATAAAACTTATGAGTCTGCAGTGGCGCTGTGAGAAACAACCTTGTGACTCATTTTGGGGGGGAGGTGAGAAGTATGGAGAAAAGCAAAAGCAGTGTGTTCTGTACCCCTCTGGCACTCAAAGGGTTAAATCAATAATGTTACACAGTTCTTCTGCAATGTACTACCATCCCACACTTACTATATTCTTAGAAAGAAGTCAAACCTGCAAAAAATATACAAACTTAAGAAAGCGGAATAATAAACTTGCCAAAATGTTGGCAGTTGAAATGCTGCCCTTTTCTTTTCTTGAAAACAGAGGCTTTAAAGTACTTTCATGTGTTGCACCCTGCTGGAATATTGCAAGCATCAGTTATTTTTGAAGGATGGTAGTTCCAATGTTACTTAAGCAGGAAGTTAATGTTGTGGGCAAAGGACAGAGTCATCCATCATGCTAACAATTGTTTTTCATGGCATATGTTACTGTAGGACTGACATATTTTACTTTCAGCTATTTACTTCTCCACGTAAGCCCTCAGAAGAAGTAATATTGTGGAGGGAAATTAGTCATAGAAAAAATATGTGAAAAATGGGAAAAAAAATTATCTACGGAAATTTATTGGCGGTGGCAAAATGCCAAAATTTTATATATTGTCCATGTGCAGGAGATTTCATGAAAAAAGCAGAAAATTGTTGTTTTTCCTTGGAAATTTCAATGGGAAATTGTTCTGACTTTTCACCCATCCCTAATACTGATATAATAATATCTACAGGACACTTGCTAAAGGGGAACTACCACCCCGCAAAAACTTCACATTAATTAAGTCTTCATCTGGCGACTAGCTGCTCCAAAAGGAACTGACAGCGCAGGCGCACGGATGTCATTATGACAAGATGTCCATGCATCCTGCTACTGTGAGCCTCTGAAGAACTTGAAAATCTTTGAAACCAGGTAATATTTCAGGCGACTAGCGCTACTAAGCAGCGATGAAGACTTAATTAATGTAAAGTTTTTGCGGGGTGGTAGTTCCCCTTTAAGTGATGCATTGTACATGATTAGTAAGATATCTTATTCTAAAGAGGAAGAACTCAGGAGAGGAATATTAGTTTTAAGATACCATGTGGTTAACCTCATGTCAACTGCAATGTCTGATTTAACTACTCTCTCTAAGGAGTTGAAAGCTATATTATTGCTTAATTCTACACTCCAATCAATGGTGAGGAACCATCCTAGGCAATTTAAGGTGAGTTTGTGACACCTATTCCCTGATGTCCTCTCAGGCTTTTGTGATTCTCCCTGCCTCCTACTGTTCTCATGCCTCTTTCCCTATTTAGACCTCTCTCTTCTGTATACGTCTTAACTGTCTTCACTGGGTCAAAGTCTGAGCCCTGCATTTTGACTGTCTTCCCTTTGCTGGTCTGTTTCTTCATTATTTATAACTCTGTGTCACCCATCTTGGTGTAAGACCTGTGACAAATTGAGATATTATGCTGCCCTACCCAAATTCTGGCTTATCCTAACTAATCTTCATGTCTGATGTATTACGAATTCAAATAAACATTTCCAATAATGAATTGCAAATAATTTTTCCTGTAGCAATGAATATGTAAGAGATTCTAATATGTGTCATTGAACAATACAAACAAAGAGCTCTAAATAAGGCTATACTGTTGGATATTGTCATAGTACCTTGTAGCTCTGCCACTTCTGGCAATGCTTACAATGAAGCTCCAGCGTCATTTCCACGAGGGGTTGGACGCATCAATGCTGCATGTGTCATCTGCAGGCGTGAGGCTTCAGCATGCTGCAGGCCTCTGTTTTATGTGTTTGAGGCCTATAGTCTCCTCCTACCTACTCCCTCCATCTGAGCTGCTCCTCCTACCTACATCCTGCGGAGGGGTTTAAAGGGCAGATTCCTGACTCAGTTACCCTTATGTTGATGTTATGTGCAATTCAATATTTGTATTCCTGATTCCTGTGTGTGATCTGGCTTGTCTGTCCATCCATTCTGGTGCTGACCTGTGGCTCTGTCTGACGATTCTCCGTTCGCGTTCCGATTTGGCTCAGATATCCTTTCTGGTGCAAACCTGTGGCTCTGGCTGACTACCCGCTCTGTGTATGACCTAGGCTTGTCTGTCTACCCACTGTGGTGTTGACCTGGGGCTCTGTCCACTGTGCATAGCATTGCTTCAGTGGATATCCTACCTGGTGCAAACCAGTGGCTCTGGCCGACTACCCACTTCGTGTATGACCTAGGCTTGTCTGACTACCCACTCTGGTGTTGACCTGGGGCTCTGTCCAATGAGCATCCAGCATTCCATCGCTTCAGTGGATATCCTATCTGGTGCAAACCTGTGGCTGTGGCTGACTACCCTCTCCGTGCATGACTTTGGCTCGTCTGACTATCCTTTCTGGTGCTTACTAGAAGGCTCTGTCTGTTCGCTCTTTTGTTAGTTCCGTTATTCAGTCATTCTTCCTAGTATAGACCTGGGGCTCTAACAGACTAACAGCTAATGACTGCAGGCTGAGTCAGTATCACTCTTTGCCCTTACTGTACCACGAGACTCCAGCAGGCTGAGTATCACAGTGCCCGTGATCCTAGTGGCAGGGCAACATTGTTACTTTCGGGTTTTTCCTTGCATGGTTCTTATTGGCCATTGGGTTTTGGCTCCGCCCAGGGCTAGCCTTTTTATGCCGGATCCTGTCATTCTTTCAGAGCCCTTTCATGGTGTACCTGTACCTAGCGTTTGAGTTGCTGCATGTTCCTGCTCCGTGTATGACCCGGCTCACCTGACATCGATCCTGTTGCTCCTGTGGTTTTGCTTTCTGTTGCTGACTAGGACTGGCTGACTACCTCCATGTGTACCAACCTGGCTTTGGCTGAGAACCCACTTCCGTAACTGAATAGGACTTGCTGAGTACCTCCGTGTGTACCGACCTGGCTTTGACTGAGAATGTACTTCCATTACTGACTAGGACTGGCTACTACCTCCATGTGTACCAACCTGGCTTTGGCTGAGATCCCGCTTCCGTTGCTGACTAGGACTAGCTACTACCTCTGTGTGTACCTATCTAGCAATCTGGCTTCTGACCCTTCTGTGTACGTACCCTGAGCCCGTTATTCTCGCTCTAGTTACTCAGCGACTTCCTCTACAGCACCTGCTTGGCCTGTCACTCCCTAGATCACCTGGGAGACTGAGTTGTGAGTAGTTCCGGTCACTTGCTAGTATCATACTAAGTTGCCTCCACTATCCCTAGCGTTCTAGGGACTCATTCCTTTGCCAGTGTCCTATCTGGGTTGCCTCCACTATCCCTAGCATTCTAGGGACTCATTCCTTTGCCAGTGTCCTGTCTGTGTTGCCTCCACTATCCCTAGCATTCTAGGGACTCAGTCACTTGCTAGTGTCCTATCTGAGTTGCCTCCGCTATCCCTAGCGTTCTAGGGACTCAGTCACTTTCCAGTGTTCTGTCTGTGTATCACGGTGCCCGTGCTCCCCTTGCTATTTTCTGTCAGTCTACGCTGTGCCTTGCTCCCATTGGCTAGTCTGTGTTTGTCCCACCCATTATGGCCTTTATATACTGGGCTTTAGCACCCCTCCGATGCCTTTTTGTGGTGTTCCTGTACCAGTGCTTGTTTCTGCTCAGTGATTCCCAGTGTACAGACTTGGCCTACCTGACTACTCTGCATCTCGTCTCCTGCCTGTTCACCGACCCGGATTGCCTGATCATTCTTCTGCGCCTGTTCCGACCCGGCTTGGTTGACGTTCCTGCTCTGGCTGCCTCTGTGTCTATCCATCAGGCAATTGTGTCTCCATTACTCCTCCTGCAGAGTGCAAGTGTCTGCCTCTGTTACTGCTACGGCAGTGTGCCATTGGCCTTGTCTCCGTTACTGCTCCTGCAGAGCGCAAGTGTCTGTCTCCGTTACTGCTACGGCAGTGTGCCATTGGCCTTGTCTCTGTTATTGCTCCTGCAGAGTTCAAGTGTCTGCCTCCGTTACTGCTACGGCTGTGTGCCATTGGCCTTGTCTCCGTTACTGCTCCTGCAGAGTGCAAGTGTCTACCTCCGTTACTGCTACGGCAGTGTGCCATTGGCCTTGTCTCCGTTACTGCTTCTGCAGAGTGCAAGTGGCCTGTCTCTGTTACTGCTACGGCAGTGTGCCATTGGTTTTGTCTCCGTTACTGCTCTGGCAGTTTGCAAGTGGTCTGGTCTCCGTTACTGCTAAGGGAGTGTCATATGTTGCTCAATTCCTGATATTACTCTGGCAGTTCACATTTGTTCTGCTAACCTATTTCTGGGCGTTACGTATCCTTGAGTTCTCTATATGGAGTGAGCTCCATCACAGACCTCTCTTCATATGGGACTGTTTTTTTTTTTTTAATTTATTTTATTATCAGATCGCTCCATACAAATCAAAAGTACAAAGAAGTACAGATAAAATCAATCATATACAGGAAACATATATAGGTATATGTAACAATGAAAAGGACATAAACATATCAATGGATCGTACAGAGCCAACCTGAGGTTTTATTGTTATATAAAACCAAATCCCCCCCCCAAAAAAAAAAACCAAAAAACCCAAAACTAACCCAACTAAATTTCTATTAAACTCCCCTACCCCATCACCGAGTCCTCTCTCCCCCAAGCCCGCAGCACCCCCCCATCTGCCTGCCAGCCAGCAAAGCCGCATGATTTCAATAAGTGCAGGGCACATACACAGCGTCACTCATCAACCACGCCACACAGCCACGCACACAACTAGTCAACATGACTCAAATCAGTCAGTGCCATCAGGATGTATAGCATCAAGTGCCAGATGAGCATCGGCACTATGCGTCCACCAGTTCTGCCAACGACCCCATGTCCTGTCAAACTTGTTTAGGTTGCCCCAATGCAAGTAAACCAACCTATAGTGTGGAATGCACTGTAGAACTAAATTAATCTATGCCCTGCAGTTGGAAGCACCGATCGACATCCAGTTCATGGCTACCACCTTTCTTGCCAACACCAAGAGCTCTCTTAGCAGGGATCTGTCAGCTGCATCCTCAATCTCATCAGGGAAGATAGACAATAAGCAGAGTTTCGGAGTCACAGGAACAGGTCTCCCCAGCACCAGGGCCACAACACGCATGACGTCTTTCCAAAAACTCCCAAGCACAGGACAATCCCAAATCATATGAAGGTACGTGCCCGGAACATTAGAACACCGGAGACAGCTATCTGTACCAGAATTCCCCATTCTATGCAGTCTGACAGGCGTATAATAGATTTGATGTAGGATATTCAACTGTATCATCTGGTATCTAGTCGACGTTGCCACCATCGCTGGACCTGCCTTGGCCATATCTCATTCCCAGTCCTCCAATGGACCCACGTCCATTTCCCATTTATTCTGGGAAGGGAACTCCTGACAGCCCACATGAGATTCCACCCATTGATAAATGAAGGAGAGAGGTCTCAACGGTTCCAGTAGCAGCAGTCTGGCAAAGCGGGAAGGTAGAGATCATCGGAGTCCGATTATCTCACTGAGCACTAAGGGCATGTCTAACACACAAATATGAATAAAAAAGAATATGTGGTAAATGGTATTCGTCATGTAATTGTGCAAATGACTTTAGCCGATTATCCGGATACAACTGACCAAGAGTAGTAATCCCGAATCTGGCCCATAAGGGGCCAAACTCGCAATTGGATAAATGATGCAGCCCCACTACACCCCATAAGGGGGTATCAGGATCCATTGCGACATGCCTCAGCAGCCTCTTTATCTCCAGCCAAGCCTCGTATACAGCTGCTGCTAGCTGAGATTGAATTTTAAAAATCGCCGGGCCTCCATGCAAGAACTGAGACAGCATATAGGCAGGCCGCAACAGTAATGCATCCATCTTAGTAGTCTGGTATCGAGGCTGTGAAGAAACAAAATCCAACACATAACGGCATTGTGCCGCTAAATAGTACCTGTAGAAGTTGGGCAAAGCAATTCTCCCCTCACGTTTAGATCTCATGAGAGTAGTCATCTTGATCCTGGCCTGACCCCCTCGCCATAAAAAATGTAAGATAATTTTATCTATTTGTCGAAAATATTTTTTAGGTATGTATTTTGAAAGATATACAGAAATTTGGGCAAAAAATCATTTTAATGAAATTCGATCTATCAATAACATTCAAAGGCAGATGAAGCCATGCAGTCGTTTTGTCCTGAAAGTATTGAATAGTGGGTACCAAATTCATCTCCAAAAAAGAGTCAGTCGTTGCAGCCACCCTAATCCCCAAGTAGGTGCATACGTCCACACGTGATAGTGGGATATCAGTCTGACATGACTCCCACACGTTATTATCAATTTGGAGCAAAGAGGATTTAGTCCAATTTATTTGGAAACCAGAGTAAGTGCCCAAATCGTCCACCAACTGCAATGTGGTCCGCAAAGAGTCCTCATCATCATTCAAAAAAAGCAAGATGTCATCAGCGTAGAGTGCAAGCTTTTCCTCTCTGCCCTCCACCATGAGGCCCTTGATCAAAGGATTCGCACGAACGAGAACAGCTAGGGGCTCTAAGGCCAAGGCGAACAAGCCGGGCGAGAGCGGACAGCCCTGTCTGGTACCACGATGTAAGGAGAAGAACTGCGAAGACAGTCCGCCCGTCACCACGGAAGCCCTGGGACAGCTATACAAGATATGTATCCATTTAATAAAGGATGGACCGAATCCAAATCTCCGGAGTACCTGCCAGAGATAAGGCCATTCAGAGTCGAAGGCCTTAGACGCATCGAGAGATGCGATCACCCTAGACCCCACATTATCGTGAGACAATTGCAGGTGCATAAATAGCCGTCTAAGATTGTGCGATGTAGATTTACCCGGGATAAAGCTAATTTGATCTTCATGTACTAAAGTCCCCAATACCATATTCAATCTGGTAGCTAAGATTTTCGCCACAGTCTTGGTATCTGTAGTCAATAAAGATATTGGTCTATAAGAGTCACATAGCTCCAGATCTTTCCCTGGCTTGGGCAGTACAATGATGGAGGCCTTGTTCATAGACTCTGGAAGACAGCCATCGTCAATAGCAGCATAAAAGGTATTTAACAAGTGTGGAGCCAGGACATCAGCAAATTTTTTATACCATTCCGCAAGAAGACCATCCACACCCAATGCCTTGCCCATCGGTAAACTACGAACAGCCTCCACAACCTCCCTCAGAAGTATAGGAGCATCTAACATCTGTCTATGTTCAGAGGAGAGCTGCGGAAGTTCACAACTATCAATAAAAAGAAATTTGAGAGTCAGAACGGGTTAATTGGGATTCATAAAGACTAGAATAAAAGGACCGAAATTGCGAATTAATCAATTGTGGATCAAGAACAAGTGCCTCCTCAGGGCCCCTTAGTGAGGAAATTGTCGAATGTCCTCACCTTTGAGAAACAAGATGAGCCATCAGCTTACCCGCCTTGTCTCCATTTTCAAAAATATTTTGTTTCAAGTAAAAAATACAACGGGCATTCAAGTCAGACAATTTTATAGAATATTTAAGGGAGCAGGATATAAAGTTAGAATAGGATACCGAATCCTTTTTCTCCACAAATTGTTTCTCCGCTTCAACAGCATCCAACTCCAAATCCTCCACCTCCCGAGACCCATGCCTAATGGTCGAAGAAATAAGAGAAATCAAGGACCCCCTTGCAGTCACCTTAGCAGCCTCCCAGACAGTACTCGGAGCAGCAGTGTCCACATTGTTAACAAAATATTCAGTCAAGTCTTCCCTATGCTTGGACATGAAATGCGTGTTGGTCAACCATACAGGACTAAGCCTCCACACCCCAGACCTAGGTCTCTGGTCCCACTGTAACATTAATAAAAGCGGGGAGTGGTCAGAAGCCACCCTGGTTAAAAAAAACAGCAATCCGTAACCAGAGGCAAGGTTAACCGATTAACGAATGCGTAATCAATTCTAGATAGCGTTTTATGCGTAGCCGAGTGACATGAGACTCCCGGGTCTGTGGGTGAAGAGTCCTCCATACATCTATGAAGTCCATGTCACTCGTGAGACCGAGGAATGCATCCCTATGTAGTCTGGAGTCAACAACCGCTCCACCCAATCTATCTAAATCAGAATTAGTAGTTATATTAAAGTCACCCATACAAACAATTCGATGGTGTGGTTTGTCGGAAATGTAAACAAGCATTTCCCTAAGGACTGAGGGGTCAAAAGGTGGCAGTATATAAACATTCAGCAGAACAAAGAGAGCTCCCTGCAGTTTACACATTGAGAATAGATAGCGGCCCTGAGGGTCCGACTTGAGGTCAACGAATTCAAAGGAAACCAATTTAGTAATTAGGATGGAAACACCTCTTGAGTACGTGGAGTATGTGGCATGGTAATGGCCCTGTATCCACTGCCTCCTAAGAGACAGAACTCTACTAGCAGAAAGATGCGTCTCCTGCAACATGACCACCCCAGGAGTTTGTTTCCTGATGTGGTTCAAGATTAAAGATCTCTTAACAGCATCATTCAAGCCACGTACCTTCCATGACAAGAATTTACAGTTTAGTGCTGACATAACAGAATCAGATGTTATCAATTACAACCTCAGCCAGCCGGCCAGGCAAGCGGATGTCGAAGAGCGCCCGGCCCAGAGGAGAGAGGAACCCCGGAAACTGAACCCCTAACCAAAGAACCCACCCTATCTCTTTCTCCCCCAGCCTGACAGTGATTTTATCCCAAAACCAACCCAAATCCGTGGCCTGGCAGCCAAAATATACCCCCCCTCCCTCCCGCCCAACATACAAAAACCAAGAAACCATTGAACAGGTGATCATGTTTGATCCCACCTACACCCCCACCCCCCACAGCAACAGTTAGACCAAACAATAAGGACATCATCTCCTCTTAACAACGAATAAACAAGGACATACCGACCCTACCACCACAAACGCCCTTAGAATACAACATCTCCCGCATAAAAATAAGCCAATTCTTTGGTTGTAATCCCAACAGTACACCCGTTCATCCCCTTCGCTGTAGCACTTCCCGGGCAAAATGGAGGCACCACCAAACATACACCCATAGTCCCATGGGACCCGAGTGCCAAATATGGTGACACAGCGTCCAATCTCCACCCGAATAATGTAGGGCGACAATAGCTCATCAAATAAACATGCAAACATAGGTATATACATAGCAATAGTGTTAACATTAAATCTCAATAATAAAGCAAGACTTCCCAAAGGTGCTAGATGAGCGTTCCAAATGTTCTTCCCCCCTAACACTCCCTGGGCAGATCAGAGGCGTCCCAATCCACAGGAACAAGGTTTAGTGACTACACCAAAACCAAAATGCCGAAGTACAGCCATATAGCATCAAACCACCGCCCAGGATGCGCAGGTCCGTATTAGGAAACCATAACATTCCAAAATAATGGATGAAAGAAAAAACATTTCTTTTTTCTAACCATCCCATAACAGCGTCCACAGCCAAGTAACAAACCATGGCTAAACAGCATCCAACCACCGCTCCAGGAACGCGAGTCAGGACCCACAGAAAGAGAAAAAAAAAACAAAAAACACACAGATAAATGATAGCAGTTTGTTAACAGACATTTAGAGTTATACATGAGATCATATTGTGCCATTCCACCTCTAACCTCGCCACTCCAGCAAAGATCCTATAACAGTTCAGTACATAGTTCAACCATGTAGAAGCTGTTTTGAGCGTCAGCAACACTCCGCATCTTGACTCTTTGTCATGTTGTCATGACCTATCGAAGTCTACCCCCATCCAAGCAGTTCAGCAGGGGATGGAGCAATTCAAACAGGTGCTGTATCCACCGAGGATCACTCCAGGAACATCATGCAACAGAGAGAGAGAGTAAGGGAAGATACAGGAACTGGAGGCCACGGTAGTAGGATCATGAAGAGAGGAGGTGACAAAATGACTTTAATGAGCATCCGCCCAATCTCTAGCTGCCGAATCTGAGGTGAAAAAGATGGTGTTGCTGTCATGGACAATTCGCAGTCTAGCAGGAAACAGCATAGAGTAAGAGATGTTTTTCTCACGAAGTTTGCACTTAACCTCCAAAAACTTACGCCTCTGACACTGAACATCTGCCGAAAAGTCCGGGTAAAAGAAGACATGATGATTTTCAAAGAGAACTTGACCTTTCATCTTGTCCATGTGAAGAATGGCATCCCGATCTCTGTAATTCAGTAGTTTAACAATCATCTGATGGGGAGGTGATCCAGGAGGTCTAGGACCAGTTGGCAAGCGATGCGCCCTTTCAACTGTGAAGGATGGGGAGAGTCCATCTGAGCCGACATGTTCCCTTATCCAGGTCGTCATGAACTGTTCAGGGGCTTGACCCTCACGGTGCTCCGGCAGCCCAATTATACGGATATTATTGCGTCTAAATCTGTTCTCAAGATCATCCACTTTGGACTGCAAAGAACGCACTTGATTCTTCAAGTCATCCACCGAGGAAACCACAGGAGGAAGCGTGTCCTCCACAGTAGATACACATTGTCGCACATCGGTGATGCTTTCTCGCAGAGTTTGTTGGTCTGCTCGTAAAAGATTGATTTCTACCTGCACAGTGTCAATTTTGTTGGTTAGGACTGCCTGGCAGGTAGCGATGGCTGACATTATTTCCGCAAACTGGGATTTAGAATCATCTTCCTCAGAAGCCGAAGATTGAGCCGGTGAGACAACCGCAGAAGGGGTCTCCATCATGGCCGTGACCTCCTCTGCCGCCATAGCTCTCCTGGCAAATGTACTCAATTTCTTCCTGTATTCCGATGATTTTTTAACCATACTGAAATTTGAGAAAGTAGATGCAGGCCAATGCAACACAATGAAAGATCAATATAGGGTGGATAGCAGCTGCCAAGGTAGGTAGGTGCAGGCGGGACCCCTCAAAATCGAAATGACATGCATGGTATGAACCATATTGCTACATATAGATTGAGGTAGATGAAGAATATCCAGAGCTTATGGAGCCTGCGTAACAATACACGGGGCAGAGGGGGGGAACATATACAGGAAAGTCAGCAAACAAACATGGGGAGTTTGTATCAAAACATAGGTCCACAGCTGAAGAGCAATAAGGCAATCAGAAATCCACCAAATATCTTTGCAGTATTCCAACACGGGGCAGGAGGGGGAAACATACACTGGAAAGGTAACGTACAGGGGAGAGATTGCTCCTTCAATGTTAGAGGCTGTCCTAGAGGTAGGGCCCAGGAGCAGCAGCCATGACTGAAGAGTAGAGGATCATCAGTAGACACCTCGGCCACACTCCTACCCCCGAGGGTTAGTGGGTTGATGGTAGTAATTCAACTGCGTTGAAAAGCGTAGCAACAGTAGGCCCTCCAGCTGCCCCACTGTCAGCAAAGCAGACCCAGCAGTAAGGCCAGCAATGCCGCATCCAGCCAAGGGCAGCGTGCACACCGCAGTCCAGCAGTTTGATCTGCAGCCACAATATTGTTTGATTGTAGATAGACAACTGTAGACAGGCAGGCAGAGCTGTAATAGCTAATTATACATGGGGCAGGTGGGGAGGACAAAAAAGGGAAAGGCAACAAACTGGGGGGTCCACCGCTCAAACTGTGCAGCTATCTCAAATGCAGGAGGTGGCACTGGGAAGCTATTGGCAAGGGAAGGGTACTTGAAAAAAAAAAATAAAAAACAGGAGGGTGCACTAAGACACAGGGGAGCATGGTCTGGCTTATCCCTTGCCCATAGGGGCCACAATTAGCAACAGAGGCGGGCATACACTGAGTGCAAGCAGGAAAGTGGCATGGTAAGTCAACAACAGTAAGGTCTCCACTGTAGCTCTGCCCTGCTTTCTCCTTCCTTTCTCTCTTCTCTCTTGTCCTCCCTTGTCCTCTCTCCCTCTCACTCCACGTCTCCTCCGACTTTCCCCTCTTCCCCCGTCAAAAACAGCGTGGATATGCACTCACCGGCACCAAGTAACAGCTGCCCAAGTCAATCTGTCTCCACTCGGTGCTCCACCGAGTGATGCCGCACGCCAGGCCGCCACGCACCGACTTCCTGTCGGCTGGAAGTGGCACGCTAGGCCGCGGCTTTAGGCTGAAGATTTTGCAAGCTGCCTCACTGCACCGAGTAATGAAATGGTGCGGGTACCGGACAGCCCAGAGGCTGGGAAAACAGAAGCAAGCACCAGCGCCGTGATCATGCGGCTGTAGTGAAGGATGGGAGCAGATTTTACTCATCAACAATGGAGCCTCCATAAAACACCACCGCTCTGTATGGCTGCCAGGCCACGCCCCACATGGGACTGTTTACACTCATTGAAGACTATTAACCCATGCAGTACCTTTCTCCTGGGAATTCATCGTATTCTGCCTGACCTGTGTCAGTATATACTATTATGGACTGTATGGTTATACTGGACCTGTGTAGGCATATGTATATGTAACTTGTTGTGTGTCTGTATTATTCTGCTTAAATACTACAGGACCTGTGAGGGTTATTATATTACTGTGATTTCAATAAAAATGTGTTTTATCCTAAACCACTGTGTCTGTGTTTCAAACAAACCGTTACACTGTGTTGCCTCCACTATCTCTAGTGTTCTAGGGATTTGCCCTGCAGTTACCTGCCGCTATTCTTGGTGTGCCTTCCCGCGGTTTGGTACTGTTGTGGTTTACTCTGTTCCAGTATCCAGTCGACGGATAAAGCCTACTTGTTCATCCTGACCTGTGTCAGAATTTGGAAGTAGCACGGTACTGTCCTTATCTGGGCCTGAGTAGGGTGATCTTGCCTTGCTGAATATTTAATCTTAACCTTACCTAATTTGCCTGAGTGTTCTTACAAAACCGTGACAGTAAGAAAGGGCCATGACCTCAGACAATACAGGTGAAGGGAGCTCTCAAAATATCCATTGGAAAATGGATTCACATGAGCAACACTTGGATCAGTTGTCATTGACATGCAGACTATTCTGGAGCGTACCGCACATCTTGACAAACCAGTGCAGGCATCTGTAGCCACCCCAGTTTTGGCACCGATGGCACAACCTCTGGCTCTGAGTAATCCAGGTAGAGGGTTGTCTGCAACCACTCCACTCCCATTGAGATATGATGGGGAACCTACTTTATGCTGTGGTTTCCTGAACCAGCTAGAAATTTTTTTGGAACTGGTACCACAGGCTTTTCCGAGTGAAAGAAGCAAGGTAGGGTTCATGATATCCTTGTTGACAGGCAGAGCGTTGGCCTGGGCTAATCGATCTGGGACACGGCCAAACCAATTACCACAAACTTTGCTGAATTTGTAAGGGCCTTCCATAGTGTATTTGAAGTTCCTGGGCGTGCCACCTCTGCGGCTAAATGATTGGACAGAAAAGTGGCAGATGTCATTTAATGTAGATAAATGTAAGGTTATGCATTTGGGCTGTAGAAACAAACTTGCTACATATCCGCTAAATGGGAAACAACTTGGGAAATCCTCATTAGAGAGAGATTTAGGAGTACTGACAGACAATAGACTTCACAGTAGTGTGCAGAGTCACTCAGCTGCTGCATGAGCAAATAGAGTACTAGCCTGCATAAAAAGAGGTGTAGAAGCAAGGGATGCTAATATTATCCTACCGCTGTATAAATCCTTGGTTAGGCCTCATCTAGAATATGGAGTACAATTTTGGGCGCCTGTTCTAAAAAAAGACATTACTGAACTGGAAAAGGTGCAGAGACGTGCAACAAAACTGATAAAGGGATTGGAGGATCTGAGTTATAAAGAGAGACTAGCCAAACTGGGTTTGTTTACATTAGAGAAGAGACGTCTAAGGGGTGATATGATTACCATTTACAAATACATTCAAGGTCAATACAAAGAACTATCCAATGAATTATTTATGCAAAAAGCTGAGCTAAGAACAAGAGGTAGTCCATTAAGACTAGAGGAAAGGTGCTTTCGACTAAAACAAAGGCAGGGATTCTTTACAGTAAGGGCGGTAAGGCTATGGAATTCTTTGCCTCGGGATGTTGTGCTTGCAGATAATGCAACTGCATTCAAAAAAGCAATGGATGCCTATCTAGCACAGAACAATATTGACAGTTATGACAGATGGCTTCAAAGCAGATAGGATATTGATCTGGGGAACTACTTGACTACCATTTGGAGTCAGGAAGGAATAATTCTCCCCCACACACACTTGGGACTAGATTGGAAAAGGCTCCAGAGGGCTTTTTTTTTGCCTTCCTCTGGATCAACAGGGGTGTTTTTGGCATGGGCTGGACTTGATGGACGCATGTCTTTTTTCTGCCTTATCTACTATGTTACAATGTTAGTATTAGTGAGAATCCAACAGGGCACACATACGGTTGCAGATTATGCAATTGAATTTCGCACGCTAGCAGCAGAGGTTGGGTGGAACGATGAGGCATTTGTGGCAGCCTTCGCGCAAGGTCTCGATGATAAAATAAAATGAAATTGCAGCTCACTCAGGAGATGCCCGCTGTTGATCCCTATTGGAGTTCTTCACACAGAGACTTTGAGGTTCCAGATCATTAAGTCTCCTCATTATGCGGTCATTCTGGGATTTCCATGGCTGCATACACATAATCCCAGAGTGGACTGGAGGTCCTGCGAGATTCTGGCTTGGTCTGATTGCTGTAAGGAACACTGCATACGGCAGCCTACCAAGATTTTGTGTACCTCTCCCTCATTGTCACTTGAATATCAGTCATTCAGTGATGTGTTCAGTAAGGGAGAGGCTAGCACTTTACCACAACATCGGCCATATGATTGTACTTTTAATATTGTGCCTGGCATCATGCCTCCTAAGGGGAGAACCTATCCATTATCTTGTGAGGAGAATCAGGCTATGGAGGAGTACATCTCTGATGCTCTGGCTCGTGGTATAATTCATACGTCTTCCTCGCCTACGGGGGCTGGATTCTTTTTCGTCAAAAAGAAAAATGGGGAACTCAGACCCTGTATCGATTATAGTGGTCTTTATAAGATAATGATTAAAAACGTGTACAACAGCCCACTCATCACTGAGTTGTTTGATTGACTCAAGGGCTCTTCCATTTTCACTACATTGGATTTAAGGGCAGCATATAATCTAATAAGGATCAAGGAAGGTGATGAGTGGTATTTAGTGATGCCCTTTGGGTTATGCAATGCTCTGGCAGTTTTTCAGGAGTTCATAAACTATGTCCTTAGGGACATGCTATAGTCCTGCGCAGCAGTCTACCTGGACGACATTTTGATTTATTCTCCTGATTTAGAGACGCACCATAAGCATGTCACCGCGGTGCTTCAGAGGCTGTGAGAGAATAAATTATTCTGCAAGCTGGAGAAGTGTCACTTTCATAAGTCCAGGGTGCCGTTCCTGGGCTATGTCATTTCCAATGACAGCATCGCAATGGATAAAGACAAACTTTCTGCAGTGTTGCAATGGCCATGTCCCATTGGTCTCAAACCCTTACAGCGTTTCTTGGGCTTTGCAAATTATTATAGGAAATTTATTTGTGACTATTCCATGATTGTTAAGCCTTTAACAGACATGACACATAAGCGGGCCAATGCCTTTGTGTTGTCTCCAGTCCTTAAGATCCACATTTTCCACTGCCCCAGTACTGTCTCATCCCATACCAGGTTTGCCATTTACTTTGGACATTGACACCTCCGATATGGGTGTAGGGGCAGTGTTGTCACAAAGGCCTGGGCCCGGAAAGACACTAATGCCATGCAGATTTTTTTCGAAAAAGATGACTAAGGCCCAAAGTGTCTATGACATCGGGGATCGCAAACTACTGGTGATCATCTTGGCACTGACTGACCATAAGAATCTTACATACCTCTCTAAGGCAAAAAGATTGTTTCCCAGACAAGTCAGATGGGCTGTATTCCTTTCACATTTCAATTTCATTGTTTCCTACTTACCTGGAACCAAGAATGTGAGGGCTGACACCCTGTCCAGACAATTTGGTCCTGATCCGGATTCTGAAACTGCACCAGTACCAATTATACCCCCAGATCATATCCTAGCCACACTACATACTAGTATCACATCCCCGTTGGGCGAGGAGATCTTGGGATCCCAGGCCAATGCACCTCTGGAGAAACCCATGAGCAAGTGTTTTGTGGCTGAACCATTCTGGGTCAGGTTAATGGATGCATACCACACCTCTTGTGCAGCCAGTCACGTGGGCAGAAATCAATTGATTTGGTCCTTGTCTCAAATGTTTTGGTGGCCTACATTGAGGGCGGACTGTGCCGTGTTTACTGCAGCTTGTGCTACTTGTGCTCACTCCAAGTCCCCAAGGCACCTTCCTGTTGGGCTATTACAAGCTGTTCCCAATGGTGACCACCCATGGTCACATGTATTTATTGATTTCATGGGAGAACTGCCTGTCTCTAATGGCTACACAGTTATACTAATGGTGGTCGATAGACCCACTTTGTGCCCCTCCCTGACTTGCCATTGGCTAAGGTATTGGCCACGGTGTTCGCTAAGGAGTGTCCTATCTGGGTTACCTCCACTATCCCTAGCATTCTAGGGACTCAGTCCTTTGCCAGTGTCCTATCTGTGTTGCCGCCGCTATCCCTAGCATTCTAGGGACTCGGTCACTTGCCAGTGTCCTATCTGAGTTGCATCCGCTATCCCTAGCATTCTAGGGACTCGGTCACTTTCCAGTGTCCTATCTGTGTTGCCCCCACTATCCCTAGTGTTCTAGGGATTTGCCCTGCAGTTACCTGTCGCTATTCTTGGTATGCCTGCCCGCGGTTTGGTACTGTTGTGGTTTAATCTGTTCCAGTATCCAGTCGACGGATCAAGCCTACTTAGTTCCTGTTGTATTGTTTCTTGCATATCATTTCTGTTCATCCTGACCTGTGCCAGATTTGGGAAGTACCACGGAACTGTCCTTATCTGGGCCTGAGTAGGGTGATCTTGCCTTGCTGATTATTTATTTTCAATAAAGCTGATCTTAACCTTACCTGATTTGCCTGAGTGTTCTTACAAAACCGTGACACTGAGGCCTAGTCTCGGACAGTGTGTTGGTGATATTGGGAGACTGCTATTCCTGCTACAGTACTCGCCTTTTCATTCACCCACTGTGTGTATATATTTATATTGCATTGCTGTCATTATTCTCGTAATAAAGGTTATATTAACGATACTGTCTGACTCCTGGTTTTGCTTGCCAACCGTAACAGATATGTTATATATCTTTTTTTCTTTTCTAACAGTGTACAGATCTCTAACCAAAGCAGTCTCAAGTGTTAGAACTGGCAGGTGGAAAACAAATCAAGTGAATTAAGCAATGTAGAGTAATGCAGAGTAATGCAAACAGTAAAATAAATCAGTGTTCATCTTATAAAAATCCATAGAGATGTTATAAATGTACATTTCTTTTATTGCTTATCAATTGCTTTACACAAAATACATGTTCTACCATAACCCTTAGTTGAACTTTTTAGTTTGTTGTGTATACAAGTATTTTTTTCCATTGTGTACAATTTGACAAAAAACTACCAAGTACAACGGTCATAGTCATAACTTGAATATCAGAGAACAGATGCTTGAAATGAAGTTTAAGCAAGAAGTAAAGAAAACAGCCTGCTGTGCATATTATTAAACATTTAACTCAAATTAACTTTTTATAACATGCAGTGCTTGATTAGAATTGATTTTCTCTGCTATAAAATGGTAAATGGTATCTTTGTACAGAAAGTTATTGGATAGAAATAGTTTATAACAATGTGAAATATGTTAGGCCTTTTATTTTGTTTTAAAATTACTTATAAATGTATAATTGCTGTAACCACGTGAGTTGTTAGATTACCAAAGTACCAGGGGCTTGGCCCAAAATAATACACTAATGATGCATTATGCAGTTCAGTTGCGCCATTACTAGTAGGGAGATTAGAACATTTACATGCCCCATGCTGTATCTAGGAACACTTCTGGTTACAGCATCAAGTTATTTAAGTATTGTTTTCCAACTTCCCATTGATTGCAATGGGGCTTTTAACCCCTTGAATGTTCGATTAGTCTGAAATGCATTAAGAAGCAACTCTTTGGAGTCCTCTCTAGCATTAAATAAGTTAAAAGCCCCATTTAAATCAATAGGATTTTTTTTATTTTCACCTGAGGTGCTGTTGGTTTGTCTCAGAATTACATCAATGTGCTTGGAGGAAAAAACTTGGTTTCTGTGAACTTTGCTAATTCAGTGACAGACACAGTTCGTTGTGAACTTAGTTGGCAATTTCAGTGGGGCATTGTCATGTCCTTCCCTACTTTTCTGGCATTTTTTGCCGGGTGTTTTGTTTTTACCCTGATTCATATTCCTGGCTTGTTCTCTGATATGCTTGCTGAGCCTTTATCAAGTGCTGAAACCTTGTGTTGATGCTCGATCAAAGCATTCCTGTTGTGACCTAGTTCAGTATTGTTTCAGTGTTTCCTGTGATTCCAGTGTTTGACCCGGATTTCCTTCAACTCCTCTTACTCCTGATTTGGCTCTGTATCTGTGTTTTTGGTTTGACCTTGGCTCCGTTTCATTGACTCTTCTTCAGCCTACTCCCTGTGTATTGCCTTTGCCAGATTGGTTTTGACCCAGGCTTGTTTGACTTCACTTTGTTTCATTCCTGGTACCATCTCTGCTCGTTTGTTACTGATGCAGCTTGTCGGTCATTCTTCCTTTGACTCCAGGGGTTTAACCTGTGCCCTTCTGTTGAGTTCGACCCTATTAATCACACAGTCGTGTTCGACTACATTGACTCTCCATTGAGTTCAACCACATCTGCCACCCATTTGGTTCGACTCTTTCGACCCCCTGGAACATTTTCTTAGTTATTCTTGGTTCCTGTTCCTTTTTGTCCCAGTGTTTAAACAGAGACATCTATACTGCTGATAGGCTTACCATTCCTAATTCTTGTCTCAGTGATTAGCTGCTGTATCTAGGGTTGCCATCCAGCTATCTAGCTTCACTGCCAGCACCTTTAACTCAGCCTAGGCCACAGCAAAGCTTCCATAGAGCAGCCTCTTCCAGCTAGCTATGCTCCCCAGCCAGAGCCCCCTAGCACCTTGCTTACTGAGGCATATCCAGCAGCATCTCATTTTGTTGTCTTTTATCTCATTTTGTTGTCTTTTATACATATTAATAGCAGTCTGTTTCCTCTTTGTTGAGATCATCACAGGCATGGACTCAGTTTGCCTGAATAGTCCTCTACAGGGTGCTGCATACATTTGTGTGGCTGAGTAAAGTTATTGCTATAATTATTATTATTTTACCTGTGTTCTGTTAGTGGGGGAAGGGATAATTTAAGAAATAAAATATATAGCACCCCCTGCAGGTGTGCAAGTGATTGCAGTATGTGCCATTTTGATTGTTGGATCTTAAATTGTGGCAGAGAGAGACTGAATCTTGCATCATTGTATAAGTGCATCAGTGGTGTAAGTTTGGGGAATTTCATCAACAGTGGATACAAACATAGGGGATTCAAAACAGGAAAACTAACATTTAACTTACAATAACTTATACTCTGTGTGACTTTTAACATGTCTTTGAACTTGCATTAAATGGAATGATATGAATGTTAGCATCAATGTCCATCACTGTCCTTTTTATTCAATTTACAAGCTGCCGTGTTTGCACAACTGGAGCAACCATTGCAGGATGCATACATCTGTGGCAGATGTGAACAACTAGCCTCTTTGGAATCTCAGGTTAGAGAATGGTAAAATGAAAACAGATATACATGTAGCATTAACACTCATCAGATATGTCACCTTAAAATTCTCAGAGAAAAGTGACACAGATATAAGGGAAAATGTTACCTTTATTTAAAGACAATTAAAAAGTAGCAAATTTAAAGAACTATTGAGAAATGTGCTATCAAACCTGAACCCTGCCTAGGTGTTGCAAGGTCATGTAACTGGCTTTCCACATCCTAATCTACACAGAAATAAAGAAATTAGGTATCTATTTCCTAATAAATTATTCTTCTGCCAGCTTGCTGAGAAAAGTGAATAGGAAAGTAAAAAGGTACAGCTAACCTTGGCTTAAAGGGGAACTACCACCCCGCAAAAACTTTACATTAATTAAGTCTTCATCTGGCGAGTAGCCGTTTAGTAGCTTCGGCTCCAAAAGGGACTGATAGCGCAAGCGCACGGACGTCACTATGACAAGATGTCCGTGCTTCCTGCTACTGTGAGCCTCTGAAAAACTCGAAAATCTTTGAAACCAGGTAATATTTCTGGCGACTAGCGCTACTAAGCAGCTAGTCGCCAGATGAAGACTTAATTAATGTAAAGTTTTTGCGGGGTGGTAGTTCCCCTTTAAAGTAATTGCTGAAAAAGAAGAAGTTTCTAGCATCCTCTGATGCACGTTTCACCCTATAGGTTGGTCACAGATAAAAAAGCTGACAAAGATTTCATCTTTTATAGGGAGTGAATGCAACCCCAAGGAGTGATCTCTCAATTAAAAAGACCAATAAAAGAAAAAGTCCCATCTAGTGGGAGAAATAGAGAAATCATAACTGTTTCATTGGTTATTTTATCCACCAAGATAGTAAAAATTGTGTGAAGCTATTATCAATTACTTTGCAGTATTGTTTGGGAAGAGTAGTGGGGGTATTTTGAAAAACATACAAAACTTTGAGCAGCAAACTCATCTGTATATGATTGCACCTAACTATACTAGTTAGAGGAAGATTACTGCACAAACTAACCTTGTCTTGGAACTGAGCAAATACTGTGTCAAAAATGCCCTCAAGAATTTGGGTGGAAGATGCTGCCCCCACCACCCCAAAATACCTAAAGGACTCTTTCCAAACAATGGAGCCACGCTCCCTCATACTCCATCAATTGGGTCTATAGAAAGTAAAGAGGGTTTAGATCAGTTGATATTCAAGCCTGAGTAAGAACTAAAGGTTTCAACTGGAGTCAAAATCCTGGACAAAGATCCACCAGTGTCTCCCAGAAATAAAGGATTTTATCTAAATAGAGAGCTATTTTTTCCTACCTATCTCCCACATAGAAACCATGCACCATATTGTCAGTCCTAATATGAGCAGCCATTGACTCAATCACAAGGGCAAAGTGAGGGGGCATCCCTGTCTCATTCTCTACCAAGAGGGAAGCGCTCAGAGCTTACCCCACTACACCAGATATCACGCTTGCAGATGGCACAAAAAACAATACTTGTACCCATTGTGTAAATGTTGGGCCAAAGCCAAACTTATGGAGGACACTCCAAATATAATTCATTTCCAATCAAATGCTTTGGCAATATCAAAGGATGATTTGGCTTTATTACTTGCATTACTGTGTGATGTTTGTGAATGAGTAAAAAGATGCCTTAGATTGTAGGATGTAGACTTGCCATGGATGAAAAATTTCTAATCTGGGTGTATAATTGATGAGGTCTCTAGACCAGGTCTGTGACTTAGTATCTTAGGTAGAATCTTTGAGTCAAGGGTCAGCAAAGAGACAAGACTATAGGATTTACACTGTTGAGAATCTTTCCCAGGCTTATAAATAACTATAACTGATGCTTCATTGAGAGAGGAGATGAGATTCAGCAAACTAGGGGCAGGAATATCAACATACCTTTTTTATGACTCAGTCAAGAGCCCATGTATTTTCAATGCTTTACTACCTGGTAAACTCTTAGGGCTCGATTCAATAACCTCTGACGCTAAAAAAAACAGCCAACAGCATTTATTTTCAATTACCTGTGCTATGAAAAAGTGCCAACAAAAAAAAAACCCTGCCGGCCACTAAAATAAGATGCATTTTAGCCCATTTAAACTAAAAATAAAAAAATACCACAAGATGCAATTTAATTGCATGTGTTAGTCCTTAATGGGCTAGATTCTATTGCAGGTGCTAAATGTTAACACCCCTTTTATCAAACATTTTGCTATTTAAGACTATGGGGAAAACTGGATATAAAAGCAGAGCTAAAATTAGCACCTGCAATAGAATCCAGACCAAGATCTGATAAGGGACTCACTTTATTGTGGGAAATGTAAGATCCAGTTTGTTTAGAGTCCCTTATCGGATCTCAAAACAGCCGACACATGAATTGAAAGTAAAAAAGAAAGTCACAGTGGATGTATTGATAAGGAGCCCTAAACCTCTTATCAATACATCAAAAGAACTCCAAAAATGTGTCCAAAGTTAGTAGAATTAACCGTATGAGTGCCAGTGGGGTGAAATTACCCAAACGGCAATCATAGGGTTAACCTGACTAAATTACAATCAATGCAAAAGCCCCTGCAAAGTAACACAGCACTAATCCTGATGTCCAGCGGAGTCTTCAACACCCTGGTCATCTACTGTACATCTTCTTCATCTATCTTTTCTCTTCTTCTCTCTTCTTTCTTCTGATCAGTGGCAGAGAAAGGGAAGATAACATTTATTTCTATTTGGGCAATTTTTCATAGGTATGAGAAAGTGAGGGACATATATTTAATGTGGACTGCTCTTGGGAATGTTACATTATTAACTCGCACATGACTGCTCGTATAATACTGACCCACACATCTCTGCATATCTTAACCGTTTGAGCCCAGAGAGGTACCCCTCCAGATTTCAAGAGATTAAACTATGCAGAGATTTGTGTGTTCTATTCATAGAATATGTATTTATGGCTCTCTTTCTATTACAGGTTAAAGAATAAGAGAGAAGTTAAGAGGAGGAAAGGAAAAAGAAACAGAACGACAGTGGATGACAGGTAAGTGTAACAGATAAGTTAACGATCGGTGCTTGACAGTGTTTCAGGCACCGATAATTAGCGTTTTCCTTTAATGTTCCCATTAATGTGCCCATCCTCATCACTGTCTCTCTTTCCTTCTCAGTTTCTGATAAAAAGGCCATAGATGTCTCTTCCACCCCAGCTTCTCCAACACCACCACCACCACTAGTCCCTACATGATGCTGCTCTATTCCAGACATGTCACTGTTGCTTGGAGGAGGTGACGAGCAATATGACAGAGGGTCCCCTGCTGTCACACTTGGCATCATTTTCACCTTCCCCCCTGAGTACTACAAGAAACACTAGCAGCAGACAAAGTATTGGTGGCAGCAGGTTCAACACTGGCAGCAGGTACAACACTAGTGGCAGCACATCTGGCAGCAGGAACAACACTAGTGGCTGCAGGTACAGTAATGGTGGCACTGGCAGTAGGGGCAGCACATCATGAAGCAGGCACAGGCAGCTGACCTGTCCTGCTCTCACTAGTACTACCCTTTTCTCTCTTCCATCCCATTCCCTTTTCTCCCTTCCTTCCCATTCCCTTTTCTTCCTTCCTTCCCATTCCTTTTTCTCCATCCCTTCCCATTAAATTCCCTAAGATCCCTTGGGGTGATTTAGGGGGATTGGACAGCATTGCTTCAGTACTGCTAGTCACTTCCTCCTCCTTCAACTCAGTGGACACACAAGGGTCCTTCCAGGCTCCTCCACTGATAATTTTTCACCCTGCCCATAGTGATAGCAGTCAAAATGAGTCTTTCCTGCCTCAATTTTTGCAAAATATCACAGCAAAACAGCACAGCACATCTATCTCACTCTGTAGCTGCTTCTATTTTGTCTGCCTTCAGCGAAAATGTCACCTTTTTATAGCAGAAGTGAGAAAACAACGTAAATCAATGGGAGGAAACGTTATAGCCATTGAAAAAATGGCGAAAAATTTTGGCCAATGGGCGAAAGATGCAAAAATTTTAACCGCTATTTTTAAAGTGGATTTTCCCAAGAAAAAGCGGATAACAGCGTGTTTTTCATGAAATTTCGCCCACCCCTAGTGCTGATCCTCCATCAGAGGCATACTTAGCCCGAACTGATTAGTAAATAGCTAAACCCCATGGGAAGTGAGTGGAGGTCATTTGCAGCAGGAATTGAAAGTCCCTAGTGACATGCCATACAGAGTTAAAAACAAAGTCATATTCTATACAGGTCAGAGTATGATAGGTGGTGAAGTGGCAAGAGAACCCTCTAGCATCTGAATGGAGAATTTGTCAGGTAGCTATTAGGCCCATTTCTTCTTCTCTTCCACTAAATCTGCCATTAACTCTGCGGTTAAATCAGTTAGGACAACTTCCATCCTATAAAATTATCCAAAACAATATTAAAGTCTCCCATACTAATCACTTGATGATCAGGTAAAGTGGATATATAACTGAGAGCCTGCTCTAGAACTGAGAGTGCAAATGTTCAATAGTACTGTGAGCTTCCAATACCATTTTCAAGTCAAGAATGTGTACCTGCCTTTCACATCTGTTTAATGTCAATAAATTCAAACTGTATAGATTTATATATTAACAGTTATACCCACTGGACATGTGTGGAGAATGTTGAGAGGAGGTTACTGTCTTTTGAGTGACATAATTCTGTTGCCACAGAGGTGATCTCCTGCAACATGACCACTTCCAGAAAATGGTTTTAATGCAATTTAAAACTAATGATCTTTTTAATAGCATCATTGAGTCCTCCTACATTATTTGAGAAGAGTGTAGATAGTACAGTAGATAATATAAAGCTGTTGGGCATGGGCACGTACAGTGCCACATAACCCAGAGGAGGAAGAGTGGCAACCTGCCTGCATAATCCCCCCCAAAACTACCCTCTCCCCACCCACCACCATCATCCCTCCCAACTTGATGGACACCTCAGCTCCTAACTTGCATGAAGTAAAAGCCTCCAGCCAGAACAAGAACATTTTTCTGAACTTTTATAAAAATATACAAATAACTAGTGATGATCGAGCACCCCGATGCTCAGGTGTTCGGGTGCTCTGGCCGAGCGCCCCCGGAGGCTCGAGTGCTCGGCCGAGCACCCGAGCCCCATTGAAGTCAATGGGAGGACTCGAGCATTACACCAGGCACCCCCTGCTCTGATGAGGGGAGGGTGCCTGGTTCATAGGAAAAGGTCAGAAAATGATGGAAACACCACAGAAATGGTTCAGGGACAGCATAGGGAGGATGTCTGGATGCATCTTGGACTCCAACGTCGCTGCTGGGAACGATCTTTCGCCCGTAGTACGCCATTTTTACAGACTGACCGTAAAACACACAAAAAGGAAGATAAAAACGATTTTAGGCGAAAAATTGTTACCAAACAGTATTTGCTGTATATAAAACCAGGCACAGTTTCTACGCGTCCTGACCCGCGCCCTGAACTATCAGGATCACGTCCACTTCCCCGTCCCTTTTTACCCGCCTTCTTCATATTAAACGGAATATATGCCGGTAATCTGCGGCTAGGCACACGAAACAGAATGTGACGCTAATCTGCGGCTAGGCACACTAAACAATATGTGACGCTAATCTGCGGCTAGGCACACTAAACAATATGTGACGTTAATCTGCGGCTAGGCACACTAAACAATATGTGACGCTAATCTGCGGCTAGGCACACGAAACAGAATGTGACGCTAATCTGCGGCTAGGCACACGAAACAGAATGTGACGCTAATCTGCGGCTAGGCACAGTGAACGGAATATGTGATGTTAATTTGTGAATTTGCACACTAAACAGAATGTGACAATAATCTATGGCTAGGCACACGTTTAAAATGGCCCTTTTTGTCGCTGCGTTGTAAAATCATTGGCCCTGTGCACCTAACAGAATATGTCAGCTTGTTACTGCACTGTGAAATATTTGTCCCTGTGCACCTAGTACAATGTCACCTTAGAACATGTCCCCCCCCACAAAAAAATGAAATTCTGCCACCCCCAAAAAAAATTAAATGCTGCCCCCACACACAACAGTCCTAAAAAGGACTTTTGGGTCTTGAAAGAGTTTCAACAATTTTATTCTCCCTACACTGACTTTCCCTGCCTAAGCACATCTCTCCCTGGCTAAGAATGAGCCGAACTCGCGCGTCGGGTGCTATACAGCACCCGATCACGGGTTCTGGCCAGCCAATCAGTGTAATGCCAGCAGCCAACATGGCTGCTGGCATTACACTGATGTCAGAGCCTCCCTGCACGTTTATTGGCTGCTCAGCAGCCGCGAAACGTGCGGGGAGGAGACCCGAACATGGCAGGCGAGCACATGCGGTACTCGTACGAGTACCGCCATGTGCCGAGCAGAGCGATGCTCGAGCCGAACCGAGCTTCGGCCGAGCATGCTCGCTCATCACTACAAATAACACTCCCATCTACTAAGCACAGAAATGTACACAGTAGGTTACACAGCAAAAATACATTGTTTTACTTCAAATTCAGCTTAAAATTATCAAGCAGTAGACCAACGCCTTGGTACACATACACATGTGAGTACTAGACTGTCAGTCTGCCTAGGGAAACCCCAAGCAGGGAAGAACCACCCAAACAAGACAATCAGCGGGAATCAAATAAACCATACTATTAAGATTAGACCAACCCACCACCTCACCTAAAAAAAAATCATCTCCCTTTTTCACAGTAGGTCATAAATCTAGAAGTAGGAATTAATATACCTCACATTTATCTGCAATTTCCAGACATTAATCCAATTCATTGGTACATACATGGCCATGTTTCTGTCAGTCTGCCAAAGGAGACCTCAGGCAGATGACAGCCCATAGGTTAGAACAACAAGACTTTCAATGATAACATGCACACCTGCCCCCCTCCCCCAGAGTGCAAACAATATATGAAATATCTACTCAGTACATTATTACTGAAGTCAAATTGTTCTCTCTGTCTATAAATACTATATAGATGTTAGTAGTGATGGGCAAAAAAGTTAGTGAAAAACCTTCAGTTTTTCACAAAAAGTTAACTTGCTGACCCCTCTTTTTCTGGATGTTGTTGGAGTCAGTGTCATTTAAACTTGTATGTCTTTTGAGTGTCAGTCTGTAAATTATTCAGTCAGTCAGTCACAGATGCTCAGCCAACTCAATAAAGAATTTGGATCACCTGCCTGTCTCTTAGTCAAACAAGATTTTGGAGTATTTTGGGTAAATTTCCTTTCTCCCTTCACACTCCCCCAGACACCATTAACACAAGCTCAGACAGCTCAGAAGTGGTTTTGAAATACCTGCCTGTTTCTTCTCAGTCAAACAAGATTTTAGGGTATTTTAGGTCAATCTTTTTTCTCCCTTCACACTCCTATAGAGTCCGCCATACTCCCCAAACACAGACAACAAAGCGACTGCCCAAAAGGCTCCCTAAACTAAACTCAAATGTCACTTTATTTAACTGTCTCAATTGTGCTTCTTTTTCTCTCTCTCTCTAAGAAACAGAGAATTGTGTGCTGCAGAACCTGACACCCTTTTAGATTATGCAAATGGAAAAAGAAAGGACAGTTTTCATGTGAAGGGAATTCAGTCTTACCATTGTTTCCAATGCAATGAGCAAAGGTGAAAAAGTGGAAAATCTGCACTTTTCACACAAAATTTCCAGCTCAGCAGGAAGTGCAATTTTTCACCTTTTTCAGTTTGAGGTGAAAAATGTCACCCATTTCTACTCTTGGTCTCATTCTAAATTGCCTTCTGTTAAGAAGACTTTCTTGCACTCTTCACCACCAACAGCTCTAACATCCTCTGAGTCATCATTATTACCACCACCAGCCTTGCTGCAATCTCTACTTGGTCAGAAGAAAATGTGACAGAGGGGCACCTGCTGTCACACTTGTCACACAATGACATTAGAAGAAGGAACTTGCAGCTGCACTGTGTTGCTGCTACTGCCACATGATCCCTCTTAATATATTACCTATGATCCCTGGGGAAAGTGTTGGGGACCTGTGGTCCAAATCTTTTGGAGGAACTGGTCTCACTCCTTCTCTACTGCTGCTGCTGGATTTCTTCACCTCAGATTCACTCCTGCAAACACCATAACATAACTTTTTTTTTCTATTCTCTCTCAGTCTCTCTCTTTTTTACTTACTTTCACTCTCTTTTTCTTAATCTACAAAATGCTGTATGTTGGGAAGTTCTTAGATGTTATATTGGAGGGGAGGAAATGCTTGCTGCCATAGAACACATAAGCAAGTCAATGAAACTGCTGTGAAGGGAAAATAAACAATAGCTAAAAAGGTGTAAAATCTATGAGCTTCTCAATATGCAAGAATTCCCATGGAAAAGTGGCAAATTGCACATTTTTCATGGAAATTTTCAAACTAGGACTTCTCACATCGCTACTCTTGATTCCCAACAGTATATATAAACATGAACCTCTTAAAGGGGTAGTAAGCCATTATTATAAAAATGTATTATGGATTGAAACTGCTGTTTTTCTATATATTACCAGTGCCACCTGGGGTCCAGATAGTTCATCCACAGTTCAAGCCAATATTTTACTGCATTTTATTGAATTGGTGAGCCAGTGGCTATATAAATCAACGGCTCCATCATTTGGGATTATTTGAACTGTTATAATATTTGAATAAACCAACTGCTAGCAGTGGGAGTACACTTGTTTTACTAAGCAGGGAAACCCCTGCAGTAAATCCTATATAATAATTTGCTAAATTGTTTGTCAGAACCCGTCATGCGCAGTAGAGACGGCTGTGTGTGCTGCAGTCATGCACAGTAGAGACTGCCCGCGCCGAGGCTGATAATGGAGTGGGGCTCTGAATTCAGTCCGTAGTCCTCGACTACAGTCTGAATTTGCAGCGCCCCACTCCGTTATCAGCTGCGTCACGGGCAGTCTCTACTGTGCATGACTGCACTTCGGCCGTTGCTGGGTGACACTGTGGCCCGTGTACACAGCTCTTCAACTAGTGTTTTTCTAAAGAGAAGTAACTGATGCTTACTATCTTAATCCTAGTATTACAGCCAAGAAGTGGATTGTGTGACATGTCCCAAATGTACCGTACACAGGATGTTGTAAAAATTAGTGTTCCCTCCACTATCCAAAGAAGTATTAGGTAATTTCCATTGTTTTTCCCATCCAAATAACAAGTTTGAGGTGTACTGTGTTATTCCTATCTCCAAAGGTTTGGATCAAAATTGTTTTATTTAATTTCAGTTAATGAACTCAACCTTTTTATACTGTCTAAAACTCAATTTATATTCCCTGCCCTAGTTCAGTGAGTTGTTCATAATCATTGCTCTGATCACTCAAATGTCTTTGATTACTAATAGACTGAAATACATTGCATTGGTGTGACATACAAATCATTTTGTGAGGCACAATCAGGTACTCTCTAATTCCTATACATAAAGGCAAAGTTAGCATAGGAGGAAGTACTAGGCTAAAATCACCCAATCCCAGCAAAAATCACTAATAACACTTTTTAATTATATGACATCTACAGTTTACATCTTTTTACATAATCCATGTCGATTCTTGTGTTAAACAATAAATTAACCAATTGCACCTCAATAATCATGCAAGATCAGCCATAAATCTCATTTGTATTTTGGTCATGATTATCAACTTTTAGGCCTAAGTTTTAAGATTTTATCAGATAGTTGCTAATTTACTTATGATATGTTCAAGACTGAATTTCATTAGCCTAATAAACTGACACTAATACATCTAAAAGTTGTTTTACATTTACTGCTTTCAGTCTTGGTAATTTCCTTTATACACATTCTAACAAATCAACTTGTTTCCAATGTTCTCATCTGAAAATTCAGTTCTTAATGAAACATTTCAAAATGTAACTTTTCACTTTCAAATACATTTACACAAGGCTAACTTCTTAACTTGGATGTCTTATTTTTAAATGTTAACTTATTACGCCTGGTGCTACTAAGTGAAACACATAATTATTCTCTGCAGTCGGATTTGGCTGACTAACTTTGTAAATCGTAGCATACATGCTTGCATTGGATAAATAATAAAGGCAGTAACAGAAAACAATATTGAGAACTTTAATAAGGAATAATAGTGAGGACAAGGAATAATGAAAGGAATTGAATGATACTTTTGCATTTTAATTGTTATCTAAACTTTCATTTATATGCTAATCGTGGCAATATTTAAGAGTTTTTTTCTCTAACAGCATTGGGTTTTTTTTTTAAAATGTAATACCTAAGTTATCACTACTGTTTGGGGTCACTTCAGAAATTCCATTGTTTTCCATGAAAACATACACCAAATAGGTTGCAAAATTAATAGGAAATAAAATCAAGACGTTGACAAGGTTAGAATTAATGATTTTTTTATTTAAATAATAATTGTGTCCTTCAAACTTTGCTTTCATCAAGGAATCCTCCATTTGCAGCAAATGTAGATATTCCATTAAAAATCTGCATTTCCAGCTACAATAGTCATTTACAACATTAACAATGTCTACACTGTATTTCTGATCCATTTCATATTATTTTAATGGACAAGATTTGCTTTTCTTTAAAAAAAAAAAAAAAAAAAAAAAAAAAGGAAATTTCTAAGAGACCCCAAACTTTTGAACAGTAGTGTATATGAAAAGACTAGCTTCTTTATAGACCTGAGAAGATATGCACTAAAGGGAGAAAAGGTGAGGGAAACCTTTTCAATATTATGATATTCTATGGAGCCTACTGATTAAAGTCTCCTGAACCTTACAAGGAAACCCCATAGAATTACATGAATTGGAAATATTTTGTATGATAGTTCCAAACCAGCCATGCTAGAAAAAAATCTGTATCCATTGAAATATGAAATGCATTCAACAAGTGTCCCAAAATGTCAAAATTAGATTAAATGACCAATGCAATACATCCTTGATCAGTGACAGTAAATGAAAATTTGTAAAATTTAAAGAAAAATAGGTGTACCTCTTAGTATATTACCCCTACACAGGTTGGTGAACACCTCCAACCCATGTCTGTCACCTCCTACCTCTTCATAAGTTGCGTCATCACGGAAGATCCTCCTCGTCCTGAGGAATGAGCAGATGTAGCTCAGAAATGCCTCAACTTAATATAAATATTTTTAAATGTCCGATTACGGGCAGAACTGATTCCCCTGAAGCATTAATCTGGTTTGTGTTATAAACAACCCGGAGAGAGTAACACGTGAGTAAAGAAGTTTGGAATTTTGTCCATGCAAATAATAATTTATATATTGAGAGCACCCCTACCTATGTGCAGTTTCCTCTGTCCTGGTCATTTGTACAAGTTCTGCCAGGAGCAGTGGCAGTGACACCCCTCCCTGCAGGTCTCTTTCTCTGGTAAGTAACTGAATTATGATGCATTTGTTCATGTAAAGTTGGTAATCATCAAGTGTATCTTGCATTTTTGTACCCAAAACGTGACAATAGCTAGCAAGCTAGAGAAGGCAGAAGGTCATTTTAAAGCTATTTAACATGCAAGATGTTGCTCCAAAACTGCTGCTTGCTGGACAACAGCCTTAGAGACCTCTTTGGGGTCTACTGACATAGCAACGGCAATGGAATTCAGAATGTCACGCTGGATGAAAAATTCCAGAGGAGCTGGAATTGAGCCCAGGATGGAACCCCCACAGGTAGCACCTTGCCTCCTGAAGGGGAGAGTGAAGGCTAGGGTACGAGGAGTAGCATGCTTGGATGGGGAGCGGGGGCCAATAGGCAAAAACTCTCCAAACAAAACAATAGAAACAGTAAAAATAAAATATACTCTCCTAGGAGAAGAGAACAGACCTGTCCAGAAGAAGTGCAGGGGACTGGAACAGCAGAAGAGGTCTCGGTACCAACACTTGGATAGGAGATATAGCAATGTCTTAGGAAAGCCAGGGTCATCCACAGATGGGCAGAAACGAGAAGTAAATCAGCAAGCAAAGGGCAGTCCAAGGATAGCCAGGGTCATACACAGCAGACCAACAGGAACCAAAATCGGCAGGCAAAAGGGTAGTCAAAGGCAGGTTGTAATCGGTAACCAGGGAGGCAAAATAGAGCTATACTAGGGCTAGAGAACAAAGCAGAGCTGCAAGGCAGACTAGACCCTAGGGAACACTATCTGAGTGCACCCGTGCCTGTCAGCAGCGTCCAGATATAGATGCTGCTGGATGCAGTCACGGTGCACGTGACATGATGCTGGGATGAACCTGGAAGTAACCAAAGGCTCCTGGAAGTGGAGCGAAGATGGAGGGACAGGAGAACCTCGAATGGAGCGCAGAGTGCGCAGAATGGGGTGAGGGGGTGACACTGCCCCCTACCTAAGAGGCGCCTCTGGAGCCTAGCGAGCTGGCTTGTGAGGGTAGGTGCAGTGAAATGACGTCACCAGGGTAGGAGCATGCACATCCGTAAAGGACACCCAGGAACGTTCCTCCGGTCCATACCCTTTCCAGTTCACGAGATACATAAGACGACCATGTGAACATCGTGAATCCATGATGCCGTAGATGACATACTCCTCCTGCCCAATGCTGGGGCATTGCGTAAACCAAAGGGCATTATGCAGTATTTGTATTGCCAGAAGCTCGTATTGAACGTGGTCTTCCACTCTGTAATGGAAGCTAAGAAGGGACTGCGTCGCCTTCTGCCATCATTCCCAGGTCTTGCCTTCTTGACGCCGGACTGGTGCCGTTGGATGCACCGGTCAAGCAGATCAACGGTCCGGTGGTCGACTCAATGTAGCGTTGAACCCCGGAGTAGCCGACTCTACGTCGAAGGAGGCAGATCGAGGAGGGGTCGACAGGGCTCTCGAACAGTCGAGTGTCGTAGAACTGGAACACCAGGCAGTAGAGAGTGAGGCCTCTACTCCTGGGCTACAACAAACAGGGAAAGTGTAGCAGGAACAACGGTAGCAGTCACCAAGCAGTTTGAGCACTCCGTACCTCGAATCGAAGGTTCGCAGAAAGCTGGAAGAAGCAGGGAAGAGTCCATGTTGCCACCTGACAGCATCCGGAGTTGGGTAGCAGGATGCTGGTAGCAGACGGTCGAACTATGCAGGAACCTGGGCTCAGATGGGCGTCAGAGTAGCCGTTTTAATACCATAACAACACACAAGACTCCAGGACTCTTGTTCACTCCAAACATAACTCTCTTTATTGACAAAGACCACAGATATTTATACACAAATCTTACACTGAAACTTATGGGGAAACCAGATACAATAGGGTGTGATCCAATCACAATACATCAGACAAAGGCCAGCAACCGATGGTCTTAACAGATTCAATAACTCAGGATTACATTTCAGATACAAAAGGGTTTGATGAACAAAGACTCGAGGGCTTGAACTAATTACCAGACGGCAAGGGGTCTGACTGCAGTTCACAATGGCTTAATTAACACACAGCAGGAGGTCTTGCTACAGTACACATAGTCACTGGCTTGAGGGACTGCAATACACATTGGAATAATTAACTGCCTATTTCCTTGGAAGCAAGCCACCAGTCTACCACAGGGCAGTCGTGTGTAATACAATCCATTTTCTCATTCACATAAAGCGTATAGAAAGTATTTTTAGTGCACAACCAGGGAAAAATGTCCACGGGTTTTGGTTAAACAGTCTTAGAGCCAAACAAGGGCTCAAGTAATGGGTAGGAACCGTTACACACTCGTCGCCCTTTACGGATACGAACCAAATTGTATGCCCCTCTTAGGTCCAATTTGGTGAAAATGGCTGAACCGTGTAAACGTTCAAGTAGTTCAGGGAAGAGAGGAAGTGGGTAGCTGTTCTTATGAGTGATAGTGTTTAAGCCCCGGTAGTCTATACAAGGATGCAAAGACCCATCCTTTTTCTTAACAAAGAAAAAACCCACTCCAGCGGGGGAAGTGGAAGGTTGGAGAAATCCTCTGGCAAAGTTCTCCTGGATATAAGTTTCCAGAGCAGCTGTCTCAGGTAAAGAAAGAGGATAGGTCCAACCTTTAGGTAAAAGGCCCCAGGTAAGAGCTCAATTGAACAGTCATATGACCGGTGAGGAGGCAGGACCTCAGACAGGGCTTTAGAGAAAATGTTGGCATAATTCTGATAAGGCACAGGAACCCTAGCAAATTCACTCTCTTCTACCAGGGAAATGGAAGAAACCATCAAAGAAGAGGTGGTCTCAGCAGGAAAGGGTATAGTCCTCTTTCTTCAATTGATTAAGGGATTGAAGTTCTGTAGCCAGGGAAAGCCCAGGATTATAGGAGACTGAGGTGCGTTGATCATGTCAAGTTCCAAGGACTCAGAGTGAGCAGGATACATGTGTAATCGTATGGGAATGGTCTGCAGAGTGATACGACCATCACCAAGCGTGGAGCCATTGATGACTACCACACTGACCTGTGGTATCTTAGACAACAGCTGTATACGGTGTTGTTGGACGAATGTCAGATCTCCGAAGATGCCTGCGGCTCTGGAATAAATTAAGGCATGATGGTGCACAACAGTTTTAACCCAGGACAGCTTCACAGGCATCTTGAAACTTTGCATGGTGATGGAGGGAACAGAAGTCCGACTTAGAGGAGATCCCTCGGGGCGCTCTAAGTCTGGTCATTTCCTGGTTTGTTGGGGCATGTACGAGCTACGTGCCCGACACGGCCACAGTAGAGACACAGTCCCATGCTATGATGTCTGGACTTTTCTTCTTTGGTTAACTGGGTAACCCGACCAATCTCCATGAGTTCTGGAAGGGATTTGGAGGAAGACAGAGGAGTCTGCAACTTGGGTGCAAGACGAATGGGCGGACACACTACTGGGAGCTTAGAACAGTCCCGGTCCCTCTCCTGACGTCACTCCTGGATGAGAGAGGCTAGGGATGAGCACAAAGCTATAAATCTTTCTAATGAGTTCGGGATGGAATGAGTAGTCAGTTTGTCTTTCAGGCGATCACTCAATCCGCGACGGAAGGCCGCCTTTAAGGAACTGTTGCCTCAATCAGTGTCATAGGCCAGAGTATGGAAAGTTATAGCATACTGAGCAAACAGTTGTTGCCTCTGCTGCAAGTCTAGTAGTGCAGCCTCTGCAGCAGCCTGTTATCCCGGAATGTCGAACACTGATCGGAAAGCGGCGATGAATGCATCATTGTCATCCAGTAGAGAAGAGTGATGGTCAATCAAAGGGGACACCCACGCCAGGGCCTGTCCCCAGAGTAGCGACACAATAAAGGTGATCCGAGCCTTATGTGAGGCATAGACCTCAGGCTGGTTTTGGAAATGGAGGCTGCACTGGTTTAAAAAAAAACACATAGCAATTTGGTGTCACCTTCAGATTTGTCTGATAAAGGCAAATGGGGAGGTATAGACACATGGGCTATTCCAGGTGTAGTTGGAACAGGGGGCGTCTCTGGTGTGGGAGTAGCAGAGGCCACTGGACTCTCTAGCCGTTATGGAATGCAACTATTTTATCCATATGCTGGATCTGTGAAGTATGTTGCTCCAAAACTGCTGCTTGCTGGACAACAGCCTTAGAGACCTCTTTGGGGTCTACTGACATAGCAACGGTAATGGAATTCAGATTATGTCACGCTGAAGACAGAGCAGATGTGGAGAAACCCACAGGAGAGGGAGTGCTTGGGTTCGAGGCTTGGGAATGGTGCTCGGCATGCGTTGGCTGTCTGCGGAGGTACCGTGCTCAAGCCTAGGCCGTTTAAAGATGTCAGCCGCAAGGCTGGATGACAAATCCCAGAGGAGCTGGAAGTGAGCCCAGGATGGAACCCCTACAGGTAGCACCTTCTCTCCTGTAGGGGAGAGTGAAGGCTAGGGTACGAGGAGTAGCGTGCTTGGATGGGGAGCGGGGGCCAATAAGCAAAAACTCTCCAAACAAAACAATAGAAGCAGTAGAAATAAAATATACTCTCCTAGGAGAAGAGAACAGACCTGTCCAGAAGAAGTAGAGAATGGTCTATCCCACAAATGGATGCTTGAACATCTCAAAACCAGATGCGTACTACCAGCAGCTTCTACCTGCTTCCACCCATTTATTTTTAACCAGTTACTTTCTGTCTAGATCTCTTGCTTTAGCAAATGTACTATATATCAATTTCTCACTATATTACTTTAGCAGAAATTGAGACTTCATATCCATACCCTTATAATCAAAATCCGTAAACTCACTACAATTCCTCCATAGGTGATGGTATTGCCCATATGGAATATTAGATACACTACATTTCCATGTTTTATTATATTTAGTGGTAAATGCAGTACTTAGTTTTTTTATTAACTGGTACTTTTTCCCTTTCCCTTTTGGTGTTCCCTATTCTTCTGAATATAATTAGTAGTCCCAATAGCCCATATAGTTTGCAGTGCTATGGTACGGTTATTTGAGATTCTATTGAGTGTAACTGCTGTTTAACCCTATACTTACATCAATCAACTGGAGACTGAGCACGTACGGTGGACAAATAGGCAAAGAATACACATCCCACGGTATATACTGGGAAGGCTCTTGATTCTTAGAGACAGAATAAAAGCCTCAGATTTAAGTGAGTCACTCAACTACTGCACTCAGAGGATATCGTCTGTGCCTGCTTCTTTGTTTTTGCATTTCTGCTGTAGATGGTGATATGTGGGAGGTCCACCTGCACTAGACAAGCAATTTTTTGACAACTATATGTATACTGTGTTTATATACCTATGCATATTTTTTATTTTCATTTCCTGTTAGCTTTTTTTTTTTTTTTTTTCTATGCTGGTGTTAATATATTTGTCCTGGCTTTGTCTGTCATGTGTGGTTTCTGCTACTACTACTACTACTGAGCTAGATGTTGATATAATTCTACTGCCACTACTACTAGGTGTCAAAGGTGCACACTTACAGCAGAAGCACCAGAGGTACTCGTCATATCTAACACTGTGAATGTTAACCTGTGTTACTGTTGCTGGGTACTCAAAACAGGTGTGTGTGGCTGAGTGGGACTTGGATTTTGAGGAGGCGATGATGCTGAAGATGACTGATGGTTACTGTGTGCTTTTTGACATATGTACTTGTCCAGGGTCAGACTTTCCAATGGCTTTCTCATTTTATAGACAGACACAGTGCTCCTTAAAAGTGGTGGAAAATTCAGCCTTTCATTTTCTGCTAACCTTATAGCCCTGTCACCATACTCACTCTCAACTTCATCTGAACAAGAGAAGGATGCTGGAGGGATATATTCTAGCTCTGCATAATCATCAGTCATCATTAGGTCATCCTCAGCAGCATCAGCATCACCTGACAATTCTTGTCCACTACCCTTATATTCCTCTAAGCTTTTGGATGTCTCAAACAGTTTTTTTTACTATTACTGTAACAAAGATCCCTTTTATGGGTGTTTTGGTGCTTGATTGTTTCACAATCTGATGTAGCCTGTGGTTCAACTGCTACAACTTCCTCTATTATGCTGTTGCCAGCATCATCAACACTTGAATGTGACTTGTTGTCATCTTCAGTGTTCTTTTTATATGGTTCTGCATTTCTACTGGCACTGGCAGTGCTGGAACTAGTTTTGCTGGGACCCTGACAAACTGCATTCTCCCTTGGAGTAGAGGGATCATCATCATTCATTGCACACGTTGCAGCAATGATTGCTGTATTCAGTTTTTGGACTACTACTTTACTCTAACGTCTCTGCACTGCTCCACCCCTCACCCTTCCCTTTATGCATTTTCTGGACATTCCCCAACTACACTGTGTTTTTTTTACTGTACAGTGCACAATACAACTGATGGAGCTGTATGATGCCTTGCCTAAGCCCAGTCAGCTGTCTGTCACTGTCACTTAAGATATTTTGTTTTTTATTTTTTATTTTTTTAAGTTGTCCGCCCTGTTGTCTTATCACAAAAAAAAATTATAACTGAAAAACAAAATCAACAATGTCTTTCCCCAGACTTCCCCACCAAGCACAGAGATAATAACAGCAAGATCAGCAAGCAAATAGGTTGCCTGTGTCTTGCCAGTCAGTAACATTGAATTTTGGAGCATTTGGGGGACAACCTCCTTCCTCCCTTCTTATCTCCTTGAGTGCCCCCAGACTCTCCTAATACAGAGAACAAATGTCCTACCTAAATGACTCCTTAAACTAAGCTTCTGTTCTCCTTTATTTGCCTCTCTCCTCTCACAAACACAGAACGGCTGCTGTGAGAACCTGACAGTCTTTTATATGGCTGTAGAAAATTTTTGTGTGGTGGAAAAATATTTTTCTTCCTATTGATTTCAATGGGCGGATGTCAAGGTTTGGCTGAACTCTGCTGCTCATTTCTGCTGTCTGAGGTAATCCAGTACTCTGCTATCCTTTGCTGAGCTGGCTGAATCAGCTGACCTCTCTGTGTTTCCTCACCTGACTGCTATCAGCCAACAGCCAACCTTCCCAGGGTATTTAAAGCAGCTTGGCTCACTACCTGTTATGGTTTTCTGACACTCCGACAAAGGTTAAAAGTAAAAACACAGTTTTATTGAAATAAAATCAAAGGACAGCACCCCTGGTGGCCAGGACAGGCATAAAGAGTAATGACAGTAGACAGAGTCAAATACGTATGAGCAAACTATAATGATCAGAATAAATGAATGGACAAGGGTTAATGTGAGAGCAACTGATCAGTCTCTGTGATGGTAATTAGCCAACACCCAGAAGTTAATATCAGTCTATTGATGGTGCAAAGGAAAGGTGTAGTAGGCAACTGAACTGAATCACTCTCAGATAGCTGTATAATAGGACACCCAAGTGAACAGCAACAATTAGACCTGAGCTGAGCTAATACCTCCTTAGAGGAATGTAATGGATGAAAGCCACTGCTGGAGCAAATGGAACTAGAACCTGAAAAGCCCTTAGCACTCGCAACTGGAAGAAACCCTGCGTGCCAACGGAAACAGAGGCAGAGCACCCCTTGGGTGCCAGTATGAACCAACACTGCACAAGCGATAGTGAGCCAACGCACTGGTAGTGCGATAGATAGCGTAACACTGTAAGCACTTGGAGACCAGAGCCGAGACACCCTTCTGGTGCCGTCAAGGAGCAACATACTGCAAGAGCAAACAGGAGGCCACTAGCACCGGGAGGTGCAACCACGGTGCAGACCGAGCACCGGAACGGAAACTGCTCTGCTCATGTGAACGGATAGGATAGGGCAATAAGGCACAGGCTCAGTAAGTGTTAATTGACTCGGATGAAATGCACAGGCTTGGCAAGTGTACGGAAGCAGGCTCGAAAACGGAGGCAACCAGCACAGCAAGGGTTTAGGGCAGGTTCAGTAACGGAGACAACAGCTCTGCAAGGCTATAAGACAGCTCGGTAACGGAGGCCACAGCTCAGCTTAGCGGAGAAGTGATTAGTCAGAGCGATACTATGCACAGTTCAGAATGTCACCGGTAGGCGATCGGGATACACAGGAACACAGGATGCAATCACGGAGCAGGAAGCGTCAGCTGGAACCGGGTCGAATCACGGAGCAGGAACAAAGAATGGTCAGACGAGCCGGGTCGGTACACAGGAACGCAGGAACACAGCAACAAAGCGCAGGATCAGGAACACCACGAAAGGGCATCTGACAGGTGCCATAGGCCCAGTATATAAAGGAACATCCTGGGCGGGCAAATCAGCCTCCTCCAATGCACAGGTATCATCACAGAGATTGACAGGGAATCACGGGGACCGTGATACTACCTGATTGCCCTTGTGTCTGATTCTGGAGCAAGCACGTTATCCTGAGTTGCTGATTACCTGTGTAGGACCTGACTTCCTCTGACGTCCCTTCTGGTTCCTGACTGCTGGCCTTGTTCCTGACTTTGCTGATCTCCGTATTCCTGACCCCGGCTTGGCTGAGTACCTGTCTTGGTTCCTGACCCTGGCTTGTCTTTTGGTTTACGCTTCTGGATCATGATTTGGCTTTGTTTGCTTTTGTTATTTCAATACACAGGGGCATTACCATTGGCTGGAGGTAGAAGGTGCTGAAAACCCAATTGAAGGAAGGGAATATATGCACAGAAGATGTTTTGCTTGCTCTTCGGGGACTTCACTTGGGCAAAGTAAGGGTTCTTGTCAAAGAGGGTAGCACCAGGGGAGGGAGTGAAGAGGTCTGCTAACACTATTTTTTTTATCGTAAAAACTCTTGTGTATAATACTTACCCCCCACTTCGCATACTGTGAGGTGGGTTAAAATTGTGCGTATTATACCTGAGATTTTATGGTATATGCCTGTCTTATATGCCTGTCTTAAATGCCTGCTGTAATCCAATTCCCTTGGAGCTGCCTAATCATCCTGTTTCTTAGACAGCACAGTAGCAGCAATAATAGCAGTTGCAAATGCCACAATGTCACCATGGCATTTGCCAATGACCATTGACCACAATAAAATGACCTACTGGCACTAGGCCAGTGGGGAAGAATTTTTTTTTATGTCTCAGGGCTTGTTCTTCTCAAGCCCAAGGCTTCTACAAAACGACGTTGCTAGTCTCTGTTCAAAATATTTGTCAGCCTCCAACTGGCTGGGATGTGTGCTCAGATCTCTTTTATACATGTCTTTATTTATTTATTTATTTATTTATTGCACCCCCAATCCCAGTCAACAAACACCCCCCCCAAAAAAAAAAAAACTGATTCTTTCCCCAGACTCCACCAAGATAAGCACACTCGGATCCTTTTAACACCATGCCTGTGGGAAATAAAAATAAAATTTGCTATGTGTTGTGTGTAAATTCAGTGTTCCCATTGATTTCAATTCAGTGAGACTGGCAAAACAAAAAGCAGAAACAGCACTTTTCACAGGACATTTTCAACCAGATGTGAAGTGCCATATTTTGTTAATTTTGTTTTGAGGGGAACATTTCTCTTCAAAAGAAACACAGGAAAAAAAATTAGATTTTTTTCTGAGTGGCAAATTTTCCACTCTTTGAATTGAAATAAATGGGAATACTGCATTTCTCCTTACCACGTGGCAAGTTTCCCTTTCTTTTGCCACAGGCATAGTATAAAAAGGGTGTCATTTTCCCAAAAGCATGCCATTCTCGGAGCAGAGAACACCAAATTTTTCAACTAGAGAAGACAGGAGTTGAAGAAGTTTAAGCTTAGTTTGCTCTATGTTTTAGGGAAGTCTGAGGGCACTTTGGGGGAGATGAAGGGAGAAAGGAGTTTGACCCAAATACCCCAAAATGTGGTGTAACTGACAGGCTAGACAAAACTGGCCATGATCCAAGCTCCTTCCTCATTTGTCTGTTATTATTTGTGTGTGGGGGAGTCTTGGGGTGGGAGAAGGGAGCAAATGAGGTTTACCCCAAATACCCTAATGTTCTGTGTGACTGGAAATATACAGGAAGCTGCTGTCCAAGTTCCTTCCTGACCTTGCTGTTATTTTCTCTGTGTTAGACATGGCTGGGGGAGAGAAGGGAGCAAAGGAGTGTTTCACCAAATAACCCAACATTGTGTGTGACTGACTGAAAAGTTAGGCAGCTGTGGTCCAAGTTCCTTTCTGATTTTGCTGTTATTATCTCTGTGTTAAATGTGCCTGGAGTGTGTGTGAGAAGGGAGCAAAGGAAGTCTACTCCAAATACCCCAACATTTAGTGTAACTGATTAGAAAGACACATAGAGATGGGTCCAAGCTTCTTTCCGATCTTGCTGTTATTATCTCTGTGTTAGGCATGTTTAGTGGTGCGAGAAGGGAGCAAAGGAGGTCTACCCCAAATATCCTAACATTCTGTGTCACTGATTTAAAAGACACACAGAACTGTGGTCCAAGTTCCTTCCTGATCTTGCTGTTATTATCTATGTGTTAGGCATGTTGGTGGTGTGAGAAAGGAGTAAAGGAGTTTTCCCCAAATACCCTAACATTCTGTGTGACTGATTGGAAAAACACAGGCAGCTGTGGTTGAAGTTACCTTCCAGATCTGGCTGCTATTGTCTCTGTGTTAGATGTGTCTGGGGGGGGGTGTTAGGGACCAGGAACCACAAAAATGTAAAATGCTAAATGCCTTTTTTGAAATAACAAACGAAAACAAAGCAAAATCTTGATCCAGAAGTGTAAACCAAAAGACAAGCTGGGGTCAGGAACCCAGACAGGTACTCAGCCAAGCCAAGGTCAGGAATACAGAGATTAGCATCATCAGGAACAAAGCCAGGAGTCAGGAGCCAGAAGGGACGTCAGAGGAAGCCAGGTCATGCACATATAATCAGCAACTCAGGAGAACACGCTTGCAGTCAGAATCAAGCACAAGAGCAATCAGGAAGTGAGCCATGCTGATTTAAATACCCTGGGTGGGTTGGCTGATAACAATCAGGTGAGCAATCACAGGGAGGTCAACTGATTCACCCTGATCCAGGAAAGGGAAAGCAGCAGCAATGGATAGCAGAGCACTAGATTAACTCAGACAGCAGAATCAAGCAGCTCAGACAAACCTTTACAGGATGTGAGAAGGGTGCAATGGAGATCCCTCCCTGAACCACAACCACATGTCTGAATGGGAGACACATCATCAGCAGGTCAGAGGTGCCACAACAGAGAAGCAGAAGTACTCCTAAAAGTTATGTGTGTTCTGTGTTACATGATAGAAGTCCTGTTGAAGTGTCAGAGTGTGTTCCAAGATTTTCTGCTCCTGCTGTGGAGGAATATGACTCTGAGTTTGTTTTTGCAGATAACACCTCCACCATGTCAGCACCATGCCCACCACCTCCACAAGTGATGTTGTTAAAGCAATAGTTGCATAGTTCTACTTTGTACTGCCATCCCACACATAATCCAAACTTATTAAGTAAATTTGATAAAATGTTGGCAGTTGACATGCTGCTTTTTTTTTTAATAGAGGCTTTAAAGAACTGATTATGTTTCATCCTGCTAAAATATCCCAAGCTGCAGTTATTTTTTCAAGGACAGCTGCACGAGTGTTACTTAACTAGGAAGTTAGTGTTATGGATGAAGGACAAAGGCACTCAGCCTGACAATTTTTTTCAAGACATATTTTGCTGTAGGATTCACCACTTTTAACTATTTATTTCTCCAACCCTCAAAAATAGTTATAATGGTGATGGAAATCTTGCAGTCATAGAAAACACAGGTGAAAAATGGCAAAACTCTCAAGGAGAATTTATTGGCAGTGGCATCAATGCAAACATTTTGTGTATTTTCTATGGGTGGGAATTTTCACCAAAAAAGTGAGAAATTGTTTTTCCGTGCAAATTCCTGCTGTGAAATTTTTCTGACTTTTCTCCCATCCCTAATATTAGGAGTAAGTATTTATAATACATAGGTTTCTAGTAATGTAAGAGTTAGCACCTGAAGGTAACACATAAAATATGTATGTGATATCTCTCCATTGTCCACAAGAACCTTTCCTAGAAATAGCTGGTTCTAAATTAAAAACATGAACTGGTTTAAAGATACATTTAGAACAAGGAGTTAGGGCATTTAGAAGAAAACCAACCAATTAGATTGCAAAGCCTTGCATTTGCATATGGCCAAAGCAGGTAAAATAACTGGCTTGAAATTATGTTTAAAATCACATGTAAATTATGTCATTAGGGTATAAAATGCTTGGAACTGGTCATTGCAAATAACATCTCTGTCTATGTGAACCAAGGTATGTTAACCCATTGTGTGACAGAATAAAGATCTATCTGAAATAATGACAATCAGTCTCTAGCCTTTGAATGATACAGAGGTTGCTAAAGCATTGCATAGTAATGTAGCGTAGACTTTTATAGCATTTGAGTCATTAAAAGCTCATTTTAAATTAGCAGGAATTTGCTTCCTGTGATGCAGTTAGTTTGCACCACCTTTTTCTGAATACATCAGCATTATCAATACTGATTGCCAATGCCAAATTAAAAAAATTGCAAAAAATGTGCCCCATGCTTTCTAAAATAAGATTTTTACAAAGATCTATGTCATTTTGGAATTGTTTTTAATATCCTTTAAATCCCATATATTATTGTTACTGTCAAAGTTTCCATAGTTTCCATTTATTACCTATGGCTTTGATTTACCTTGGTTGCTGTTAACAGAGATATCATTTATTATCTTATCATTTTATAAAGGATAATTCAATTAAAGTTATTTTTCTTGTTCTTGCTACTCTCACAGTTAATACTCTGTATACTTCTTTAGACAAGCAGGCAGTTTCAAGAAGTAAAATCAAATAATGCATCAATCAGTAGCAGGAAAATGATCAAATCTAAAGAGTCCTAGTTCATGTAAGAATCCCTACACTTGCTTGTTACACTGCATACATTAATATACTTTATATGTTCATTTGAAATTCACCCTTTGAAGCATTCCAAATGTAATTCCATTACTTTGTAAAGGTCAGATATACTATTCTGAACAATTCCTTGCAAAATTTCCATTGTACAAAGCTTTACGTGAATGTTTCAATGTCATATCTTTTGACCTCTGCAGACTCAGCCTTGACAATAAACATACAGCAACTAGCAAGTTTATGAGCCTCAAATAAGTAAATGCCAGAACATCTTATTTTGTATTTAAAACACAGAAATCATAATTTTGACATGTACTGTGATACAGAGCATTTTATATTGAATCAGGAATAATGTTAAGCAAAATTAAGTCAGCTGTGTAACTCCTCTATATACCCTATGATTTCCCTTTCACCCATTTATTTTAAATCAGAGGTGAGGTAGCTTTCAAATACTACCTCATTGTTAACTATATACAAGTTATATACAATGATGTGCATACGTTTTAGGCAGATGTGAAATCAATGCTGTAAAGTAAGAATGTTTTCAAAAATAGATATGTTAGTAATTTATTTTTATCAATTAACAATACATAGTAAGAGAACAGAAGAAAAATCTAAATCAAATACATTTTTGATGTGACCACCCTTTGCCTTCAAAACAGAATCAATTCTTCTAGGTACACTTGCACAGTTTTTAAGGAACTTGGCAGGTAGGTTGATCCAAACATCTTGGAGAACTAACCACAGTTCTTCTGTGGATTTAGGCAGCCTCAGTTACTTTCCTCTCTTCATGTAATCCCAGACAGTATTGATGATATTGAGATCAGGGATCTGTGGGAAACATACCATCACTTCCAGGACTCCTTGTTCTTTTTTACACGGAAGATGGTTCATAATGACTTTGGCTGTATGTTTGGGGTCATATCATTCTGCAGAATACATTTGGGGCCAATCAGATGCCTCCCTGATTGTATTGCATGATGGATAAGTATCTGCCTGTACTTCTCAGCATTATGAAGACCATTAACTCTGATCAAATCCCCAAATCTATTGCAGAAATGCAGCCCCAAACTTGCATGGATCCTCTACTGTGGTTTTTCACTGTTGCCTGCAGACACTCATTCTTATACCACTCTCCAGCCTTCGGCAAACAAACTGCATTCTGCTAAAGCCAAATATTTAAAATGTTGACTCATCAGTCCAGAACATCCGTTGCCATTTTTATGCACCCCAGTTCCTGTGTTTACATGCATAATTGAGTCGCTTGGCCTTGTTTCAATGTCGGAGGTTTGGCTTTGTAGCTGCAAGTCTTTCGTGAAGGCCACTTCTGACTAGAATTCTCCAAACATTAGATGACTGTACCAGAGTCCCACTGTTTCCTGCCAATTCTGAGCTGGTGGCACTGCTTGACATCTTCCAGTTGTGAAGGGAAGTAAGCATGATGTGTCTTTCATCTACTGCATTAGGTTTCCTTGGCCTACCCCTGCATCTACTGTCCTCAACGTTACCCATGCCTTTGTGCATCTTCAAAAGAGCATGGAGAGCACATCTGTAAACCCCTGTCTGCCTTGATATTTCTGCATGGGAGAAACCTTGTTTATGCAGTATAACTACCTTGTGTCTTGTTGTTGTGCTCTGTCTTGCCATGGGGTATTACTTTTGACATTAAACTGTTTTCAGCAACCTCACCTTGTTAGCTAAGACTGGCTGTTGATCACCCACTTATTCCTCCTACACAGCTGCTTCTGTTTCAGATAATGATTGTGTTTCAACATATTAAATTGATGATCATTAATCATAAACCTGACTATATGCCTATAAAATTCCTGACTTTGTGCAAGTATACCTAGAAGAATTGATGCTGTTTTGAAGGCAAAGGGTGGTCACACCAAATATTGATTTGATTTACATTTTTCTTCTGTTCATTCACTATGCATTTTGGTCATTTGATAAAAATAAACTATAAACATGTCTATTTTTGAAAGCAATCTTACTTTACAGCATTTTTTCACACATGCCTATTGTACCATTGCACTGTGTGAGTAGTATCCAATTGGTGGTTGTTGTAGTCGTGACCTGAATTATGAATATTAATATGCAAATAGACACTAAAAAAAGAAAAACAGAAGGAGTGCGCCAATATTCTCAATATAGATATATTGATACAAAATGACATAGACAATAGTGTTGAGCGAGCGTGCTCGGCCGATGCTCGGATCGGCTCGAGCATCGCTCTGCTCGGCACATGGCGGTACTCGTACGAGTACCGCCATGTGCTCGCCCGACATGTTCGGGTGAAGGGGATCTGTGCCGGAAGAGGCACAGATCCGAAGACGCTCCGCTGGACCACCAGGGACTGGAGGTACGGGGGCATTGCGGAGATGAAGGGGGCATTGCGGAGATGAAGGGGGACATTGTGGAAGAGGGGCATAGACTCTATGCCCCTCTTCCACAATGTCCCCCTTCATCTCCGCTATGCCCCTCTTCCACAATGTCCCCCTTCATCTCCGCTATGCCCCTCTTCCACAATGTCCCCCTTCATCTCCTATGCCATAGAGGAGATGAAGGGGGACATTGTGGAAGAGGGGCATAGCGGAGATGAAGGGGGACATTGTGGAAGAGGGGCATAGAGTCTATGCCCCTCTTCCACAATGTCCCCCTTCATCTCCGCTATGCCCCTCTTCCACAATGTCCCCCTTCATCTCCTCTATGGCATAGGAGATGAAGGGGGACATTGTGGAAGAGGGGCATAGCGGAGATGAAGGGGGACATTGACCAGGCACCCTCCGCTCATCAGAGCAGGGGGTGCCTGGTTTAATGCTCGAGTGCTCCCATGCTTTTCAATGGGGCTCGGGTGCTCGGCCGAGCACTCGAGCCTCAGGGGGTGCTCGGTCAGAGCACCCGAGCACCCGAGCATCGGGGTGCTCGCTCATCCCTAATAGACAACAATACAATTTCTACAAAAAGTACAAAATAAAAAAGACACATGAGAGTCCACCTCTACAATTATATCACTAATATAAAAATTGGCCAAGCAAAAAATATATAGAATAAAAATCTGAAAAAGATCACGTATCTATGTCCAATGAAATAGATGTAACATGGAAAATACACATGTGTAGATCCTCTGATAATCTCCACTCTCTAGTGGGCAGGCCCACCTAAGGATACAGTCTGTCTCCACTCCTGTCTATGTATGGGCTGTAAATAGTAGGTGCCCAGGATAATTGGTGCCGCTGGCAGATGTACCTGATCTATATCTCTATCTGTACTGAGAACATTGGTGCTCTCCTTGTGTTTTTCTGTTTTAGAATCTATTTTCAACCTTTCCACTAACAGGTTATAGAATTGTAGCAACTTATATTTTCTTTATTTATCTTACTCTTTAGGTCTAAGGGAAATTGGCACCAACCTTATCCAATCTTCTTTGGATTAATATGCAAATATTAACATTTTAATTAGGATATTAATCAAAACATTAATATTTATTTGATTTGTGGTATATCAGTTGAGTATGTGGAATGAATACACAAAACAGTTGCTATATTTGGTATTATAATTTACTATAACATCTGGAGTTAAAGCAATATATCTAAAAGGGTAATTATGACAAAGTTATAGCACACAGTTTAATGGTTAAGCATAACGCACGAACAACTATAACTTTTAAGCAAGAAATATAACAGATTTTACTTGCATTCATTTCAATAATCACACTGATATCCTGACGACTATGACAAATGATTTACAAATCATACAAAAAATGATTTGGATCCAGAGTAAACAAGGAATATCAAGCAATAACATTATTTATTTATATAGCTTTTGGGGAAGCCCCATAGACACAGAGACTGCTCTTCTCATTCCAACAGAGCTTCTGAGCAATAAGTGCATGTCACAGCTATTTATACTAGTATACCATAAGCATTGTGTACAACTCAAATTAGAGACATATGCAAATAGTACTGTGTGCAAAACCCAGCCACCACCCTTGTACATAACATGTTTCCAAACCTTGATGTTAGCTACATTTTACTGTATCAGAATATACACAGTTGATAGAAATGAAACACCGTTAGTAAGAGCGACCACGCATTTTCAGTCTCTTAAACTGTGATTGTGTGGTGTTTTCTAAACATATATTGAAGACTATTTTGTCTTTGTGCTTTGTTTATGGCAGTTCATATTAAAATCATAAAGACTTTTTTTTTTTAAGGAAGTTTAAGTGTAGGAATTCTGGAGGAAAACTTTGACACCATAGAGGAACAATAAATTCTAGTTATGTAAATGGGGTTGTTTCACAATGAACTGATACCTCTTTATTCAATGGGTTAAAGGCCTTATTTAGGTCAATGGGGGATATTGGGAATTCTTATTTGTCCGATATGGTGAAGTTGGCTCAATCCAGAATTGTTCCTATTTACATTTCAGAAAAAGGCACACTGTACTCTTATTATACAGATCTACGCAATGTATGGCTCTTTTAAATTGACTTTTCTAGTGCTGTACAGATTTAGTTTAACTGAAAAGTTTAAAATGTTGAAATATTGTCATCTCTGCATGTTTTATCCTTACAGTGATTTGAAGACACAGCAGGAGGGAATAAAACCCTTTGCATTTCTATTTATCACGCACTGTAAAATGTTCTAGCTAATCGTGAGCATTTTTAATCCTCACAAGTGTTTATATAAATCTTCCAGTGCTCTATGTTCTATTTAAGATTTGAATCCAAATATCTAAGTTTTAAAGAAATTTAGACCACTTTCTCATGAAGATTCAATTGTCTTTTTAGAAAATGTCAATCTAATGAGCAGAAAGCATAACTGCATGATTTTAAACTGTTCTTTTGCTGTTTGATTACATTTTTTGTTTTTCAAATGATTATACACCAAACAATAGCAGCTCTTAAAAGGCAATGTTGAGCAAAGTATAAGTGCAAGAGACTAGTAGATCTATGTGCAGATTTGTCCTTTAAGATAACTGAATGGGGCTTCAGTATTTGTATGACCATCCTTTGCCTGCAAAACAGCGTCAATTCTTCTAGGAATACCTGCACAATGTCAGATATTTTGTAGGCATATAGTCAGGTGTATGATTAAACAGTTATACCAAACAGGTGCTAATGACCATGAAATTAATATATAGGTTGAAACACAATTATTAACTGAAACAGAAAATACTGTGGAGGAGGAATAAGACTGGGTGAGGAACAGCCAAACTCAGCTAACAAGGTGATGTTGCTGAAGACAATTTAATGTCAAAAGTCATACACCATCATAAGACTGATCACAGCAACACACAAGGTAGTTACACTGCATCAGCAAGGTCTCTCCCAGGCAGAAATTTCAGTGCAGACAGGGGTTTCCAGACGTGCTATCCAAGTTCTTTTGAAGAAGCACAAAGAAATGGGCAATGTTCAGGAACATAGACACAGTGGTCATCCAAGGAATCTTAGTGCAGCAGATGAAAGACATGTCATGTTTACTTACCTTCAAAATCAGAAAATGTCCAGCAGTGCCATTGGCTCAGAATTGGCAGAAAACAGTGGGATTCTGGTACAGCTATCTACTGTATGGAGAAATCTGGTCAGAGGTGGTCTGCATGGAAGAGTTGCGGCCAAAAATCCATACCTCCGACATGGAAACAAGGCCAAGCGAATCAACTATGCACAAAAACACAGGAACTGTGGTGCATAAAAATGGCAGCGGGTGTTCTGGACTGATCAGTCACAATTTTAAATATTTGGCTGTAGCAGAAGGCAGTTTGTTCTCTGAAGGCTGGAGACCGGTATAAGAATTAGTGTCTGCAGGCAACAGTGAAGCATGGTGAAGGATCCTTGCAAGTTTGGGGCTGCATTTCTGCAAATTGAGTTGGGGATTTGGTCAGAATTAATGGTCTCCTAAATGCTGAGAAGTACAGGCAGAAACTTTCCATCATCCAGTACCATCAGGGAGGCATCTGATTGGCCCTAAATGTATTCTGCAGCATGACAACATCCCCAAACATACAGCCAAAGTAATTAAGAACTATCTTCAGCATAAAGAAGAACAAGGAGCCCTGAAAGTGATGGTATGGCCCCCACAGAACCCTGATATCAACATCAGGGAGTCTGTCTGGGATTACGTGAAGAGATAGAAGCAACGGAGGCTGCCTAAACCCACAGAAGAACTGTGGTTAGTTCCCCAAGATGTTTGGAACAACCTACCTGCTGAGTTCCTTAAAAAACTGTGTGCAAGTATACCTAGAAGAATTGTTACTGTTTTGAAGGCAACAGGTAGTCAGAACAAATATTGATTTGATTTAGATTTTTCTTCTGTTCACTCAATCTGCATTTTATTAATTGATAAAAATAAACTTTTAACATGTTTATTTTTGAAAGCATTCTTAATTTACAGCATTTTTTCACACCTGCCTAAAACTTTTGCACATTACTGTATTCCACCATAAAGGATAGGGTTATATCTGGGTATATGAGAAGGTATCACGGTGCCTGTGCTATGCTGGCGACATTCTGTCAGTCTTATTCACAGCTAGCTCTGATTGTTTGCAGTGGCCTTGGCCCGCCCAGTATTTGTCCTTAAATACTGGGTCCTGTTACTTCGCTGTGGCCCTTTCATGGTGTTTCTGTACCAGTGCTTGTTCCAGTTTCTCGTGTGATCTCAGCGTATGACCCGGACTGCCTGACTACTCTGCTGCATCTGTTCCTGCTCTGTGTACTGACTCGGATTGGCTGACGTTCCTGCTCTGTGTACCGACCCGGCCCAGCTGACCTTCCTGCTCTGTGTACCGACTCGGATTGGCTGACATTCCTGCTCCATGTACCGACCCGGCCCGGCTGACATTCCTGCTCTGTGCACTGATTCTGATTGGCTGTCATTCCTGGGCAGTGTTGCTTACCGCATTACCATTCCTGCAGCCTGGTCTCGGTTCTGTTCTGTGTCGCGGGGGCGACACTTTGGTGTGAGCCTTCCATTCTGTGTCCACGGTATGCTAGACCCGATTTCCTGCCATCAGCTGAGGTTGGTCTTCCTTGGGCGCCTCAGGTTACTATCCACCTCAGGCAGTGAACGTTTGTCTACCCCCAAGGGGAAAAGGGCCAGTCTACACTGGTTGTTGGCATTGCAGTCTCCATTGGGCATCCTCTGGGCATACAGTCTGTCCTCCTCTACTGCTCCGGCAGTCTATAAGCTTATTAAGGGCCTCCACTTACTCATGTGGCATTACTCACTATTTATACTCTCCCTCCCAAGTGAGAGTCTTAAGGGCCTTGCGCTAATAGGGCCTGTCAGTCTTCCTGACCTAATAGTAACCCATTCACTGCTGCCTCGTTTGAGTATCACACGAATTACCTGACCTGTGTCAGTATATTGTTATTACTGTATTGTGCAATTGCTGGACCCGTGTGGGTATTTACTACTGTAACCTGTCCTGTGTCAGTACTATATTGTGTATATATTACTGGACCTGTGAGGGTTATTGCCATTTTATGTTTGTTCAATAAAACTATGTTTTACCTAACTTAGGGCTCGATTTAAAGGAAGCCGTTAGCAAAAAAAATCACTAACGGGTGCGTTAAGTGTCATGTTGCAATTCAAAGATCCGTCTAAACAACAGCTAACGGCAGTTGTAGAATCCTTACGGCCGATACACTTACGTGCATTCAGACGCATGGAAAAACATACCCCAGAGCTATTCAAAGGCTTGCGGTACTGATAACGGCTGAAAAAAAGACACACCTAACGGCTAAAAGTTAAGACCCACTTCTCACACACGTTAGACACTTAACGGCCAAAACAAAACACCCGTTACAGAGGAAAACACACCAAATGCTTACCGCACAACCATGTAAATGGGAAAATTAACCCGTGCAATGCCAAAACAACACAAAAACATGCACACACAACACAAATCACTACACAAACAACAACAACCAACACCACAGGGACAACAACACACAAAAACAACAACACAACATGGCACGGAACAATGGGGGTCATCACACAAAGCGGACACCTGCAAATACAAGCTCACCTGGGCAACATCAACACGCCACCTGCACCCCACAACTGCACGTCCGCAAATGGCACACACAGAACAAGCACAACACACCACATCTTATAACACACACACACCTGCTAACACTTACCTGGACAAAAACAACTCACCATTGGTCAGCACTCACCTCATCAACACACCTACACAACGCCCTAGCAAGTACTTAAAGGGACAACTCAACACACTCACTTGTGGCTTGTTTTCCACTCAGGGAGGGAGAAAGAGATAGAGATAGAGAGAGATAGAGAGAGAGAGACAGATAGAGACAGATAGAGAGAGCAAACAGTATGTTGGGTTACATATTGTTGCGAAGGCTGCGGACAAGGCGTGCAAGGGAGAGAGCTGGGGAACATCAGCAACCTCCAAGCACGCCTCATCAACAGCCTCCACCTGCTCAGCAGCCACACAGGAGCCCATCCCCACCCGGAGGACACCTGCCTGCAGATGCACAGCTGCAGCAACAGGATGCTCCCCAGCTGCCACAGGGACCCCTGCAGCAGCCCAGGATGCATAGACGACCACCAAGGCCCAGGGTATACCGTCCAAGGGTCACTCTCTTTGGAATGACCGATGACGAGGTTATTGATCGCTACAGGTTGAGGCCACACAGCATCATAGCCCTGTATGAGGTCATCAAGGAGCAGGTGGATCCCATATGCACCCATAACCATGCTCTAACTGGCCTTCAAAAACTCCTGTGTGCCATACACTTCATGGCAAGTGGCGCCTTTCAGTCGACAGAGGGTTACGCATCTGGCATGTCCCAGGCCACATTCTCCAGGGTGCTGGCCCAGGTCTTGCCAGCCCTCAAAGCCAAGGCCAGTACCTACATATGTTTCCCCATCACCGATATGGAGTGGACACATCTGAAGCAGGGCTTCTATGCAAGGGGAGGCATGCCCAGGGTCATGGGTGCAACAGATTGCACCCATGTCCGTATCAAAGCACCAGCACGTCAGGGACATATGTTCCTGAACCGCAAAAACTTCCACTCCATGAATGTGCAGATGGTGTGTGACAGCAACCTGGCCATAATGAATGTCTGTGCGAAATTTCCCGGGAGCTGTCACGATTCACATATACTCAGAAATTCATCTGTGCAGAGGGATTTCGAAAATGGGACCTATACAGGCGGATGGCTTCTGGGTGAGTTAACAGCACCAAATGACACCACATACACATGTGCTAGTACGTTCACCACAGAAAACAACATTTACACAATATGTGCTCCTTGTCACACCATGTCACTCACTTTCCACAGGTGATGCTGGCTATGGATGCAAGCCATGGCTCCTCACCCCGGTCGCCAATCCCCAAAACGATGCCCAGGAACGATATAACCAGGCTCATGCCAGAACACGGAATGCCATTGAGCGGACCTTCGGCCTCCTCAAGTCCCGATTCCGATGTCTGGACCACTCGGGGGGAGCATTGCAGTATGCACCAGGCAAGGTCTGCGACATCATCGTGGCATGTGCCATCCTACATAATATCGCGGTGGACACCAGACTCATCGATGATGTCCATCCCCCACCCAGACCTGAAGACCCTGTGGATATCGTTGAGTGTGAGGAAACCCCAACAGGGATGCAGACAAGGGACAGATTGATCAGGGATCACTTCTGCTGTGAGTATAATACATGTATGCACACAATCCATGCATACACACCCACCACAACACACATGTTCTGTTTCACCCCACAGGATCAGTGACACAGCCCTGTCACTGGCTGCAGTATGGACCACCAGCATCAACTATTCCGTGGACCAGTCAGATTGGGCCTAGAGATTCCGAATACACCTGACAACCTGTCGTCCATGTTGATACTGCTACCTCAAGGATATCATGCATGCCCCCCCTGGAAACCAAGGTACAACACTTTAACCTTGTTCAGCATATCCCACAGCTCCCTAGGCACCAACTAAAGTGTTCTGCTAGGATCAGACCCATAGCAACCATGGTACCCCTGTAGCAAGGGAGTCTCATCCAAGCCAATGCATCGGATAGAACTCTGTCATATAAGGGGTTCAGGGGGCATTCGTGGGGACATGGGACCAGTAGCTTGCTACAGTTGAATAAAGCAGCAGAGGGGTGGATCGACAGTAATAGTGTGTTACACAACATGGAGCTCATGAAATGTGGATCACATCTCCATGGACACCATGCTGCCCTGTGTGTGTGTGTGTGTGCAGTGATATGTGCCCCAGAAAGAAATACACACATTAACAAATATGTCCTACTAGCTCCATGAACCAAACATATTTGGCCTGTCTCTGACAGTGGCAGCCCAAATATATTGTTGTCAGGAAGCTATTAGGACATATTTGTTGATGTGTGTAACCATGTCAGGGGCAAATATCCCTAAGGATGGTTAACATCCCCTTAGTTCCCCCCATGATGGTTCATAGACCAGTACACAACACATTACAAAGCAGTGGTTTGTGTAGACTTATGTAACGGGAAAGATTAAGAGGATCATGATGTTGTAGCTGTTGCATGACGATCACTTCGAGGGTGATGTTCCAAATCCTGTCCTCTTGTCCCACAGGCATCCATAGCACGATCCATCCTTGAACAGAGGAGTTTCCATATGACTGGACTGAAGTCTGGACAACACTTCCATGAAGCTCACCCCTTGGCGTTCCAAGTGATTGTGTTGGTGATGCAATGTTTGACCTGATGTTCACAGCAACCTCTACTGGAACATTCACATATGGACACAAATTTATGTGTGTACTAACATCCAGGTATCAGACCTGTACAGTAAGACTGCTCATACACAGATGCCAAACGATGTAGACAACACATGAGCAGTTCACTAGCATTTCAAATGTATTCCTATTTAGTTCAGATGTACCTTTTTGTGCTCATACAAGTGTTTAATGCATATTGGCTACATACACAAGAAACATCACTACTCAATCCGTGTCTGTATGAATGAATGTTGGATCAAACACCTGTCAATGTGGAACCGTACCCAAGGCTAGAGTATCCCTCATACAAAGGAAGGCATGATTTACATCACAGGAGTCCACTAGTTGCCTGACCATGAGTGGACTTTGTGATGTATACATGCAATGACATGATGGCAGTGATACACTGATGTGTGTTGTGAGTGATTAGCTGGTGATACAGGGGACACACTTCCACTGTGATGTGATGTCCATGGTTTGTGTGTTGCTCAATATAATCAATGTCCTGAGATTGCTGTAGGTTGTCATATCTCAGTACATGGGCTACATCAACAAAAACAACCATGTGGACAAGTGTTATTACTGGTGAAGTGTGTTATAACCTTAGTTAAACAACAACACAACTTAAAGGGATAGTAAACCCTGAAAATAAGTTTATTTCACATTGTAGCCCTTTAAAAACCATGAAAAATGATATCAGTCTTATCTACCAAACATATATGATTTGGGATATAAGACTTATATCATTTTACATGTTTTTTTAAGGGCTACAATATAGAATGAACTTATTTTCAAGGTTTACTATCCCTTTAATACATAAGCCAATGCTCAGCCTAAGGTTCCAATGTGCGTGCTACACAATGAAATCTTAGGAAGATTTTTGGGTTATGCAGTAAGTTAGGCTGTGATTCAAACTCCTGTTGTGCAACTGACTTGCTGGAGAACACAATGCTCACCCTAGGATCACAATGTGTAACACACACATTGAGATCCTAGGGTGTACATTGTGTTCCCCAGTATGTCAGCTGCACAATAGAATTTTGATTTAAAGACCATATTGATGCATGTTCAATCTGTCCTGCTTGTTATTTCCCTGCTAAGTCGCATAGCTGTTAGTTTGGTTTTCCCCTCAAACACAACAATTGATGCAGACGAATGTTCAGTGTTGCACCAGTTGTTGTGCTAAGGGGTATGTTCTGATCAAATCTGACACACATCATGGCCATGTAACACTGTTGTGTTATATGGCTACAGGAATGGGTTGCCAGGTGAATTTGGACAACGGTGTGGGTGTGTGTGTGAACCCATGTTGTAACATCACACAAACATTTCCCCCAGGCAGGAGTTGAGTTCACTGCATTGTTTGGCAATGCATTGGAGACAACCCTGTCACCCAATCTATAAGTGATTACACAGCAGATCAGACAGGATTCAAAAGCACAATTTTCATTTATTGAGGGGGCAGATGACAGGTTGGGCCTTTCATTTCTTTTTTTTTGGGGGGGGGGCCTTAGACTTGGTGCCAGAGGTGGATGTCCTGGCTGATTGCCTTGTCACCCTCTGTCCCCTAGGTGTGGCTTCTGGGGTAACACTGGAAGGGGTGGTGGGTGCAGTGGACCCCTCTGTGGAACGCAGGTTCTCCCTCTCCATCCTCAGGTTCTCCCTGCGGTTAATCTCTCGCAACTCCACGAGCACCTGTGCAAACATGTCCATCATCCCCGTATGTATCTGGTGGAGTTGTGTGTTCCCCCTGGCAACCTCTGACTCCAGAGCTTGGATTCTGGTCTCCAACCTGTTCGTGTTCCTCCGGGATTCCCTCCGGTTCCTCGTGAGGTTGTCGTTGGTGGCGTGGGTTGCCCGGAGCTGTCCTCTTTGAAGGGCCATGCACTCAGCCTCCAGATCTGGGGTGCGTTGACTGCTGGAGATGGGAGTGGCCGGTGACACATGTGCTGTTTCCCCAGCTTCAGCTGTCTCCTCAGCCTCTGTTTCCCCAGCTTCAGCTGTCTCCTCAGCCTCTGTTTCCCCAGCTTCAGCTGTCTCCTCAGCCTCTGTTTCCCCAGCTTCAGCTGTCTCCTCAGCCTCTGCTTCAACAGGTTCAGCTGTCTCCTCAGCCTCTATCTCCCCAGCCTCTGCTGTCTCCTCTGCTGGTACTGGGTGTGCTGTGGCTGCTACTGCTGTTTGTGTTGGTGGAGTGGCTTGCACAGACGGTGTGTGGGTGCCCACCACATCAAGGGACCCACTGCTGCCCACTGATGTCTGTGCTGGTTGAGGTGGTGGGGTGAACAAGTCCCTTGGCTGAGGGCGCTGGGGCTCCCCAATCAGGCCCAGGTGTTGGTAGTCAAGTGGCCAAGGGTCATACCTTGGCCAGTGGTAGGTGCTTGGCCCCCACCTGGGATCATACCTGGGGCCATGCTGGGGAGCCATCCAGGAGGGTAGATCCATCTCGGTGGAATATGGCCCATATTGGCTGGTGGCCACATTCCCGGGCAGCCATTGCCTCCCTGGTGGTGGTGGTGCTGCTGCTGGAGGGTAATAGCTCCCGGTGCTAGTGGGATGCATCCATCTCTCCCCCTGAATCCAGCCGCTGTACATTTGTCGAGCATCCTGTGGTGGGGCAGGCAGTTGAGAGGCAGCCAGTTGAGAGGCAGGCAGTTGAGAGGCAGGCAGTTGAGAGGCAGCCAGTTGAGAGGCAGCCAGTTGAGAGGCAGGCAGTTGAGAGGCAAGCAGTTGAGAGGTAGCCAGTTGAGAGGCAGGCAGTTGAGAGGCAGCCAGTTGAGAGGCAGGCAGTTGAGAGGCAGGCAGTGGTGATGCAGCCAGTTGGGGAGGAGGTGTGGTGGTTGTAGACGCTTCCCAGTGGCTAGTCCCCTCCTCTGTATCCTCCTCACTGGGTGGTGTGGTCGGCTCCTCCACGGGCTCCTGCTGCGATGGAGGCCCATAAGCTGTGTGGAGAATTGAGATTGTGTGATTAGTAAACGTAGCCATGATGGGATTAATGGGATACTAATACATGAAATGCAGAAAGGGAAATATATGTTTTGTGGTTTATCACCCTGAGTGAAACAAGGGTACTCCCACTGCTGGAGGAGGTTTTTGTTCAAAAAGTCTCCCAGCTCAGAGTAGAATTGCTTTGGTGCTATATCCCAGTGGCCTGAAGTTGTACATTGGCACTGTTGCTACATTATCCTATGAGAATTTATTGCGTCTGGACGTAAGCTGTCCATAGGATGGTCTAGCAACATCGCCATTTTAGAGTTCCAGGCCACTGTGATATTGCCGCTGGAGTAGTCAACTATGAGCTGTGCTACATTTTGAATGAAACACCTTTGAGCAGTGGGAATACCCTTGTTTTGCTCGGGGGATGAACCCTGCAATATATTTTTCTTTTCACATGTTAGGTATTACTATCCCTTTAACGGAATAGCAATGGTTAATTTCACCATGATGTAATATTGTAGGCATTGTAAGAGATAGATGTGGATCGATGTTAGTCCTATCCCTCCAACCCACATGGTTAGACAGATATTGCTCTATTTGACAGTCATTTTGACATGTTTGACAGTCATTTCACCACACGGAGGCTCTTCAGCAGAGCCTAAATTGCCCCATTCAGAAATGTAAACCTCATTGGAATGGTGAACAGAGTGTGCTTGCAAACCTGGCACACTTTGTTGACCATCTCAAAGATGTCTCCATCTCTGAATGGGGCAATTTAGGCTCTGCTGAAGAGCCTCCGTGTGTTCTAATGACTGGAATCTCCAGCTGTCAAATAGAGCGATATCTGTCTAACCATGAGGGTTGGCGGGATAGGACTAACATGGATCCACATGTTGGTGAAATTAACAATTGCTATGCCATTACAGTTACATACAAGGAGAAATGGTCATATATGCATGTGGATGTGTACCTTTCATATGGATATGAATATATCCTTTCCAGATATGAAGCAAGAGATCATTTCAGTAGGTGTGATTGCCTTACTGGCTATATATGTGCACCCATCAAAATATACATTGGATTGATATGATGGATATGAGCATACCTCGTATATCCCATCTACGTAGAGTGGGATATACTAGGTATGTGTATTTGGATGGTATCAATGTAAGTTAGTTTCTGATGGATGCACATATCTGGCCAGTAGGACAATCACAGGCAGTGAGATGATCTCTGGGTTCACATCGTGTTGGGACATGTTTGAGCCATTTGAAAGGTACATATCTGACCATTTTCCTTTGTGTGCATATCTTTGTTTGAACAGATGTGCAGTGGGAATCAAGTGTTATTCAACCCTATCTTCTTAGCTGATCCCGTCCAATTCACAATTTTTCATTACTTGACAGGTGACTCTCTGGTTGTCAGGATCATATCCTATGCATTTCATTGTAGGGCATGGGATACCACCCTGGCAATCAGAGATTGATGAACTGGACAGGATCCTGTCCATGTCGTGTGTTCCAGTTGAATCCTGAAGGGCAACAATCACGCCAGTAGTGAGGGATATCTCTGATTGAGGCCTGTTTTTCTTTGAGTATGAGCCCATCCATCCTTCTGAGTGAGGCAACCGTACTCAATCCGAGATATCTATCATTCATGGCCTGTTGGTGACCAAGGTACAATGGATGATATTTGGTTCCCATGTGTATCCTGCAAACAGTGTCTGGTGTACCATCCATCCATGGCATCAGCACCCCTGAGGATCCATGTGGGAATCAGATGTGAGATATGTCATTTGAAGTTAGGGTAAATGATTGCAGACACAACACCAAGGCCTACTTTTTCCCCCTTTAATTCTGGGGTATTGTTTGAGGCCTGTGTGTTGCACATACAAGCAGTTATTCTCAGTGCCACTGTGATGTGTGACCTGCTCCATCCTTTTTGTGATTCAGTAAGCGGTGTTGTTGACATGATGGAGTGTACATAATGCTGACTTCTCCAGTGATCTCATTTCCCCATTTCCAGTGTTTTCTATGGAGTGTATACGATGGGACCTTAGCAACTTGATTCATGTTATTGCATATTCTCCATAGGCTAACACTGGTATTGGTGAAATGAGGATGTGTGAGGGTGAATTTCTCTCCACCATGTGTTTGTCACCGCTTAGTGAATGTCCCCTGTGTAGCATGTGATCGTTGGCCTATTGACTTGATTGTTGTCTGGTTAACCCTTTGAGTCCCAGAGGGGTTGCCAAAGCATTGTTGATCGATGCATTGATGATCCCTCTAGCACTCGAGGGGTTAAGTGCTGACATCCCAGCGGGGACATGGGTGACATTGTGTGTGAACAGTGATGACAGTCGACATTTGGAACTGCATGGTTTGTGTATTGTGTGTGATGAGCACAGCGACAGGAGGGTTGAAGTAGGACTTGGACAGGTTTGTTCCAAGTTGGACCTTGATATTTGTCCTTGTGTTGTGTCCTGTTTTTAACCCTCAGGGTGCTGTGTTGGTGCAGTTGTGTGCATGAATGATGGACATGTGTTGAGGTGTGAGTGTGTGTGCAGCTGGTGTTGGTTGCTGTAGTGTGTTGTTCTGTAGTGTTGCACTTACCGGTAGTGTGGAGGGTCCTCTCATCCCCAGTGTCAGCTCCTCCAACAACCCCCTCGATCAGGGTTGGGGACATATTCTGGCGCACCATCTCCTCCCAGCCGCAGAAGGTGATAGGGACAGGTGGGCCACCTCCAGTGCCTCGGGCGTGCTTGGCGAGTTCGGAGAGCTTGGTCTTGACCACCCTCCGGCAGTCGCCCCATCGCTTCTTGATGGACTCCACGTCCCGTCTGCATGGAGCCACCGCGTTGACCCGGCTGCAGATCTGGTTCCAGGCTGCTTTCCTCCTCGCTGACAGGCCAGGGACCTTCGCTGTCGGGTGGAGAACACTCTGCCTCTCCAGGACAGCTTCCACAAGAGCCGTGTTCTCCTCCTCTGTATACTTTGGGTCTCTGATCCTGGCCTCATCAGCTCCGGCATGGGATGACTCAGAGCCGGAGTGCCCTGCCTGGTCTGACCCTGACTGTGTGGGGTGCTCCCCAGCAACTACCCCTCGTCCCACTGCAGGTTCTGTCCCTGTTCTGCGTGTTCCTGCTCTTGTGGGCCGGGTCCCCCTCCGCCCTGCGGATCTCCCTCTCCCACCCCTGCTCTGCTGAGGGATCCCCTCCTGATCTTCCTCCTCCTCCACTACTCTCCCCATCCCTCTCTCCTGTCCTCCTCTCCTCGCCATCATTCACCCAGTCACACCCAGGCACTCCCACAGGCCCTCACAGACACACTCGATCCAGTCACTCTCTGTCACACACTTTCACTCCCAGATTCACACTGTCAAAAATAAAAGTAAAATGTGTGAGGTGTTATAAAATAAAAGGACTATGTGTATGTATGTGTATGTGTTTGTATGTGTGTATGTAATATGTGCAAAGGTGTGCTATGTGTCGTATTCTGTGCAATGCTCTCCTCTCTCCAAACTCCAAAACTCCTCTACCTCCAATGAACGCTCCTGTCTCCCTCTCTCTGATCACTATCCTCCGCTCCTGGGTCCTGATATCTGGCTCTGAAGAACTCGATAACAGACAGTGTGTGGCGGTTATTTTTGGGTATATATAGGTGTATTTGAAGTTATTTGATACATTGGGGCTTTGGGATTGGATGTGTGTTTGAATTTGTTTTGGCATCAATCATGGTTGCTTGACAACGGCAGCCGTTATGTTACATGTTGTTTGGAGCTCAGTTATCGTGTGATTTGTCCGCCCGTTGTGCATTAACATGAGCGACAACGGGTTTTGTGTTACGTGTTTTTTGTGTGCCTACGCTCGATAGCTATTCTCGTAGAGTAGTTATTGAATCTGCCGTAACTCCTGTATTATTTGCGAGCGATGTGCCTTTTTCACTTAGCGGCTGGTTTAACCGTTGCCTTTAAATCTAGGCCTAACTGTCTCTGAGTGTCAATAAAACCATCACAGAAGGGTTGCAGAAGTGAAGGCCTTCGCCTTCTTGAGCTTTATGAATATATCCATATGAACTAAAGATTCCAGGTAGCAAAATAAAATTTTACTCAACTGTTGAGGGTGAGAAACATTTTACTATTTAGTCTTATTTTGTTATCCTCCTTTTCCCTTTACTAAAGTGTATTATTACATTTAAATAGAACTTTTCCAAAATATTCCAGCAATCTATTGTGTTCGTTGCACCTGACTTTTTTTGTTTGGGCTCCACTGTGTATCTTTTGTGAAGCATATGCATGAGCCTGGTCTTTAATATGGGTGGGCGAAAAGTGTGAACAATTTCCCCTATGACTTTTTTGCAAAAACGTGCAGATTTTTCGCTTTTCCTGCAAAAAATTTTGGCCTTCCACCTATGCAAAAATGTCCTCCTTTTCACCTATTTTAACACATTTTTTGCCTGTATTTCTTAAAGGTACTACATTTCCCACTGTAATATTACTTCTTATGAGGGCTGAAGTTTAGAAATATGTGGCTGAAAGTCAAAGTTATGAGTCCTACAGCAACACATGGCTTGAAAATGTGTTAGCATGCAGAATGCCCACAACACTAACTTCCTGATTAAGTGACACTGGCACATTGTCACGATTCTGTTCTCTTCTCAGTCTGGTGCAGTACCTCACAGTGCCACTACCTTCCCATGGTGCTGTTGTAGGCTGCTGCACTCAAACTAAAAAGATCTGAATCTGTTCCCAGCTGTCCCTGCCTTGCAATCACCTCCTCCCTATTTAGTTTAGTCTCTCCACTTCCTCTGAGTGAGATAATTCAGTATCAGTTCAATTTACTTTTCTTTTGTTGCATTTGGGCCTGGGTCCTGTGTTACTTGAGTCAGCTGCTTCCCTGAGTTACTTGAGCCGGTTGTATCCCTGAGTTCCTTGAGCCAGCTGCACCCTTGTGTTCCTTGAGCCGGCAGCTTCCCTGAGTTCCTTGAGCTGGCTGCACTCCTGCGTTCCTTGAGGTGGCTGCACCCCTGTGTTCTTTGATCTGGCTGCTTCCTTGAGTTCTTTGAGCTGGCTGCACTCCTGAGTTTCTTGAGCTGGCTGCACTCCTGAGTTCCTTGAGATGGCTACCCTCCTGTGTTCCTTCAGCTGGCTGTCCTCCGGTGTTCCTGAGCTGGCTGCCCTCCAGTGTTCCTGAGCTGGCTGCCCTCCAGTGTTCCTGAGCTGGCTGCCCTCCTGTATTCCTGAGCTGGCTGCCCTCCTGTATTCCTGAGCTGGCTGCATTCCTTTGCCTCCCTCCTGTGTTCCTGAGCTAGCTTCATACCCAGAGGCCCTGCTTCCTGTACCCAGAGGCCCTGTTCCTTTCTTGTCTATTAAGTGTTCTGTTTTGCATTATTCCTTCATGTCCCTTGTATATTTATATAATACATTTGTTTCCCTTTTGATTTGTGTGTGTATTGGTTTTCTTGCTTCTGGGTTCCAATTTATCTATGTTGTTTACTATGGTCATTACCTCCTCCTGACCAGCCCCCCATGACACAGGTATCCAGGATGATATCAAGTAATAAATAAAAAATAAAGTAAGGATGTGTATGGTAGTGATGGTGGTGGGGACTGGCATGGTGTGATTTGTGTATGTATATTGTTTTTACCATTGTCATACGCTATCCTTCTTCTGAGATTATTGACACACATTACTTATCGGTCATAGCAGTGGTCCCATGTGGAGTAGATGGTGGCAACTCTTCTTCACATCCCTTCTCCACCTCCTCATCTGTGCTGCTGTTAATATATTTGTCCTGGCTTTGTCTGTCATGTGTGGTTTCTGCTACCTGATACTCAGATGGTATGAGATGTCGGTTAATTTTTAAAAATGTTAGTCTCCCAATATTGCTGCTTGAGGACTGATAGGGTGACTGTGTGTTTTTTTGACATATGTGCCTGTCCAGGGTCAGACTTTCCAATGGCTTTCTCAAAAGGTTTATAGACAGGCACAGTGCTCCTTAAAAGTGGTGGAAGATTCAGCCTTTGACTTTCTGCTAATCATATAGCCCTGTCACCATCCTCACTCTCAACCTCATCTGTATCTGAACAAGAGAAGGATGCTGGAGGGATATATTCTAGATCTGCATCATCATCAGTCATCATTAGGTCATCCTCAGCAGCATCAGCATCACCTGACAATTCTTGCCCACTTCCATTATATTCCCCTAAGCTTTTGGAGTTCTCAAACAATTTCTTTTTACTTTTACTGTAACAAAGTTCCCTATGATGGGTGTTTTGGTGCTTAGTTGTCTCACTATCTGATGCAGCCGGTGTTTCAGCTGCTACACCTTACTCTATTAGTCTATTGCCAGCATCATCAACACTTCAATGTGATTTGTCGTCTTCAGTGTTCTTCTTATAAGGTTCTTTATTTCTACTGGCACTGATGGTGCTGTAACTAGTTTTGCTGGGACCTTGACAAACTGCATCCTCCCTTGGAGTAGAGGGATCATCATCATTGAATGCACAAACTGCAGCAACCATTTATGCAGTCAGTTTTTGAACTACTACTTTACTCTCATGTCCCTGCACTGCTCCACCTCTCCCCAGTTCCCTTACTCCTTGTCGTTTGCTGGACATTACGCAACTACACTGTGTTTTTTTACTGTGCGGTACTCAACACAACTGATGGAGCTGTATGATGCCTTGCCTAAGCCCAGTCAGCTGTCTGTCACTGTCACCTAATATATTTAGTTCTTTTTATTTTTTTTTTTTATTTTTTTTTTAAGTTGCCCATCCTGTTGTCTTGTCACAGTGTGTCCCAAAAAAATTATAACTGAAAAATAAAATGAACAACTTCTTTCCCCAGGCTTCCCCACCCAGCACAGAGACAATAACAGCAAGATCAGCAAGCAAATAGGTCCCTAACTGCCTGTGTCTTGCCAGTCAATCACATGTAATTTTGGAGTATTTGGGGTCAACCTCCTTCCTCCCTTCTTTTCCCCAGAGTGCCCCACGGACTCTCCTAACAGAACACGTGTCCTTCCTAAAAGATTCCCTAAACTAAACTTCAATCCCCCTGTTTGTCTTCTCTAGCACAAAAAAACTTACTGCTCTCTCCTCTCACAAACACAAAATGTCATGCTGTGAGAGCCTGACAGCCTTTTATATGGCTGTAGAAAACTTTTGTGTGGTGGAGAAATATTTTTCTTCCCATTGATTTCAATGGGTGAAAAAGTTGGGAAAAAAAGCAGAAAAACTGCACTTATCACAGTAAAATTATTTGCCAAGAGGAAAGTGCCATTATTTGCAGATTTTGGTTTGAGGTGAAAATTTTCACCCATCCCTAGTCTTTAATGTAAACAACAAAATATAGTCGTGGAATCATGGCCACTGGAACAGACCGATTTGATCTACCAAGGTCTAATGGGAAGGAAGAAGTACTAATTTTTAACAGGTAGCTTGAAGGCAATGGCCCCTATATATAGTTGCAATCTCTATATCGTTCTGACTACTCACAGAAGAAGAAATTCAAGTGTAAATGTGATATAGTATATCCTTTACCCTATTGTTTGTTGAACTTACAACATTCCATACCTCTACAAAGAAACCAGTTCAGTGCTCAATCACAAATGGGTAGAAAAGTAACCTTCAAAACGTAACCTTTATTGTCATCATTTAAAAACCACAGTAGATCCATTATTATGATAGTATTAAAAAATGTATTAAAAACATAGAATACTGCCATAAAACAAGTATATCCCAATCTAGCAGTGATGCTGGTCATCTATGGGAGTACACAGTAAACCAGAAAATAGCTTACACCATATTAATGTAGTCAGATCATATGTAAGCTGTCTGAACTGATAACCAGATTCTGCATATTATGCCAGGAGATAATGAATGAGGAAATGATACATTTTCCCAATGACTCCATTCATTAATATCTGATGAGGTTAATAATTCTACCACACTATCACACTACTGATTAAATTATCTCACTAGGGGCTGGTTTCTTTTGTAGGTGCTAAATGTTACCACCCATTACCAGGGACTGCTACAGATCTAACCATTGATTAATAAATCCGCTCCTAAGTATACCTGGAAATCAATATTATCATCCACATCTGTGCCAATGATTTAATGTTTGCTAAAAGAATCTATCACTCAATACAGTCTATAGCCAAGCTGGAACAAACTATTGCTCACTTGCGCTAGGCTGTAGAAGCCTCTGAACACTCACAACAAGCCCCTGTAACCAACAATGCTAGTAATACATTGATTCCTCCCTCTGGGTAACCAGTCATTATTCTTATATATACACAGTATCCGGTCTCATCAATAAGACAAAATTTGGTGTTGATGAGAAATCTTTTAGTCTGAAAGTTGAACCAGGGTGGAAGGTACCTATTCTAAGTCCCTGGGGATTGTTGAACAACAAAAATTTCCCCGTAGAGCTTGGTCCTATTCCAATTCTGACCACCCTAGTTCATATGATCAAACTACAACAGAGACAGTGTCTCTAGCTAGGTGTCGACTGAACCCCAATTCCCACTCTGATGTTATCAAACTCATCCATAAATTTCTTGTTCTGGAAATGCTGAGTTTCCTTTGTGAACAATGTCATACGATGAAATACAAGCATAGACTTATCAAGTTTGAAGTCTTCAACTAATAAAGGTTTGCCAGTTCCCAAACTGTTTCGTGGGGCTAACTTTATTGTGTAACTATACTTCTAAGAGTTCATGACTCTTCAAGTGTTTAACAGAAGCTTTCGCTTACTGTAGGAAGGAATCTTTCATATAGCAATTAGGTGTATTTCCATTTATATTTTATGCATACCATTTGAAGTTACCTGTATTTGTTGTGCATCATTTTAAGTCTAGATTTAGTCTTCATCTCTACCAAATGAACAGTAGATTTCATCAGCTTGATTGTAATTATCAGGGCTGGGCAAGACACTTTTTGTGCCCTTAGCCAAACCCATGGCTATACATTCACTTCTCACATGACTCTGCCCCCAGGCCCATTCACTGTTTCCGTGCACAGAAAAGACTATTGGCCTATAATGAACAAGGAGGAAAAAAGGTGTATCTCCTTGGTTGCAAGAGAGATCTCCAATACCTTGCTCTGCAATGTACTGGATATCTCTCTAGCATCCAAAGGATTAAATAGTTTGTATAGTGGAGTAAACCTGGGTGGAGTTCTAGGCAGTTGCCTACTGTGCTTATTGGGAAATTCAACCTATATAATTATTAATAGAAAGTCAGCCGCACTTGTAGTTCAAATGGTCTATGAAAACATCCCTCAGGTAATACTATATCCATGTTCAGTTATAAACTGCATCAAATTTCAAATGCAAAAACACTAGATGTACCTGACTACTGTATGAAGGATAATTTTTTAAGTAAATCCTTCTATTAAACACAATAGTAGCCATCTATTTCCAAATTATTGCTTCCTTTTAAGTTTTTTTTCCATACTAAAGAGTTTTCTCCTCACTTGATAAATCCAAGTCATGATCTGTAAGCTGTGCAAAAGATGTTAGTGTTTGGCTGATCTTCAGCTCAGAAAACGCTGTATTTACAGGACACAATTACAGCTTGTCCACCCATTGTTTTAAATCAATTATACAAACAGCTGCATTTTGGACATTTCAGTTTATATTGATAGATCTGATAATTAAGTATTAATATACTAGTGTTAAGCAAAGATGGCTTTAGCCTTGTTATCAAGTTCTTATTTTTGGGTTACTTTGTTAATCATTTTTTGGTGTTTAATGAATCTCAGACTGAAAATTATTGAAACAAACTTCTATTGTTATTGTGCCAGTAGTATTGTACTTAATCTTCCCTTGGAATCTTGGGGAAAATAATGGCACAGGCACATGAAAAAGTAGCAGTGTGAGCAGGAGAGGTTTGCTACCTGTTCCTGTTGCTAGCTGCCAGTATGTCTTGTGATACTCAGGACTGTGGAGAGGAGATGATGTCAAGTGTGACAACAGGGGACACTATGTCACTCTTGCCATCCCCAAGCAGTCCCACTACTGTGACACAGCAGCTAGAGACTCAGAGTGTTTGTAGTAAGGGAGGGGCAAGGATAGACTGGTGGTGGTGATGATGTTGCAGCTGGGGTGGAAGATACATTAATGGTGTTTTTAGCCCAAACTGAGAAGGAGCAGGATGATGATGAGCACTGCAGGATAGTGCACCACAGACTACGTGCCCACCTTGGGAATGGGGTCAAGCAGTAGTCCTAGTTGTAGTGTGGATTCTAAAGCACCAGCAGAAACAGCAGTAACATCATCCTCTGCCCCAGCCAGTGAAGGGGAATGTGGAGGAGAAGAAAGAGTTCATTCTTCTCCACCTTTCCCCTCCCCCCAGAGGTCCTGGGTGTGGGACTATTTTTCTCTTGGGGCAGGCGCAGTGCAGTCATCAGCAATTGCAGATACCATGATATTTATGTGAAGCATGTTAAAGTCAAACCCCCACCAAGAAATCAAGCACGTCTTTTGCTGTACTCCCTGTCTCTCCCTAAATCCAACAAGAGGTAAGGTGTAAATCAAAGAGTAAGAAGAACAGAGAAACCCTGCCAGAGCCTGAAAGTTCAATGGTGAGTGAAACACCTGGCTCACCGTCACCTTCTTGCGCTATGGTACAAGAGTGGGAAGCCATAGCTACATCTTCTGATGATCCTCCTCATTTATTTTTACCACCCCCACTAGCTGATAGTCATTTTGTAGATTTCAGGATGTGGCAATTAGTGTCCACCTATTGCACACTGTGTAGTCAACCACATATGGCAGCGTAGTGGAGGATAATTGCAACCAGGGCATCAAGCAGCATCTGAGAAGATTCCTCTTGATATTCAGGTTATTTTATTTGTCAAACATTAATATAGTTATGGATTGTGACAGAGTCCCAGGAATAATGACGAAGGGTGTATACATAGCTCTCCAAATCCTACATGGTATCTATCCTGATTAGCCCCAGGGAAATGTAGTATATAGTTAATTTGTTATACATTGTAAAGCTCTGTATTTTTGGTCCCTGGGGTGGAGCATTTGGAGAGAAAGGTGGGCCAGTTTTATAGTAACTGACATATGCTAGGGGAGGAATCCCCACCAAGAGTTCCATCACTCCCTACTTTCACTCACCTGCAGTTGGTAACTGTTGCAGCCAAAAATCAAATACTTCCCCCCTGCACTGAGACATGCTCCCGTTTTTTGAGTTCCTGTAGAGGAAGGAATTAACCTCTGAAAGCCTGCAAACTTGTTTGTTTACTTGAGTCTTGTGAACTGTGCTGCTGTGCCTTTATTTTTCTAAGCTGTTAAACGGACTAGCCATCCAAATACAGTCAGGTGCTGATGTGTTTAGTTAGTGCTCAGTAGAGAAAGGATTTTGTTTGTTTTGATTTGTTCTTCATGTTGATGTCTTACCACGTGGAGACAAATAAACAGGCAAAGTCTTGAATTATACTCCTCCTGTGTGTGAAGAGTGTGAAGTGTCTCTGCAACCTAGAATGCTGATCCCAAGAAAAATGGTACAAAACATTAAAGAGTACTTTTGCCACTTTTTAAACTAATTTTAAATGTATATATTGTGATGTTAACTTTTATGTGGTATTCTGTTGCCTATATTATATGGACATAGTCTTCTCACACAAAAAAAAATCAGAATCCGAAACGGACCTAGTCCAAAATTTCGGTGTAACTTTTGGAAATTCAGATGGTGGTTTCCCTGCCTGAAACCATTACAATGTTGCTACATGCTACTAAAAATAGAGAGCAGGGCGCTTTCCCATCTGAAACTATTACAATGTTGCTACATACTGCTAAAAATAGATCTGGTAAAACAGGCACTTTACATTTCATGCAAAGTGCAGATATTAACCACATAAGGACACAAGAAATTATGGCATTTTTGCTATATGTGTGTTCAACCATAATTCCTATCTTTCTCATTTATTGCACAAACACATATTATATACCATTTTTTAAAGGATAGAAAGGTCTTTAATTTGATGTGACATATACATATATAAGTGTGTAGGGGTTTATAAAATACCCCTTTCTGTCTCATTAGAGATTTAATATTATTATTAATTTTGTTTAATGTATTTTTTTATTTTTATTTGTTTAATTTTAATTTTTTAATTAATATTTTACTTTTTTTTTTTAAATTTGGCTGAATAATTCAGACTATTGATGAATTTCATCTGAATCGAACAGGTCTGGTCCGAAATTCGGAGCCTCCAAATTTGAAAAAAAAAAATTGTCCGAAATCGAATTTTACCGAAAGTTTTTGCTATGCACAAGGCTAGTTCCTGCTAAAGGATGAAGAGACCCTGAGAGGGTTGGAGAAATGAGACAGGCTTATTAGGAACTTCTTTACTTGTGAGTATGATACATCCATCAAACACAATGCATGTATAAATGTGATTAGGCATGGGCAATGTGTGCAAGCTCACACCAGACATAAAGATATGTTTCACTTCACAGGATGACTGAGATGCACATGCATCTTCAATCTTGGAATTGCCTGCTTCATCATCACAATGACCTTGCTGGCACCATAATGAACACATGCACCTAACATGGCATGTTTAGCTGAATGGAGGCTGTGAATTCAACTGGCATCTGCAATTCCTTTTTGTCATGATGACATTGTCATTCCAAGGCTGTCAACCATCCCCCTGTGAACACTGGTACACCCAACTGCCTATGTCCATCATATTCCTGAGGTTAACTAACAGCAAACAATCTGAAATGGAGTTGAACATATCCATATCAACCATAGAATACCTGGAGCGATAGAGTGGTATCCATTGCATTGACATGTATTGCATTGGTTAACACACTGGCATTCCATATGTTAAAGGGCTATTAGAAGTATAATGATAAGAATAGATTTGCGATGACTAAGGGTGCTGAATATGGATGGATTTACTGTGTTAGTGTTGGTTACTGCATCAGAGTAAGTAATTGGAAGGGGGATTGTGTGTGCAGCACAATGACATTGGCACAGCAACACCTTCTGTTTCATATACTAGGTTATGTATTTCTACACTGTCCTGTGCAAATATTAATGTGGCTTGTTAGCATCCACTTGTTCTTAAAGCTATGAGTTCCAGAGGGGTAGACAACTCATTAAGATTGTCTACTCCTCTGTAATGCAAAAGATTAAAGGATAATGATGACCATAACATGGTATCGTTTGAGATTAATTCAAAAAAACAAGTTGATATGAGTTCCACCAACACACTGAATTTTAAAAAGGCCAACTTTAGCAGGTTTAACTCATCCCTTGGTCTCGTTGACTGGGATAAAATATTTTCAGGAAAAAGCACAGAAGGTAAGTGGAATGCCTTCAAAATAACATTGCAAAAATACACATATAAATTTATCCCTGTTGGAAACAAATACAAAAGAAGCAAATTGAAACCAATGTGGCTAACCAGTAAAGTAATTCATGAAATAAATAACAAGAAAGCGGCATTTAAACATTACAAAGCTGAGGGATCAGCAGAGGCATTTGCAGAATACAAAAATGTCAACAAAACCTGTAAAAAGGCTATTAAATTAGCTAGACTGGAGAATGAAAAAAATATTGCTAAGGAGAGCAAAAGCAACCCAAAAAAATTCTTTAAATACATTAATGGCAAAAAATTAAAGTCTGATAATGTTGGGTCCTTGTTAGCTGAAACGGGTGAGATGGTCAAAGGTGACAGAGAGAAGGCAGATATTTTAAATAATTTATTTTCTTCTGTTTTTACCAAGGAAGACCCATTGGACAAGAATCTGCAAACTACTTTTACAGAACAGTCACAGCAAGCATGGGACTGGCTAACACAAGAAAAAGTGTTAAAACAATTGAATGGTGTCAAGGTAGACAAAGCTCCGGGGCCAGATGGTATACACCCACGGGTACTTAAAGAGCTAAGCCAGACCCTGGCCAGACCGATATATCTGATTTTCAGGGATTCTTTTATTTCTGGTATGGTGCCCATGGATTGGCGTAAAGCAGATGTGGTGCCCATATTTAAAAAGGGATCAAAGTCCCAGCCAGGAAATTACAGACCGGTAAGCTTGACATCTGTGGTAGGGAAGCTGTTTGAAAGGTTGCTAAGGGAATATATTCAAGAATTCTGCTGGAACAGGAATATCATTAGCAATAGCCAACATGGCTTTGTGAAAGATAGGTCTTGTCAAACGAACTTGATCGCATTTTATGAAAAAGTAAGTAATAATATAGATGAGGGAGCGGCGGTTGACGTGATCTATTTAGACTTTGCCAAGGCATTTGATACAGTTCCACACAAGAGGTTACTGTACAAATTGAATGAAATAGGACTAGGGGAAAATGTTTGTGAGTGGATTGGAAATTGGCTGAAAGATAGAATGCAAAGAGTGGTAGTAAATGGCAAGTTCTCCAGTTGGATAAACGTAATAAGTGGAGTGCCTCAGGGATCTGTCCTGGGTCCTCTTCTTTTTAATTTGTTTATTAATGACCTCCCAGAGGGCATAGGAAGCCATGTATCAGTGTTTGCCGATGACACAAAATTAAGTAAGGTAATAAAGTCTGAACTGGATGTGTCTTCATTACAAGAGGACTTGGACAAATTGAGTAACTGGGCAGGCAAATGGCAAATGAGATTCAATATAGACAAGTGTAAAGTTATGCATTTTGGGTATAATAATAAAAATGCAACATATAGTTTAAATGGTGTTTCTCTGGGGAAATCTACTAATGAAAAGGATTTAGGAGTAATGGTAGACAATAGACTTTGCAGTAGCATGCAGTGCCAGCTGGCAGCTGCAAAGGCCAATAAGATATTGGCATGTATTAAAAGGGGTATTGACTCAAGGGAGGAAGATATAATTATGCCTCTTTACAGGTCCATGGTAAGACCCCACCTAGAATATGCTGTTCAATTCTGGGCGCCTTTTCTGAAGAAGGACATTATGGAACTAGAGAGAGTGCAGAGGAGGGCTACAAAACTAGTAAGGGGAATGGAATGTTTTAGTTATGAAGAGAGGCTAAAAAAGTTAAACTTGTACACACTAGAGAAACGGCGTCTTAGAGGGGATATGATAACACTATATAAATATGTTCAAGGCCCATATAAAGGGCTTTCAAAAGACCTGTTCATTAACAGAACAGTACACAGGACAAGGGGCCACCCGCTTAGACTTGAGGAAAGGAGATTTAGTCTACAACAGCGGAAGGGTTTCTTTACAGTAAGGACAATAAAGGTATGGAATGCACTTCCGGAGGAGGTGGTGCTATCAAATACATTAGATGCCTTTAAAAGGGGCCTGGATACTTATTTAAAAGAGCATAATATAGAGGGCTATGCACGTTAATATTGGGTTTAATATTTAGTTAGGGCTTGTTGATCCAGGGAGAAATCTGATTGCCATTTGGAGTCAGATGCCTTCTTTTGGGTCAGCGATGGTAAACAGGAATAGGAAAAGGGTTGAACTGGATGGACGCAAGTCTTTTTTCAACCTAAATTACTATGTAACTATATGTAACTATGGTTAAACCTTGGAATAACAGACAGTTATGCAGTGCAGTTTCAACTCCTGTCATTTCTTCCCACAGGCCTCCATGGCATGACTAGTCATGGAAAAGAGGAATGTCCAAATGACCCTGGTGAAATACTGTCTTCACTTCCATGAAACGCACCTCTTGCTGCTTTCTAGTGCTACTGTTTGTAAGACTGTATGGCATCATGTCATGTGACTGACATGAGTCATATGGTGGGACTTGATGATGGAACATCTGCTCATACACAGTGGCACAAAGGAGTGACATTACCAATCACCAATGAGCCATTGGTGTGTTGCTGTATCAGAGGTCATCCAAACCTTGAAAAGTAAGGTGTTGAGGATCCGTACAACATCCATATGTTGTTCTAGCTCAAGAGACATCATCTGAAATCCACAAAGGTCCCATGTGTGGAATCAAGGACAGTCATGATACGCACCTCCTCAGCACAGTGGAACAGAGGAATCCATCATTAAGATAGTTAAACAGTGATGTTTAACAGTGTTTAGTCAGAACAACATTTGGATCTTACATGCGTTCAGCACATATATATGTGTGTGTGACCCTCTAGCATCACAGGAATCTCCTAAGACTCCTCCACCACTCACAATCACACCCCTGACGAACACATACCCTAAGGGATGCACATTGGCTCCTGACACAGGGGTATTGTGAGTTGTATGTTTTCAGAGTGTGAACTCTATGCCACATGCCTGACCTGATCACATGTGAAGGAGGTGTACCTTGTGTTGGAGTGCTAGTGCCCCTGTGCACTGTGCATTAACTCTGATCCTTTCTGTGTCCATACTTATACTGTGACATGTTTCCCATCAGCTGTTGTTCAGCTTCAACTCACATCATGGCCAAACAGCTTCCATACATTTTGCTTTGCTAGGAGTATTGTGAGCTGAAATTGGACAACAGCAGATACCTGAAGGAATCACCGACATGACTGGGATAAATAAGGAGGTGTAGAAGTGGATGCCCTCACTGACTGACTGGTGACTCTCGGCTGTCTTGGGGTTGTTGTGGGGGTCACACTGGAGAATGAGGTGGTTACACTTGACCCTTCAGTTGATTGTTGGGTTCTCTCCAGCTGCAGCCTCTGGAAGTAATTCTGCTTGTGCATTTTGATCAGAATCTGGCCAAACATGTCAGTGAGTCCAGTCCCAATATGACGTAATTCTGTGGTAATGATGGCTTGCTGGGATTCAATTGCATGGAGGGTGACTGTGGTTCTCTCCATATTGTGCTGATACCTCTTACAGTAGTGTCTGTCCTGATTCAGAAGCCCTCTCTGGATGCTGATGAACTTCTCATCCATCCTGATCATTGGTGTAGCAGTGGCAGCGGATGGGGGAGTGGATGGTACAGTTGGAGGTGCTAAGGTTTCTTCTCCTCATTGATCTGGCTCTACCTGCTGTCAGTTGTTTCTATTATGATCTGTATGTGACTCAGAGGCTGCAGCTGGTGGTGAAATGTATGGAGAGGCAGGTGTCAGGGGGCCAGCAGGTGATGGTTGTGCCCCCACTGGCCACTGATGCTTGTTACCCTGGTTCAGTGTGTGCTGGTAGAGTGAGACCACGTGAGGGTGATGTGGCTCACCTATGAAGCCCAAATGTCCATAGTCAATTGGCCATGGGAGTGCCAGAGAGGTACCCATAGCATTGTGGAACAATGTGTTGCGTATCCCTTTAGTACTTCAAAGGTTAAATTCTGACCTCCCTGTGGCTCCATGTGTAATATTGTATAGGAACAAGAGAGATGTTTGTATGACAACATGATGCCAATCAGTTTGTGTTTGCTGGATCAACACAGCAGTGAGAGGTTTAAACCTGTACTTGGACATGGTTTGGCCTGCTTAACCATTCATTTTTCTGCTTCAGCTTGTTTTAACCCTATCAGCACTGTGTTGGTGAACTTGTGGGGATCAGTCATGGATATATGGACATGTGTTCAGCTGGCACACTACCTAAGTGGCTTTGTGTGGTGGACAGTTACAGACATATTGACTTACTGGGAGTCTGGAAAGTTCTGTAGTCATCAGTGTCACATCCCCCAGGGACCCCCTGAACAGTAGTTGTGGAGCATCTCCTCCCAGGCATTAAACATTGTTAGCAGGGGGACCACCTCCAGTGCCTCTCTTGTGCATGGCCAGGTCTCCCATATTGTTTTTTACCTTCTTCTTGCAGTCAGTCCATATCTTCTTAATGGAGTCGGTGGTCGCTTTCATTTTGACACCACGTTCACTGCATTGAGGACCTAATGCCAGGCGAGTTTTTTCAGTGTACTATTATCACTAGCTCTCTCTGTGGAGAACAAAATGTGCTCCCTCTAAATGATGCTTTCCACAAGTACCATATTCTCCTTGTGGGAATACATGGAGTCCCTCAGTCTGTCTTGCTCTGCACCAGTCTGGGATGTGTCAGAACTTAGAGAACCGGTTTGGAGTTCAGGCTCTGCCTGAGCTGTTCCTGGTTGTTTGTACTCCTGCAGCACATCCCCTCCACTCCACTCCAGAGATGCGCCTGAGGAAGTAGCAGTACTACAAGTAGCCCCCACCACTTCTGGTATATGTGTTGCTGCTGCTGGCAAGTGAAACCTGTCCTAGTAATCCCACATCAGGTGTTGACCCCATCCCCACTGTGTCCACAGTGGTCTGTGGCATACTTGCCTGATCCTCAGCAGCAGCAGGACTTAGAGCAGTTGCAAATTCTGCAAATGCCAAAAACTCACTGCTGGTTGGAGGAGGTGACAAGCCATGTGACAGAGTGACCCCTAATGACATACTTGCCATTTCTTGGTGACATGAAGAAGGCAGACTGGCAGCAGTTGCAGCAGGCACAGACAGCTGATCAGAAGCAGCAGCAAGAACAGCAGTTGCAATTTCTGCAATTACGGACTCAGGAGGACATTTGACAATGGCCAGTGGCCAAAATTACCTGCTGGCACTAGGCCGGTAGGGCATTTTTCCCTCAGGGCTTGTGCTTTACAAAAATACAAAAAAAAAACCCATAGTCCTACAGAAAAAAAAAACAATTTTGGGGGGTTTGTTTCTAACAAGCTTAAGTCCTACAAATAAAATATTTCCTTAGAACCTGAGCCAAAAAAGTCTAAGTCCTACAAATCAATGTTTCCTCAGGGCTTGTGCCTCTAATAAGTCTAATTTCTACAAATCAATGTTTCCTCAGTGCTTGGGCCTCACCAACAAATCTACCAAATCATCCTCTACTAAATACTCCATTAAGGCAAGTATCAGTCCACCCCATTGGCAGCTTATGTCAGGGGGTTCCTGTCTCTATCACTTTACATACACATTTCTTATTGTATTTATTTTTTTATTCACTGTCCCCCCCAATACCAGTCAAGAACCCACCCCCAAAACAAATTCCCTGTTCAAATGATTCATTCACCAGGCTCTACCCACCAGCACAGGTACCCTCCTCAGACCTCTTTTACACCATGTTTTATGGGTTTTTTTTTATTGTATTTAAGATTATTTTATTATTAACTGCCCCCACCTCAATCCCAGTAAACAACCCCCTCAAAATACAGTCACTGTTCAACTGATTTTTTCTCCACACTCCACCAACACAGGCACCCTCATGCCCATTTTATAATATACATTTGGGAAATAAAATAATATTTGCTATGAGTTGTGTGTACATTCAATGTTCCCATTGATTTCAATGGAATGAGCTAGACGAAAAATGAGGAAAATCTGCACTTTTCACTGGAAATTATTCATAAAGCGGGAAGTGCCATTAAAGTGCCATTATTCGTCCATTTCAGTTTGAGCTGAAATTTTTTACCCATCCCTATCAATTATTAGCGTATCAGCTTCAATGTGTTTAAATTAATGAAATTTACTCTACTTTATTCTATACTCTTCTTCCATTTTGATGGTGTTCTGCTGCAAGTGAAATCTAGGTTCCCTAACTTTTTTTTGACAATTCATGGTTGTAATCAAATACATAGCCATTTATACGAATGGAGATTCGAAAAATGCCAAAATGGTGTATAGTACTAGTTTAATATACACTTGTCTCTTAATTTTATTTTAAGCAAAAATGTATTGTAAGACCAATACCATGACAGCTCTTAACCCTTGTGAACTATAAAGTCTCAAAATTGATGCTCACACTCTGGTATGACTCATTTACTAACCCTGGGGAAAATTATACTCTATTTAACTTTACATAGAGTGCAAGATTAATCGTTTTACTCCTAGTACATTGGAACTCTGTAAGTTTAAGGGGTTAGTCCCCAATTTAGTTTCTTATTTGTATTTCTTTTTTTTCTGTTCTCTCATTTCCATATTTTCTTGACATACTGAATAATTGGTACACATTTTTGATTTGTTCATTAACTATTAAAAAGCAAGGTGTCATAAAATATGATTCAAATTTTGTTTCTAAGTGACATGTTTTCCTTTTCAATCTGTCAAGCAAAAGTGACAGACTGTACCACAACGAGTATATTTATGGCAATGATGTTCAAGCTACTTATTTATTTTCTTGTATCATTGATTATGTGTGACTAAAATAAGGTCTGAGCTGAACAAAACAAAGGTGTTCTTGACATTAGATATTATTAATTAGATATTTTGAATCCTCATATGGCATTTTATTTTTTAAGTAACACTTTACTTGCTTCTCCTGTCTTGTCTGTTGATCCCTATTTTCTGTTCATAAGTTTTCTTCCCTCCTTCCATGTATTATTGTCTTTTGTGCCTGCTGTGTACTTTGTAAATACCCAGTACCTCAAGCTTGACAGCTGCCTGCCTTGGTCTTTTTGGCTTCCTCTCTGAAACATTTTGGTAGAGTATCTCACTCTTCTGTGTGTTTTCCATCCTTGTTTTGCTGTTTTAATGTAAAAGCTCATCCCATCTTGTCTTCTTTGCTAGTGGCCCTGCTAGCACTTTGAATATGGTGACATTGCTGGAGACAGCTTCCTTAGCAACTCATTCTCTGGTCTCTCAGTCTTCTGAGAAAACTTCTCTTCATATCCTTGTACTGCAGTGATATCTTGCTAAGGTTTTTTGTTTTGAACTCTTCTAATTTTTCCAGAACAGTAGGGACTGCAGACAGAGATGCACTCCAGACACAACTGGTTTGGTGACCATAGGGAATACCTGGACTACCTCTATCTACAGGGTACCAACCACTGTTACAGTTAGAAAGTGCCACCACTTGGTCTACTGACCATTCAATGGTCACCAAAGCAGTCTTGCCTATGACACTGACTAAAGGGGAGAGTGAACTACTGCTATAGGGTTTGTCTGCAAGAATTTAAGATGAACTTAGCTACATTCTAGAGCTTATTTCCCATTGCATGAAATAGTAACATAGCAATAGCTGATGAGGCTGAAAAAAAGTAATGCATCCATCAACTTCAGTTCTTGCCATATTGTATTTGTTGACCAAGAAGAAGGAAAAAAAACCTTCAGAGGAAGGTAAAAAAAATAAAACAAAAACAAAAAAATTATGAAATCCATTTCTAATTAATCCCCAAGTGGGTAAAAAAAATAATTTCTAACTACAAAACAAGGTAGTCGAATATTTCCCTGGATCAGCATCCGATCTGCTTTGAAACTAACTGTCACTATTCTCTATATTGCTCTGAGCTAAAAATAGGGATGGGTGAACGCTTTCACCCAAAGAGAGGTCAGAAAAACACCACTTTCTGATTTTTTTCTGCCATGAACCCTAGTCTTGTTCCACTACACTAAAACCAAACATTATTGCCATAGAAATTATAGTGTATAGTCTTACACCGGTATTCTATTACAGAACCACAGTAAAACAAAACTGGTGTAGACAGCACATTTCAGAGTACTAACGAAATTGGCGCTGTCTGCTTTTATTCGACCACCACGTAAAAAAACAAGCAAAATGTCAAAGTCCAAGAAAATAGGCGTACGTTTGATGACATAAAGATCAAGTTTAGTATTAGATGTGTTCCCAACATTGCCAAAATCCAACATAGAGTGCTCCGTTCAATATTTTAACCTCTCCTTTTAAAATTCGACTTACAGTGCTTTCTTTCACCACGTTAATTCGACTAATATTGTTCTCATTCAACATTTTAACCCTTCCCCTTCAAAATTTGACTTAATGCTCCCATTACTTTTCTCCATTAAAATTCAACATTGTTCTTCTCCAGTTTTTTACGACATGCCCTCATTGTATTTGTATTGTGTAATTAACCGTATGAGTACCAGAGAGGTAGCAACGCATTGCAATGTACTTGCTGCCCCTCTGATACTCATAGGGCTAATGGGCAAGGTATGCGGCTGCATACCTTGCCTGTATATGTATAATACATTTTTTTTTTCTCATTTTTTGTTCTATTAAAAAACTTTCACACCAGAAGTTATTCATGTAGTATTAGTCAATGATTGTGTAAAGGTTTGTTTGACACACAGACACAGTAGGATTGGATAAAACACAGTTTTATTAAACAATTAAGATTACAATAACCCCCACAGGTCCTGTAATATACACTTAATATAGTACAGCCTAAAGACAGGTTATATATAGGTAAGCCCACACAGGTCCAGTATAAGCATAGAGTCCTTAACACATTATACTGACAGGCGTTTCTTGAAAGAGTCCCAGTGTATCGGTACTGCATGGGTTAATAGCAGTCAGCGAGTGTAAACAGTCCCATGTGTGGTAAGGCCTGTTAAGAAGCTTACCTAGGGTTGAGAGCTTAAATACGAGTAACGCCCAAGAATAAGTATAACAGGTAATAGTGAACTGCCTTAGCAGTAACGGAGGCTGAGCAACTAGAGCACTGCCGGAGCAATAACGGAGATTAGGCCACATAAACACTGTCATAGCAGTAATGGAGACTGAGTGACATGGACACTGCCATAGCAGTAATGGAGACCAGGAAACTAGAGCACTGCCATAGCAGTAACAAAGACCAAACCACAAGAGCGCTGCCATAGCAGTAGTGGATACTAGGCAACAGGAGACTGCCGTAGCATTAACGGAGACTAAGCCCTTGGATACTGATGTGGCATAAATGGAGACTGAGCAACTGAGGTTCTGTCGTGGCAATAACAGAGACTAGGCCACTTGCACTCTGCAGTAGCAGTAACGGAGACTAGGCGACTCGAGACAGCCATGGCAGTAATGGAGACTGAGCAACTGAGCACTTCTGTGACAGTAATGAACTGAGCAACTGAGCAACTCGCCCTGGGAGGCAACCAACTGGGAGAGGATAGTAAGACAAGCCAATGGGAATGTCGCCGGGGCGATACAGAGGCAACCGGGATCAAAACTGCACAGCTGTCACAGACAGCGAGAGAGGATCAGCACCCTCAACCGGAGACCTGTAGGGGCGTGCAGGGAGGCAGCAGACCAACCCAGGCGGTTTCACACGGAGCAGGAACGTCAGCAGTCCAAGTCGGTACACAGAGCAGGAACATCAGCCAATCCAAGTCGGTACACGGAGCATGAACGTCAGCCAAGCCAGGTCAGTACACAGTAGATGAGAAGCAGAATGGTCAGGCAGTCCGGGTCGGTACACAAGCAGGAGACGAGATGCAGAGTAGTCAGGCAGGCCGGGTCGATACACTGAGAGCAAACTGTAATCAAGAACAAGCGCTGGTACTGGAACACCACAAAAAGGCACCGGAGAAGTGCCAGAACCCTGTATTTAAAGGCAATACTGGGCAGGACAATCACAGTAAAGCCAATAGGAGTAGAGCTGGAGTGTAGACTGACAGAAGGCCGCTGAAAGAGCATGGGCACCATGATAGATAGTCACCCAAAACTGCGATAATAATGAAGAAGAACCATGGTAATCTATGTGTGTGCAATGCGGTGGAGCCCAGCATGCCGTTAATGTGCTGGCTGTCCTTGCATAGGGTAACAGAAATTAGTCGTGTCCACAAGAAAACAAAGGAATCCTTAGGATGTCTGTCGGTAGGAGAAAAAACCTGATGGTTAGTGTGTGTGTGCAATGCGGCGGAGACCCGCATGTATATATTCATCATCTTGATCTCTTAAAGGGATAGTAATGTTTCATAATAAAAGCAGCTCTAATTAATCATCATAGTATTTGGACTTTGGAGAGTGTTATTTCAATACTTTCAAAGTTATAGTTCAAGAGTAATTCAATGACAAAGTATCCACCTTTCGCCCCTTTTACTGATGTAACACTGCTCAACCAGAGCAGAGAGGGACAATCTTCAATTAAGATAAGGGAAAAAGCTGAAAAGCTTGTCAAGGGGGGCAGGGCTTTAATTGTTCTGATAGGAAGAATATTGTCCTTTGCTGTTATCTGTCTGGTCTATGGACTGCATTCCACATTTGAGAAGAGATTGCTTACACTAGGTAAAAGGGGTAGGAGGGGGAAATTTTACTTGTGAATATCTCTTAAACCATAAAGGTCTAAGAGATAAGACTTATATCGTTCCTCATGTTTTTTTAATGCCTACAAAATAAAATAAAGATAAAACAAAGTATTACTATCCCTTTACCTAAAAAATAAATGCAACATAGAGTATGCATTTCATAGATTGTCAGAAGGGAGAATAATGTGTTGTAAAGCAGTATAGCTGCCTGAACATACATATAAGACACAAAGTGTACTGTACAAACTGCATGGTTACTCAAAGTCTGTACAGGTCACTTGAGGTAACTCAGGGGATAAATAGGGTATGTACGTTCAATATTAGAGGGAACTCCTAGTGGCAATGATAGGTATAATCTATCCTGAAATAATCAGAATGTAGCAAGGCAACAGAAGAATGATGAGTTAGTTTCTATACATTGTACAGTGCCACAAAGGGGTTCAACCACACTAACACGCACAAGATCTATCAGGCAAACATGTGATAGGAGAAATGTGTACACCAATCAACATATTATGCATTTAAGTCTGAACTGAGTTTAACTATCACACGGACATATTAACTAATAACTTGCTGTTCAATATTGGCAGAATCACAGTCATATATCTCCCAAGAGGCACTACATCCCCTTTCAGGGATTCATAATAACCAGTGGACTATAGTCCCTGAAACATTCTGTGAACTCTCTTGTGGTCATAGAAAAGAAATGCCCAAAAAGAGGAATAGGCTGCTCTCTCTGTTCTCTTGGTGTAGATATTATAATATACGTGCAAGAGAGAATAGCGTGGAATCGAATAAAATGGTGATTAGGAAGAAATAATAAGCAAAAAAGAAGATATTGGTGCTTCTATTCCCTTAATAGTGGATGCATGCAATCCACTGGACAAAACAGACTATGTGGAAAATGGACCCGTACAAAGGGAAAAATAGGAAGAGCGCTAAAATCTTGTTTTATAAAATACTAGTATGAAAGCCCAATACATGGGCTAAAGTGCACCAGCGGCCCCGGCTGCTGACCCGGAGCCGGGAGCAGAGACAGGAGGTGAGCCATCCGGAGCTCCCGGCTCAGCGTGTTCGGCGAGCCTCTACTGCTCATGACTGTAGTCATGCGCAGTAGAGACTCGCCGAATGTGCTGATCCTTAGCAGGGAGCTACAGACGGCTCACAGTGAAGCTCCCTGTGTGCGAAACCACACATGCACAGTAGAGACTGCTGAAACAGCAGTCTTTACTGCACATGTGCGATTACACTCACAGGGAGCAACGCATTCTACCACTTTATGCTATTGGATTTATTTAGATATACATTTATAGTAAAGAGGGTACCCTCATAAACCAATTGCTAATACCATATACAATATTTAAAAAAAATGATACTATGTATTAATTTTAAAAGTATTAAGCTGTGTCTAAATAGTATATGCTTAATGCCTGTCAAATGCTGTAGATGTTCCATATAAATGATACAGTGCTGTGTTAGCTGGATCTGTTTAAAGTGGCTGGTATTAAGAATAGTATGCTGGTAATTCCGGCCTTACCAAATATCAATGTCCACTAGACATGTGCGAATTCATTCGGAGACATTCGGATTTCGTCGAAAATGGGGTCATTCGGAGACACTCGGCCAATCCGAAACTCAAGGGTCATTCGGAAAAAATGATCCGATTCCGAACAGCCCAGGTCTGAAATTCGTCGAAACTTTCGGAAGTTTCGGCAATCGACACATTTCCAAAAGTTTTGACTACTTTTGACCAGGACTTTTTTGTACTTCCTGTGCGCGCTCAATTACTTTCCCTCCATGTCTCTAGTCCAATTCCATTCTCCGTTTCATGCACTACTTCCCTCTTTTGTCTGTATTCGAATAGCCTTCTTCGTTTCATGATGGGGGTTGGACTAATGACACAGTCACACAGACAGACAGCCTGCATTTCCTCATTGGGTTGTTGGAGCTCAGAGAGAGAAGAGATTAGAGAGTGTACAGTTGTTGTGTAGGCAGGCAGGTAGCATTAGGCTAGGCATAGGTAGGCAGCCAGCATTAGTTCCAGTTATTGCCACTGCAAGAGCAAGTAATATTTGTTCCTGTGCAAAATATAAAAAAATATTAGGCATTTGTTCGAATACAGGGCCGGCCCTTACATGGGTCCCAGTGGGTCCATGGACCCAGGAGGCACTTTGACAGGGGCGGCAATTTACCGTCCCATAGCATGTTTATTTTGTGCTCTTCCGCCATTTCTGTGTTGCAGGGTGTCCCATCCCATCAGTGTGACTGTCAGCAGCCGGGCAGCCCTATGCTCACTCAGTGGCGATGCCTGCTGGCTGCTTCAGTGACGTGAATTATGTGATAGTGAAACATTATGCCTATTTTATATTGTTTATCGCCCACCTAAAGTCAAGACTTGAGTAAATAGGTCTACCGTCCCAGATTTGCTAGAGAGGTTTTACAAATACAGGAGGGTGCCCCCTGTACGAAATGAGTCTAAACATTTGGGATCCCTAGTATGAGTGCACAACAGTGCATGATGTGTCCTGAACAGGATTGCTGTGAGGTGTCTCCACCCAGAAGGTGCTGGCTTCAACATTGCGACAAGTGACCAACTAAGAGCACCATGCCGTGCAGCCATAGCATCACCCCCTCCTACTCTCCGGGTCCCGCTGACTGGCAATAACAGGTGAGTCACTAAGAGATCTGAAGCCTTTCTGGAAGTCCTTTCACTTGGAAAGGGGCTAGGTATTACTTGGGGGAGTTGCCTCATGTGTAAATAATTTCTAGGTGGGAGATGAATGTGCATCACTTATGTGTTTCCTAACAGTAGTTAGAATACAACTCCCATCATCCCCTGATTATGACATTGGGAAATGCCCAGCAATTATCGTAGAGCCCTGTATTGCACACTCACGGAAAACGGTGATATTGCTATACTAAGACAATGCTGTGGACCCCTCTTCAGTATAGATGTCAAGCATTTTTTTTTATTTCTCTCCTGTGTTGCAGTTTGTTCACAACAGAATGTCTCAATTTTTCTTTTTAACCCTTTGAATGCCAGAGTGGTATGCAACACATTGCTTTGCAATGCATTGCGTACCACTCTGGCACTCAAAGGGTTAACACATTACATCTATCACATTACAATCATTGATGTTTATTCTTGATGTAGTATGAAACTCTACAATGTATATACACATAGAGTTATCTGATATGAGGGGAAATCAGGATAGGAAAACGAGAGAGAGGAATTTGGGTACTAAAGAGGGACAGTAGGGTAGGAGGCTGGTACCAGAAAATGAAACCTTAATCTTTACCCATGTACTAACAAAGAATGTGACATGTAGTTTGTCCATGTTCGAGTCGACCACTTATGTTGAGTAGGATGTGACAGGCATGGGTTTTCGATGTCGAACATATGCTAAATTGAATGACAGGCATGAGGTTTCGATGTTCAAACATATGCTAGATTGAAGGACAGGCATGGGGTTTCGATGTTCGAACATGCTAAATTGAATGACAGGCATGGGTTTTCGATGTTCGACGTTTGCATTGTGACTGGCATCCCATGCTAGAGTAGAGGTGACATGCACAGACTTTCAATGTACGACAATGTCCGTTTTTGGGATGGATCTTTTTCTAAATGCACACCCTGTCTGCAAATAATGATAGCAGCGTGCACGGAGGCGCACTGCTATAATTTAACCCATGTTAAATTTGGCCGAATAATTCGGAATGGATCAGAATTTCGTCCGAATCGAATAGGCCCGGTCCGAAATTAAGATCATCCGAATTAGAAAAAAAAAAATTCGTCCGAATTCAAATTTTACCGAAAATTTTGCCCGTGCACAAGTCTAATGTCCACTCCCGACTTTAGTGACAATACAAATTTCTCCTATCATATGTTTGCCTTATAGATCTTGTGCATGTTGGTGTGGTTGGAACCCCTTTGTGGCACTGTACAATGTATAGAAACTAACTCATCATTCTTCTGTTGCCTTGCTACATTCTGATTGTTTCAGGATACATTATACCTATCATTGCCACTAGGAGTTCCCTCTAATATTGAACGTATGATACCCTGTTGATCCTCTGAGTTACCTCAAGTGACCTGTACAGACTTTGAGTAACCATGCAGTTTGTACAGTACACTTTGTGTCTTATATGTATGTTCACGCATTTATACTGCTTTGCAACACATTATTCTCCCTTCTGATAGTCTATGAAATGCATACTCTATGTTGCCTTTACTTTTTAGTTAAGAGATCGGGATAAAGAATATATACATGTGGGTCTCCGCCGCATTGCACACACACACATTAACCATCAGGTTTTTTCTCCTACCAGCAGACATCCTAAGGATTCCTTTGCTTTCTTGTGGACACGGCTAATTTTTATTACTCTATGCAAGGACAGCCATCACATTAACGGCATGCTGGGCTCCACTACATTGCACACACATAGATTACCATGGTTCTTCTTTATTATCGCAGTTTTGGGTGGCAATCATTGACTAATGCTATATGAATAACTTCTGGTCTGAACTTTTTCTAATACAATACAATGCAGCCACATACCTTGCCCATTAACCCTATGAGTACCAGGGGGTAGCAAACACATTGCAACACAAATCGTTGCTACCTCTCTGGTACTAATAAGGTTAATTATACAATACAAATACAAGGTTAATTATACAATACAAATACAATGAGGTCATGTCGTAAAAAGTTGGAGAAAAACAATGTTAAATTTTAATGGAGAAAAAAGCATGGGAGCACTGTAAGTCAAATTTTGAAGGGGAAGGGTTAAAATGTTGAATGTGAACAATATTTGTTGAATTAAAGTGGTGAAAGAAAGCACTGTAAGTCAAATTTTAAAACGGGGTTAATATGTCGAAGGGGGGCACTCTATGTCGGATTTCTATACTGTATACTATATTCTGCACTGCTTTTGTTCGAACAACGATGGTTTTGAAACTGTCATTGTTGCTTCTACACCTCAACCTCTGAGGTGCAGAATTCCCAACTTAAATGTAACCACAAAAGGATACTACTTGCACGTTGTTTTTAGTTGTTTCTTATGGACTTTTTTTGGACTGGCGGTAAGTATAATTATTGCTGATTTTGTTTTCACAAGTCGGGTAATAGGATACTAAAACCTGACTTTAAAAAAAAGCCTGTTTTTTTTACCGCTGGTAATAGAATCGAGCCCTAAATGCTTAAAATAAAAGACCAAAGGCTTGAGCCATGTAAACCAGTGCATATCTGTCCTCACGTACCACTAATGTCTTGTCTTTAGCAATGCATTGATACCTCTCTGGCACTCAAAGTGTTAGCCAAAATGAACTCACATTGGCTCAAACATTTTAAGGACATTTTAAAGAAAATGTTTGTTGGTATTATTTTTGCCCAAACATAAAACAGTGAAAAATAATGCACTTTTTGCATTCTGCAGGAATTCATATGAAAGTGTAGTTTTTCCACTTTTATTTTGCCATGACCTGCAGCCATTTTCCACTGCACTAGAACCACACTTATTCACCCCCATTCTTGTTGCTCACAGCATACACAGAACTACACATTCTTACCCCCAGTCTTGTCCCACAGCAGCCACAGAACCACACATACTGACCCTCAGGCTTCTTCCATGGCACCGATAGCCATAAAAATACACAGGTTGACCCTCTGCCTTGCCCCACAGCACCAGTAGAATCTCATGTATGGACTCGCAGCCTTGTCCTACTGTGTTGGGAGACATAGTACCACTCCTATTCCCCCCCACAGCATTGTCTCACAGTGGCATTAGAAGCAAAATAGCCAGGAAGGCAGGGCACTTACCTTAAAAGGCTTTCTGGTGATGGTGACACCCACCTACTCTATTTTACCCCACCATTTTACCTCATGTTTAGAATATAACAAAGATAAATGATAATAGAAGCACAGCAGGAAATGGGGGCACTGAAACAGAGGACCCAAAGGACCCTCTTGCCTGGAGAGAAGTCCTTTGTTCCACATGGATTAAATGAAAAGGATTTATCAATAATTGCACAAAAATCCCCTTTTCTATTTTGTACAATGGGCAACACAGGAACCATGGGGATATGCCAAAGCAACCTATAAAACATTCTAGTCCCAACAGTTTGTAGGATGTTCTGTCCAAATCGGGTTGCAGCCAAATACAGAACACTGACATGGTACTGATCAACAAATGTATGAAGAGACAGACACATTTCCGCTGGACTCAAGTGCTCCAAGTGCTCCACAAAGGCCTTGCCCCTGTAGGCCCAGGAAGCACTAAAAGCTCCAGTGGAATGAGCTGTAACCCAAAAGGGAACAAGTATGTTTCATGAGGATATAGGTCTGGTGAATGATCGCTTAACTTAGAAACCACTGTTACCTGAGACGCAACTATTCCCATAAAAGTGCCTTAAGAAGTTACAAGAAGCACAACTGAAATGGAAAGCTCCTGTGTGAGGAATGAAGAGCCACAAAAACCTATGTCCCAGCAATAAAACTAATACTCCTGCCTGTCAGAAGAAGCCATATAAGAAGAAAGAGCAAAATCCTACATAATGAGAAACTCAGAAACCTAAGGGCGAAACTCCTACAGGCATTCTCAAAACCACCCCATCAGAATGAAAGATCAGAAAGGGAGGTTTACAGGACAAAACCTGCAGGACAGACATAAATGAAAAAAGCTGTTCTAAGAGTCAAAGGAAAAGAGAAGCTCAAAAAGAAACTCCCAAACACTTCCAAAACCAAGGTCCAGTCCCACAGAGGAGTGAAATCCCTATAGGCAGAGTAGCCATGAGCCACTCCCTGCACAAAGGTGCACATCCTGTAACAACGGAATATGTCTATGAAAAGACAACTAGACCTTAATAGAGCTAAGATCAAAAGCTAAAAACACTGGAAACCAAAAAGATGTAGCAGAGACCCATGGTCTTCACCTCACTGGAAGAACAAGGAACATATTCTACAGTATGCTGTGGAAAATACTGGGAAGAGCTGGGAGTCTTTGCTTAGGCATCTTGCCTGCTAAAACCTGTTTGGGCTTTTGGGTAGGGCATGCCTTTTTCTCTGAAGTAGACAAACTGGATGCATATCTAAAATGCAGTATATGGTGTGGCGCACATGTGCAGGACAAGAACAATATGTGCCAAACAATAAAACACAAATAATTCACATCAATTTAAAAATATAGTATTTATTTCTGGGTAACATCAATATTTATAATGTATTTCACAATACAAAGAATGATTCCTACCAAGAGTAACCTATAATTATTTTAATGGGTATACAATCTAACACTCGAAGTTCCCAATCACTAATAAGATAAGGAAGTTCCGAATGTATTCCCAAATATTGTTCTATTATTCCCATATATTGCATGAGACCCGCTCCATGCACATAATAGGGATAACGCCAAACACAAGTAGAGAAAATACACACAGAATATAAATATTTATGTCAGTATATGCTATGGTGTCTGGATATACCAGTCAACATGCACAACCCACATAAAGAAACATGTACACACCCTCCTATACTATCTACGTGCCCCTGTACCCTCAATCTACCTAAACGATCGATCATTCCAAAAAATTAATTTAAAATATTCAAATGAAAAAATAGGCTATCACCAATGTTCACATTCGTGGTCTTAGGAGAAAATATACAAAAAAGCCCATAAAAGAACAGATATAGGGGAGAGAACTAGAATCTAAATAATACACATATATAATTTATTAAAACTGAATCATATGTTTAAAATAACAACAATAAGGGTACCCTTAATAAGAACAATATAAAAGGAAGTGGTACAAATATAGCAAAGTGAAAGAATCACAAAATATTGAGCACATGCACAACTAGTCCATAGCTAGTAATAGATGTAATGGCAGTGGAAATATAAGCCGAAATGGAAAATGTGGAATAAGTGCCGGCGTCCCGGCCTTACCCATATAATTAGTTCACTCCCGTTTGTGTTGCTGTAGTGGATATCCCCAGAATTTGAGGTAATATGCGGGCAGACGATGCTGTTAATAACCAGCTATGTAGTGGCTGGCCAAGTTGAAGTCTCCCGTCTGTGATCTCTCCAATATTATCTGGATAACGGGCAGTCTGTGTTTGCCTCCAGTCACGCTGGAATGTCCACAAGCTCATATTGTGCAACAAAGTATCTCTTTCGTGGGCAGTGTAACTTCTTAACAACGGCTTGATTCCACCAAAATATCTACAGTGGATCACATAAAAGTGAGTGGTATATTAATCAAATGGCTACAAAGTTCTGGATAACACAAACTAGTTTCGTGTACAATGTGACACTTTCTCAAGGCGAACTCTGTAATACATTAAGGAACTATACTTTAGTGTCCTTTATAGCTCTAATTGGATAGCGCTGTGCATCTTGGGATCTCTCATTAAAGGGGATGTATTAGATGATGTTAAAGGTGATAGAATTCCATCAGCTGATAGATAACTATGTGAACCCCTATATATATATATATATATATATATATATATATATATATATATATATATCTTTGCCTAGTATCTTGGTGTCACCATCTATCACTCAGCCATCTAAACACATAAAATACAGATGACTCTGTGATGTCCACACACCACCAAGGCACTCGCGAATCTCTCTCTACTCACGCGCTATATCCAAACATATATCAAAGTTCTCACAGCTCATCAATGGACTACAGTGGGGGATGATGAAAAAAAAGTACAAGGTTTTAAATGTGAAAACATCTAACTTATCATTGTGGCCATGTGGATACAGGGTATTACGGCTGTATATCCAATACGTCTGTCTCTGACAGAGACGTCTGAACCTGTCTCCACCTAAAAAACAGTCAGGTTCCAACGGAGTTAACCTAGAACCTTCAAAATTCTTATTATGAATATAAGTGAAGTGTTTGTATAGGGGATATTCAAGGCTGCCTGCAAGAATCTGTGTCCTGTGTTCCAGGAATCTGTCTGTTATCCTACGTTTCGTCCTCCCTATATAAGTCTTGTTACAGATACAGGTGATACTATACACTACATAAACAGAATTACAAGTGAAAAATTGCTTTATTTCATATTTAATATTATTGATATCAAAATATTTCTTTTTATGATATATATAGGTACAAGTAATGCATCTAGAACCATTACATCTATATGTTCCATATTTATTCTGTAAAAATGTTTTTCTTTTTCTTTAGTATCCTTTATTTTTTGAGGTTTGTTTCTAGAAAATATATTTTTGATATTTTTGTTTTTAGTGTATATAATTTTAGGAACCTCTGATATTTGATTCTTCAAAAGAGGATCCTGTTTTAAAACATGCCAATGATGTTTTAAAATATTTGTAATTTTCTTGTGAGATGTATTATATTTTTGGGGAAAATTATCTGTACCTCTCTTGTTGAATACAGTTAATTTTTTTACAATTAGTTCTCCTTCTTCTACTGTCGTTTGTGGTTGTTTTTTATTAAGCATTTGGTCCCGTTAGATCTTTCTATCAATGATGATGGATACCCTTTTTGAATAAATCTATTTTTTAAAATATCCGCTTGTATATTACAGTCCTGTTCTCTAGTACAGTTTCTTTTTATCCTGTTAAGTTGCACAGTGCTATCCAGTGCTAGTTGATATTATCTGGAACTTTGTAGCCATTTGCTTAATATACCACTCTTAATATAATATACCACTCTTAATATACCACTTCTTTTATATGAGCCACTGTAGCGAATTTGGTGGAATCAAGCTGTTGTTAAGAAGTTACACTGCCCGCAAAAGAGATAATTTGTTGCACAGTACGAGCTTGTGGACATTCCATTGTGATGGGAAGGAAATACAGCCTGCCCGCTATCCAGATAATAATGGAGAGATCACAGACAGGATACTTCAACTTGGCCAGCCACTACATAGCTGGTTATTAACAGCATCGTCTGCCCGACTCCAGTGCTCTCCCCTATATCCATTCTTTTACAGGCTTTTTTGTATTTTGTTGGTTTAGACTTTTCCAGTGAGTGGCACATACTCACTTGTTAGGGGATAGAATCACTTCAGCCTATCTTTAAATATATATATTTTTTCTCCTTGTCCTCCTATTTTCCATCTTTTATATTTTGTGTTACACTCCAGATATGGCGAGTAGCGCAGTCCACTGTGTGTGTTTTTCTTAAGTTCTATTTGTGTGCTAGTGGATGGCAGCTTCCTCCTGTTTCTGGCAGGTTTCACATCAGTGTGATATCTCCATATAGATTTTAAGAGATATAGTCAATATGACATTTAAATCATATGGAGATAGAATAAATAGACAAAATAAATTACAGAATCAATTAAATCTGGGAACTAGGAGGAAGGAGAATCATGAGGACACACAATTTAAGATAAAAAATGTTTTTAATAGTTCGTAACAACTCTTAAGGGAGGAGATGAATCACTGGCTGGATAATATTTTACTTACAAAATATATAGATAACAATATAATACCAAGAGGTCTACGTATAAACAAACCCTGTGGATTTCAGGATGAAAATTTTCAAAAAACTTGGTATAAGATAATAGACCAGTGCTCATATACCCTTATGAAGGAGATAGTTAAATATAGAGAAAATTGATTACTAGAAGTGGTTAAGAATATAGATCATATTAACCCATTAAGGACCGGCCGCGCACGTACTTTGCGGTCCGATTTTTTTTTGCACGATTTGATTCCAGACTCCCCGAACAGCGTGCAGCCGCTCGGGGAGCCCGGAATTCCATGACAGTCCAGGCCCATCATGGGTCCTTAAGGGTGTAACAACCCATGATGGTCCAGGACCGTCATGGGTCCTTAAGGGGTTAAAGACCAATTATTATTTTTATTATTTATTTATATAGGGCCAGCTTAATCCGCAGCACTGTACAATAGGGAATAGACATACAGAGATATTAAATAGTAAATCATACGTGAAGAACAGAAGGATCAGAGGATCCTGCTCGTGACAGCTTACAGTCTACCTTATGTGGATACAAATCTTTTTAAGAAACTAGACGAAAATACTAATAAGAAGATAGCTAGTTGACAATGGCAAGGCAGTAGATGTAGTATATCTAGACTTTGCAAAGGCATTTGATACAGTGCCACACAGAAGGCTGGTGTATAAAATAAGGAAATTGGGACTAGGAGATAACCTTTGCAATTGGATACAAAACTGGTTGAAGGATAGGGAACAGTGTGTGGTTGTAAATGGGAAATACTCCAATACAGTTAAAGTGGAGAGTGGAGTACCTCAGGGTTCAGTATTAGGTCCGCTGCTGTTTAACATGTTTATAAATGACATGGAAATAGAAATAGATAGCAAAATATCAATATTTGAAGATGATACTAAATTATGCAAGGTCATTAATTCAGAACAGGATATTTTCTCTCTACAGAGGGACTTACATACAATGTCAGATTGGGCAAACAAATGGAATATGAAGTTTAATGTGGGGAAGTCATGCATTTGGGAGGAAACAAATCCAAGGCTACTTATGAACTTAATGGAATCATTTTAGGGGACTCATTGCTAGAGAAAGACCTGGGTATCCTTGTCAACTACAAACTTGGAAAAAGTGACCAGTGTCAAACAGCAGTAGCAAAGGCAAACAAAATCCTGTCTTGCATAAAAAGAGGTATTGAAGCAAGAGTGGATAACATTATTTTGCCATTATACAAATCATTGGTAAGACCTCACCTTGAGTATGCAGTGCAATTTTGGGCACCGGTTCTGAAAAAGGATATACTAGAACTAGAGAGGGTACAGCAAAGAGCAACAAAATTAATTAAGGGAATGGAGAACTTGACATATGAGGAACGACTAGACAAACTTCGTTTATTTACTCTAGAGAAAAGAAGACTAAGAGGAGACCTTATCACATTGTACAAGATGAGAGGTCAATACAAGGATCTCTGATCAGGTGACCAGGGGACACCCCTTGAGATTAGAGGAAAGGAGGTTTAGACTTCAGCAGAGGAAGGGGTTTTTTGCAGTAAGGTCTGTTAAATTGTGGAATTCATTGCCCAGGGAGATGGTTATGGCAGATACAATGGATACATTTAAGAGAAGATTAGACACATTTCTTTCAAAAGGGAACATACAGAGCTATACTGTTTATCAGTAAGCAGATCAGGAAGGTCTGATAAAGAATAACTTAATTGGTAGCAGGAAAGCTATAAAATTCTCAGTTACTGGGGTATGAGGAGAAGGTTGAAATTGATGGACTTGTGTCTTTAGTCAATCTAATTTACTATGTTACTATGTTACTAGTTATAAACAGCTAGTTTTTCTTAGGAAACAAAAGACATTTGCACAGGATCAACAGGACTACAGTGGGGACAACCCTAAGAGAATGTTTTCCAATAGATCCTTCACTTCTTCCAAGCAGACATGTCCCCCTAACCTACACAGATCTCACAATGCACAATTTACTCACACCAAACACCATCCATATACAGTAGATACTGCACATAATAACACTCATTCAGGCTCTAAGAATATCTATAAATAGCACAGTCCTACTATTTAGACTAGTAAGATGTAACTTAATCCACCTATTTCCACTAACAGGGGCTTATCCAATGCACCTGTCCAAACGATAGAGCGACTAACACTGGTACACACCAATACAAATTGTAAGGTGACGTTCTAATAGATACCAAGTCCTAGAGACATCCTCAAAGGATTCTAAACAGAAGGATATGGAGCTTTCCCTGATCCAAATGGAACAGGAGGAGGACCCAAAACCTTCTACTAGTAGTGCACCGATTACTCAAATGCCTATATCACCATCACAGTTTCTTGAGTTAACACAACAGAAACCCAACACAACAAAAGGAGCAGAAGTCAGTCTCGAGATTAGGTGCCTACAGTCATAGGACCAAAAGAGGTGGTAGAGGCACAAAAAAGAAACTTAAGGTTAAGTCTTATGACTGTGGACACATAATGTATACAGTATACTCTTGTCAACAAAAAGAAATACACATATTGAAACCACCCGGACGAGCATGAGAGGTGTAGTGATGCAGAGAAAAGGAAACAGAGGCGGATACTTTCTGATTCAATTGTGGTTGGACTACAAGCCTGTTAGTATTGATATACAGTGCTATGTGGGACAAATATTATAAAGAAGACACGGAGCTGTACTTTGTTACAAGTATTACTATCCCCTTAAAACATTATTCTACAAAAGATTAAGACAGAATGATAAATGCCAACATTTTGTAAACTTTGCCACTCCACAGGTGTACTTTGTAAGTATTTTTGAGAAATGTTTGACTGCTTCCTAGGGATAGGTGACATTTTTCTCCTCAAACTGAAACAGGAGAAAAATGTCACTATGTGCTGATGTAATGGTTTGTTTGAGACACAGTGGTTTAGGCTAAAACACAGTTTTATTGAAATCACAGTAATAAAATAACCTTCACAGGTCCTGTAGTATATAAGCTGAATAATACAGACACACGACAGGTTATATATACATATGCCTACACAGGTCCAGCATAAACATAAAGTCCACAACAGTCTAATACTGACACAGGTCAGGCAGATTATAATGGATTCCCAGGAGCAAGGTACTGCATGGGATAATGGTCTTCTTTGAGTGTAAACAGTCCCATGTGCACAGAGGTCTGTGATGGGGCACTCTGCATATAGACAGCTGAAGGACGCGTAACGCCCAGAAACAGATAAGCAGAACTAACTTGAACTGCCTAGGCAACAATGGGAACAGAGTCACATAAGGTACTGCTGTAGCAGTAACGGAGAACAGAACACCTGCACTCTGCCGGAGCAGTAATGGAGGCAGACACATGCACTTAGCAGAAGCAGTAATGGAGACAAACCGGTGGCTTACTGCTGGAGCAGTAACGGAGGCAGTCACTTGCACTTTGCAGAGGCACTAACGGAGACTAGGCCCAAGGCAAACTGCCGTAGCAGTAACGGAGGCAGACACTTGCACTCTGCAGAAGTAGTAACGGAGGCAAACCGGTGGCTCACTGCCGGAGCAGTAACGGAGGCAGACACTTGCACTTAGCAGAGGCAGTAACGGAGACTAGGCTCAACGTAAACTGCCATAGCAGTAACGGAGGCAGACACTTGCACTTATCAGAGGCAGTAACGGAGACTAGGCTCAACGTAAACTGCCATAGCAGTAACGGAGGTGGACACTTGCACTCTGCAGAGGCAGTAACGGAGACTAGGCCCAAGGCAAACTGTGAATGGGAAATTTTTGTTAAAAAAAAGTGCAGTTTTTCCACTATTTCGTACCTAGCCCGTTAAATTGAAATCAATAGTAAGACTGAATTTTCCCACCATGTGCGAAATTCAGTCTTCCCATTGAAAGCAGCACAGTTTTTAACTAGTCCGGATAGGCAAATAAACCAAAACTGGAGTGTAGTTTAGAAAGCCTATTGGGCAGTCAATTTGGCAATAGCCTACTGATGCGTTTTGTGCAATTACTATATGTAAACTTTCAATAGCATACTGACATATCTCGTGATTTTGTGGTATAAACCACTTTATCAAAATATATGGCTATATAAATTTATATAGCCATATACTTTGATAAGCAGTTATACCTCATCAGTAGGCTATTGCAAGTTTACATATAGTAATTATTTCTTTTATATGTTTTTTTTTTATTATTTTTTACCGTTTTGAGATTAAAATATTTGTACTTATACACACATACCAAGAGTGGTTCTTCCTATTACAAGTGTTGATTCAGCTTGCAGTGGACCCGAGCAGAGATGGGAGAATATATGCCTGTATAGTCAGCATTCAGAATATTACTCCACTGAATACCAATACATATGAGTGCATATTCATTATTTTTTGCTGTTAACTTTAAACAGTATTATAATATTGTGGCTCCCTCCATCTTTTGTTTTTGTATGGATATTCTTTCCTCATGATCCAAAAGCTAAACATATTGCCATCTGTTGTCTGTGTAAGAAGCATGCGAGCAAAGAGAAAGCATGAGCACACTTAGGCATGTCCTCACTGAACTGAACCACTGAAGCACAACCACAGGTCTGACGAACAGTCACACATCATCTGTGTTGTTAGAAGTGCAACAACTAGCAGCAGCAGAAACACTCCAAAAAGTTCCTAGTGATCTGGGTCATATAATAGACATGATGTTGATGTGCCAGAGCAGAAACAGCAGCAGAAATAAGGTGGTATCACTTGAGCGAACAACACAGAGAGGATACTGCTGAAGTGGACCTGAGAGGTAATTGTCACTCGAGTGGAAACAGAAAGAGCAGACCTGAGAAGGAACAGAAGACCAAGCAGAGAAATGCTGTAAGGGGATGTGGAGAGATAGGGAAGGTGAGCATAAACAGGGAGGCCAAGAGAATACAGAGATGGAGGAGAGGATGAAGAACAAGGTAGGCTGAGAAAGAGAGTAGCGGAGACTGAGTAGAAAGATTAAAGAAAGGGAGGCCAAAAAAGAAATGATGTGCTGGAGCATAAATCTATGGAGAAAAACAGGCGAGAGCAAGATTAGCTCTGATAGGGAAGCTATAAGGTACCAGAACTAAAACAGAGAAAGGTCAGGATAGCCAGGTTCAGCCGGGAGGTCAAAGGAAATGCCAAAATCTTAATGCAAGAGGAGGAGGAGTAGTAGTAGTTGTGAGGAGAAGCTGAGGAGATGTAGTCTTGAAGACGAGGCGAGTCAAAACAGAGGGAGCAGCCAAGTGTAGTGCTAAATCAAAGAGAAAAGAGGAAGGTCAAATAACAGGCTAGAGGTCTAAAACACAGGAAAAATATATCAAACTCATAGTATGAAACTAGTTCGTAGAACTGGCAAAGTTCTTTGGTAAAAGCAGCATTAAAAGGTGGAGCCCTTCAATGAGCAATGATGGGATAATCAGGAACTTGGAAATTTTGACCAATCCAGATTGAAGGTGGATCATGACAAAAGTGAAACCCACAGCCCATGTACTATTAATATCAGCCCTACCATCTACCACTCTTGGGAACACTGCAATGACCATTGATAATCATTGGAGGATAATGCAACCTTTCATTAGACTCAAACATGATAATGTAACTGGTATATAGAACATGGAATATCAACGCAAAGAAGATATCAAGTTATAAGAGACAAACAATACCAAAAATATGCAACAAATGTTAAAATAACTAGAACGAAAATGAATATGAGTATACACAAGAGAGGTATTCTCTACAACTGATGATAATAATCAATTGGTAAAAAATAGTGCAGATGATTTGACAATGTGTCCACAAAATCAGAGGTACATTATAGTCTTAGAGAGTTCAATGAACTGTCAAAGAATGGAGATGAAAAATATAAATTAAAATGAAATGGTGATGAAGATTATCAATGATGATTAGGGATGGACGATGGGCTTTTTCCCGCTTTTTTCGACTACCTCATTGCACATTGAAATCAATTGGAAGAAAGTTTTTTCTCCACCACACGAAAGTTTTCTCTACTTTTTTACAGCCATATAAAAGGGTTTCAGGCTCTGACAGCATGTCATTCTGTGTTTGTGAGAGGAGAGAGCAGAGAGGTTGCTCCTACAGTTCATGTAACACTACATACAAGAGCGTACAACCTGCCCCATCACCAGCTGAAAATGGAGGTCCATACCAGGTGGAATTCTACCATGTATATGCTAGAGCATTTGTACAAGCAGAATAAGGATATTAGCGAGTACACCATACAAAACTGGAAAGCTTTGGAGGGAGCCTTTTTGTCACCTGGCCGATGACAACTAATGTATGATGTATGCGAGCTGTTGAAACCCTTTGAGGAGGCAACCATGCTGATGAGTCGCATTGGGGCAGGAATTAGTGAAATTCTACCACTGATATTTTTATTGCAGAAAAAAATGAGGAACATGGCTGAGGATTCTTACCAGAATGGCAACACAGACATGCACCAGCTGGTAAAGGACATGTTAGAGTGCTTTGAACAAGATCCTTGCGTAGTGTCCATTAAAAGCAATGAGGAATACATTCTTGCCACTTTGCTGGACCCCGCTTTAAACACAAAATTTCAGAATTTCTGCAAATGGGCCATCAGTGGTTGGTCACAACAAGGAGTCATGGCGATCATCAGCAAGTCTCTGAGGAATCAGATTCTGTCAAAGAATATCATTACATGCTTATTGATCAAGTGGAGGGTTGCATTGTGGAGGATGAGAGGGAGAAAGTGAGGGCACAACAAACATCTAAGCAGTATAATGAAAATGAAGGCAGCAAAGCATTTGAACCAGCAGAAGCAGCTACACCATGAACCAGAATATCCCATTCGGAGCACAGGGCAATTCATGGGTCTCAGCAGAGGCAGCAAAAACCCCAGCGTTGGTAGTGGCAGTGGTGGAGGTGGCGGCACATCTCTTTGGGACTTGCTCTTTGAGTATAGGTTGTTAACTGACACACATGAACACTGTGTTGCTGCTGGTAGTGGTCCCACTGCAAATGAGATGGCTTCTGCATACTTGCAGGATAGCTATGTTCTGGGCAGAAACAATGACCCCATGGCCTACTGGCAAACAAAGCAGTGTAGTGTGGCCAGCATTGACACGTACTGTAGTGGAAATCCTCAGTTGTTCTCCAGCAAGAGTTGAGTCTGACAGGGTTTTCAGTGCGGCTGGTTATATTGTCAATGACTGCAGGACACTGCTATCAAGCAGCAATGTTGGGAAACGAACATTCTTAAAAATGAACCAACATCTTATACCATCTCTGTATCATGTAGCAGAAACCACATATGACAGACAAAGCCAGGACAAATATATTACCAGCAGCACAGATGAGGAGGTGGAGGAGGGATGTGAAGAAGGGTTGCCACAATCTACCCCACTTGGGACCACTGCTATGAGCGACAAGTAATGTGTGTCAATAATCTGAGAAGAAGGATAGTGTATGGCAATGGTAAAAATACATACACAAATCACACCATGCCAGTCCCCCACCACCACCACTACCATACACATCTGCCACATTGTAGGTTGTACTTTATTTTTCATTACTTTACATCATCATCATGAATATTTGCCAGTGTCACTTAAGCAGGAAGTTAGTGTTATGGGCAAAGGACAAATGCATTCTGCATGCTAACACATTTTTCGAGGCATATGTTGCTGTAAGACCCACAACTTTGACTTTTAGCCACTTATTTCTAAACTTCAGCTCACAGAAGAAGTAATATTACAGTAGGAAATGTAGTACCTAGAGGAAATATAGGTGAAAAAATGTCTTAAAATAGGCAGAAAATGTGTTAAAATAAGTGAAAAGGAGGACATTTTTGCATAGGTGGAAAGGCAAATTTTTTTTGCGGGAAGAGTGAAAAATTTTACTTTTTCACGAAAAATCATGTGGGAAAATTTCCACACTTTTCTCCCATCCCCAGTGCCAGTGTCACTTAAGAAGGAAGCTAGTGTTGTGGGCAAAAGACAAATGCACTCTTCATGCTAACACATTTTTCAATGCATATCTTAAAGGCTTTGACTTTTATTTACTTATTTCTCCACTACAGCCCTCAGAAGAAGTAATATTGTAATGGTAAATGTAGTACCCTTAGGAAATATAGGTGAAAAATTTGTTAGGCGAAAAGGAGGAAAATTTTGTATTGGTGAAAAGGAGAAAACGTTAGTGAAAAAAAGCAAAAAACATTGTCAAGTTTTTGTGAAAAGTCATGTGGGAAATTTTTCTGAGTGCTCTGCAATGTGAGGGATACCCATTTTTTCTTTACAAAGCAGCCGGTAGTGCTAGCACTTCACTTGAATTATTTGGAGTTTGTTAAGAGGGAGGATGACTGAAAGAGGTTTGGTAGGAGAGATAATGACTGAGAGATGTTTGTTAGGAGGGAGGATGATTTAGAGAGGTTTAGTATGAGGGCAGGTGACTGATTGAGGTGTGGTATGAGGGAGGAAGAGTGATTGAGGTTTAGAAGGAGGTGATCAAGGTTGAACTTGTTACGAGGGAGGATGAGTGATAGAGGTTTGATGGGAGGGATGATGACAGAGAGGTTTGGTATGTGGGAGGATGACTGATAGAGGTTTGCTATGATGACTGATCGATGTCTGTTGGGATGGGTGATGACCGAGAGAGGTTTGATAGGAGGAACAATGGAGTTTGTTATGAGATAGGACTGTTACAAGGATGGAGGGCATTTGGAAGGAGGAAGGATGCCTGAGAGAGGTTTGTTAAGAAGAACGAAGGAGTTTGGCAGGAGGAACAAAGATTGATCGCAGATTGGTAGGAGGATGTCCTAATATGGACACCATATATATCAGCAAAATGCAAATATTAGTATATGTCCATCTTTGGGGAGACAAATTCTTCATCTATTTAGTCTTGCTACTAGGGATGGGCAAAAGTTGTCACTGTGTTCCCACGAGAAATCCCGCAAAAACCACGTTATTGTCTGCTTTTAAAACTTCAACTGAAATTAATATCCCACCCATTGATTTACGTGTTTTTTTCCTTTCACTATAAAAACATGATGTATTTGCAGAAGTGAAACACAACAGAAGCAGATACAGAGTGAAGTAGACATGCTGTGCTGTTCTGCTGTTATTTATCTTGAAAATTGAGACAGGAGAGGCTCATAGTGACAGCTATCACTATGAGCAGGTTTAAAAATAGTAAAAGGAGGAACTGGAAGGACCTTTATGTGTCCACTGATTCTGAAGAGGAGAAAAGGAGCACTATTGAACCAATGCTTTTCAGTCCCCCTAAATCACCCCTAGGGATCTTGAGGAAATTAATGGCAAGGGAGGAAGAGAAAGGTTGTACTAGTGAGGGCAGGACATGTCAGCTGCCTCTGCCTTCTGCAAGACTGCTCTGCTGCCACCATTTCTGTACCTGTTGTCAGAAGTGCTGCCCCTGCTGCCACTAGTGTTGTGCCTGCTGTCAGACTTGCTGCCCATGCCATAGATACCACCATTGCTGTGCCTGCTGTCAACAGTGCTGTGCCTGCTGCCAGCACTGCCCCTGTTGTTACCAGTGCCATGCTTGCTGCCAGTGCTGAACCTGCTGCCACAAGTACTGTGGCTGCTGTCAGACATGCTGCCCCTGTTGCCACCAGTGCTATGCCTGCTGCCATTGTTGAAATGCTGCCATCAGTATTGTGCCTACTGTCAGATGTGCTGCCACTGTTGCCACCAGTGCTGTGCCTGCTGCCATTGCTGAACCTACTGCCACCAGTATTGTGCCGCCCCTATTGCCACCAGTGCTGCGCCTGCTGCCAGTGCTGAACTTGCTACCACCAGTACTGTGCCTGCTGTCAGATGTGCTGCCCCTGTTGCCTGCTGCCACCAGTACTGTGCCTGCTGTCAGAGGTGCTGCCATTGCTGCCACCAGTGCTGAAACTGCTGCCACAAGTGCTGGACATGCTGCTTGTGTGTCTTGTAATACTAAGGAGTAGGGAGGAGAAGATGATGCCAAGTATGACAGCAAGGGACCCTAAGTCACACTTGCCATCCCCATGCAGTCCCACCAGTGCTAGTACTACTACTACTACTAAGAAGGTCCAACAACTTTTTAGTATTAGGAGTGAAGGAGGGGGTAATCAATATCCTCATATTACTAGTGACTGTAAGGAAGAAGACTCTTCGGCTGAACTTAATGTTGCTGGTGTTAGTAGTAGCTGTAATGGTGAAGCAGCCAGTGGGACTAGTGTTAGGGGAGTGGTAAGGGAAGCATTTGAGAGCATCCAGACTATCTGTCAAGGGATCCCAGACCATTCCCATGGCCCTGTGAGTCCCCTTCATGGCATTGTCCAGGTGGAACATGATCCTAAAGACTTAGAGAACAGAACTGGTGTTGGGGGAATGCAGGTGTACAATTAATACCACCACCACCACCAGGAGCACAGATCAGCTGCCTGTGCCTGCTGCTACTGCTGCCAGTCCCTGCTGCTACTGCTGCCAGTCTGCCTTCTTCAGGTCAAATAGAAATGACAAGTGTGAAATTAGGGGACACTCTGTCACATTGCTCGTCACCTCCTCCAAGCAGCAGTGAGATGTCTGTAATAAAGCAAAAGCATGTAGGGATTAGTGGTGGGGGTAATGATGATGCTGGAGAAGCCAGGGTGGAAGATACATTGATGACCTTTTTAGCAGAAACTGAGAAGGAATGGGTGACAGGGATGAGGATGGGCATCACCACCACCACTAGTAGTGAGATTATTGAATTTGATGAAATTGCAACTGCTCTAATTTCTGCTGCTGCTGAGATGCAAGGGCAGCTAGGAGTACACTAGTGTTAGGGACCAGGAACCAGACAGACACAAAAATGTAAAGTGCAAAACACCTTTATTAAATTAACAAAAGCAAACAAAGCAAAATCGAGATCCAGAAGCGTAAATAAAAACATAATCTGGGTTCATGAACCAAGACAGGTATTCAGTCAAGCCAGGGTCAGGAATACGGAGATCAGCGATGTCAGGAACAATCCCAGGAGTCAGGAACCAGAAGGGACATCAGAGGAAGCCAGGTCATGCACAGATAATCAGCAACTCAGGATAATGCATTTGCAGCCAGAATCAGGCACAAGGGCAACCAGGAAGTGAGCCAAGCTGCTTTAAATACCCTGTGAGGGTTGGCTGATAACAGTCAGGTGAGCAAACACAGAGAGGTCAGCTGATTCAGTCTAATGCAGGAAGGGGAAGGCAGCAGTAATGGATAGCAGAGCATTAGATTAGCTTAGATATCAGAATCAAGCAGCAGAGTTAGAGCAGCTCAGCCAAACCTTGACAGCTAGTAGGGGTGGACAAAATCTCTTGCCGTGTTCCCGTGGGTAATTCTGTGAAAACCACGTTTTTTTCCACTTTTTAACCGGAGCATCCTTCACATTTTTCGTCCACTGGACAAAATGTTTCACCATTTTTTTGATGGCTAGAAAGTTTCCGCCCATTGATTTACATGGTTTTCGGTACAGAGCGATGTCCTGTGCTGTTCTGCTGTGATTTTGAGGCAAAAGTGAGGCAGATGAGGCTCATAGTGACTGCTTTCACTATGAGAAGGTTTAAAAATAATAAAAGGAGAAACTGGAAGGACCATTATGTGTCCAATGAGTCTGAGTCTGACGAGGAAGTGAGCACTACAGAAGCAATGTTGGTCAGTCCCCCTAAATCACCTTTAGACATGCTGTGTGTGCTGCCAGACGTGCTGCATCTGCTGTAAGATGTGATGTGCCTGCTGTCAGATGTGCTTCCCCTGCTGCCAGTGCCACACTGTTGTCACCAGTGCTGAAGCTGCTGCTAGTGTGTCTTGTAATACTCGGGGGGGGGGGATGATAACAAGCATGACAGCAGGGTCCCTAAGTCACACTTGCCATCTCCAAGCAGTACCGCCAATGCTAGTACTACTATTACTAAGGTCCAGCAGCTTGTTAGCGTAGGAGTGAAGGAGGGGGTAATCAATATCCTTCTATTAATAGTGACTGTGAGGAGGAAGACTCAGGGGCTGAAACTGATGTGGTTGTTTTTAGTAATAGTAGTAACAGTGATGGTGAAGCCGGTGGGACTAGTGTTAGGAGAGTGGTAGGGGAAGCAATTGAGAGTGCCCAGGCTAGCAGTCAAGGGAGCCCACACCATTCCCCTGACCCTGGGAGTCCCCTTCCCCCCATGGAATTGTCCATGTGGAACATGATCCTCTAGAAGGCAGAATTGTCACCACCGCAATAATACCACCACCCCCAGGAGCACAGATCAGCTGCCTGTGCCTGCTGTAACTGCTGCCAGTCTTCCTTCTTCATGTCACCAAGAAATGGCAAGTTGTTAGGGTTTTACTGACACTCAGACCGGGTTGTAACATAAAACACAGTTTATTGAAATAAAAAATGAACAACACTGCCCCTAGAGGCTAGTAAAGGTAAGAACAGGCAATATGAACAGAGCATGGAGTAAACTACAAACAGTAGTGCATAGAGGGTTAAGTGGAGCAACTGGTAAGGCTCAGACTAGATTGGCCAACGCCCAGGAGATAAATAGCAGTCTATGGAAATAGTCTTTAAATGTAGATCAGGAACTCAGGAGAAGCGCTGTAACACTCTTGAAGCATAAGCAGGATGAGCCCCTGTTGCTCTAAGCTGAGCCCGTACCACCACAGTGGGCTTATGAGGATTGCTACTGCCAATTTGATGTAACCAGAATAGAAATCGCCCTGAATGAGTATCGTGTAACCCTGCGTCTGCCACGGAAATATGCCAGCCCTTGGGAGGCCACAGTAGAATGGAATTGCCCAAGCTATGGAGAGCCGATGCACAGAGTAGTGCAGTTGGGATTAAGCACTTTGAGCGAATGAGGTACTGCCCAGACACCCACAAGGTGTCACCCAGAATCCTTGATGCAAGAGCAAATGGACTACCAGTGACAACCAGCATAATCACGATGCTCACCGGGCATCGAACAAGCGGAGCTCTGCAAGGACTGGTATAGCGTAAAGCGGAGGCTCAAAAATAGAAAAGGCTCGGAGAATCACCGGAGCTTGGCAATGTATCAAAGTGGCACGTAATCGGAGACTACCGGCAGTGCAAGGGTTAAACTGGTACATTTGAAAAGAGCAATGCCACGAGAACAAGGCAGGCAACCTCGGCTACAGCGAAATGAGTGAGGAAACTGAGAACAGTCAGAATGTCGCCCACGCGACCGGAGAACACAGGAGCAGCAACCGGACAGGAGCAGTAGCCGGAACCGGATGACTGAGTCGCAGGGACACCACCGGAGAGTGGAACAATCACGGAGCAGGATCAGGAGCCAGAACCGGGTCGGATCACGGAGCGGAGTCATCAGCCAGTGCCGGGTCGGATCACGATGCAGGGTCGTCAGCCAGAGCCGGGTCGGATCACGATGCAGGAACAGAAGGAGAGTCAGACTAGCCGGGTCGGTACACAGGAGACACTGGAGAGCAATAACTAGGCGCAGCAACACAACACCACGAAAGGGCAATGGACAAGTGCCCAAGCCTAGCATATAAAGGCACATCCTGGGCGGGCCAATCAGACTCCTCCAATGCAAATGTATACCTACAGAGATTGACAGGGAATCACGGGGACCGTGATAGTACCCCCCTCTCAAAGACCCCCTCCCCTGCCAGAGGGTCTAGGTTTAAGGGGATATTTAGAGTGAAAGTTGCGCATCAGTCGTGGAGCATGAAGATCCTTATGATCAACCCAAGACCGCTCCTCAGGCCCATAACCTTTCCAGTGGACCAAATATTGCAACTTGCCTCTAAATCTCCTGGAGTCAATTATGCTCTGAATTTCATACTCCTCTTGGCCTTGTACATTCACCGGCCCAGGAACCACCAGAGTGGTAGTATAACGGTTGCACACCAAGGGCTTAAGAAGGGACACATGAAACACATTATGAATACGCATAGCCCTGGGGAGCTCCAATGCGTATGCCACGGGGTTGACCTTGCGAATGATCTTAAAGGGCCCAATGAACCGGGGAGCCAGTTTGTTTGAAGGTACTTGCAGGTTAAGATTCCTGGAGGAGAGCCATACCCTGTCCCCAACCTGGTAGGAGCCTGCTGGTAGCCGTCTGCGATTGGCATGCCGCTGATGTCTCAGGAAGGACTGACTGAGGGACCATTGTACCTGTGCCCAAGTGGAACGGAGCTGCTCCATGTGCTCATCCAGAGCTGGAATCTGTTGGGACTGAAATGAGCCTGGGAGTAGGCAGGGTTGGAACCCATAATTAACTAGGAACGGAGAACTCCCAGACAATGAATTAACCGCACAGTTCCTGGCGAACTCCGCCCATGGCAACAAGTCGGACCAGTTATCATGATGATCAGTCACGAAGCAGCGCAAATACTGCTCAAGTCCCTGAATGAAAGTGTAGCCCTTAGACAGAGGCAGCTCTCCCAAGAAATCGATAGATATATGGGACCAGGGACGGTCGCCATTGGGTACTGGCTGGAGTAACCCCACAGGGAAATGTCTGGGAGTTTTAGCACGGGCACAGGTAGCACAGGCAGCGGTAAATGCGAAGCAATCTGCTCTCACGGAGGGCCACCAGAATGTTCGTGCCAATGACCAAACCAACTGATCCCTGCCAATGTGCCCGGCCGCCTTAGATGAGTGATAGGTCTCGAGTAACTGGGTGCGAAATGGTTCGTCCACAGAACATCTGCCAACTGGGGTTTCAGGAGGTGCCCGTGCTTGTGAAGCCATGATTTGCTCCCCCAGTGGTGAAGTGATGTTGGTACGAATAGTGGCCAGGATCTTATCTGGCTGAATTATAGGCACTGGCGCTTCATCCTTCTCAGTGTCTGTGCAGAATTGTCTGGAAAGCGCATCTGCTCTAATATTTTTGGACCCCGGCAAGTAGGAGACTATGAAATTAAATCTTGACAAGAAGAGAGCCCAACGAGCCTGGCGAGAAGACAGCCTTTTCGCCTCAGACAAGTAAATTATATTTTTATGGTCAGTGAGAATTAAGACAGGGGCCCTAGTGCCTTCCAGGAGATGTCGCCATTCTTTCAAAGCCAAGATGATAGCCAACAATTCCCTATCACCAATTTCATAATGGTTTTGGGCACTAGACAGTTTTTTGGAAAAAAATCCGCATGGTCTCAGGTTACCTCCCTCCCTGGGTCGTTGGGAGAGAACTGCCCCTACCCCAACCTCGGAGGCATCAACTTCCAGGGTAAAAGGCAGAGTAGGATTAGGATGGCACAGAATAGGGGCAGATGCGAATGCCTGCTTGAGAGTAACGAAGGCCTGTTCAGCTGCCTCAGACCATTGAGAGGGATTTGTGCCCTTATGCGTTAAGTCAGAGAGAGGTTTAGTAATCGTAGAAAAGTTCTGAATTAATTTTCTGTAATAGTTGGCAAAGCCCAGGAATCTTTGAATAGCTTTTAACCCCTTGGGTCGTGGCCATTTAAGGACTGCAGCCAACTTCTCTTGGTCCATAGCTATGCCATCTTTAGAAATCACGAAACCCAAAAAGGGTCCTTGAGAACAGTGAAATTCACATTTTTCGAGTTTACAGAACAATTTGTTCTTGCGCAAACGAAGCAATACCTCAGAGACATCCTGTATATGCTGGGTTAAATTAGCTGAGTGGATCAAAATATCGTCCAGATATACCACTACATAGGATTGTAACATATCGCGGAAGATATCGTTGATGAACTCTTGGAATACGGCAGGTGCATTACATAGTCCGAATGGCATGACTAGGTATTCGTAGTGCCCTGTCCTTGTATTGAAGGCTGTCTTCCACTCATCACCGGCCTTGATCCTTATTAAATTGTAGGCAGCTCGTAAATCGAGTTTAGTGAAAATAGAGGAGCCTTTCAACCTATCAAATAACTCTGTGATGAATGGAATGGGGTATGCATTTTTGGACATGATCTTATTGAGCCCGCGGTAATCAATACAAGGTCGCAACTCGCCATTTTTCTTTTTCACAAAAAAGAACCCTGCACCTGCCGGAGAGGATGATTTGCGAATAATCCCTCGTTTGAGAGCATCCTCAATGTATTCCTCCATTGCCTTAGTCTCATCACATGACAATGGGTACGTCCTACCCCTCGGTGGAACCACTCCCTGGGGCAAATCAATAGCGCAGTCACATAGCCGATGCTGCGGCAGAGCGCTAGCCTCCCCTTTACTGAAAACGTCGCTGAACTTGCTGTATTCAGCTGGCAGAGAAGGGGATGTACACATAATCTTAACGGGACGGGATAGACAGTGATTAGTGCAGTATTCTAACCATGCTTTGATTCACATCCCTGCCAGTCAAACTGGGGATTGTGCACTGTCAACCAAGGGAACCCCAGAATGACCGCATGATGGGGTGAACGAATAATCTGGAAACGAACCTCCTCCTTATGGAGGGCCCCCACAGTCAGAGTAAGGAGAGTAGTCTCCATTGTGATGAGTACTGGTTCAAGAGGTCTGCCATCAATAGCCTCAATGGCTAGCGGAGTGTCTCTTTCAGACAGAGAAATATTATGTCTTTCAGCAAATGCCTGGTCCATGAAATACCCAGCAGCACCAGAATCTACCAGGGCTAGTGCTTCCACAACCTGGTCGCCTAGAAGAAAACTCACAGGTATAGTGGGTTTCAACCCCTCTCCTCCTTAGTCAGCCTAGTAAAACCAATCTGCATAGGTTCCCCAGTATCAGGTACACGGACCGGAGGAATGGGAGGAGAGGGTGGGTTAAACAATCTCTCATGCCCATGGATTTTGGAAGTTGCCCTCTTAGTCAAGCGCCTCTCGCGCATACGAGTATCAATGAGTATCACATATTCGATGTACTCATCCAAATCGGTGGGTACCTCCCTGGCAGCAATCTCATCTTTGATAGCATCCGAGAGCCCTTGGGCAAATGCTGCCAGGAGTGCCTCATTATTCCATGCCACCTCTGCAGCTAGAATCCGAAATTCTATAGCATATTCAGCTGCAGTCTGATCGCCCATCTGCATTGACAACAGTTTTTTGGCCACGAACGTAGCTCGCCCAGGTACCTCAAAGACTCTACGGAACTGTTTAACAAAATCTTTAAAGCTCAAAGTGCAAGGTTTAGCCTGTTCCCATAACGGATTTGCCCATGCCAGGACTTTGCCAGTTAACAGGGATACCATGAACCCCACCTTGCTACGGTCACTCGGAAATGCATGAGGTGTAAGTTCGAGGAAGATCTCTAGCTGATTAAGGAAACCCCTGCACAATGTGGGTTCACCATCATATCTTACAGGTAACGGCGCCGCCGCCGTTAGACTTCTCTGCGGAACCAAGCATTGACCAGAACTATTATCCGGTGTCATAACTGGGGGGACCACCGGATTTTAATTCGGCTTATCAAGATGTACCGTACGTTCAAGCAAGGTCTGCATGGCCAATGCCAACTGATCTAAGCGTTGCTCGTGAACATCCATCCTCCAGTGGAGGTTCTGTATTTTACCGTCACTCTTCCCATCTGAGGTCATGGCCCTTTCGTACTGTTACGGTTTTACTGACACTCAGACCAGGTTGTAACGTAAAACACAGTTTATTGAAATAAAAAATGAACAACACTGCCCCTAGAGGCTAGTAAAGGTAAGAACAGGCAATATGAACAGAGCATGGAGTAAACTACAAACAGTAGTGCATAGAGGGTTAAGTGGAGCAACTGGTAAGGCTCAGACTAGATTGGCCAACGCCCAGGAGATAAATAGCAGTCTATGGAAATAGTCTTTAAATGTAGATCAGGAACTCAGGAGAAGCGCTGTAACACTCTTGAAGCATAAGCAGGATGAGCCCCTGTTGCTCTAAGCTGAGCCCGTACCACCACAGTGGGCTTATGAGGATTGCTACTGCCAATTTGATGTAACCAGAATAGAAATCGCCCTGAACGAGTATCGTGTAACCCTGCGTCTGCCACGGAAATATGCCAGCCCTTGGGAGGCCACAGTAGAATGGAATTGCCCAAGCTATGGAGAGCCGATGCACAGAGTAGTGCAGTTGGGATTAAGCACTTTGAGCGAATGAGGTACTGCCCAGACACCCACAAGGTGTCACCCAGAATCCTTGATACAAGAGCGAATGGACTACCAGTGACAACCAGCATAATCACGATGTTCACCGGGCATCGAACAAGCGGAGCTCTGCAAGGACTGGTATAGCGTAAAGCGGAGGCTCAAAAGTGTAAAGGCTCAGAGAATCACCGGAGCTTGGCAATGTATTAAAGTGGCACGTAATCGGAGACTACCGGCAGTGCAAGGGTTAAACTGGTACATTTGAAAAGAGCAATGCCACGAGAACAAGGCAGGCAACCTCGGCTACAGCGAAATGAGTGAGGAAACTGAGAACAGTCAGTATGTCGCCCACGCGACCGGAGAACACAGGAGCAGCAACCGGACAGGAGCAGTAGCCGGAACCGGATGACTGAGTCGCAGGAACACCACCGGAGAGTGGAACAATCATGGAGCAGGATCAGGAGCCAGAACCGGGTCGGATCACGGAGCGGAGTCGTCAGCCAGTGCCGGGTCGGATCACGATGCAGGGTCGTCAGCCAGAGCCGGGTCGGATCATGATGCAGGAACAGAAGGAGAGTCAGACTAGCCGGGTCGGTACACAGGAGACACTGGAGAGCAATAACTAGGCGCAGCAACACAACACCACGAAAGGGCAATGGACAAGTGCCCAAGCCTAGCATATAAAGGCACATCCTGGGCGTTCCAATCAGACTCCTCCAATGCAAATGTATACCTACAGAGATTGACAGGGAATCACGGGGACCGTGATACAAGTATGTCATATTGCTCTTCTCCTCCTCCAACAAGCAGTGAGCTTTTGGAATTTGCAACTGCTATAATTTCAGCATCTGCTGAGTTGCAAGGGCAGCAGGATGATGAGGAGCAGGCTAGTGTGCCACAGACCACTGTGGACACAGTGAGAATGGGGTTAACAAGTGATGTGGGATTACTAGGACAGGTTCTACTTGCCAGCAGCAGCAACACATATACCATAAGTGGTGGGGGCTACTTATAGTGCTACTTGTCACTGCTTGACTGGTCTCTGTATCTCGGGCATGTCTCGCTCTGGCGGCGGTGCTTCCGGGTTTGTCTCGGTCAGTTCGCGCATGCGCTGTCCTTGCTGCCTTCTTCCTGGCAGCCACGCATGTGCCCGGTCCAGTGCGCTATTGGCTAGGCGGCTCCAATCATGTTCAAGCTCCCAGACGAGCCTCTCTCTCACTGTCCTGTCCATTGGCTGCTGCTCCTATTTAAACGGGTACCACCAGTCATAGGGTGTCTGTTCCACGAGCTCATTAGGGTTTGTTCTCTTTGTTGTCTCCAGTCCCTGGCTTGACCCTTGGCTTGCTCTTGACCTCCGGCTTGTCTCCAGTCCCTGGCTTGACCCTTGGCTCTGCACTTGACCTCCGGCTTGTCTCCAGTCCCTGGCTTGACCCTTGGCTCTGCACTTGACCTCCGGCTTGTCTCCAGTCCCTGGCTTGACCCTTGGCTTGCACTTGACCTCTCGTCCGGATTCCAGCTTGTCTCGTCGGCCTGGTTCTTAACGGTTCCCAGGACTCTCCCATCCTGGTTGCACCCCGGCTCAACTGGGGTGGAACAATCTGGTTTTGCGACCAGCACCTTTATTCAGCTTTGGCTGCAGCAAGGGAGTACCTGGCACGCCATCTCCGATCCCAATCATCGCTCCCTAGCATCGCTCTCCAGCTACCGTATGGTGACACTGCTACTTCTTCAGGCCCATCTCTGGAGCTAGTCATGACAAGTGCAATCTTCATCATCCATCACCCATGCTACCGCTGTTGATCCCATTCCATTTCCGCTGCTTAATCATCCTGTTGCTTAAACAACTCAGCAGGATCATCAGCAGCAAGAACAGCAGTTGCAAATTCTGCAATTATGGACTCAGGAGGACATTTGACAATGGCCAGTGGCCACTGGCCAACATGACCTGCTGGCACTAGGCCGTCGTGGCATTTTTTTTTCCTCAGGGCTTGTGCTTTAAAAAAAAATAAAAAAATTAAAAAAAAACCATAGTCCCACAAAAAAATTTTTGGAGGTTTGTTCCTAACAAGCCTAAATCCTACAAATCAATCTTTCCTTAGAGCTTGTGCCAGTCAAGTCTAAGTCCTACAAATAAATGTTTCCTCAGGGCTTGTGCCTCTAATGAGTCTAAATCTTAAAAATCAATGTTTTCTCAGAGTTTGGGCCTCAACAACAAATATAACAAATCATCCTCTAGAAAATACTCTATCAAGTGAAGTATCAGTCCACCCCAGTGGCAACTTATGTCAGTGGGTTCCTGTCTCTATCAATTTACATAAAAGTTCCTTATTTTATTATTAACTGTCTCCCCAATATCAGTCAAGAACCCACCCCTAAAACACATTCCCTGTTCAACTGACTCATTCATTGTATTTAGGATTTATTTTTTTATTAACTGCTGCCCCAATTCCAGTAAATACCCCCCCAAAAAAACATTCCCTATTCAACTGATTCTTACTCCACACCCACCAACAAAGGCACCCTCATGTCCCTTTTATACTATGTCTTTGGGAAATAAAATAATATTTGTCATGTGTTGTGTGTAAATTCAATGTTCCCATTGATTTCAATGGAATAAGCTAGGCGAAAAAAAGCAGAAAATCAGCACTTTTCGCTGGAAATTATTCACAAAGTGGGAAGTCCCATTAGTCACCGGTTTCAGTTTGAGGCAAAATTTTTCAGCCATCCCTACTTACTATGCCATTGGGTGCCCCACCCTCTTTCTTTTTCCTTTTCTCTATCTAAATAACAGGAAACTTAAAGAAGAGAATATAATTTTAACATCTCTTGATGTTATTTTGTTACATACAATCTTCTGCCACAAAATGGGTATTGAAAATATGCAAAAGATTTTGACGGTGAATCATCACATTACATCAATACATAAGTCAATTACATCAGTTCACACTTTGAAATTGCTTTTCAATTGTATAAACGAATGCTAACATTAAATTATTCTATAATGAGTCTTTTCTGTCTCCAAGTATCAAGGTTATGAATGGGTGCTGCCATGGAATTGTCAAACAACAAAGTGTTGATCTGGCTCCAGGTAGGTATATAAATTGTAATATTCCAGAAAATCCCACTCCACAGTGTATAAAAGTACGCTGAGGCCTAGTAGCAAGGTGTAGCCCACATTACTGCCCAAACTCCAATATCTCCAAAGAATTTTACTATATATGGCCACTCAAGCATACAACATCCCACAACAAAATACTCGGATGAGAAGAGGATCTCTATTAAAAATAATTTATTTATTTTGCTACAGAGCATAGAAAAGAGCAAAAAATAGGACTTACATACAATCGTAGCAGCCCACTCTTTTTATTTTTTATGCGTTTCAGACACACAGGTCTCTGTCATCAGAAGATAGGACCACCCATCTCCAAACAAGCTTTATATAGACAACACACTGCCTTCCAGAAAATGTTGATTAACTCATCAGTTGCCGGAAGGGCAAACAGTAGGACTCCCAACTAGAATGCCATCCCGGAAATCAAGGAGAAACCCACGCTCCTAACTGAAAAGCAAATAAAAACACATACATGTTTAAAAACAAATTGAGCCTAAATGGACCAATACAATTTAATAAAAAACATAAAAGACATATGTCAAACAAATGTCAACAAATACATTGAGAACAATGCACACTCAGTGAGGGAGCAGAGAAAAGTGACCAGATGATTTAGCCTATATAACAATTAGCATCCCATTCAACATTAAGACCCAAAGGTCTCCTAGTTCTTAACTTGAAGGTGTGGGCTGCTGTGATTGTATGTAAGTCCTGTTTTTTGCTCTTTTCTATGCTGTATCACAAAATAAAGAAATTATTTTTAATGAAGTTCCTCTTCTCATCTGAGTATTTTGTTGAGGGATGTTGTACACTTAAGTACAGCAAGCCACATATAGTAGCATTCTTTGGAGACATTGCCATGGAATTGGCATACTCCAATGTCTTCAGTGTGATCTATGAGATGTAAGATATGATTCAACTATATGGCACTCACTTATTAGCATATGCATACTATAGACACATCTATGATTCCTTCTTCATTTGTCATGGCCTGAAATCCACTTTAAACAACATAGTTGATGGACACAGGCCTGGATTTAAGAATATATCCGATTAAGCATAAGTGCATAAATTAGTGGCTCATAAATCTTTTGGAACATCAAAACATTTTCAGAAATGTTGAATTACAATTAATGTCATGAGTCAGTAAGCAGCTGTGTATTTCTATATAAGGGTTAATGACAGACATATATTTGAATTTGATAATCTTTAGCAGAAAATTTTATCTCCAAAAATGGGATAGTGTCAAGCTCTATAAACCATGAAAACCTCAGAACCAGTTAAGTGCAAGTATAATAACTGACACATTGGTAAGTTTCTCTCTCTAAATCAAAATCATGAATATAATGGAAAAAATGTATATAAAGTGGGTTTATTATGAGTTTCTAGTCTAAAGACTTGTCACTGCTCGCCCAACTCATGAACAGCTCATTGTAGTTGGGAGCAAGTAGTTCCACATGGACTTGCCATACCTCTAGAAAAAGAATCTCCAATCGATCAGGAGTTATGTTGACATAAGTAATAAACAGTACGGAATAGCAGATCTGACACCAAATCTCCAATGTCTGCATACAAGTTCTCCTCAAAATCTACAGATTACCTATCAAATCATTCCACTGATATCACAATAGCATTGAATAACAAAAGGTTATCACTTTATGTATTGCTTTCTTTATCTTGTTATACCCTAGGAATATGTGGCTATCAATTTATTTAACGTATATGTATGTATGTGGCAGACTGTCCTTCATGTATCAATCAGGTTCTGCATATATACTTTGATATTATTTTTTCATTGTATTTTCAGCTGTTTAATGCACACCTACTTCAATTTGTTTTCTGTTAAACAAAGAGCCATTCAGATCCTACTGTGCAGTATTTTTAGAAAATATTTATCAACAAGATCATTAGAATCCATAATCTACATACTCCTAGAATAACATGGGCTATGTCGGGTTGTTTTACAGTTTTGTAAATGTATGCATTATCTGACTACTTTAAATCATTATCTTTGAACTGTTTTTCTTCCCATTTCATCAGTTACTTTAATATTTATGTGAAAAGCACCATGAAATAATGATAAATGGACAATAGCCAAAATAAAGGCTTTGAATTAAACAAAATGAAATAAAACTACTATTGCTATCTTTTAAAAGCAACCAAGATACATTGCTTTTCCTCATACATTCAGAATGTGTGAATTGGTGATGCTATGCAAGATGCATCACACTTGGCAGGTATTTGATTGCAAAAAACTGAAGCATGAAGTTAAAAATGTCCACAGGACCATGCCACTTTAGTCCATTGCTTATGATTATTTTTAAAATGTTACTCAGACTTCAATATTTTTTTCTGCAGTTTTATTTGCTCACTTTTAGCATTTTTTTCCTATTCTGGGAACAGATAGTATTATTATACAGATACAGACGAAGATATCTGACACCATGTACAACTACAGAATTTAAAAAGCTTTTGTTCACATAACGTATTGGCCCACCTACTTTTTGTTTTTTGTTTATTGTTCATGCTCATTTCATGATCAATAAAAAGCTTTCAAAGGTTTTTAAATGTAAATTATTCTTGTCACACTATATCATGTTGCAATTTTCCTCACACTTTTATGTTTTAATGGCAACATATTTAAATTAATAGAGTTCACCATTATAAATTTAGGAGAATTAGTAGGAAAAAGATTGTTGTTGTTTTTTTTTAATCAAGAGTTAATAGTATATTTTTTCAGTCAAGTCATTTGTGAAAAGGTGAACAGTAATGCATTGTGCAATTACAATGAGTTGTGATAACAAAGTATATATTCAATAGTGTGCCATATCTTCCCAAAATGCATTTATTCATTTACATTGTCTACTGCAAAAGGTTCACATAAATATAGATTTTCTATATGTCTGTGGCACTAGATTAGGTATTTTACTGAATGACCCAACATTTCAAGTTCTAAATGCCTTGTAAAACATTCAGGAATTAGCATGTAGCTGTTTCATTTAAGTTAAATATGCTGAGCAAGTTCTTACATTTTATTTGAACTGATCGAGGGCTTAGAGAGCTTCTCTCGATGTCTAGAACCACCACCCTTTTGAGTAGAAGGTATGACATACAAATTTGGGGAGAAATTATCCTCACAGTATATCTAACTCCTCCTCTGCTATTTTGTTGATTAGTACATTGTCTCTGATCAGTAGGGATAACACCTCCAATTGCACACCTACTGGAAAAAGAGCATTCTAAGAGTCATCCTCCATCCCCAAATGTATGTGGCTGGCTTCATCCAGTCTATCTGTCAATGACCCTTAATTAGGACAAATTTATGCAATATGAGGAACCCATAACTGATTAGACTATAAAGCAGTTGGCACTCAGAAGATGAAGTATCACAGATAACACTACTATTAGATAGATGATATATGTCAAGAATAAAAAAATCAGCATGTGATTGCAAGTTGTAATAAGAGAGAACAGACTGGATATTATGAGGGATCACAAATGTTTAAAAGGATAGTAATACTTGATTTTAACAATGTTTAATATTGTACATATAAAAAAAAATAAAGTTAATGATGTGAGTCCTGTTGCTCAAACTTTGATAGTTTTAGAGTAATATGCTTCTAAAGCTCCCCCCTACCATTCCTTTTACCCACATCAGAGCTCTAGCTGACAGATCCTGGTCCCGGGACGAGACGGCTCATCTGCAGAGCCGAAATAACATTGTATACAAAGAAATTCTCCATGTGAACGGTCTACAAATTCTGCATGGTTTGAGACAGGCACACTTTGTAGACAGATATAATGAATAATTTCTTTGCATACAATGTTATTTCTGTTCTGCAGACGAGCTGCCCAGGACCAGGATCTAAGTCTGACAGCGAGAGCGCAGACGTGGTAAAAGGGGTGGGAGGGGGGAATTATAGAAGCATATTACTCTCAAACTATCAATGTTTGAGCATCGGGACATATCATTTACTTAATTTTTTTAATATGTACAATATTAAACATTGTTAAAATCAAGTATTACTATCCCTTTAATACATCTTGAAATTTAATATAAAGAATCACAAGCAACAAATAGTCATACAACACAATCCAGTCCCCACCCCCACACACACCACCTCCAACAACATCACTGCCAACTGAATAGGGATGGGTGAAAAGTGAGATAAATTTCCCATAGGAAAAAAACAACTATTTTCCTGCTTTTTTTGCTAAACTTCCTGCCCATACACATAAAATGTTCTCATTTTCGCACTGACAATAAATTGCCATATTTCACCTATGTTTTCTATGACAGCAAGATTTCCCTCTTTAATATTACTTCTTCTGATGGCTGAAGTGAAGAAATAAAAAGCTGAAAGTCAATGTGGTGAGTCCTACAAAAACATATGCCTTGAAAAAATTGTTAGCAGGCTGAGTGCCTTAGTCCTTTGCTCACAACACTAACTTCCTGCATAAGTAACATAAGCAGGGATGGGTGAAAAATTTTGGCTCAAACCAAAATTGGCAAATAATGGCACCTGTGGAAAGTGCAGTTTCTTCACTTTTTTCGCCTAGCTCGTTCCACAGAAATCAATGGGAAATTTAATTTACACACAACACATAGCAAATGTTATTTTATTTCCCAAAGGCATAGTATAAAAGGGGCATGTGGGTGCCTTTCTTGGTGGAATGTGGGGAAAGAATCAGTTGATCAGGGATTTTTTTTTGGGGGGGTGGTAGTTTACTGGGATTGGGAGGCAGTTAATAAAAAAAAATTATAAATGCTATTAAAAAACCCTGATGAAAAAAGCCCTGAGGAAACATTGATTTGAAGAACTTAGATTGGTTAGAAACAAAAGCCCCCAAAAATTGTTTATTTTTTTGTAGGCCTATGTTTAAAAAAAAAAAAAAAAGCCCTGAGAGAAAAAATGCCCTCCTGATCTAGTGTAAGCAGGTCATGTTGTGTTAACCAGGGGCCATTGGCCAATGTCATATGCCCTGATGTAGATGCTGAATTTGCAACTGCTGTTCTTGTAGCTACTGCTGCTGCTGAGTTATTTAAGCAGCAGGATGATTAGGCAGATCAAAAGGAATGGGATCAACAACAGCAGTAATATGGGTGGTAGGTAATGAAGGTTCCACAACTAGCTCCAGTGATGCACCTGAGGCAGTAGCCCCCACCACTTCAGGTACATGTGGAGAAAAGAAAAAGTTGGCCAATAATGCTTCTCCACCTTCCCCTCCTCCAAAATCATGGGTGTGTTGTTACTAGAATAGATCTTTTTCTCTTGACAGCAGGAACTGTGCCTCTCATCAGCAACTGCAATGTGCACAGTGTTATATGGTGGTAAATAACACCTGGAAAACACCATGACACCAGAAACCAAGTACTGATGCTGTCACTATTCTCCTTGTCCACACCCCACTAAGGACATATGACAACTTGCAATAGTAATGTTGAACCTTCCCTGCCAACATCTTAGTATATTCTGCATGATGGAATCTCCTCAGATGCCGCTTTATGCCCTGCTTGCAATTCTCCTTCAGCACATTTCCATGTGTGGTCAATGCACCACACAGTATGCAATGGGTGGACACGAATGTCAACATCCTAATATCAACAGAGTGGCTATCACTTGGTGGGGTAGGTAATGTTGAACGAGGTGGATTGTTAGAAGATGTAGTTACACTAGAGGAAGAAGGTGATGGAGAGCTAGTTGTTTCGCTCTTCATCAAACTTCCAGCCTCTGGATGGGTCTCTCTATTCTTCCTCCTCTTTGATCTCTGCCTTGCCTATTGATGACTTTCTGGAGAGTCAGGGGGTACAGCAACAGTGGTTCTTGATTTCTATGGTGGGTTCAAATACACAATAAGGTCAGGTACAAAAATGGTGATACTATTATCACTATATAGATTATAATGAGAAATATTCTAACATCAAAATTACATAAAATACACACAGTCCCATCAGATTTAAAATATATTGTTTAATAAATTGATATAGATTAGCATGCTCTAAAAGTTCTTACACTTCTTGTATGGGATAGTATCAATGTATGTCTCAATCTGAAGTATCCCTATCTACCATTCAGACAGGGTGACTTCAGATATATGTCCCACAAATTGCTATGTATGACCCGCTCTGTGCATGAGATCCCTCAATGCACCTGAGCAGGCCTGCACATTAGATAAATGACCTACAGTATACAGAAATATAAATGTAATCACTACCCGAAACACCCACTATGAGGAATCCACATGTAAAAGCAATAATGTAGGAAATATTAGCTCATATACACAAAAAACACCTGTTATCTCTAAAATCCCCTCACCCTACAACTAACTAAATGATCGATCTTATAAAAAATTTAAAAAATTAAAAATCCAAATAATAAAAATCCAAAAAATAAAAATATTCTCCCGTAGACAGAAAGGTATAGATGTAATGTAATGTCTGCATCAACCAGTCCAACAGTCACATGTATCCAACTCTGTATTCTTATTAATTCTAAGATCTTCCTTATTGGAAATATAAGATGTTTTGTGTGTTGCTAGTGGCTAGATGGATACAGCACTTGAGACTCATCTATACATCAACTGGAAAGTAACTTTTTCATATGTTTGTAACAATACATGAGGCTACAATTTATAGAGCTGGATATCCGATTTGTAACACTGCACAACATGTGTACTAGTTTGACAACTCAAACATATGAACAAACTTCATTTTAATCATGCTGGTCGGCTCTTCAAGGGTGTAATGCTGGTTTCTAACTATCGATATACAACCAATTTTAGCTTACTCGTTCTGTGTGTTATCTCTTTTAACACTTCAAAAGCTCCCACACCTTCAAGAGTGTTGCACTTGGTAATACCGGTCACCAATCACCCTTGTTTCGCCAGTCTTTCCTACATGTAATGCTTAACATGAGATGTATAACACTCAGCGCTTGACTCACAGTTTCCCGGACCAGCCCTCTGACTACTTCAATGATGATGCGGCGTCTTTATTATCTCTTTTTTTGCAGTTTTCTGAGTGTCTTTGTTACAATCATTATCGATCTCTGATCCAAACTCTATATCATTATGGTTCCAATTACACCTCTCCTATGGAGACTACCCTCCAAAGCGTTTTGAAACCCTCTGATTTCTTCCTCAGGAGATTGAATAAAACTGATGTGTAAACCTACCTGTCTTTACCCTAAATACCTTTCTGCTCCTCCCCCCAGGTGTCTCAGAGTGATTACGTCACACATGGTAAATTTTAATTACTAAAAACTCAATAACCAAAAACTCAATAATATTACTATCATACAATAAATTCCAATCTTTATATCTAGACAGTATAAATCAGAATACATCCATGAGATTGTACTGGATTTCTGTACTTGATGCGAAACATCATTTCATTAAGATAACCTCCTAAAGCACAATATTGGCATCAACATCGTATATCTAAAAAGTATTGAGTTAACCCTTCCAATTTAAAGAGATATCAATTAACTATTATGATAAGAAAGATTGAGATCTATTTTAACAAGATGATTTTAATAGATAATAAATCATTTTCAAACAACCCAAACATGCCATTGGCACCACAGTAACGGACTAAAATGCCGAAATACATCAAAAATATAAATAAATGGATCTCTAAACTTGGGGCTCCTTTTATATATCTCCTAAAGGGAATACCTCTTAATAAAATACTCAGGAATTCCCCTAAGTATACACACCAAGGTAACCAACCTAAATATCCAAAATTAGTCCCATCCATTTTATTTAATAATATATACTCATCGAAATGATGTTCTACATCTTTCCAGACAAATACATCTCAATCCCAAAATGTCATATCACATGTGGGACATTTATAAGTAATATCTCTGGCTTGAACATGTTTGACATAAATGTGATGCTGTCTGTGTTTTATGTGTTATCAGGGCGGTTGTTCCAAGGTGCGTTCCCTCCTTTCCCCTTCTCACTGACTTCTCACAAATTGTGAACAGTGCCATTGTTGATGATTGCACTGTTTCTACCCCAAGAGAAATATAGTCCCACACCCCATGACTTCAGGGGGGAGGGAAAATGTGGAGAAGAATGGCCTCTTTCAACTTCCCCTCCACATTTCACTTCATTGTCTGGGGCAGAGGATGATGTTCCTGTTGTTGCTGCTACTGCCTCAGAACAAACACTGCAACTAGGACCTGGAGTATTAGTGCTCTGGCAAGTGGAACCTGTCCTAGTCCCGTATCCCATTCCCACTGTCTCTGCGGTTATCTGTGGCACACTAGCCTGCTCTTCAGCATCCTGCTGCCCTCTCAATTCAGCAGCAGCAGGAATTAGAGCAATTGCAAATTCCGCAAATTCCAAAAGCTCACTGCTGGTGGTGGTGTTGATGCCCATCCCCATCCCTGTCTCCCATTGCTTCTCAGTTTGGGCTGAAAAAGCCATCAATGTCTCTTCTACCCCAGCTTCTCCACCATCATCATCCTCACCGCCACCACAAGTCCCTCAGTGGTTTCTGCTGCTAATATAGATATGTAACTGCTAGTTGGAGAAGGTGACGAGAAATGTGACGGAGGATCCCCTAATTTCAAACTTGCCATTTCTTGTTGACTTGAAGAAGGCAGACTGGCAGCACTAGCATCAGGCACAGGCAGCTGATCTGTGCTCCTGCTGGTGGTGGTGGTATTATTGTGGTGGTGACAATTCTGCCTTCTTCATGATCATGTTCCACATGGACAATGTTGAGAGGGGAACAGGACTCCCAGGGTCAGGGCAATGGTGTGAGCTCCCTTGACCACTAGTCTTGTCCCTCTCAATTGCTTCCCCTACCACTTCCCTAACACTAGTCCACCAGCTGCTTCACTATCACTGTTACTAGTACTACCACTAACACCAGCCACATCAATTTCAGACCCTGAATCTTCCTCCCCACAGTCACTAGTAATATGATGATTATCCCTTCCTTGACTTCTAACACTAACAAGCTGCTGGACCTTCTTAGTAGTAGTACTAGCACTGGTGGGAATGCTTGGGGATGGCAAGTGTGACTTAGGGTCCCCTGCTGTCACACTTGGCATTATATTCTCCTTCCCCCCTCCTAAGTATTACAAAATACACTGGCAGCAGGTTTAGCGCTGGTGGCAGGAGGTTCAGCACAGGCAGCAGGCACAGCACTTGTGGCAACAGGGACAGCACACCTGACAGTAGGCCTAGCACTGGTGGCATCAAGGGCAGCAATAGCAGCAGGTACGGCACTGGTGGCAGCAGGAGCAGCATGTCTGACAGAAGGCACAGCACTGGTGGCAGCAGGGGCAGCACTACAAGCAGGTACAGTACTGGGGGCAGCAGGGGCAGCACATTTTACAGCAGGCACAGTAAAGGTGGCAGCAGGGCAGAACGTCTGGCAGCAGGCACAGCAATGGTGGAAGCAGGTGTAGCATGTTTGACAGCAGGCACAGGCATATAACCTGTTTTGCTCTCACTACTACCATCTTCTTACTCCTTTGACATTCATTTCCATAAGATCACTAGGGGTGATTTAGGGGGACTGGCCAGCATTGTTTCTGTAGTGGTCACTTCCTCCTCCTCACACTCAGTAGAGAAATATGGGTCCTTCCAGTCGTTCCTTCTAATTATTTTAAACTTGCTTATAGTGATAGCAGTCACTATGAGCCTCTCCTGCCTCAATGTTGCCTCAAGATCACTTCAGAACAGTACAGCATGTCTACCTCGCTCTGTATCTGCTTTAATTGTGTTTCACTTCCTGGAATAAGTCATGTTTAGCAAAAAGATGAAAAACATATTAATGAATGGGAGGAAACTGTCTTGCCATTGAAAATATGGAGAATCATTTTTACCAATGGGTGAAAAATGTAAGATTTTAATAGCTGATTTGAAATTGGATTTTCCAGCAAAAAAGTGGAAACAATGGGGTTTTTGTGGATTTTTTCATGGGAACATAATGGAACCTTTTGCCTACCCCTAAACATTAGCACAACCATCCTTGAAAATTAACTACATCCTTAAAAACTAAAAGCTTGGGATATTCCAGCAGGATGCAACACAGTTCTTTAAAGCCGACATTTTCAACAAAAGAAAAGGGTGGCATTTCAACCACCTAATTTTGGAAAGATTACTATTCCATAGACGTACTTTTATATTAAGTTTGTGCAGGTTTTGACTTCCTTCTAAGAACTTAGTAATTGTGGGATGACAGCACACAGTAGAAGAATTGTAACTGAGGAATGTTTAGGAGTACTCCTGCTTCTAATTGTGGCACCTCTGACTTGTTGATGGTGTGTCTCTCAGACCTGTAGATGCTCTTCAGGTGGAAAGTCATTGAGGAGGATCCTAGATGTGAGCCTGTACTCTGTCTCCAATTTTCACTTTAGATTGTAAGCTTTAAGACAGGGACCTCACTACCAGTGTTTCACAAAGCACTTGAAACCTTTTATTGTCTAAACCCAAAGGCACTGCATACACTTGTGGCGCTATATATATATAAACACATTCATTCATTCATTGAATCCCCATTTACATTCTACTTACAAGGCCTACAGATAGAAACTGCTTAGCTTTTGGATACTGTGTGTAGTATTCCCATACTGTGGACTTCATAGAGTGTGGGATTCTTAAGAGGAAGTTACTATTACTACTACTGGTTCTAGATATTGTTAAAATCATATTACTACTAGGCGGCACACGTGCTGCACTTCCCAAAGAAGCAGAGACACTCATTAAGCAAAGGCTGTTGATTCTGATTATCTGAGTTGTTCCTGGTTATTCAACACTATTAGTGTGTGGCTGAGTGGGACTTGGTCTTGGAAGTGGTGATGATGTTGATGATGACTGACAGTATGACTGTGTATTTTTTGGCATCTTTGCTTGTCCAGGGTCAGACTTTCCAAACTTTTTCTCAAACACATTATAGAGCGGCACATTTAGAGTACTACATCCTACTACTAACCAGCTTCCTGTATTTCCCGTGTGCAATCTGTCCTAAAATCAGATGCACAAATTACCACATTCACTCCAAATAATGAAACCTTTAGTTCTCACATCATCCCCTCACATTAACTCCTTGGCTAGAACCTGTTGTTTCTTCTGATGCAATTTTAATATACTCTACTTGCTTCTGTCCCAGAAAATGACTAAAACTCTGGTGCATCCCTTATTCTATCCCATTTAGACTACTACAACCTACTACTAACTGGCCTTCCAACTTCCTGTATTTCCTGTGTGCAATCTGTCCTAAAATCAGCTGCACAAATTACCACATTCTCTCCAAATAATGGAACCTTTAGTTATCACATCATTCTTATCAGCGCAGTATCACCTACAAAGTCCTTCTTCTTACCTTTAAAGGTATATCCCCTCATTACATCTCTTCCCTCATCTCTGCTTTGTTTTCTAGTTGCTTCCTTCTCCTCAGCACACAATACCCTCCTTGTTACACTATCCATACCCTCTGCCCTCTCCCATCTTAAACATTTTTCAGTTTCCACTGTTTACCTCTGCAAAGTTATGCCTCTCTCCCTACAGCTAGGCCTATCTCCCACCAACTTTAAATTTACCATGAAATCCTATCTTCTGGAGACTGCCACCATGTTCTGTTCATTGTCACTACGTGGGGGTAAGAATCTATGTAGACCTGGCCCTGGAACAGCTGCTGGAGTTTGATGTTTGTGTACAATGCTTGGGTTCGGTGACGGCGTGCCAGAACTCCCTTGCTGCAGCAGAAGCTGTGTAAAGATGCTGGTCGCAAAACCAGATTGTTCCACCCCATTTGAGCCGGGGGGTGCAACCAGGTTGGGAGATCTCTGGGAACCGTATATGACCAGGACCAGGGAATGCTGGAACATAACTAGACTGAGAACAGGGACTGGAAAATGGGAACATACCGTGCCTGGTTGGACTGTGGTCAGAGGATCGCCAGGTCAGGAGCCAGAAGAACAAGATAGAGCCGTAGTCAGGAGAATTGCTGGGTCAGTAGCCAGAAGATCAGGATAGTGCTGTTGTCAGGAGGATTGCCGGGTCAGTAGCCAGAAGTTCAGGATAGTGCCGTTGTCAGGAGGATTGCCGGGTCAGTAGCCAGAAGTTCAGGATAGTGCCATAGTCAGGAGGATTGCCGGGTCAGAAGCCAGAAGATCAAGATAGTGCCGTAGTCAGGAGGATTGACGGGTCAGAAGCCAGACTATCAAGATAGAGAATCGGGATAATGCACAAGGGCAACAACACTGGGAAGCTCGTGGAACAGGCACCCATAGACTGGGTTAGCCTGTTTAAATATGTTAGCCAACCAATGAGGAGAGTTCCGGTAAGGGGGCTTGTCTGGGAGCTGCTCCTGATTGGCAGTGTCTGTTGCCCAATGTGGAGCGCCTAAGGAAGCATGAGTACACCAAGTAAGGAGACAACAGACCTGTGCATGCGCATTGCGCCGGTGCCTGATAAAAACAGCACTCTAACTTGCAGCGCTTGATGCCCTCATACCCTGCTGTCTATCTCCTATTACTCATTTAGACTGTAAGCTCCTCTGGGAAGAAACCTTTTCATATTATTTAAATGATTGTGACACTTACTTAACCCCTTTCTTGTATGTATAGCAACAAGTATCCCCCAGACTCCCCTGACACAGAGAACAAATTGATTGCCTAAAAGATCCTCTAATCTAAACTCCAACTCCGCTTTATTTGCTATCTTATCTAACTCAACTGTCGTGGTGGGAAAAGATGGGTAACTTCAGTCTTACCATTAATTTCAATGCAATGAGCAAGGCAGAAAAAAGCAGAAGTCTGCACCTTTTTTCAAAAAGTTCCACACCGGCAGGAATGTCGTTTTTCACTTTTTTCTTCAGGAGGAACATTTCTCTCATGTCTAGTCACAAGTAAATTTAGCACATGGGCAAAGCAGGATACATGCACCATACTGTCTATTCTAAAGGCAGCTACTATGTTGGAGTCATTATCAGCAGACAAAACCAGCTTTCAAGGAGTGGGGTACAAGCTATTCCTCTGTCAGCTTCTCTAGTTTATGAACATATCTATGGATAGACATGTGCGAATTCATTCAGAGACATTCGGATTTCATCGAAAATGGGGTAATTCGGAGACATTCGGCCAATCTGAAACTCAAGGGTCATTCGGAAAAAATGATCCGACTCCGAACAGCCCAGGTCCGAAATTCATTGAAACTTTTGGAAGTTTCGGCAATCGACACATTTCCAAAAGTTTAGACTACTTTTGACCAGGACTTTTTTGTACTTCCTGTGTGCGCTCAATTACTTTCCCTCCATAATTTTCCCTCCATGTCTCTAGTCCAATTCCATTCTCCGTTTCATGCACTACTTCCCTCTTTTTTCTGTATTCAAATAGCCTTCTTCGTTTCATGATGGGGGTTGGACTGATGACACAGTCACACAGACAAACAGCCTGCATTTCCTCATTGCGTTGTTGGAGCTCAGAGAGAGAAGAAGAGTTTAGAGAGTGTACAGTTGTTGTGTAGGCAGGCAGGTAGCATTAGGCTAGGCATAGGTAGTCAGCCAGCATTAGTTCCAGTTATTGCCACTGCAAGAGCAAGTAATATTTGTTCCTGTGCAAAATATAAAAAAATATTAGGTATTTGTTTGAATACAGGGCCGGCCCTTACACGGGTCCCAGTGGGTCCATGGACCCAGGCGGCACTTTGACAGGGGCTGCAATTTGCCGTCCCATAGCATGTTTATTTTGTGCTCTTCCACCAGTTCTGTGTTGCAGGGTGTCCCATCAGTGTGACTGTCAGCAGCCGGGCAGCCCTATGCTCACTCAGTGGCGATGCCTGCTGTCTGCTTCAGTGACGTGAATTATGTGATATTGAAACATTATGCCTATTTTGTATTGTTTATCGCCCACCTAAAGTCAAGACTTGAGTAAATAGGTCTACCGTCCCAGATTTGCTAGAGAGGTTTTACAAATATAGGAGGGTGCCCCCTGTACGAAATGAGTCTAAACATTTGGGATCCCTAGAATGAGTGCACAACAGTGCATGATGTGTCCTGAACAGGATTGCTGTGAGGTGTCTCCACCCAGAAGGTGCTGGCCGGGCTGAGCTTCAACATTGTGACGAGTGACCAACTAAGAGCACCATGCCAGACTTAATCTGCAGCCATAGCATCACCCCCTCCTACTCTCCGGGTCCCGCTGACTGGCAATAACAGGTGAGTCACTAAGAGATCTGAATCCTTTCTGGAAGTCCTTTCACTTGGAAAGGGGCTAGGTATTACTTGGGGGAGTTGCCTCGTGTGTAAATAATTTCTAGGTGGGAGATGAATGTGCATCACTTATGTGTTTCCTAACAATAGTTAGAATGCAACTCCCATAATCCCATGATTTTGACGTTGGGAAATTCCCAGCAATTACCGTAGAGTCCTGTACTGCACACTCACGGAAAACGGTGATATTGCTATACTAAGACAATGCTGTGGACCCCTCTTCAGAATAGATGTCAAGCATTTTTTTTTTATATCTCTCCTGTGTTGCAGTTTGTTCACAACAGAATGTCTCAATTTTTCTTTTTAACACATTACATCTATCACATTACAATCATTGATGTTTATTCTTGATGTAGTATGAAACACTACAATGTATATACACATAGAGTTATCTGATATGAGGGGAAATCAGGATAGGAAAACGAGAGAGAGGAATTTGGGTACTAAAGAGGGACAGTAGGGTAGGAGGCTGGTACCAGAAAATGAAACCTTAATCTTTACCCATGTACTAACATAGAATGTGACATGTAGTTTGTCCATGTTCGAGTCGACCACTTATGTTGAGTTGGATGTGACAGGCATGGGTTTTCGATGTTCGAGCATATGCTATATTGAAGGACAGGCATGGGGTTTCGATGTTCGAACATATGCTATATTGAAGGACAGGCATGGGGTTTCGATGTTCGAACATGCTAAATTGAATGACAGGCATGGGTTCTCGATGTTCGACATTTGCATTGTGACTGGCATTCCATGCTGGAGTAGAGGTGACATGCACAGACTGGCAATGTACGACAATGTCCGTTTTTGGGATGGATCTTTTTCTAAATGCACACTCTGTCTGCAAAGAATGATAGCAGCGTGCACGGAGGCGCACTGCTATAATTTAACCCATGTTAAATTCGGCCGAATAATTCGGAATGGATCAGAATTTCGTCCAAATCGAATAGGCCCGGTCCGAAATTAGGATCATCCGAATTAGAAAAAAAAATCCGTCCGAATTCGAATTTTACCGAAAATTTTGCCCGTGCACAAGTCTATCTATGGATTTGTGGGACGTCTCTTAAAACTCTGCATTCACAAAGTACCATGCCAATGGTATGAGCTCCCCTGCTACTTCCCTTTAATAATACTGTCAGAAACAATTGCAAGATTAGCTGTGACTTGATGTTGCAGGCTGTTGCTGCCCACTGGTGGTAGGAAAACCTTTGAGGAGTGACAATAATATTGTCTGTACGTTGGCTGTTTGTCCATATACTTGTTGTCATGAGAATGTTCTTGCCATAAAAAGTTCCCAATCCTTTGCCTACCACACTAACCACCTGCTTATACAATTCTGGCACTGCCTTCCTTGAAAAATAACTGCTGCTTGGAGTATGTCAGTGGGGTGCAACACATGACATTGGGTCTTTAAAAGATCTGTGTTCTACAAAACAAAATAAGGCAGCTTGTCAACTACAATCATATTAACAACTTTTGATATTCCACAGGCATACTTTGGGATTATTTTTGAGAAGTTTTGAGTTTTTCCAAAGAACTCAGTAAGTGTGGGTAGACAGAAGAACTTTGTAACTATATTGCTTAAACAACATGATTGTGGTGGTGGTTTTGGGCACACTTTGACTCTTGTCTTCTCCTACCACAAACTCAGTCATATCCCTCTATAATTTTCATTTGAAGGACAGAATCTAGAGCCATAGATTTTATTGCAAATAAAGGAAATCTCGGTTCACTATCTGATCTACAGCATTACTATTATGTGCCCCAGAGCCCAGGGAACTTTTAGAAGTGCTTCTACTGCTGCTAATCTCTGCACCTATGACACACTGATTTTGTGTCTTCCATTCAGATCTGTGGTTGTGCTTCTGGTGGGATCATAAAAAGGAGGTGCCAAAGTGTGATCCTGTTTTCCCTCCTGCTCACATGCTATTTTACAAAGGCAACAGATAGTTGTGGTCAGGCCTAGGAGAGGCTATGATGATAAGGTGTATGTCGGATGACTATTGCCCATTCCGACCTGTAAAGTAGGCCTATGAGTGGACCCACATGTATAAGAAAAAGAGTTTAATTGGTAGAGCTGAGAAAAGGGGTATGGGTTGGGTGGGTAACACAGAGCTCAGTCGAGCTCTGCACAGTCCCGAGGAAAGGATTGAGGCTGGTATAAATGTCTCCAACCGGCCCTCCCTCAACTCCAGGCTAACCAATAGCCTTACATTTGAGGTCAGGCCTAGGAGACACTATGCTGATAAGGTGTATGTCGGATGACTCTTGCCCATCCCGACCTGTAAAGTAGGCCTAAGAGTGGGCAAAATAGAACCATGAATCCACAGTGATCATGACCGTAGATCTATATCCAACACGAATAAAGAATGGGTATGCAATGACCTGATACTAGGTAACTCCCCGTCTGGTAACCCATGAAATCTAACAGAAGCCGTAAAAAAGATGGAGCAAAGGTTAACTAAAAGGAGGGCTGATAACTGAAGGGTAGTGAGCTGACTATCCAACTGCTCAAAAATAGAAAATCTAAGTAGTCAAGTCAAAGACTACGTCCAATTCCTCACATGATCAGTCGTATGAGTGTGTGACAGTATAACCTACTGTAGTAGTTGTGTTGGTAAAGAAGTTTGATACCTGCCAAGATGGATAACAGTAAGGTAAAATATGCATATCAGACAGAAATGAAATGAGACTAGTATATAAATGGCAAAAGAGATGTAAAGGCAGAACACCATGTGGCACCCTACCACAGAACAACTAGCCCAGTCAATAGCTGATGTGTATAGTGGAAACGGATGAACCTTGAAATACTACCTCCCATATGTAGCTTCTTAAACATGGCATGCATACTATCATCAGGGCCAGGTATATAACAGATGAACGTCTGAAGGTGGTAGTCTGTCTTACAACGACACCAATGCAACGTCTCTGCCAAACTAACCCACAACTTGACTGCCTTAGCCCTGAACATAAGGCAAATAAAATCCTTCTTCACCAGACACCCTGTAAAGCCAGAGAGCGGTGTCATGGCAGTATCTTACCCGCATGTTCCGTTACCGGATTTAATTATGTAAATTCTTCCAGTAACTCCACTGGTTCTGCTGTGAGGGATCTTCCTTACGTATGATGATCCTGTAAACAAAATTGATTCATGATACTTAATACATTCCTATAATGCTGCTGGTTCGTGACCCCCCTGCCTAGTGAAAAGAGAGAAAAGTACTAACTTATTGGGTGACTGGTGAATCCCTCTCTGGTGCCAAGCGGCTGATGCGAGACGCTACCTATGATTTGGACAGATGGGCGTGAGGCCTATGCGATAGGCTGAGGGGTGTTGGTCTCGCGGTGACAAATAATCTTAAGCAGTATAAGTCCCTAGGTCTATAGAGTGGGTGTGACAGGTGAAGCCCTGTCTATCAAGAAAACTAGGAAGAAGGCACTGTCTGTGAGCTGGGCCGAGGGAAACGTGGGACGGGACTAAGCTGTAGCCTTCTCCTAACCAACCTAAAAGATGAACCAGCAAACTTAACATAACCTAAACCTATCTCTGCCTCTGAAAGTAACATGCTCGATCCTGTTTGCGTGTCTCTGAAATGAGGAGACTGTAATAATATACGAGATACCCAGTGTAATGACAAACAGTATCTCTGTGTGAGATAAGACCTATTAGAATTAATAGTAGACTTCCTAGTGTAAGAACATATAAGAACATACCAATATAACCCTAGGAACCTAACAGTGAAGTATGAAGATGAAAGACATAAAGAGATCTTCAAATGACAGAGCTCCCTTCCTATCCTTATCACCAAAGTAGCTACATCCTCAGCTTCAGATTATCTAGATACCTCTGAGATTTGAGACCCGTAGTGCTTGGTCTAAATGCCCTAGCCCCATAGTAAAGATCTAGAAAGTAACTATTAACAATAGGGACCTACGGAACAGGATAAAGATCTCAATAGCTGTTGTATGTGGAATTATCTGTCTGTAGCTGATCCTAAATGGATGGACCATCTGCTACAAACTACATGGAGTCTTAATCATAGGAGAAGGACAACTGAATGCAGCTCCACAACTGAATGCAGCTCCAATGACATGTCTTAATTACATACTGTATGACCACATAGGTTAAAATAAAAACATTGCCTATAATGCTGCTGGTTCGTGACACACCTTGCTAGTGAAAAGAGAGAAAATATTAACTTATATGGTGATTGGTGAGTCCCTCTCTGGCGGCAAGTGGCTGATGCGAGACGCTACCTATGATTTGGACAGATGGGCGTTGTGTTGGTCTCGCAGTGACAAATAGAGTGGGTATGACAGGTAGTGCCCTGTCTATCCAGAAAACGGGGGAAAGGCTCTGACTATGAGTTGTGCTGAGGGAAATGTGGGACAGGGCTAAGCTGTAGCCTTCCCCTAACCATGCTGAAAGACGAACCAACAGTCTAACACAAACCTATCCTATCTCTGCCCCTTGCAAGTAACTTTCTTGAGACTGTATGCGTGTCTCTGAAATGAGGAGACAGGAATGAAAAGCGAGATACTAATATACAGACAAACAGTATCTCTATGGGAGATAACCTATAGATTTAATTGTAGAATTCCTATTTGAGAACATACCAATAATACCCTATGACCTACTTGTGAAGTATACAGCTGAATGACGTAAAAGATCTTATCTCAGAAATAGCTCCAGCCCCAATTCCTGATTATCTAGACACCTCTGAGATTGAGTTCCTTGTGTGCTTTGGTCTCTAACTGACAGAGCTCAATTTCTGCCCTTATCACAGAGGTAGCTACAGCCCCAAATTCTGATATCTTCACCCTCTGAAATTTGAGACCCTATATGAGCTTATGGCCTTTGGTGCCCTTGCCCCCAAAATCAAGATCTGGAACATAATAGTAACTTAACAAAATAGAGCTCCCTTATTTTTAATGGATGCAACACCAATGACATATCCTGATTAGGTTCCATATTCTGATTACATACTGGATGACAAATGTTAGCGATCATAACCCTGACTTGATATCGACATGATCGTTTTAATTTGATACCTTACCTTCTGATGCTTGTGACCAACTTCCTCTGTCTTGACAGGCTTCTGAAACTTCCTGTGTCTTGACTGGTTAATAATAATACCCAACCACACTAAATGGTAACATTAATCTTATAAATAGGAATATTACAGGCCTAAGAATGCATGATAGACTAACTGAAACCAAAACTACACAGATAATATTTACCGTGCTGTGGTTGCACAGATGGCTTGATCTCAAAATCTCACAATCAAATGTCTACAGAGAAGTGATACAAATACGCAGATAACTAGGCAGACCCTCATGTAGCAATGTGTCCCCTGACGGAATCATTGCCTGTGTATGCCTATGTATATAGAGAAATATAACAGTGAAAGAGGTCAGAGAAGGAGATGCTGATAGGAGAAACTGCCACGGAGACGCTGTATCCTGTGCAGACTATGGGTAAGGGGGGGAGGGTGAGCAAAGGTGTGACGGAGAGAGGGAAAGATATGATTGGTTATGTGATAGTAAGAGATATTAATGTAATTATACATCTATGTATATGGAATATATACTGCACGTCTTGGAATCTGTTTATAAGATATGACTGACTACCTTACCATAGTGGTGTGTGATATTCCAAATAAATAAAATATGCAAACATGGATAGAGAGAATACCAAGCGATAAGATACAGGGTGTCAGGATTGTACTGAATCTTGGGCATGCAAGTTATGCCCCTTAGGAATTGAATAATCTAGAGCTCACTTAATGGTCAATGAGTCCCTGCTGATACATACAACAAATCATACAAAAGAAAAGGAGATCGTATATATGTCACCAGTATCTTAAAGAGATGAGTACTAACCCTATAACTTGCAGAGATTGATCGGAGGTTAATAAGTGCTTAATAATTGGGACTCAACCATACCGCAGTGTCCTTTGTAAGCAGAAGGAAAACACCCTGAGAATGAGCTACCGAACGAAGGTCAAACTCCTCCAACAAGAAATCGGGGAGCAAGATGCTAGGGTGCGACGCTAGGGCTCATTGCTAGGGTTCGGTGGTTGCCTGAATGGAGTCGTGCTGCGGCCTAGCCGTATAAAGGTGCTAGCCGCGAAGCTAGATTGGCCCCCTCCAGTTGAGCCGAAAGAGACCCGCAATAACCCCTTAAAGGCAAACTATACTACCTGATCCCCAGGGAGGAACAATCTCCAAAAGGAACACACAGGGTACTCACTCAGACAGGGCAAGATGCTGGAACATGGATATTCCAGGAGTATGGGGCTGAGACTGAAAAGTTGTCACCAACAGGCAGAGTCAGGAATCAGGCAAGAGCAGGGCTGAGGCAAAAGAATGATCACTACAGACTCGGTCATATACTGGAATCAGGCAGAACAGGACTGAGACAGACGAATGGTCACTACAGGCTGGGTCATACACTGGAATCAGGCAGAACAGGCTGAGGCAGAAGAATGGTTGCTACAGGCTGGGTCATACACTGGAATCTGAATACTGTAGAGACAGAAGGCACCACAGGAATACACAACTAGACAAAGGACGCTATACTAACGTGTCTGACACAGGGGACAGCTTCTATTAGAAGCAGCAAGCCGGAAGAGACAATGCGGTGTGCCTAGCAAGGAGGAATCAGCTGACCTGTTGCTAGGAATGACGCCGCTGCCCGAAGGAGCAAGGAAGGAAAGCTGCGATCGAGTGGCAGGCAACAGCTCCGGACTTGACAAGATGTAAATGGTGAATACTATCATTTCACATTTAAACCCACAATAATTTACTATCTCTTCAAAAGAATTCAACCTAGATAGTGTGACACATTCCTAGTACCCCTAACATAAAGCCTGAGCTAGCTAGTAATTACAGACATTTTCAGAGTCAGACTGAGAGTGGGACCCTACAACTTATGAAAGGAGTAAATTATTGCTCTCTTTGTATATAACACCTTGAAGTAAATAAATGTATATTTAGGTATACCCTCTCCTTTACGTTACCATCTGAACAATTTACATACAGGGTCATCCACAGAATTTTATTCCATGGGGGGGCAAAGCTATAATGTGACCCCCAGGCTAGCCCGCCTAGACTCTATGTTTATATGGTGGGAGGCAAGTATATGGGGATGGACAAATGTCTCCCCTCCCCAGATGCCCATGTTTACATATTTAGGTATCTTTTTTAATGCATTTTTAGATACATGTCAGAGATGAGAACTGAATACTTTTCGATAATTTTTCAGATAAAAATACACAGAAATTCTGGGGGGGGGGTACATTAAAAATGGAAACATATAATATGTGTCAGCTGTATATAAAATATCATTAAACACTTGACCTTAGTACATATTAGCACACAGAAAATGTTTCAGTGCAGTGCACTGCAGAGTTAATGTAGAAAATGTTTTATACTTAAAAAAATACTCATTCTTTCCTTATAGGTCAAATGAAGAATTATTTTATTTTTAAATGTGAATGTTTACAAGGTAAGCTGGTTTTCTTCTCATTGATCTGTTTTAGTTTTCCATGTGTAGCTATTTGAGTGGAATGAGGCTCTTGAGTCTTGTCAGATTCATTAGCAAAGTCTGGCAGATGTTTGGTACAAGTGGAAAACTGTTTCTGGAACTTCCTTTTAATTAAAATTCCAAATAATTTATGAGATTTTTGATAACTAAGGCTACCTCGATGGATGAAAGTTGTGTTGGTTGCTGGCATTGATGATTGGACTCGTTAGCCTACTGCGTTTTCTGGCTTTTGAAACATCCCCATATGTACTCTGATATTCTTTCAGATCATTACTGTTGAAGATCAATACTGTGAAACATCTGTTGCTTATGCCTGCATGAAAACACATTTTGTTACTGCATCACTGGAGTTTACTTTAAAAGAAACACTGTATTGGCTAATAGATATGCTTTGTATTTATTTTTATGTTGATTTTATACATTACAATCCTAACATTGAGAAAATAATTATAATAAACATCCCACTGGTCCCAATTATTAATGTAGTAAGTTCATTAATACATGTTCTAAAATGCTATATTTGTTTATGAAACTATAATGATTTTAATATTTGAATGCAACTTCAACACAAGCAAATGAACTACAAAATTGGAAAACAGCTTAGTATTTTAAATTAGAATATGCTGCATTGCATGGGACTCAAACTTTTAAACCTCAGAGGTTTCTCCTTTATATTTTTGATGGTAGATCACACTGTATCTGAATTTGTATTCAAAAGTAAGGATGTGACTATGTTCGTATACAGGATTACAACAAAGGTGTGCAGCAGCCACTGTTCTGTCAGGGTAACTGTAGAGTGACAAGTAGCTAAGCTCATCAATAGTATTAGATGTTTCCATAATGAGAGATAAAACTAGAATCTAAATTGACTGAATTATTCTTGGGGTACAAGAGTTGAATACATTTTAATTTCAAAGTGTGGTCTTAAAATTTCGGTTCAATATTAAAAGAGAAATAACACTTCCTAATGACCCACAACATGCCTTATTATGGATAGAAAATACTAATGTGCTTTCTCTGAATTTCCCTTGCTCATTGACTCGAGAAATAACAACTTCAGTCATTTACTAACAGCTAAAGTGGGATGATAGGAGTAGATGTCCACAACAGCTGCAGGGCTTCAATTAGCCCATCCTAGTTTCAGGCAAACTGACTGCACTCAGGGGTCAAGTTCAAAATGTCAAATCAAGCTCCATAATTTTAATAATTGTTTTTGCCCCTTGATTACTAGATTGGTCCCCAATGCATTTTGCAGATTGGAGTTGTTGGGCCTAATATTTAGAGAACTCAGAACTGACTCCTATACTGGACCTTTAGTAACATGGGAACATAGCTACTGATACAGAGGAAGGCAAAAAAAAAATTAATTAAGCCCCAAGAATGTAAAATAATTAATTCCTGGCAATAAAAAAGCAGTCATATATCTTCCTGAATCAACAGTCTATCTTCACTGAAGCCAGTTATAATTCTCAACATTGTTCTTAACTAAAAAACAACTCCATACTTTCTTGAAAGCATCTACAGTCCTGCAAATAGGGATGGGCAAAAATTTTGGCCTCAAACCAAAATTGGCGAATTATTGCACTTCCCGCTTGGCAAATAATTTCCAGTGAAAAGTGCAGTTTTTACATTTTTTCACCTAGCTCATTCCATTAAAATTAATTGGAACATTGGATTTACACACAAGGCAAAGTAAAAATGATTTTATTTCCCAAAGGCATAGTATAAAAAGGATATGAGGGTGCCTCTGTCAGTGGAGTGTAGAGAAAGAATCAGTTGAACAGGGAATGTTTTTTGGGGGGGTTACTGGGATTGGGGGGACAAACAAACAACTAAATACACTCACAAAGGTATTAAAGGGGTCTGAAGAGGGTGCCTGTGTTGGTGGATGGAATCTGGGGAATTAATCAGTTGAACAAGGAATTTGATTTGGGGGGGTTTGTTGACTGGAATTGGGGAGGACAGTTAATATACCTCTATTTATATGTCATGGTGTCTGTGTTTCATGTGTGTTATCAGGGAGGTTGTGCCAAGGTATGTTCCCTCCTTCCCCCTTCTCACTGATTTGTCACAAATTCTGTACATGGCTGTTGTTGATGACTGTACAGTGCCTGCCCCAAGAGAAAAATAGTCCCACACCCAGGACTTCAGGGGGAAGAGGAAAGGTGGAGGAGAATGGCCTCTTTCTTCTTCTCCTCCACATTCCCCTTCACAGGCTGGGGCAGAGTATGATGTTACTGCTGTTGCTGCTACTTCCTCAGAATCAGCATTGCTGCTAGCAAGTGGAAACAGTCCTAGTCCCAGATCACTTGTTGATCCCATTCCCACTGTGTCCACGTTGGTCTGTGGGACAATAGCCTGCTCCTCAGCATCCTGCTGCCCTTGCAACTCAGCAGTATCAAGAATCAGATCAGTTGCAAACTCCAAAAATTCCAAAAGCTCACTGCTGGTGGTTGTGGTGGTGATACCAGTCCCCATCCCTGTCTCCCATTCCTTCTCAGTTTGGGATAAAAAGGCCATTAATGTCTCTTCCAACTCATCTTCTCCACCATAACCACTACCACCAGTCCTTCAGTGCTTCTACTGCTCTATTACAGACATCTCACTGGTTGGTGAAAGTGATGAAAATGTGATAGAGGGTCCCCTAATGCCACACTTGCCATTTCTTGCTGACCTAAGGAAAGCAGTTTGGCAGCATTACCAGAAGGCAGAGGCAGCTGATCTGTTCTCCTACTGGTGTTGGTATTATTGCTGCTATGTAACAGTTCTGGCTTCTTCAGAATCATGTTCCACCTGGACAATGCCGTGGGGGAAAGGGGACTCCCAGGGTCAGGGGAATGGCGTGGGATTCTTTAACTACTGTTCATTACTTTCCTTATCGATAGTCCCATCAGCTGCTTCACTATCACTGTTTCTACTACTAACACCAACCACATCAGTTTCAGCCCCTTCTTCCGCCTCGCTAGTAATATGATGATTACCCCCTCCTTCACTCCCAACACTCTGTACAAGATGCTGCACCTTATTAGTAGTAGTACTAGTAGCGGGACTGCTTGGGGATGGCAAGTGTGACTTAGGGTCCCCTGTTGTCAAACTGGCATCATCTCCTCCTCCCACCACTCCTGAGAATTAGAAGACACACTTGCAGCAGACTCAGCACTGGTAGCAGTCTCAGCAGTGGCAGCAGGCACAGCACTAGTGGCAGCACTGGCAACAGGGGCAGCACTGACAGCAGACACAGGCAGCTTATCTGCCCTGCTCACACTACTACCTCCTTCTTCCTTCTCTGAGCTAAATTTCCCCAAGATTCCTAGGGGTGATGTAGGGGGACTGGCTAGCATTGGGACTGGGGAACCAGGACACCCAGACCCTTTCATGTTGGTGGTAGTGGTCACTTTCTCCTCCTCAGACTCACTTGACGCATATCAATCCTTCCAGGTCCTCCTTTTTTTGTTATTAAACCTGCTCATAGTGATAGCAGTCACTGTGAGCCTCTTCTGCCTCAATTTTGCTATACAGTACATTTTACAGCACAACAGCCTAGCACCTCTCTCTCACGCTGTAGCTGCTTGTATTATGTTTCACTCCCTGGAATTTTGCATTTTTATAGGGAAAAAGGTGAAAAACATGGCAATAAAGGGGAGAAAACTTTTTAGCCTTTGAAAAAATTAGCAAAGAATTTTTTAAATTGGCGAAACCGCTAATATTTTAGTTGCTGTATTTAAAGCAGCTTTTCCCACAAAATAGTGGACAACCATATGTTGCCTTTTGTGGGGATCAAAAGTGCCTTTTCTCTGGTAGTAATGAATGACCCCTTGTTTTCTGCTCCGCTCATTCAGTAAATAGTTCCCCAGAAAATGATTTGTTTTGGTCTTGAATATATTTGTAAATGGTAATCATCATATCCTTAGTTTGATTGTGTATCTTTATAACTAAAATCTTCCAATACCTTTATACCTAAAATCTTTCAGTCCCTTGCACATCACTATAATTTTCCAGTTCAATAGTGTGTTTTTGAAGATCTTGGACCAAAACTGTACTCTATATTCTAGATGAGATATTACCAAGTATTTATAAAACAGTAGAATTATATTCCCTATTACGTGAGTCCATACCCCTTTTCATGATAGTACCATAGTGGCTCTTGAAGCAACTGAATGATACCACCAACTGTTGTGATTTATTATAAGTACCCCAAAATATTTCTCTGACAAGGATTCCCCAAGTAGTTTCCTTTTTAGTATATATGTAGCATGACTGTTTTTACAACCCAACGGTATTACTAACTTTATGATATATGACCAAACATATAACAAAACCAGATGTATAAAAATAAAATAGAAACACTTAAGCAATCGGTAATTAAGGGTGGGCTAAAGGTCCCATTGTGTTCCTGTGAAAAATCAGCAAAAACCACGTGGTTAGCAACATTTTTGTGGGAAAATCTGCTTTAAATAAAGCAATTAAAATCTTTGACATTTTCACCCATTGCCAAAACGTTTTTGCTATTTTCGTCCCTTTACTTACATGTTTTTTCTCATTTTTGCTATAAAAACATGACGTTTTCAAGGAAGTGAAACACAATACAAGCAGCAACAGAGAGAGAGGGTGCTAGGCTGTTGTGCTGTGAGTTATATAGCAAAATTGAGACAGGGCATAAAGCGGCATCTGAGTAGATTGCATCCCATGCAATATATTAATCTTTTGGAAGGGATGGGTCGTCATCATTATTATTAAACTGTCTGCAAGTTGTCATGTGTCCTTAGTGGGGAGTATAGAAGGAGCATCGTAATAGCTGCAGAACTTCATTTCTGGTGGGATGATTTCACATTGTGGACCCTAAGCATCATGGTGTTTGTTTACAGTTATGCCAGATGTTTTATGTGAGTTCAGTCGTTTCCTTTGTTCCCAATTCTTCCCTTATTTATCACACTCACACACACTGTGCACATTGCATTTGCTGATGAGAGGCACAGTTCCTACTCTCAAAACACTCATTATTTTGGAAGAGTGGCAGGTGAAGAAGCATTATTGGCCAACTTCTTCTTTTCTCCATATACACCTGAAGTGGTGGGAGCTAGTTATGGTGCTGCTACTGCCTCAAGCACATCACTGGAGCTAGTCGTGGCAAGTGGAACCTTCATCATCCATCATCCACGTTACTGCTATTGTTGATCCCATTCCCTTTCAGCTGCCTAATCATCCTGCTGCTTAAACAACTCAGCAGCAGCAGCAAGAACAGCAATCGCAAATTCTGCAATTACACAGTGGCATTTGACAATGGCCAGTATGGCATCTTTTTTTCTCAGGGTCTGTTCTTTAAAAAAACAAAAAAAGCAGAGGCTTACAAAAAAAATAAACAATTTTTGGGGGTTTGTTTCTAATAAGCCTAAGTCTTACAAATCAATGTTCCCTTAGGGCTTGTGCCAAACAAGTCAAAGTGTTACAAATCCATGTTCTCTTTGGGCTTTTGCCACTAACACGTCTCTATAAATCATCCTCTACAGAATACTTTACCCCATCAAGTATCAGTCTGCCCCAGTCACAGCTTATGTCAGTGGGTCCCAGTCTCTGTCTCGTTATATAAGAATTTCTAGTTTTATTTTTTATGTATTTATTTTTTTAATTAACTTCCCCCCAATACCAGTCAACAAACTCCCCCCCACGAAAACAATTCCCTGCTAAACTGAATCTTTCCCCAGACTCACCCCCACAGGCACACTCCTCAGACCTTTCATATATCATGTCTTATGGGGTGTTTTTTTACTGTATTTATTTATTTTTATTAAAGGGTTTGTAATGCCCAGGAAAAACTATTGTGCATTTTGTAATGCTGCAAAAGTTGTATTCAATGCAAAAAATGTATCTCTCAAACTGCTATGGTTTGAGAGATAAAGGCATTTAAAGTTTGATGTGTCCTGCTTTCAGCTACAAAGCTGTCAGCAGGAGATCCATGTAGGCTAACACAAAGGCTCTGCAGCAGAGCCACAATCGTGTTATTTACAATGAATTACTTCACTGGAATCGTCTAAAAAGTGTGCTTGCTGCATTTTTATTGAGAGGACAGTAATAAACCAATTGCAAAAGTACAGATAGTACACAAAGTAGTGAAGTATGATACATTCTGTAAACAGATGTCACGGTTTTGTTAAAGACTCTCAGACCAGTATGTAAAAATAAAACACAGTTTTATTTAGCAATAATAACACATAAGGTCACCCTCTAGTGGCGGTTGGTTGTACATAAACGATAGTGACTGGAAAATACAGAGTTAATGCACAAACGGAAAGCAAGTACACATTTACCACCAAGGAGGGTTAAGTCCTTTATAAATATTAGTTTCAAAGGAACTGTTTGGCACGCCCTGGGTATGAGTAGGTTATGCTTAAGGTAACCACAAAGGGTTAAGTCCTTGATTATGATCAGTCTCTTAAGTGGATGCTTGGCACGCCCAAGGTGTAGATAAGTTGTGCTGAAGAAATGTTCACCAACAAGTGGATAGGGACTGTCTCGCCACGGTGTGTAGTATAGCAGAGCCCAATAGCCCCCCACGGGCGTACCTACAGGAATGGCTACTGCTGGTGCAAGTGATCTTAGCCCCACGGGCGTGTATCGGACCGGCCTGCAGTGCAAGAGCTCCCAAGCCTCTTCAGACTCTACCGGACTGAGTATAGAGAGACAGGGCCCAAAGCCCAACAGAAGTAGTACCGGAATGCTAGTGCTGAAGCCTGTGCCCGTCACCATTCGGTATAACGGAATCGCCCAGTGTATACAACGAGAGAGATAGAGAGCCAAAGCGCCCAACCGGCCTATTAGGAAGTGAACACTCTACTGGGATGGTATCGAGTTGCCGACGGAGAGCGGCCAACTCAGCAAGAGTTTCACTATGAACGAGGCTCACACTGGAGTAGGGAGAGTGGGACCGAGACAGCACTGGTAGTGTTAAAAGGCACGTTTACACAAGGCTTTTCTGCGGTAGCACAGCACTGCGGTCTGAGGGACGCGCACACAGCTCTGCACGATAGTAACACTGCACTGCACGAAGTAACACCAGGCAAGACAGCCACACAAGTACTGGAACAGTGGATGATAATGTCGCGACAGCGACAAACAGGAACGTGGGTCTTCTGGAACACGCTGGAGGTGATCTTGCGGGAGGCAGTCAGCAAGGCCGGATCGGAGCACGCAGGAGGTAGTCGTACCAGTCGGGTCATACACAAGCAGGAATGTCAGCCAGGCAGAGTCGAGATCCGGAGGAGATAGTCAGACGAGCCGGGTCATACACAAGCAGGAACTTCAGCCAAGCAGAGTCGAGATCCGGAGGAGATAGTCAGATGAGCCGGGTCATACACAAGCAGGAACACTGGAGAATGGTCAGGACTAGCCAAATCGGTACACAGGAATCAGAAACGTAGCAACAGAACAACTGGCTCAGAAACACCACGAAAGGGCGCCTGACAGATGGAATTGCCAGGTATAAAAAGGAAACCAAGGGGCGGGCCAAACTAAGTGAACAAATCACCCTTGTACATAGAAGAGAGTGACAGCTAGATCACAGGCACTGTGATAACAGACAAGTGGCTATCATAGCCTAGTGATACAGCTGTCCCATTTTTTTATTTTAAAGAGTGAAAAAAATAAACAAAACCAAAACTCTCCTCCCCCAACTATGACCCCCCCCTATATCCTACTAAAACCCAACCCACTCACTTACCATCCCTCCCCGGGAGATGAGCGTAATCTTTCTCTCAGTAATTGTTATTAAACATAGCAGGTAATAACGTAGGCATCAATTAGTAGATAAGTATACAAGTAGATAAATAACCAGAATCTCCAGGGCACCACCCACGGCACAGAGAACGATAGGTATTTATTCCATAATCCTCACTAGTAAAGAGTTCTAGCGTTGCAATAAGAGGTCCAAGGACCCCAAATCAGGTTGAACTTGTTCAGAGTGCCTCTATGCAAATAAAGTCCCTTATAATGAGGGCGATTATTAGCCACCAGGGCAATCCAATGATCATGTTTAGGGGGGTGCTCTGACATCCACGATTGTGACATCACCTTTCATGCCATAACCAGCAGCTCCCTAATCAATACATTATGAAAATTAGAGTCAAGTTGGTCAGGCAAAATAGAAAATATGCATACCTTTGGAGAAAGAGAGAGGTCCCATTGCACCACAGCCGGCACAGTATGCAGTACATCCTCCCAAAATCCATGGGCCAGGGGACACTCCCACAGAAGGTGCATGAAAGTGGCGCCTGCCTCCCCACACCTCCTGCAATGGTCATCCTCCATCCTACCCATCCTAAAAATACGCACAGGAGTATAGTAAGACCTGTAAAGAATTTTAAGCTGAATTATGAATTATGTCTGGCCATAGTAGCTACCGCTGCAGGACTTCTCAAGGCAATGTCCCACTCATAATCCTCAAGGGAACCCACATCAATCTCCCATCTAGACTTAAGCCAATCATTCTCGCCTACAGAACATCTATCTAGCCAACCATATACTAACGAGACAGGTCGAAGTGGTTGCTTCTTCTTAGCTAGTGTAACCAATGGGAATTCCTTCATGCTCTGTGTTTTAGCACCCCATAAGGCATCCAGAGTGTGCCTCAATTGTAAATAAGAGTAAAAAAAGTAGTGGGAAAGGCAAATTCCACACGTAATTGCTCAAATGTTTTTAGAGCATTGCCCTGATATAAATGGCCAAGAGTAGAAATACCATACATCAACCAAAGTCCAAGTGTCGAAGGTGTACCAATCCCCCTGATCCCCAGAGGGGAACATCAGGATCCTTTGCTTCATAATTCGAAGCAGATTGAATAAGGACCATACGGCACAAGTCATCCTAGATGTACCAGGTGAATCCTTAAGTATATCTGGACCCAACATAGGAATATGTGACAAAGAATAGCCTGGATTAAGTAGAGACTCATCAATTTTATTGAAATGTGCAGGGTATCGGGTAGAATATATGCTAGTGCAAATTGTCCCTGCGCAGCCAGGTAGTAAATATAGAAATCAGGGAGGGCTATTCCACCCTCACTCACCGGACACTTAAGGGTGGATAGTTTAATTCTAGATGGGCCACCCGACCAAAGAAAGTACCTAATTATCTTATCAATTACAGTAAAGTATCTCTTAGGGATTAGTATGGGAGAACCTTGAAATAAATATAAGAACCGTGGTAGAAACACCATTTTGATTAGGTTAGAACGACCAGTGACGTTCAGCAGGAGTGTAATCCAAGACATAGTTTTACATCTAAATTGATCAATAAGTGGTTCCAGGTTATTCTTCACATATCTATTTACCGAAGTAATCACCAGAAGTCCGAGATACTTCACCGATTCCTCATATCATAAAGGAACAGGCAATACAGGACCCCCATCCACAACTGGGTCCACAGGCAGCATGGAGGATTTGTCCCAATTTATTTGCGATCCTGAGTAATTACCGTAAGTATTCACTAAAGCTAGGACACATGGAAGAGACCTGTGGGAATCTCCCAAAAACAATAATATATCATCAGCATACAATGCCAATTTTTCCTCTCTATTACCCATTCAAACCCCTCCACCATCAGATCACTTTGAATCAACCTGGCCAACGGTTAAATAGCCAGTGCAAATAGGCCCGGCGACAATGTACATCCCTGTCACGTACCTCTTCTGAGCACGAAAGACCCAGACCGGACTGACCCAGTCAAGACCCTACCAGATGGGTCTGTGTAGAGAAGTTGAACACACCACAAAAAAGTTGGTCCAAATCCAAATCCGTGAAGTGTACACCAAAGATACTCCCACTACACAGAGTCGAATGCTTTTGACGCATCTAGTGAGACCACTACTCTGTGACCGGTATTATCATGTTTCAAATGTAAGTGAGAGAACAATCTCCTAAGATTGTAAAAAGTAGACTTCCCGGGCATAAATTCCGCCTGATCCAGTTGAATAAGATCAGAAATCACCATGTTAAGTCTAGCTGCCAGTACCTTGGCTAGGATTTTAGCATCTGAAGTAAGCAAAGAGATGGGCCGATACAAGTCACATTTGGTCAAATCTTTACCCGGCTTAGGAAACACTACTACCGTTGCTTCAGTAAGGGATGACGGCAGTCTACCAACATCCAAGGCGTCATAGAAAGTGTTAAGTAATTGTGGAGCCAGCGTATCAGCGTATCTCTTGTACCATTCAGCCAGCAACCCATCACCTCCAGGGGACTTACCTGCAGGAAGAGAGTCAATAGATGCCACAACCTCCCCCAACAAAATGGGAGAGTCTAGCATCCGTCTCTGTTCAACAGATAAGGACGGGAGAGGAATTCCTGCCAGGTACATCTCCATCTGCCGATAAGTAGTATTGGTCTGTGTTGTATATAAAGTGGAATAGAAGTCCTCAAACACAGCGTTGACTTCCATTTCATCATGTACAAGGTTTCTAGCATTATCGTAAATAGAAGTTATGCAACGTCTGCCCTCCCTGGCTCCTATCAAGTGAGACATAAGTTTCCCTGCTCTATCCCCATTCTCAAATAATTTCTGTTTCTGAAACATCATGAAATTTACATTCTGCTCCATTAGTGCAGTATTATAAGTAGAAGAGGCAAGTACAAAAGAATAATAGGAAATACTATCACCTTTGTCAACATACTCTCTTTCTGCTACACTGGCTTCCTTCTCTAAATGGTCTATTTTATTCTTTGTTTTTGCGTGCAGCAATTAATGAAACAAGTGAGCCTCTTGCTACAGCTTTCGCCGCATCTCAGACCACTCCCCGCAACACAGAGCCCTCATTGAGACAGAAATATTCCTTCAAAGTGACCCCATGATCTACAGCAATATGATCAATAGATAGCCAATATGGTTGAAGTAGCCAATTATTGGTTGAAAAATCTCTACCCATACATAGATGTGGGTGCATTGGTGAGTGATCCAAGCCCACTCTAGGTAAATAAGAACAGTCTTCAACCATATGTCATGCATGACAATGATTTATGAGTGGCAGAATGACATGAGTATTCCTTAACATTCAGGTGAAGGGTTCTCCACACATCAATGAGGCTCATATCCTCCATAATACTTATAAATTTAAGTCTAGAAGATAAACAGTTGCCTGACCTGGCACCAATCTTATACAATACAATGTCAGTAAACATGTTGAAGTCCCCCATGAGAACAAGACAACGATTGGGCCTCGTAGAGACATATAAGAGAGCATCCTGTAGGACCTTAGGCACAAAAGGCGGAGGAATGTATATATTTATTAAAATAATCAAGATGTCAGAAACCACCCAGTCCAAAAAGATGTATCTACCTAATGGATCAGTTTTCAAATCCACCAGTTCGTATTGCAGGGACTTACTGACCAGAACAGAGACTCCCCTTGCATGAGTACAAAAGTTGGCATAATAATGCCGCCCCACCCATGGCTTCTTAAGAGCCAAGATTTTTCCACCATGTAGGTGGGTCTCCTGGAGAAGCAGAATGTCTTGTCTATGTATTCTGGCATGATTCAGAACCAGAAAGCGTTTAATGCTATCATTTAGACCCCGAACATTCCAGAAGATAATAGAAATCAATTTATTAGCCAAAACCATTAGAATAAGTAGATGATGCCTCCCCATCTCCCAAAGAGTAAGGATATATCCCTCTAAAGAATCCCCCCACCCTATTTCCCAATTTCGTGCAAGAAACTAAACCACCCACCCTGTCCCCAAACAACCCCAACCGGAAGAGGACTCATATCATAACAAGAACCCCTAGGGAAATCCCAAACCGGACCCAGAATGCCCCCAGAATAATGAACCCCACAACTCAAACAGTTGAAGTGATGAAAAATATGTAACAATTACAAAACATATAGGCAGTCCCGCGGGTGTCCACGGCAACCCACACCAACCGCGTCACTGCATCCCTCAAAACCATCAGGCAACACAGTGATGCGAACAGCACAATCCCCCAAGTCAGATATATTTCTACAAAAACAGTACCTGTGAGAAACCCCCTGAAATAAAACAACGTTTAAACAAATAAGTATCTAGGGCGGTAATTTGCAATGACCGTACATCCTCTCCCCCACAGCAGAGCATCTCGCCATGTAGTCATAAAATTGTAAGTCAGGTCAAGGGCCTAATATGTCAATGTGGAAGGGGAACAGAGGCCAGACAATCATCCAAAGAACCGTATTTAGAATAAGTAAAGTTAGCATCAAAGCAAACCATTAGAGGTGATAATAAAACACGTGAACCCACATCCCCCACCGGTCATAAGATAGACACCCCATCAATTGCATGATATACTGTAGTATAAAGTACCTTTAAAGAGGGTTACACAAATGATTATGGAAAATATAGTTCCTTAGATGATCTAAACGTAGAAGGGATTTCCCACAACCCCAGGAAGCATCTCCACACCATATGGCCCAGGAGGATCAGCCACACCGTCCCATTCATTTATGTATAGTCATGCTGCATGTCCAGAGACATACAGAATTAGGGGCACATCCAAGTGACTAGGTAGCAAAAGCCACCACCCCCTGCCTAATGACAGGTGTGTTATCAAGCGGGCTCACACATTTCATCCACACACTCAATTTATATACTCCAAAGTCAGATCACAAAAGCATGCACATGCATACATACAGTCAAACCATTAGAGATGATAATAAAACACATGAGCCCACATCTCTCACTGGCCATAAGATAGACACTTTACCAACAATATGATATACTGTAGAGTAAAATACCTGTATAAAAGGGTATATAAGTGAGGATGGAACATGCAGCTCCCCAGCTGATCTAGAGGAAATTGGGATATCCCATAACCCTCGGAAGCACCCCCACACCATATGGCCCAGGAGGATCAGCCACACTGTCCCATTTATTTATGTATAATCATACTGCACGTCTAAAGACATACAGCATCAGGGGTCGCATCTCAGCTAGGGAGCAGAAGCCACCTCCCCCCACATGATGACAGATGCATTATCGAGTGAACCCACATATTTCATCCGTAAATTCAGACCAACTAACGCATGTACATACATACACATATTTCTGTAAGAAATATCCCCACCTCAAAGGAAGATGTATCACACAACACATCCCCTTTTACAATAGCATTTGTACATTGAAATTATTCACACATGGGCAGTTGCAGAATAGTTCCCTATAGAGGGCAGACAAAGAGTTCTCAGAATCTGATCAAATATATAATACAATCTCAAGAAAGGGATCATTCAAATAACATTCTGTATATTCCAATGCCCATAGTAACAACCATGGGACACAGTTCCTGAGGTTCCATGGAGTATCGTGATACACAAAGCAGCATCATGAAGTGCGAGTCGCCAATTGCAGACGTAACTCCCGCCTACAAAGCCTCGATCCAGTTCATAGCTTCAATCTCAGTCGTGAAGAAGGTCGTGTTATGTTTTGTGTGAACTGCTGTTTCTCTGCTTTGTCTGATGGAGGGTTTTTTTCCCATTTTGTACTGCCAAAAAAACTGGGTGCAGAATTTCCTCAGTAAAAAGTATCAATTTGTTGTGTGCTAGCACTGCCGCACACAGTTCAATGGCTCTGGAGATTTATGCTCCATAGGTCTAAATGTTCATAAGACAGCTAATTGAATAGCATACTGTGCTTTCAAAACCACCTTCTGCTGTTTTTTAAATCAAGGCCCCGATGTCGTGTTGCTCCCTGTTGACATATTCCTAGCAGCAGTTATTTTTAAAGGATGGTTGGGCCAATGTTACTAAAGCAGGAAGTTAGTGTTGTGGGCAAAGGCATTCAGCCTGCTAAAAACATTTTCAAGGCATATGTTATTGTAGGACTCACAACTTTTACTTTCAGATATTTATAACTACAATTCAGCTCTCATCAGAAGTAATATTGAGGTGGGAAATCTTATAGTCATAGAAGACATAGGCAAATATGGAAAATGTCTTGCAGAAAATTTGTTGGCAGTGCTGTAAAAGGAGAACATTTAATGTATTATCTATGGGGGTGAAGTCTAGCCAAAAAAAAAAAAGTCCTGCTGAAACTTTTTCTGACATTTCAAATGTAGTTATGTATATGTAATATATGGAACAAAACAGTTTCACATATAGCAGCTTTTCACACCTTTTTAGTAGGGATGAGAGAATTTTTTTTTGCCTCAAACTGAAATCGACTAAAATGGAACTTTCCTTTTGGCGAAAATTGTACCACGAATAGTGCAGTTTTTTCCACCTAGCTCATTGCTTTGAAATCAATGGGTAGAAAATTTTTCTCCACCTCAAAAAGTTTTCTATAGCCATATAAAAGGCTGTCAGGCTCTCACAGCAGCCATTCTGTGTTTGTGTGAGGAGAGAGTAGCATGTTTTTGAGCTACAGAAGATAGGCAAATAAAGGGGAACTGAAGCATAGTTTAGGGAATAATTTAGACATTTGTTCTCTGTAGTAGGGGAGTCTAGGGGGAACAATGGAGGTAATAAGGGAGGAAGGAGGTTGACCCAAAATTTGGTGTGATTGACTGGCAAGACACAGACAGCTGGGGTCCAAGTTGCTTGCTGATTTTGCTTTTATTGTCTCTGTGCTGGGGAAGTCTGGGGAAAGAAGTTGTTGATTTTGCTTTTTAATTACATATATTTTTGGACTAACTGTGATAAGATAGAGTGGACAACTTAAAAAACAATATATATAAAAAAATAATTAAACAAATCAATATATTAGACAGGGGGCTAAATTCTATTGCAGGTGCTAAACGTTAACACCCGTTTTAGCAAACATTTTCCTATTGATGTCTATGGGGGAAAACTGGAGATAAAAGCTGTGATAAAATTAGCACCTGTAATAGAATCCAGCCCTGGGAGCTCGGTGACTGAGGAAGACTTGATAGACAGCAGACGACATTGAGAATTTTGTTGAGGGCCAAGGCAAGACATCACATTCCATCAGTTGTGTCTCATTGGAACAAGGGGAGAATTTTTGGTGTAAGAAGCTTATTTATTTGTATTAGTCTATTAGGACTAGCGAATCTAGCTAATCTATCCCAGCACCTGGATTTTGACTCCATTGGAGATACTCAGAGTTTATTTTGATTCTGTCTCCAGTACAGAAATATTTTTTTTTCTATTAAGGAGATAATATCTTTGTTTAACCCCTTGAATGCTAGTGGAATCTTTAAAGCATTGCATTACAATGAACTGGCGAGCTAGCAAACGTACAAGGGGTTTGAACCTTGTATTTCAAGTTTGTATTATAGATGCTTCTCCAAAAAGCAAATAAGCAGGATTGATAACACTTTAGTATTTCGAATGACTACTCTATACGATCAAATTATTTTACCATAAACTACACTTTTAAAACACATTAAAGCATTTATGGCATACATCATTCTCCTTTTCCTTTAGTCTCATTATCTTTTTAAAAATCAGAAAAACTACAGAAAAATACCTCTCTGATGTCCAACTATTTACATGACACCTTACTGACTGATTTGATATAGTTTATAATGTATCCTTTCAACACTGTACTGTGAAAAAAATCCTCTTAATACAACTTTTTGTATGTGAACTAAGCAGGTCATGTTACTTTCCTTCCATTTTTAATTACAGTAATCACATTTTATTTTAGTAAATCACTTTCTTTGGCTAAATTCTTTCTAGAACATAATTTGCACCAACCTTTTTAATAACAAAAAGGATTTAAATTCACCTTGTTGGATTTTTCAAATCACAGAAAGTTTAGTTCTTTCAAACTCAGCTTGAATTATATTATTTATGAAGCAATTTGCTATAATGAACATGTTATTTATTACTCTTCCTAATTCAGTTCTTTTCAGTTCCAATCCAATAATCCAATAAATATATATTCAGGTCAGCATTTAAGGATATTAATCAGAGCTAGAACAATCACAATGACTGAGCCAACCACAAGAGTATTAGACCTGGGGCTCGATTCTACTAATGGAGCTAAATCCATCATTAGGGGAAGAAGGAGTTCTGGGTGGCACAAACACAGTTGTACCTGTCGGAATTCTATTGCTTGATCAGCATCCACCACAACAAGTTTTGGTTTAAAAACATCTGGCAGCCTAACACTCTTGCAGCTTCTTGTTCCCACAACTCACCCTAAATAGTCTGAATAGTAGGAACATCAATGCAAACTAGCTAACACTCAATGTTTAACATACTGTCAAACATCGAGAGTGAGCTAAAACACATTCACCTACCCTCATAAATAGTATCCCTATCCCTGGCCTTACACCACACCTAAAATTAACAATAAAGTTAAACAATACTAGCCCTAACGCTATCTCTTGATCTATACCCAAAACTGTTAAACTTATCTGGAAGTCTGATGTCCAGTGGGGTCTCCTGCACTTTGGTGTGCCTCTTGAATTAATCTTTAAGTCTTCTTTTCTAAGCTTTTTTCTTTGTTTATTTTCTTATTTCTTCATTTTCTTTCAATTTTTTCATCCCCATTGAAAACAAGATGAATACAAGATCCAATGCCCCTTAAAGTGTCATTGTCCCTGCTGCCGTCAGAATAAAACCCCCTCTTTTAGTACCTTTCAGGCCATTGCCCAATCCACAATGAGGAAAATTTGAACAGAGACTGGCTTTTATATGGCCAGTCTTTGTTCAAAATAGTCCCCATGATCCCATTGGCTGAGATGTGAGGTTCTAGCTTCTAGCTGGAGGGGTCAAGAATACACATTTCATTATCCCTCCAGCTAGCCAATCATAGAATAGTCAGTCATCGAGGAACTGGTACAGGGCTTTGTCTGACCAAGCAACCTCTTTCCATTTCAGAAGTAAACAGTACCTGTGTTCCCACTGATTTTAAATGAGGCATCACAAAACATTCAAATCAATGGGAATTTGAGGAATTATTATTTGCCCTTTATGAAGTTCCCCCCCTTAAATTATCCCTTTTGCTTTGAAGTTGTGTTTGATGAGAGGTTTCTGAATAATTTGGAAATAAAAATTAGTAAACTCCAGCTATAGACTCATCACAACTTCCTTTATTAGATTAGATTTCCTCCTTTTTTTGTCTTGTAAGGCATTTGTTTTATTTTTTTTAGTATGGCACTTGTATTTATTACCTGCATTGTACACCGTTTAACTGTGTAAAGTGTGTGTAATCAGTTGTATAAATACACATATTTTGATTAAGATTTACAGTGGAATATCAAAAGAGTTTATCTGCATGCATCAAAAACATTGCTGAGGGAATGCTAAACATTTTAATATAAAGTAATCTTAGCTTTTGGGTTAATTAAATAGCAATCTCTGCCTATATGTAAAGTGGAAAGGAAGCCCTGTCTACAGTAGTTCTTTCATGACTATTTATACTCAAAACTTCTTAGCCTGACCTTGAAAAATATATTTGCAATTCAGATGAGAAGGCGAAGGTCAAGATATAGCTAACAGGGGATTCACGTGTATGCATGAATATTACATCTTTAGATTCAGATAGATTCCAATTTATTTCTATCCTTGATTATGCACATGCAAATACATGTATTGTCACACATCTATCTTTTAAAAAATATATTATGTACAAGGTTTCATGACTGACCACATCTTTGTATATTACTGAAACATTTCATTTATAAATGTATAATGTCAGTCACTTTAATTGTCTACTGTACTTTTTTGCTAAATTGAACACATACTGTAGTTTGTTTATGTTATTTAACTTTGTTTATAACTGAATAAAAGAACTGAAAAACAAATTATAGTTGGCTAGATGGATGGACAATTATTGAGATATAAAAACATTTTACATTATTGAAGAGATTTCTGCTGTTTGAACAATGACAAGATATTTCTATTTTTTACTTATCTTTTCTATAAAATAGTAAACAATTGTTATATTTTAGTGCGGTCTTTTTTAGGAATGTCCAGCTGGTCTAGTCATACTCAGTAGTAGTCAAGGGGTAAACACTCTCAGGGGTAATAATATAAATGAGGCTGATGTAAGAATAAGAAATTGATCTATTCTGGAGTACACCAAGATCTTCCATGTACATAGTTGTCTTACCGATGTAGCAGTTGCTACCACTCTGGTACTCAAAGAGTTAATAGGCAAGGCATGCGGCTGCATACCTTGCCTGTATGTGCATGTCGCCCCATGGATCACCTATTCCTTTGGATAGGTGATCCATGCTTGGATCTGAAAGATCTGAAATCAATATATTTGAAAAGAAAGCACATATAACCCATGTTAAACATAGGTTATATGATCTTTATTAAAGCCGTCAATTGTCGCCCGCATGGATCACCTATCCTACTGCTAAAGCCTGCTAAAAATTATTTTGAAGGAATTACCTTTCTGTAAGCTTGTTAATAATCATTAATTTCAAAAAGATAATAAAATGTTAAAATAAAAAGGTTGAATTTAATGTGGTGGATGTGTTAAAAATATCACATATTCTCAAGGTAGCCCTTATGTTGGAGACATTATTAACAAACATGAAACCCGCCAAGAAGGAGCGAGGTACAAGCCATTCATATATCACCTGCTGTTACATTGTAATTTTTTTAACACATCTGCAGCATTATGGTACTGTGTCTCAAAATCCTGCATGTAAGAGGAAAGATAAGTAGTGACCAGATACTGTATACTGTTGCTGCCCACTGATGGGGAGGAATTCTTGTGAACAGTGAAAGTCATATAGTCTGTACTCTCTCCTCTTCTCCAAATATCTGTTGTAGGTAAATTTTATTGCTGTTTGATCTTTCCAACCCTTTGCCCACCACTTACTTGTACTACTATGGTATAGTTGTCTTTGAATAATACCTGTGGCTTGGGATATGCCAGTGGATACAACATATAAAATAGATTCATTAAATACTCAATTTTCTATAAAAGAATAGGACAACATATTATTGTCAAATATCAACATTTTACCAACTTTGCTATTCCTCAGATGCACTTATTGGCTTCTTCTTACCAAGTCCATTTGTTTGGGTTGAAAATACATAACCTAAGAACTATGTAATGTTATTGTTTTAAGAACATCACTTGGGGTACAGGAGGTGGTAGTTTTGATGCTGGCAGCAGGTATTGGCACTCAATGATTCTCACCAAGTCATATCCTCTGTGCTTTACATTTGCAGAACAGCAGCAGCAATGGACATTTTTGGAGTTGAAGGAAATCTTAGCACACTCACTGACATGTCAACATCACTATTATGTGCCCTGATCCTTGTTAAATTTTAGGATAGCTTCTCCTGCTACTAGTTGTTGCACATTTGATATTCTGTTGCTGGTTTACCTTCCAGTTAGAGCTGTGGTTGTATTTCAGGTGGGTTGTAAGGATGTGTCTAGATGAGATTCTGCTTTCACTTTGCTCACATATATTTTTTTTTTAAAATAAATCAGATAGAAACATGTTTAGCTTTTGGATTGTGAATGATTTCCACAGTATAGATTACATAGACCGAGGAGTTCCTAAGGGACTATTACTACAGGATCTAAATATTGCAATCATACTAGCAGTAGGTGACAATGGTGCTGCACCACCAACAACAGCAGAATCATTATTTATAACTAGGGTTGTGTGCTGCTTACTCAAAAATAGTATATGTGGCTGGGTGGAAGCTGGACTGTAAGTGGTGATGATGATGATGTTGATCAAGGTGATTGTGCATTTTAGGTATCTTTTCTTGTACTGAGTCAGGCTTTCCAAATAATATCTCAAGCAGTTAATAAACAAGAACAGTGCTCCTTTTCAATTTTCAGTTCTTCATCTTTCAGTAGAAGGAGAGGATGTTGAAAGGCTATAATCTAGATCATCATCATCACCATAATCATCAATAATTAATTCTTCATCAGTAGGGATGGGTGAAAATTGGTGAAAAATGGCAGTTTTCACTTTGCAAATAACTTTCAGTGAAAAGTGATGATTTTCCACTTTTTCCTCCTTTTTTCGCCTAGCTTATTCCATTGAAATCAATGGGAACACTGAAGTTAGATACAACACAAAACAAATATTATTTAATTTCCCAAAGGCATAGTATAAAAGGGGCATGAGGGTGCCTGTGTTGGTGCGGTATGGGGAAAGAATCAGAAACAAGGGATGATGTTGGGGGGTTGTTTACTGGGATTGGGAGGCAGTTAATAAAAAAAAATCCTAAATAAAATTTAAAACCCCCCCCATAAAACATGGTATAAAAGGGATCTGAGGAAGGTGCCTGTGTTGGTGGGTGGAGTCTGGGGAATGAATAAGTTGAACAGGGAATTTGTTTTGTGGTTTTTTTTTGACCGGTATTGTGGGGACATAAAATAAGACTTTTGTATGTAAAGTGATAGAGACAGGAACCCCCTGACATAAGCTGCCACTGTGATGGTCTGATACTTGACTTGATAGAGTATTTTGTACAGGATGAGTTGTTAGAGGCACAAGCCCTGAGGAAACATTAATTTGTAAGACTTAAGCTTGTTTGGCACAAGCCCTAAGGAAACAATTTGTAGGACTTTAGCTTGTTAGAAACAAACCCCCAAAATTGGACTATGATTTTATTATATATATATATATATATTTTTTTTTTTTTTTAAAGCACAAGCCCTGAGAAAAAAAATGTCCTACTGGCCTAGTGGCAGCAGGTCATGTTGGCCAGTGGCCATTGTCAAATGTCCTCCTCCTGAGTCCATAATTGCTGAATTTGCAACTGCTGTTCTTTCTTGCTGCTGCTGCTGAGTTGTTTAAGCAGAATGATGAATAGGCAGCTAATAGGGAATGGGATCACACTGTGACTCGATCGTGGTATCTATGTTACTTTGTTTGAGTGTGCCTGAATCTGTGAATACATCTATATACCATTTCAATAGCATCTGGTCTTTGGCGAGCCAGATTAAGATGCATTAGTGCATATTTGAATGTTACCTTTTATTGGTGTATAACTCAGTGACTCAATGGATTGTGTTCCAGGGTTTTTAAGATACATAGTCACTGGTAAGCAATGTGAATCCCTCATGCAAACTTCTAAGCTTTGTAGATGGTAAAGGTATCATGTGATACCTGAAACAGTGTCATTTTGTAAGTACAAGTGTACCACAGGGGAGACATACCCTAACAATCATTCTTGTTATTCCCTAGGCACTCAGCATATTAAATGCTGGTGATGTCTCAAACAAATTGATTTGTGATGTGTTGGAGAACTTACTATCATTCCAGAATTTAAAAGCAACATTTAAAAGAAACAAGTACTGTATATCCTGTTTAATAGCACCCTCCATGGTAAGTTTTTCAGATCCAGAATTGCACCTCTGTGAATCCATGGACTATGTGTCCATGTGGCCTATGCATAGTCATTATGCATAAATTAACTTTTGGAAGAAACAGTAGCAACTCAAAATGAAATGGGTTTGAATCCTGTAGTTAATAAAGAACTAGAAAAGTGGCCAAAAAACATAATCAGTTACCTGATATTACCTTTTATCTCAACATATATTACAACCCACAGTAAGTGAATGCTTCATGATCACAACACCTTACACCTGGCTGTTAAAGCAACCTTAGGATTATATTTCAAGGATGCAACATGCCGCTAAATTTCATGTTTGGCTATTGGTTTTCCTTTCAGGATATATGGCTCATATTCTCACCTTGTTTTGCACATTATGCACATACCTTGGCTAGTCAACCATTAGCTCCTCTACTGTTGTTGAAGCCCAACTCACATGATTACTGTTGTTTAATTCACTTCTGGAACTGATGTGCTATGCTACGTAAGAATCAATGTTAATCTTGGATGGCAGGACATACGCTTGTTACTTATGCAAACCATGCATGCCATTGCTATGCTTGACTCAACCCATGGTTATGTTACCTTTGTTCTCTAGCTCTAGGGGATGCAACAAACATTGCTGTTTGTGAATTGTGGAAGTTACAGCCTCCAACATCTATAGATGCAAGGTATCCTAGCCCTGCATTCATGTGACATCTAGACATAACAGGTTCACTGTTAAATGGTTACATTTTAAATATTGCACAGCTGCATGCCATATTAAACATGTCGCCTGGCTTAAAAGGGTGACATGAGAATATTGCGCTGCATATAAGTGCGAGACTCTCATGTCACCTCATTAAATGGTGCATACCTGGTTTTACTTGTACTGCCCATATTTCCAGCTTTGCCCACGGATCTCTTTGGTGTGTGGAAAATTAAATTACTCCTGCTTCTATTAAGATTACACTGATTTCTTATGCATTGAAATACACCCAAATTCCACTGGATATGGATTATAAATTACTGGATTTCTCTTTTAGAGAGTCCATCTGCATGTAAATACCTCCACTACGGGATACCTCCAATCTGATAACGCTGCAAACTACAGTCATGGTGGTCTGTGGGGTGTAAGAGTGGGAATGCAGAATAACCTACTCCACCTTTTCCCTCTGCCACAGGAATTTGAAGCCTTTTCCTTTTGGATTATATTCTTTATCACTACTGAGATTAGACTTTTTCACCTTTTGTCCATGTCCTTATTCAGTCTACCTATTCCTTCCATTTACAACTGTTCTTATATGTCGTATACACTATTACTTTCACTCCAACATCTCTTTTTCTCTTCAAATTATAAATGTTTTACTTCTATTAAATAACTACAGTTATCATATAACAGATTTAGTTCCTAAACATAGGATATATTTATTCTATTAGTAGTAATATAATAGTGATTTCATGTAGTCTCACATGAACTATCATGTAACACCTTAAATAAGCGCAAGTTCCACTTTTCCTAGACTGTTCAATGAACCGGTGTGACGACACTGTTCATATTTTTTTTGTACATATGTATATTTAATTTCAGATCTTTATGGCACCTCATTGTCCTATTCACATGTATACTTGTACCTCTCTGTGCACTGAGACACCCTGGCAGTTCATATCTCACTCACCAGCCCTGCTGTCCTGGGCAGTGTAATAGGGAGCAGGGTGTCTCCATGCAGAGAGAGGTCTATCACTTAGTACAGCACTGTCTCTCCTGTGCTCCCCTTCCACACACCAAACAGATCCAAAGTAAAATCAGGTATGTGCCATTTAATGAGGTGACATGAGAATCTCAAGCTTATATGCAGCGCAACATTCTCATGTTGCTCTTTTAAGCCATGCAACATTCTTAATGCGGCGTGCAGCCACACAATATTCAAAATGTGACCATGTAAATGAATACCCAGATAACATAGGTTGTTATGAGTCATTAAAAACAGTATCACATACTTCCAGCTAGCAGGTTCCTTTCAATTCCCAAAATGTTATTTTCCTCTTCAATTCGTGAGATTGCTATGTAACAAGTGTAAGGTATTCTTTTCTGAGAGCATTTGTTTCATATTTGTGCTTCTTGTATTGAAAGTTCAAAGATAGTGCCTATTGCTATCTTATATCAGTCCATTCACAGATAACCTTGTACAATCAATGATTGTCCTTGAAAAGACAGGAATGTCTGCTACTTCAATTCATATATAAGATTAGTTTTTGGGCCACAATCAGCCAATCAAGCTTTTTTATTTAATCCTTTGCAGTCACAGAGTTACAGATACAGGAATCAATTCCGAAGCGATAAGAAGGTATGTCATTCATCTCCACCTTGTTTAAGCCATTTACCAATAAAGCAAGGAGGAAATCATAGTACATCTATCCCATTTTCCTTCACGTGGTAGTGGGGAGTCTCTCAGAGAATCTAACATTACATCTTGCACTGATGGACTTGTTTGCACTAGTACAGTATGCACTAAAGGCATCTGTACATGAAAGTAGGTGCAGGCAAAGGATTTACAAACGTATAAATAAGCTCAGAATGCATTGACAGATTTGTACTAAATGTTTTTATTTATCATTAAATTGTTTGGATACATATACCCAGTAGTGCTCAGTAATAAGAGAATGTTTCACTTTAGAACTTATAGCATGTTTCACATTACTACCTTCAACTGAACTTGTTAATAGGGAACTAAATGGACTGTAAAAATAATTCTCTGAACAGTTGGGAGAGAATGCTAAATCAACATTTTCCCTGAATTCTTCCTAGCATATATACAAGACAATATTTGTATTTTAAAGGGCAAAACAAATTCAGTAGGTTATACACGAAGAAAAGAAATTGTTATATACAAAGCAGACCAAAAGATGATGTCTACACTAAAAATGAAGATGAAAGACAAGATGTAAGCTGCATAATAAGAAGTTATGTAAGATGTGAAATAATCCCTGAGGATAACTAAGATCTTGGAATTGAAGAATAGAAGACAAATCTGTTATATAACACTGTCTTACAGGAAGAGCCTAAGGAAAAATCATCATAGAATGAAAAGGTAACTATAGTAAAAGCTGCAGCTAGATAACATTTATTCAACAGTAAAGGTTAAATGCTAAGTATTACATTATGTTGGAGAAGGTCACAATCACCTATCCTTCTATTTTACTTTATATATTTGTGTTCTTTTGTTTTATGTTATCTGCTTGCTTGTCTCTCATTTAGTTAATGAACAAATTGTTTATAAATAACATTGATCATCATTTGTACAAATTCTACAAGTTACTGCTGATTAAATAGTGTTTACGGAACACATACAACTAAATTAAATATTCATAAAATGTATTTCATTGGCATAGAGAGGCTTAGACTGTACTATGACAATTTTTTTCAATCAATTCTGGGGTAAACCAGCTGCACCATAGAGGACAACTAACAATTTCCCAAATTCAATATAAATAAGGCTTTCAAAGCTAGACGGATAACTAGAAACTTTTAAAGCTAGATACATCACCCACTTTTTTTGTCATGAGTTGGACAGCCTCTGACTCTGCGTTAGTCCAAACTGGACTGAACTTCGTACTCCTCATGACCCTCGACTTGGACAGGACTAGGCCGGACCGGTACAGTGGTGTAGCGATTACAAGTCAAGAGTTTGAGCAAGGAGACATGAAATACATTATGAATGTACTCGGAGATTGAGATTATGGGAGGACAGCCACACCCTCTCCCCCACTTGAAACACCGGAGCCGGCCCGTGCCGATGGTCTGCATTCTTCCTGTAGCGCTGAATGGACCTCTACAGGGATCTTTGAACTCATACCCAAATGCTGCAGAGCTGCCTAAGATGCTCATCCAGAGCCAGAATATCTTGTGCTTCGAAAGACTCAGTAGAAGAGCGGGCTGGAACCCGTAATTGATCATGAATGGAAAGTTACTGTCAAGGTTTGGCTGAGCTCTGCTGCTTGATTCTGCTGTATGAGATAATCCAGTGTTCTGCTATCCATTACTGCTGCCTTTCCTTTGCTGAGCTGGCTGAATCAGCTGACCTCTCTGTGTTTTCTCACCTGACTGCTATCAGCCAACAGCCAACCTTCCCAGGGTATTTAAAGCAGTTTGGCTCACTAACTGATTGCCCTTGTGTCTGATTCTGGAGCAAGCGCGTTATCCTGAGTTGCTGATTACCTGTGCATGACCTGGCTTCCTCTGCTGTCCCTTCTGGTTTCTGATTGCTGGCCTTGTTCCTGACTTCGCTGATCTCCGTTTTCCTGACCCCAGCTTGGCTGAGTACCTGTTTTGGTTCCTGACCTCAGCTTGTCTTCTGGTTTACGCTTCTGGATCACGATTTTGCTTTGTTTGCTTTTGATATTTCAATAAAGGTGTTTTGCATTTTTACATTTTGTGTCCTGTCTGGTTCCTGGTCCTTAACAGTTCTGAGAACAATAGCTTATGGCACAATTCCTGGCAAACTCCGCCTATGGTAATAAATCTGCCCAGTTGTCTTGATGGTCTGAAATGAAACAGCATAGAAACAGAGTAGAAACTGTTCCAAGCCTTGGTTGGCTCTCTCAGCAGCACCATTCGATCTGAGACCAGTACCTTGGGTACTCCATGGAGCCTAAACACCTCTTTGGTGAATATCACGACCAACTCTTTGGAGGAGGGAATCCCTTTAAGCGGCACAAAGTGAGCCATCTTAGATAATCTGTTGAGAATCATAAGTATGACCATGTGCCCTTAGATGCAGGTAATTCTACCGTAAAGTCTATGGATAGGTGTGATCAAAGATACTCGCCATTAGGGACTGGCTGGAGTAGTCCCACAGGAAGGTGCCTGGGAGTCTTGCTACGAGCACATGTAGCACATGTTGCTAGGAAGGCAGAGCAGTCAGCTCTGAGGCTGGGCCACCACAACAAGCAAGAAATGGACCAAATCAGTTGGTCACGACTGATATGCCCTACTGCCTTCGAGGAGTGATAGGTCTCCAGCAATCTGGGACAGAGTGTTTCGGGAACAAAACAGCTGCCACTGGGTTTGTCTGCCGGAGCGGTAGCCTGGGAGGTAATGCTTGTGCAAATAGTCGCCAGAATATGATCAGACAGAATAACTGGAACCGGTGGACTAACCACCTCAGGATCCGATCCAAATTGCCTAGAGAGAGCTTCGACTCTGACATTCTTGGTACCAGGCAAATACAAGATTGCATAGTTGAAAATGGAAAGGAATAATGCCCATCTGGCCTGTCCGGGAGACAACCTCTTGGCCTCAAACAGATACGTCAGGGTTTTGTGGTCAGTGAGGATTAGTACTGGGGAGCTTGTCCCCTCCAACAGTTAGCGCCATTACTTAAGTGCGAGGATAATAGCCAGAAGTTCTTGATCTCCAATATCATACAGACTCTATGCCCTAGACAATTTTTTGGAAGTAGGGTTTTACCAGGAGCCGAGTGTTGAGACAGGAGGGCACCTACTCCTGACTGAGATCCATCAACTTCCAAAGTAAAAGGTAGGGCGGGGTTGGGATGAGACAAAATAGAAGCCCTGGCAAACGTTGCCTTGAATTCCTCAAATGCCTGGATAGCGCTGGGGGACCAGTTGGATGGATCTGCCCCCTTGTGTGTCATATTGGTTAGTGGTTTAACCACAGAGGAGAAATTCTTTATGAATTTTCTATAGTAATTAGTGAACCCCAAAAACCTCTGGATGGCCTTTAAACTCACTGGCCGATAACTTGAGTGGATCCATGGCCAGTCCGACAGAGGAGATCATGTACCCCAGAAATGTCACCTGGGACTTGTTGAATTCGGACTTCTCCAAATTACAGAATAATTTTAAAAACTAGGCGCCAATCTTGTCGTGACCTTATGCTCCAGATTCTTGAATGAAGGTCTCTCTCTCAACCTGGTATTGATCAATATAATAAAGGAAATTAATTTGTTCAACACTTTCAACAGCTCACGGGCTGCTGTTTCATCCTTAATGGAGTCACACAGCCCTTGACAGAATGCTGCTACAAGTGCCTCGTTGTTCCAGCCCACCTCTGCATCCAAGGTGCGAAACTCAGTGGCGTAATCGGCTACGGTGCGTGCGCCCTGTCGTATGGTCATGAGCCGTTTCACTGCAGATACGTCTCTGGCTGGAAGGTCATAGACCCTGTGGAACTCATCCACAAATTTGGTGTAATTGGCAACAATAGGTCTCCCTGACTCCCACAAGAGAGATCACAAAACCGACCTTGCTTTGATCACTTGGAAAGGCATGTGGTACCATTTCCAGAAATATGCCCACTTGGTTCAAGAACCCTCTGCAGAGAGTAGGCTCCCCCTCGTAGCATTGAGGAAGGGGAGAGATACCCGACCATCCTTGATTCGTACTGGCCTCAGGATTAGGGGATACCACTGGTGCTGAGTCTGGAGAAGCCACTGGTTGATGAGGAACCTGACCAAGGTGAGCAGTGCGGTTTACGAGCATCTGCATCGCAAAAGACAATTGATCAATCCGCTGATCTTGGGAGTCCATTCTGGCTAGAATGCTCTGCACTGGTTCACCTGTACCTTCAGTACTCATGCCCCTTTCGTAATGTCACTGAGAACAGAGTAAATGAAACACACGACAAAGGTACAGTTGAATGTAACCAGTTTATTCAAATAAGTAAGAGCAAGCACTTCCCCAAAATAGTAGGAACAGGAGTGAGGACAGTGTCTAGTCCACTACCCAAGGATTGACACCAAACTGTAGTCGGTTGTCTGTAGCCTATAGAATATATGGGAGCAGAAGCAAGTTTAGTTTAATCATAGAGTAAATGGAAACCTTTTACCCAGAATACTGGAACCCAGAATACTGGAGTGACAGATAAACTCCCAGGCATAAGACACGGAGACAGGCATCTCGTAAGCAGTGACTCTACCACGGAGTGGTAGGAGGAGCGAGGCAGAGAGTAACCTATACCCCGATAGGTAGACACAGAGAGGAGGTAAGAGAGCGGAGCGGAACCAGCCTCAACACCGGTAAGTATGTGAAGGCCATACAGTATATAGGCCACAGAGCAGAGTGTACGTAACAGGACTAGGAGGCAACTGTTACAGTGCACTGAATGGAGGTAACGGAGCGAGAGGCAACCAGCAACTCTACCACAGAGGTAGCAGTTGTTCTACACCAATGGAACACTCCCACAACTAGCCAGGACAGGTGGTAGTCAGACTGGAGCGAAAGGCAGACAAGCCACAGTCAAGAGCCAAATCAGGTAGACAGCCACAGCCAAGGTCAAAAAAGAGCGGGTAGTCGGACAAGCCAGGGTCATACGCAGATCTGGTAGTCAGACAAAGCCACTAGGTCTCGAGCCAGAACAGAAAGTCAGACAAAGCCCAGGATCGATCAGGAGACCACACGGCAGCCAAGCAGGGGCCAAACGAGAGGAACATTGAAGCAATGCTCAGGTACACTTCAAAAGGGCAACAAGTCCTAGCCTCAATGAGGTTTATAAAGCAGCAGAAGGAGGGGGGACCCAATAAGTCCCAACAGAATAGGCCCATAAACAGGCATCCGTGCCAGCACCTGTAATATGACTCTAGCAATGAGGAAGTGGCTGTAGGACATGCCGGCGGCCATACAGAGGTAAGAGCACAGGATCGCTTAGGCCTCAAAGGGAGACTGTGATACTATCCTCCTTTATAAAATAATAAATAACTTTTATTATTTAATGTTGTCCAAAGGGACTTACTGTACAATTTGTCTTATTATTCATTATTGTACCATACTTTCCATGTGTCCCTCTTTAGGCAGGACAGTTGCTCTTTGAGACCCAAATCCCTCTGTCCCTCTTTCCCACCCTGTGTTCCTCTTCTTAGGAGATCACGCTGTGTGGCTTACAGATGAGTATCACATTGCACCACAACAATAATACTCACATTAATATTTGTTTAAACTTCAGTATATGTATTTATAAATTAGTCTGTGGAAATAAAATACTGTGGTCTTGCTCTAAATCATTTATTCATTTACACAAAGAAGTGTAAATAGGTCATGAAATAACCTAAAAATTATCAGTATTGCACCACCCATCAGCCATGCCCCCAGAAACACCATCTCAAACAAAAGTGTCCCTCTTTTGGCAATTTGAAATGTTGGGAGGTATGTTGTAATCATGCCTTAATAGGGGTGTTTCAGGTCCACATGAATTTAGCTGCAACTATACTGCATTTCTGAATGAATACAAAATAATTGCTGCATAGCTGACCTGCATGGTTGTCTGTGGATCTTTTTTATGAGCTACAATGTAGGTTACAATGGTCATCCACTGAAAGTTGTGAAGACTAATCATATGGATGAAACCAATCAATTCTGACTGATGTTAATGTGAGTCTGACATTGGCCACGCTTCTTCCAGGGACAGAATTACTGTTACAATGCAAATTAATGTAAGTTTGGAGCACATGCAAATAAAATGTTTCATATCTACTCATAAATACTTAAAATTTTACTCCACAAAGATGAGTAAATACTTAAACCCGTTTAGTGATGTTCAGTATTTCTAATTAAAAATAACACATTTTTACATTAACATTTTAGAAATTCAACATTTATTTTAATTATCTTAAATTTACCATTTCTATTCTAAATTGTCAAAAGATGGAGACTGCTTTTGGAGCATGTACTGGGTTTCTTGAGACTGAATAACTTTCATTTATGTGTTTTTCACATATGAAGACCAATAACAATCTGCAGTTTAATTTCAAGAATTATTGTTTTGGATGCCTTATTTATTGTACCATTTTCATTCATTGATGAAGGGTATTTTTGCAATAAAAATATTTTGCAATATATTATTCACATATTTCTTATTTTACGTTTTGATATTGAATAATATTTTTATTTAGTAATACTTTTCAAAAGCCATGTTAAAGGGATAGTAACACTTAACATGTAAATATATATATGGTAGGGGTTATCCTTCTGGATGAGGAAAGGGCACTCCCACTATTGAATGGCACTTTATACAATGCAATGGCTAGAAATATTACAGTAATTCTTTTGCTACATCATCCTATGGAGTGTTACGGTCAACTGAACAGAGGTGCCCATAGGATGGTGTAGCAAAACCACCACTGTAAAATTTTAGGCCATTGAGATACTGAAACTAAAAAAATAAAGCTTGTGCTATAATAACTGTTGTATAAAACACCTCTGAGCAGTGGGGGTGTCCTTGTTTTACTCAGAAAGATAACCCTAAAATATATATTTTTTGCATATTGTTACTATCTCTTTAAGCAGTCATAAAAAGTATCAGAATGAAGACATGTGTTTGCTGACTTCATCCTTGTGTTTTGCCCTAAACATAACCAGAATAATACTCTTTGAAAAACAATTAAAATAGACAATGGATCACTTTTCATTTGTTTAACCCCTTAATGACACATGACGTACCAGGACTATCATGTGTGTCTGGGCTTTAACCCTTTGAATGATAGAGGGGTGTGAAACGCATTGCTTTGCAATGAGTTGAGTACCCTTCTGGAACTCAGAAAGGGTTCTGGCAAGTCATGGAATACTGGGATGGCAGGATGGCTGCATGCCACACTGACATCCCAGAATGTATTGGTAAAAAAAAAAGGTGGCATGGTCCTCTAGGGCTGCCCACCCCCTAACCATGTGGTCCTTAAGGGGTTAAGATGTACATAATATAATCAGTAAAAATGGGTGGTATAGTATACATAAAATGTAAGATATTCTAAATTATTAATGTGTGTTTGATCTTCAATATGAATTACTTTATTCATTATAATTCATTACATTTGTATTCAATTTAAAAGCTGCCCTAAAGGGACTCTAATACTTCAAATTAATTGGTTGTCTCATAAAAATACCCTTTACGCCAAGGCAGCATCTGTAAACAAGAATTCTTACTCATGACATCTCGGATCGTAATACTAAACCAAAAATTGGTGTTATATATTCAGAGGGTTCTTCTGCAGGGCATGGAACCAATGAAATAGTCCTGTTACCCAGGGAAAACCTTGTATACTTTTCTTTTTTCTTCCCCACTTGGTCTTTCTGACTGGGAATGGGATGGTTAAAAATTATCATTTTTTTTGGCAGATAATGGAGGTTAACCTACTCTACCTCATTGTATGCATCATCATCTGGAGAGCTGCAGGTGAAAGTTATTAACCTTTTGAGCACCAGATGGGTACACAACACATTGATTTGCAGTGTGTTGCATACTCCTATGGCACTCATAGGGTTAAAATGTTTTAAATAAATTAAATGCATAATCATTATCTATACATATAAAGCGCTAGCCTGTGAAGCTTCCTGTGTGCGTAACAGAACATGCGCAGTAGAGACTGGACGACTGCGCTGATCTGGACCGGGGAGCTCTGGACGTCTCACCACCTGTCTGTGCTCCTGGCTCCACAGCAACCGTAGAGGCCGCTGGGTGGCACTTTAGCCCGTGTATAGGGGCATTCATTCCAGTAAATTAATAAATGGGTTGAATTTGCCCAAGGGAAGGTCCATGGATCCTCCTCCAAGTAAATATCCAAGTAAATATATACCTAAAACAAAAATGTATTGAGTTGAGAACTTCCATCTTCATAACAACTCACCTACACTTATCTCAGCAACAACAACACTGAAAAGAAAACTGTCATTGCTTAAATAATTAAATAATATACTGGGATTCTAGGTATATAAGGTGAATCTGTTACTCTAAGACAAGTTGAGTTTGTTTTATAGAAAATTTTAATTTGCCAGTGTGTTGTAAAATAAATTGCTTTTGAGAAAGAAACTTTTAACCCTTTGAGTGCCAGAGGGGTACCCCTTGGCACTCAAAGGGCACTCTGGCACTCAAAGGGTTAAAGTTTGATTCTACAGTGTTGTGGCCCTTTATTCTAATTCCCTGACAGATGTGCTAATTACTTTTCTAAAAGCACTCTGTAGGAAAGTGAATCTTTGTGGAGTAATGATTAAGGTAGTGTTTTTTGTGAGACTGGGGTTCAATTCCTGTCCTTATACACTTTTTCGAAATAATTGTGAGTTACAATTTAAATTAAAGAAACATTAAAATTACATTTTTGTCAATAGTGTAGCTTTTAGCCCTTTCAGTGTCACAGGGGTATGAAATGCACATTCCTCTGCATAGCGCTGAAATCAGGAGAAGGGGAGGGAAGAACTTTAGATGTGAATATCTCTCAAACCGTAAAGGTTTGAGAGATATGATTTGTGCCATATAATTTATTTAGAATCTAGAGGTCTTGTGTAGCATCTAGCAAATTAGTGAAGCATTTTAAGATGTTATTTATCATGCCCTATTTTAGGTAACCATGTGACTAGTGTCTTCCTATTTGAGCCCTGTTCTCACGTCATGGAAGAAGAGACTCTGGATTAATTTTTTATGCATTTACTTTTTGTTATCAAAGTAGTAAGATACAATTTTTAACTTTTATTTAAAAGGAAACTAATGTCCCCCCAAAAAAATCTTGTTTTATAAAGGTTAAAAAAATAAATTATGTGGCACAAATCATATCTCTCAAACCTTTACGGTTTGAGAGACATTCACATCTAAAGTTCCTCCCTCTCCTTCTCCTTTTGTCAGCGCTGTGCTGACAGCAGGAGATCCCGGTCCGGGGACCAGCCGGTGGCTCTGCAGCAGAGCCGAAATTGTGTTATTTAAAAAGAATTACATAATTTGAAAGGTCTAAAAAGTGTGCCTGATTTGCAAGCACACTTTGTAGACCGTTCCAATTAAGTAATTATTTTTAAATAATGCAATTTTGGCTCTTCTGAAGAGCATCCTCAAGTCGGCCAACTCGAATCTCCTGCTGTCAGCTGTAAAGCAGGTAAAGGGAAACTAGACGCGAATATTTCTCAAACCATAAAGATTTGAGAGAGAGGATTTGTGCCACATAATTTATATTTTAAACTCTACAAAACAAGAAGAATTTTTTATGGGACATTACAGTCACTTTAATACAAAATATAAGGAAACTAACCAAAAACATAACAAGAATGAATGAACTAGTTAACAAAAACTAGAATGTTAGAGAAACGAACACTTTTATAAAACAGAAAACTGCACTACTCTATATAAACATTTAAGGACCAGAGGGGAATTCAATGTGTTGCATACCCCTCTGCTCCTTTTAGGGTGAAAGCTGTAGTTACACATAAATAACATTATAAAAATGTAATGAATGTTGTTCCAAATGAATTGCTCATAATCAATACAAAGTTTTCTAATTCAAGTGATGTAATATGTTTGTTATCTCTAGGTTTTTGATGGCCCTTGGCCTCCCTGAGAACTTTATAAGTTTCACTATATTTCTTAATTTGTATTAAGCTATAACACCATGGAAACAAGGACACACATCTTTAAACTCAAGTAAAATAAAATATCTAGTTCAATATATGCTGTGCTCCAGGTTATACTGCAGTTTAGTTCTTTTACTTAAAAAAGTATATAATGAAATTTAATGTACTGAGAAAAGTTTGTTGTTGTACATGATCAAGGTGAAACAACTATCAGTAGATAAAATTGCACAGGAAAATATCAAAGTATTAACCCTTTGAGTGCCATAGTGGTACACAATTCATTGCAAAGCAATGCGTTGCATACCACTATGACACTCAAAGGGTTAAATAATATGTGTGTGTGTGTGTGTGTCTTTATCTATATTCAGCGGTCCTGAGTTGTGTCTTAAAGCTCTTGCTCAGCATACACATATTCTAAGGAATCCATGTATAAAGTGAAATCTGAGGCAAAAAGGTGAATCCTTGTTAAACGTATTTGCATATGCCTACCCAGAATCCCTTGCAGTAGTAACAACACTGCAGATGTGAGATTTCTGTGGAAAAGCAAGTCTTATGGCTTGACTGGGGTGTCAAATTTTTGTTTAACATTATATCTAATATCTATTTATATGCTGTAAATGCTGTAAAGTGAAAATGCTTTCAAAAATAGACATGTTAATAGTTTATGGTTATCAATTAACGAAATGCAAAGTGAGTGAACAGAAGACAAATCTAAACAAAATCAATATGCGGTGTGACCACCCTTTGCCTTCAAAACAGCATCAATTCTTATAGGTATAATCGTACACAGTTTTTTAAGGAACTCATCAGGCAAGTTGTTCCAAACATCTTGGAGAACTAGCCACAGTTCTTCTGTGGATTTATGCAGCCTCAGTTGCTTCTCTCATTCACTTTATTTAATCCCAGACAGACTTGATGATGTTGAGATCAAGGCTTTGTGGGGCCATACCATCACTTCCAGAGCTTCTTCTTCTCTACACTGAAGATAGTTCTGAATGACTATGGCTGTATGTTTAGGGTCGTTATAATGTTGCAGAATACATTTGGGCCAATCAGATGCCTCCCTGATGGTATTGCATGATGAATAAGTATCTGCCTGTACTTCCAAACACTGAAGATACAATTAATTCTTTCAAAATTCCAAACTCCATTTGTAGAAATGCAGCCCCAAACTTGCAAGGAACCTCCACCATGCTTCACTGTTGCCTGCAGACACTCATTCGTGTACCGCTCTCCAGCCCTTCGTAGAACAAACTGCCTTCTGCTATAGATAAATATTTCAAACTTTGACTCATCAATCCAGAACACTTACTGTCATTTTTCTGCACCTCAGTTCCCTTTGTTTTCATGCATAGTTGTGTCACTTGGCCTTGTCTCCAAGTCAGAGGTATGACTTTTTTGGCAGCAAGTCTTCCATGAAGACCACTTCTGACCAGACTTCTCTAACCAGTAGATTGGTTGAACCAGGGTCCCACTGTTTACTGCCAATTCTGAGCTGATGGCACTGCTGGGCATCTTCCAGTTGTGAAGGGAAGTAAGCATAATGTCTTTCACCTGGTAATCTAAGTGTCCTTGGCTGACCAGCGCATCTATGGTCCTCAGAGCTGCTTTAGAGTTCTCAGAGTCCTCAGAGTTGTTTCACTGTTCTTCTTCAAAAGAGTTTGGACAGCACATCTGGAAACCACTGTTTGCTTTGAAAATTCTGCCTGGGAGAGACCTTGCTGATGCAGTATAACTACCTTGTGTCTTGTTGCAGTGCTCAGTCTTGCCATGGTGTATGACTTTTGACATTATACTGTCTTCAGCAACTTCACCCTGATAGCTGAGATTGGCTGTTAGTCACCTAGTTTTATTATTCCTTCACAACTGTTTCTGTTTCAGTTAGTGATTCTGTTTCAACCTACATATTAAATTGATTATCATTAGCACCTGTTTGGTATAATTATTTAATCATACACCTGACTATATGCCTACAAAATCCGTGACTTTGTGCAAGAGTACCTAGAAGAATTTATGCTGTTTTGAAGGCAAAGGGTGATCATACCAATATTGATTTTTTTTTCTGTTCACTCACTATTAATTTTGTTAATTGATAACAATAACTTAAGATGTATGTTTTTGAAAGCATTCTTACTTTACAGCATTTTTTCACACCTGCCTAAAACCAATGCACATTATATATATATATATATATATATATATATATATATATATATATAGCAATATAGGGAGAGCACAAATTCTCTATGTGAATCAATAAAAATCTTTAATTAAAACAAATAATAAAATCAGCTACCAAATAGCAAAAATCTAAATTAAATAGAAAGATATCCCAACATTGTAAAACATATATTTATTGCGCTATATAGATCTATATAAAAAAAAATATGAATTCACATGAAGGTCAAGAAAAATGGAAAAAACAGTTCCTTGTAGTAGACCACCTAGAGAGGAATAAACGCTATGTAGAAAAATACTTGCAAAAGATGTAATCTATAGCGGGCAGGTGTGCTGATGATGGTAATAGTGTCTGATTATGTCCCTTCACGGATCACCTTTAAAGTTGTGAACTCCTATAGCGGGCAGAGACCTGTACTGTGAGTATATTCTAATGAAAAGTATTTTTCCATACTGTGTCTCCCCCATCCAATGGTATATGGAGCGATATATAGTATCAGCTGTGGGTAGATCTGGATACGTATGATACGAAAAGTGTAGGACTATTGGACCCCACTGTGTTCTTCATTATAATATATGAAATAACTCATTTATTAGAGGACTTTTAATTACATTTGCGATACAGCTTTGGATGGGAGGTGTTTATTCCTTTATTAAGTGCTAAGACGCTAAAGGATCCAGATCTACCTGCAGCTGATACTATATATCGCTCCATAGAGCATCGTACAGGTTAGATGCTGGATGGAAATATATGTGGCTTTTGAATATACTATCACAGTCTACTTTAGAGGCCTAGTTATCCTGTGCTACCTTTCTCTGTGGTGTGTCGGCCGGCATAGTTGCCTCTACCTCCGCATTGCCCTTACATGGTGCTTATGATATTGTGTCTAGTGCTCCGTTGTGACCCGTGCTTTATCTGAGAATCCGCTCCATGTATGACCTCGACTTGTCTGACTACCCACATTGATTTTGACCTGTCGCTCTGGCTGACGTTTAGTTCTTCCTATACGTTGTTTTTTCCATGGACACATAATCATGTAGATGACTCCCTTCGTATTACATGTGAATAACTGATTCATTTGTTGTTTTTGGATTATTTTAACAATAACACTTATAATTTGTTTTCTTTTAAATAGAGTTATACTGATATAAATGTTTTAAATGTAACAATCCATATAGAAGAAGGGAAAATTAAAACAAAGACATACTTTAAAGCAATAGATATAAATAGCTACATCTCTCTTGAGAGTTGCCATTTTCCCCCTTGGTTAAAAAAACAACCCCAAGGAAGAATTCTTGTGAATTAGGGAAGCTGTACATATTTGGAAAAGTATGATGAGCAAACAAAAAATTAAAAAAAAGGAAAAGACATTGATGCAAGACATTGTACATATATAGAATTTAGAAAGATAAGACCTGATAAAAGAACAGTCAGAAGATGTTAATATTCAAGAGATTGATAAGAAAAAATGAAAAAAAAAGTATGGAAATGAAATTGATCTGTCCCTTTAATAGTGGCTATGGTATTTTTAAAAAGATTATAAATAAAAATTGGGAAATATTAAAAGGTGATAAAGTGCTTTCCTGAATTGGGAATTAGTAAACCAAAGATTATATACACAAAATCACCCAATTTAGGGTTAAAAATAGCACGAAGTATCAAACAAGAATTTAAATCTAGAAAGACCTGGCGAAACTGCATTTCTGCAAATGGAGTTGGGGATTTGGTCAGAATTAATGGTCTCCTCAAAGCTGAGAAATACATGCAGATACTTAGTTTAGGTTCGTTCTCTAAGATACCTGCCGAGTTCCTTAAAAAACTTTGTTCAAGTGTACCTAGAAGAAGGGTGGTCACACCAAATATTGATTTGATTTAGATTTTTCTTCTGTTGACTCACTATGCATTTTGTTAATTGATAAAAAATAAACTATAAACATGTCTATTTTTGAAAGCATTCTTACTTTACAACATGTTTTCACACCTGCCTAAGACTTGTGAACAGTACTGTATTTTCATTAAAGGGATATAAATTAAGCTTCAATTATTCTTTATAGTTTTTGGGCCATGTAGCGCTGTATTATCATCAATGTTGTGTAGTTCCAGAGTAATTGAATTTTAAAGTGTCCCCTCCCTCCAGTCTTTGGCTGTGGAAAACCCTGCCCTCCTTGAAGGAGGAGGGCAGGTTTTTCCTTATGCTAACAGAAGATTGTCCCGCACTGTGATCCATCCGGATGGTCTTGCTGTGCAGCTTTACATAGGTGGGAGGGGGACACTTTATAAGTTAATTACTCTGGAACTATACATCGTAGAGAATGATAATAATGCTCTACATGGCCCAAAAATCAGAGATGCGTTTATTTTGAAACATTACTATCCCTTTAACTCTCTGCATGTATACATGTATACAATTCTCCCTCTATATGTACACAAAATATTTTTTGTGCCATATTCAGAAAGCTAAAGAGGTGTATTTCTGAAACAAACCAACAGCATAATAGTGGACAAATGCTACTTCCTCAAATCCTGATTTAAATGGCCATTTAGTCTCTAGAGAGGTCTTAAATTCATTGTATTGCAACTTTTTGACTTTCTGCATAGGGCCTTAAATGTAAGATGGTTTGAAAATAGGTAACTGCAAACCAACTGTATTATAAATGCTTAACAATGATCACTTATTTAAATGAGGAAAGGAGAGAATGGGAAAAGCTAAAGAGGGGAGAGATGGGAGAGAGGGATAAGATCAAGAAAGGAATGAAATGTAACATACAAAATGCTCAAAGTCAAGCAAAACAAGAAACTGAATATGTATTCATTTAGCAGAGATGGTTTGCAGCATGAAAAACAGTACTGGAGAGAGGCAGGAAACATAAAGAAAGGGTATAGAGGGGAGGGAGGAAGAAGTGAGCATAAAGGAAATCATTCATTGTACTATAAGCTAGGCAAGAACATAGATGTGCTAAAGGAACCTACAAATAGCAAAAGTGTTCCATAACACAGGTCATGCATAAGTATTGTTCATGTCTCAAAGAATACCAAAGTCAATACTAACTCTGGTCTAATGGCTAAGCCATTACTCACACCTACATATACCCAGACCACAGAGGAAGGTACATAGACAATTCAAAGCTTGCTTAGACCTTGATGGGAACTCAGCTCACTTTTCCTGATTTCCTATCTTTCAAAACATTTCCTCTTCTATGGGGGATAAAGGTTATATAACATGAAAGCACTGATGGAGGAGATGAAAATTACTTTCAGAACAGAGACTGCTGATGTAAAAATGGACATCTCCTCAGTATGCCAGAGAGTTGACTCTCTCGAAGAGGAAAGGGAATGTTTGTTTGAAAATCATCAAAGGTTGGAGAACAACAAGATTTGATTAATCAGCTTAATTACAAAATGGAGGACTTAGACAATCACAGCTGGAGACACAACATATGGCTGCAGAACATCCATGACTCCGTCCCTGCCAATGATCTCAATGAAATCGTTCTAAACAAGCCTGTTCCAGTGATCGTTCAAGGGACATAGTGTGTTTTCCTCCTTTTTGCCTATTCCAGAAAATTTCTCACATATTCTAACACATTTTTCTCCTATTCAACACATTTTTTTCCTATTCAAACACATTTTTTGCATATGTTTTCTATGGTGTAACATTTCCTAGCAGAGAAGTGGATACCCTATCTTATGCCCTTGTTACATATCAACTATTCTATGATCGTTCAACCACCACATTGCAAAAGATGCATCATTTCAAGCTCCTAATGGAACATCTTTGAGTACAACAAATAAAACATAAATGGGGTTTATTCTTCCATCTTTCTGCTAAGGTCAACAGTGTTACCACCATTTTGAGAGATCTTTCAGAGATACCAATCTTTAGCTTATCCCTCATCATAACTCTACCCAAAATCAAAGATTACACCATACTCTTGAATCCAAGTCTTGGCCTCAAAGGGTGAGAACTGCTGTTTACCCTTTGCACTTTCTAAAAAGGGCAGAGATCTTATTTCACAGCAGATGGATGAGCCTGTATTATGAATCTTCCCATTAGTACAGCTCATTTGTATTGGACTTATCCATTGCCTTTTAAGTTTCTAGACTGTCTGTGTATGCTTCATGTACCCATGTCAGTATCTATTATTATGTGGTCTTTTCTTTGGAAAGCTATTCTGGCAAAAGTATTGGGCAAACTATTATAACTTAATTTTGTATCTGCCCTTAGAGTGATATATATTTATATATATATATATATATATATATATATATCTATATTAGGCAAGAGTGAGAGATAAAAGGGAAAACAAGAAAAGATCTGCAGTATTTTTTTCCATTCAGTGGAGACTTGGTTTTAATCATATGTCCCTATGTGTTACGCTCATCCTCTTGCCATCAGTTATTGGAAGACCATGTGGATTAAATATAATTTCCACTTTTACTGCTGTTTTCACTCCCTGAGGGGTACATTCTCCTCAGGTCTGCATTGTAACGCGTTGTGGATGTCCCCTTCATGGGATCACCCTCAGAGGTACATTTCCACACATTTGCTTTATAACATATCTTTGATGTCCCTCTAGCGGGATTGTACTTTTTCTATATTGTTAGTTTCTATAGAAAGAAGAAATACACAGCTGTCTCTAACAGAAAGCCCCTCAAAATAGCATTCACTGATCTTTGAAAGTAAGATAGGAAGCACCGGCACCTTTGACTTTGTTAGATGTATGATTTAGTAATTAGGAAGTGAAAGAGGACACAAGAATTGGTACTGCAGTACCACTACCACCAGCAACAGCAGTAGACCAATCTAGAAAGACACATACAGCAGCAGCATGGTATATGGGCTAGAGAAGTATGTAGGATGAGGGAATGCAGGAAGCTGAGATTAACAAAAAGGCCCAAAATAACATACACTGATCTTTGAAAGTAAGGACGAAATCAGCAGCATCTTTGACTTTGATATGATAAAAATGATAATGGGAGTTAGGAGGTGGTAGAGACAAAAGTTGACATTGCACCACCCGCACCAGCATTAGACCAATCTGGGAAGAGACACACAGCAGCAGCAGTACAAGCTGTGTCTAACAAAGATACACTTAAGCGCTCACTGATTTAAATTTAGATAGCCCCAGGATGTATAAGAACAAGACACGTAACACTATAGAATAAGGGGTTAAAGCAGAACTTTCATCAAATCATTATTAACATACAATGCGCATATAAATACTTTTACTATGCTGAATAAGTTTGCTGTAGACGGTTCTGTCACCGTCAGTCCCTTGCTGTACCTTAAAGGGATAGTAATGCTTAAAATGTAAAAAAAATATGTTGTAGGGTTTATCCCTCTGAGTAAAATAAGAGTAATCCCACTGCTGAAAGGTGTTTTAATCAAAAGTTATTACAGCTCAAAGTTTAATTTTTTTAGGTGCAATATCACAGTGGCCTGAAATTGTACAGTGGTGCTGTTGTTACACCATCCTATGGAGATTTATGGTCTACGGAACAGAACTGTCCATAGGATGGTGTAACAACAGCACCACTGTACAATTTCAGGCCACTGTGATATTGCACCTAAAAACTCACCTTTGAGCTGTAATAACTTTTGAATAAAGCACCTTTCAGCAGTGAGAGTACCCTTTTTTTACTCAGGGGGATAAACACTATAATATATATTTTTTTACATATTAAGTATCACTATCCCTTTAAGGTACAATGGAACTCCACTCACCAATCCAGGAGGAGACCGGGATGCTTTGGAATTAACTTTTTTTTGGCTGCTCTATTGTAAGAGCATATGATTTCATCTAATTTCAGGGAATTGCATTTGGCTGTGATTCACTTTGATAAAGATTGCTTGGATTATCCCAACATGGACTTTTAAATATCTCACATCACTCTCTACTACTACATTTTTATATTTGTTATATACATGCATACATATTTTGGTTTCCAAATCAATGGATCCACACAGATTGCAATAACTGTCTGTGTATCACAAGATGTTCAGCTTTTATCAAGAAGACACTTCTGAGATCAGCTGATCTCTTGATGTACCCGAGTTGAGACGTTAATTTCTCCATTTTCCAGTTTTGTCAGATGGATCTCTGACCACCTTATTTATGAGTACAGTTACACCATTGTTTGATTTTATATATCAACCGTTTTATGCAATGGGGCGCCCTGTATTTTTGTGTTTTTTATGAGCTGGTATTTCTCAATAATGCTGGACTTATTCAGCATAATGAAAGTATTTATTTGTGTGTAGCTATGTTAATAATGATTTGGGGGCACTTTAGTTTTGATATATCTTATGCTTATTTCTGTATATACTACCAACACGTATAAAATCAGCTTGAAACCAATTCTAACATCAAGGTGTGCCAATATGAGTTTTTGCAAATATGTGGGACAGTTGTGGGAACCAGGTTTGCTCCCAGTTATCCTAATTTATTCATGGAACATTGGGAGATGTCCAGTGTTTGGAGGGCATGTGGAAGGAACCTGGTTCTTTATGAGTGGTACATTGATGATCTTCTCCTAGTATGGAAGGGAGATGAAGAGTTTTTACTAGTAGTAACAATAACACTTTGGGCCTAAAATGTACATATAATTGGAGTAGGGAAACTGTGATTTTTCCTGATTTGGAAGTTGGTACTAATGTCGAATGTCAAATAGAAACTAGAACACATTATAAGACAGTTGACGTAAATGGATACATAGATGCGAGAAGTGGTCACCTAAAAAAATGGCTGGAGAATGTCCCATTTGGAAAGTTCAACAAATAAAGAGTAACTGTTCAAAAAATGAGATCTATTGGAAACAAGCCATAGTATTGAGAAGGAGGTTTAAAGAAAAAAGCTTTAACTCACAAGTCTGAGACAGAGCTATTAAAACAGCAGATGATATATCTCTTGAACAACTTTTGTGTTTGAAGGGAGAAAATAAAAAGGGAGACCCAAGGAAACATCTATATGAAACTTGTTGTTATAAGGACCATAGAAAGATACATGATTTGGTCCCATTTATCACAAAATATAATTCAGCAGCCTAGCAGATCCAGAAGATTTTAGCCACCCGTTGGAAAATCTTGAAGGGTGACAAATGCCTTAAAAGTAATGTTCTCCTGGAAACCCAAATTTGTATATATGAGAAAATCATCAAAACCTGAAATAACATCTGGCTCCATCTATGGTCCAAAGATCAGATAAGAAACAAAACTTGGACTTAGGCTTTTCTTCCTACATACCTTTAGGAATTTTTAGATGCAGGCACAATAGGTGCCTGACATGTAAACATACACCCCATGGAATAGTGTCAATTCACATAAGACTGCAAATACGTATTCCATCAAACATTTTATTAATTGATGCTCAGATTATGTGTTCTGTTAGAATGTGTTTGTGGCATGCAATACATAGGAAGAACCACGAGACCTCTGAAGGAGAGGTTTAGTGAACACTGTAACTACATATTTAACCCTCTGAGTGCCAAAGTGGTACAGAATGCATTGCTTTGCACTCTGGCACTCAAAGGGTTAAGGGACAGATTAAACATCCAGTTCCCAAGCACTGTACGAGATGCAATGTATATAGAGAACAAGGTATTTACTGTATTAAAATTACAGGAATTGAACAAGTGCCAAGACAGATCAGGGGAGGAAATAGATTCCACATACTGGCACTAAGGGAAAGCTTCTGAATTTGTAGATTGGAAACCATGACACCAGAAGGTCTAAACAATGATCTGGATTTATGGTTCTTTGAATAAACATCTTATATTTCTGATGTTTCCTTTAGCCTTTGTTTTATTATACTGTATGCCCTTCCCTTATTTATTTATTTATGACTATGTATTCTCAAATTTTGGCTTTAGGAATATACTTAAAAAAGACCCCAAAAATAAAGGTCCCAATCCTGATGGCTAGGAACATATATATGATTATATTTGATTATATTTGATTGTTGATATAAGTTTAACACATTTAAGATAATAATGTGGAGTATCTATAATGTGGTAAAAATATTCTGTTTATTACTAATAACTGTTTTTAGTAAGAAACCTGTGGGATTTTGGGGATCTTGTTAGAGTTTTGAGATGTGAAGTTATTGGAATATTCTGTAGATATATCGTAGCATATTTCTTAGTGTTACGATATGTTGCTCCATATGATACATACAAATGTGTGTTTTTTTGGTGCATTCATTTTTTCAGTGAACAATGTAATTATATTTGAGTACATTCAAACTTTGTGTTTTGCATTAGTGACAAGTCTGATTGTTATTTGACATCTGTTTAGAATAATGATTCTCTTTCCGATATATATTGGTGTATATGTGGGATGTGAAATAGCGACAAATTTTTCTCTAATGATAGTAGGATTTTTATTTTATTTTATTTTACATTCTACATATCTTAATATCCCTATATATTCCTGTACTGTGTATATATAGTTGTTACAGTTTAAATGACACTCAGACTCAGGAGATGAAATAAAACACAGTTTTATTGAACAAGTTTAGCAACATTAACCCTCACGGGTCCAACAGTATAGATGACACAATAAATGCTGACACAGGACAGGTTACGGCAAAATTACAATGAATACCCACACGGGTCCAGTATATGTACAAACAGACCATACAGTATATTGACACAGGTCAGGTAAGATCGTGTGAACTCAGACCAAGACAGCCAAGAACGGGTTACTATTAGGCCAATACAGCGAGCCGCCCTAATAGTGCGAGGCCCTTGGAACTCCCACTCTGTACTGGGAGTGATAAATAGCGAGGAACGCCCAGGAGAAAACGGAGGCCCAGGATACAAGGTCTGTCTCTGCAATAACGGAGGACTGAGACAGTATGCTCGGATGAATGCCCAACGGAGAAATCGGAGGCCCAGGATACTAGATTTGTCTCGGCAGTAACAGAGGACTGAGACATTATGCCCGTATGAATGCCCAACGGAGACTACACAGTGATAGACCAGAGACCAGTGGCACCTTCCCCAAAGGGGTTAACGCACACCACAACCAACCTAGACTGCTTGATGGTAACACAGCTTGAGGCGCCCAATGCAACACCAGCCTCAGCCATAGGCAGAAAGGAGGGACGAGCGTACCGTGGTGCTCTGAAGTAATAATCTCGTAATGTCGCCCGCGCAACACTGACAGACACACAAGAGACTCTGAGGCTCAATAGGATAGTCCGGAGACTGAGGCAACAGTGGAACCCCAAACCGAGGACCGGAATGGGACTGCAAGTCGCTCCCAGGTCAGGAGCAGTAGTCCTACCGGGCCCGTACGCAAAGCAGGAACGTGTCAACAATCAGTACACCAACAGGAATGTCAGCCAAGCCGGGTCGGTACATGGAGCAGGAACGTCAGCCAATCCGGGTCGATACACAGAGCAGGAACGCCAGCCAATCTGAGTTGGTACACAGAGCAGGAACGTCAGCTGGGCCGGGTCGGTACACAGGCAAGAACAGATCCAGTAGCGTAGTCAGGCAATCCGGGTCGATACACAGGTAGGAACAGATACAGTAGCATAGTCAGGCAATCCGAGTCGGTACACAGAGTTTCACAGGGAGAACTGGAACAAGCGCTGGCAATGGAAACACCACGAAAGGGCAACAGCGAAGTGACAGGACCCAGTGTTTAATGATAAATACTGGGTGGGACAACATGCTGCAACCAATGAGAATAGCAGTGTGTGAGACTGACAGAATGTCGCCAGGAAGCACAGGAACCGTGATAATAGTTCTATGTCATACGATATTGATTTTCCTTGAGAAATAGTAGCAATATACTTATAGAGCATTAAGGTGATTCACTGGATCTCAGGAAAGGATCTGGTTTGATAGAAGTACACAATTTATAGCCTGACAAAGGGACTGGTAGTCCCAAAACATGTTGCAATTAGTGTGACATTTTATAGAAAATAGAATTACTTTTATGGACTTTTGGTATCCACAAGATTGGAGATTTTTCTGTCAAGATTACCAGACTTCTCATACAAAGGAGAATGAAGAAGGAAAGAACAGGGGAATTGGGATTTATCAATATTGCCAGACTGCCTGATCAATTACATGCTTTTAAGCAAGAAAGAATCAAGTAAGTGTATATAGGCATTTTTTTAATTCACACAGATATACATTGTTTATTCAACAGTGGGTATATACCAGTACATTCCAGATTTTTTGCATGCATTGTTTTGACCCCACAGCCAGCTTACTAATATTGGTGGTTCTGGCCCTTTTCTCCACTATACTCCTATATATAGTTCCTTTGTTTTATTGTTTTTATATGATTTTATATTAATTTGCTGTGAATAAAAACTACACTTAGATGTTTCCTGTGTGCTGTTTCTTGTTTGTTTTTTTTGCCAGCTGTGTCTAACAACAAAGAGCCCCCCTCAAAAAATGCATAATATATATAGATCTCTGAAAGAAAGGAAGGAATCATAAGCATCTTTAACTTTGTTAGACGTATGATATAGGAGTTGGGAGATGAGTTTGCATTACAGCGCCTCCAGCACCAACAATCTGGACAGGCACATATGGCAGCAACATGGTTTATGGGCTAGAAAAGCTAATAGAATGAGGAAGTACAAGTGGCTGTTTCTAACAACAGAAAGCCCCTCAAAATAACATACATTTATTTTTATTTTAATCTTAGAGGAATGTTCATAAGTAGACAACAGGTAGCAACATGCTTAGCGTTTGGATGATGAGTGAAGTATCTCCATACTAGACTTCATAGACTGAGGGGTTTCTGAGAGGCCGCAACTATTACTGGGGCTAGATGTTGCTGCCACTGTACTACTATTAGGTGCCAAAGGTGCTGCACTTCAAAAAGCAGAAAAGGCACTCATCATCAGCAAATAGGTCATCCAGAGCATCGTCCTCCGCTTCTTCCCAACTACTTTTAAATAGCTATAGGCTTTTAGAGGTCTCATACAATTTCTTTTTATTCTTCCCATTTGAGGTTTGTGGATGTTGATAACCTGTTTTGTTGCTGCTGGTTACTCAACACCAATGTGTGTGGCTGAGTGGGGCTTGGATTTGGAAACAGTGAAGATGCTGATGATAACTGACAGGATGTCTGTGCATTTTTTACATGTCCAGGGTCAGACTTTCCAGGTTGTGCCTTTTTAGTAGTGTAAGATTAAGCCTTTGCCTTTCAGCTAACTTTCTGAACATGTCATCATCTCTCTCACTCTCAATTTCATCTGCATTTGAAAAAGAGGAAGATGACATATGGATATATTCTAAATTTACTTCATCATCATCAGTGACTAGGTCATCCATATCATCGCCTGCAGCTTCTTTCCCACTACTTTTGTATTCCTCTAGGCTTTTAGAGATCTCATACAATGTATTTTTACTTTTCCCCTTTGAGGGATTTTTACAACATTCAAAACTACCTGCAGGACAGGTGTTTTGTTTTGTTAACAGTTATCACGGTGCCCGTGATCCTTCCTGGTTTACACTGGCTGCGTTCTTATTGGCTCTGGTTTATTGCTCCTTCCAGGGCTTGCCTTTTTATACGCCCTCCTGTCACTATACCGGTGCCCTTTTGTGGTGTACCCGTATCTAGCGACTAGTTGTTCTTGTTTCCTGTTTCCGTGTATGACCCGGCTCGCCTGACTACGCTTGTGTCTGACGCTCTTGTGATCCGATCCCATTGCTGACCTGGACTGGCTGACTAACTCCGTGTGTACCGAACTGGCTCGGCTGAGTATCTGATTCCGTTACTGACTGGACTGGCTGACTAACTCCTTGTGTACCGAACCGGCGTGTCAGAGTATCTGATTCCATTTCTGACTAGGACTGGCTGACTATCCGTTACACCGGTCTGGCTGGGCTAGTGTTGGTGGTCCTCCTGACTGGCTGTGAAGTCCGTGTGTGCCGACCTGGTTGTGCTGCTAGTTCCATCGCTTACTGGACTCCATATACTATACAAGGAGACACCGGTCCAGGACAGGTTATGTTACATGCCTATCTCCCGCTCGCTTGCTGCTCCTGCTGTCTCCGGGAGCTTGTGGGAGTTCCTGCACTTACCAGTGTCTGTGTTGCCTCCGGTAACCCTATAATACCTGGGTCAAGCCAATACCACACTGTTGCCCATGTTGCCTCAGTTTACCCTAGTGACCTAGGGTCGTTACATCGCCAGCATCTGGTGTCTGTTGTCTCAGTTAACCCTAGCGTTCTAGGGTCCCGTTACTGCCAGAGTCCTGCCCATGTTGCCTCTGTCTATCCTACTCTCCTAGGGTCAGTCCTCTGCCAGTGTTTTGCCAGTGTTGCCTACGTGAACCCTAGTCCACTAGGGATTGCCCTTCAGTCACCCATCCCCTGTGTCACCTATTGCGTTGTGGGACTGTTGAGGATATTGTTGTCCTGTACCTTGCTGAGAATCTGCCTACAAGTCCAAGATCACTATTTTTGTTTGCTGACTATTACAGTGTTTGTAGTTTCGCCCTGACCTGCATCAGATCTGGAAAGTACTTGGTACGGACCTTTTCTGGACCTGAGTGGGGTTATTGTACATTATTTTCAATAAAGCTTTTAACCTTACCAAACTGTCTGAGTGTTCTTTTACAAACAGTAACAAACAGTGACAACAGTAGAGGTACAGTTACTTTTTAATTCACCAATTGTAGGCAGATAGGGACTTGTCTGAATCTGGGGTGCCTTGATGAGGCAGATGGACTTCCCATGCCTTCGACCAAAAACACGCAACTAAAACCCCACTGTTTTATTTACTGTAAGTCATAGGATATTTATTTTTAAAAGTCATGATTTGATGCTTGGATTCTCCTTTTGTGTTGGAGCTTGATTGTCTCATGGTCAGATGCAGCAGTTAGTTGAGTTGTTACATCTTTTTCCACTATACCATCAGCAATCTTCAGTGGTTTTAGATGGTTTATTAATAGTACTAGTACTAGTGCTAGTGGTGGTGGTGGTGGGACTTTTTGAGGGACTTCGACAAACTGCATCCATCTTAGGATGAGAGGGATCTCCATCATTTATTGCACATGCTGCAGCAACAATGGCTTGAGTCAGTTTTGACTACCATTTTACTCACACATCCCTGCACTGTAATTATTCCTTCACCCTCCCCCTCCCCCTTTATATATTTGCTGGACATTATTCAACTACTGTTTTTTTTACAGTGAGGTGCACAGTAGAACTGATTGTGTGTGATGTCTTGCCCTATACAAAATACTCTATCTCTTCTAGTGTCAGTCTGCCTCAGTCACAGCTCAAGTAAGGGTTCCTGTCTCAGTCTATCACAGCTTTGTTCTTATTTAAATTAACCCCTTAATGACCAGCGGTCCGGGGAAGTTACCTTCCCTTAAGGACCGCTTTGATAGTTGTCAGTGCGCAGGCACACGTGACTGATGAAGTGCACCAGTCACTAAATCATATAAATTGTTGGGGTATTTGCTCCCTTCTTACAAGCCAGACTCACCAAGGACAGAGCTAACAGTCAGATCAGGAAGGAACTTGGATAACGGTGGCCTGTGTCTTCCCAGTCAGTCACACAGAATGTTGTGGTATTTGGGGTCAACCTCCTTTCTCCCTTCCTGTCCCCTAGAGTCCCCCAGAATCTTCTAATACAGAGAACCAATGACCTGCCTTCTAACTTTAGTGTTTTTTTCTGCTGGTATTTCTTCATAGCACTGAAAATAGAATGACTTACAATGCTTGAAATAATGACGGCGAATGTTTTTTTCACATTGGACCACTTTGAATTATGGGCTTTTTGTTTTAATTGATGATTTAACTGCTGACAGCAACAGCAAAATGAATTTTGAAGTGTATATAGACATCTCAGACCCAGCCAAATGCCTCAAAACTCATTGGAAGGCACTTTACATCACAAAAGGACAATAACCTCAAACATAATGTGAAAGCACCAAGGAGATTTTCAGAGCCAAAAAGTGGAATATTCTTGACTGGTCAAGTCAATCACCCAACCAAAATCCAACTGAGCATGTGTTTCATTTGATGAAGATCTGACTGAAAGGAAAATGCACAAAAAGCAAACATGAACTGATCATGACTGCAGATCCGGCCTAGCAGAGCATCACCAAGGAAGATGCCTGGTGAGGTCTAAGGCCTAGATTTAAAGGCAGCCGTTAAACCATCCGCTAAGTAAAAAAGGCACGTCGGCCGCAAAGAACACATGTTTTACGGCAGATTCAAAGGTAAGCGTTCAAGAATAGCTATCGGGCGTAGGCACTACAAAAACACGTTAAACAAAAACCAGCGTCGCACCTGATTTTGCATCACCGTGCGTCCCAAACACCCGTTAAAACACAACTTAAGTCAAAATGTTACATTACGGCTGCCGTTGTCTAGCAACCCTGATAGATGCACAAACAAAATTCAAACCTACAGCCAATCCCAAGGCCCCAAAGTATCAAAAATGTCCAAATACACCTATATATACCTCAAAATAACGGTTACACCCTGTCTGTGTTTCGAGTTTCAGCAAGCTAGAGCACAGGACCCAGGAGTGGAGGATAGCATTTAGAGAGAGAGAGAGAGAGAGAGAGAGAGAAGCATACAGAGGAGTAAGGTAGAAGGATTTTGGAGAGGAGAGAGTTACATTTAAATAGACACATAGCACACTTTTGCACATAGCACATACATCCATACAAACACATACACATACATACACATAGTCTTTTTTTTTTCATCACACCTTACACATTTTAAACTTTATTTTTACAGTGTGAATCCGTGAGTGAAAGTGTGTGACAGAGAGTGAGTGGGATCGAGTGTGTCTGTGAGGGCGTGTGAGAGTGCCTGGGTGTGAGTGGGTGAATGATGGCCAGGAGAGGAGGACAGGAGAGAGGGATGGGGAGACTAGTGGAGGAGGAGGAGGAGGAAGGTCAGGAGGGGATCCCTCAGCAGAGCAGGGGTGGGAGAGGGAGATACGCAGGGCGGAGGGGGACCAGGCCCACAAGAACAGGCACACAAAGAAGAAGAGGGACAGATCCTGCAGTGGGACGAGGGGTAGTGCCTGGGGACCACCACACACAGGCAGGGGCAGAGCAGGCAGGACACTCCGGGTCTGACTCCTCGCATGCCGGAGCTGAGGGGGACAGGGTCAGGGATCCCCGATATACCGAGGAAGAAAACACGGCCCTCGTGGAGGCTGTGCTGGAGAGGGAGAGTGTCCTCTTCCCGGGGGACAGACTCCCTGGCCTGTCTGCGAGGAGGAGAGCTGCCTGGAGTCAAATCTGCAGCAGAGTTAATGCGGTGGCCACCTGCAGACGGGATGTGGACTCAATCAAGAAGAGATGGGGCGACTGCAAAAGGCAGGTGAAGAGGAAGATGGGGGATGCCGCCCTGCACGCCAGAGCCACCGGAGGTGGGCCACCTGTCCCCATCACCTACAGCGCATGGGAGGAGAGGCTGCGGCAGACACTGTCATCCACCCTCATTGAGGGGGTCCCTGGAGGATCAGACACTGGGGAGGAGAGGAGCCTCCACACCACCGGTAAGTGCATCACCCCAAAACCACACACCACCCCAAACCACACACCCATCACAAACAAGCACTCACATCCCAACATCTGCTCTTCATTCAACCACACAATTGCACCAACACAGCACCCTGAGGGTTTAAACAGGGATCAAGACAAGGACAAATGTCAATGTTCAACAAGGCCAAAACCTGTCCAACTCCCTGGTTAACCCTCATGTTGCTGTGCTCATCACACACAATACACACAAACCATGCTCAGTAAAGTGTTGTATGTTAAACATCACAATTGTTGTCACACAGTGTTACCCATGTTCACACAGGGAATCCAGCACATAACCCCATGAGTGCCAGAGGGATCATCAATGCATCGATCAACAATGCTTTGGCAACCCCTCTGGTACTCAAAGGGTTAACCAGACAACAAACACATGTCGATAGGTTAACAATTACATGACACATAGGGGACATTCACTAAGCGGTGAAAAAGAGCTGATGTAGTGAATTTGACACTTGCATACCCTCACTTTACCAATTACAATGTTAGTCTATGGAGAACATCCAATAACAGGATTCAAGCTGCACAGGCCCCATTGTGTGGACTCCATAGAAAACATTGCAGATGGTGAAATGAGGTCAGCGGAGAAGTCAGCATCATAATCAGTTCATCAGGTCCACTTAACCGCTTACTGAATCACCAACAGGATGGATCAGGTCACAAATCACAGTGCCACTGAGAATAAATGCTTGTATGTGCAACACACAGGCCAAAAACAATCACACATAAGTAAAGGTGAAAAAGTTGGCCTTGGTGTTGTGTATGCAATCATTTACTCTAACTTCAATTTACATAGCTCACATTTGATTCACATATAGATCCTCAGGAGTGCTGATGCCATGGATGGATGGTACACCAGACACTATTTGCAGGATAAATATGGGAACCAAATATGAACCATTGAGGTTTGGTCAATAACAGGCCAGGGATTATGGATATCTATGATCGGGTCTGGCTGCCTCACACAGAAGGATGGATGGGCTGATCCAGGAAAAAAAAGGCCTCAATCAATGATATCCTTCAAGACTGGCTTGATTGTTGCCCCTCAGGATTCAACTTGAACAGACCTCATGGACAGAATCCTGTAATGTACATCAATCCCTGATTGCCACGGTGGTATCCCATGCATCACAATGCTATGCATAGGATACCATCATGACAACCAGAGAGGGACATGTCTAATCTGACAAAATCCAGCACTGTACGGGATGAACTGATAACATAGGGATGAATACTACTTGAATCACACTGCAGATCTCTTCAAAAAGATATGTACAGAAAGAAAAACAACCAGATTTGTATGTGGATATGTCCCTTTCAAATGGGTACAAATAGGTCCCAACAAGATGTAAACCCAGAGTTCGTTTCAGTACGTGTGATTGTCCAACTGCCCATATATGTGCACCCTCAACAAAATAACTCATATTGATATCATCATCACAGTACATATACCCAGTATATTACACCTACTTGGATGGGTATCACTTGTATCTATGAAAGGTCATTTGTGATGGCTGTACATATATAGGCAGTTAGACAATTACATGTTCTGAACAGATCTCTGGGTTCATATCTATCAAGGATATGTTTGTACCCGTATGAAAGGTACATATACACACATATCAGACCATATTCCTCACTGTGTACCTTGGCATGGCAATGGTTAATTTCACTTGATGTAACCTTGCAGGCATCATAAAGAGATGTTTAGAAAGATGTTACTGTATGTGACAGCTGGAGATGTCAGTCATATGACCACACGGAGGCTCTTCAGCAGACCCAAAATTGAAACAATTGGAGATGGATCCATCATTGACATGGTCCACAGAGCGTGCTTACAAACCAGGAACACTTAGTAGACAATGGCAAAGATGTAGTTATCTCCAAATGGGTCAATGTGGAGTCTGCTGAAGAGCCTCCGTGTGTTCAAATGACTGACATCTCCAGCTGTCACATACAGCAACATCTTTCTAAACATCTCTCTATGATGCCTGCAATGTTACATCAAGGTGAAATTAACCATTGCTATCCCGTTAAAGAGATAGTAATACCTAAAATGTGAAAGGAAAAATACATGTCATAGGATTGATCCACCGGGTAATGTAAGGGTATCCCCACTACTGAAAGGTGTTTCATCACAAGAGTATAACAGCTCAAAGTTGAATATTCCAGGGACAATATCACTGTGGCCTGAAAATGTACTATGCCAATGTTGCCAGACCATCCTCTGGCTAGCTTTGGTCCAGGGAACAGATATCCACAAAGGATGATGTGGCAACAGCGCAAATGTACAATTTCAGGCCACTGGGATGTGGCACCAAAGGAATTCAACTCTGAGCTGCAATACATGTAGAATACAACACCCATCACCAGTAGGAGTACCGTTGTTTCACACAGGGGGATACACCATACAACATATATGTTCCTTTACACATTTCAAGTATTAATATCAATTTGACACCATCATGGCTAAGTTTACTGATCACACAATCTCAATCCTCCACACAGGTTATGTGTCTCCAGCACATCAGGAGCCCATGGAGGAGGCCACCTCACCACCCAGTGAGGAGTATTTGGAGGAGGGGACCAGCCAGTGGGCACCGTACCCAACGACATCCACACCTCTTGGCCAGCTGGATGCACCAACTCTGCCTGCACCAACTCTGCCTGCACCAACTCTGCCTGCACCAACTCTGCCTGCATCAACTCTGCCTGCACCAACTCTGCCTGCACCAACTCTGCCTGCACCGACTTATTACAGTGACTGGATGCCCCCCACCACCTCCAGGAGCTATTATCCCCCAGCAGCAGCAGCAGCACCACCACCACCAGGGAGGCAATGGCTGCCCGGTGATGTGGCCACCACCCAATACGGGCCATACCCACAGATTGACCTACCCTCCTGGATGGCTCCCCAGCATGGCCCCAGGTATGATCCTAGGTGGGGGCCAAGCACATACCAGTAGCCAAGGTTTGACCCTTGGCCACTCGACTACCAACACCTGGGCCTGCTTGGGGAGCCCCAACAGCCTATGCGAAGGGACGTGTTTACCCCACCACCTCCACCAGCACAGACATCGGTGGGCAGCAGTGGGTCAATTGATGTGGTGGGCACATACCCATCTGCAGCACAACCAGCACCAGCAGAGGAGGACACAGCAGCAGCAGAGGAGGACACAGCACCAGCAGAGGAGGACACAGCACCAGCAGAGGAGGATACAGCAGCAGCAGAGGAGGATACAGCACCAGCAGAGGAGGATACAGCACCAGCAGAGGAGGACACAGCAGCAGCTGATTCACCAGGCACAAGCATCACCAGCAGTGAACGGCCCATGGGGATGGAAGCTGAGTGTATGGCTCTGCAAAGGAGACTACTCAGGTCAAGCCTCCGCACCAATGACAACATCACCAGGAGCCGTAGGGAATCCCGTATAAACACTAACAGGATAGAGGCAAGGATCCATGCCCTGGAGTCGGAGGTCATGAGGATCAACACTCAACTCCATCAGCTACACACGGGGGTGATGGACCTGCTTGCACAGCTACTGGTGGAGTTGAGAGAGCTGAACCGCAGGGAGGACTTACGTTTGGAGAGGGAAAACCTGCGCTCCACAGAGAGATCCACTGCCCCCACCACCCCCTCTAATGTGACCCCCGAAGCCACACCTAGGGGGCAAAGGGTGACCAGGAGATCATCCAGGTTATCCACTTCTGCCACACAGTCTAAGCTCCCCCCCCCCAAGAAAAAAAAATAAAATGCCCAACATGTTAAATTTCCCCTGAATAAAGGAACATTGTGCTTTTGAATCCTGTCTGATCTGCTTTGAATTTGGTCATAGATTTGGGTGGCAGAGTTGTCTCCAATGCATTGCCAAACAATTCAGTGAATACAACTCCTGCCTAGGTAAGATGTTTGTGGGATGTTACAACATGGGTTCACATACACATCGTTGTACAAAATCAACTGTAAAAACATCCCTGTTGCCATATTACACAACTGTGTTATATGGCAATGTTGTGTGTTGATTTTGCATAACAAAACATTCCCCTTAGCCCAACATTTGGTACAACATTGAACATTCATCTACATCATATGTAGTGTTTAACCCTTTGATATCCAGAGTGGTAGGCAACGCATTGCAAAGAAATGCGTTGGGTACCACTCTGGCACTCAGAGGGTTAAGGGGATAACCAAACAAACGGCTTAGCGGTGAGATAACAAGCAGGACAGATAAATGGGACATGTATCCATATTGTCTTGGATTCACACACTCATTGTGCAACAGACTGACTGGGGAAGCCAATGTTTTCAACCTAGGATTTCAATGTGTAGCACACACATTGATATCCTGGGGTGAGCATTGGGGCCTCCAGTAAGTTGACTTGTTGTTTTTTCTAAGGGTGTAACAGACTTCCCCAGTGAAAACACTTGTCCACTTGGTCATGTACTGTGATATGTCCCAGTGGAGCAATATCACTGAACATTGATTATACTGAGCAACACATTAACTGTGGACAGGAATTCACTGTGGAAGTATGTCCCCTTTATCACCTCTTTATCACTCCCACAACACATTAGTGTATCACTGCCACCATCTGTTAGCGTGAATACATCACTGAGTCCACTCACTTGCAAACAAGTGCTGGAGTCCTGTGATATGGGTGATGCCTTTCCATGTATGGGGATACTCTACCCTGGGTGTGGTAACGCATTGACAACTGTGTTCTCAAATATATCCTCCTACAGACACAGATAGAATGGTGATGGTTCATCTTTATTGTGTCTCAAAGTACATTAGGATGTACATGTGTTTTCTGTGTATTGCCTATATGCATTGAACACCTGTATGAGAACACTAAATGTACTTTGAAACAAAAAAATAGTACTTTAGTAACACTGCTGCCCAGCTCATGTGTTGTCCACAAGGTTTGACAACTCTGTAGCTGAGCATCCTAACTGTACAGGTTATAAAACTCAGGAATTAGTGTTTTCTGTGTCTATATGAAAATGATCCAGTAGAGGTTTGTGTGAACCTCAGGTCAAACTTTGCATCACCAACAACATCAACATAAACAGCAAGGGGTGATCTCCATGAAGGTGATGTCAAGACATCAATCCAGTCACATAGAAGAACTTCAGTTCAAGGATGGATCATGTTACGGATGCCTGTGGAAGAAGAGGACAGGATTTGGAGTAGTTGACTTGAACTGATCATCAAGCAACAACAATTTAGTCTTTTTGATCCCCTCAATTTTCACAGTTACAGGTGAGTACACAAACCATTGCTTGACAATGTGTTGTGTACTCATCTGTAACCAATTATGTGGAGAACTAAGGACATGTGCCCCAGCCCTATGGATATGTGCCCCTGACATGGATACACACATCAACAAGTGTTCTGAGAGCTCCATGGAAGTAATGAATTTGGGCTGCCACTGTTAATGTGACAGTGGCAGCCCAATGTCATTTGTTCCATGGAACTGTTAGGACACATTTGTTGATGTGTGTATTCATGTCGGGGGCACATATGTCTGCACACTCACAGGTCAGCATGGTGTCCCTGGTAATCTGATCTACGTCTCATGACCTCTACATTGTGTGCCCATACCACTGTACATCCACCCCTGTGCTGCTCTTCTCAGCTGTAGCACAGTACAGGTTCCATATTGAGTCCAATGGCCCTTTAACCCCTGATGTGACGGAGTATTATCCAATGCATAGCATTGGATAACACTCTTTCGCTACAAGGCTAGCATGGTTGCTCTGGCTATGCTCATGGCAAATCAAGTTAGCTGCTGTCAATCAAGCCCTGTAAGGCGATGAACATGGGTTATGTGTTGTACCTTGTTTCTCCTGAGGGTGTGCGTGATATCCTTGGGGTCTGTATGTCAACGTGGAGAGTGGAATGGAGGATGGTTTTTGAGTCCACACACACAATTTGCCATGTCCGCTGCAAGTGCAGTGCTGTGTCACTGTTCCTGTGGGGTGAGACAGAACAAAATGTGCAGTGTGGTTAGTGTCACAGGACTGATGGGGGACTTGCATGGATTGTTTGCATGCCTGTGTTATACTCACATGTAAAGTGTTCCGTGATGAGCCTGTCTCTGATCTGTGTCCCTCTCAGGGTCTCCTCAACGTGTCCGATGTCCATGGGCACTTCCTGTATGGGGGGGGCCTGGATGTGCTCCAGCAGCCTGGTGTCCACTGCGATGTTGTGCAGTATTGCGCACGCCACAATGATGTCGCACACCTTTCCAGGTGCATACTGCAGTGCTCCCCCCGAGTGGTCCAGACATCGGAATCTTGACTTGAGGAGGCCAAAGGTCCGCTCAATGGCATTCCTCGTTCTGCCATGAGCCTGGTTGTAGCTTTCCTGGGCATGTGTTCGAGGATTGGCCAGTGGGGTCAGTAGCCAGGACTTGCATCCATAGCCAGCATCACCTGTGTAATGTGAGTGACATGGTGAGACAGGGAGCACATGTTGTGTGAATGATGTTTTGTGTGGTAGACGTAGTAGCTGTGGGTCAGGAGCATGCTAAGCAGCGTTGTGTGTACGCCTGTGTATGTGATGTGATTTTGTATTGTGAACTCACCCAAAAGCCATCCCCCTGTAAAAGTTCCATTCTCGAAATCTCTGTGGACTGAGGAGTTTTGGAGAATGTATGAATCATGTGAGCTGCCAGGATACTTTGCACAGACATTCATTATCCTCATATGGCTGTCACACACCATCTGCACGTTGATGGAGTGAAAGTTCTTCCTGTTGATGAATATCTGTGCGTCACGTGCTGGGGCCTTAATTCGGACATGGGTGCAATCTATAGCACCCATGACCCTGGGCATGCCTCCCCTGGCGTAAAAGGCCTGCTTGACTTGTATCCAGTCCATGTCGGTGGTGGGGAAATGTATATAGGTACTGGCCTTGCTTTTGAGGGCTGGCAGGACCTGGGCCAGCACCCTGGAGAATGTGGCCTGTGACATGCCAGATGCGTAACCCTCTGTGGACTGGAAGGCCCCGCTTGCCATGAAGTGCATGGCACAGAGTAGTTTCTGCAGGCCAGTTAGGGCATGGTTGTAGATGTAGATGGGATCCACCTGCTCCTTGATGACCTCATACAAGGCAATGATGCTGTCAGGCCTCAACCTGTAGCGATCAATTACCTCATCATCGGTCATTCCAAAGAGGGTGACCCTTGGGCGGTATACCCTGGGCCTTGGTGGTCGTCTATACATCCTGTGCCCTCCAGGTGGGGATGGGCTCCTGTGTGGCTGCTGAGCCAGAGCCTCCTCACTTGCAACAGGTGGTGGCTGTTGATCAGGCATGCTTGGAGGTTGCTGATGTTCCCTAGCTCTCTCCCTTGCACGCCTTCTCTTCAGTCTTCGCAACAATATGTAACCCAACATACTGTTTGCTCTATCTATCTGTCTCTATCTATCTGTCTCTCTCTCTCTATCTGTCTCTCTCTCTCTCTCTCTCTCTCTCTCTCTCTCTCTCTCTCTCCCTCCCAGAGTGGAAAACAAGCCACAAGTGAGTGTGTTGAGTTGTCCCTTTAAGTACTTGCTAGGGCGTTGTGTGGGTGTGGTGATGAGGTGAGTGCTGACCAATGGTGAGTTGTTTTTGTCCAGGTAAGTGTTTGCAGGTGTGTGTGTGTTATAAGATGTGGTGTGTTGTGCTTGTTCTGTGTGTGCCATTTGCGGACATGCAGTTGTGGGGTGCAGGTGGCGTGTTGATGTTGCCCAGGTGAGCTTGTATTTGCAGGTGTCCGCTTTGTGTGATGACCCCCATTGTTCCGTGCCATGTTGTGTTGTTGTTTTTTAGTGTGTCGTTGTCCCTGTGGTGTTGGTTGTTGTTGTGTGTATAGTGATTTGTGTTGTGTGTGCATGTTTTTGTGTTGTTTTGGCATTGCACGGGTTAATTTTCCCATTTACATGGTTGTGCGGTAAGCCTTTTGTGTCTTTTCCTATGTAACGGGTGTTTTGTTTTGGCCGTTAAGTGTCTAACGGCTAAAAAAAGTGGGTCTTAACTTTTAGCCGTTAGGTGTGTCTTTTTTTCAGCCGTTATCAGTACCGCAAGCCTTTGAATAGCTCTGGGGTATGTTTTTCCATGCGTCTGAATGCACGTAAGTGTATCGGCCGTAAGGATTGTACAACTGCCGTTAGCTGGTCTTTAGACGGATCTTTGAATTGCAACATGTCACTTAACGCACCCGTTAGTGATTTTTTTTGTTAACGGCTGCCTTTAAATCTACCCCTAAGTGTCACAGACTTCATCAGTCATCAAATGCAAATAATTTGAAAGAAATTGCTAAATATGATGACTTTGTTTAAGATTATATTATTTGTCCACTTACTTTTGGTTCTCTAAAATCAAGGGGCTCTGTATAAAAGAGATGCAATTCATACAAGGTTTCAAAGTGTATGGATAGAATAATCTCAAATCAAAGCTGACAGTGTACGCTTTATACCATTATTCATAGTTTCATTTATAATCCAATGTGCTGGAGTACAGAGCCAAAACAACAAAATGTTTGCCACTGTTCAAGTACTTATGGACTGATTTGTATGTTTTACTTAATGGATTACTATAGAATGTTAACCCTTTGAGTGACAGAGGAGTACGGAACACATTGCAAAGCAATGAGTTTCGTACCCCTCTGGCACTCAAAGGGTTAAATGTGACAGTTCTACTTATTCTCTCCTTTTTTCATTGAGTTGCTATGAAATGGTTAAAGTTTCAATTAGTTAATATGAAAGAAGGGACTGGAGGGACTTCACCACTTATCTATACATAAAACAAAAGTGAAGGAAACTTCCGTGTCCTTTTATTAGCATAAATATAGAATATACAAAGCTGTTTCAAAATATTGTGTTTAAAATGTACTTCTCCCTCCTTTGATCTTTAAGAAGTTTATTTAAAAAAATGGACACAACTTATATTAAACACAGGGTAGTTATCAGTTTTTTATTTATCACACAAATCTAGCCATTTTGGGGTGTTATGTCTGAAATCAACCACTCCTGCTTAAAGCGGAACTACCATGTCACAAAATGTTTAGCTTAACTAAGTCCCCTTCTGGCCACTAGCTGCTTAGTAGCACTAGTCGCCAGAATTATTACCTGATTTAATAGATATATGCTTTATTCCCCAGCTGTCAGTAGCGCGGACATCTTGCCAGAATGACGTCCGCGCACCTGCGCTGTCAGTCCCAGCCAGAGCCGGACGGCTCCTAGCAACGCCTCCTAGACCCAGCTGGGACTGACAGCACAGGCGCGCGGACGTTATTCTGGCAAGATGTCCGCGCTCCGTGCTACTGACAACTGGGGAATAAAGTATATATCTATTAAATCAGGTAATAATTCTGGCGACTAGTGCTACTAAGCTGCTAGTCTCCAGAAGGGGACTTAGTTAAGCGAAACATTTTGTGACATGGTAGTTCCGCTTTAATGTGACTATCAACTTCCTTTTGAATATACATATTTTGAAGGTGCATGTTAAATATATCTTCTTTCGCAGTCCTTGACTGAAAGCTCTCTAGAAACAGGGACATAAAATGTCACGGACATTAAAGTGTAAAAAGATGTAGAAAAAAAAAGAATAAGGAATTTGATTTTACATACTATTCACTTGTAGAATATGTAAAGTCAAAAAGAGCACTGACTGTCTCTTTAAAGGGATAGTAATGTTTCACAATAAAAGCAGCTCCAGTTAATCTTCATAGTATTTGGACTTTGGAGAGTGTTATTCCAATACTGTCAGAGTTGTAGTTCAAGAGTAATTGAATGATAAATTATCCTCCTCCTGCCCCTTTTACTGATGTAACATTGCTCATCTCAGAGCAGCAAAGTGGTGTCCAGGTGGATTGCAGAGAGGGACAATCTTCAATTAGCATAACGGAAACACCTGAAAAAACTGTCAAGGGGGACAGAGTTTTAATTGTTCTCACAGTAAGAAGATTGTCCCTTGTGAGCTGTCTGTTCTCAAGACCAGATACTACATATGAGGGGAGGCGACTTATACTAGGTAAAAGGGGCTGGAGGTGGAAACTTTAGCATTCTTTTACTCTTGAACTCTGACCGTATTGAAATAACACCCTCTATGGCTCAAATACTATGAATAATATTTGGAGCTGCTGTTTTTGTGAAACATTACTATCACTTTAACTATTTGAAGTTGTTGCATTGTTTTCCTTAGGATGTATTTTGTTATCTTTTAAAAATGAAAATGCAATTCAGATTTTAGGTATAAATAATTTTATACATAAATGTCAAAGAGGTGGTTTAGTTTTTTCTTAAAGCTACAATTTATGTGACAATATTGGATACATTACAATGTAAACAAATTTTTTGTAGTAAACAGATTAACGTAGAACATACTACAATAGATCAGTAGAACATATGCCATTTCTATATTCAAATAACTTTCCATATGCTTAGTAATAAAGATTATTACATGTAACTCTGCATCAGATTTTGCAATATTGACCAACATTGTGACCCTATTTTCCTGGCAGAAGAGCGGAAGAAACTTAAAGGGATAGTAATACTTAAAATGTAAAAAAAAATATGTTGTAGGGTTTATCCCCCTGAGTAAAACAAGAGTACTCCCACTGCTGAAAGGTGTTTCATTCAAAAGTTATTAATTTTCAAAGTTGAATTTTTTAGGTGCAATATCACAGTGGCCTGAAATTGTACAGTGGCGCTGTTGCTACACGATCCTATGGACAGCTCTGGTCAATTGACCATAAATCTCCATAGGATGGTGTAGCAACAGCGCCACTCTACAATTTCAGGCCACTGTGATATTGCACCTAAAAAATTCAACTTTGAAAATTAATAACTTTTGAATGAAACACCTTTCAGCAGTGGGAGTACTCTTGTTTTACTCAGGGGGATAAACCCTACAACATATTTTTTTTTACATTTTAAGTATTACTATCCCTTTAAAGCGATAGTAATACTTCGTTTTATATTTATTTTATTTTGTAGGCATTAAAAAAACATAAAGAACGATATAAGTCTTATCTCTCAAACCTTTATGATTTGACAGATATTCAGAAGCAAAGTTTCCCCTCCCACCCCTTTTACCTAGTATAAGCCATCTCTTCTCAGATGTGGAATGCAGTCCATAGACCAGAGAGATAACAGAAGGGGACAATCTTCTTCCTATGAGAACAATGAAAGCCCTGCCCACCTTGACAAGTTTTTCAGGTTTTTCCCCTTATCTTAATTGAAGATTGTCCCTCTCTGCAATCTACCTGGGCACCTCCCTTCTGCTCTGGCTGAGCAGTATTACATCAGTAAAAGGAGCGGGAGTGGGACACTTTGTAATTGAATTACTCTTGTACTACAACTCTGACAGTATTGAAATAACACTCTCCAAAGTCCAAATACTATGATGATTAGTTGGAGCTGCTTTTATTATAAAACATTACTATCCTTTTAATAGTTTTGTCAGGTTAGTGGCTTCATTGTTTGCATTTGTCTATGAAACTTCATATCCACTTCTAGGTATTTATATCTTATTTCTGTGCGTTTCTATGGAAGCCTATGAGATTATGTGTCATCAAATGAGTAATGTTCTTTAGAGGAAGAAAATTGTGTGTGGGTTGTACAAACATAATAAACTTCAAGTTGAGTACTGTAGACTTCAATATTTAATAATCAATAAAAGTTAGACATTGTTTTCCTACTTTTAACAATTTTAGTTTGAAATATTGTAGCCACTTTTTAATCATTTTATCTACTTGTATCTATCACAGTGATTCTCAGGTCCAGACTCCAGTGTAAACCATTAGGTTATGTTTTCAAATTATCTCTTATTAAACACAGGTGGATCAATCTAAATGACTGACACAAATTATTTACCTGTGATTAACCAGGGGGAGTCTGAAAACCTGCACTGTTTATGGGCCTCAAAGAATAATGTTAAAAAGTACTAGTCTATCACTTTGAAGGATCACATATTAAGAGCTATCTTCTGGAAAGCTTTGGAGAGGAGAGGGGAACTAAATAATAGAATTTTTTTCAGTTTAATCCATATTTTGGGAAGACTACTCATTACTGAGTGTTCTTTTATCTGAGTCTGTATTTCACTATATCTCAACAATAAAATGCTGCATAGCTTAAACCTTAGACAAACCTTCCCTATTGCTGGGCTCCAAGATTTAGGAGATATTTCTTGCAACCAGTAGGCTTAGAGATAGATATAGCTGCATAGTATTTTCTCACACGAGGCCCGAGATGAACTAAAGGTAGCGAAATTAAAAACAATAAAATAAAATTATCCTTGCCATATTTGTCATTATAGGTGAAATGACAAAACATTATCAGAAAACGATGTTTGCTATAACAGAAGTATATACTTGATATAGTTGGACATTTGACAATAATCATTGGTTGTACAATCCAGCCAATGTGTATATCCAACTCTCATCACATAAAATAAAAATAATAATTTAGATAGCTGTTCAGTTTATTTAGCTCCGTTAGTGAAGAAGGAGCTCTATTATATACACAAAAAAATCCATCTGTTTTCTTTTATGAGGAGTGCATTTTCTATGTCACCTCCTCTAATGCCTATGGAAACAGATTTCAACCCACACACTTGTACATCATTGGGGTTAGCCTTATGTATCTTCAAAAAATGTTGTGCAATTGATGTCAGCTTTTTACCACAAGTTTTATCTCTTTGTGTATGTCAGACTGTTGAGCGGCGATATAGATAATGAGCGTTTATTGCTCTGATCTGTGTGGCTGCACTGTGTGCGAGTACATGGTCTCTATGTAAGTTACAGCTGCTTTTGTGTATATAATAGAACTCCTTCTTCACTAACGGAGCTAAATAAACTGAACAGCTATCTAAATTATTATTTTTATTTTATGTGATGAGAGTTGGATATACACATTGGCTGGATTGTACAACCAATGATTATTGTCAAATGTCCAACTATATCGAGTATATACATCTGTTATAGCGAACATCGTTTTCTGATAATTTTTTGTAATTTCACCTATAATGACAAATATGGCAAGGATAATTTCATTTTATTGATTTAATTTCGCTGCTTTTTTAGGATTTATTAATAAAGGTTACATTTTATTTACCATCTTTCCCCTACTGTATCTGTACAATCCAACTTCTGGGATTTGGGGGTGGGTTTGGTGCTATATTGTTGTCCGTTTTTCTTTTAGTTTTCTGTGTGTTGTAACAGTTAACAACAAGCACATTCCCTACACACATATACCCCCTTATATAGGTGGTGCACCATATTTTGTCTTATACTGATCTGATTTAGGACTGCTGAAATATAACTCCACTTCACTTCACAAAATTTTTTGTCAGCATTTGTAGTTACTAAGTGAGTGGATTTTTTAATCTGCTAAATGTACTAGGGCTATAGCTTTTGTGGTATTGTTCTTAGTTCATCTTTATTGCACAACGTAAATGTGGTTTCAAACTTTCACTAATAATTTAGAAAATAATTTGATATCGCTGCTTAGCGCTGAAGTAGACCTGTCATGGGTAGTCAATACATTCTGGGACATTCAATGGTTAAATGCATAAAAGCTGTTTTATAATCAATGATGTCTGTAAAGTTCATTTGGAGAATGTGTCATAGCAAATTACACAGAAATGCTGTTAGCAAGGGCATATTCCCAATAATTAGTTAGTGTGTTATGTTATACAGACTTCAAGGACATAATAAACATAAAGTGTCTAGCAAAAGCCATCATATCTCATGTTTCCAAACAACTTGCAACCATAATTTGTTCTGAACCTTAGGTTTCTATGCTTTTTGTATGCCAGGGAAAATGTTTACTCTGATTGAAATAATGATTCCTATATAAGGATAAGAATGACATGCTGTATTTGGAACAGAGAAAGAAAGAGACATTGTCACAGATTGACTAAGAAATAAAGACACTTGACAAGTACAAATAAAATTAAATAAAACTTTATTTAAACACAATAGTAGCAGCAATGATAATACACTTTCACGAGACCAAGGAAGAACAGTGCACACACTTCCTTCACCCTTCAATAGGCAAGTGTGATATGACCCACGTCTGTAACCTAACGCAAGGGTAAACCCAGGCAACAGGAGCGAGGAGCTCCGGAACACTGGAGCAACACTGTAGTGACTCAAACTCCACCACCTTCTCGAGGCCAGGTGTGAGGACAGTTCAGGACACTTCCTCAACCCTTCACTAGGCAGGTGTACCCTACTGCTAGGGCATACCAGAGGCAAGGGAAAACGGCACCTAGAATGCTAAGTGAGGCAACAGCCCAACCGTACTTAGACTACAGGAGGTCAGTGACACGGACTGACTGACAAGCACTGCTACAGGGGTAGTGAGCGAGGTGATAACGGTAGGCACAGACAACCAGGATATCAATAGCTTGGGCTGGGTAGCCGAGGCTTGTAGTAAACAAGCTGGAGCACAACAGAGGAAGAGTAGTCAGATGAACCCAGGAGTCAGAGCCGGATCGGGTAGTTATACGGAGCCAGGGGTCAGAGTCGGATCGGGTAGTCATAAGAAGTCAGGAGTCAGAGCCGGATCAGTAGTCAGATGAAGCCAGGAGTAATACACAGGAACTAGCAAATGGACCAATACAGCATTAGGCTCAGGTACACCACGACAGGGCACTGGTAACTGGAAATGCTGAGGCCTTTAAGGCCTAGTAAGTGGGCAGAGAGATGACATCACTTAACCAGTGACCTATAAGAACAGCTACTTGCGTAGAGAGACAGCCAGGAAGTAACAAGGTCGCTGTTACAGCAAATAAACAGTGGAGGCAATCACGGGCACAGTGATAGACACACAGACCATACACAAGACTGATTGTTATTTTACTATTTTTTCTTTTATTATTGCAAGCATATTACTTAATTATACTCTTCTAATTGTATTGAACTTACTAATGGTATATTGTTAGTAATGTTATGATTTGTATGTTTCTGTATATCTATGGTATATGAATAACATATATATATATATATATATATATATATATATATATATTCAAGAATGTTTGAAACTCTCGCTCCTTTCTTTGTTGTACTCTCTATATTCTATGTTGAATGTGAGACCATTCTACATATATAATATCAGGGGTAAGAGTAGCTTGTTATAAGAGTAGGGAATAAATATCTCGAGTCATTGTATGGGAAGGAATGTATAATCCATTCCACTATGACTATGAGAAAAGACACTGACAAGTACAGATACATTAAAATCAATAATTTTATTAAAAATAAGAACAGAAAAGATACAGTCAGTACTTCCCCAACCCTCACAGGACCAGGTGTGGAGACAGCACAGTATCCACTGACAGAAGAGAGGCTGATCCAGTTTTGACTGCAGACAATACTGGTGGCTAGTAGAGTAGTAGCTACTATTGTGTGTGAAGCAGAAATGTCCAAGCAAAGCGAGAGAAACTTCCCTAGAATGCTAGGGTAAACCTACAGGCAATGGCGACTCACGGGTACTGCAGAACGCTAGGGTAGTGATAGGCAGTGGTGACTCAAATCCCTAGAACACTAGGGTAGTGATAGGCAGTGATGACTGAAATCCCTAGGACATTAGGGTGTAACCAAAGGCTCTAACCGCTAGTGACAAGCAGGATGGAATAGCCAGAGTCAAGGTCCGGCACAGCGGGAGGATATCACGGTGCCCATGATTGCTGGCTTTTTCTGTCAGTTAGCTGTGGGGGCGCTCCATTGGTTGCCTGTGACTAGCCCGCCCAGTATTGCCTATATAGACTGGGTTCCTGAACCTTTTCACTGCACTTTTGTGGTGTCTCTGTCAGTGGTCACCTACCTATGGATTCCTGTGTCTACTGGGGCCTGCTTGAATCCTCTACTGTTCCAGCATCAGAGTACCTACCCAGAGAATCAGTATACACTGTAGTGTGGTTCCTGCCTCCGTTCCTGATCCAGTTTGGCTGACGTTCCTGCTTCCGTTCCTGATCCGGTTTGGCTGACGTTCCTGCTTCTGTTCCTGTTCCGGTTGGGCTGTCGTTGCTGCTCCAGTATCCTGTTCCTGCCTGGCTGTTGCCCCTGCTCCTGGATCCTGATTTGGATGCTTTCCACTTGGCTCTGGTCGCCTCGGCGACATTATGACTACTGGGTGCCTCCTTTGTTGGTAACCGCTGGTACTAGGCTCTTGGCCTCTGAGTTGGCACTGTATGTCTACGTTATGGGTAACTGCAATTACACCGGTTGCTTGCTGCCTCCGTTAAAGCACCGGTAGGGCTTCCCAGTTGTCCAGTACACGGTACTGGTTTGCTCCACTCGTACACCGGTTGCTGGCTGCCTCTGTTATAGCACCGGTAGGGCCTCCGTGTTGTCCAGTACGCGGTACTGGTTTGCTCCACTCTTACGCCAGTTGCTTGTTGCCTCCGTTATAGCACTGGTAGGGCCTCCGTGTTGTCCAGTACACAGTACTGGTTTGCTCCACTCTTACACCAGTTGTGTGCTGCCTCCATTATAGCACCGGTAGGGCCTCCGTGTTGTCCAGTACGCGGTACTGGTTTGCTCCACTCTTACAATGGTTGCTTACTGCCTTCGTTATAGCACCGGTAGGGCCTCCGTGTTGTCCAGTACGTGGTACTGGTTTGCTCCAAGATTGCACCGGTTGCTTGCTGCATTCGTTATAGCACCGGTAGGGCCTCCGTGTAGTCTAGTACGTGGTACTCCACTCTATCACCGGTTGCTGATGCTACATCAGTTATTGCTCCAGTTGGGCCTCCTATACTCTGTGTCACTTTGTCATAGGCTGCCTTACCCGGTATATTGGTAAGGCCGGAAAAGCCTCCTTCATATTGTTGTGCCAGTCTCCAGGCTGCCTTGCCCGGTATATTGGCATGGCCGGTAGAGCCTCCCTCATATTGTTGTGCCAGTTTCAGGGCTGCCTTGCCCGGTATATTGGCAAGGCCGGTAGAGCCTCCCTCATCTTGTTGTGCCAGTCTCCAGGCTGCCTTGCCCGGTATATTGGTAAGGCTGGTACAGCCTACTTCATCTCGATGTGTCAGTCTCCAGGATGTCTTACCCAGTAATTGGCAAGGCCGGTAGAGCCTACATATACTGTATTATTGTTTGCTATTGTAATTGAACTTGTCGTGTGTCTGTAACATAAGTGTATGTTCAGGACCTGTGAGGGTTCTTATTAACTTTTCAATAAAGTTGCATTTTTATCTTAACTCTGTGTCTGAGAGTCAAAACAAACCATGACAGAGGAGAACCGCTTGTACCCGAAGGAACAGCAATTGCACGATCTAGCGAGAGTGAGAGGAGCCAGTCAGGCCAAGGGTCGAGAACACAGAGCAGTAAGAACGCCATGCCAAGACCAGTACCGTATCAGATAGTCAGACAAGCCAGGGTCAGCACAGAGCGGGTAGTCAGACGGAGCCAAGGGTCAGACCGGAGTGGGTAGTCAGATGGAGCCAAGTGTCAGACCGGAGAGGATGGCAACAAGTCAGGGATCAAACATAAGTGGAGTCAGATGTAGCCAGAGGTCATACATGGAACAGAGCATAGGAAATCACAAGAGCTAATGCACAGGTACACCACGAAAGGGCAAAGGAGTACTGGACGACTGAGGCCTATAAGGCCTAGCAAGTAGGCAGAGACTCACTCTGGCAATTAACCATAGGCCTATAAGAATAGCGAATGAGCATAAGTTCGACACTCAGGAAGTGAAAGATAATGTTGCCCACACCTTGCAGCAGTGCTCTCAGAGGGCAATCACAGGCACCGTGATACCGTAGGGCTTGAAGTTTAACCCTTTGAGTGCCAGAGGGGCACACAAGGCATTGATTTGCAATGTGTTACATACCCATCTGGCACTCAATGGTTTAAACTTCAGTTTATTTCAAGTCATTTTACCTATATTTTATTCCACAGACCCCATATAAGTAAGGGAAGGTATACTCACATATCGTGGTAAGTCCAGTAAACAATATACAAAGGTTAAATTATATTTTGCAAGCACAACTTGGTTGAGAATGAGATATCAATAATGATGACATTTTTTCACTTAAAACTCAATTTATGTATGATGTCAGGTACCAGATATTGTTTATACAGGTTAATGTTATGGCTTATAATGTTGCTGTAGCGCAGCCTCTACATATGCATGTAAGAGTATAGATTATAATGCTATAAAATACAATATTGTTTATATCACTTATGATCATACTGTCAACATATTGGGAGTACGACAGCCACCTTCTACAGCTCCAGTAGCCCAGTATCTATCTGAAATAAACTAGATGTCTGAAATTTTAAATCAGGTATTAACTAAAAGTATGCCTATTGTCCCAGCAGGTGGTCAACCTCACTTAAGGGATACCCATGTCCAACATTAAGGCCAAAATAGGATATGAACCCAACAATACAAAATACTTATCTTTTGGCTAATAAATAGACTGTATCACACCTTCTGTACAACAGAAATTAGCCCTAGTGAATGCTTTAGTAACTCCCTGGGTTATCCAATAAGCTCATAGAAACAGCAAGTTGTGATTCTGTATGAAAAAAACCCAAGGGAAGTAACTGAGTCCAGTACATAAAACCAGTGGTATAGTGGCAACTTATTCTCTGGGATTAAGATTTAACCATGGTAATCATAATATAGTATAGTATAGGGCTGCCTTAACCTTTTACATACCAGAACGGTATCTAACGAATCGAGGTACAACGCCTTGTATAGTCAGAGGGTTAAACCTCTTTTAAGAGGTTACTCTTTCCTGTTAGATTTGGAAAGTACATATACCATTGTAAGCAAGGTCCTCACAGGAGAAGTTATTAGAACACACAGATCAATGAAGGAAGATAGAAAGGGAATAAAGGAGGAACCCAAGGTAGAAATAATGGAAATCAAAGATGGTGCCAATGGTCACAAAGTAATAGTAATATTAAAAAAGACCTCTGAAGGACCCTGCCCTTCATGTAAAGGAGGATTTAAAACCCTTAAGAACTGTAGATCCAAGAATTACGGTAATAAAACTGAGGAAGCTCCTTACCATTACCGTCTGAGACCCTTTATTAGCTTTGTTCAGTGGAGAGGGATATAAGATTCAGGGATAGAATCTCAAAAAATCAGTACAGACAACAAGACAAGGGATCCTGGTCAGATTAAAAAAGTGGCACCTTGACTACTCCTGCATCCATTAAAAAGATAGTAGGGAATCTAAAAGGACCACTGGTAATCCCTCACCATATGTTCAGGATACTACACCACAAGAATGAATCAAACTATGCTAAAAATGCAATATAGTGATGAGGAAAATTTAGAAAATCCAGATACTCAGGCTGACATTTCCCTAGTCTCACCCAGTATATTAGAGAAAGAACTCTTACACTCTGTAACAAATTATAATACAGGCATTAGAGGGTGAAGGCAAGCATCTGCCTTTTTATGATGATAAAAAATAAATAGGAAAATAGTATCTTTAGAGTTAGTTGACCATCCTAATTTAGGAATTTAGACATTTCCTTCCAGATAGTGCATAATGGTATGGCACATTTTATTAAGACTATTCATCAAATCTCTAACACTGAAGTTCATTTAATTAACCAAACTCTTTTGAAAGAAAACTTAGAAGATAATAAACCACATAATAATTTACAGTTACCTTTCATGTCAGCATATTTGAGCAAGTTAAAGATAAAGATTACTCTAGGCTCAACCCATGAGGCAGTGGATAAATTAATACAAAGTGTAGCAGTCTTGATTAGAGTTGATTTGCTTGAAGGAGATTACCTTTTTAGAGACAGACCCTTGGAATGTCCCTTGAGACTTCCTTCCCAAAGATGGAGAAATTAATGCTTTCTAGTTCAAGGATTAGGAAGTATAGGAGGAGGAATTTATGGTGGGATAAGTAGCATATGTAGTCTACTAAACACCTATACCTATATTGATTGCTATAATTGGTATCATTCTATTTGTCATCATCAAGCAATTATTGTCCTTTATTCCTAAGGAAAACATGAAGACCACAGAATGAATAAACATTATCTTCAAGCAAATCATTGCATTAAAATTTGATTCATACGCATACTTCTAAAGTCATCTGGCACTGTTTTGATGCCCCACCACTTCAATCCCTATTTATTTTACCTATGTCTCTCACTCCTGCCACTATGGATGATGCTTTTTATGTAGTTAGACAATCCTATTTTATTATTTCTTTAAATGCACCTCTTAACCATGTTTTTGAGTGTAATTCTGCAATTGAAGGAGAGGGTGATATGGACAATTGATAAATTCTGGGGCATTCAATGGTTAAATGCATAAATTATGTATTATAATACTGTTTAACTTACAACAATTGTATGTATAAAGTACATTTGCAAAATGTGTTATAGAGAATTACATAGAAATGTTTTTAGCAAGGTCATATTCATAAGAATAAGAGTGTTATGTTGTACAAACTTGAAGGACACGTTAATAATAAGGTGTCCAGCAAAAAACTTCATATCTTATGTTTAGGTATAACTTGTAGCCACAATGTATTCTGAACTGTATATATTAGATAGAGACAGATGAGACTCAAGATTGATTAGTATATTACTATCTTTCTTTTATTATTGCATGTAAATTACTTAATTGTACTCTACAAGGTGCATGGATTCATCAGCAGACAAAGGTCTATGACATCATTGAAAGAGTAAAGTGCCTAAAATGGAAATGGGCAGGCCACATAGCAAAAAAGCCTGATGGAGATGGACCAAACAAATTTTGGAAAGGAACCCACTTGATATAAATGCCCAAGAAGAAGACCAAATACAAGATAGGTATATGAAAGTACAAATTCATTGGTACACAGTGGCAAAAAAAGGCTCAGGAACAAAGTTATTGGAGGCCTTCTGAGAAGGCCTTCATCCTGAAGTGGACTGACAATGGCTGATGATGATGATGATGATTATTACAGTATATCTGTGGTATATGCATAATAAATGTATACATCTGTTTAAGTATGTTGGAAACTCTTGCCCTTTTCTTAATTGTACTTATTCTTATATGTTGAAATTGAAAACATTTGACATATATGACTTCAGGGAGTGAATTTGTACTAAGAGAAAGGAATAACTCCCCCAAAGGAATGTATACCCAATTAAAGGCTGACACATACATATGTCTGGAAAGAGTCCAGACATATGTATGTGTATAATGTGAGCCTCAAGAACGTTCCTGGGGATTTGGGGTCCCAGAACAATTGCATTGTAAGGTGTAAGTACATGAGGATAACACTTTTTCTGTATTTACTGCAGTATGTCATCATGATGAATCAAACAGAGCCAAGACTCTACCTCCAGAGGAGTTTGTTATATGACTAGAATGAGTTCTCACTCCTCAAAGGGTTGTTATATTTCATTAGTGATTACTTGGCCTAGATTGGGTTGTCAGAGCCTTCAGACAAGGTTTTACATAAATAATGTAAATCATTCTGATAGTTCTCAGGAAGAAATATTATATAATTTATATAATTTACTACATAATATTTTGAGAGCTTCTGAAATCTTTGGAAGTTTGGTATTCGTGCCTCCCTATGCAGAGCAGTCTAAAAGTATTTAGATTTTTGGATAAAGTGCAGACTTTCAGCTTTAATTTGAGGGGTTTTACATCCATCCTGGTGATACTCTGCCAGACCTGTACTGCAGCCATCTTCAGTTATGTTTGTTTTTTTTGCTGCATTTTTCCCTTCAGTTTTGTCTTCAGCAAGTTAAGTGCATGCTCAGTAGGATACATGTCTGGTGATTGACTTGGCATTTAAGAACATTCTACTTTTTGGCTGTGAAAAACTCTTTGGTTGCTATAGCTATATGTGAGGGGTCATTGTCCCACTGTAAGGTGAAGTGCCTTCCAATGAGTTTTGAAACATTTATTTGGATCTGAGCAGATAAAAAGATGTTTCCTCTTTAGAATGTATCCTGCTGCTGTCATCAGAAGTAACATCACCAATTCAGACATGTTAGCCAGTTTCAGTGGCAGACATACATACCCAAGCTAAAACAACACTGCATCCACCATATTTCATAGATGAGATGGTATGCTTTGGATCATGTGCAGTTCCTTTCTTTCTCCTCACTTTCCTCTTTGTTCCAGAACTCAAAAGTTTTTTTATGTTGTTTTTAGCAAACTGTAATCTGGCCTTTTTGTTCTTGAGGCCTACCAGAGGTATGCATCTTGTGGTAAACTATCTCTGATTATGCTGGTATAGTTTTTTCATTATGGTATGATTTGACACTTCTAGGCCTACATCCTGAAGACTGCTCTTGATCTGTTGTACAATTGGAAAGGTTTTTTGTTTTTTTTTTACAATTGCAGTTATTCTTCGGTCATGCAATGCAGTGGTCTTCTGTGATCTACTAGGTTGTTAACTATTGCTGAGCTCATCTGTTCTTGCTTCTTAACAATGTACCACACAATTGACTTTGACACACCTAATGTTTTGACTATATCTTCAATCAATTTATTGTGATTTCTAAGGTTTATGATAGCCTGCTTTACTGGATTTCACACTTCTTTGCTCCTAGTGTTGAGAGACAACAACAGACTCCAAATGCAACTGCCACACCTAGTATCGCCAATAGGCCTTTTGTTAACTCATAATCATGAATGAATGATGTAACAAATACACACCAGGCCAAGAAGCAGCTGAAAAGTAAATTTCCAATTACATCAGTTGAAAATGGCTTCATATTTAAACAAAAACAATGAAACAAACAACAGACTTTAAAATTAAAGGGATAGTAATGTTTCATAATAAAAGCAACTCTAATTAATCATCATAGTATTTCTACTTTGGAGAGTGTTATTTCAATTCTGTCAGAGTTGTAGTTCAAGAGTAATTCAATGACAAAGTATCCCCCTCCCACCCCTTTTACTGATGTAACACTGTTCAGCCAGATCACCTGAACTGACCTCTTGATCTCCCAAAGATGCAAAGAAAGTTTCAAATAACTACAAATGGCTACTTTCATTGCTTCTAGTATGGGAAGAGCAATAACATGTATTATACAACTCATAATATATATATATATATATATATATATATACATATATATATATATATATATATATATATATATATATATATATATATATATATATATATATATATATAATATCATTATTACTTACACCTAACCCTCTCAGCCATGATCATTTTTTTTTTTATTAATAATTTTTATTAGAGAAAAAGTAAATATGAGTACAATAAAAAGAAAAACAATAAAATGACATCACAGTGGGATATACATAAAAGGGTACATGAAAAACATGAGTTAGGATAATTCCGGACGATCTCCGGATCTGAATGAGAAACATGTCAAAACAAGTTCATGTGCAGAGAAAGTATTAGAAATAAAAAACAGGGGTGACTTGGGAAAAGACTAAGATGAGAAAAATGATGAACAGTGGGGCAAATAGGACAAATAAGATAGCCCTGATAAGATATCAACCTGTTAGACGAGTTAGTATTGCCTAGTACAAAGTGCAAGTCTTGAGAAGTATATAAAGTGATGTCAAGCTGCGTTGGGAGAGTGTAAGGGAAAAAGAAAACCGTGAGAGAAGAGTCCAAAAGGGGGAGGGTGTAAGGGGAGAAAAGAGTAGGAGGAAGAGAAGAAAGAGGGGACAGTAGGAAGAGAGGAGGAGGGAAATAGGACCTGGACAGCTCCCTGTTTGAGATAGAGCTGACATGCAGCCAAAAGGGTTTCATAATCATGAGGGTTGAAAGACCAAGAGAGTCAAACGATCAACACCAAAGGACTCAATGCACTGGCCAGACTGCCCAACAGGAATCAAACGAGTGCATAGTGGAGGTCGAAACCGCATAACATCTCTCCATAGATCTAATGTGTGAAATTTTGACATGCCACAGAGAGAGCGGGGGGGGCGAGAGGTTGTTTCCAATAAATAGGGATCAGGGACTTCGCAGCGTTCAAAAGGAACGAAATGAGTTTTTTGGTCTGACGAGGTAGCTTTAGGGCCAGATGACGAGTGTGAAGAAATAGGCACAGAAGAGGGTCTCTAGGGAGGGATAGGTGAAGATTCAAATTTATAGCTCTCAGAATACCGATCACCTACCCAGCGGGTCCTTTACCAAATGATTTTTGTGGACTGACCGCTGGGAAATATGAGCTGGTAGCTCGTCAGATTTTGGGTGATCACCTTTTGCGGCCGCCTCTCTTCTATTCTTTGTTCCTACTAATAGATATTAGGAGGCAGGTAGGGCTTAAGATTCCTGTTTCACTTGAATACTATTTACCGTAGGTATAGTCCTATTTTGAAATAAACCGATGGAACAGGTCTAGGCACTCTGCAGATTCTGTCCTCTGCAGGGGAATACGCAGGACAATGTGGAGGACTTAATCATCTATTTATACTGAGGAATCAATAGAATCTGCAATCTTGAATAGTTAAGGGAGAAAGTTTCATTGTTGCAATCTGTTTCCTAACATACTTCTGTTAGGTAGGAAGGAGATTCAATCCTATATTATATATACGCCGTGAGCACTTATTGCACATTAGGACTGCAATTTTGTTTTTAAATTCGCTAGCTTTTTAAAGGACTATTAAAAGTTATATTTTAAGTTTTTTTATTTATTTTTCCTTCCCCTTATTTGACCTCTGTGGCTATCCCGTTGTCCCAGTAATATAGGAAAGGGATATGGTGCTGTAGCGAGATTTCTTCTTCTTTTTTTCGATTTGTTTACTTGTCCTCTGAGGATGGAATTAAGTTCAGCCCGCAAGTCAATCAAAGACTTCAAGGAATCAGAGGAGTTAGTAAGTGCGTGTTGCAGCTCCAAGAGTCTAATCCTGGCAAGTAAGTCTGAAGTGGCTTTAGATTTTTCCCTCTTCATTTTCGCCCCAATCTTAATAAGATGGACCCTAATTACACATTTATGCGCCTCCCATTGTATTGTAGTAGGGACGTCAGAGGAAGAGTTCAGGGAAAAATATTCAGTCAAGTGAGTAAGTAATTCATCTCTAACAAGAGTAGATTGGAGTAGTGATTCGTTCAACTTCCATACTCTGGCGCCCCGAGATTTCGGTGGGTATGAGAGGGTAATAGAAATCGGAGAGTGGTCTGTCCAGGATGCAGTCTCAATCCGAGCGTCAATCAAGTAATCCAGTAAGTATTGTGAGGTAAGAAAGTAGTCAATCTTACTTTGAGAGGCATGTGGATGGGAATAAAAGGTGTAATCTCTCTCGGCAGGGTGGGTCAATCTCCAGACATCTAACAAGTGACGTTGAGCGAATTCCTTATGTAGTCTCTTTAAGTGGGACTTACGAAATGGGGATTTGTTAGAGGAGCTATCTAGGGATGGGTTCAGAGCCAAGTTAAAATCACCCCCAAGGATTAAGGGACCGTGAGGGGCATCATCTAAAAGGGAGATGGTCTGTAGTATGAAGGAAAGTTGGCCGGTGTTTGGAACGTATAAGTTAAGCAATGTGATAGGCTTATTACAAATCATCCCTTTAAGAATAATATAGCGACCATCATGGTCAGTCAGCACATCTATCAATTCCCAGGGAAGAGATGCTTTGATTAAAATGCCCACCCCTTTAATTTTTCCTGGAGCTGAGGAGAAGTAGGAGGTAGGATACGTTTTATTGCTAAATCTAGGGGAACGGTTAGCCTGGAAGTGTGTTTCCTGAACAAACACAACGTCCACTTTTAAACGGTCGAAATCCCTGAGTGCCAGCGCCCGTTTCTCTGGGGTATTTAATCCCTTGGCGTTGATTGAAACAACCCTAAGTGTGGACATCCCAGGCTCGGTAAAAAGAAAACAGGGACCCGTCCAGGAGTTGAGAAAGGGGTGGGAAAAGTAGAAAGAAAAGGAGAAGAGAGAGTGGGACTTGTGATATAGCAGTATGAAGAAGAAGGAGAGGTAGAAGCACACAATGAGTGCCCGCAGGCTTAGGGGAGTAGTGCATAGCACACAATAAGGTAACAAGAAGTGCAGTAGCGGTATGCCACTGAGAGTAGCAGGGGTTCATAACTGTGGGAGTGAATAAAACAGCGAGAGAGGGAAGGAAGTGGAAGAGAAGAAGAACAGGTACTATAGGGTCCATAAGTGTTAACTGTGTAGAGAAGTAAGTAGGAGCCACTAAAATAGGAGGCTGGGGGAGAGCAAGCGAAGATACTATGTAAGTGTAGATAGAGAAAGGCAATGAAATGTTGCCAATAGACAATGCAGGGGTTCTAATACCAGAGCAATACTAACCCTCCGGGGAATTTGGCAACTACATCTTACAATCAGAGGGGAGAAGAAAAAAAAAAAAAAAAAAAAGGTTCAAAACCCCAAAAAGTGCATCCAAGATAACATTAAAGCAGCACTAGTGGAACATTACCGTGCAAAGAATTTTAAAGTAGGGGTGGCAACTCAACCCTAATAACAGAGAACATATGAGGGGGATGGTAGCCACAAGGAGTATAAAAATATTTTTTGAAATCATTGGCTCACAAGAGATTCCTGACATTGGGAATAATGGCCAGTGTATGTACACTAGTAAGGAGTCAGCTCAGGTAAATAAGGGAGCTCAAGGGCGAGTCTACGTCAAATCTCCGCTAAGATGGCGGGAGCTCTATATAACTGATGAAGCACCCTCAACCTGTAAATGTATTTAGGGGTAAACTAACTGTTTTGTGTAGCAATAGAGGGAGCTAAAGTGCTGCAATGTTCCAACAGTGCTGCTAGCATAATAACCAGAAACAGAATATGCAAACAAAACATAAATAACTGAGGCAGTCTGTAAAAAAAGATGTATCTTCATATAAGTGCACGTCTACATAAATTTATATGCTATTCCTAAGAAACTTGTGTATGTACACAAACAGATCATCCCCCCCCCTTTTCCGTAAACTGATATGAACAACAAGAATAGAACAATATTTCTAACCATTAGGACAGAAAAAATCAGCGTATCTGAGGACAGATAGCCCAGGACTAGTGTTGAGCGAGCACCACGATGCTCGGGTGCTCGGGTGCTCTGACCGAGCACCCCCTGAGGCTCGAGTGCTCGGCCGAGCACCCGAGCCCCATTGGAATGAATGGGGCGACACCAGGCACCCCCTGCTCTGATGAGGGGAGGGTGCCTGGTCAATGCCCCCTTCATCTCCGCTATGCCCCCTTCATCTCCGAATGCCCCCTTCAGCTCCGCAATGTCCCCCTTCAGCTCCGCTATGCCCGTCTTCCACAATGTGCCCCTTCATCTCCGCTATGCCCCTCTTCCACAATGTGCCCCTTCATCTCCGCTATGCCCCTCTTCCACAATGTCCCCCTTCATCTCCTCTATGCCATAGAGGAGATGAAGGGGGACATTGTGGAAGAGGGGCATAGCGGAGATGAAGGGGCACATTGTGGAAGAGGGGCATAGCGGAGATGAAGGGGCACATTGTGGAAGACGGGCATAGCGGAGATGAAGGGGGACATTGTGGAAGAGGGGCATAGAGTCTATGCCCCTCTTCCACAATGTCCCCCTTCATCTCCGCAATGCCCCCTTCATCTCCGCAATGCCCCCGTACCTCCAGTCCCTGGTGGTCCAGCGGAGCTTCTTCGGATCTGTGCCTCTTCCGGCACAGATCCCCGCCACCCGAACATGTCGGGCGAGCACATGGCGGTACTCGACGAGTACCGCCATGTGCCGAGCAGAGCGATGCTCGAGCCGATCCGAGCATCGGCCGAGCACGCTCGCTCATCACTACCCAGGACCAACCATCAAAAAGTAAATGGTCCCTTCTCAACTATGAGTTACCAGAAGCGACAGAGAAGTATCAAGTCCTTCAGGTATCACCGGGAGCCATCTGGGTTAGGTGAGCAGATGGGGCTTCTAGACGTCTGTGCTTTGTCTTGCGGGCAGGAGAGCCAGGAGACCACTCGAGGCGCCTGTTCGGTTTCTGAGAACTTGGAGTAGCTGGGGCATCTGTCAGCTTTGGGATGGAAATACCAAGGGTGGTACAAAAGAGCGCAATGTCCTCCGTGGATCTCAAACTCGCTGATCTTCCATTAAACATCGCAGAAAGAGAAAAAGGGAAACCCCATCTGTATTTAATTCCCAGATTTCTCAAATGATCCGTGAGAGGCCTCATAGATCTCCTCAAATTCAGAGTGTATGGGGAGACATCATTGAAGAGTTGAATCTGCGCTCCGGCGCAGGTCAGTTGCGGGGAGTCTCTCCCTTTCCTCATAATTTTCTCCTTGAGGGCAAAGCGATGCAGGCATAGCAACACATCTCTCGGGGATTCAGAATCTTTCGAACGTATAGAGCGGTGAATTCTCTCTATATGAATAGCTTCTTGGGGGGTGTCTCCCAGCAGATCGGAGAAAAAGGAGGTCATAACTTTACTGAGATCCTGAGGGGGGATCATCTCAGGAAGGTTCTTCACCCTTATGTTGCATCTGCGTCCCCTATTTTCGAGGTCGGCTAATTTCATAGTATCATGGATTTCTGCCTTTTGCTCCACGAGCAGATGTTCCATCTCGCCTGTACGTTCATTAGCAGAGCCCAGATTTTCCTCCATCAGAACCACTTGTTGGGTGAGCTGCGAGACTTCCGCCGACACCTTCGCCAGTTCAGTCTGCATCATAATCTTCATGTCGGCCATATAGCGTTCCAAATCGTCTTTAGTTGGCATGCCAGCCAGAAGAGACATGATATCAAGTGTGGAAGGTAAGGAGGTGGTCATAGTGGTAGCGGTAGCTTGAACAGAACCGTCTCCGTGAGGAGGTTCCTCGGGATCTGAGAGCAAGTCTTTAGTGCGTCAGCACAAGATGGCGGGTCAGTAGAAGAGCCGTTATCAGTAGCCTCCACGAAGTAAGATCGGATACTGCTTTTTGTAGAGGAGGAAGATTTTTTCTTCTTCCCTGACATCCGCAGTGAGTAATTGATGTGTAGGAGAAATAAGAAGTTCCTATCACTCCCTTTAATGAAGCTAATACACTCTCAACGGCACGGAGCTAAGCCACTACACATCCGGCACCATGTTGGATCAGGCCACGCCCTCAGCCATGATCATTTTAATGCATGAGAATAACCAGGCATTTGCCAGGGGCCTCCAGTCTCAGGAGTAGGGATGGGTGAAAGTTTTTATCTCGAAATAGAAAATAGGAGTAAAATGACACATCCCGTCTAGTGGGAAATTTCCAGTGAAAAGTGCTATTTTGCTGGGTTTTTCACCTAGCTTATTACATTTAAATCAATCCCACCACCACCAGTGGGTAACACTAGCTTACAGCATCAAGTGACAGCCAGTATTTGTGCCTCTAGTTCTGCAACTTCTGCAGTGTGATTAAAAGTCAGCAGGAGAGCACACACCACCTTGTGCATGCACTTTTGAGAAACAGTCACACAAAGACATAGATGTTTTAAGTAAACGAGAACAGGTGATAGACAGATTGCTTGTACCCCACTATTTAAAAGCTGGTTTTGTGTCTAGTGATAATGGCTCCACCATAACCACTGCTTTTAGAATATGTGATTTGGTACATGTGCCCTGATTTGCCCATGTTCTAAATTAATTTGTGACCAGATTCCTGGCAGTATCCGAAACCCTCAGAGAGATTCTGACTATAGCCCGCAAAATATGTGCCCATTTTAGTCTCTCCTACAGTGCACACAATCCTCTATATTTGATACAAGAGCATTACTATCTGGTCCATCAACTGCTAAAAATGGATGTCCCTACCAGGTGGAATTCCACACTCTACATGATAGATCACTTGTACGGACAAAATATGGTTATTAATGAGTGCACCATGCAAAACTGGAAGGAGCCTTTTTGTCACCTGGCCAGTGGCAACTAATGTGCAATGTATGTGAGCTGCTGAAACCATATGAGGAGGCAATCATGCTAGTGAGTTACATAGGAGCAGGAATTAGTGAAATTCTAACACTGATATATTGCAGAAAAAAATGAGGAGCATGGCTGAGGAATATTACCATAATAACAATACAGACATGCACCAGGTGGTCAAGGATAGTTTAGCACGCTTTGAATATGGTCCTCACATAGTGTCCATTAAAATCAATGAAGAATACATTATTGCCACTTTGCTGGACCCCCCAGTTTAAACACACAAATTGTCATCAGTAGTTATGCCAACAAGGAGACATGGCTTTCAGCAGCATCTCTCTGAGGAATCAGATTATATCAAGGAATATAGAGATATGCATTGTGGAGGATGAGAGGGAGAAATTTGGGTCACAAAAAACTTCTAGACAGCCTATTGAAAAAGAAGACAGCAAAGCATTTAGACCAGTAGTAGTGGGAGCAGCTAATCATCACCCTGAACACAGAGCAATTCATCGGTCTCAGCAGGGGAGGCAAAATCCAACTTTGGTGGTGGTGGTGGCACATCTGTTTGGGAATTGCTTTCTGAGTATGGGTTGGTAACAGACACACAGGAACATCATGTAGATCCTAGGAGTGGTCCCATTACATGTGCATACTTGCAGGATAGTTAAGTTCTAGGCAAAAACAATGACTTCATGGACTACTGGCAAACAAAACAGTGTGTGTGTGTGTGTGTGTGTGTGTGTGGCCCTCATTGATACTTTCTGCAGTGGAAACCCTTGGTTGCCATGCAGCAAGCTTTGAGTCTGAGCGGGTTTTCAGTGCAGCTGGTTTCATTGTGAATAACCACAGAACACTGCTATCAAGCAGCAATGTTGGGAGACTAACATTTATAAAAATGAACTAACATCTCATACCATCTAAGTATCAGGTAGCAGAAACAAACAATGAACCAACATCTAATACCATCTGAGTATCAGGTAGCAGAAACAAATAATGAACCAATATCTAATACCATCTGAGTATCAGGTAGCAGAAACTAACAATGAACCAACATCTAATACCATCTGAGTATCTGGTAGCAGAAACCACACCTGACAGAGAAAGCCAGCCCTCTCCTACTAAGGAGGCCTCATCTTGGACTTCCAGCAGGCCCCTTTTTACAGAATGAAAACAATTTAGTCCTTTGGTCAGAATGCCGGTGTGGAGTGAGGCAGTTCTGGGTGCACAACATGTAAATATGATTTTCCTACCAAAAGGAAGAAAAGAAGAATAACGCTATAATTAAACTTAAGAATCCTAAATGTGAACCTATATTTGGGGGGTCTCCATTCACAGTCTTAAAACTGTGTTGATCTCAGCTCCTTGATTATCAGCCAAAAACACTCCCTCTACTTCATTCACTACTTAATCATGACCCTTTTGTATTTGAAGTTAAATTAACTATATCCAAAATTACAGAACATATATATTTCTGAATTCACTGATACTGATATAGTAAGACTGGGGGTGATGCACTAAGATGTGATAAAGATGAAATAAATTATACAGGGTGATGAAAAACTCTCAATTCCCATAAGTAATTCTATGCTTCCTATAAACTAATATCTCTTAAGCTGTAGCGATGTCTGTGTATTTGCAACATAGAATAACAGGAATTGAAGTTTGTCACACCAGAGAAGTGATCACCTCTTTGTTACTTTATTTCACCTTAGTACTTAACCTTCCTGTAGTAGTTTTATTGCAAACCAACTGCACTATAGGTGACAAAGAAACATTTCCAATCATTTAAAATGAATTGGGCTTTTACTCTTTTATGTTAGATTGATCTCAAACACATTTTAAAGCAATGTTTTGGTGACCTATTCCCCACATTAAAAATAAAAATTGATGATGGTGGTTTTGTAAGCACATTTTGTTATTCTATTAACTGTGCTATCAAAATGTTCACCCTTTGGACAAAATAAAATGTAGTTGAATTTGGTATTCTAATAAATGTTGTAGCTTCACATTAAGAAACTCACTTTTCAGGCAATCAAATTGTTGTAGCTTCACATTAAGGAACTCACTTTTTGGGCAATAAAATTTGCACCATTAAAAGTGCTGAGTCCCTAACATGCATGGAAAGTCACCAGTGTGTATTAGAATAGTGGTTTTCAACACACGCATTGTTGAATAGTGATCCCTACACTAGTCACATGTGGATGTATTGATATGGGGCCCTAAGCAGCATGTTAATACATACAAGGAACTAAATATTTTAATAAAAACAAAAGAATATTAACCCTATGAGTGCCAGTGGTATAAAGTTATTAGGGGGTGCCACAGGGTTCAGTCCTGGGTCCAATGCTTTTTAATTTATTAATGATCTAGAGGTGGGAATTAAAGTAGAGTCTCAATCTTTGCTGAAGACACTAAGCCATGCAGGAAAATACATATAGCGCTGGATGTTTTTTCTCTGCAGAAGGATTTAGATAAACTGAGTGAATTGGAAGAAAAGTGGCGGATGACTTTTAATGTAGATAAATATAAGGTTATGCATTTGAGCTGTAGAAACAAGCATGCTACATATACTCTAAATGGGAACCGACTTGGGGAATCCTCATTAGAGAAAGATTTAAGAGTACTGATAGACGATAGACTACTCAGCAGTGTATCGTCCCTCAGTAGCTGTAAGACCAAATAGGGTACTATCCTGCATAAAAAGAGATGTAGATGTAAGAGTTGCTAATATTATTCTACCTCTATATAAATCCTTGGTTAGGCCTCATCTGGAATATGAAGTACAATTTTGGGCACCAGTTCTTAAAAATAGACATTTTTGAACTGGAAAAATGCAGAGATGTGCAACAATATTGATAAAGGGATTAAAGGATCTAAGTAATAGAGTCGAGCAAAACTGGGTTTGTTTGCATTAAAGAAGAGACATCTAAGGGGTGATATGATTCTCATTTACAAATACATTCAAGGTCAATGCAAAGAACTATCCAATTAATTATTTACACAAAGAGCTGAGCTAAGAGCGAGAGGTCATCCATTATTTTGTTTGGCTAAAACAATGGCAGGGATTTTTTACTGTAAGAGTGGTAAAGCTATGGAATTCTTTGCTACGGGATGTTGTACTTGCAGATACTGTAACTGCTTTAAAAAAGGAATGGATGCCTATCCAGCACAAAACAATTATGACAGATCTCTTCAATGCATCCTGGAGTCAGGATGGAATTTTTTACCCATTGGGGCTAAATGGCTTCAGGGTTTGTTTTTTTTTGATCCTCTGGATCAACAGGAGTGTTTTGTCATGGGCTGATCTTGATGAAGGCATGTATTTTTTCAGTCTCGCCAACTATGTTACTAGGTATGTATGCAATGCATTGCAGTTATGTTTATATTTCTGTGCTGACCTTGATACCTGAGTGGAGACAGGTTGGTGATCTCAACTGGTGTGTTAGGTTGGGGGTAAGACTCTGACAAATGAAAATTGCTTGTATAATTACTACTAATACAATTTGGAGTGATTGTTAAACATACCACACTTCTTTTTTGTTTTTACTATATGTAATTAATACAATTGTTGGTCATCACTTAATCCTGAATATTATTCCATAGTAACCTCTCTAGTATATTACTCACTATGGAATTCAAATTTTCAGATCTATTAATGTATAAGTTGAGATCTAGTTCTCCTTTTGAATACAGGTAGAGCATCTGCTTTCCTCCAGTCATAATGACCCATATGGGAATACTGAAGTTCTAGTCTATGACATCACCTATTGATGAAAATTGCAGTTTAATTTAAAAACAAAGAAACAAGTTTGATCTGTAACAGTGTTTGAATGAAATACCTTCCAGTAGTAGGTGCACCTTTGAATTATTCAGCAGTAAATAAGTTAAAATATCTATTTTTTTAATTAAAAGTTTACTGCTCTTTTAGCATTACAAATGTTAATTTCTGATAAATTTCTTAATGAACTCTAACAATAATTTTAAAATATCAGTTTTACTGATTTTGCCATGACCAATAAGGCATGTCCTGGTACACCAGGGGGGTTATGCACTAAGGCATGATAAAGAGGTGATAAAGTGGAGATGACTTCTCCATTGATATCACTTCTCCAGTTCCTATGTTATTCTATGGAGCCTATTCACTAAGCTCTCCAAGACTGAAGAAATTGGAGTACATTTACTGCATAGAATAACATACAAATTGGAGTGTTATAACTGGAGAAGTTTTCTCCACTTTATCACCTCTTTATCACACATTAGTGGATGTCCCCCCAGGGGTTATAACTTTATTGCCCAAACCTATACTAAAATGTTTGTTATATGTAGATTTTACTGGAGTAGTATGGATCTCCAGATAAGGTTGTGAGACCCCAAATTTGAACTCTGTATATCCCATACAATAAAGCAAATATTAAAGATTAAATAACACAATCCATGAACCATGAGTAGTGTACTGAAAAGCATCCTCAAGCCCTAACATATAGTGAACACCTACACTCTAACCTAACAGAATGAGATCTGGTGACATTTTTAATGTCAATTTTGATGACATTGTTAATGTTCCACTTGACATTCGCCATGCCAGCAGTGCCATTACAAAAGGCTACTATGTAGTATATAGTATGTGTTTTTTTACAGAGTCTTGATGTCTCTTTTTGATGCATTAGATAATTATATGAACTTAATTATCTTAAGTGTGTGTGTATGTGCCCATTTTTTTAAATAATTTTCTATATCGCTTTTGAGGTCCTCTTTTACTGCCCATAAGCAAGCAGACTTGGTGTGTTGTTACAGGGACTTTGAAATTGAAATGTTTTTTGTGTAATCATGTAAGAAACCTACATTTTTGTGTGCCTATGTTTCATAAAAACATAGAATTTGACGGCAGATAATAACCATTCCACCCATCTAGTCTGTCTATTTTCCTACTGTTAAAATTTCAAACCTTAATTGGTGCTTGGTCTTGTCCTATATTCAGGACAGCCTTATGTCTATCCCATGCATGCTCAAATTCTGTCACTGTCATTGACTTCTACCACTTCTGCTGACAGGCTATTCCACTTATCTACTAACCTCTCTGTAAAGTTAAACTTTCTTACATTACATGTAAACCTGTGTCCCTCTTGTTTTAGACTATGGCCTCTTGTCCTAACATTTTTACTCCTTTGAAATGTACTTCCATCCTACACTTTGATGAATACCTTCATGTATTTGAATGTTTCAATCATATCCCCTCTCTCTCTCTCTTCTGTCCCCCAAGCTATATATGTTCATATCCTGTAGTCTATCCTGACATTTCTTTTACTGTAAACCAGTCACAATTTTTGTAGCCCTTCTCTGAATTTTCTCTAGAGTAAATATATACTTCTGGAGATGGGTTCTCTAGTACTGTACACAATAGTCTAGGCGAGGTCTAACCAGAGATCTGCAGAGTGGCATGACCACTTCCCTTTTTCTGCTACTAATGCCCCTAGCTATACAAACCAGTGCCATGCTGGCATTCCCCACCGCTTTGTTACATTGTCTGCCTACCTTTAAGTCATTAGAATTAATTACTCCCAAATCACTTTCCTCTTTTGTTTCTGACACCACAGTAATCTTAATACTATATTTTTCTGTATCAAGTGCATTAATTTATATTTATCAACATTAAACTGCAGCTGTCACACTCTTGTCCATTCTTCTAATTTACCTAAATCATTTGTCATTTGCCTTATTCTCCCAGGAAGGGCTACCCTATTGCAGATCTTGTATCTTCTGCAAAAAAGGTATATCTTACCTTGAAGACCTTTTGCAATATCACTAATTATTTATGCCAAAATTGCATAACATTTGAATTTATGGGAGGGCATATAAAGTAAAGTGGTGGCAGAACAATGTTAGCATTAGAGATGGGTGAAAATTTCCGCATCAAACTGAAATCGATGAAAAATGGCACTTTCCACTTGGCGAATAATTTCCCGCGAAAAGTGCAGATTTTCCGCTTTTTTCTACTTTTTCGCCTAGCTCATGACATTGAAATCAATGGGAATATAGAAGTTACACATATCACATAGCAAATATTATTTAATTTCCCAAAGGCATAGTATAAAAGGGGCATGCGGGTGCCTGTGTTGGTGGGGTGTGGGGAAAGAATCAGTTGAACAGGGGATAATTTTTTCAGGGTGTTGTTTACTGGGATTGGGGGCACTTAATAAAAAAGAAATCATAAATAAAATAAAATAAAAACCATAAAGCATGGTATAAAGGGGTCTGAGGAGGGTGCCTGTGTTGGTGAATGACTGAATCATTTGAACAGGGAATTTGTTTTGGGGGGTTTCTTGATTGCTATTGGGAGGACAGTTAATAAAAAAAAATAAATCAATAAAATAAAACATTTGTATGTAAAGTGATAGAGACAGGAACCCCCTGACATAAGCTGCCACTGGGGTGGACTGATACTTGACTTGATAGAGTATTTTGTAGAGGTTGATTTGTTTGATTTGTTGCTAGAGGCCTTTGTTGGACTTAGACTTATTAGAGGCCCAAGCCCTGAAGAAACATTGATTTGTAGGACTTAAGCTTGTTTGGCACAAGCTCTAAGGAAACATTGATTTGTAGGACTTAGGCTTGTTAGAAATAAACCCCAAAAAATTGTTCATTTTTTTGTAGGACTAGCTTTTTTTTTTTTTTCCAAAACACAAGCCCTGAGAAAAAAATAAAAATGCCCTACTGGCCTAATGCCAGCAGGTCATGTTGGCCAGTGGCCACTGCCAAATGTCCTCCTGAGTACTGAGTTGCAGCTGCTGTTCGTACTGCTGCTGCTGAGTTGTTTGAGCAGCAGGATGATTAGGCAGCTGAAAGGGAATGGGATCAACAATAGCAGTAACATGGAAAAATTATGATGAAGGTTCCACTTGCCACGACTGGCTCCAGTGATGCACCTGAAGGAGTAGCAGCACAATAAGTAGCCCCCAGTCTATGTGGAGAAAATAAGAAGTTGGCTGTTAAATCTTCTCCACCTGCCCCTCCTCCAAAATCATGGGTGTGTTGTTGTTATTAGAATATTTTTTTCCCATGAGAGCAGGAACTGTGGCTCTCATCAGCAACTGCAAAGTGCACAGTATGCATTATAAATAACATCTGGGGGCACAACTCTATCCAAACACCATGACATCAGAACCCAAGTACTGGCGCTGTCACTATACCCCTTGTCCAGACCCCACTAAGGACACAAGACAACTTGCTGACAGCTTAATAGTAATGATGAACCCTCCCTGCCAGCATCTCAGCATATTCTGCAGGATGGAATCTCTTCATATGCCGCTTGATGACCTGGTATCGATTCTCCTCCACCACACTGGCATGTGTGGTCAGTGCACCACACAGTGTGCAATAGGTAGAGACAAACTGCCATATCCTAGCATCAACAGAGTGGCTATTATTTGGCAGGGGAGGTAACAATGAAGGAGAAGGACTAGCAGGAGATGTACTTATTACCCTACAGGAAGAAGGTGATGTTGATGGCGAGCTAATTGTTTCGCTCGTCATGGAACTTCCAGTGTCTGTCTGGGTTTCTTTATTCTTCCTCCTCTTTGATCTCCACTTCGCCTCTTGGTGCCTTTCTAGAGAGTCAGGTGGTACAGTAACAGCAGTGCTAGATTTCTGTAATGGGTGTTTGGTTTTAACGTGTTTGACATAAATGTCATGGTGTCTGTGTTTCATGTGTGTTATCAGGGAGGTTGTGCCAAGATGTGTTCCCTCCTTTCCCCTTTTTACTAACTTGTCACAAATTTTGCACTGTACCATTGTTGATGATGACTGCACTGTGGCTTCCGGAAGTGAATAATAGTCCCACGCCCATGACTACTGGGGGGAGGGATAGGGAACAGATGGAGAAGAATGGCCTCTTTCTTCTTCTTCTCCACATTCCCCTTCACTTTTTACGGCAGCGTATAATGTTGCTGCTACTGCATCCGATTTAACACTGCAATTAGGGCCAGAAGTATTGCTGGCGCTGGCAAGTAGAACCCGTCCTAGTCCTAGTCCCATCCTAGCAGCGCTTAAACACTGGTTGCAGAAGGTTCAGCACTGGCAGCAGGCATCTCACTGGTTTCAACAGGGGCAGCAACAGTGTCAGCAGAGGTAGCACATCTAGCAGCAGGCACAGGCAGCTGACCTGTCCTGCTCTCACTAGTACTACCTTTTTCTCCCTCCCTTACCATTTCCTTTTCTACCTCCCTTCCCTTTTCTACCTCCCTTCCCATTAAATTCCCCAAGATCCCTTGGTGTAAATTATGAGGACTGGACAGCATTATTCAGTAGTGGTCCCTTCCTCCTCCTCCTCAGCCTCAGTGGACACATAAGGGGCCTTCCAGCTCCTCCATTGATTATTTTTCACCCTGCTCATAGTGATAGCAGTCACTATGAGCCTTTCCTTCCTTAATTTTTGCTAAATATCACAGCAAAACAGCACAGCAAGTCTATCTCGCTCTGTAGCTGATTCTATTGTGTCTGCCTTCAGCGAAAATATCATGTTTTTATAGTGGAAGTGTGAAACAACGTAAATCAATGGGAGGAAACTTTCTAGCCATTGAACAAATGGCAAAAGATTTTGGCCAGTGGGTGAAAGATACAAAAATTTTAACCGCAAGTTTTAAAGCGGATTTTCCAGCGAAAAAGCAGATAACATGGTTTTCGTGAAATTTCTCGCAGAACACGGCGATACTTTTGCCCATCCCTAGTTAGCATATAAATTAGTACAATCACAAATTGCAATTTATAACCACATTTAGAAAATCGTCATCAAAGTTGCTAAAAGTCTGAGCAAAAAAAAAAATATATACAAATTTTATAAAAATTGTGCAAATTGTGCCATGAATTGTATAAATTTTCACCCAAATTATACACCACTGCACCATTGTCAGACATTTGGAGCAATACAACTTCTGCATTCAAATGACACATTCAGTCATTCAACTTTATACAATCACACTGTAATTTGTAGGCCTTTTTTATATATCTCCCCAATGTGCTTTAAGTAAATTTGTTATTAATGTCTTAAAAGATTAATATTGGATAAATAAATACAGTAATTTTACACAACATAGTTTATCTTTGTTCACAACATTTGCCCTTGAACAAGTCTAGGGACAAGGACACTTTAAGTTTAGTGCAAAGGTTCACATCTATTAAAATATGTTTGTGCAGTGTTAGACATATTCCTTAGAGGGTAACTAATCAGTAAACTGGAGAGCTATACAATTCTCAAGTACCATCTTTGAACTGAAAAAGACACATACTAATGAAGTCCCTTGTGGGATATTTGGAGATGCACCAGTATATATACTGCTGCTTCTGAATTTCAACACCTAATGTATATTCAGAATTGTAAGTTTCAGTAGACTGGAAACATATGATATTTGGTGCACACCGAGAGATTAAGATAGCAGCAGATTTCCAAAACAAACTTCTGCTAACTATACACAGAAATCTGTCTATCCAATTAAGTCACAAACCATTAATAGAAATCTTTTACTTTGCAAGAGACGATCAATAAACAAGAGATGTTTAACAGGCAATGCCAAGTTAAAATAGACATCAGTGAATGCATAATTTGTAAAGTCACATTAATGAACAACAAAAAGAGGTCTTGAGAGGGGATGTCAAAATGAAAAATTGAATAAGTGCATTTAGACTTGAATCCAGTGGGTACTATGGCATTTATGTGCATTAATAAATGTTTTATTTATTTTATAAGGTAAATTTACAATATAAAAAAATAAACATCATTTTGTCATGCTTCAGATTACTATTGTACAGAAGGCAGGGCCATTTCTAGGGTTTGTGGGGCCAGGTGTGAAATTTGCAGGGCTGTTTTTAAGCACAAAAAACAGCACTATATTTAGCAACTACTTTGATGTTATATATAACACACACACTCACACAAACACTTTCCCAAACTATTACAAAGAAGGGTAATTACTGTTATGGGAGACAAGCAGGGTAATACACCATTACAGGAGACCAGCAGGCTATACACCATGACAGGAGACCAGCAGGGCAATTATCATTTTAGGAGATCAGCAGGACAAATGCCATTATACATGAGTCTAGCAGGGTAATGATACACATTTGGGAGATAAGCATGGCAATACACCATTACATGATACAATTAGCCCATTTATCCACAGTCTTTTTCTCCTTTTCCCCAGTCTCATTCAGTCTTTTCCCTCTCTTTCATCCATTTTTTGTACCCCCCAACATTTCCTCCTCTCCCACCTCCCTCCTCCAGTTCCTCTTCTGCCCATCTTAGTATTTCTGATCCCCATCCCTGTTCTACTGTGTATTGGTAGTTACAGATTAACACATATACTATTTGATGTGCCAGACTTGTTCCATTGGTAATCTTAGAAGCAATTATTCCGTATGACACCCCACTGTCCAATAGTAATAAAGTCACATATATACTAACACCCCAGACTTGTTCTGTTGTCCACTAGTAATCACGTATGCCTCTCCTCCATTCTTTCCCCCCAGTCTATCCCCCACTCTCTCCTTCCCTCCAATCTCCCCACCATTATCTTCTACTGAAGTCTGTTTCCACTTCTTTCTCCTACCCCAGTGCGTTTCCCCCTCTATCTCTCTCCTAGTCTATTTTACCTTCTTTCTCTGCACTCAAGTGTGTTCCAACTTCCCACCCTTTCTCTCACCTAGTTTGTTTGACCTCTTTCTGTATCCCCTCTATCTTCCTCAGGCTTTTTTCCCTCTTTCCAAGTCTGTTTCCCCCTCTCCCCCCCAGTCTTTTTCCACCTTTTTTCTCTCCCCAAGTCTGTTTTCCCCTTTTTCTCTGCCCCCAAGTCTGTTCCTCCTTTTTCTCTGCCCCCAAGTCTGTTGCCCCTTTTCTCCTCCAGTTTGTTTCACCCCTCTTTCTCTCCCACCATCCTGTGTCACCTCTTACTCTAGCCCCCTCTCTCCACAAGGCTTTTTCCCTCTTCCCAGTTTCACTTCTCTCTCCCTCCTCTAACCATTTCCCTGTCTTTGTTTTTTTTCTATTCTTTTCCCTCCTAATCCGCCCTTTCCTGAGACCCTCTCCTTCCTACCATTGCTGGCACAGAAGTCAGCATCATCCCTGGTTCTTCAGTGGCATGAAAAAGAAGAGCTCCTTCATGGTCCTTTCTCTGTCCAGTAATAGAGTAACTGAGATTTGACTCCATATTCCATTGATTTGCATTATCAGAAAGTGGGAAAGCTGGAGAAATCACAGAACTCAGCTGGATGATGCAGATATCTGTGTAGTCTTCTCATTGGCAGGCTGTTAAATTGTGGGGCTGGTATAATTGTGGGGCCAGTGCACTGCACCCTTGGCACCTACCTAAAACTGGCCCTGACAGAATGCTGTGGACTTTTCCAAATGGAAGTAATTTGTTATTATGTACCCTATTCCTTTCACAGATCATAGCCATGCAAAATATACCTCCCACCTTTGTTTGCAAATAAAGGTATTGCCTGGATACTGGGGATGGGCAAACCTGCAAATTACCACTTTTCTGACATTTGTTAACAACAATATTTTTCCCTAAAATGTTGCCATTTTCCACAGGCTGGGAGGTGCAGTATGTTTGGTTAAATGGCTACTAGCGGCAAAGGACTGGGGGATCAGTATTTGTTGTTCTACAGCTAGCAGTGCAGGGAAAAATGGCTGGGAGGTCGTTATGTATGGTTCTAGCCTACTTATGGGACAAGGCATGAGGGCAGTATATGTGGCTCTTTGGCTACCAGTACGTGATAAGGTTGGGGGTACATTTAGCAGCTTTCTCTCTCTGACACTCCCTTTTATACAGCAGGAATACATGGGGGAACTCTACATGCAGGAGGGAGTCACATTATTAACAAAACTGAGTAATAATAAACAACCTAATAAAAAAATTAAAGAAAGAGGCTATAACCTGTGTTTTTATATTCCCCACTACTGCTTATAATGGTTTGGTAATGATACATTTCATAAAGCGGTATCATCTGTTGCATTCCATTTACATCATTACCTCCTCTGTACCTTTAACTGATCAATGGCTACCACTTACACTTTTACTTCGACTTTGACATTTAGCACTTTTTTAGGCAGTAGTTTAAGGCTACACCGGTTTTGTTTTACTGTGGTTCTGCAATACAAAACCGATAAAACATGTGTGCAAAATACACATTGCTTGTTTTTACTGTAACTCTGGTTTTGGCGCTGGTAATAGTATTGAGCCCGCAATGTCATCTCTGCTTTATCACCTCTTTATCACAGCTTAGTGCATCTCTCCCCAGGTTTCCCTGAAGATATACAAGGGGATCCATGGAACTAATGTAGGTATCGCCTGGCAGATGGACAAGTATAGATTGGTAGTGTATGTGTGGAGAATAGATTTATTTTGTAATGATCTCTTTAACTCTTTCCACAAAAAAAGTTATAATAATAAAAATAATAACATATAATAATTAAAAATAATCAGATACAATTACCTGGCAATTGATAACTATTTCACATTAGTATAGTAATTTGATCTTAAAGTAGAAATGTCACCTTAAAAAAAAAAGAAAAAGTAAAGCAATTATAAAACAGCCTGGAAAATTACCTGTTGTGTTTGATGTGTTTTATTTATTACAATTGTTTTCAAACTGTTTTGCATTTTTCCTTTTTGTGCTGTGAAGTTCCTTGTTGGCACAGCGGGCACAAGTGCATTCACCTAGTTCAAGTAGATGATCTTTGTGTGGTCCTCTCCCTTTCATCTCCAAACCAAGTTTAACTTTGACCCTTTGCATTCCATTTATGTGTGCAATGCATAGCAAAAAAATTTTTCATTTTTTAAGCTAAAAGGGTTAAATCAATTTAGCACTTGATTCAGAGGTAGATGATTTCTCCAACCTATCCTCTTCCTGTGTCTTCATGAGGCTCTGCTGCTGATCTATCAAGCAGAGGGGGGCCCAAGCCTCCTCTCCCCAAGGGCAAAATCGAACACACAAATACACACATACACAAAAAATAGTGTTTCACTCTTTTATTGCCAGAGTGTGCAAAACAATTTCCCTATTTCACATAGAAATTGCAACACATGTTAAACAAAATACTTGCAAAACTGTGTTTTATTCAGGGAAACTAAAATTTTTATCAATATTGTATTATAATCTCCTGCCATATGAAAGTATAATATAGAAGAAAAACTATAGTGAACTGCTGCTACCTCCTGGGAGAGAGTGGTCAATGTGACTGCTGATTTAACCACCATCTGCTAAACGGGCTACCACAGCTTTTTGCATAAAAAAACATTTATCTGTCATTATGTGAGTGATGAAAGGGTTAATAAAAAAAGGATGGAAAATCAATAAAACAACTATGTATGGGATATTTTTGGCACTATACTGTTGTCATTAACATAAATACAAGTCAGATATGCCAAGTGTTACATTCTTTGAGTGCTAAGTGTGCAAATCCCTCTTGCACCCAGAGCAATTGAGTCAGATAGTTTAATTCATGTTACCGCTTTGAGTGTCAAAGTAGTGTGGGAAAAAAGTTGTTAATCTCTTTGGCAATCAAGGTGTTAAATACGCTGAGGTTCTTAGCAGAGACACCTTGATAATGAGTGGGAGAGAGTGTGTTTCTCAGACAAAGAAGGCAGGTATCTCATATAGCAGCTTACTTACTCACATATAAACATTTATCTTTTAACTTTATATAAAGTTGCATGGAGTATAGGTAGACATGTAGGCTTGTACAGTGTTTAACATTTCCTGAGTTTTTTTCAGGTAACAGTTCTATTTTAAGTTAGTAGCAGAGATGGGTCAATCAGCAGCATATATTGCTGGTTCCACCATCATCACATTCCCTGTTCTGGATACCAGAGCCCACAAGCACATAGTGCTGATGGCATCAGCACTACCACCATATCCACATCTACCAGCAGCATCAGATATTATTGCACTTGTCACCACCGCAGCAAATAGTTCTGCCACCATGCCCCCAGGAGGACCCTATGGTGAATTTCTGAAAGGGGAAACATGTTTTTTCCCTAGATGACTGTATGCAGAATCAGTAGTAGCATACCTTTGCTGTCTGTCACTCTCATCACCACAACCGACGAGAGAAGGAAGGATCTGGTGGTGGTGCTGGTGCTGAAGGTCTTGGTGGTACCAGTGGTAACATGAAGAGATTTTTTTCAGACTTATGAAATCCAGAAGTGGGTGAGAGAAATGGTGAGTGGGTCTGACCATCACTGACATAAGGTTGTTTGAATCTGACACATTTGAAAATCCCAGTGTTTCTGCTGCATTATTGTCAGACTTCTAAACTGTCAACATCATGAAATGACAGAGCAGGATAAGGTTGGTGTGTCCAACATGTTGTGTACTAGTGGGAGTGGGGTCAAAATTCCTACCACAGATTGTGATGGTTGTTGTGGAATAGCCAGCATTGATACGGGACAAGTAGATGTTCTACTTCCTACTGCTAGTGCTGATAATGAGGCAGCAGCACCACAAGGAGGATAAGGTTTTCAGTTAACAATATATTATTTTACCTCCCTCCCACTGAAATCATGGGTGTAGGAATACTTTAGGGTAGGGACTGTACAATCATCCTCAACTGTAATGTGCACACTGTGAAAATGTTGTGAAGAGAGGGATGAATGGCTCACATCTTGTTACCTCTGTTGCCCTAATAAAGCACATTGTCCTAAGAATGAAGTTTTGTCTGAGTCTCAAGGAACTTGAGATCAACACTGGTGAGAGAAGCAAGAGATTTCTGCCAGTTATGTGTATAGGTCCAAGAAAGACTTGACTTGCTCATCACCTCCTCCAAGCAGCAGTGAGATGTCTGGAATAGAGAAGCAGCACGTAGGGACTAGTGGGGGTAGTGATGATGATGCTGGAGAGGCTGGGTTGGAAGAGACATTGATGTAGTTTTTAGCAGAAACTGAGAAGGAATGGGAGACAGGGATGAAGATGGGCATCACCACTACCACCACCACTAGCAGTGACCTTTTGGAATTTGCAGCTGCTCTAATGCCTTCTGATGCTGTGATGCAAGGGCAGCAGGATGATGAGGAGCAGGCTAGTGTGCCACAGACCCCTGTGGACACAGTGGGAATGGGGTCAACAAGTGATGCAGGACTAGGATAGGTTCTACTTGCCAGCACCAGCAGTACTCCTGGTCCTAGTTGCTGAATCTGAGGTAGTAGCAGCAACAGCAGCAACATTATCCGTTGCAACAGAAAGTGAAGGGGACTATGGAGGACAAGAAGATAGAGGACATTCTTCTCAACCTATTTCCCCTTTCCCTCCCCCCTTACGTCATGTGTGTGGGACTATTTTTCTGTTGGGGCAGGCACAGTGAAGTCATCAACAATGGCACTGTGCACAATTTGTGACAAGGAAGTGAGAAGAGGAAAGGAGGGAACACACCAATGGCACAAGCACCCTGGTGCCACACATGAAACACAGACAACATGTGAAAGGATATATCCATTTGTTGGTTCAGGCTGGTAGGCCCTGGGTAATGTGACATGAAGGGGTTAATGCTTTAGCTTGGCTAATAAACTTAAAATACAGAAAAATAACATAAATTCATGATAGAATGATTGCTACATTTGCTATTTCAATATAACCGCCAGTAAATGTTGTTTTAACAGGATGTTACTGTCTCAGACATGGATGTACACATCAGGGACATTTAGACAGGTGGTTAGACAAAGGTTGGGTTCCTCATTTCTGTGGTAAATTGTTCCTTTTGTGGACCACATGCTTGGGACAGGTGGCCAAGTAGCTAGAAGGTCAAGGCTTACTGGAAATTGGTCATTTGGACTTGACCCATGCTCCAGTCATAGAGTGCCCCCTAGGGGATTTATGATTCTATTACTAATAATGATATGCATAGGTTGTAAGTTACGATATGTAATGATATGCACATGTTGTAATTGCAAGTTGTGACCCATGTCCTGGAGGTGTGATATTCCGGGAGATGTGACCCACCCATATATCTATCCCAATAAAAGCTTGTGCACGACTGCAATAAAGTTGGAATGAGATTTTAGCACCTACACTTGTTGTGCGTCTATTATTTCAGTCCCCAGGCGCCTAAGACTGGGAGATCTGCTGGAACTGGAGTACTGTCTAGGGGTCCCCCGGGGGTAATAGGTGAAGCATTTTGGTGTGACCAGGAGAGGAGACGGAGATTATTTCTTTCACCATGACATTTATGTCAAATATGTTAAAGCCAAACACCCACCACAGAAATCAGGCATCGCTGTTGCTGTATCCCCTGACTCTCCAGAAAGGCAACAAGAGGTGAGGTGGAGATCAAAGAGGAGGAGGAATAGAGCAACCCAGGCAGAGACTGTATGTTCCATGACGAGTGAAACAACTAGCTCGCCATCACCTTCTAGGGTAACTACATCTTCTGCCAATCCACATTGTTCAACGTTACCTCCCCCGCCAAATGATAGCTACTCTGTTGATGTTAGGATGTGGCAGTTCATCTCTACCCATTGCACACTGTGTGGTGCACTGACCACACATGCCAGTGTGGTGGAGGAGAATCGCAAGCAGTGCATCAAGCAACATCTGAGGAGATTCCATCCCACAGAAAATACCAAGATGCTAGCAGGGAGGGTTAATTATTACTATTAAACTGTCAGCAAGTTGTCATGTGCCTTAGCGGGGTCTGGACAAGGAGTATAGTGACAGCGGCAGTACTTGCTTTCTGGTGTCATGGTGTTTGGATACAGTTGTGCACCCAGATGTTATCTACCACACATAAACACTGTGCACATTGCTGTTGCTGATGAGAGCCATAGTTCCTGCTTTCAAGGGAAAAAATATATTCTAATAACAGCACTCCCATGATTTTGGAGGAGGGGCAGGTGAAGAAGATTTAATGGCCAACTACACTTTCTCCACATATACTGGTGGTACTTATTGTGCTGTTACTGACTCAGGCACTTCACTGTAGCCAGTCGTGGCAAGTGAAACCTTCATAATCCATCGTCCATGTTACTGCTGTTGTTGATCCTATTCCCTTTCAGCTGCCTAATCATCCTGCTGCTTAAACAACTCAGCAGCAGCAGTAAGAACAGCACTTGCAAATGCCACAATTATGGACTCAGGAGGACATTTGACAATGGCAAGTGGCCACTGGCCAATATGACCTGCTGGCACTAGGTCAGTAGGGCATTTTTATTTTTTTCTCATGCCTTGTGCTTTGAAAAAATATAAATAATTAAAAAATAAATACAATTTAAAAAAAACATAGTCCTACAAAGAAATAAAGCATTTTTTGGGTGGTTATTTCTAACAAGCCTAAGTCCTACAAATCAATGTTTCCTTAGGGCTTGTGCCAAACAGGCTTAAGTCCTACAAATCAATGTTTCTTCAGGATTGGGTCTCTAATAAGTCTAAGTCCTATAAAGGCCTCTAACAACAAATCTAATAAATCATCCTCTAAAAAATGCTCTATCAAGTTAATTATCGGTCCACCCCAGTGGCAGCTTATGTCAGGGGGTACCTGTCTCTATCACTGTAAATACATATGTCTTTTTTTTTATTAACTTCCCCCCCAATACCAGTCAAGAAACCCCCCCAATACAAATTCCCTGTTAAACTGATTAATTCCCCAGACTTCACCCACCGAAACAGGCACCCTCCTCAGACCCCTTTTATACCATGTCTTATGGGTTGTTTTTTAATTTTATTTATGATTTATTTATTAACTGCCCCCCAATCATTCCCTGTTCAACTGTTCTTTCTCCACACCTTGCCAACACAGGCACCCTCATGCCCCTTTTATATTATGACTTTGGTAAATTAAATAATATTTGTTATGTGTTGTGTGTAGCTTCAATGTTCCCCTTGATTTCAATGGAATGAGCTAGATGAAAAAAGTGGGAAAAAGCGAAAAATCTGTACTTTCTGCGGGAAATTTTTCACCAAGCGTAAAGTATTTTTCGCCGATTTTAGTTTGAGGCAGAAATTTTTGGCCATCCCTAGTTATTTGTACTTTATGTGCTAGTTGTTGTAAAGCTTTCCACTCATCTTTTGTAAATTAATCTGCCTTTTAACTTAAATTTTTACTAAGCTTAATTAGATCTTGTTCTACCAAATTTTGGAAGACATCTAGGGGTAGATTTAAAGGCATCCGTTAGCAAACAAAGTACTATCGGGGGTGTTAAGTTGTATTTAGCAATTTAAAGATCCATCTAGAGAACAGCTAATGGCAGCTTGATAATCCTTACGGCCGATACACTTACGTGCATTGAGACGTATGAACAAGAATCCCCAGAGCCATTTAAAGGCTTGCGGCACTGTTAACGGTTGAAAAAAAAGATACACTTAACAGACAAAAGTTAAGACCCAGCTTTCTTAGCTGTTAGACACTTAACGGGCAAAAAAAACCCAGCCGTTACATAGGAACACAGATGAAATGCTTACTGCACAAGCATGTAAATGGCAAAATGAACCTGTGCAATGCCAAAAGAACACAAAAACATGGACAGACACAAATCACCCTCACACATAACAACAAGCAACAGCACAGGGACAAGGAGCCCCAAAAAAACACCAACACAACATGGCACGGAACAATGCGGGTTATCACACAACACGGACACCTGTCAATACAAAACAAGCTCACCTGTGCAACATCACCACATGATCCAGACGCAACCTGCACCTCACAACTTCACACCCGCAACTAACAGAGACACAGCAATCAGAACACACCTCATTTTAAAACACAGACACACCTGCAAACACCTTCCCATTGGTCAACACTCACCTCATCACCACACCTACACAACGCCCTACCAGGTACTTAAAGGGACAGCTCACCACACTCACTTGTGGCTCCCCACCTGGAGGACTTCACCTGCCTGCAGATGCACAGCTGCAGTAACAGGATTCTCCCCAGCAACAGGGTGCTTCCCAGCTGCCACAGGGACCCCTGCAGCAGCGGAGGATGGATAGACGACCACCAAGGACCAGGGTATACTACCCAAGGGTCACCATCTTTGGAATGACCAATGATGAGGTGATTGATCGCTACAGGTTGAGGCCACACGGAGTCATTGCCTTGTATGAGGTCACCAAGGATCAGGTGGATCCCATCTACATCCACAATCATGCCTTATCTGGCCTGCAAAAATTATTGTGTGCCATATGCCACAGGCCACGTTCTCCAGTGCTGGCCCAGGTCTTGAAGGCCTCAAAAGCAAGGCCAGTACCTACATACATCTCCCCACCACTGACATGGACTGGATACATCTCAAGCAGGGCTTTTACTCAAGGGGAGGCATGCCCAGGGTCATGTGTGCTATATATTGCACCCATGTCCGTATCAAAGCCCCAGCATGTGACGCACAGCTATTCATCAACAGGAAGAACTTCCACTCTTTGAACATGCAGATGGTGTGTGACAGCAACATGAGGATTATGATTGCCTGTGCAAAATATCCTGGCAGCTCTCATGATTTGTACATTCTCCAAAACTCCTCAGAATACAGAGACTTTGAGAATGGAACTTATACAGGGGGATGGCTTCTGGGTGTGTTCACAATACTACATCACACCACATCCATAAGTGTATACACAACACTGCTCAGCATGCTCCTGACCCACAGCTACTATGTCCACCACACAAAACATCATTCACACAACATGTGTTCCCTGCCTCACCATGTCACTCACATTACACAGGGGATGCTGGCTATGGATGCAAATCCTTGCTATTGACCCCGGTCACCAATCCCCAAACAGATGCCCAGGAAAGATACAAACAGGCTCATGGCAGAACTCAGAATGCCCTTGAGAGGACTTTTGGCCTCCTGAAGTCTTGATTCCGATGTCTGGACCACTCGGGGGGAGCACTGCAGTATGCCCCAGGAAAAGTGTGTGACATTATAATGGCGTGTAGAATACTGCACAACATCGCAGTGGACACCAGGCTGGTGGATGATATCAAGGCCCCCCCCATACCTGAAGTGCCAATGGACATTGGCCATGTTGAAGAGACTCTGAGAGGGGCGCAAATCAGAGACAGGCTCATCACGGCCCACTTTAGCTGTGAGTATAACACAGGCATTCAAACAATACATGCAAGTCCTCCATCAGTCCTGTGAATTGGTGCCAACACACTAACCACACCGCACATGATGTTCTGTTCCACCCCACAGGATCATTGACACAGCACTGCACTGGCAGCAGTATGACCCCCAAACATCATGCATACCATGGACGTGGCATATTATGTGTGGGGATTCCAAAAACCATCTTCCATTCCCTTATCCACGTTGTCATTGATACCTCAAGGATATCACGCACACCCTCAGAAGAAACAAGGTACAACACATAACCCATGTTCAGCATCTTACAGGGCTTGATTGACAGCAACTAACTTGATTTGCCATGATCATAGCCAGAGCAACCATTGTAGCCTTGTAGCGAAAGAGTGATATCCAATGCAATGCTTTGGATAACACTCTGTCACATCAGGGGTTAAAGGGCCATTAGATTCAACATGGGACCTGTAGTTTGCTAGAGCTGAAAAGAGCAGCAGAGGGATGGATCTGCAGTGGTATTGTTATACAACACAGAGGTCATGAAACGTGGATCAGATCTCCAGGGACACCATGCTGACCTGTGAGTGTGTAGTGGTATGTGGCCCTGACATAAATACACACATCAACAAATATGTCATAATAGTTCCATGAAGCAAATAAAATTGGGCTGCCACTGTCACTCTCAGTGGCAGCACAAATATATTAGTTTCATGGAGCTCTCAGAACATATTTGTGGATGTGTGTATTCATGTCAGGGGCACATATCCCTAAGGCTTGTTCACATTCCCTTAGTTCTCTACATAATGGGTTACAGATGAGTACACAACACATTACAAAGCAATGATTTGTGTACTCACATGTAATGAAAAAGATTGAGGGGATTAGGAAGTTGAAGTTGTTGCATGATGATCAGTTTGATGGTGCTGCTCCAAATACTGTCTCTTGTCCCACAGGCATCCATAGCATGATACATCCTTGGACAGAAGAGCTTCCATGTGACTGGACTGATGTCTTGACAACACTTCTATGAAGCTCATCCCTTGGTGTTCCAAGTGTTTGTGTTGGTGATGCAATGTTTGACCTGATGCTCACAGCAACCTATACTGGAACATTCTCATATAGACACAGACAACACTGATTCATGTGTGTACTAATATCCAGGTATCAAACCTGTACAGTTAGAATGCTCATCTACAGAGTTTCAAACCTTGTGGACAACACATGAGCAGAATAGTAGTGTTTCTAAAGTATTAAGATTTAGTTTCAAAGTACACTTAGTGTGCTCATGCAAGTGTCTAATGCATATAGGCAACACACCCAGAAAACACATGTACGTTCTAATACAATTGAGACACAATAAAGAAGAACCATCACTATTCAATCTGTGTCTCTATGAAGAAATGTTGGATTGCACATGTGTCAATGCGTAAACACACTCAAGGCTAGAGTATCCCCCATACATAGGAAGGCATGACCCACATCACAGGAGTCCAATACTTGTTTGCCAGTGAGTAGGCTCTGTGATGTATTCATGCAAACAGATGATGGCAGTGATACACTAATGTGTGTTGGGAGTGATAAAGAGGTTATACAGGGGACATACTTCCACAGTGATTTCATGTCCACGGTTTCTGTGTTGCTCAATATAATCAATGTTCTGAGATTGCTTTAGTTTGACATATCTCAGTATATGGGCTACATCAACAAACAACCAGACTAACTGGACAAGTGCTATCACTGGTGAAATCTGTTACAACCTTAGTAAAACAACAACTCATCTTACTGGAGAACCCAATGCTTACCCCAGGATTTCAATGTGTGTGCTACATTGAAATCCTAGGGTGAACATTGGGTTCTCCAGTAAGTCAGTTTCACAATAACAGTGTGAATCAAAGACTATTTTCCTGCATGTTCCATCTGTCCTGCTTGTTAGTTATCTGCCAAGTCAAATAGCTGTTTATTTGGTTAACCCCTTAAACACAAAAATTGATGCAGACGAATGTTCAGTGTTGCACCAGTTGTTGTGCTAAGGGGTATGTTTTGTTGTTCAAATTCAATACACATCGGGGGGCGTGTCCTGACTGTCAAAGAGATGGCAGCTTAATCTCTAAGCTCCAGTGTATGCACGTCTATTCCTACTCTTTTCAACAACGGAACCTTTCTCGCCTATACCTAATTCGGTCTATGATCCCCAGGAGAGGTATACGGCAGAGACAACGGACATCCAATATCCCAAAACCTACTTTAAAACACTACTTTTCATCCGGCATAGATTGCGCGCCAACTCAAGGCTCGTTCCCTCCTTCTCTGTCTTCATACTCCTCCGCGCAAGACCTCGGCGACTCACTGGAACTGCAGTGCTCCACAATGGATGCAACACATCAGCACTGCAGGAGCTAGCTCCACAATGGATGCAACACATCACGATGAGTCTCGATCTAGCCCAGTCTAGTCTAAATCTGACTTCCAGTCCCTCACCTGCTCTCTAACGGGTGAACTACGGGGGCTGATGGAAGAGCTGAAATCGGCCTTAAAGGACGAAGTTGCTTTGCTTCGATCCGACCTGACATCCCTCAATCAAAGGGCTATATCCATAGAAAATAGCCAATCTAAGCTAAAGGATCAGGTTAAGACCCTCAAAAACATGGTGTTCTGCCAAAAGGACCACATCAATCATCTTACGACCAGACTCAACGATCTCGACAATCAGGGGAGAAGATGCAACCTCCGTGTTAAAAACCTACCGGAAATGGTGCAGCCGCAGGACTTGAAAGGGACTATGGTGGCATTCTTCAAAATTTATAATGGCCCGATTTACATTGAGAGAATACACCGTGCTCTCAAACCATGGGAGAACAATCAACCCTGTTTCCTACAATTCTAGGTTAAGGATCTCATTATGAGGAAGTGTAGGGAATCCCCCTCACTGCACTGTGGCAGCGCTGAAATAGCGGTATTCAGTGATATCTCTCCATACACTCTACAACTGAGGTGTGAAGTAAAGCCCATAACGGATCACCTGAGATCATTACAGATTCGGTATAGATGGGGCATACCCTTCGCACTGCATGCTTCGCTGAATGGTAAATCGGCCTCGCTTTACTTCCCGGAGGATACAGCTTCTTTTTGCTCCACACTGGGCATATCTATGCCACTTATTGCATCTCACCCGACTACTCCACCCTCTTACAAGTCACAATGACACCTAGAATGGTCGCCAGGATCCCCAGCCCAAAGGCTTAAGCACCGTAAGATCAACGAGATCCAACCCCAGGCCCATCAAGAATCGGACACAGCATCTTGGACATGAAGACAGGCCCTACCGAGTTCTGTTTCTACCAATAACCACTTGGTCATTGAACCTATGTGCTGATACAATACTCCATATCTGAGTGCTGGCCTTGAGGACAATTGCATAATGACTGTTGCATTTTCTTTTGTACTTAGTTGTACACTTTTCAGATATCCTGATACTTACAGAATAAGATGGTGTTAACACTTTGACTTCCAGATTTAGCCCTCTCCATAATTTGTCCTGTCATAGATACCTTACTCAAGGGAATAATGAATATGTCTCTGTCACAGTTAGTTAAGACTCTCAGACTTAAGGTTTAGGTAAAAACATAACTTTATTGTAAAGTTAAGGCAATCCCATAGGGCTATCATACACATACAAACAATACAAATAAGCAAATGACCATATGAATAGGTTCTACCGGCCTTGCCAATAATACCGGATAGCTGTATGCCCATCTGTTCGCAAAATGCCCTGCAGAATCTGGACACAAACTGGCTCCCCCTGTCAGACACCAGTACCCTGGTTACTCCATGCAACCGAAACACCTCTCTAGCAAACACCATTGCCAGTTCTTTAGCCGAAAGAAGGACACGGAGCGGTACGAAGTGAGCCATTTTAGAAAACCTGTCTACCACCATCAATATGAAGGAATAATCGCTAGACCTGGGCAATTCTCCCATAAAATCAATAGAAACATGAGACCAAGGGCGTTCACCATTAGGCACCGGCTGAAGCAAGCCCACCGGGAGATGTCTAGGGGTTTTAGCACGAGCACAGTTGGCACAGGCATTAGTAAAATCGGCACAATCTGATCTCATAGAAGGCCACCAGAATAACTGAGAGAGGGACCATAACAATTGATCTCTACCAATATGTCCCACAGCCTTAGAGGAATGGTAGGTTTCAAGTAATCGAGTACGGAATGGTTCAGCGACAAAACATTTGCCCACTGGAGTTTCATAGGGAGCGGAGGCCTGGGAAGCCAAGATCTCTTCCTCTAGTGGTGAAGTGATACTAGTATGTATGGTGGCCAATATTCAATCAGGTTGGATGATAGGTGCTGGTGTTTCTTCTCTGTCAACTTCAGCCTCAAATTGTCTTGACAGAGCATCAGCCCTAACATTCTTTGATCCCGGCAAATATGATACAATGAAATTGAATCGAGATAGGAATAATTCCCATCTGGCCTGGCAAGAGGACAATCTCTTGGCCTCAGAGAGATAAGTCAGAGTCTTATGATCAGTCAGAATTAAAACGGGATTTTTTGTGCCTTCAAGTAAATGGCGCCATTCCTTGAGAGCGAGGATAATGGCCAGTAATTCTCTATCACCAATCTCATAATGGCTTTGGGCTCCGGTCAGTTTTTTAGAAAAAAACCCACAGGGTCTGAGTGTATCACGGTGCCCGTGATTGCTGCATTTTCTTGTCTATCACCAGTAGGGGGCTTCCATTGGCTGTCTGCTTTTAGCCCACCTCATACTGCCTATTTAAACCTGGATTGGGCACCCCTTGGGTGCCCTTTCATGTTGTTTTTGACCTCATTCGCTATCACTATGTCCAGTGTTAGCTGGGCCTTTTGTCCTGTGTTCCTGAGTTCCTGATCGCAGCTGTTCCAGTACCTTCTGTATGCAGAGTTGTTCCAGTCCTTGTTCCGGCCTAGTCCTCTGGGGTTGCAGTTCCTGCTGACCGTCTTCTCTGCTGTTTCCTGACCTGACTGATCGTTCTGCTGGTTCCTGTCATCTCCTGGCCTGTCTCCTGTGATCCTGGCGACCTTCTGCTCGGTTGCGTCGGCGACATTCCTGGTCAGTCCCAGCGTGCGGACGCTGGTTTGCTCCAAAGCCTTGCGGCTATACGATTTACTTGTTGGTCCCGCGTGCGGACGCTGGTTTGCTCCAAAAAGCCTTGCGGCTGTACGATACATATTGTTAGTCCCAGCGTGAGGACGTTGGGTTACTCAAAGCCTTGCGGCTATACGATTCCCTTGTTGGTCCCAGGTGCGGACACTGGTTTGCTCCAAAGCCTTGGGGCTATACGATTCACTTGTTGGTCCCAGCGTGTGGAAGCTGGTTTGCTCCAAGAGCCTTGCGGCTGTACGATACTTATTGTTAGTCCCAGTGTGCGGACGTTGGGTTACTCCAAAGCCTTGCGGTTACACGATTCCTTTGTCGGTCCCAGTGTGCGGACACTGGTTTGCTCCAAAGCCTAACGGCCATACAGTTCTCTTGTTGGTCCCAGTGTGCGGACACTGGTTTACTCCTAAGGTCCTAAGGCTACTCTCTCAGTTACTACTGTCATTGTCACCTGACAGCATTTGGTACCTGTCTGACTTCAGGTACCTCTGGGCTGCCTTGCCCGGTAGTGGTAAGGCCGGTAGAACCTTGCACCGCATTCCACCTGAGGTTGCCTTACCCGGTATTGGCAAGGCCGGTAGAGCCTACACCGTGTGTTTACTGGGGCTGCCTTGCCCAGTATTGTAAGGCCGGTAGAACCTTGCACCGCATTCCACCTGAGGTTGCCGTACCCGGAATTGGCAAGGCCGGTAGAGCCTACACCGTGTGTTAACTGGGGGTTGCCTTGCCCGGTATTTAGGTAAGGCCGGTAGAACCTGGACACTATTCCATCTGTGGGTTGCCTTACCCGGTATTGGCAAGGCCGGTAGAGCCTATTGTTCCCATTATCCCAGACTGTCCTGTCCGGTATATTGACAGGACCGGTAGAGTCTGTAGTATTGTAATTACCATTCACTCCTTGTGTATATGTATGTGTTTGCCATCCTAAGGGATAATCTTAATCATTTCAATAAAGTTGTGTTTTTACCTAAACCTTGTGTCTGAGAGTCTTAACAATCCGTGACAGTACGAAAGGGCCATGACCTCAGACAGCAAATGTGATGGTAATACACAGAATATCCATTGGAGGATGGATATGCACGAACAACGTTTGGATCAGTTGGCGGTTGCAATCCTTGAACGCACTGTACTTGCTGACAAATCTGGCTCTAGCCCGGTGGTCTCGCCAAGTCAGACACCGGAGAATGATACCAGGCCCCTAAGGGGCACAGTTAAAGGGTTAACGGCTTCTGCACTCTTGCCGCTAAGGTATGATGGTGACCCTAGTCTCTGCAGAGGGTTCATCAACCAACTTGAAATATTTATGGAATTGACGGCGCACGCATTTCCCAATGGTCGTAGTAAAGTTGGGTTCAAGATATCGCTGCTGACTGGCAGAGCATTGGCATGGGCTAACCCATTGTGGGAAAATGCTAAACCATGCACTAAGAGTTTTAGAGAATTTGTGCAATCCTTTTGGAGAGAGTTTGAACCTCCTGGTAGAACCACCTCTGCTGCCAAACGTCTTATGGAGATACAACAGGGCAGGCGCACAGTGGGCGACTATGCCATCGAATTCCGCACCTTGGCAGCAGAGGTAGGGTGGAATAACGAGGCATTATTAGCAGCCTTTGCTCACGGCCTGAGTGACCATATTAAAGATGAAATCTCAGCAAAAGACTTACCTACTGACCTAGATGATTACATTGAGTATGTTATTCTAATTGACTCCAGAATACGTGAGAGATCAACTGCCAGAGATCGTAGGATACGGTCCAAAAATAATGAGTCTAGTAGCATATTTTGCCCACCCATCCCTCCCCTGGTATCTAAGTCTAGTGAACCAGTACGGGAACCAGGCGAACTTATGCAAGTAGGTTTCACTAGGCTAACCAAGGAGGAAAGACTATATAGCAGGAAGCAAGGGTTGTGTTTATACTGCGGTAAAAATGGGCATTTGTTAAGATCCTGTCCGGTACATCCGGAAAACGAACACACCTAGGGTATCTTGGGGGACAGGCCCTAGGTGGTGTACAATCGTCCCCAGTGTTGGGCATAATGAAACCCACCATACAGGTGGTATTGTCATGGGCACAATGCTCAGTGGAGGTTTTGGCCCTGGTTGATTCTGGTGTAGCAGGTTATTTTATGGATAATACCTTTGCCGAATTGCATGGAGTTCCACGTATTGAAAGGGAAAACCCCTTGGCTATTGAAGCAATTGATGGCAGACCCTTGGAGCCTGATCATGTTACTTTTGAAACTATGCCATTATCTATGACTATTGGGGCACGTCACAGAGAAGAGCAGCAGTTCCAACTTATCAATTCTCCTCACCATGCTGTAATATTGGGATTTCCTTGGATACAGTTACATAACCCACAATTTGATTGGAAAAAATGTGAAATCGCTGCTTGGTCTCCGTTTTGTATGGACAAGTGCGTCACCCAGCCTATTAAGGTCCTGTGTACCTCCTCTGCTATACCAGATGTGTACCAACAGTTTGGCGATGTTTTTAGCAAAGGGAAGGCTGGTACGTTATCTCAGCACAGACCTTATGATTGTTGCATTGAATTGCCTCCTGGAGCAGTACCCCCGAGGGGACGCACTTATCCATTATCTTGTGAGGAGAATAAAGCTATGGAAGATTACATTGCTGATGCCCTTGCTAGAGGGATCATAAGAAAATCTACCTCTCCGGCTGGGGCCGGATTCTTTTTTGTGAAAAAGAAAAATGGCGAATTAAGACCATGCATTGACTACCGTGGCTTGAATAAATTAATGGCTAAAAACGCGTACCCAATACCACTCATCACCGAGCTTTTTGACAGCTTAAGGGCGCTTCGATTTTTCCAAATTGGACCTACGGGCTACCTACAATCTGGTTCGCATTCGAGCAGGTAATGAGTGGAAAACTGCCTTTAACACTCGATCTGGGCATTACGAATATCTAGTTATGTCATTTGGGCTGTGTAATGCACCCGCAGTTTTTCAGGAGCTGATAAACGATGTTCTGAGAGATATGTTACAGTGTTCTGGAGTACCGTGACGATATACTGATTTACTCCCATAACATGTCACAACACATCAAAGATGTATCCGCAGTATTGCTATGACTTCGTGAGAATAAATTATATTGTAAATTGGAGAAATGTGAGTTTCACAGAACCAGCGTGCCATTCTTGGGGTTCATAATTGGCAATGATGGCATTGCTATGGACAAGGAAAAGTTGTCAGCTGTCCTACAATGGCCACGACCCAAGAGTCTTAAAGCCATACAGCGTTTCCTGGGCTTCGCTAATTATTATAGGAGGTTTATTAAGAACTTTTCTTCCATTGTCAAACCTTTGTCCGATCTTACGCACAAGGGTGCTAATCCATCTTGTTGGCCGGCATCTGCTGAGGAGGCCTTTGAGAGATTGAAGTTGGCATTTGTTGCGGCTCCTGTGTTATCCCACCCCAATCCTTTACTTCCATTTACATTAGAGGTTGATGCCTCAGATATTGGGGTTGGGGCAGTACTTTCGCAACGACACAATAAAGGTGGAACACTCAGACCTTGTGGTTTTTTTTCAAAAAAGTTGACTGGCACTCAAAGCCACTATGAGATAGGGGACAGAGAATTATTGGCCATTATCCTCGCTCTTAAGGAATGGCGTCATTTACTTGAAGGTACTAAGAATCCTGTCTTAATCCTAACAGATCACAAAAATCTGACTTATCTCTCGGAGGCCAAGAGATTGTCCTCTCGTCAGGCCAGATGGGCACTGTTTCTGTCCCGATTCAATTTCATTGTATCATATTTACCAGGATCTAAGAATGTTAGGGCTGATGCACTGTCAAGACAATTTGAGGCCGACAGTGACAGAGTGGAAGCACCAGCACCTATCATTCAACCCGATCGAATATTGGCTACTATACGTACTAGTATCACTTCTCCTCTAGGGGAAGAGATCCTGGCTTCTCAGGCTTCTGCTCCCCATGAAACCCCAGTGGGTAAATGTTTTGTTGCAGAACCATTTCGCATTCGGTTGCTCGAAACGTACCATTCCTCTAAGGCTGCGGGACACATTGGTAGAGACCAACTGTTATGGTCCCTTTCTCAGTTATTTTGGTGGCCTTCCATGAGAAACGATTGTGCCGAGTTTACCAATGCCTGTGCCACCTGCGCCCGTGCTAAGACCCCTAGACATCTCCCAGTGGACTTGCTTCAACCTGTGCCTAATGGCGAACGCCCCTGGTCTCATTTATCTATTGATTTTATGGGAGAATTGCCTGTGTCGAATGGGTATTCCTTTAAACTTATGGTGGTGGACAGGTTTTCTAAAATGGCTCATTTCGTGCCCCTCCATGGCCTTCCTTCAGCTAAGGAATTGGCAATTGTGTTCGCCAGAGAAGTATTCCGGTTGCATGGAGTGCCTAGGGTACTGGTGTCCGACAGGGGGAGCCAGTTTGTGTCTAGGTTTTGGAGGGCATTTTGCCAACAGATGGGCATACAGCTGTCCTTTTCCTCTGCCTACCATCCCCAGACCAATGGAGCCGCTGAACGAGCTAATCAGGGTTTGGAACAATTTCTGCGTTGTTTCGTTACTGACCATCATGATAATTGGGCCGACTTGTTGCCTTGGGCAGAGTTCGCCAGGAACTGTGCGGTCAATTCGTCATCCGGGAGCTCTCCGTTTCTGATTTATTACGGGTTTCAGCCCTGTTTGCTCCCAGATTCATTTCAGACGCAACAGATTCCAGCTCTGGATGAGCATATCGAGCAACTCCGTTCCATATGGGCACAAGATCAGAGGGCACTTGGTCAGTCATTTCAGCGTCATCAGCGCTATGCCAATCGCAGAAGGCTTCCAGAGGTTTCCTTTCAGGTTGGGGACAGAGTATGGCTTTCCTCCAGAAATCTCAAGCTGCAGGTTCCGTCCAATAAGTTGGCTCCCCGGTTCATTGGCCCATACAGAGTCATTTGCAAAATTAACCCTGTCTCCTACGCACTAGACATACCTGCATCCATGCATATTCATAATGTGTTCCATGTGTCTCTTCTTAAGCCTCTGGTATGCAACCGCTATACTACCACACCTGTGGTGCCAGGGCCTGTTGAGGTTGAGGGTCAGGAGGAATACGAAGTTCAGAGCATTATTGATTCCCAAAGGCTTAGAGGAAGGGTACAGTACCTGGTACATTGGAAAGGATATGGTCCTGAGGATTGATCATGGGTGGATAGTAAGGACCTTCATGCACCCAGGCTAGCTAGGGCCTTTCATGCCAAATACCCACAGAAGCCTAGACCCTATTCTAGGAGAGGGGGTCTTTGAAAGGGGGGTACTATCACGGTGCCCTTGATTGCTGCATTTTCTTGTCTATCACCAGTAGGGGGCTTCCATTGGCTGTCTGCCTTTAGCCCACCTCATATTGCCTATTTAAACCTGGATTGGGCATGGGGTGCCCTTTCGTGTTATTTTTGACCATATTCGCTATCACTATGTCCAGTGTTAGCTGGGCCTTTAGTCCTGTGTTCCTGAGTTCCTGATCGCAGCTGTTCCAGTACCTTCTGTATGCAGAGTTGTTCCAGTCCTGGTTCCGGCCTAGTCCTCTGGGGTTGCAGTTCCTGCTGACCGTCTTCTCTGCTGTTTCCTGACCTGAATGATCGTTCTGCTGGTTCCTATCATCTCCTGGCCTGTCTCCTGTGATCCTGGCGACCTTCTGCTCGGTCCCGTCAGCGACATTCCTTGTCAGTCCAAGCGTGCGGACGCTGGTTTGCTCCAAAGCCTTGCGGCTATACGATTCACTTGTTGGTCCAGTGTGCGGACACTGGTTTGCTCCGAAGCCTTGCGGCTATACGATTCACTTGTTGGTCCAGTGTGCGGACACTGGTTTGCTCCAAAGCCTTGCGGCTATACGATTTACTTGTTGCTCCAGCGTGCGGACGCTGGTTTGCTCCAAAAAGCCTTGCGGCTGTACGATACATATTGTTAGTCCCAGCGTGAGGACATTGGGTTACTCAAAGCCTTGCGGCTATACGATTCCCTTGTTGGTCCCAGGTGCGGACACTGGTTTGCTTCGAAGCCTTGTGGCTATATGATTCACTTGTTGGTCCCAGCGTGTGGACACTGGTTTGCTCCAAGAGCCTTGCGGCTGTACGATACTTATTGTTAGTCCCAGCGTGCGGACGTTGGGTTACTCCAAAGCCTTGCGGTTACACGATTCCTTTGTCGGTCCCAGTGTGCGGACACTGGTTTGCTCCAAAGCCCAGCGGCCATACAATTCCCTTGTTGGTCCCAGTGTGCGGACACTGGTTTACTCCTAAGGTCCTAAGGCTACTCTCTCAGTTACTACTGTCATTGTCACCTGACAGCGTTTGGTACCTGTCTGACTTCAGGTACCTCTGGGCTGCCTTGCCCGGTAGTGGTAAGGCCGGTAGAACCTTGCACCGCATTCCACCTGAGGTTGCCTTACCCGGTATTGGCAAGGCCGGTAGAGCCTACACCGTGTGTTTACTGGGGCTGCCTTGCCCAGTATTGTAAGGCCGGTAGAACCTCGCACCACATTCCATCTGAGGTTGCCTTACCCAGTATTGGCAAGGCCGGTAGAGCCTACACCGTGTGTTAACTGGGGCTGCCTTGCCCGGTATTTAGGTAAGGCCGGTAGAACCTGGACACTATTCCATCTGTGGGTTGCCTTACCCGGTATTGGCAAGGCCGGTAGAGCCTATTATTCCCATTATCCCAGACTGTCCTGTCTAGTATATTGACAGGACCGGTAGAGTCTGTAGTATTGTAATTACCATTCTCTCCTTGTGTATATGTATGTGTTTGCCATCCTAAGGGATAATATTAATAATTTCAATAAAGTTTTGTTTTTACCTAAACCTTGTGTCTGAGAGTCATAACAAACCGTGACACAAATACTCATTGAGAAGAAAAATTTGGTGGATGTATATGCTCCAGTGTTGTTAATCAATGGGCATGAGTGAAGACTTGTCCTTTGGGAGCTATATTAATCATTTAACTTTATTTTATTTTGTTTCTATTATAGCTTCTTGGATGTGCCTTTAAGAATGATTGTCAACAATCAACATATGTCTTATATGTACTTCATCATGTCAGCTTGGGAAGATTCCTTGATTTCAGCTCGGGAAGATGAATAAATATAAATCATATTAACCCCTTCGCGTCCGGTGACATACCCAGACCGTCACGCTTTTCCGGCAGTTAAGGACCAGTGACGGTCCTGGTACGTCACGTACTATTACTCACCGCACTCCTGCAGGAGCGTGGTGAGTAATACCGGGGACTGAATTTGATCGCTCCAAGACCGGAGCGATCTTCTTTCAGTCCCTCAGTTCGGCGTGCCGCCCCACGTGATCAGTCATGTGGGGTGGCACGTCGAAATTCCCTATCGGGTCCTTAAAGGACCACACACCCCGCGACCGCTGCTCATTAAGGGATTAATCTGCATGTTGTCTCAACTGTCTGGCTATAAACAAGTCTCATTTACTGTGTAATTTTGTTTAAAATCTTCTCTGTATAGTTGTCTTTTGGTATATCATTTTGTATATGCCGAGGGGAGGATTAGTGGTTTGCATTTGCCGATACTTAGGTATTCGGCATCTGCATGCTTCAGTAGTATTATGATTGGGTTTTATTCACCCAGTATTTATGTATGTGATTTCAATAATTACATATAGTTGGAATATAATAATTCACTTTGTTTTTTAACCTAATATGTGTTGTTTAACCTAATACTGGGGCTAACTCCTTATATATATTTTTTCATTCAGGATGACATATGTATCTTACTTTAAATATTTTTGTGTGTATACTTTTTTGTTTTTAGCCATTTATCATATGCGTCGCTTATTATAATTGTGATTTGGGAGGTTATATGCGTCTTATCATATGCGTCATTTATTATAATTATAATTTAGGAGGTTATATGCGTCTTATTTGGGATTTGAATTTAGCTTGAAAAGTAAAGTAAATTGGATGGATTTGTCTTCAATCTATATACTCCTTTTGTGATTTTGGTAGATCCCAATCTTTACACTTTGGATATATATTTTTTGAGATTTTTTGATTCCTGTTATCAATATATATTTTGTCTTTCAGGTCATGATAAATCCCAAAGGTATTATATCATTTGGGTAAATCGTGATTTTTGAGTAATTAGACACCTAAGATGGGTTTATTAATGTATTAATGAAATATTGGGTGAACAATAATTTTAATGTATATGCCTTTAAGATAAACTTTATTGGTTAGTATTAGGAGTGTGAGGATGATGTTGGTATACATATATGGTTCCCTTTGCCGACCGGGATTTATCGTGGGACACTTTAGTGTGGTTCTACGGTGTATGCCGGGATGCTGCGAGTGTACCATTTATTTAGTTATCCTCCCACTGGCACGTGGTTCATTCTCGTTCCCGTGAGACTCACTGGGTGATCTATATGCATCCGTACTTGTCTGGATGTTTACATATTGAATTACGGTCATGTGACTTCTGTCATGTGAACCCTGGGTCACGTGTTGTAACATTTTCGCGGGGTTTCATGACAGATAGTACTGATATCGGGGCATCACCTGAGTCTTTGGGGATTGGTCTTGAACATGGATTTATACAGAGCTGTGCCACTGTTTACTATCCCCTGACGAAGCATAGCGGCGATATGCTTTGGGATCTGTGGCATGGTTTGGAGGGGTGTGATTCGTTTGCACTTACATGATTTGAGGTTTGATGGGTTTTTTGGTATTGTTTGTTTTGTTAGTTATTTTTCTATGCTTCAACACTGATTCAGTTGAAGACATCTTATTATAATAATTTTCTTTTTCACATGTGAGTCCTATAATATTATTTTAGGGCTCCATATAATCTCTTTGGTGTGGACATAATAGCAATATATTTTTTATCTATTGCTTTTTGCTTATATATTTTCTATTATTTTTTTTATTGGGTTACATATGGATCCTTTACCTCATATATTCTTGTGCGTAATATATGTTTATATGCTGCTTTTTTATTGTACCCCTCCTACCTGTGATGTGTTTTTAATGGTGTTTTAAATGTGAGTCTTTATTTGTTGATTATGTATGTGAAATACTCAATAAAATTGTTTTGTATTTTTCTATACTTTGAGTTGAGTGTCTCATCTTATAAAATACTTCTGTTTTAGGGGTCTTCTTTTGATTCCTTGCAATAAAAGTTAATAGTGGTAGGGGCAACATGTGTGTGCAGTCTTCCCATCTCCTGCAGAAAACTCAGAGTCATACTGATCTGTAGCAGGAGTCATAGGTGCTATTTGTAATGAACAAACCATTGGCACACTCAATGACAGATAAACATTACTACTTCTCTTATGTGCCCCAGGAACTGTTTGGCACTGTTACGGTTTATCAGACACTCAGACACAGAAGGTTTGGTAAAACACAGTTTTATTAATAATGCGATGATCATGTGACCCCCTCGGGTCCTGTACGTACAATATACAATACTGACACAGGTCAGGCTACAGAAATAAATAGTATCCCACACAGGTCCAGTATATACAGAGGTATAGATGCTGACACAGGTTAGGTCACAAGTACTATATTCTCACAGGTCAGGTTACAAGGAGCGCAACAACC